>JAUPFV010000002.1:303314852-304772880 GCA_036936605.1 Limnanthes douglasii subsp. nivea | reverse complement strand
AATTAATAAAGAAAAAAATGATTCGAAATAAATTATTAGTAAAGTAGGACTAGAAAGACAGAGCAAAAATTCTTGAAAGGTGCGACAGGGATGGCCGAAGGTCCAGCGTCTAGAGAAATCATTATGCAGTTTAGATGCAATTGCTGGTCCTGAAGCAGTTTCAAAAGTCATTGACTAAAAGGGTATCATAGTTAAGTTATATATGTAATTTTTCTATACATTTACCACTGTAAAACTAGAAACAAACTACCGTTTTTGTGCTATCGCAAGCACACTTACTTTAGTAAAGTCATTGCCGGACATAAAAAAATAAAAAGAAATAGTAGAGTAGGACTAGATCCAAATAAACACCCATGTTGATGAAATCACATTCTATATTATCAAAATCATATTTTGGATATTTTTAGATGTTGTATATTTAAATGATGATGGGTTGCATTTAGTTCACTTTTTTTAGGGTTAATTAATAATAATTATTATTTTTACTTATTATTTTAATTGTTATGTACTATTATCCAAAACCCATAATTTTGTTAATAACTACCTACTATGCACTCCAGTTTTCTTGTATATTATTGACTATATAAATATTGTTTGTATCAAAAAATCTATTCAGATATATTTATGTTATTGTTTTTCTTTTTTACCTTTCCCTTCTATACATTTACCCAGATTCTGTTTATAAATTCAACAACCAATGTTTTGAAACTGTAAATGAGCTCGCGACCTTTTAGGCATAGTAATTATATATATTTATAGAAATATTAGTACTTAATTTACTAATAGAACTAAAATATAATATTTAATTTTTTTAAACTTTTTTTTTACAAATTGTTTAATTTTTAAGAAATGAAGAATGTGAAGCCTGCAAAAGCCGACAATAAATATCAAGGACAATATTTACTCACTTCCAAATATGTAATGCGAAACCATAAAAAATAAATTGTCAAATCATGATAAAATGAAATGTAAAATGTAAGATAAGTGTAAATGATTTTTTTTGTCTAAATAAAAATACGAAACCAAAGTACAATCAAATTCAAAATAATTGTAAAATCAAATTTAAAGTATAATCAAACTCAAAATGCGAAATACTATATCACAATAAAATAAAATTCAAAATGCAAAAGGAGTGTAAAATAATTGCCTAAGTGCATATACGAAACTAGAAAATATAAAATGTGAAACTATTAATGTAAAATGAAATAAGAAATGCGTGAGTAGTGTAACTTTTTCTGTTTTATCGAGTGTGAAATGCGATATTAAAAAGTGTGAAATGCCTAACTTTATCATGTGAGTTCAATCACTAGTGTAAAATTTTTTGTCTCAGTGCAAAAAAAAACTAGAAAATGTGAAATTGGACTCGAGATAATATAAATAAATAAATATCACTCATAGATTTAATTTTTTCGTCTTAAAAATCCAATAATACTTTCCTTATAACCAAAGGAAATGAAATGCAATACCATAAAAATTTAGATATGAAAAGCCATTATTATTATTATTATTATTATTATTATTATTATTATTATTATTATTATTATTATTATTATTATTATTATTATTATTATTATTATTATTATTATTATTACATATTTAAAAATATAAAAAACCAAACATACTAATATAAAATATACTCAACTAAAACTCAAATCAAAAGTCGATATGAATTTTGTTTGGAGTTCAGCCATTTTTTTTATTTTAAGATTCAATGGTAATAATAATAAGAGTTATTTGTTAGTACTCAAGACTACAAATGGTAAGTTATACGGTTTGGTAATATGTCGTGGTTTTAGATTTTTGGTGATTCGCTTTTTATAAATATAAATGTGGCAAAAAGAAAATAAAGCTTTAGGTACGTGGACTTTCCAATATAAATTTTGATAGAAAGAAAGATAAAGAGTAAATCAATCACAATAAAAATTTAAAGTTCTTCGGGTTGTGAAGAAATCTGACATCAACGGACGATGGAAATAAGTTTATATAAAAGAGGGTTAGAAGAAGAATCTCTTAAATACAACTAACACAACCACTATTCTTCTACTGCAAATTAAATTCATATTATACAAGGAACTATAGATCTGAGTATTTCTCTCAATATTTGTCTTCAAACTTGTCCATCTCTCTATAACTAAAGAAGTTTGAGACTTTCTTTCTCTAGCTAATTCACACAGGTCAGGAAAATTATTTTTTACCTATTCTCCGCTATATATAGAATCAATGATGAGTGAACTGAACTCCCAAACTCAAGATAGGAACTTACAACTTCTTCCTTAGGAAAGTCAAAACAAAATTAATGTTGTAAGTCTAACATGTGTGTGATCGTACACTACAACAGGTGTTGGCACTGCCAACGCTGACATTGTACATTGTACTATTATGCTCATTACTCAAGCAAGCTCATATCAACAACTACTTAATCAATAGTTGAGATTAATTTAATAATCATACACATAACAAAATATTATTGTACACCTAACGATTTTCTATCTAGCCTTATAGTGACTCCAGTATCTTTTCCCCCGATTATCCAACTACTATTTAGAGACATACAGTTCACATGTCTATTAGACTTGCACAAGTCTCATATAATTGTGAACTTTGAAACTAGTAATACCCTGGTTAAACAATTTGAATTTTTTTTTGCACTTGCAATCTTTGTCACGTACACTTGCTTTTTCTCACGAGACCGATAAGGTGAAGTTATTTACGTGCTTAGTTCTCTTATGGAACTTAAATTTTCTCAATAAATGAAGAGCATTGTCATTATCATAAAATAGAATCACATCTTATTCTATCCTTGTGATTTTACTCAATAATTCTTTCAACCACATTGGTTCTTTCATTGCTTCACTAATACTTATCTATTTGGCTTCCTTAGAGGACAATGCAAAAAACTTTTGAAGACATGATTAGCAGCTAACCACTCTTCCAAACACAATAAACAAACTTTATTTTTTTTTCTGTCAAAACATCTTGCATAATTAGAATGAACATACCTTTCAGCATTCCATGAGCTTTGTACTTCTGATTATAACATAACCCAACTTCAAGCAATTTTTTACATAAATTTATTATCATTTACTCCAATTGGTGCTTAAGTGGTACTTATTTGGAAATGAGCACCAATAACAGTTCCATCATATTTATATTTGAACATACCAAACGTTTTGAGATCCTTCTATATATATTACTATTAAGATAATAATATATAATGTTCTCCTTGATCTTTATACTAAGTATCATCTTAGTTACTCAAATATACTTTGTTTTAAATGTTCACACCAATTGTGATTCATCGTTTTAATTGTATTATTGTCATTTTCAACAACGTAAACTCCTTATTGAATACCACATATCGACTGAAAAATATATGATTTCCAACTTTCATGCACCACAACCTATTATTTTTTAATCATTCGAGATAGTTGACGAACAAAACTTTATAACTCTAACATGAAACTTATCTTGCTTCACATGTACGTAGGCCACGCATCCGAACACTCTTAAATTTTCTACCATAGTTTTCTTATTGATATTTAAACTTTGGTATCGTAGATTGACTCATATTAATGATATATCCAATTGTCATTATAGATTTTGTATAGAATCATCAATATATTCCTGATGTCACAATACTCTCATCAAACTCATTATTTTGGATACTTACTCTCATGGTTTTGTGTCTAATAATAACAAGATTAGAACAATGCCTGGTGAATGCCTCATTCATATATTTCAAGCCAGTTGTAGCCTTTAGTTTCTTCAATATTTTCCACTCTTATCCTCCACTAGTCTTTTCCAGTTTCTAAAAGCATCAATTTATTCACATTTGTCTTAAATATTATAACCAATAATCTTATTAAATAGTCATCAATTAAATAAATGGAATATTTGCACCACCCATGGTGGGCCGCGTTACATGAACCTAGAGATGTTAATAAACTTAGTCATGTACATCACTGGTTGTATGATTACTAGGTATCAACTCAACTATTTTCTTTTACCTAGCACACATCATTCGCAAAAGCTCAACTTATAAATTATGTTATCATCCAACAACCCTCGTTTGTTAAACTCAATAAAGCCTCTCTTACTCAAATTTTGTAACTCCTTATGCCACAACGTGGTTGAATTTCTCTCTACACTAGTTATACTTCAAACTACTATAAAGCATTTAAAGGCTAACACACGATTAGTTCAATAGGATTTCATAATAACTAGTGAGCCTTGCAACACCCTAAGTCTGTCATCTTTAACCTTATATGTAAGCCATTCTTCATCTAACAAAACAATCGAAAGAAGGTTTTATTTAACGTTGGACACATATCTCACAATCATTATCATTATCTCAAGTCATGTAGATAACTTGAACCAAATCGTCTTGGTCGCTTTTATATCAAGAGGTTATTCAATTCATAATATGAGCTTGTCACCATCCAGCAGTCTCATATTTTCAAACCAATATTTATTGAATGTCGTGTGGGATGAAACTCTATATTAGAATACATACTTACTATTGTACATGATAGTAGAGGCCATTAAAGTATCAATTTATTCATAATCATTCAACACCATTACCGAATTTGTAACATCACGCTTTAAATAACTTTCTCATTTCTTGCTCTCCAAGTATTTTTTGATAATATGGGTTTCCTTCGTGCACGGCCAATATTTTACCTTAGACCATTTTACGATTCTTTTGATTTAGACAGAGATTTATCTCTCTTATTTATTAAATCTCTTATTCAACGTTTACATGTATCACTCAGTTTGACACCTTTAAAGTCACATTTTAAAATTATTTTCCTTTGAAGATCCTTTGAGTTTGGAGTACTCTTAACTTTAAACATCGTAAGATAATATTTTCCATATAGTGTAGTATCAATAAAATTGTCATACACCTTCAGCATATAACTCAACATCGATTGTTATTTGATCATCATCTTCTTCCTTCATTTCAACCGCATCAAAATCAAGAATGGTTTCATTAAAATCATCTAAGTTTCTTCGGATCTTCTTACTATATCCATTATTAGTATTATGATAGTTTCTTGAGATAGTCTGTAGTCTAGGGAATTTCTCGTGTAAATGGCTTTCAACCGATTATGTATCCCCAACAACACATGCTCTTCATAAAACTCCCAATTTACCTCATATATGAAGCTCAAAATTCTAGCATTATGGATTTTGGACAACACCTCAATATAGATGTCTTCTTTGACTCTATTTTCAATGACAATAACCAACCATTTTTATACTAGGAAAACCCGAACCATAATACTACAAAGGTTAAAATCATTCTATTTGTTGAATTTATCAAGATCAAAGTTAATGAAACTTATATTTTTTATATTCCTTGTTTTCATAGTGAGATTCAAAACTCTAACCTCAAGTTCTTGAAGATGACTTTGTAAGTAATATTGAAACATATAATAGGTCTCGAGTCACAAGAGAAAGCGAGATTGTCCAACCTTGGGATCACTGCAATGATAGTCTTATTCCAGAAATGGTTCATACGACTATAACTAAAATTAATGGACTAACTTGTAAAAGTTAGGGCCGACAGAGGCCCTAGTATTTGAAAAAATATTATTGTAGCCGTGATGTCCAGGAAATTTGTAACTGTCAATACAAAATAAGACTTTTTTATCTCACTCTTAGTGACATGGCAGATCATATGGGTTTTATCGGAGGTACTCAATCTGGAAGGGATAATGCTTCTAACTATATTAAGGTCATGATAATTAAGGGTATTTTTTACACCAATGATATTTGAGAAATGGTTGACAAAATGGTGGCCACGCCCTTGGGGTGGAACAAATGACACCTTGAAAGTCATTAATATAGATAATTTTGGTTCTAAAAATTGAAGCTTTGATACTATTATGGAAGAATTTGGAGTTATGGTTCCTAATTTAAGCCAAGTGGCGCGAGACTTCTGCTTGAAAAAAGATTTTTCTACACGACTAAAGAAAACATAATTCTTTATGGCGTACATTTCATCCTCAACGAGAGAATGGGTTGAGGGAGTCATTTGTAAGAATGAGTAGGGTTTGGAGGATAAGAAAATGTGAAAATTAACGTGCTTACTAATATTACTTAACTCTTTCTTATTAAGAGAGGGGAGCGTAATATGGATGTGCTTCAACTTGGAAAGGATGATCGACAAGATAATGGTTTCAGTTATTTGTAATGATAGAAATGTAATTAAGGTAGTGTTCCCACATATGGAAATATCATAAAGGTTTTTTGGCAAGGTGACTTGGGGTACTATGATACGGAGTTATAAGGGTTTGGTCAGAGGAATACGGGTAATCATAATGGTCAAATGGTTTGGGAAACGATCATCCCAATAGTTTTTGCTAGGTAAATAGTCAATTCTAGAAAAAATGGGATTTCTAGTTTGTTTGTTAGACTAAAAGAATTGAAAATTAGTAGATTGAAGGTTGGTAAGCTCGCAGCTATAGGAGTACTCACTGAAGTAATTTATATATGAGTTCTAAAGGTTTGAATTTCCCATTCAACCATCTGTCTTACGAATTCCATTGAAGTGTCCTAGAGGAATCCAAAGAATTCTTTGGCAACAAGAAGAAACGATAGAGATATCTTGCTAAAAAAAGGAGCAATTGGAAAGGTTTTTTAACCCATAGAAAATATAAAGATGAAAGACGTGTTAGATGCAATACACTTAGATTCTATGCAGCCCAAATTATACAAAGAGGGTACATGTTATGATTGGTCTTAAAGTGCCAAAAGAGAAACATAGAGCGCATAATACTATGAACTTTATTTTTTATAGCTTTAGTTTCTTGTAAGTATACAAGAGTAATGTGGTTCGAGAATACATATTCCCTAACGTTATCTTTTTTATAAAAAATGTTATTTACCACAGAAAATAAGTATTTTTGAAACTACAAAAGAATTAGGTGTTTCACACTCAATTAACCATTATTTTTACAATGCAAGTTTGTATTAAGAGTTTTCACATAATCAAATTTATTTAGCCACCAAAGTCCTATTTCTGCAACCATTTTCTTCTTATTACTACAAAACACTTGCATGTAATTTGGTAACTATTATTTTATTTGGGAAAAAATGCACGTATTTTTGCAATTACGAAAAGTTAGGGGTTTTTCACCTGATTAACACATATTTTTATATAAAACAAATTGTTTGACTCGAAAATAAAAAACTAATATGCATGGTCATATTAGTTTGTGATAAATTTGACTCGAAATAATAATTTTAAAGAAAATTTAGAAACATGTCACAATAAATAATTTTTTATCTAAAAATAAAAGAGTTATATCACATATTTTCTCTAACTTCAAGATTTCAATCTTTTGTAATTGCGTACGAGAGAACAAAAAGTTACAATTTTATTTTATTTTTTTATCTCATCATCGGTACGTAACAAGTTAAAGTTTCTAGAAGATTTTTAAAAAACCACTACAGTTTAAAAACTAAATTCGAAATTCAACCATGTCAAATCCAACAACCTCTGAATCCAGTGTTCCTGTTCTAGAAGAACACTTAGATCTGATCTTAGCAATGAACACTTAGATCTGATCTTAGCAATGCGACAACTTATGAACACCCCACGATGGAACGAGACACTGAAACTCTAGCTCATCAAATAGATGATGACTGATTTAAAGAAACCTTCACCGATCGGTTCGGTCGTTCGAAATATGAGAAAATATTATTTATAATCTGAAATCCATCGTACCTACCGATATTATGACTCCAATAAAGAAGATGATGTCTCATTATTATTAGTACCACAATACCAACCTCATTGCAACGAGAACGCCAAGATTATCATGTCCCACAACAGATTATGCAGGCTAAAAGTTCAATGGACATATCTGATACGGAATAACCTTGTCATAGGATTTTCAGTGATCTTAAAGACTAAACAACTCATAAAATAAGGAAATCTTAGTTATATTAATTTTATCTATATTCAAAATATTTTTCCCCTAAAAATGAAGGAATAATTATATATGTATACTACAAATAAGCCTAAAATTTAAAGTTGAATGAAAAGTGTAGTTAAAGGGTATTCATCTATTACAAATGTTATTATAAACATTATTGAACTAACCTCTAACCGCCTATGGTGTTGTGAATAATATGAAATAGTTAATTAGAAGTCTATGGAATATTCTTTGGGCCCTTTAAGCTTTGGTCTATTTAACTTATGTTATGTCTCTCTTACCCAACTTCATTCATATATTTGGTTGGTCAATTTTCTTGCAACTTATCTTTTATTAATGCGTTACTTAGTTATGCTTACCCTTCGTTACTTACTTTGTATTTATGAGGGATCGTCAAACATATCATATACAATTATAATTACTAGTATATTTACCTATTTTTATTCACTTTAACCAACATACATATCATTTTCGGTTAGTCAAACTTATCATATACAATTATCAGTATTAGTATATTTACCTATCGCTATTCACTTTGACCAATATCCTTATAATTTTTTAATTATTATTATGTATGATTTGTTAATTTATCATATGTTAACCAGTTTTCCACGATTGTACAACTTACAAATCGAACGGTTTCGAGACACATTTTAACGTTGATTTGCGATTGTTTTTCTTCAATATCTAATCTATAGTAGATTTAGTGGGTTACTTACGCACCATCGATATGATTCTAAAATTAAATGGATCATATTGAAAATAATTTTCTATATAATGGTAGACTTCATTAAATTAGCTTATTTGAATTATCTATATGTTTTGATTTTACTCTTTTCAAAGCATTCTCTCTCTTCTTTTTTTAAAAATCTCAGATATTCGGTCCTCATCCGTTTATTTTGCCTTCATGTCGTATTCGTTCTTTAAATCACTATTTCAAGAAAAGTACATTACTCATATTCTTTAACTTACTCGTTGAAATTGTATGGTTGGTGGTAAAAGTCGTTACACGTTAAAAGCATTTCGAGAATTTGTAATATATATGAGAGTATTTGTCAATCAAACTCCCAAAAAGACATTCGGAATGGTTCATATGTGACTTACATTTTGAGAATAATATATCATCTAAACATGACTCTATCTCATATACATTTAAAAAAACACCCATAAAAACATTATTTTTAATGCAAACTCAAATTCGTTAAGTAAAAAGCTTTGATTAGATTTAAATACAAACGACTATTGCATCATCGTCTAAGAATCTCAAAATTGTATTTCCGTCAAACATAGATCTTGATGATGTAATAGACGTACACCGAATGAAAATTTTAATGGAAAATTATTGAAGAATGCCCCACAACCTCTGATAATTCTATCTCACCTAAAGAAATTGTTGACTGTCCAACAAAACTAACCAAAATTGTTTCTATTTTTTATATAGAGTTACTCCAATCATCCTATCATATCCATTTTGATATAACACATTAGCATAGCTTCCGCTATCAATCATAAATCTTCTGATAATCATTCTAAAAATTTAACTTTAATTAGTAAAACATCCTAATGATAAGTAATTAATCCTCGCAAGTTATCCTCGGTAAAATTTAATGATGGAACCATAAATCTATTGTTATGAATTGATGATTCATATATAAGATGCACAAACCTTTCTTATACCTTTTCTTTAATGATTAAGGTGTCCACACTAGAGTGTTTCCTGCAAAAATTAATATTTTGATAAAAAAACTAAAAAAAAATGAAATTTATAATCTACTGTCGTACCACTAAAAGTGAGAAAAATTATCTTACGTTTTAAAATAATTAAATTAAATTTATATTTTAATGTGCTTCTTAAAATCTCATGTCTATATTGACCTTACGAAATTAATAGCAAGATATTAAAAATATGTCTTTAAGATAACTATAGGTTAAAAGAAATTTTATTATTTGCATAATGAATAGCCTATATAACCTACTCTCTTTTTTCGGAGGGAACCCGCAGCCGCTACTCAAACTTCAATGAGTACGCACAGGGTAAACCCTCAATCTGACGCGATAGCCTGCAAATCAACGCCAGAAGGCTCAGCTGAGAAAGCGTATGTAGAGGGACTCGAACTCATGACCTTTTAGCCATAAGAATGCCATACTCAACCAACTCGGCTACCCCCTTGGGAGCACCTATAACCTATGTTATATGTAATAAGGGATAAAATTTGATATATAACTATATAGACTTTGAAACACATGAAATGAGATGGACAATATAATGTTGACTTAGTAGATATTTTTAGTAAGTTATACAAAAAGGGCAAACTAATTTTTAAAATTTTAAACACCTCCTTTTATTGTGTTTTTTATAATTATATTGCGGCAACTATAAATCATATATAAGTCTCGGAAGGTCTCTAGTCATAAATTTGAGTTTTTATTTGTGATCTCATAATGATCTTAATGATTTAATTTAGATAATTCTTCGAGACGTAATAAATATAGGTTTGATCATATTTTCCGTGCTTGTTTTTTTTTAGTTTACCATATTTGGATTTAAATAAATACTAATTTCTTGGGGTAAATATTAGTATTTTGGATACCTCAATAGTATCTCATCGTCTTCGTCTTCGTTTGTAAATCTGTTACAAATTTCTAAACTCCAAAATTGTTTACAGACTTACTAAATTTTTCTTATTGTTGCTTTATTTTTAGGTTTTCAATATTAATATAGCTCGACGAAATAAAATCATACAGAATCTTGAAGGGTTGTTATTTCATTACTTGTTTACTCTTTTTTTTTTAATTTTGCTAATATCATTTAATATTTTTATTAATATATTTATATTCGAATACTAAACAAATTATTTAATATATATATATACTTTCCAGAAAAGATAACGTTTAACAAAATATTAACTAAATACATTTTTTTGATGTTGTTATATAAAAATAATTGCCAAGCAAGATATCTACAAAATTATAATACTAAGATGATAAATAAAAATTACTATGAAATTTATGTGTTTGGTACGGGATCCATGGAAAAAAATTGATAGCTAGAAAGTTATTGTAATGTTGAAATATAAGAGAAAAAATAAACTAACATATTTATTTTGGATATAAATATTATTATTTTTTTAATTCAATGGATTATTTTTAAATTGTCGAATCATATCATCAAATTTGGACTCGAACTGGATTTTGAAGAGAAATATAAATATAGATGAAACAGAACATTGTTTAAAAGTTTGAGCAGATGTGTTGTCTAAGACTACTATATTAGCTATTAAACCCCAAATATATTTGTTATACATTCCCCTAAGTTGAATCTCAGCTGTATTATTTTTAACTTATTCATATTCAAGTTAAATATTCAAGTTAAATATTCAAGTTAAAAAGGTGACAACTTTTAAAATATATGGTCAACATTCGACCAGCAATATATAATATGTATAATAACATTGTCATGTTTTAAAATAATATTGGATACATAGATCGAAGGTTTTAACGTATAAATAACTCATTGTAGATTTATTTCGAAATGTCATTTTCTTTCATCTGATAACAAATTTTTGGTTATATTTTAAATTAGAATAAAAGGAATCTCAAGAGTAAACTAAACATTGCTTACAATGTTGAATTAAAATGCAAGCCATTATTGTTTATGGATTATGTGATATACTAAAAAAATGCTCAATTACAATTAATATCTAAACTTTAACTTTAGTGTTTTTAGTGTGCATGATTTAAATTTTCTAGTGTGTATTATTTATTTTAATGTCAATTTTTTTGTTCTTTTGCTTATACAAATGTTGTGTTATTTTTACATGATGAAGGTGGTGTCATATTTGTTGTGGTTGGTTTTGTTATTTGTTTTATATTCATGCTGATAACAGATCTTTTTATAAAATTTAATCTTTTTATAACATTCTAAATCACAAAACTATTTTGAACACGAATTTTATGAATGAGTATAGATAAGAAATATCAATACTAAAAAAATACTTTAATGAAAAAACAAAATGATATAAAATAAATTATTAGTAAAGTAGGACTGGATATAAAATAAAAATTCATCCACCGCAAAATAATTATTTTAGTAAATGATAAAATCATTTTTTATATTATCAAAATTATATTTAGTAAATGTTTTATATGTAAAAGCACAGGGAGTTGTGATTCGTTTATTTTTTCAAGATTAAGTATAAATAAGTGTTTAAAAAGAAATATATATTTTATTCACTATTTTGGTTAATGACGGTTTACCATCCATTTTATTTTCTAATATTTTTATAGATTAAATAAATGGCTTTTAACCAAATAGGTCATTCAAAATCGATTTAAGCTTTTGTGTTTTTTTTCTTTCGTACTTTACCTAATATTGGACGGATTTTGTTCATAGATTTAACTATGTCGAATTCGGAGATGTCGATGCTTGCAAATTTCTGGGGGTCGTAATTATAAACTTTTATAAAAAAATTAATGTTTTAACTAATTTATAGTACTAAAATATAACGTTTTTCTGTTCTAAGACGAACATCCATTCACCCAGTGCTAGTCAGTGGGTGGTTCTAAAGCGGACAAAAAATTTCATGTTAGTGTACGATTTTTTATTTCGGATAAAGTTTGTATTCACTTGGAATTTCCAGGTGTCTTTGTCACTAATATACATAGAAATATTATTTCCATAAACTAGTCCGCCCCTGTTGTAAACTACATTTGCTGTATATTAACCCCTACAAGTGGTAGGGGAGGAAAATGCACAAGTACTTTGAGTTTGAGTTTGTTAAATGAAAGTGTGAATTACGAAATCATAATAAAAAAATGTGATATATGTGAAATTAATATAAAAATAATTATACAAATATGAAATGAAAAATGTATAAAAATACGAAATGTGAAATAATTATAAATAAAATGTAAAATAGAATAAGAAGGAAAACTATTACTGGAATGCGAAATACGAATCAGAAGTACAACATATAAAACGAGAGTAAAATGTAATGTAAAATGCGAGATCACTGTAAATTGTCTACGTGCAAAATATGGAATAAAAACAATACGCGGAATCCGTGTAAAATAAATTGCAAAACCATGATAAAAGAGTTTTTTTTTTGCTTAAGTACGAAATATGAAACTATGATAAAAGTTTAAGTGCAAAATGTGAAACTATGATAAAAAAAATATTATTATTTTTTCTCTGTGTGTGAAATGTGAAACCAAAAAATGTGAAACCAAAATCAGAAATACCTACGTGTGGAATGCAAAATCAGAAAATACAACATGTGAAACCAAGATAAAATGAAATGCGAAATGCAAGATTAATGTAATTTGTTTTTGCATAAGTGCGAAATACGAAACTAGAAAATACGAAGTACGAACAAATAAATAAAAAATATTATTCATGGATCTAGTTTTGTTCGTCTTATTCTAGAAATGGTTCATACGACTATAACTAAAATTAATGGACTAACTTGTAAAAGTTAGGGCCGACAGAGGCCCTAGTATTTGAAAAAATATTATTGTAGCCGTGATGTCCAGGAAATTTGTAACTGTCAATACAAAATAAGACTTTTTTATCTCACTCTTAGTGACATGGCAAATCATATGGGTTTTATCAGAGGTACTCAATCTGGAAGGGATAATGCTTCTAACTATATTAAGGTCATGATAATTAAGGGTATTTTTTACACCAATGATATTTGAGAAATGGTTGACAAAATGGTGGCCACGCCCTTGGGGTGGAACAAATGACACCTCGAAAGTCATTAATATAGATAATTTTGGTTCTAAAAATTGAAGCTTTGATACTATTATGGAAGAATTTGGAGTTATGGTTCCTAATTTAAGCCAAGTGGCGCGAGACTTCTGCTTGAAAAAAGATTTTTCTACACGACTAAAGAAAACATAATTCTTTATGGCGTACATTTCATCCTCAACGAGAGAATGGGTTGAGGGAGTCATTTGTAAGAATGAGTAGGGTTTGGAGGATAAGAGAATGTCAAAATTAATGTGCTTATTAATATTACTTAACTCTTTCTTATTAAGAGTGGGGAGCGTAATTTGGATGTGCTTCAACTTGGAAATGATGATCGACAAGATAATGGTTTCAGTTATTTGTAATGATAGAAATGTAATTAAGGTAGTTTTCCCACATATGGAAATATCATAAAGGTTTTTTGGCAAGGTGACTTGGGGTACTATGATACGGAGTAATAAGGGTTTGGTCAGAGGAATACGGGTAATCATAATGGTCAAATGGTTTGGGAAACAATCATCCCAATAGTTTTTGCTAGGTAAATAGTCAATTCTAGAAAAAATGGGATTTCTAGTTTGTTTGTTAGACTAAAAGAATTGAAAATTAGTAGATTGAAGGTTGGTAAGCTCGCAGCTATAGGAGCACTCACTGAAGTCATTTATATACGAGTTCTAAAGGTTTGAATTTCCCATTCAACCATCTAGCTTACGAATTCCATTGAAGTATCCTAGAGGAATCCAAAGAATTCTTTGGCAACAAGAAGAAACGATAGAGATATCTTGCTAAAAAAAGGAGCAATTGGAAAGGTTTTTTAACCCATAGAAAATATAAAGATGAAAGACGTGTTAGACGAAATACACTTAGATTCTATGCAACCCAAATTATACAAAGAGGGTACATGTTATGATTGGTCTTAAAGTACCAAAAGGGAAACATAGAGCGCATAATACTATGAACTATATTTTTTATAGCTTTAGTTTCTAGTAAGTATACAAGAGTAATGTGGTTCGAGAATACATATTCCCTAACGTTATCTTTTCAGGAAGGGTCATTAAGACCACAGATATTCGAAGATCAGATAATCATAATTATAATAAAAAAATAATCGGACTTACGAGGTTTATTGATCGAAAATCAGGTTATCCTCGAGTTTCTCATGAACAGTAAGATTACTGACATGCATTTTATATTGGTTAAAATGAGATTAACTCATGTTCCCACTTAATCAACATCTAGAATCTTTGAGTAAACTTAGACAAGGGTCGTGTTATCACCATGAGACCTTACGCATTCGAACTCCATATAGGTTTCAACGTCTATGTCACAACCAAAACCTATAAGTAGGGCATTGTAATTTCGGCTGGTTGGTGTGTCGTTGTCACTTGAGGAGTTCAACAGAGGTTATGGATTGGTTTCGACTATGAGTTCTTTTCTAGATCACCACGGAGTAACAAGCAAGTTACTAGATGGTGGAAAGACGAGAGGATCATGATAGTTCACGATGATGTAACCAAACGACTTACACTTGTTACACGATGGTGGAAAACCTTGATACCCAATATGGAGAAGGGTGTACTTTCTTATTAATTTGATTCCCAAAGTATAAAACTTATCAATATCATTCATAACAATGCAAGTTTTGGAAAAACTTAATTGAACTTTATCTGGTATGGGTGTCAACGTATATGGGGGTGCCAAGGAAATTTCCAAATATAGTGATCATTGTTTCTAACCAGATTTCATGGGTGAGCCCGTGAGACTTAACCCAAAGAGGTATAGACTTCAAAAGTTCTTTCACCATGGAATCCATTGGCTCTTATTTTTTGAAAAATATAGGATGACTGTTAAAAACTAGGATGTTATCTCGAGTACGTGAATGGAGTTATCAGTAGTAGAAAACCAAAATAACATATAATGTGAGGGAGTTACCTTGCACTCTTGCAACCCATGCGTTCCCCATATATTTACGATAATAAATTGAACGTGGTATGATACCTATTTCTTACCAATGAAGTCCCTTAAAAGATATTTCTTATCAGAACATCATCTTCAACGTGGAGGTATTAAATCATCTAAACCATTATGTTTGACATGTTATCTTGGAAGGCGGCCGCCAGGCCGGCCCAAGTTTGCAATGGTTGATGCGGGATGGCGGTGAGAATGTGATGATGAACCGAATGCATAAACATAGTAAAAAATGTGGTGCATGTGTGATTTCCAGTAGGGTTAGGGGAGTGAAACGGATTGTAAAGAATATTCAGAGTGATAAAAGTTCGAAAGCAAGGTCTCTGAAGGAGTCTAAGAGAGATCTTGAAGATAAAGCTTGAGAGGTAGCACAACCGCGATCATCACGAGACCGACTGATGATTCTTCAACGAATGTTAAAAAAATGACAACGACTAAGAGAAGAATTACATTCGGGTAGTTCCTAGAGAAAGTAAAGTCCCAAACAATGCATGTAGATCACGAACAATAGAGGAGACGAAGGTGTGAATGATCGTCGATTGGAGATGAAAAGGACATTTCATTGCGGTGTTGAGTGGGCGATGAAAGAGGTTAAAAATGTTAGATGCTCAGTTAGGGGAAGATGGCCATGAGTTTGATTTGAAAATTTGAGATACATTTGCGTCTTACCATGTTAGGATGGTTGAAGGACTTTTTGAGTTAGTCTTAGTGATGATCTTCATAAGAGGGTTTATACGACTCTTCATACAAGTGTTATTTACCAACCAACTGAATCTTTTTGACTTTAGGAAGCTTTAAAGGGATTCAAACAAGCTCCTCGTGATTGGTTTGAGAAATTATCTAAAGTTATTATTTCATTTGGTTTTATTAAAAGTAATTATGATTTAGCATTTTTAGTCAGATGTACGAGTGCAAGGTATATATATATATATATGATTATTATAGATGATAAGTTTGATGACATTGAGGTACTAAATCGTGATTTGGCTCATCGATTTGTGATGAAAAGCTTAGGATTGCTACGTTATTTTTTGGATATTAAGGTGGTTCAGTCTAAAAAAGGTTATATTATTTCTTAGAAAAAATGATATATAATCTATTTCAACGAGCGAGATTATTTTATAAGAGGATGACATACACCCATTTTGAAACCAATACTCGGCATTCGAGAACTCATGATGTTTATTTAACAGATTTAACTTTGTATCACACTCTTATAGGAAGCTTGGTTTATCTTCCACAACTATAACTCATGTTCATATAGTTAGTCAATTTATTACTTCTCTTATTTCTTCCTACTCATAACACTAAGATATCTTCGCGGTAGTATGCTTCTTGAGATATAATATGTTTGTCAGATACTTTTTAAGTTAATAGCTTCAAGATTCTTCTAATTTTTCATGACAATAGATTCTTTAGATGCCTCTCTCAATACCTTTTGCTCAAACTTAAAATTTGATCACCGTGGGTCGTGATCTACTTCAACACCAATCTCATTTTTAACACTCTCATCAATGGCATTATCTAACCTTATTTGTACAAAGATAGATTTAATTTTAATTTTTAACATATTAAAATCATAGTAAATTTCTTAAAATCACAATTCATTTTACTCATCTTCATAAATCTACCTTATTCATATTTAATATTGATCATCACACCAATTAATAGATTTCCAAACCCAATCTCATATCTCCATGATCACTGCACTACTTGTAAATAGAAGTTCATTCCAGGAAAAGACATCATAATGATGGAAGAATGAAGATTAATAAAAAAATAAAACTAAGCTTCGACAACAACTAGTTTGCTTTGGCTTTGACACTTGGGCTTTGGCATTATAGTCCTTGAAACAAGTTTTTGGTCATGAAGTAATAAAACAGGAAAACTAGAGACAATCAACACAAAGATTTAAGTGGTTGTGGAGTAATTATATACCCACATGCGAACATATCTGATTTTATACAGATGAAATGATTACAAAGAATAACAAATACCATAATTAATATACTTGTAGCACATTGTTTATAAAACTTATCAAAATAGAGTATATATATTTACACAACTTACAATATTTTTCAAACTATATTTCAATATGATTTTTTTATAAGAACTTATTAATTCTAAAATCACTCAATTTCTTAAGCGACATCTCTCACAAATAAAGTAGTATTTCTCTAGAAATTATGTATTCAACAAGAATGTTATCTTTCTAAAAGAATGATAGTTTTTACAATCAATACATGTGTTGCAACATCCGTATATAAAAGATCAAAATATGTGTAGGTCAGAACAAACACGTCATGCTCACAATAGAAAACCATACTAATTACTCAAGAATCAGATCAACAACTTTGATAAACTTATACAAAAATTTGTTATACAACCTTTACTATATTACAAATTATCGACTTTAATTAAATAATATATTTAATCAATTATAACAAATTTTTAATACATTATCATACCATCATTCTATAATAAACATTTTCTAATATACCAAATCAGCTCAAACTGATTTTCAAATGAAGCCAAAGCTCGGCTTATCGGTAAATTTTTTAATAGTATTTTCCCCACGATGTCGGGACTTGTCTCATCCAAAACTTTCAACATCCGAAGAAGCAACTTTCAAAATCTATTTTTAAGCTCATCAAAAGCTTTTCCAACATACCACATCACTATTATTCATTAAATGTATTCTAATATTTCAAATCAACGATAAGCTTTTATCAGGAACAATAACAAAAACAAATTATACAAATGAAGTTTTTTTTATTTGCAAAATAAAAAATTTAAATAAAATATACATTATTTTAAATAATAATCTAAAATAGTAATTTTAAACCAATTTTATTACATTGAAAAAACACTTGAAGAATAAAACCATTTTAATTTTTAAAGAAAAAGACACAACTTTTATTTTTTTATTCTCTTAATATATTTTTCTTTTAAGTTTGTCTAATATATCATGATTTCTAACTCTTCATATCAAAAGAGAAAAGATTTGTTATGTTTCAAAAATGTCATCCACAAAGAATAGTTTACTATTATTTTTTCTAAAATTATAATCATTTTGTTAAAAAGTAAAGTACCCAAAATAATCACTTACAACAATTTGTACAAAACCATATCGGAAAGTTACGAAACAAATGAATAAATTTGAGACACATATGAATACATTTTTTAAAAATAATTTTTATTATCCCTACATTGTTTTAATTTTTTTATGAGAGCTCTTTCAAAATGTAACATATCTTGTGACTTATGATATAAGAATTAATAAATTAGAAATCAATTTTGACGATGTTTTTATTAAATGAGAGAGAGATTTACGTTTAAAAGATTAAGAAGATTTATAAATCGAGTGTATTTATCTCTTAACCTAATAATATTTTTATAAAATTCAATAAATCTTTAAAAAACCACATCTAGCCGGAAAGGTCAATCGAATAAGAACGTGTCTCGTGTACCTTTATATCAAACATTTAGTTGTGAATAAATTTATAACTAAATGTTTGCTACAAACTATTAACATAACATTCAATTGTAAAAATCAAGCTAAAATCGCTAACAAGAACTAACAAGTAGCATATGCATTTTCCTTTTAACTTTATGTAAAACTAAATGAATACCTTTAATTTTGTACGTCATAAAATGTCCCATCATTGAAGTAGACTTTGTATATCACCACATCAAGACTTTGAATTCTATAAAAGAATTATTAGGTTAAGAGATAAATACACTCGATTTATAAATCTTCTTAATCTTTTAAACGCAAATCTCTTTATCATTTAATAAAAACTTTGTAAAATTTTATTTCTAATTTATTAGTTCTTATATCATAAGTCGCGAGTATCTTATCGTCCTTGATATACTTTATTACAATTATTTTTTGGATAAGAAGCTCAACGTAATGTGTGAGAAATGAGAAATTCCAAAGGAGGTGAAAGTGCGGTTACCAAAAGAGGGTGAGACACATATGAATTTTAGGGACATTAAGTTTATTTTTTATCCAGATATACCGAATTAAGGTCTCTAGTTTCTCATGGACCCATAAATAGTTAACTATTTTAATTTGGTAGGATTATGTCATAGTTAGGCTAGCCTGAATACATGGTCTATCTTGATTTCATGCATCGTGGTATCTAGGCTATCAAAAATGTGAATGCAAATTAAACATATATTTGTTATAGTTGGTTTATCAAGAAATTCCTAGATCTCTCTATCTATTTCGTCAATATGATAGATAAGTACAAGGTCGTGAACGACTTGTTTGAAGTTGATACATTTTGGAAGATAACGTGCTGTTTTCATGAGTAGTTGTTGACAGAATGAGAGGAAAATATACTCTAAAGAGAAAGCCGAATTGTGTTCCAAGATTTTGGAAGAGCACATGTAATACATTGAACTTATCTTATTTTTTCTCTCTTTATTATTTTCCGCATTCGTAATTTACTTTGATTTTTTATTTGGAACGATATTGAAATTTCATTTGCAACATTTAGAAGCCTCTAAGGCAACCTTTAGAAAATTACATCGATGGGCTAAGGAAACTTGGTCCAACGCATTACGCAAGTGTTTTATTCTTAATAATCTAGTTCGAAGTCATCTTTAGAGGACCAATTCCGAATATGACTTGTTTTGGGAACAACTCATTAGCCCAACCAGCATGATGACTCATTAGCCATAGTCAGGCTATCCTGAATGCATGGTTTATCTTGATTTCATGCATCATGGTATCTAGGCTATCACAAATGTGAATGCCAATTAAACATATTGTTGTTGTAGCTGGTTTATCAAGAAATTCCTAGATCTCTCTCTATTTCTTCAATCTGAGAGACAAGTACAAGGTCGTGAATGACTTTTTTGAAGTTGATAAATTGTGGAATATGGAGTTCCTTTTTCATCAGCAGTTATTGATAGAATGAAGGGAAAATATACTCTCAAGGGAAAGCCGAGTCGTGTCCCAAGATTTTGGAAGAGCACATGTAATACTTCGAACTTATCTTATTGTTTCTCTCTTTATTATTTTTCACATTCGTAATTTACTTTGATTTTTCCTTTGCAACGATATTAAAATTTTATCTGCAACATTTAGAAGTCTCTAAGGTAACCTTTAAAAAATTACATCGATGGGCTAATAAAAATTGTTCCAATGCATTCCATAAGTGTTTTATTCTTAATAATCTAGTTCGAAGTCATCTTTAGAGGACCAATTCCGAATATGACTTGTTTTGGGAAACATTCATTAGCCCAACCAGCATGATGACTCGTATGATCAGTTGCATCACCACGACGTAAATGTCGTTTAGTACGTGATCCCGACTCCTCCTCGGTAGGGACCACCTGTCGGGCCACCGATGCATGAGGGGTCGAATACAGACCATGCTATATAGTAGCATTCGTCTTTGTTCTAACCATTTCTGAAAAATAAAAATTTAATATGTTTAGTAACTAATAAACTACTATGAGACACATCTTTTCGAATAAATACGCAAATAATAAATTTTAAACTACATATATATCATATAAGTTTATAATAATCCATCAACCCAAATTAAGAAATCATGTGATGAAACAAAATCCTAACACCTTATAATTCGCATAAAGTATGTGGAACAATTTCAACATTTCGCTTGTACTATGTGTTTCTGGGTTGGTCTGTCATATGGGTATTGGCGACAAACCATCATCCATGTCGTGCGACATTCACGAAAAGATCAAACCTTGTCGTGAATGTCGTGCGACGAACACGAACCCATAAACCCCAACAACCGAACCCTAAAACACTAAATCATGCACCATTCAGCTCAAAATTAGACGCAAAACACAAATCCACAACTCACAAACAATACTAGTTTGTCAAATCAACAAAACAAAAACTTAAACCCTACAAAACTTGAATTTTTTAAAAACAGAAATTAAAACCTAAATATCTACGAAAATATACAATGAAATCGAATAAAAACTACACTACTAAGTTTGTATGGCATACCTTGATGTTGTTGTGAGGTTAGATTACAAAAATATGTTTTTTGCTTTTGAGTTCTTTGAGAAGTTTGGAAAGAAAAAGAAAAAATCGTGAGATATCTAACAATCCCTATTTATAGCTTGTTTTTCTAGAAATTGTTACAATTTTCACATTGTTACGATTTCTCGATGAATACACAATTACGAAATTGTTACGATTTTCATATTATTTTTCAGAGAAGTTGTTTGTCAAGTTTCCTCAAATAATTTATTTGCCATATACAACATAGTTAAGGACATTTTAGACCGGTTTTCTATAGTGTTATTTTGGTTTTTATAAAGAGCTTTGTTAAGGACATTTGCGGTTGGATATATAATATAACCAACCCTAACTAATGTCCAAATATATTTATCCTCAACAATGTATAGGAAAAATAATCATATGAATACAAAAACATGATCCTTTGGCAAAACAAAATTGAACGTGGTTGGATGGAAAATAAGATAAATATTATTATTTCTCGCCTTCAAATATTATATTTTAAAAATAAGTAAATATTATATTAAAAATAATAATTTTACTTATTATTCAAATTCAAAAGTTCTCAATTTTTACGCAAACATTATACATGTTTTCTCAAAATGTTCTCTATCAAATTACGTTTTGAAATTGTGTAGCAAATGAGGTATTATATGAATGTTGCATATACAATGTTTTTTAAGCTTCATCTTATGGAAGTAGAAAAATGCATTTGGAGGGTAGACGAGTTGGTGCAGTAGATGAGCTCGTGACAAAAAAATCATGCGTTCAACTCCCTTTACAAACGCTTTGTTGATTTGCATGAAGGCTATTGTGTCAATCCCACACTCGTTGGATAGCGGCGACATGTATTCAAACCCTTCTAACATACTCTATAAGGACAAGAGTAAAGCCCCTGCACTATGTTCTAGTATAGAGCGATCAATGATTAATTTATGTTTGGAACTTTTTTTTTTATTTTTGTTACAACTTTATAAAAATTGAAGATTTATGTTTGGAACTTCTTTCTTATCTTTTTAAACTTTATAAGAATTTAAAATTATTAATTTATGTTAGTAACTTCTTTTTTATTTTTGTTGCAACTTTATAAAAATTTAAAATTCTTTCTTTTTTAATATCTCAATCCAAATTTATGCCCTAACAACTTCTAATGTTTAACTGCAACTTATTCACATGTATAAAAATAATAATAAAATTAGGAGATTGAGCTTTAATCATCGTCCGCAAGCTATAAGAGCATCTTTAGTGTCAAAATATTATATGTCTGGATCTTGAATTAGACACAAAGTTATGTGTTGGGAGTTAAATCGTATATTTTGCCATTATTTCTGGAGTTACTTCCCTTGTATTCGGATTTTAAAATTTTC
The DNA here is from genome assembly GCA_036936605.1 of Limnanthes douglasii subsp. nivea. Taxonomy (NCBI): domain Eukaryota; kingdom Viridiplantae; phylum Streptophyta; class Magnoliopsida; order Brassicales; family Limnanthaceae; genus Limnanthes; species Limnanthes douglasii. Next base: position 304,749,846 of record JAUPFV010000002.1, on the reverse strand, counting down.
ATACTGATTGAAGATATTTAGTTGTTTGTATACTAGATGGCCCACTATCTAAAGTACACTAACTTATTTAATGGTTTTGCTCCAGATTTTCCTTATAATATTTTTATTGATATGTTTGAATATTTTTCTTTCTATCTGTTTGACTCTTGTGATTTTTTTTACAATCTTAAAACACAATTTTTCATTAGTTTTTTATTTTCTAAATCTAAATTTTTGTCTGACAACTTCTGATTGTTGAATCGCATCTTCAAAGCTCATACATTAACATCTAATATACATTAACATCTAATATGAAAGTCTAATATAGAGCTTTAGATTTAATTGTGGATTGACTAACTAAAGTTTATCTTAACTAAAGTTTATCTAATTGAGATAGTTCAGCTCAGGTCATCCAACTTACAGTGAAGTTAACATGAACAAAAGAGAGAAGAGACAATACATAATTGAGTTTTCAAAAGTGATCTTTTATTTGTTGGAGATTGATATACAGACTATTTTGTATATAATATCTCATTGCGGGAGACCGAGACTTACATTATTTGAATTTATTTTATTGATCTATATGTTTGATGTTATATACTAGTGTATTCTTGGTTTGTCAAATTTCTCATATATATTGTTTTCGGTGGAAGTTAGTGATCCTGTAAGAAAAACAGCAACATACAGATGTTTTCAGTGGAAATTAGTAATCTTGAAAGAAAAAACAGCAACAGAGAACAACGTTCATTGTCTATTGTAAAGCTACAAAGTAACAAAACATATCAAGTTCAATCAATGTCTATTGAAACTACAAAGTAACATAAGATACCAAAAGAAACTATTGTCACTGCAAATCTCTCATTTATTTATTTATATATATATATATATATATATATAGTTGTGTGTTTTGGTTAAATATTTATTTTATATTTATATTTTATATTTTTGGTTGTTTTTTCATGTAAAAAATAACTTCGGTTTTATAATAACTCAAATAATTTGATAGGGTATCTTTTACGACACTACTCAGCAAAAATTTTCAAAAATCCCATTTAAAAGAATTTGTTTTTTCGAATCTTCAGGACAACCTATAGATACGTATTATACTTACTATGATAACATTGTTTGAATTTCTGTTACTTAGTTTATGAGTTATTAAAGTTGTTAGGTTTTAAAAAGAAATTTTATTTTAAAATTATTTGTTACATATTAGTTGTTAAGCGTAGGTATTATAAAGTTTGAAAGACGTTTGTATAGAATAATTCGATGCTTTCCAAAAGCTCGTGAGAAGATGGTCAACATTTCTGCATGTTTTTTCCCCAAAAATTGTTGGTCATGTATCATACTTGGGGTCATTTTAAAGTAAGAGACATGCAGAACAGTGTTGGTGCTGTAGGTCCCTCGTGATGGAACACTTATATAGTATTTATAAATGTCTTATCTAATTATCCTAGTTTATCTCTCCAATCAAACTTTTATATGATATTTCTAAATGTTTTATGTTACGTATTGTTTATATTTTGAATATTTTATTTTATTTTATTTCAAAAGGTTAAAAAAAATTGTTATATGATAAAAATGTTATATATTATCCGAAATCGCATCAAATAATATATAACAAATTGCGGAAAAAATAATAAAACCCTTTTGCTAGATTCATCTATAGAAGAAAAAAAAACAAGAATACTTACGGGTTTGCCTGCTGCTATCCATTTAGTATTCTCTACAGTTATTTTTTGCGTTCTTTAGCGATTCCACGTTCTCCGGCGATTCCGTTTATGAAACTAAGAGACCTGCAGAATCAGATTAGGGAAGAAGGAAAAGTTTCCAGACACTAAGGAAGCGGCCGTATTTCTGATTAGGGTTTAGAGTGATGAAATACCTAAACCTAGCCCCTTATTTATAGATTTTACAATGTGAAGCCCAACATTGTAAAGCCCATCCTTTGTTACTTCCTTGTGTCCGGGACCATAACCCAATAAATTGATAATTCAATTTATATCCCTGATTTATTAATTCAGGCTTAAGTGTTGAGATTTGGGCCCTCTTCATCACAGTGCCCAAATTCAACCCGGTTACCACACTTGAGCCCATAACGCCTTTTTACCCATAGATCCAATTTAGTTAATTAAATAATTAACTAGACTACTTTTAATTTGGACTTCCTTAAGACAATAATCGAATATGTTTATTTAGCATATCGGTCCAAATTATTGTTAGTCTATAAATATATTAAATAAATATATTCCAACAATCTCCCACTTGGACCGTCATATGCTACTCAAGAATACATATTCAACTTTAATGGGATCCCTATATTCATTGTCAATGGGAAAACGGTACAACCCCGTACATGATTGATAACAATAAAGGACTAAAGACCTCTTTCTCGTAATGTGAACAATAGGATGCAACAGTAATCACATTACCATTATCAATCAATTACTTGGGCCAATTATGGAGCGTGGCATAAGAGTAATATGGCTTGTAATCGTACATATCTACTCTTAAATGGTTCCTACTTTTGGAGATCCAATACAGTACAAATATCAATAAATATTTCCAAGCATATATATATATTGCAATAAACTTTAATGTGCACAATACTGCAAAATATAACATCAGATCCTATTACAAACTCTCCCACTGAAACTAACAATCCCCTAAATCAACTACACCCATATTGATGGTGTGTCCCTGGAAAACCTTAGGCAAAACCGCCTTTTTTAGGGGATCTGTTATCATGGAGTTTGTACCGATGTGCTCTATACTTATCTGACCCATCTGTACTCTTTCTTTAACAGACAGAAACTTTATGTCTATATGTTTGGATTTAGACGCGCTCTTGTTGATGTTAGAGTACTGCACTGCGGAATTGTTATCGCAATATAACCTCATAGGGATTTCTATCCCTTGTACAATGGGTAATCCAGTAACAAAATTCCGCAGCCATAGTGCATGGTTTGATGCCTCAAAGCATGCAAAAAATTCTGCTGCCATGGTGGACGATGCAATAAGTGTTTGCTTTACACTTTTTCCAGGATATTGCACCTTCAGCCAATAAGAATATGTTGCCTGACATGCTTTTTAATGTGTCTGCGCATCCACCAAAATCCGAGTCGGAATACCCGATGATTTCCAGTTTATCCGACTTCCTATATGTCAACATGTGCCCCTTTGTTCTTTGCAGATATCAGAGTACTCTTTTAACTGCTTTCCAGTAATCCATTCCTGGGTTACTAACATATCTCCCCAACATGTTTATAGCAAAGTCAATGTCCGGCCTAGTACAAACTTGAGCATACTTTAAACTACCAACTGCAGAAGCATAAGGGACCGTTTTCATTTCCTCAATCTCAAGTTTTGTCTTAGGACATTGACTCGGACTAAGTCTGTCACCCTTTGCTATAGGGGTACTTAGGGGTTTGCAATCTGCCAATCCGTAACGTTGTAACACACTTTTAATGTATGCTTTTTGTGATAATCCAAGAATACCACGAGAACGATCTCGATGTATCTGGATTCCTAACACAAAACTGGCATCACCAAGATCCTTCATATCAAACTTGTCTGATAGAAATCTTTTTGTAGTGTGTAACAATTCCTTATTGTTCGAGGCAAGCAATATGTCATCCACATATAATATAAGAAATATGACATTACTCCCACTGAACTTGTGATAAACACAATCCTCAACCGAGTTGATCTCAAAGTCATAACCGACTATCACCTCAAGGAATTTGTGATACCATTGACGAGAAGCTTGTTTAAGCCCATAAATGGATTTCTTAAGTCTGCAAACCAGATCTTTTGAGTTACTTTCTACAAAGTGTTCTGGTTGCATCATGTAGATCGTTTCCTCAATATTACCATTGAGAAAAGCGCTCTTAACATCCATCTAATGAAGCTCAAGGTCAAAATGTGCAACTAATGCCATGATTGTTCTAAAGGAATCCTTCGTCGATACTGGAGCAAAAGTTTCTTTAAAATCAATCCCTTCACGTTGAGTATAACCTTTTGCTACAAGACGTGCTTTATGTCTTTCCACATTACCCAGGGAATCGCGCTTGGTTTTGTAAACCCATTTACAACCAATTGCCTTTTTCCCTTCAGGTAATGGGACAAGATCTCATACCGCATTATCCTGCATTGATTTATACTCTTCTTTCATAGCGTCAATCCACTTTTGAGATTCAGAGCTTGCCATGGCCTGTTTGTAGGATGAGGGATCATCTACAGTTCCAGCACATAACTCATCATGCTCTTGAAGATATACTATAAATTCTGGACCTATAGTACTCTTCCTTTCTCTAGTGGACCTTCTTAATGGCACTATTTCCTCTTGTTGCACTTCTTGAGGAGGTAGAGTTTGATCATTATGAACGATGTCATTTTGATTCCCTTGTGGAAGATTATCTTAAGGTTCCTCTTGTTCTACCTGAATCTCTGTATCCTGGTTAGAACCCTCAAGTGGAGCATCAGTGTTAATCTGAGGATTACCTTGTTCTAATGGGATCGAAATGATTGGCATTACCGCCCAATCTTCAGATATCTCAGTATCCCTATTAAAACCTTCATGAATCTTTATGGATTCTCCCTTAAAATCAACATATGTTCCCTTATTCTTCCCCCCAAACTCAACATCCTCTAGAAACTTGGCCATTCCTGTCTCAAATATTGTACTAGTGAGAGAATCATAAAACTTAAACCCTCTAGAATGTTCGGAATAACCTGTGAAGAAACAACTAACTGTTTTTTTTTGGTCCAGTTTCTTTTCTTGAGGTTTGTAAGGCCTCGCCTCAGCTGGACAACCCCACTCATCCAGATGCTTTAAATTAGGTTTACGCCCGTTCCAAAGCTCATATGGAGTCCTAACAGTAGCCTTTGTGGGTACTCGATTGAGTATATAAGCGGCACATTTGATGGCTTCCCCCAGAGAGATAATGGTAGAGATGAGTGACTTATCATGCTTCTAACCATATCTTTTAGTGTTCGGTTCCATCTCTCAGATACACCGTTCATGCGAGGTGAACCAGGCATAGTGTATTGAGGGACTATTCCACACTTCTCTAGGTACTGTGCAAAGGAACCTGGACGTTGTTCACCCGATCCGTCATATCTACCATAGTATTCACCACCACGGTCAGATCTAACGGTCTTAATGCTTTTACCAAGTTGTTTCTCAATCTCGGTCTTAAAAGTTATGAACTTGTCCAGGGCCTTATACCTTTCTTGTTGACCGAACCTTGACCCGGTCCTTTGCCATATGCCTTCCGCTTAGGTCCTGCCTTATTTGGTGATGTAATCACATTAGCCTCAAGCGCTGTGCCTTTAAGTCTTTCCTCCTCATGTGCAGCGTGGGAAATCAATTCATTGATATTCCACTTTTCTCGCATGCAGTTATAGGTGGACTGGAAATACTTAAACCGGTCTGGCAGCGAATGAAATATGAATCCCACTATGCATTCCTCAGGTAAGTCTAAACCGATTGCCTTTAACTTTTGGCCAATCATCAACATTTCCAGAATGTGCTCCCGGATTTTACCTTTGCCATTATACTTTTTGGTAGCTAGCTCGATGAGCAAACACTGCATCTCTACCTTTTCATTTTTGGCAAATGCTTTCTCAATTTCCGTGAGAAAGACCGAGGCAATGGTAACACCTTTAGGGACAGCCCCACACAATGCTACTGCTATTCCCTGTAACAAGAGCGCCATGCATAACTTATTTGACCTTTCCCACTTTTCATCAGCCTTAGTTTTATCCGGTGTACTTTCCGGACTAAGGGGAGATGGTTTGGGAGTTAACAATGCATAGTCGTAATCATGTACAAATAAAAACATCAACATTTCTTCCTTCTACAATTGGAAGTCCGAACAATCCAACGTTGGTGGACGATTCCCCAACAAATTGTAACCCATGGATACTATAATGGGAACAAACAACACAAAGCACATCTAGCATTTTGACATATAACTGAAAACATGTGCATAAACATGACAAATACATGTAAAACATAAAATTCATTGATAATAGATACCGGAGGGCAAATCAAATTAACATGAAATTTTATGAGTTTGAGAAAAATACTATGATCATTATTTTAATTTTCTAATTGCCAATGAGACCTTCCGGAGGGCCGGTGTCATTTACATATATTAAAATAACCATAATTTGATTTTCTTAAGTACCGGTGAAACCTTCCGGAGGGCCGATTTCACCTACTTAAAATCAAAAAATTGTAAGGCTGAATTTAATTTATCCTAAGTACCGATGAAACCTTCCGGAGGGCCAATTTCATCTAATTAAAATTAAAATCAGCACAAATACCATTTTCAATAATTTTCTCCCGTTCATAATTAATTTAAACCCAAACGTGAACCTTCCGGAGGGCCGATAATATTTGAATTTAAATTAATCCTCGAACCTTTCGAAGCCTAGGATCCTTAAGAAAATTAATTTTAACCTTCCGGAGGGCCGATTAAATTAATTTCTTAATTTCACCTACCGGCTACGAAACCTTAGTCATGCATCGTCATTTAATCATTCACACACATACAATTTAATTCACAAATAAACATACAACAAAAATATCAAATGTATCATTTTTGTGAAATATATTGTTCAAATATTTTCAAATTAATAACTTTTTTTTAAAAAAAAAAATATTTTTTATTATTTAACTTAATATTTGCAGCAGCCCTGCTGCAATTTGCACCAGGCTACGCAGCAGTCTACCGCTGCTGCAAATTGCAGCAGCTTACCTGCCTGCTGCAATTTGCAGTAGGCTGCAAGTCCTAAACGGGCCCACCAATTGTTTTGGATGGGTCCAGCCTGTATTCATCATGCTGTTATTATCGTTTGGGTAATTTTTGTTGTCCCTATTCTTTTGGCGGTTACTGTGTTTATCGCCGGACAGCCTTCGGTCAGCGTTAACATCAGGGGTTAAGCTGTCGATGAGCCACTGTCCCAATAATTTTGATTTTATTCGTTATTTTAGGGTTGATTTGATGCTAATTTTGGGATAAAAATTCCAGACATCAATAAACCCTAATTTTACCCGAAATAAAAAAAAATCTCCAAACTATAAAAATTGCAATTTCCTGATAATAAAACATGTGTTTCAATACAATAAACCACATAACTTGCTTTTCATACAATCCCTAAATCCATGCCCTACCAATTCAATTAACACATAATCCCAATGACATGGATTCTTTACGATTAAGAAAAATATGCATCTTTGTCTATCAATACTCAATTTGATTATTCTACTGAATCCAAAAAGGGTTTATTTGGCTCTGATACCAATTGTTATATATTATCCGAAATCGCATCAAATAATATATAACAAATCGCGGAAAAAATAATAAAACCCTTTTACTAGATTCATCTATAGAAGAAACAAAAAAACAAGAATACTTACGGGTTTGCCTGCTGCTATCCATTTAGTATTCTCTACAGTTATTTTTTGCGTTCTTTAGCGATTCCACGTTCTCCGGCGATTCCGTTTATGAAACTAAGAGACCTGCAGAATCAGATTAGGGAAGAAGGAAAAGTTTCCAGACACTAAGGAAGCGGCCGTATTTCTGATTAGGGTTTAGAGTGATAAAATACCTAAACCTAGCCCCTTATTTATAGATTTTACAATGTGAAGCCCAACATTGTAAAGCCCATCCTTTGTTACTTCCTTGTGTCCGGGACCATAACCCAATAAATTGATAATTCAATTTATATCCCTTATTTATTAATTCAGGCTTAAGTGTTGAGATTTGGGCCCTCTTCATCACATTGCCCAAATTCAACCCGGTTACCACACTTGAGCCCATAACGCTTTTTTACCCATAGGTCCAATTTAGTTAATTAAATAATTAACTCGACTACTTTTAATTTGGACTTCCTTAAGACAATAATCGAATATGTTTATTTAGCATATCGGTCCAAATTATTGTTAGTCTATAAATATATTAAATAAATATATTCCAACAAAAAAGGCATTAATTATTTATACACAAGAACCTTTGATCAATATATATCCAATATTATTTTAAAATATGACAATTATATATAACATATATTGTCTAAGGAATGTTGATTATATCGATATATTTCAAACAAAAAAAACTCTTAGTCTACATCAACACCATAGCTATATGGATACATCCGGATAATACAACGTCTATCTTTCAATATCGTTTATCGAATTGTATTTTATTTTTTAATTTTTTTAAACATCAATAATTTTTTTATAAATCAAATCATTATTCTCCATTTTTTCGTATAAATTAAATAAAAAATATTATTTCAAATATATAAAAGCGGAAGAGTAGTAAACGAAAAAACACTTTGAAAATAAAAGCAAAATAACTTTTCAAAATAGTAAAAATAATTTTTCAAAATATTAAAAATACATAAAAAAATACATATAATTTAACAAAGATATAAAATAATTATCGTCATAAAAAATAACTTACAAAAAATTATAAGACGATTTTTTTATTAGTAAATATAATAAATTTCAATATTACATTTGTGTCATAATTATTTTTATATGGATAGTTTATCTAATTATAGATATTACTTGTATATAAAATTATAATATTTAAAATGTTTCTCAGTTTTATAACAGAAATTAAAAAAAATTAGTTATAATTTCAATTGAAAATCAAGCGTATATAAGTTATATATAAAAGAAGTCTCTTACAAAATTAGAATGTGAATATTAATAGAATTGGAAAAAGCTTAAAAGAAGTAAACTTATAAAACCAAAAAATATTGAATACAAAAAAAACAAATTCAAAAATTCAAACGTTTTTCAAATAGTAAATTTATACTTTTTATAATATATTTTTTTGGTAATACTAAATTTTTATATAATTTTGCTTCATAATTTTAAAGTGAAATTAAAAAATATAAATAACTTAGCCAAAAATAATATAAAAAATGGTAAAAAAGATAAAAAAAAAAGTGTGACATTAAAAAGTATAAAATTTCAAAATTCGGTCAAATTTTTTATTTTGTATATAAAAACACTATAAGATATAAAATATTAATAAATAAGTTAATAAGAAAACAAAAAGGAAATATAAAGAAGAGGTAGAATGCTAAACATAAATGAAGAGATTTTTCAAAGTAAAATGAATTTTAATAGATACGACTGAAGAATAATATTATTAAATAATAAAAATTAAAAAATATTTTGATCATACATGTAAATTTCCTAATTAAATTATTATAATAATGTAAATAGATTTTTTTTGTTTTTATATGATGAAATATTTTCCAGAATTTTTTCTATTAAATCTTAGTAATAGATATAGAAAATATCATCTTTTGTTTTTACATGATTTTCAAAATTTAATCGAGTTTGCAAGGAAAATATAAATCGAAATTAGAAAACTTACATTTTTATTGATTTTTTTTTAATATCGACATAAAAAACCAAAATTTACTTGAATTTTTTTTAATATCCACATAAAAAACCAAAATTTACTGAAATCATATAATAAATTTATTATATGAAGTATCATATAGATATGAAACTTGATTGAATAACTTTTTACTTTCATATTAAATATTTGGTTGTGGATAGGTTGAAACCTACATGTTTGATACAAGCCTTTAACATAGCATTTAGCTGTAAAAGTCAAGCTGAAATATCTAACATGAATCATTAGTCTGCCTAATCTACCTTTATATCAAACATTTTTATGTGGATAGGTTTATAACTAAATATTTTCCACAAACCTTTAATGTAGCCTTTAGATATAAGAATAAAGCTAAAATAGGTAACATGAATCATTAGCGTACCTCTTGTACCTTCATATCAAATATTTAAATATGGATAATCGTTAGTTGTAACAATCATGCTAAACATTTAACATGAATAATTTTCGTGGCCCCATATAACTTCTTATCAAAATGTTTTGTGATGGATATGATTACAACTAATTATTTGGTAAAAGTCGTTATTATTTCATTTTAATTGTAAAAATTAATCTAAAATAGCTTATACAAATAATTTCCCCCTTGTGTACCTTTATATCAAACATATTGTTGTTGGATAGATTTAGAGATGATACAAGCCTTTAACCTACGTTATAGGTGTAAAAATTAAGTTAAAACTATTAACATGAATTATTAGCCTATCTTTTGTACCTTCATATAAAACATCTGAGCATATTTAATATTTACAACCCAATGTGTAGCACAAACCTCTAACCTAGAGTTTAAGTATAAAAATTTAGCTAAATCAACTAACATGAATCATTTGTCTGCTCTATGTACATTCGTATCCAACATTTAGTTGTGGATAAGCGGACAAGTAAATGTTAGGTACAAGCCTTTAATCTAGGCTTTAACTATAAAACCTAAGCTTAAAGAGCCAACATGAATCATTAACTTACCATTTTATCTTCATATCAAATATTTGGCTGTTGATATGTACACATCAATCTTTATTACAAGTCTTAAGCATAACCTTTAATTGTTAATACTAAATTTAAAACAGATAAACAAAGACATTTACCTGTCCACTTTCCCTTTATATCAAACATTTAGTTATGGATATGTTGGCAATTAAATGTCTGGTGCAATAATTTAGCCTAGCCTTTAGCTGTAAAAATTAATTTAAAACACCACAAAAGAGATAATCACTCATCCCTTGTACCGTTATAACACAAATTTCTCTATGGATAGGTTGATAACTAAATGTTTGGCAGAAATATTTAAATTAGCATTTAACAGCTAAACATAAACATATACATGTCCCCTGTACCTTCAAATCAACATTTATCACATATTTGTTTTCGAGTGCCATCGCTCGATGAATGCCTTAACGATAGGGAAATATTGACCAACGTCACATGCCTTCGATAAAAGGACCAAAAAGTATTCTCATAATCTTCTATCAGACAAAAAGTCTGATTATCCATGTTACAAAGTGAAATAGTAAATATTTTATCAAGCCTAAAAACATATGAAAATATATTAATAACAAAACTATCACGTATAATAAAACCAATCTTAATATTACAAAGTTAATTATAAGAACATAGCTAATCAAAATCCGATTACACAAAACATAACCAATCGAACTGATCAAAACTCGTTTACGTATAACATAAGCAATCAAACCAATCGATTATGTCTAACATAACCAATGAAACATATTTGCGTAAAATATAATCTAATCAAGTAAATAAATATTCAAATTCAAAAGAATAAACCTGAGTAACAAAAATGATTAAAGATGATGTATATCTCGTGTTACACGTATCCCTTGTACAAACTTAGATCGTAAAATAAGGCATTTAGAAACACTATATAAGGGTTCGACTATGAAGGATCAACACGTATCCCTTGTACAAGTATGATAAGATGTACGATCCCAATCGGATAACTCATAATCAACTTGATGTATATTTACGCACGCAAATTGAGAAACAAGACCATTATTAACTAAAGGTCGTGATTCTGGCTCGCTAACATCTGACTAACTACTTATACATTAACCTCTTATAAGTCTCCTAAGGGGAGTTATCCTACAAAGATTATGAAATATTAGATTAGATAAGTTTTTGACGAATAACGTTTCACCCGAATTCTTAATAACACGGATAAAATACAAATTATATATTATTTAACGAAATAACATATCTAAACTAGTATAAAACAATCACACAACATTACAAAATCACACCAAACATTCAATCGTACTACTGAGAAATTATGTCTAGTAATATACAAATTTCTATAGGAATTGTACCCATTATGTTAAAAAATGACCAGTCATTTCTGGAAACAAATACGCGAAGATGTTGTTCATCTCCGCACACACTGTGTGACAATAAATAATGTACTTGCATTGAATTGTTTTATACAAACATCTCTACAACTTTATTAAATATCGCATATATACACCCAAAACTTAGATGTGTTTAATAACAACACTTAACAACTAATGGTACATACAACAAGCAAACATAAAATTTAGTTTCAAAACCTAACAACTTAAATAACTCACAAACTAAATAATAAAAAGTCAAACAATTAATCATTGTAAATATGATATGTACCTTTATATTGTCATGAAATTGGATTTGTAAAAATATTTTTTTTTAAATAATTATTTTTTGAATTTGACTAATAAGTAAAATTATTATTATTTTATTATATTATTTAGTTATTTTAGAAATATAATATTTGGAGGTGAGAACTAATAATACTTATCTTCTTTTCCATCTAACAACGTTCAATTTCATTTTGCCAAAGGATCATGTTTTTGTAATCATGTGATTATTTTTTCGTATACATTGCTGATGATATATATATTTGGACATGAGTTTAGGGTTGCTTATACTATATATCCAACCTCAAATATCCTTAACGAAGCTCTTTATAAAAACCAAAATAACACCGTAGAAAATCGGTCTAAAATATCCTTAACTATGTTGTAGATGGTAACTAAAATATATGATGAAACTTGACAAACAACTTTTCTCAAAACTAATGTGATAATCGTAACAATTTTGTAATGGTGCATCTATCGGGAAATCATAACAATGTGAAAATTGTAACAATTTCAGAAAAACAAGCTATAAATAGGGTTTGTTAGATATCTCACAATTTTTTATTTTTCTTTTGAAACATTTCAAATAACCCAAAAGCAAAATACATATTTTTTTAATCTAACCCCACAAAAAAATTAAATTATGTCATACAAGCTTAGTAGTGTAGTTTTTATTCGATTTCATTGTATTTTGGTAGATATTTAGGTTTTAATTTCTATTTTAAAAAATTCGATTTTTGTAGGCTTTAATTTTTTGTTTTATTGATTTGATAGACTAGTATTGTTTGCGAGTTGTTGATCTGTGTTTTGCGTTTAATTTTGAGCTGAATGGTGCATGATTTAGTGTTTTAGAGTTTCAGTTGCTGGGGTTTATGAGTTTGTGTTCATCGCACGAATTCACGACTATGTATGATATTTTCGCGAATGTCGCGCGACGGAGACGATGGTATGTAGACAATACTCATGTGACAGACCAACCCAGCAATGCATAGTACAATTGAAATTGTTTCACACACTTTATGCGATTTTTGTTTTATCACATGATTTCTTAATTTGGGTTGATGGTTTATTATACGCTTACATAGTACATATGTAGTTTAAAATTTATTATTTGCGTATTTATTCAAAAAGATGTATCTCATAGTAGTTTATTAGTTACTAAACACATTAAATTTTTATCTTTCAAAAATGGTTAAAAGAAAGACGAATGCTACTAAACAACGTGGTCGGTATTCGACCTCTGATGCACCGGTGGCCCGACAGGTGGTCCCTACTGAAGGGGAGTCGGGATCACGTACTAAACGAAATATATATCATGGTGATGTAGATGATCATGCGAGACATCATGCTGGTTGGGCTAATGAATGTTTCCCAAAACAAGTCATATTCGGAATTGGTCCTCTAAAGATGACTTCGAACTAGATTATTAAGAATAAAACACTTATGGAATGCATTGGAACAATTTTTCTTAGCCCATCGATGTAATTTTTTAAAGGTTACCTTAGAGGCTTCTAAATTTTGCAGATAAAATTTTAATATCGTTGCAAAGGAAAAATCAAAGTAAATTACGAATGTGAAAAATAATAAAGAGAGAAACAATAAGATAAGTTCGAAGTATTACATGTGCTCTTCCAAAATCTTGGGACACGACTCGGATTTCCCTTGAGAGTATATTTTCCCTTCATTCTATCAATAACTGCTGATGAAAAAGGAACTCCATATTCCACAATTTATCAACTTCAAAAAAGTCATTGACGACCTTGTACTTGTCTCTCAGATTGAAGAAATAGACAAAGATTTAGGAATTTCTTGATAAACCAGCTACAACAACAATATGTTTAATTGGCATTCACATTTGTGATAGCCTAGATACCATGATGCATGAAATCAAGATAAACCATGCATTCAGGATAGCCTGACTATGGCATAATCCTACCAAATTAAAATAGTTAACTATTTATGGGTCCGAAGGAAACTAAAGACCCCGATTCAGTATATCCGGATAAATAATAAGCTTTATGTCCCTACAATTCATATATGTCTCACCTTCCTTGGGTAACCGCACTTTCACCTCCTTTGGAATTTCCCATTTATGACGCAGTACGTTCAGCTTGCTATCTATGAAATAATTATAATAAAGTATATCAAAGATGACAAGATAATTGTGACTTACTTTTTGAAAGGTGGGCCATATACGTTCAACCAATGACGGTGGAAGTCCTACTTTCTCTACTTCGGTAGCCTTCACCATGCTGACTTTGCTGCTCTTAACCTTCTTACTTTCATCTGCAATTTCTTTTGAATCCCCAATATTCTCTCCAGATTGACCGAAAATCTCCAAAGGTGACTTCACCCCTATATCGTCTCTTTATCAACTAGCACCCTTTGGTTAGATACGGAAGGCTCATTTTGATGGGATACAACACTTCTGTCCTTTCTTGGCCGCTTATATTGAGAACCAAAAATTTATTAAGACTATTGAGTGAAATCTTAAATCTTGAAGAGTTGGGATGTAGTGACTTTTGTTGGCACGATTGTCTTCAGAAGGGAGTTCTATTTGGTGTCAGAAAATATAGCTATGTAAATAGAAGGACATGAAAGACTAGATACTCCTTGAGATCTTGTTGGTCTCGGATAATGGATACTTGATTGGGCGGTGGATGAGGGTTCAATTAAAATACTATGCATATTATATGGATAAACACCCCCGTAGTAGATGGTTTGACAGATATAAGTTTTACCTTTGGTTTTGGGCAATTCTGCTACTAACCTTGCTTTCTTTTCTTCACGGTTTTATCTGACAAGCACAACCAGTCAGAGTTGTTCAAGTCGTAAACATAAAAACTCGAAGAAAGGCGTCACGAGAGAGTAGTAATTAAGTTGTGATTACGGTGAATGATAAAAAAGGCGTCACCGGAGATTGATTTTGTGGTGGCTGTTACGACGGACAATGGGAAATACGGTGGTAAGGAAGCAAAGTTTCTCTTTTGATAAATTAACTCCCTCTCTATAAAATCTATGGTGAAGGGAAAATGAGGGGGAAATTTATTATAAGGAACTGTAAAATCCCAACAAGTATGATTTTAGTAAAGTAGAGGAGTCTCCAATTGCTATAATTTCTAGAGGAGTGGCATTGTTTCTAATTATTAACACAGTTTTCCAATTAATAGAAGTAATTGAGGGTCTATGATTTTCGTTACATCTGTACAGAATTGTGTCAACTTGGTCACTAAAAATGTGAGTAAATATATCTGAACCTATATTTCGAATGAGTCAAAATTACTTCTCCAGGGTGCGTTAAGAGTTTGAAGTAAAATTAAAATGGGTCGATTTGAAGAGTTCCCAACTAAACTACAAGAGTGCATGCATTAGTCCTTCCTAAAAGAACTTACGGAAGGACTAAGTGGCTATCTGATGAGGACAAAATTATCTGAAGGGCACATCAGATAAAGAAACCATTTAACATATATTTATTTAATCATGTATTTTATATATAATTAAAATTTATTTATTTGTGGGCTAAAGGCTAATGGGTTACGGGCTTGGGACAATAAAAATTATCCTATTTACCTTGTTCAACCCATTAAGATTTATTAGCCTATAAATAAGCTTTTAAAGACATTAATGAGGAGGATGAAAAAACATGTACTATCTTATATATTGTTAGATTATTTCTCTAAACATTTTTCTATAACAACTCAATTCTCTCTCTATCTTCTATATGAAAGTTAATCATTTTGTAACGTTATTACTGATGAGTCCGAATCCTGCACGCTCCCCGGACAAGGACAGATTGGTCAAAGGCCTCCGGATCGGACAGATCACACGGACCGGACAAATAATTTTGAACACTATGACCATGGGACTGTTCGAACTATGACTAAAGTACTAAAAACCTAAACACTTCTTGACTAAGCTACTTGCTCTCCTACTTAGAGCTCATGGGTCTTTGAACATGACTCGGGTCCATTAAACATGACCCGAAAGCCCATAAGGGCCCAAACATCAGGGTATAAATACCCAACCACCTGCATTAAGTGTGGGTAATGAGTATTAACTACTACCAAGCTGCTTAATTATCTCTCTACTCTCTACTCTAAACACATAACACCCACACACTGCTATAAAACACCAACTAAAATTACTAGCCTACCCTCAGGCGTTTATTATCCTCACCAAATTGGCGACCACAGTGGGAGAAGAAGGTGCCTGAATCAACCATTCAAAACCAGCTAAGAAAATCTGTCCGAATGAATCCGGACAATCCATAAGTACCACCAGCTTTTCTCGAAGTGGTTGGAGAGAATGATGAATACACTATCGAAGAGCGTGATAGGCTAAAGGGTGAAATAGAAGCTCTGAGGGCTGAAAAGGCCAAGATGGGCGTGAAAGAAAAGTCCAAATCATCGGCTGCTCATCACGCCGACAACCTGAGAGAGCATGAGTCTTCAAAAACTCATGTGAGCACTAAAAAGACTCATGCCAGTTCCAAAAATTCTCACTGGTCTAAGCCAGTGGAGAGTTCTGACTCAAGCTCAGAATCTTCTGATAGCTCTTCGGACAATGAGGGAGTTGGAAAATCCTTGTCCTCTAGCAGGCGATGAGGGTCGAACCAGAAAGAAGCAAAAGCTGATTAAAAAATATTCAAGAAAAAAGAATAGACAAGGAAAGATGAAGAGACATATTGGTAAGGGATCATCTCATAGCCGGAGGCATATGGACAAGATGCTGATGGATCCCTTCGCTTTCCACGATGAACCAGGCATCTTTGCAACTCCCAATGAGGGTACTGTGTTCAGTCGTGGAAGAAATTAGAGGCAATCTCCGTTGTCTTCTAAAATTCTGTCCGGAAACCTCCCCAAGAGGTTTGACAGCACCAAAATAGAGAAGTACGATGGCAGTACTGATTCAGACAACCATCTGGAGCAATTTAAAAACTTCATGATGAACTTTGATGACGATGACGAACTGCTATGTAGGGCATTCTCCCAGTCATTCATAGGGAGTGCTCTAAAGTGGTACAACAGCCTGCCTCAGGGTTGTATTAAAGATTTCAATACTTTTTGGGTAGCCTTTCGAAGGCAGTTCGTAGGGAGTAAAGAGCTAAAAGGAAATGGAGACACAATAATCCATTGTGCCCAGGAACCAAATGAGTCCTTGAAAGAGTATATAAGCCGTTTTGTGAATACTAGGAATGGGTTGGCTGATTGCTTCGAACAGGTAGCAATAGCATCCCTGAGACAGGGTTTGAACCCAGGCAATCTAGCTGATTCAGTGACCAGAAAGAAGGCCATGACATGGGGAGGGTTGCTGAATCAGGTTGGCAAACAAATAAACGTCGATGAGACAAAGAAAACCAGGGTGCACAGGCAGGTGAGGTCTACCCCAGTGGCACCAAATCGCAATCAGAATCAGTCTGGGAACAAAGCAAGAGAGACCAGACAGGGGCATGGTAGGGTAAAAGCTCAGTCTCAGCCAGCTGCTCCTGCCCAAAGTCAGCAATCCAGAAACAAGAGAGGGCCATGGGTGCAACCGGAGTGGTTCGCAGAGTTAAAAGAAGTGTGGCCAATATTTTTGATAAAACAAAGGATGAGGTGCATTACCGGAGACCGGCAACGCTGCAGTCTCCCAAATGTCACAAGAGAGGGCCATGGGTGCAACCGGAGTGGTTCGCAATATCTCTTTTTGCCAATATCACAATGATATTGGTCATACCACTGATGACTGCATAGCATTGAAACAAGAAGTTCAAAACTTAATTGAGAGGGGAAATCTGGGAGCCTACGTCAAAAGAAGAGGAGGCAATAGGCCTGACAACACTCACCGGGTTGGCCCAAGTAATGCTGCTCCGGAGGGAGCCATGGTTATAATTGAAAGGTTTGACATAGAGTCTGAGTACTTGGATATTGATCCAACTCGAAACAGAGTGGGTACAATTGAGGAATGTTCTAGGTCCGTCTCCGGGCTCATTAAGTTTTTCGAGTCACTTACAATTTTCGGAGGGGACACTATGACAGCTCCTACTGCTTCTTCGAGGAAGAGGCATGTTCATACTTTAGCCTCCCAGCTAGAAGGAGGCATGACTTCTTATCAGTCACAAAACTTATTCCCCTTCATTGTTTTTGACGAATATGATTTAAGAGACATTCCTGGCCCTCATGAGGATGCTGTTGTCATAGGAGCATCTATAGGGGGCAATGACATAAGACGAATCCTGGTGGGCTTTACAGGCAGCTGAGCAGATGTGATCGAAGAATTCGAAGAAGAAGTTCTATTGGGCAAGGGCCCTTTCAAGAAAATGGTCAGAATACTCTTTATTGTGGTGGATTGTCCCACTTGCTATAATGCTATACTAGGGAGGTCTTGGCTCTCTAGGATGCATGCAGTGGCTTCAACAGTCCACCAATGCTTGAAGTATGATGTTCAGGGACAGGTTGGAGTCGTCCGGAGCAGTCAAAAGATTGCAAGAGAATGTTATGCCACTGCCCTGGCTCCTCAAATGCTGGGGGCAGTCCGTATTAATGAACAATAGTAGTTTGAGGGCCTTTCTGGGGGTGAGGGTGAGATTGATGACCCCAGAGAGACCCCTGGAGTGTTGATACCGGTTGAAGAGGTAGAAACACATTGTTTGGAAGATGGGAAAAGTGTCAAGATAGGGTCTAAGATGCCACCTGTTTTGAAAGATGAAATGTTAAAGTTTTTGAAGAACCATCAGCACGTTTTTGCTTGGTGCAATGCTGATGTTACTGGGGTCCCATCAGAAGTGATATCACATCACCTATCCGTCCGGAGAGACGTAACTCCAGTAGTTCAAAAAAGAAGAGCTTTTTCCAAAGAAAAGGCTGATGTCATTGTGCAAGAGGTTTACAGGCTCACAAAGATGGGGCACCTCAAGGAGTCTCAATACCCTTTGTGGACTGCCAATCCTATTTTGGTGAAAAAGAAGAATGGCAAGTGGCGCATGTGCATTGACTTCACAGATCTCAATAGAGCTTGCCCAAAAGATTTGTATCTAGTTCCCCGGATTGATCAGTTAGTAGACTCCACCTCTGGGAACAAGTTGCTTTCCTTTATAGATGCATTCTCCGGATACAATCAGATTCAAGTAGATCTGAAGGATCAGGAGCACACCACATTTGTCACGGACAGAGGTCTTCATTGCTACAAGGTAATGGCATTTAGTTTTAAAAATGCTGAGGCTACTTATCAGAGATTAGTCAACAAGGCATTTGCTGATCAAATTGGAAGAAATATGGAAGTGTACATTGATGACATGATGGTAAAGAGTGTAGATGAGCAGTTGCACTTGTCCGATCTCCAAGAAACTTTTGCCAACTTGGTAAAAGTGAATTTGAAATTAATCCCAGAAAAGTGTGTGTTCGGAGTGCAGTCCGAGAAGTTTCTAGGCTATATCATAAGTGAGCGTGGAATACAGCCCGATTCGGACCAACTAAATGCTCTTTTCCAAATGGAACCTCCTCGAAACATTAAAGAAGTATAGCGGTTAACGGGGAGGTTAGCTGCGTTAAACAGATTTATCTCAAGATCTTCGGATAGGTGTGCACCTTTCTTTCAAACTTTGAAGGGTGCAAAAGGATTCGATTGGACCCCACAGTGTGATGAGGCTTTGAATAAGATCAAAAGAACCTGTCCTCTCCCGAGACTTTGTTTAAACCAGTTGATGGGGAGACCCTCTTCGTATATTTGGCAGTTTCAAGTTATGCCATCAGTGCTGTGTTGGTAAGAGAGGTCGGTGGTCATCCCCATCCAGTATACTACATCAGCAAAAGTTTGGTAGATGCAGAAAGGCGTTACTTGAAACTGGAAAAGTTAGCATTGGCCTTGGTAATAGCTGCTAGGAAGATGAGGCCTTATTTTTAGGCTCATCCCATCATCGTCCGAACTTCTTTTCCTCTGAAGAATGTCCTCCAAAAGGCAGACATTTCAAGCAGGATGACTAAGTGGTCAGTAGAATTAGGGGACTTCGACATAGACTTTGCTCCCCGAATAGCAGTCAAGGCCCAAGCTGTGGCTGATTTTCTGGTTGAATTCCACCTCCGACAGGGATTCAGAGCAAGCTACTGACATAAAAGATAAAAAGGTATGGGTCGTCCGAACATATGGTGGATCTAGCACTATGGGGTGTGGTGCAGGGGTGTGTTTGACTTCCCCGTATGGAGACAAAATGTACCAGGCTATTTGTTTTGCTTTCAGGGCATCTAATAATGAGTCCGAATACGAAGCAACTATAGTTGGTTTAAAGTTAGCCTACATTTGTGGGGCTAAGAGGGTCAATGTGCTAAGTGACTCCCAACTACTTATCCACCATGCACAAGGCCAATCTGAGGCTAAGAAGGAGCAGCTTGTGAAATATTTACTCCTCCTAAAAAATGAAGCACTTAAGTTTAAAGGTGTTGTCTATGAACATATTCCCCGGGCAGAAAATGAGCTAGCGGACTCATTGGCAACCATAGCATATACGGAGTCATATCCATGGATCCATGTGCTCGAAAGTCCCTCCATTCAACTTAGTAAGGGTAAAGAAGAGGAAATTTTTGAAGTACAAGCAAAACAACCTCAAGACTGGAGATTTCCTCTCCTACAATATCTCTCCGATGGTGTCGTGCCTCCAGATAAGTCACTAGCCAGAACATTGAAACACAAGGCTCGTGGTTTCATCATATTGAGAGAAGTGTTATACAAGAATTCTTACAGTAAACCTCTCCTGCGCTGTTTGGGGGATGAAGAATCACAAGGGGTCCTCTCCGAATTACACGATGGTGAGGGATCAACCCATTGTGGGTTTAGAGCTTTGACAAGAAGAGTTTTACTCTCTGGTTATTATTGGCCATCAATCATGAAAGATGCTTAGGAATTGGTAAGAAGGTATGACCCATGCCAGAGGTACATAAATGAAATTCATGTACCAGCCATTCCTTTAAAGTCAATTTCTGAGCCTATTCCTTTTGCTCGATGGGGATTGGATTTAGTAGGGCCTCTCCCTGTGGCGTCCGGAGGACGCAAAACTATAATTATGGCCATAGACTACTTCTCGAAGTGGATAGAAGCAGCCCCCCTAGCAGGGACAACATCAAAAGCTGTTATAAAATTCATTCTATCCAACATCTGTTGCAGATTTGGTGTCCCACAAAAGATAACAACAGACAATGGGCCACAGTTCGACAATAGGGAAATGGAGAGCTTCTGTGCCTCAAGGGGTATACAGCATTGTTTTTCTTCACCTTTCCACCCACAAGAAAATGGGCAGGTTGAAGTGGCTAACAGAACTATACTGTCCGGTTTAAAGAAGAATTTGGAAGGGGCTGCTAGGAAGTGGCCTAGTTATCTACAAGAGGTCTTGTGGGCCTACCAGACAACACCTGGGGCTGCAACACAAGAATTACCCTTTGCTTTGGTGTATGGGATGGATGCATTAGCTCCCATAGAGGAAACTCTCCCCTCCTTTCGTGTTCACAACTTCTCTGAACACGCTAACGAGGTGGCAATCAGAGGTCAACTTGATTTGATAGAAGAAAGACGGGTTAAAGCTCACCTTCGAGTTGCACACTATCGGGGCTTGATGAGAAGCAGGTTTACTTCCAAAGTTAAAAGAAGAGATTTCCAACCGGGGGACAAAGTATTAAGGAAGGTCTTCTTATACACTAAAGAAAAGCTGTTCGGAAAGTTGGCCCCAACTTGGGAGGGTCCGTATATGGTTGTTGAAAGAATTAAGCCTGGAACTTATTGGTTGGAAGACAAATATGGCAGAGTTCCAACTCATCCTTGGAATATCGAGCATCTATGGATGTACTTGGAATAGTACTTGTGTAAATATTTACTTGTTTGAACATCCATGTAAATATTTGGGGGCATACTCTACCCTCCCCGGTGGAACTTTGAATGAAATTTGATGTCTTCTTAAAAATTTTCTAAGTATTTTTAAAAGTTTTGTCCCTTGTCATACTATCCGGATTGAAATAACTAAGGGCTATTTAAACTCTAGCCGGAGAACTTAAACACTCTCACTATGAAATAACTAAGCGCTATTTAAACTCTAGCCGGAGAGCTTAAACACTCTCACTATGAAACAACTAAAGGCTACTTAGACAGATAGTTGCATAGAACAGAAGTATTCTTTGAATTAAATAACTTAAAATTGCCTTGGCCTTCCAAGGACTTTTAAATGATCAAAGTCGAACACAAAAAACCTATCCGGTCAGACACCGGACACCATTACAAAAAGAGTGCCTTGGCCTTCCAAGGACTTTAGTCTGGATAGAAAATAACAAAGTGGATCATAAGTTAAGGTTGAGCCTTTGAAGATGGCTCACCTTCATCTACCTTCTTGCCCTTAGGGTCGTTTTTCCCTTCATCTACCTTCTTGCCTTAGAATTGTCTTTCTCTTCATCTGGGCTCTCCCCAGTATGTTCTTCATCACCCGATGAGTCACTAGAGTAGCCATACCTGTCGCCTTCGGCCATCGTATGGTATGGGAGGTCTTCAAGCTCAACATAAAGCCATAAGTCCCCTAGGTTCTTCTTCGGAAACTTTTCATGAAAAAGTAGAACCATGTCAGACCTCACTTTCTCAAGCAGTTGCTCTTCGCTTTTGATCATCTGGTTGGCATAAGCGTTGATCTTGGCTTGGATCTTGGCCTCCTGCTCCTGTAACAAAGTATTTTTCTCCTCGGCAGCCTTGGATGCTGCATTCTCAAGAGCATTCTTGTCAGTAGTTAAGTTGGTGATGATTTTGTCCTTTGCCTTGCTTTCTTCCTTTGAGGCAGTAAGGTCCTTCTCCACACCGGACAACTTCTCCCGGAGGACTCTGATGGTTTCCTCTAAAGTGGCGACTTTTGTAGTGCTTTCCTCCTGATTTCTCTTCAACTCCTCGTTTGCTTCCTTTAACATGTCAGCATTGGAAGTGGCAGTACGAAGGTCTTCAGACAGCTTCTCCTTGTCAGATTTAAGGTCTTTAATGATGTCTGCCTGACCCCAGACTTGTCTCTCCAACGTAAGTACCGGCTGCACGTTGCTTAACAAGGAATGGGCTATGGTATCCTTTTCACTAGAGACAATAAAAGTCTTACCATTAAAATTGACTGTGTTGGAGCTGCTCGGAGGAATGTAATGCCCTGCAAAGTCATCTCTGGGGAGATTGAGGAAATATTCACCAAGCTCACCAAGACCAGTGATGTCTACTCCATCAATGTTGAGATCTCCTCCCTCAACCTCATCAGTGTGAAAGTCCCCAGGAATCTCTTCGGCGTGCGTTGGGTCAGCAGGCTCAGCTTGGAAAGAAGGCTACAGAGCCCGGAGAGAAAGCTCGTTTCCCTGAGACGTCTTTTTCTTCTTCGCCTCCCGGTCTGCGCTTTTGCTTCCCTGTTTGCGATTTATCTTGGAAGCCCTTAGAGGTTTTGGGAGATTCGTCTCCTGCCTTTCAGTCTCTTGCTCCACTACTTGCAAGAGGGCAGCATCAATTTGGCTCTACACTTGCCACTCCGGGTCTGTTGGAGCATCTTTCTCAGCATCAGCAGGGTTGGCATCACCCACCATGTTTTTGCCCTTCTTCTTCTTGCCTTTCATCTTGCTCGTGGCTTTGGCCCGGCCTAGCAGGAAGAGTGTCCCATCTGGTTCATGGGTCCTCTTGAGCACAACGTCCGGAGAAGGTTGGGTGGTGAGCTCCTCCCAAGTCAATTCTCTCCGACCTGTGGTGTTCCACGGGTGAGACCTTGCCAAATTTCCACTGGTAAAAGCATCGTGGAATTGGTTCCCCTAATTCTCAGCAGCCCAGGCATTAATCTTGCCACAAGTTATCTGCCCGGCTTTCTGATAGCCAAAGAACTCCTTGGGCAGTTCTGCTAAGACAAAAGTGAGATAAGTTAGTATAAACTAAGTCTAAAAAGAGAAGAGAGAAAAATGCAAGATACTTACGGTCACTCCTCCATCTACTTCTGAGGAGGCTTGGGTTCTCTTCGGATTTATCTTCCTGCCGTTCTCCCAGGCGCCACTAACAAATAAGAACTGAGTCCTCCAGTTCCTCTCTGCTTCCAGCAGATCGTCCACAGCCTTGAAGCCATCCCCCATATTGAAATGGTAAAAGGGGATG
Source organism: Limnanthes douglasii subsp. nivea (assembly GCA_036936605.1). Lineage (NCBI taxonomy): Eukaryota > Viridiplantae > Streptophyta > Magnoliopsida > Brassicales > Limnanthaceae > Limnanthes > Limnanthes douglasii. Next base: position 304,725,692 of record JAUPFV010000002.1, on the reverse strand, counting down.
TGGTGGTTTTTGCACAGGCTGGCCACTGCAGCGAACTCCTCCATTGGTAGGGGGATCCTGGACAGCCTTGATGCCATGATGCATGACATAAGGGTATACCAAGCGTTGGGGCTCAGCTGGCTCGGACAGAGTTTGATCAGATGAAAATATCTGACAATCTCTGGGTCTAGTGGGAACCTGAGCCCCCAGTTGAACAGCTCCGTGAACATGACCACTTCACTCAACTTGCAGTCCATAGGGGTCTCCGGATGTATAGGGATCCTGATCTTTACATTTTCTGGAATACCCCATTTCGAACGCATCCTGCCCAACTCAGCAGTGTGGATGAATGCATAGTTGATTTTTTGATAGGAGAGGAGATAATTAGCGCTGACCTTGTGAAAACAAGGCCCTACTTTTCCTTCTAGGCTCTCCGGCAGATCCGGATGCCTCAAGTATAACTTTTCCTTGTCCTTGTCGTTCTTGGCAACTATTTCTTTGCTAGTCTGACCGGAGAGCTCAGACTCAAACGGGGCCTCTTCAATAGAGTCCTCCATCACTTCCTCCATGATTGTTAAAGGGATTTCAGCAGCTGTAGTAGGGGGGGGTTCAAACTTGATTCAGCCTTATCTCCGGACTGATGGGCCTCAATGCCCCTTTGATTTCTGCTCTCCGGTAGTGTGTTTGGAGCAGAAGTTTCTGGTTGAAGGATTGGATTGGAGCCCTCCGGTCCGGACAACCTGTCCTTAGGGGCTCTAATTGGCACCTCTGATCCGGTGCTGCTATCCTTTGCCCCCGACCTTGAGGGAGTATTTTTGGTTCCCAGGCCTTTAACCAGCCGGCCTTTCCTCCTGTCAACCAACTTTTCAGGAGAGTGCTCCGTATCTGATCCCATTGCAATGAAGGGAGAAGGCTTTCTAAGGCTAGTGGCTGTAACTCCTGGCTCGACAGTAGGCACCAATTCTTGAACTGAGGAACCAGAGATTATGGGGGAGAGAGTGGTTTGAAATAGTTTTTTAGGCTTAGTACCTTTGGAAGAGGACGAGCCTCGATCTGACTCAGATGCAGAAGTGATAGGTTTGTCGACAGGTGAGGCAGGTAACCCTGCAGCAATCTGTCTTTCTCTTTCGACTTTTTGAGCCTTCTCTAACTCAGAAAGGTTGAGCCACCCGCCTTTGACAAGAGCATTCCTCGCTGTAAACATAAACTGTTGAACTAAGTTTTTTGCTTTAGAGAGAGAAAGCTTTGAGAGTTTTTACAGAAGTAAGTTTGAAGGAGATGGTAAAACAGTAGAAATGAGTTTGTATTTATAGTAAATCGGAAAAAGCAGTTGATTCCTAGGAAAATTCGAAAAGTTTGGCAATGATTAAAAGACGGCGCTGATGTCACCACCTGTAATTAAAGAGGTTTCTTTTCGAAGAAGGTGGGTTCAAAATTCAAGGTGAAAAAACGGCTGAAGCAACCAATCAGAGAGTGACACGTGTCCCACGATCTTTGGCAAAAACCGTTTTGAATTCGTGAAGCTTTATCTGTCCGGGTCAACCCATAGATCTGTCCGGATTAAAACTACCCCTGACGTCGGACTGTTTTTCAGGTCTTTGGCAAGAATATATGCACAAACACCTAAAAAAGGGGCTCCTGATGAGTCCGAATCCTACACGCTCCCCAGACAAGGACAGATTGGTCCAAGGCCTCCGGACTGGACAGATCACACGGACCGGACAGATCATTTTGAACACTATGACCATGGGACTGTTCGAACTATGACTAAAGTACTAAAAACCTAAACACTTCTTGACTAAGCTACTTGCTCTCCTACTTAGAGATCATGGGTCTTTGAACATGACCCGGGTCCATTAAACAAGACCCGAAAGCCCATAAGGGCCCAAACATCACGGTATAAATACCCAACCACCTGCATTAAGTGTGGGTAATGAGTATTAACTGCTACCAAGCTGCTTAATTATCTCTCTACTCTCTACTCTAAACACATAACACCCACACACTGCTATAAAACACCAACCAAAATTACTAGCCTACCCTCAGGCGTTTATTATCCTCACCAATTACATGAAATACCCTTCTAAAATTATTGACCGATCCAAGTATGTCATCAACATACAACAACAAGACTTATCCCTCCATGTGTGTCTCCTTATTTCAATAAACACATTTATCACAGCAACAACGAGTATATTAGATGGATCTCTTAAAAGAAATAAATTTTATATTCCACTGTCTCGGCAACTGTATCAGCCCATAGAATGGTTTGTTCAACAAACACACATAAACTTTATTCTCTTATTCAAACCCATTCGGTTGACACATGTAGATGGGCTCGTCCAATTCACCACACAAGAAGGAAGTAGTATTATCTATTTAATCTAGCTCAAGACCAAATTTAGCAAAAATTGACATTAGATCCCTGATGAAGATTTGTTTCACAACCGGTGAAATTATCTCATTAAATTCGACACTTTTTTTTCTTAAAGGCCTTAGGCATGAGAGTTTAGCATTGTATATGGGTAACTCGACACCAGTAATAATTGGCTTCATGTTGAATATCCATTCACTCACAACCAGCTTTCTACAGTTCGGTTGCTTCCTAGGAATCCAAGTGTTCATCTTCACATTATTGATCGATGTATAATCAACTTCACATCTATTCCTGACAATACTATGTTGAGTCTCAACCTCCTTATTTAATGGCATATCCTCTTCATTGAGAACGACATCCCTACTTATCAAATCTTTCTGGCGTCTAGGTTCAAGGCACCACAAACTATACTCTTTCAATCCTTTTGTATAGCCGATTAACTAATATATCAGTGCTCTTAGCCTAAGTTTATCCTAGTTCACATGTGCATAGGAAGCACATCTAGTTACTCTCAAATGTTCTATTTTAGTTTTATTTCCCGTCAATACCTCTTAATAACAAAGAAACTTAAGTGCCATAGATGGACTCATTTTGATGATGTATGAAGTCGTTGTCACAAATTCTACCTAGAAATTTTGATCGATATCAGTTGTATACAACATACATCTAATATATCAGGTTCAATTTATTCTCTCAACAAGCCCGTTCTATTGGGGAGTCCCACTTACGGTTCAATGTTTAACAATGCAAAAAATTTCACAATAGCAAGTGAACTCTTTGTTCACATACTCCAAGCCATTATCAGGTTGAAGCTTCTTCACCACTTCTTGGTTTGATTCTCTACCAAATTCTTCCAATTCACAAATGGTGAAAATATTTCATCCTTGGTATTCAAGTATATAACTCATAATCTCATGGAATAGTCATCAATCAATGACCTAAATTACTTTGCACTACCCAAGGTAGGCTCCCGTGCTGGACCTAAAAAGTATGAATGATCATAATCAATTACTTCATTGAATACCTGGTTTCTGGACTGTTGTACCATCTAACAATCATTGTTTACTTAGTTAACTGAGTCTATTCTCACTTAAATGCCTCAGTCAATGATAAAAAAAACCTGGTACGATCCTGCACTAGAGTAGAAACACCCTTTACCACTACAAAGCCCTCAAGAACTAACACATCATTAGTATTATTGGCTTTCATAACAAAAACGAAGCCTTGTAAGAACCTAAGTCTACCAGCTTCACCGCTATAGGTAAACCATTCCTAATCTTATATCTCAATAGAAACAAGTTTATGCTTAACGCTAGGTACATACCTTATATTCTTGATCACTTTTTCAAGTCATGTAGAAAACTTGAGCCGAACCGTTGCAATCCCTTTGATATTGCAAGATTCACCCGAGGATGACCATTTAACCATCAAACATGCATAGGTCTTAAAATCAATTCTTATTAAAATTCAACTGAAATGATGCACTCGAATCCAACACCCAATTTTTGTTATACCTACAAGAATTAGAAGTTATTAAACCATCAGTGTACTCACCATTATCAAAAACCATTGTAGTATTCCTCGGTATGTTTTTTTTATAATATTTGGAATTTGTCTTCTCTAGCTCAATATGAGGGTACTATTAGCTTGAGACAGTACCACAACATCAACTTGAATAGATTTATCATCAATAACAACATCCAATCCCATATGTACTCAATATGATTCTTAACCTTAGTTCTCTAGGTTGAAATCATTTGATCTATCAATTTTTCTAAGCTAATAGCTTTTAGGAATTCATATTTCATGGCGTTCCGTTTTTTTAAGAAAGATCTTCTTATCTAACGTTCAGAACTGTGATTGATCTAATTTGTATATTGTTGTTTCGCGTATACTGCACTACTTTTTTAGGGGTAAAACCATAGTTTTGCCGACGCAAGAACCGATGTATCAATTGATAAAGCTTCAGAAAAAACAAGTAATGTTGTTCAAGACGAGCAACAAAAAAGAAAGAATAAATAAAACCTATTACACAAGATAGATTTACCGTGGTTTATATTGTGCAAATAATGCTACATCTACGGGGAACATACATTTTTTTATTAATAAGTAGGTGATAGAAACGTCTCTGGCATTGATGAGTCTGAATCCTGCACGCTCCCCGAACAAGGACAGATTGGTCCAAGGCCTCCGGACCGGATAAATCACACGGACCGGACATATCATTTTGAACACTATGACCATGGGACTGTTCGAACTATGACTAAAGTACTAAAAACCTAAACACTTCTTGACTAAGCTACTTGCTCTCCTACTTAGAGCTCATGGGTCTTTGAACATGACCCGGGTCCATTAAACATGACCCGAAAGCCCATAAGGGCCCAAACATCAGGGTATGAATACCCAACCACCTGCATTAAGTGTGGGTAATGAGTATTAACTGCTACCAAGCTGCTTAATTATCTCTCTACTCTCTACTCTAAACACATAACACCCACACACTGCTATAAAATACCAACCAAAATTACTAGCCTACCCTCAAGCGTTTATTATCCTCACCAGGCATAAAGGACTTGATCACTCTTTGTAACAAAATATGACGTGATTCATAAAACTCTCTATTTAGTGTTTGTCTGTCACCTCACTTAGTACACAATATATAGAGCTTTTTCTTTCTCTTTGAAAATATATTGGTCACGAAGTTTCTCACACTTAGCAAAACAATATCTTCTTCTACTTATAAGACGACTCTAATAACTCCTAATCCATTAATTATAGAATCTAATTCATACTAAAGACCTAATTAATATAAATTATAATTAATATAGAAGATCACATTACTAAAAAAGTCTAATGTCTGGATCATATGTTTGTTTAATCGATGTGTTTATGCTCATATGGTAGATATTTTTAATGAATATTTTTCAGAATTTCTATGTAAAGGTGGTCCGAAAATAAAAAACTCCTCAGAAATTTACCTCGAGAGAAGTATGCTAAGGTATTTGTTAAAAGGAAATGATATGGTGCTATGGAATCTACTTCGACTGAATGGTTTAACAATTATATCAAGATATTATGCAGTCTACCCATTGTTGAATATGAATTGTTTAACAATTCACGATGTTATTCGGAGAGACAAATATGGAGTACTAAAATATTCCCTGAGTATGAAAAGAAGTTGAAGCAAAATGTCCAAAAAGGTCATACCTGCTAGTCCATAAGTCTTCTACAACCTTATTTGATTTTTTTTCAAATCCTTTTATGGTTGTTAATTTGTTAGATTTTTTTAATGTTCTTGTGGTGCTTGAAAATAAGATTGTTTTCCATATTCTCACGATTTAGTTGCAATAATTTCAACTAAGCATGATCTTATGATGTTTATAGATCCATTATTTACCGTTACCAATTACAGGTCAACTTACTGTTTTAGCATAATGACTATAACCAATTTTGGAGAAGGATCAAGCTTTAATGATTCGTCTGAGCCAGAAATTCTGCAGCCTTATTTGATTTGTTTTTTCATATCGTATGATGGTTGTTAATTTGTTAGATTTTCAATGTTCTTGTGGTGCTTGGCAACACAATTGTTTTTAATGCTCTCACGCATTAGCTGCAATACATTCGATTCATAAAGATCCTAATGAAATTGATAGAGCCATTATTCACCGTTAGCAATTACAGGTCAACTTACTCTTTTAGCATACCGACCATAACAAATTTTAGAGAATGATCAAGATCTAATGATTTTTTCGAGCCGAAAATTCTGCCTCTGAACATGAAAAGACAAGTTGGAAGGCCTATGAGGAAACGTATTTCATCTAGTGAAAAAATTACAACCAAGTAGTTGAGGTGTGGCCGTTTTTTGAAACCGGCATAATAAGATAACATGTGAGATCCTACTTTAACGTACGATTCATTGCTTACACAAACATGCGACTTCAGTAAATGTTTTAACCGTGCGAGTTTATTGAATATGAAACATTCTATTTCTTCATTATAATCCAACCTTGTGAGTTCTTGTATATTAAACCATTCGATTTTAAGTCTATAAGTTGTGCTAGATCCTTATGTTTCCAACCATAGAAGTTCTATACATTTTTAGCCGTGCGAGTTTATTCAATATTAAACATGCTACTTCTTCAATATAATCCAATTGTACGAGTTTCTATATATTAAACTAATCAATTTTAAGGCTATAAGTTGTGTTAGATCATTATGTTCGCAATCATGAGAGTTTTGTACAATTTTAATCGTGCGAGTTTATTAAATAATAAACATGATACTTTGTCATTATAATCCAACCGTGCGAGTTCTTGTATATTAAACCATTCAATTTTTTAAGTCTATTAGATGTGCTAGATTCTTATATTACCAACCATGAGAGTTCTTTACATTTTTAAACCGTGAAAGTTTATAAAACATGTTCCTTCTTCATTATAATCCGACAATGCGAGTTCTTGTATATTAAACCATCTAATTTTAAGTCTATTAGTTGTGCTAGATCCTTATGTTTCCTACCATTACAGTTTTGTATATTTTTAATCGTGCGAGTTTATTAAAAATTAAATATGCTACTTCTTCCATATAATCCAACCATGCAAGTTTGTGTATATTAAACCATTCGATTTTAAGTCTATTAACTGTGCTAGATCCTTATGTATGCAACTATAAGCGTTCTATACCGTTTGACCGTACACGTTTATTGACTATTAAACATGCTACTACTTCAATATAATCCAACCTTATGAGTTTTGTATATTTAACCGTTCGATTTTAAGTCTATTAGTTGTCCTAGATCCTTATGTTTCCAATCATGGGAGTTCTATATCATTTTAACCATGCAATTTTATTGAATATTAAACATGCTAGTTCTTCCATATAATTCAACCAATCGAGTTCTTGTATAATAAGCTATCATATCTACTTAAAAGGGCCAAGAAAAGATCATAAAATTATTATATAAAAAATAAGATTACAAGTTGCCTTTAATGAACAAAAAAGGGTATAACAATCTTCATACATTCAACCCTAAAAAATACTACTATAGTTTAGGGTTGGTCAGTTTACAGAAATACAAAAACATGAAAAAGAAAAACAATCAACTATCAGAAGAAGAGTCTTCTTCTTCAAAATCCTCCTCTTTGTCTATCTTGTCATCATCTTCCTCCTCTTCAGTCTCCTCCTCCATCTTGTCATCCGCCTAATTGTCTTATTCCTCCGTGTCCGGTACTTTTTTTCCTCTTGTTGTTCTTCTTCTTCTTCTTCTTCTTCTGACTCCTCTTTTTTTTCCTTAATGGATGCTCGTTAGGGTCAGACTCATCTCTTAATAGTGACCCAAAATCCAGAGAGTTTTATTCATCATGAAATGAGAATATGGACATGTCTTTTGAAGAGGCCGAGTACTCAGTAGTGGTTGTGTTTGTAGTCTGAGAAGAGGATGAGTATCCATAAGAGTCGGAAGATGAAGGGAAATGGGCCATGATTTTTTTAATATGAACAGTTTATGAGTCTTTTGCTTTTAAGAGTTTATGTATATTACCCTCTGGGTACTCTTATTTATAGACAGAACTCTAACTCAACTCTAACTCAATCTTGATATTTATTTTATAGTTATTGCTTTAATCATGATTAAATATCTAAATGTGTCAAATCAAGCAATAAATTAACCAATTGAAATAACTATAAACTTAACTACTGACATATTATATAGCCACTAGTTGACATTTCCTTTATTAATTACCATGCGTGTATAATGTGGAGACCAACTACGACCGTATTTTGAAAATTGACAAACGTGCGAGGTCTTTGCAATTTAAACATGCGAATTTAGTATATTAACCTAATAAACAACAAAACTTACAAGACCGTGTGAGTTGTTTTATATAACGAACATGTGATTCTATATATTTTTGAATCGTGCTATTAATATTTTCAATAATCAAGCGAGATTAATATTAATCAAAATTGCGAGCTCAGACCTTGCTCAATATTCTTTCAAATTATTTACGAAATATGTTACAATAAAATTTTGGTCACATCAAAATAATTTCTATCAAGATAGCTACCACCAAACGTTAGTGTTTGTATCATTTAGAAAATAATAAAACATTTAAGCTCTACTAGTTGGAAATATATATTCATTGTGGTTTTTCAATGCAAAGCATTTTTGGATAATATTTTGGCGTATTCACAAACAAAAACACCGCACTCGAGGCTCAATGGTTTTTATTGTGGGATATTTCTTATATCTTTCACTCTATATCCCTTCTTTATAGTAGGTATGTATCATTTTCTCATACAATATACCAAGTGTTGAATACTTTAGATCAATTACAAGCTCATATAAAATAATACGATTTCTTAGAAAAACTAATCACACGAGTTATTTAAAAAACTACCAATACGATGTCTTTAGAAAACTTAATCATGCGAGTTATTTGAAAACCTAATCTTACAAGTTATTTAAAACACGAAAAATGCGATGTAACAATGTGATGTCTTTGAAACATTAACCATGCGATTGTTTTGAAAAATACTTACTAGTGGCTCAACTGTTTTTCTTGTATACCCTGGTGTATATTTACTGCTTGGTATGAGTGAGATATAGTTTGTTGCCATTTCGTTTTCCATATCAATAACCACCAAGGTCCAGTGGTTCATTATATAATTCTTTATATGGCACACTAGAAAGACCGCAAGATATGTGTCATGCCTCACAGTTTCGAATACTTCGTCAACAAGTTTTGACAGATCTTCCTTCTTGGCCAGTGTTTTTTGCATTAAGAAAAAATTACAAACAGTTTTGTTATAATAATGGATAACTAATTTTAGCTACACTTACCATTTCATGGAAAAACAATTGTATCGCGTTGTATTTAAAAATATGAGAACCTTTAAAACCTTTGAATGATACTTGCCAATCAGATTCTTCAAGCATCTTATAAATCCGAGTGTCGATAATCTACCAAGTGGGAGGCGTCGAACAAAGATGAGAGATTAATAAACATGTGAGTTCTTACTATAAGTAATCATGCTAGACTAGTCCAATAGTACACATGCAAGTACCTAGTATAAGTAATGATTCAAGACTAGTCCAACCCAACTAACATGCGATTATACCTTTAAATCTAGCGTTATAATGCAATACTTGTATATGTTAACTTGAAATCTAGGACCCGTTTGTTAGATTGCGCCATTAATTCACTCACACTCACGTTTAGTCTGTAGGAGAGCTATGATAATGGTAAATACCATACTTATGGATATATTTATTCTTATGCTCTTCGTATTTTAAGGAATTTATGGTATTTAATGACCTTGATGATCTCCGTTGTTGCTGTACTCTTTTCCTAATGAGGGAAATAAACCTCTGCCTCTTGTATTTGATCGATTAAATCCCAATGAGGCTGAACATCATCCTCTTCCACTAATTATTTCGTTGTGTGGAAAATAGAAAACTGGTTATCATATTGCAACTATGATATTCGAAGGATATTATAACAGCCTGACTATATATATTCACTGTTTGATAATATAAAGATATACTTATAAGATCGCCAACGAACTACCAATGATGTTGTCTTCTCTATATTCTTGTTAGCACCGACATCTCATAACGTTTTAGCAAGTGTATCATTCGAGATTGAATCTAAACTGCGTTGAATAACAGCATTTTCCTCAACCTTATCAACTTCGTTAAAAAATTATTGCGTATATTGTATGAGTAAATCACCAAATAATGTTTGTTTGCTATTATCAGCTGATGGTGATGCTTGTCCTTCGCGATTTTTTGTTGGTTTTAGTATTGTTGCTACCACTTCTCATTGGGTGGGTTATTCTGACTTTGTGAAGCCTGGTTATTGGTGTTCCACTTCTTCTTCAGCTTGCTGCGGGACTTCTGTTTCTACTTATGGTTGGGTGAGTAGTTCTACCTTTGTATAGGGTTGTACTTATTGTTGGGGTTAGGCTTTATTTTCAGCTTGTTGTTGGAGTGTTGGTGCTTCTTCGGTTTAGATGAGTTATTCAATCTTTGTGAAGGATGGTTGTTGCTGTTTCGCTTGATGGTGTTTTTGGTGTTGGGGTTGATGGTGCTGGGCTTCCAGTTGGTTCACTTGTTCTGCTTTCTTGGATTGCTGCATTTTACGGGTACCGTGCTAGCCATGCAATACCTTGCAGGATGAGCATGCGAGTTTTTATATAATAAAACTTGAAATTCAACTATGCGATTGCTTTGATATTTTAAATATGCGATTACTTTGATTTTTAAACATGTGATTGCTTTGATATTAGACCGTACTAGTTTTATATTAAATATACAATTAACTGAGTATTTAAACACGTAAGTTATTTAGTTTTAGACTATACTAGTTATTTGATATATAAACCACTTGAGCTATTTGATATACAAACGATGCAACTTCTTTGAAACAATAACCACGAGACTTATTTGTAACATTAACCATGCAAGTCCAAATATAACAAAATAACATATCCAGACCTTAAAAAATATGACAAAATAACAGATCAAAGCATACAATATATGACAATATATATATACATATATATATATATATGTATATTTGAATCTTAATTTAAATCTTCACGACATTTTGCCTCCTTTAGAGTAGATTCTTTTGTTATCACTTCTTGTTCAGGTGGTACCACTTCTATAGTTTATGATTCATATATTTGTGGTACCAGTGGTATAGTCTCTGTTCTCTTTAGAGGAGACTAATATGTACCCACTTGGTACCACTTCTATAGTTTATGATTCATATATTTGTGGTACCAGTGGTATAGTCTCTGTTCTCTTTAGAGGAGACTAATATGTACCCACTACCTCTTTAAGTGATTCCATTGTTTTAGTGTTTGTTTCATTTTCAGGTGGTATCCCTACTATAGGAGATTGATTTTTACCCATTATATTTTCAGGTGGGTCCACTTTTGTAGTATCTTCCTCACGTTCAGATGGTACAACTTGTATATTTTCAAACTCTGGAGCAGTTAGTACGGACATTGTAGTTACTATATACTTAAGAGTTGATTCAATTATACCAACTACCTATTCCATTGGCACAAGTGGTACATCTTCAACTACTTGTTCAACTCTTGGGGTTGCTATGTCAGGGCTTTCTGGATAATAAAAAGGTACAAAAGTGTTTTTTTATGTTATTGTTTTCATCTGATTTTTTTTCTTGTTGTTCAAATCTCATAGGTAACTCAACTAGATCATTTTTGTCAAGCGAATGTTACATACGTTTCTTATTAACAGACCTCCTGTAGGCATTCATTTTTTTTGTTCCGCTCTATGACGTAAAACGTAATGAGTAAGGATTTTGAAAGTGGACGTATTCTTTGTTCAGATGCTGGTCCGAGCTTTGGATGTTGTTGCAACATTCTTTGTGGTCGTTGCATTCTTTTTTGACTTTGGTGAAGTCAGGTTGTGCTGGACGAAACAATTATTAAAAGTGAAAATGAATTAATGTCTACACCCCTCCCTCAGGTTTCAGGTGGGGATGTCCCGCTTGGTATTGAAGCAATGGTTCGTTCAAGATTTGTTGGTTGGTAGTTGCCTTGGATGTGGTGGTTTGTTTTTTTATTTTTGCGCTATAATTTTAGTCTTTTTCCTAGGTTTTTCACCTGGTATAACCGGTACATCATTTGGGTTCTCACTTGATTCACCGCATCCAAATGTTGTTCTTTCAGCCTATATGAATGTTAACTCAACCTCTATGAACGTCAAGTCAGCCTTCAAAACCTATCCAATGAAGAGAAACCTAGTAATTCGTCAATATGAATCTTGTTGGTTTCGTACATACTATGCGATTTATTTAGTTTCTCAACCATGCGAGTTGTATCATTGAAAAAATATGCGAGTTCTGCTATGACAAAACTATGGGAGTTCTACCATGGAAAAACTTAGCGAGTTATATGAAACAATGAGTGTTTCTTTCACTTCCTAACTATGCGAGTTCTATACATAAAAGCGATGTTTTCGCAATAAAAAACATGTTATATATTAGTTATTTGATACCTCATCAACTTCTAGGAGGTGAAGCTTTTGAATCATCTCTATGGTAAATGGTTTGGACTCCAATCCCCATAATTTGTAGCATCTTGGGATCATGTTCGACTTGGAGAGTGCATGCATAATGGTTGTATTCTCCATGATGAAGGGTTGCATCACAACATATATATTAGCATCAAGATATCATCTTTAAACTTATATTTAATTACGTAGCAACATTCTTATGAATAAAAGTACAACACAACCGATAACTTTATTGGGTTTTCCGAGAGCAACACAAGCTCTAATTGACCCACCAAGCATCTGTAAAATTACCCGAGACCAATCGTAGTTATAAATTTTACCTAGGTATTTGACATAATATAACGATGTCCAACGCATTGTATCTCTCAAAACTTAGTAAAACATGGTTGATCAAAGAAACAAGATCAATAGTCGAGCAGCATCCTTTACAGCATTCTACCCTCTTTTCCTGATGGTTTTAACAATACCTTCATGTAAAACGCCCCACACCATGCGACTTTAGTGTTAATTACCCTGCTAGATTTATGAAACTGAACATCTTACTTATAACATACCTTAGATATAGAAGTACCTTTATCATAACATCTAATACCGGTTTGTTATTTTTTGGGCCAACGTTTCTTAAACTTTAAGCCAACAAGTATGTTCTCATAATCTTGGACTCTATTTCGGAACCTTCTTCAAATCGAGTTATGAATCCTCATGCTTTGGTTAAATGCATTTTCTCGATTCCATGTTTAAGCCTGAAAATAACCTTTACATTGTTGATCATTAGCTTGAACAATTTCGACCCAATTCGAAATGCTTCCTCCTTAACTTAGTAGGTTTTTATAATCTCATCAAGCAACTGATAATGTTTATTAGTAAAGAAATTCTAGTTACTTAGGTTGAATAAGGATTTTAAAATCGTATAGAAGGGTGTTTTTTTGTAGTTTTGATGTGTTTTGACGTAATCATATTTATTTTCATCAGATTTATGATGCTTACTAACCCCGATCCGTAGAAGCATGCTTTCAAAGACATATTTCCAACAAAAACATGAATCGGCACCGATTGATTAAGAATAAAATGAACATGCTACTTCTTTGAATCGTCAACCATTCTACTTTTTTATAAATTAACAATGCTATTTGTTTGAAAAATCAAACATGCTACTTCTTTGAAAAATTAAACATGCGAGTTTAACGGAAGACAAAATGAACAAACAAAACCGAATGATTCCTTTGAACTAACACAAAATGCCATATCACAATAAAAACCATGCTTTTTCTTTTACAACAGCTTAAGAAAATGAGACTTAGTGTATTTTCCAAGGATGAAGATGCAAGTTTATTGTTACTTTCACATGCATGTTAACAGAAAATCGACAATTTACTCACAAACGACTAAACCTAGAAATACACAATATACTACAACCCATAAACAAAATATTAGATTACATTGTAATACAATATATGACCCTAAGAACACTAGAAAATACCCTGAAATATTTATGTCTACCAGAACCAGAAGCTAGCAATGATCAACGATAAACATAACAACAATATGAATTTAACTAAGAACAACCATTGTAATTATCCAGTGAAATACACTCTAAATAGTGTACAAACCTAAAAATGCAGAAGCTATGTGATGTTTAAGCAATGAAATACATTGACATTTTTTATTAGTTTGATTTTTGTACCTGTAACGAGTTATCGATGTCTAAACGACAAACAAATCGGAAAATACGTATTCCTTAACGATGAAAAATGGTCAGCGTGCTTCGTTGCTCTGATACAGTCCTTGGAGGTAGTCGAATAGTTAATGGGTATCAGGTTTGGTGGGTTTACTAGGTTTTATGGTTTCACCGGGTTTAATAATTTAACTAGTTTTGTTGAGTTTGAGAGGAAATGTGTACTAAAAGGTCTTGGTTAAAAAGAGAAAATAAAATATTTTTCAACTTAAAACACCATATTTATATTAGTGGGGGTATTTTTGTCCATTATTTAGGTCCATATACCTATTAGTAGTATGCAATTTTTGGATATTAGGTTTTGGATATTATGATGAAGAATTACCTAGTACTTACGATATTGGTTGTTGTTATCGTTGACAAATATACACATGTTGATGTTGTTGTACTGTCTAAAGCTTATAGTATCCTCATATTAAGCTTCAGAGATGAAGTACTACAAGAGGTTTCTAAAGAGCCTACGACACTTGAGATATCGAATCGGCTAAAAACAATTTACATGAATAATTCCTTGGAGAATATATTATATTTAGAGAAACATACTTTGCTATTTAGATGTTGTGGTGCTTAGATGATTACAACTAAATCATACTCAACTTCGATGCAATTCGTGTAAAAGGGGATGAGGATAACCAAGAAAATATCATTCTAAGTTCTCTATCGAATGAGTATGAACACTTCGTGGATACCATGCTTTATGGAAAAGAATCTCTTACGATGGTTGAAGTCAAGAGCGCCTTGAACTCTAAAGATCTTCAAAATAAAAATGTTTAGAATGGTGACTCCGGAGAGCACATACTGAGTGAGAGGGATCGAGCAAGGAAGAAATATTTAAGTAAGAGGAGAATAAAATCTAGGTTAAAGCACGAAGGGGATGGTATGGGTTCAAAATCAATATATTTGACATTCAAGAAGAAATGACATATCAGTCAGAGCCGCCAAGATAAGGGAAAGAGAAACAACTATCAAAGACTGAAGCCGAAGATTTTGCAATGGTATCAAATGATTGTGAGTACGCTAATGGTTTAATAACTTCATATTCTTTCATGTATAATGATAAATGAGTGTTGGATTTGGGTGCATCATTTCACACGACTTCCAATAAGCATCGCGTTGAATACCTATGAATGCTTGGTGGTGGAAGGGTCATCCTTAGGAATGGTGAATCTTACGATTTAAAAAAGATTAGAACTGGTTGACTCAAGTTGTCTACAATACTTGAGAGAGTAATTAACAATGTATGCCATGTACCCAAATTTCAACGTAACTTTATTTCTATTAGGATGTTAGAGGACAAAAGGTTTACTTATATGGGTGGAGATGATAGACTTAGAATCTTATAATGTATTAGTTCCTGATGGATCTATAGTAGTAGGGTGTGTGTCTAGTGTGGTGAAGGATTATACCAGGTTGTGGCATAATTGGTAGGGGAATTTAAGTGATAATGTACTGAGTGAACTAAGTAAAAATGGTTTGTTAGATGGTACAACAATTGAGAATCTCATTTTTTTAAAGCTGTGTATTGGGTAAGAGCAAGAGGGTATAGTTTATGCCCACCAATCATGCATCCAATGGAGTACTTGATTATGTTCATTCAGACCTTTTAGGTCAAGTACGAGAGCCTATCATAAGTGGTGCAAGGTAATATATTGTCGTTGAGATGACTATTCCAATAAAGTATGGGTTCTATTTATGAAGACCAAAGGTGAAGCATTTGCTGCCTTTGTAAACTGGAAAACTTTGATTGAGAATCAAACCAAGAAAATGCTGAAGAAGCTTCAGACTGATAATGGTTTGGATTATGTAAATACAAAGTCAACTGACTATTTTTTAAAAGTTTCCATTTATATACACCAAAACGTAAGTGAGACTCCCCAACATAATAGCATTACTAATATAATGAATCGAATATTTCTAGAACAAGTTAGATGTGTGATTCATACAATTGGTATTAATCGAAGGTTTTGGGGATAAGTTGTAAACACGGTTGCATATATCATCAACATGAATCTATATATGACAGTTAAGTTTTTTTTCCTCAATATGCATGGACGATAAATAAAAGTAAGTTGGAACATTTGAGAGTGATCAGATGTGCTGTCTATGAGCATGCAAATGAAGATAAGCTTAGTCTAAGAGCACTGAAATGTTTGTTCATTGGCTATCATGTAGGAGTAAAAGAGTATAGGCTATGGTTCCTTGAACTTGGATTTCATATGGGTTTAATAATTAAGGGTGTGGTTTTCAATGAAGAGGACAAGCCATTGAACAAAGTGGTGAAGAATTCACCTAGTAATATCGAGAAGAGATCTGAACTTGATGATGGATCTGATCTATAAAGTAGAGATGGAGACGACTCTATCGAAGAAGATTTTGGGTCTGGTTCCACTTCAGAGCGTAGATAGGAAGTTCAACCACTACATGAGTACGAAGTTGGCCGAGGGTCTAATATTCTAGGGAATTTGGATAATAAGATGAGAGAGTGACATGATCTTGACATTTACCAATTGGTGAAGGATGGAGCATGGATACCACGCAAACAACCAGAGAGGTATAGTTTTATCGATGCAATTAGTTATGCTTTATCTATTGGAATGCATGAACACATTTTGAACTCAAAATGTATCGTTACATTATCAGCAGTAATTGTAATGAAGAATAGCGCATTCCCATGAAAAATAACTGAGATCTCTCAATAAGATGAACACTTGGCTTCTTGTGAAGCAGCCAAAGAGTCAGAAGTTGGTTGGGAGAGACAATTTACATGTGTCAACCGAAGGGGTTTAAAGAAGGGAGGATGGCTACGTGTGTTTGTGGAAGAGACCCCTCTATGGGCTTAAATAGTCGTCGATGCAGTGAAATTGACGATTTAATTCTTTTATAAGATCCATTAAATATACCGTTAGCTGCTACAACAATTATGTTTATTCAAATTGCGAGAGACACATGGAGAGACAAGTTATATTTTTGTTACACTGAGATCAAGAGGAACATGCTTATGGGTTATTTATTCTTATCTCAACAAGAATATATATATATATATATATAAAGTCTTAAGGAAGTTTTCGATGTCCGAAGACAAAGAAGTTCAAATTCCCATTTGTTCTCAATTCGAACTCAGTGTCACTTAGGCACCAACCGAAGTATATGGTAGAAGTATATGTTTAGAATACCTCATACTAATGCCATTGGTAACATTACGTATGCTATTATTTAGACGAATCATAATCTTGCCTCGAGTGTAAGTGTTCGGAGAAGATTTATGTCAAATCGAGAGAATCCGTATTAACATGCACGCAAGTGGCTCATGAGATACTTGAAGGGTTCGAATGTTGTAGGGTTGTGTTACAATTAGAAGGATACATGTGATATATTATTGAAAGTGTATGTGGAATCCGATTATGCAGTCTACCTCGACATAAAAAAATCTTCTTCAGTTATCTGCAGTCTACCTCGATTTTGGATCAATCGAGGAAACATAAAAAGGAGAGTAAATCTAAAAGGGATAACATTCCTCATTCTACATGGTACGGCGGAAACACCTCGAATCAGTATGCTGAAACTGATCACAATCTATATGTTACAATGGGAACGGATGATCAGTTTGTTCAAGGTGTCGACTGGAGAAATTCTCCGTTAACAAGTGAAATTTGTTTCATGACGCTTCCGAAGCGTTTTGACATTTCGAAGGTGGAGAAGTTCGATGGGATGCAGGATCCCGATGATCACATCGAACAATTCAATAATTATATGATGAACTTCGAAGATGAAGATCAGCTGGTGTGTCATGCATTTTCACAGAATTTTAAGGGAACAACTCTTAAATGGTACAATCGGATTCCGAGGGGGTCCATTTCAAATTTTAGAGATTTTTATACTACATTCCGAAGGCAGTTTGTGGGAAGCAAAGAGATGAGAGAAAATGGTGATACCATTATTCAGTGCAAGAAGGCACTTGGGGAAAAGTTGAAGGATTATACAAAGAGATTTGTTTTGACCAAAGCTAGTTTGGACAACTGTGAGGAAGATGTGGTGATGGCAGCTTTCCGCCAAGGGTTATTGCCAGGGGATCTGGCTAATGAGACGACGAAGAGAAGAGCCTTAACTTCTCGAGCTTTGATGGTTCAAGTTGAGGACCAGATCAAAGTGGAGGAGTCGACTAGAGTCCAAGGCGGACCAGTCAGCACTCTGAAGAATTCGGAACAAGCAGCTAATAATCAGGGGCAACCTTTGAATGGAAATGGAAATGGTAATCAGCAGTCGTGACAAAAGAATAACAATTTGCCTTATCGGGTGGCGGTTATTCAAACCACACTTCATCTAACAATTACAACATGCCTAGACCAAATACATTAGTCAAACCAGAATATTATGCTGATCTGACAGAGAATGTTTCTGTAATCTGGGATAAGACCAAGAGCTTCGTAAATTTTAGGAAGCCACCCCTATTAGCAAGCCAAAGGAGGAAATGAATAACAAGTTTTGCAGATATCATGAGGATCTTGGGCATGATACAAATGACTGCGTTGCTTTGAAGAATGATTTAATTTTTGATTGAAAATGGGAAGCTCCTGACTTATGTGAATTCACAAGGGAGCGCATCGAAAAATAATGGTGCATCAACTTTGAAGGCATTTGATGATTTTGGATTCACAGGCCGAGCATTTTGATGCTTCTTCTGAGTATGTGGAAAAGATCCGAATATATTTCTTCCAATTGACGGTCGAAGAGCCCGTAGGAAAGGGACGTGTGCGGGACCTGTGCAAGTTTTTTGAATCGTTAACCATTTTCTGAGGCGATTCGATGACTGATAATTCTGATAGTTCAAGGAAGAGGCATGTTGTCAACTTGACAACTCAAATTGAAGGGAAAATGTCTACGCCTTTGTATGGAAATAAAGATATTCCCTTCATTTTGTTTGATGAAGATGATCTCTAAGGAATTACAGGACCACATGAAGATGCTGTGGTTATTGGAGCAGAGGTGGCTGGCGTCGAAATTCGACGTGTGCTGATTGGAACTGGCAGTTCTGCTAATGTCCTTTTTAAATCCACCTATGATAGAATGATAAATCCACCTCGGATTTCTCAATAAGATATAACGATTATTGGATTCAAGGGTGTAACAACTCGTGTTGTTGGAGAATTCGAGGGTGAAGTGAGTTCGGGAAAATGACCATTTAAGAAAAAAGTTCAGGTACTTTTTGTGGTAGTGGACTGTCTCACAAGTTATAATGTTATTTTTGGAAGATCGTGGCTTTTAAGAATGTATAGGGTTGTGTCTATAGTTCACTAGTGTTTTAAATATGTGGTTGGAGATAGAGTTGGGGTCGTTCGAGGCATTCAGAAGGTTGTGAGGGAATGCTATGCCACCGCACTTCGGATCCGAAGGTCCGGTTAGAAGAAAGGGTTGACGATCTGAGGGAAACTCTAGGGTCTTTAACGGTGAGTGAAGAGATAGAGGAGTTTACTTTTTCGGAAGGGAAGGTACTTCAGATTGGAACTTAATTGACTCCACTTCTACGTCAACAAGTGCTGGATTTTTTATCCTAAAATTTGGATATCTTCGCTTGGAGGGCAGAGGGTGTAACAAGAGTACCCATTAAGGTAATTCGTCACAACTTGTATTTTAAGCAACGAAATTATACGTAATTCTGCAATTCGAACATATTTTATTTTAAGCAACTACATGTAATTTTGTAACGGGAACAAAATTATTTTTTCCAGACTCATTTTGCAACCAAATCGCATGTATTTTTTCGCACCAAGAAAAAAGTTAGTTGTTTAACACTCAATTAAAAGTTATTTTTATAAAACAAGTTTATATTTTGTTTTTCACACCATCAAACTTATTTAGCAATCTAAGTCTTTTTTTCGTAACTATTTTCTTCTTATTCTCATAACACATTTGCACGTAGTTTCACAACTAGAACGCAATTTTTTTAGCAATCAAATCTATTTTATTTTTATTTTTTTAGCCATGAAATACAATTGCTTTTTTGCAACCAAATTGTATGTAATTTCACAAGTAAAAACAATTGTTTTTTTTTCAGACTTATTTTACAATAAAAATTCAAAACAAAATATCCTATATGGATCTAGTTTGTTCGTCCTAAAAAATAAATCGAATAAATTTTGGAAATTATTTTGGAACTATGACTCAAAAAATATGAGATTTGAAAATATAAAAATAAATAAAAATATTTTGAATTATGAGGATTATAGGTAAATACTCTTGAGTGGGTTATTCGTAAATAAATAAATAAACGTGATATCTATGAATATTGTTAAATTAAATTTTAATTAAAATTAATAGATTGAATATAAATAGTATAAAACTTCAGTAACAATTAGTCAAAATGAAATTCATGGATTATTAGACATAAAATTGTTTACACCCTGCGGGCAAACAATGATATTATTCGGAAAATCATGACATAATAAAATGATATTATTCGAAAAATCGTGACATAATTTTATATCTTTTTTGAATGGGTATATAATATATACCATAGTCTGTAACTTTGAGTTTGGTGAATGGATTCATGATTGAAATATGCAACCCAACTAAAGCAACGAGACTGGTTAATGGGATACAAGATCTGAGGATCCGAAAGGTGAGTCACAAACATCCAAACACTTAGACAACTAAGGATACCGGACTGAATATCCATTTCAGTCAACGAGAAGAATACCATAATATTTCAGTGGTGGGAATGAAAAACAATTAAAGAATCTATCCCAAAGGGCTCTTCATAAATAAAATCAAGCTCAGAATTCGTAAAAACATACAAATATCTACTTAATGAACAACGTTAACAATTCATTGCATTCTCTCAAATTTGTGTAACTAATTTGTTTCCATAGCATGATGGTTTAAGCTCAACTCATTTAGTAGGTATTGTTTGACATGGGTATTCTAAGTACAACAAAAGTTTACAGGATACCTGACATGTCTTTGTTGATATATATATATATATTAACCAAAGGAAAGCCTAGAAATTGAGGTATAGATATCTCATTATGGTTGGATTGGTCCCGGACATGCACAATTTCCATAGTAGTCAATATCATTAACTGCTGTTATGCTTCTGCTGCATATAATATGCCATCATATCTTTGGGATTTAAGCACATAAATATTGTTCGGTTGCTGCCTTAATAACTAAGCTTTTGCCCTCTAGGTTTACCCATTAAATTTTTTTAAAAATAATGATGTTAAGATAGTAGAGTTTTCACACATCTTACAATTCCGTTGTATTCTCTCAAACTAAATTTATTGATTGATATAGATAAAATTTATAATTTTGACAAAGACTTTGTGTTACAAATTAGACAAGTCATTTAAAGCGGACAACACACGTTAGAAATCAGAAGTATATATATATATAAAAGAGTGAACCTTAATGCTCCAATGCTCCACGGATAAAATTTTATACAAATGGTAAAAGTGATTTTGAACAAAGCCTTACATCATCTGACAATTTTGTATCTCTTTTTAACGTGGTCATGCTAAGAGCCTGAGCACCACAAGTTTTGCTAACTTAAAGCCAATGGATTACAATAAACAACACTTATCAAATATCAATAGAGAAAGGGTAAGCTTTGGTTCTTTAAAAAACAATTGAGCAGAGAAAGTTTTTTCTTTGAAAAAATAAAGTATTGCATTATCAGGTTCCATAGCTGGGTCTCTTGTAACGTATCGGAAGTGGTGGTCAAAAGCAACCATCTAATGTAAAAGGTGGACATCAGATTCTGTCTATTAATACAAACTTTAACTAAATGAAATTTTGTTCGCCATAACATAGCATGGGTAATCTTTTGTCCTTTGAATGCTGTGATTGAACAATAGAAGTTTTTGGACATAAAACTGCTATTGTGCAGGAGGAGTTTATATATATATATATATATATATTTATATTCAATTATATACTACAAAACAATGTATATATCAATCTCCAACAAATAAAAGATCACTTGTGAAAACTCAAGTATTCTATGTCTCTACTCTTTCCTTTTTTTCATGTCAACTTCACTGTTTTGTTTGATAACCTGAGATGAACATTCATTTCTTGAGAATAGGGTTTGAATTTTACCTTATCTTTAGTATTTTGTTTCAAAGATTTCATGAGCATCATATTCTATATATCTCTTATATCTCTTGCAGCTTCCTTTGCTGGATCATCTCCGGTTTTTTCTTTTCAGATTCTCTATTGACTTCCTTGCCACGGTAAACATCTGAAACAATATTTTCCCTCAGTAATCGTAATATATTGGGAACAAGTTGAAATGCGAGTTCTATGAATATATAAAGTACGAATGGAATTTACTTTCATGAAAGTCCAATCCATCCGAAAAACCCAAGAGTGACAGGAAACTTTAAATTAGATTCTGATGCGGTCCCTTGATGAACAAATTATTAAACGAAACTTTCTGAATAAGATTTAGTTAGTCAATCCACAATTGAACTGGAGTTGCGGGATATGAGATCTAATGTTTTATGTTAGATTTCAGATTAGATGATATTTATGAGCTTTAGAGCTGTGATTGCGATGGAAGTTTTCGGAGATAAATTTAAATTTAAAAATTAAAAACTACTGAAAATTTGTTTTCAATAAGATTGTAAGAAAATATACATAGGAGTTTAAAAAATGGAAAGAAAAATATTTAAATAATAAATTGTGGTAAGGAAAATCTAAAGCAAAACCATCCATCTATAATCCTATGGGTTCGTGTAATATAGGTATGACATACAATTTATATATTCATATCCAACAAATAATAACTAGATATTAAGCATGCTTTGAGACTATGGATACTCTATACCTTGCGAATCAGGTTTAAAGCTCTGTGTTCAGATTTTATTATTATTTTTAAATATGAAATTTAAAGGTGTTCTTGAACCTTAAAAGTTGTCCGAATTTTATTATTATTTTTATATATGAGATTGAAAAGTGTTGTTGAACATTAGAAATTGTTAGGATATACATTTGGATTGGATTGAGGTACTAGAAGTAAAGAACTTAACAATTTTGTAATGTTACAAGGAAAATAAGAAAAAAGTTTCAATATTCAAACATAAATTAACCACTAATGACTCTATACTATCCACTAGAGGTGTCTAATGGTTCTGGAACCACGGTTCAAAGCTGACAATCTGCTTAAGAGCGGGGGGTTTACCTGTGAAAATGGCTCATTAGGACCGCAACCCGCCAGGACCGCATAAGGAGTAACCCGGCAGGACTGCAACCCGGCAGGACTGCGAAACCACGATTTATTTGTAAAAAACCGCGGTTTATTGGTAAATATTATAAATGTTTTATTTATTTTATAACCAAAATATTATATTTAAAAAATATTGAGATATTGCATATTATTATAGAATTATTATTACATTTTTTTTTAATATTAATTTGTTTTGGTTATTAATATTTTAAGTGTTGTAATTATTATATAGTCCAAAATTTTAAATATTACTTATGTTATTATCATATTTTGAATATTATTATTATTATTATTATTATTATTATTATTATTATTATTATTATTATTATTATTATTATGTTTTTAGATCTAATACAAAGCAAAACTATATCTTATCATGTTAAAATATTACAAATTCTATGGTTATAATTTTAATATTACATTTTGAATTTTATTATTGTGATTTGGTTTTGAATATTACAAGTGTTATATATTATTTTTTAAACCAAAATCATATTTTATCATGCAAAAATATTACAAGTTATATTGTTATAATTTTAATATTACATTTTGAATTTTATTATTGTGATTTGGTTTTAAATATTACAAGTGTTATTTACTATTTTTAAGTTATATTGTTATAATTTTAATATGACATTTTGAATTTTATTATTGTGATTAGGTTTTAAATATTACAAGTTTTATTTATTATTTTTAAGTTATATTGTTATAATTTTAAAATTATATTTTGAATTTTATTATTGTGATTTGGTTTTAAATATTACAAGTGTTATTTATTATTTTTAAGTTATATTGTTATAATTTTAATATTACATTTTGAATTTTATTATTGTGATTTGGTTTTAAATATTACAAGTGTTATTTATTATTTTTAAGTTATATTGTTATAATTTTAATATTACATTTTGAATATTATTATTGTGATTTGGTTTTAAATATTACAAATGTTATTTATTATTTTTTAAACCAAAATCATATTTTATCATGGTAAAAGATTACAAGTTATATTGTTATAATTTTAATATTAAATTTTGAATTTTATTATTGTAATTTTAATAATGATTATAAAATTATTATTACATTTTGGTCAGTATTAATTTTTTTTGGTTATCACAAACATCATTCATTACAAGTGAAAATTAGCGGATTGGTGAGTATTAGTAAGTCTACGATTTATAGGCATTTTAAAACTTAAAACAACGTTTTTTTTAAATATGCAATAAAATACTAATCGAAACTAATTAATATCGCAAATAATAAAAACTAAATTTAGACTAATACCAACTAATACAACTAATAACAAGCAATAACAACTAACAACAAGCAATAACAACTAACAACAACTAATAAAATTAGAATTAAAAGAACTAATTTAAATTACTATAACAATTAAATAACTTGATAAATTATACGAAGCTCTTAATTGAGCTATTATAATGTTATCCCAACGTTATTTAAGTGTTTTTATCAAATAGAAACAATTTGCGAAAAAAAAATCAAACAATTCCGAAAGTAGGACTACAATATGTAAAATAAGAAATTTGAGTTTTCTAGAATATTTAGAACAAGTAGAGAGATTTAGAGAGACGTAGAGAGGAGTATATGAATTTATAAGTGTGGATTTGGGGTCTCCTCTATAAAAAATAGAGGAGACCCAAAAAAAAAATTAAAAAAAACGAAAAAAAATATTCCCGGACCATCCGGACAGATCTCCGGATGGTCCGGACATCCGGACAGATCTCCGGATGGTCCGGACATCCGGACAGATCTCCGGATGGTCCGGACATCCGGACAGATCTCCGGATGGTCCGGACATCCGGACAGATCTCCGGATGGTCCGGACAGATCTCCGGATGGTCCGGACATCCGGACAGATCTCCGGATGGTCCGGACAGATCTCCGGATGGTCCGGACAGATCTCCGGATGGTCCGGACAGATCTCCGGATGGTCCGGACAGATCTCCGGATGGTCCGGACATCCGGTCCGGGGCATCCGGACGTCCGGTTCTTCTTCTTTTTTTAGAATTTTTTTTTAACTGTTAAAAACCATGTTAGGCACCATGTTAGGTATTCAAGTAGTTGCCCAAGACTACTTTAAAAAAAAATTCAAAATTTTTAACTATTAACCACCATGTTACGCATTCAAGTAGTTGCCAAGACTTGGTAAGTGAGAGGGTGTGTTTGTGCCTCATTTTATATAGATTGACACTATCATCTTCAATGGTAACTATCGATGTGGGATTCTTTTAAACTCCTCAGAGTTTTGTTTAAAAGAATCCCACATCGATAGTTACCATTGAAGATGAAAGTGTCAATCTATATAAAAGAATCCCAAGTAATCTAAGATTATCGACATTGTCAATGATCATATATTATTTAATTATTGATTATTCGGCTTTTTATATTTTTTTATTTTTTTATGATTGGTTTTGATATTAAACGTTTAATTATTAAAGACATACTACTAACTTAGTTATTAATATTTGTCGAAAAAAAACTTAAAAATATATATTTCCTAAATTAATCTCTTATAATTTAAAACAATTTGTTAATTACAATCGCAGGATTTATTACGGCATAATATTTATAATCGGTTCTAAACAATATACAAATCACCTAATAATTTAAAATTAGAATACAATTATATGTCTAATAGGTATATATTATTTAATATGTACATAATATTAAATATAACATCTTAAATATCTAGTATGTTAAAACAATATACAAATCATTTTACAATTATATTGTTTACGATATCTTGTTTAATTATATTGTTTACGATATCTTGTTTAAGACAATCAAATTTTTATTTTTATATTTTTACAATTATTGAAAGTTGTAATTGAAATACAAGTAGATGTACTTATTTTATTTAATATCTACATAATATTAAATAAAATATCTTAAATACATAAATATAAATATATAATCAAAATCAAAATCAAATTACAATTATTATTTTAGAATGTAACTGATGATTATAAAATTTCGATTAAAATGATAACATATTTAAATTAAAATAGATGAAATAGAATAATTAACTCGTGTATATGGTACATATCTCAATTATTGAAATTAGATTCAATTAACACTTACAAATTAATTTTAAATAACATTATAAAATATTATGATAAACGGTTATTAAATGGTTTGGCTGATGGTTTGAACTGATAAACGGTTCTTAAATGGTTTGTCTGGTGGTTTAACTGTGAAACTGACCCATTAGGACTGCAACCTGGCAGGACCGCCAGACCATCAGGACCGCAACCCGCCAGAACCGCAACCCGACAGGACTGCAACTAGTGGTTCTGATTTAAACGGTGCGGGTTGGTGCTGGTTCAACCCGTTTGACACCCCTACTAGCCACTACTACCAAGTAGTTGATGTATAGACTATTTTTACACCTATTCATCTTAACACTATTCTTCACCAATAATAAACTTCTTCCATAAAAGAACTTCAGTTCTACATTGTTAAAATTGAAAACAATAAAATGTATATAATTGTGAACCCACTTCAACAAATTGGAGTCAAACATAAGATTAGGGACTTAGTGTTGTTCTTTTGATAAACTTAAAAAATAATCTATACATATATTGAGAGAGTATAAAATATTCATATAATACTTGTGATCCACAATTGGATAATAGACTTTTAAAAAACAACTTGTTAATATTTATATCATTTTCAATTAATCTATGTCAAATTAGTCCAACCAAATTAAATTTTCTCCTCTCATATGATTATCTTTTTGTATTCATATGATTATATTCTCCTATAAATGTTGAGGATAAATATATTTGGATATGATTTTGGAGTTGGTTATACTATATGTAGTGAGAAGCATATGATTATCTTTTTGTATTCATATGATTATATTTTCCTATAAATGTTGAGGATAAATATATTTGGATATGACTTTGGAGTTGGCTACACTATATATATAGTGAGAAGAATAATATTTGAGTGAATTTTCTTTATGTTTCTTCGTTGTTGATCAAGAGTTTGTTTTACAAGGTAATTACACACATGTTAGAGTACAGGATCCAAGGCTAATTTTATTACCTAGGGATCTCCACATAGTACAAAATTCTTATCATAAACTGTACGAATATGAGTTGTAACAATATTATATTCTTTATGTAATAGGTAGAATAAATTTTTGAGAGATGTAATGGAGTTTTAATTTAATTCAGTCTCGGCCTGTTGGTCTTCTATTAATTTGAGCTCTTCTTATTTTCTTTGTTTTGTCTTCTGAGTTGGGTGTGCATCCGTTCGGATTGAAACAATCCAATGGCCCAGTGTATGAGTTACTTAGATTTGAAACCCTAAGTACACTACTTCGAACAGGTCGAGACTTTTTTTTCACTTAGTGAAACCTTCTGCATTCTCACTCCAATCCTCAAGCGAAGGGTTGTGTCGTTTGTAATGAGTGACTTGGAATCGATCAACCTGAGTTTGTCCCTCAGAAGAAGAAATCGTCTTTGTGTGAGTGGTTTGGTTAGTAGATCAGCTAACTGATCGTGTGACGGAACGTAGCGAATGTCGAGAGTGATTCGAAGGACCTGGACTTTAAAAAAGTGAGTATCCAGCTCGATATGTTTTGTCCTAGAGTGAAACACCTGATTTGACGCTAGGGAAACAACCCCAAAATTGTCACACCAAACACCTAATGGTCGTAAAATTGGGAAGATAGTTTCTTTCAAAACAGAACAGAGCAAAATGAGTTCGTTTGAGAGGTTGGAAAGGGCACGGTACTCAGAATCGGTACTTGACCTTGCCACCACATGTTTGTTCCTTGGAGGACCACGATACTAGAGTTTAACAAAATAATACACAAGATCCACTGACAGATCGACGATCATCAATAGAGGAGGCCGAGTATGCGTCCATAAAACCCTTTAATGGAAGATCAGGACAAAGATTGATATGCAGACCCACCGACACAGTTCCAGATAAGTAGCGACAAACCCATTTAACAGCATGTAGATGTACATTGATAGGTTTTTGTTAAAATTGACTCAGTTTGTTCACTGCATAGGTAATGTTTTCCCATTTTTGTAAAAAATGTTGAAGAGATCCTAATATACTTTGATATGTTGTAGGTTACAAAAGGGGTTGGTTATCATTCAACGAAACAATAGGTGACACACGCCTATTGTATTCGATAAGTACCTAATGTATTGTTGATGTTAGATATGGAAACCTGATGAGAGTTTGAAAACTTCAATATCCACAAAATAGTGTAGGTCTCCCAAATTCTTTAGGGAAAACACTCAGTGAAGTCTGGTAATAAAATGTTGTAGCTGAAAATATTGATTACTAGTTATAATAATGTCGTCAACGTAAATCCGTACGATGATAATGAGTTGGCTTGACTCATAGAAGAACATAAACATCAACCTGATTTTTTTTTAATCCCCAGTAAAGTAGAGTTTATTTTAGTTTTGAATACCAGGCTTATGGGGCTTGCTTTAGCCCGTATAGAGCCTTGTGTAGCTGACACACATGAGATAGCCTGGTAACATCCTCAAAACCTTTAGTTTGTTTCATAAAAACTATCGCACTTAATTCACCAGTAAGAAAAATGTTATTGATATCTAATTGTCTGACCACACAATCTTTTGAAATAGCCAATGTTAGGATGAGTCTGGAAGCTTTAATAACTTGGCTAAATGTCTTAGTGAAATTAGCACCCAGTGTTTGATGAAAACCTTTAGCCACTAGTTTGACCTTATGGCACTGAACAGTTCCATCTAGGTTATACTTGACCTTGTAAACCCGTTTATTACCAACTATATTCATAGTAGGATTCCAGGGGACCAAAGACCAGGTCTTGTTATGAACACGGGCAGTAAATTCAACCTATATAGCTTTTAACCAAATAGGATTAGTCATAACATCAGAGAACCTTGTAGGCTCTATGGAAATCCCTATAGTAATGGTAGTAAGGCCTAGATAAGCACGATTAGGTTTATTGATACCAATTTTGGCCATTGTTGTCATTGGGTGAATGTTTGTAGATGTATGTGTGTGTTATGGTAATGTAAGTTGTGATTGGTTAAGAATGTCATGTGAATTAGTTGTTGTTTCAGTGATTTCTTGGTCAAGTTTAATGATAGTGTGAGCATAGTCTTGGTCCGCATGTGTAGGTAGGTTGTGTGTTTGCGTATTATTTTAGATGTTTGTGTGATTGGTTTCAGCCTATGTCTGTTTGGTTATGTAGGTGAGGAGTTGGTGTCTGATTTTGCTGTCGAGTCTGTTTGTATGTTTAAGGAATCATGTGTTGCACTAATGGGGGTAGGATGACTTAGGATTCTGAGCTTAGGTATACGAATTTGAGGAGAAACACCTGGCAAAACAAGTTCAGCGTTAAGCCTATTTAAACACATAGACTCAGGTTGTTGAAAATTTAGAAATCTAGTGAGGAATGGAAATTGTAGCTCATTAAAAACATTCCTAGACTTATAGAATTTTCCTGTAAAGCTAAGACACTTATAACCTTTCTGAGTGTCACTATAACCAAGGAAAACATACTTTTTAGAATAAAACTCAAATTTATGAGCTTGATAGGATCTCAAACAAGGAAAACAGGCACTCCAATTTTTTTAAGAAAAAAGTAGTTAGGTTTGACTTGATTTTTTTTTTCAAATGGTGATAGATCTCGTAAAATGATCGTAGCGAGTCTGTTGATTAGATAGAATGCACTTAGAAAATCTTCTAGCCAGTAGCAAATGTGGACCTTGGATTGAGCTAAGAGGTTGAATTATGTTTCTACTATGTGCATGTGTTTCCTCTCAGCTCTGCCATTCTGGACATATGTGTGAGAACATGTAGTTATGAGTAGAATACCATATTTTCTAGCAATAGGCACAAACACCACAATTCACCAACCCAATCATATAGGAGAACTTTAATAGTTATGTTAAACTGGTTTGCAATAAAAGCTTTAAAGGGTTTGAAAGAAACTAGTGTTTCTCCTTTCCTATTTTAAATAATATACCCAAGTGTACCGTTATTAGTCATCGACAAATAAGATGTAGTATTTAATACCAGCTTTAGATAAGGTGGCAGAAGGTCCCCAGAGATCAGAGTGTAATAGATTTATTACATGTTTAGACTTAGATTCAGATCTGCTAAAGGGTAAAGAATGGGATTTACCCATTTGACACGAGTCACAAAAAACAATTTCATTCCTTAATTTTGAAGTTATGTTACATCGTTTCATTACAACATCTAAGGCTCTATGAGAATGATGGACAACTCTCATGTACCATCCTTATCTTAGAGATATATAAGTGCTAGACTTGGACTGACTCTTAGGTAGACTAGAAACAGAGAACACTTTTGGAGAATGACTAGAGCCCTTAACAATGAAATTGTTAATAATGGTGATAGTCTATAATTGGTATAGACCTTGCTTATTTGTCCGTGTAAGTAGTACCTTCCACGTGTTCTTGTCTTTAACAAAAAAGCATGTTCGTGAAATTCTAAATAAATAGGGTTATGTAGAATAAGATCATGCCCTGATGGTAAATTTTTGTTGATTTTAAGCACATGTACGATATTCTATAGGGTTAAAAGTTTTGTGGTGGATGTTATTAGATGAGTGGTACCTATATTCTTGATTCTAAGTCTTTCACCACTACCAACACTAATGGATTTCTTACCAGAGTACTTAGTTTTCTGAGTCATTAGACTATGAGACCCTGTCATATGGTAGCTAGCTGCACTGTCAAAAAACTAATCATTATCTTCATTTGGATCTTTAGAAGACATATAGGCTCCTTTTTATTTTGTAGTTTTGTCTTGTGCACCAAGAATGGTGCCCATGACACTAGGATCATCTCTGTAGTAGTAGTAGCAGGGTCCTGAATATTCATATTGACCACATATTTGACATGTAGGTCTATTAGGAATAGTGTACCTACCACTTATGCTACCCTTGTGGTTTGTTCTACCACGTTGATTGTTAGACCTTCCTCTATACCCTCTTCTTTGCCCTCTATATGTGTTTTTGTCCCTTGTAGTTGTTGGAAGTATTGTTGATGTCGCTGTGTCTGTTATCACTTTTGTAGTTTGGTTTTGTTGTGTTTATACTAGCTAGGTTGTGAGTCACCTTGTCTAAATTGTCTAGTCTACTCTCAAATGTTAGGAGAGTAGACTATAAATCAAGCCAGTTATAGACCACTTTTTTTGCTAGACTAACAACAATTGGTGTATATTATGAGTCCAACTCTGCTAGTATGTGAGAGACCACATGATCAATAAGCGAAGGGGATCCTGCAATAACAAGATTGTCAGCCAGGTTTTTCATTTTGTTCAGGTACTCCTCCATGGACTTGTTCTCTTTTTGAGTTTCGTGAAACTCATACTTGTAAAATCATTATTCTAGTTATGGTTTGTGAAATAGTAAGTCTAATAACAACATCCCATAACCCTTTTGCAGTTTCTTCTTCCATTAGGTGAAAGGCCATTTCAGGGTTCATAGTATTATAAAACCAACCCATAAAGAGTTGATATTTACTTATACAAGCTTTGTATGTAGAGTTTTTTCTAATGTTTCCATTTGCATCAGAATAATCTTAGAGGGACAAGGTTCTTCTCTAGTAATGAATTCTCTTAGATACTTTCCTCTGATTATTGGTAAGACCATAGTCTTTAATAGCATAAAATTATATATGTCTAACCTGATGGAGTTGACGCTGATAAGATCAGATATTTTTGGATGTCTATTAAAGTAAAGTAGTTCATATTCTATCTAGAGGGGTAATTCGGACCTGATAGCAAAACCTTGATGAATAAGCAGTAAGCAACTTGATGACTCAGTTGTGTGCCTAGTACATCGAAATATGGGCTTGAGGACTTATAAGCTTGACCGAATAAAAATCTGACCCGAATAAAAAATCTGACCTGAATAAAAAATCCGACCCGACTAAAAGATCTGTGGATCTAAAAAAGGTATAAATAACTCAACCAACATTATTAAATAGGTTGGACTTTTTCCAAAACATTAAATACAAATATATACCTCCTTTCTCTCACTAATCTCTACTAAATACGAAATTATAAATAACCTAAAAATATTCCATATTTACCCCTAAATCAGTTTTCATAAACACCAGAATTACGACCACAATAGGAGGCGTGAGGTGCCTAAATAACTCTATTCAAAACCATAGTTGCAGATCGTACCTCGGTAGTGGTTTTCACTTTGGAATTCTTTAAGGCATGGATCTCAATATACAAGACGTTACCCCTCTTGATAATGAGGGGATAAGAGGCAAAAAATGCATGCTATTATTTCATATGTCAATCATAATACGAAAGAAAGATAGTTCATGCAAGACGAATGTGATTAGCTGAGGGCTGAAATGAATGTTTTAAGGGCCCAAATGCAATATGAAATTATCAGTGAAATTCTCTATGGTATGTGTTCAGACCGAAGTGCCGGGTAAGAATCCCACACATGATAAAAGTGATCCATCTCTAAAGGCTTACATAAGCTCAAATAAGGAACATCGGCCGAAGTAGTTAAATAATACATAAGATTTTGTTAAAAATTCTACCACACAATCTGATTCAGATAATTCCACTTCTTCTTCTAGTAGTGACCACGACCGTCAAAAAATAAAGAAAGGTTAACCAAGAAATATTCTAAGAAGAGGGATAGGAAAGGCAAGGGAAAAAAGAAAAATTATTAAGGAAAAGTAAAAGGTTGGGTAGACCACGAAATCGATCATTTGTTAAGTGATCAGTTCGCTATGCAATTCGAACCAAGTATCGTTGAAATTCCTCATGAAGATCATATGTTTAGCCGTAGCCATAACTGGAGACAATCACTTTTATCTACCGAGATTCTCTCTGGAAATTTGTCTATGCGGTTTGACAGTTCTAAAATTGAGAAATACGATGGTAGTAAAGACCCTGATAATCACCTTTCGTAGTTCAAGAATTTCATGATGAACTTTGATGATGATGATAAGTTATTATTCCAGGCTTTCTTGTAGAATTTTAAAGGGAGTGCTTTAAAATGGTATAACAGTTTACCACAAGGGTCTATTAAAACCTTCGATGTGTTCCGGATGGTGTTCAAGAGGCAATTTGTGGGTAGTAAAGAAATTAAATAAGATGGTGACACTATCATCTATTATGAATAAGGACCAAATGAATCCTTAAAAGACTACATCAACCGTTTGTAAGTACGAAGAACGGATTGGCTGATTGTTTTGAGCAAGTAGCAATTGCTTCTTTAAGGCAAGGTTTAATGCATGGTAAGTTGGCTGATTCGGTAACTTGGAAGAAAGATGTAACTTGAGGAGGATTATTGAACTAAATTGGAAAGAAAATCACGGTAGAAGAATCCAAAAAGTCTAGGATATCGCGCCCGAATAGGTCTGCTCCAACTACTTCAATCGCTCAACCTAATACTCAATCCCAAGCCGCAATCAATTACCAATCTAAAGACTCCGGAAAGGGTTCACATCGTAAAAGGCCTAATCAATCTAGTGAGGGCCAAGCATCTAGACCAAGAAGGAGTGAGTGGGTCCAATCTGAATGTTTTGCTGAAGTAAGTGAAAATTTGTCCACCATTTATGACAGAAGTAAAAATGCTGTGCATTTTCGAAGACCGTCATAAATTCAATCCCTAAGGGAAAATCGAAATACTCATTTTAGTAAGTATCATAACGATGTGGGTAATGATACTCAAGATTTCATTCCCTGATACAATAAGTACAAAATTGTATTGAAAAAAGAAAGTTATTTTGTTAAAAAGCAAGGAGGCAACCAGCAAGTCAACATTCATTCCCAGCCTGGTGAAAGCATAATACCAGCAACATCACTGAATGTTACGGGAAAAAGTGTGGGGGCATCTAGGAAAGAAGATGTCTTGATGATTTTTGAAATATTTGATTTAGACCTAGAGTATTTAGACCTTGATCCCGATCAGAACCAAGTTGGGGTCATAGTAGAAAATAAGCAACAATATCTGATTTATCTAACGTTTTTGAATATTTAACTATTTTCGGAGGAGATACCATGACTACGCCTTCTAGCAACTCAAGAAAAAAGTATGTTAACAACCTGACTACTCAGTTAGAAGGGGAAATTTCTACACATCTTAATCAGGGACCAGCTCCGTTCATTGTCTTTGATGAAGATGACTTGAGAAATATTATGGGCCCACATGAAGATATTATGGTAAGAGGATCATTCATTGAGGAAAATCATATACGTAGAATCTTGATTAATACGGGCACTTCAACAAATATTCAATTTCTATCAGCCTACAAGCAAATGAAGAATCCTTAAATCTTTGAACGTTCAAACGAGACAATTGTACCCGATGTGATTGGGGGTTTTGAAGGAGAGGTATTATAAGGAAAGAGGCCATTCAAGAAGCTAGTAAGAGTTTTGTTTGTAGTAGTTGAGTCTCTAACATCTTACAATACCATATTTGGTAGGTATTTGCTATATAGGATGCATGCAATATCATCGACAGTCCATCTATATTTAAAATATGCAGTGGGAGGCCAAGTAAGCATCGTCCGAAGTAGTCAAAAGATAACCCGAGAATGTTATGTCACTACTCTTGTGCCAAAGTCGTTAGAAACAATGAAGGTTGACAAAGAATAACAATCAATAGAGACTTCTGCAAAACTCAACCAGATAGATGATCCAAGGAAGGCTCCTATTGCAGTAATCTCATTTAAAGAAGTTGAAATTCATCGCTTGGCAGAAGTTCAAATATCAGGGTCAGATCTAAATCAACATTAAAGTTAAAAGAAAAATTATTGTCCTTTTCGTTTAATAATCTGCATGTATTTGCGTGGTGTGACGAGGATGTAATTGGAGTGCTAGCTGGTGTGGATAATAATTGCCTGAGGGTAGGCTGGTAATTTTGAGTAGAGTTTTAAGGTGGTGTACGGGTGTTTAACGGTGGTATGTGGGTGTTTAACGGTTAGAGTAGAGAGATGATTAAGCAGGTTGGTAGCAGTTAATTCTCATTACCCCTAGTTAATGCTGGTGGTTGGGTATTTATAGTGTAATGTTTGGGCCCTTATGGGCTTTCGGGTCATGTTTAATGGACCCGGGTCATGTTCAAAGACCCATGAGCTCTTAAGTAGGAGAGCAAGTAGCTTAGTCAAGAAGTGTTTAAGTTTTTAGTACTTTTGTCATAGTTCGAACTGCTTTAAGTTCATAATGTTCACATAAATCTGTCCGGTCCAAGTGACCTGTTCGATCCCTGTCCATGCAACCTGTCCGGTTTTTGGAGACACTTGACCGATCTGCCCTTGTCCGGGGAGCGTGCTGAATTCGGACTCATCAGGAGCCCCTTTTTTAGGTGTTTGAACAAGTTTTCTTGTCAAAGAATTGAAAAACAGTCTGATGTCTGAAGTGGTTTTTAATTCGGACAGAACTATGGGGATACCCGGACAGGTTAAGCTTTACGAATTCAAAACAGTTTTTGCCAGAGTTAGTGGGACACGTGTCGCTATTTGATTGGCCACTCCAGCCGTTTTTTCACCTTGAACTTCGCACCACCTTCTCCAACAAGTAACCTCATTAATTTCAAATAATGACATCAGCACCGTCTTTTAATCATTGCCCAACTTTTCAAAT
This sequence comes from Limnanthes douglasii subsp. nivea, assembly GCA_036936605.1. Lineage (NCBI taxonomy): Eukaryota > Viridiplantae > Streptophyta > Magnoliopsida > Brassicales > Limnanthaceae > Limnanthes > Limnanthes douglasii. The sequence continues at coordinate 304,689,700 of JAUPFV010000002.1, read as the reverse complement.
TCTCCTAGGAATCAACTCCTTTTTTTAGATCTACTATAAATTCACATTCATTTTCCACTGTTTCACTATCTCTTTCACTTTTACTCTGCAAATTTACTCAGAGCTTTCTCTCTCTAAAGCAAAAAATTTCCTTGGCAGTTTATGTTTACAGCAAGAACAGCATTGATCAAAGGTGGTTGGCTCAACCTTTCGGAGTTGGAGAAAGCACAAAAGGTCGAGAAAGAAAGGCGAATAGCAGCGGGGCTACCATCATCACCCGTTGAGAGACCAGTTGCTTCTGTTACAGAGTCGGATCGAGGCTCATCCTCCTCCAAAGGTACCAAGCCCAAAAAACTCTTTCAATCCACCCTTTCACCCATAATCTTTGGTTCCTCAGTCCAGGAGTCTATACCTGCTGTTGAGCCAGGAGTCACAGCTACAAGCATTAGAAAACCCTTCCCTTTTTTAGCTATGGGATCTGATTCTGACCACTCTCCGGAGAAACTAGTTATTAAAAGGCCAAGTCGGTTAGTTAAGGGACTAAGCTCCAAGAATACTCCCTCAAAATCGGGGGCAAAAAATAGTGATTCTGGGTCTGGAGTGCCCATTAGAGCTCCCCGGGAGAGGCCAACCGGTCCAGAGGCCAGCAGCCCGGTACCTCCAAAAGAGATTTCCGCCTCCGAGCCCCAATCTGAGGTGAGAAGTCAGAAAAATACAGACAGTCAGCAGTCCGAAGGCCAGGCTGTGCCAAGCTTCAACCCTCCCCGGATCACTACCACAGAAGCTCCCCCAACAGTTATGGAGGAGAGAATGGAGGACTCTGGTGAAGAGGTCCCTTTTGAGTCCGAGTCCTCCGGACAGGCTGATACTACTACTGCTGTTGCCAAGAAAGGCAAGGAGAATCTGTACTTGAGGCATCCGGACCTGCCGGAGTGCCTTGAGGGGAGAGTGGGGCCGTGCTTTCACAAAGTTGAGCTCAAGTACATCTTGGCCTTGCAGAAGACCAAGTATGCATTCATCAATACTTCAGACCTGGGTCGAATGCGCACAAAATGGGGGATCCCTGAAAATGTAAAGATAAGGATCCCCATTGATCCGGAGACCCCTATGGACTGTAAACGAAATGAAATAGTATTCTTTACAGAGTTATTTAATTGGGGACTCAGGTTCCCACTGGACCCGGAGATCGTACGGTACTTCCACTTGGTCAAGCTATGCCCAACTTAGCTGAGTCCCAATGGCTGGTTCACTTTGATGTCATGTATCATGGCATCTAGGTTGTCTGGGATCCCTCTTCCTATGGAAGAGTTCGCACCAGTGGCCAACCTTTGCAAGCACCATCAATTCCCCTTCTATCATTTCAATATGGGGAACGATCTCAAGGCTGTTAATGACCTCTTGGAGTCAGAGAGCAAATGAAGGAGCCAATTTCTGTTTGTCAGTGGCGCCTGGGAAAATGGCAAAAAGATCAAGGTCGACGAGAACCCAAGCCTCCTCAGGAGTAGGTGGAGGAGTGACCGTAAGTTCCTTACTTTAAACCTCTGTCCGTTTCTTTTTTTTTCTTTTTAAAGTTAATTTAAATTGACCAATTCCTCTTTTGTTCTAGCAGAGCTGCCAAAGAAGTTTGGGGATTATTTGAAGGCCGGACAGACTTCCTGTGGCAAAATCAATGCTTGGGCCGCAGAAAACTGGGAGAATCGATTCCACAAAGCCTTCACTGCTGGAAATCTTGCAAGGTCTCACCTGTGGAACACCACAGGTCGGAGAGACCTAACTTGGGAGGAGCTCACCACCCAGCCTGATGAAGACACTGTGCTTAGAAGGTCCCACGAATTAGATGGGACACTCTACCTGCCTGCCCGGGCTAAAGCCCCAAGCAAAATGAAAGGCGGGAGAAAAGGCAAAAAGATGGCAAGCGATGCTGAGAAGGATGCCCCGACAGACCCGGAGGGGCCGGCCCAGGTTCAAATTGATGCAGCTCTCTTGCACGTGGTGGAGCAGGAGACCGAGAGGCAGGAAGTAGACCTTCCAAAACCTCCAAGGGCTCCCAAGAGGACTCGCAAGCAAGTTGGTGAAAGCGCTGACCGGGAAGTCAAGAAGAAAAAGACTTCACAAGGAGATGAGCTTGCTCTCCAGGACCCGGAGCCCTCTTTTCCCACTGGCCCCTCTGACCCAACGCTGGCCGAAGAGATCCCAAGAGAGTTCCACACTGATGAAGTTGAGGGGGGAGAGCTCAACTTGGATGAAGTGGACATCACCGGTCTGGGTGGACTTGGTTAATATTTTCTTGGCCTCCCTAGAGACGAGTTCGCAGGGCCTTACATCCCTCCGAGCAGCTCCAATACGCTCAATTTCAACGGTAAGACTTTCATGGTTTCTAGTGAGAAGGACACTATAGCCCATTCCTTGCTCAGTAATGTGCAGCCAGTCCTTACATTGGAGAGGCAAGTCCGGATTCAAGCAGATACCATCAAAGACCTCCAGTCTGAGAAGGAAAAACTGTCCGGAGACCTCCGCACTGCTACCACCAATGCCGATTTGCTCAAGGAAGCAAACGAGGAGCTGAAGAGGAATCAGAATGAGAGCAACACAAAAGTTGCCACTCTAGAACAAACCATAAGAGATCTCCAGGAGAAGCTGTCTGGTATGGAGAAGGACCTTACAACCTCAAGGGGAGAAACTGCTGCAAATGAGAAGCTGATCACCAACCTGACTACTCACAAGATCGTTCTAGAAAATGCAGTAACCGAGGCTGCTGAGGAGAAAAATGCTTTGCTAAGGGACCAAGAGGCCACCATCAAGGCCAAGATCAATGCCTATGCCAGGGAGGTGATTAAAAGCGAAGAGTTAATGGTTCAAAGGGTGAAGTCTAATATGGTTCTCCTTTTTCACAAAAAATTCCCGAAGAGGACCCTGAGGGACTTATGGCTCTATATGGATGATGATGACCTTCCATATTATACAATGGTCGAAGAAGGAATTTCCGGTGAGTCCTCATCTGATAATGAAGAGAAGACCGGAGAGAGCCCAGGCGAAGAGGAGAATGATCCCAAGGGCAAGAAGGTAGTCGAAGAGGGGAGCGACATCAAGGACAAGAAAACAGATGAGGGTGAGCCATCTTCAAAGGCTCAACCTTAATTTATGGTGTACTTTGTTTATCTTTTACTCAAACTAAAGTCCTTGGAAGGCCAAGGCACTCTTTTTGTTGTGGTGTCCGGTATTATTCAGACAGATTTTTTTGTGCTGTACCCTAACTTGTTCGAAAGTCCTTGGAAGGCCAAGGCAATTTTAAGTTGTTGAATGAATGTTTCTATTTTGCACAACCATCATCTCCTTTCATTATTCGTTTTAGTTTAGATAGCTAGAGTTTAAGTAGCTTTTAGTTATTGCATTGTGAGAGTGTTGAGATTCTCCGGCTAGAAGTTTAAATAGCCCTTAGATCTTTCAGTCCGGGTAGTATGACAAGAGATAAAAATTTGAAAATACTTAGAAAATTTTGAAGAAGGCATCAAATTTCATTGAAAGCTCTCCGTGCCACCGAAGAGGGGAGGGTATGCCCCCAAATATTTACATGGATTTTTAAACAAGTAAATATTTACACAAGTGTCACTCCAAGTACATTCGAAGATGCTCAATATTCCAAGGATGAGTTAGAACCCTGCCATCTTTGTCTTCCAACCAATAAGTTCCAGGCTTGATTCTTTCAACCACAATATACGGACCTTCCCATGTAGGGGCCAGCTTTCCGAAGAGCTTTTCTTTAGTGTGTAAGAAGACCTTCCTTAATACTTTGTCCCCTGGTTGGAAATATCTTCTTTTAACTTTAGAAGCAAACCTGCTTCTCATCAAGCCCTGATAGTGTGCCACTCTAAGGCGAGCTTTAACCCGTCTTTCTTCTATTAAATCAAGTTGATTTCTGATGGCCATCTCATTAGTGTGTCCGGAGAAGTTGTGAACACGAAAGGAAGGGAGTGTCTTCTCTATGGGGGCTACTGCATCCATTCCATAGACCAAGGAAAAGGTTGATTCTTGTGTTGCAGCCCCAGGTGTTGTCCAGTAGGCCCACAAGACTTCTTGTAAATAACTAGGCCACTTCCCAGCAGCCCCTTCCAGATTCTTCCTCAAACCGGACAGTATAGTCCTATTAGCCACTTCAACTTGCCAATTTGCTTGTGGATGGAAATGTGAAGAAAAACAATGTTGTATACCCCTTGAGGCACAGAAGCTTTCCATTTCTCTGTTGTCAAACTGTGGCCCATTGTCCGTTGTTATTTTCTGTGGGACACCAAATCTGCAACATATGTTGGACATAATGAATTTTATGACAGCTTTTGATGTTGTCCCTGCCAATGGAGCTGCTTCTATCCACTTTGAGAAGTAGTCAATGGCCACAATTATAGTTCTACGCCCTCCGGACGCCACAGGGAGAGGCCCTACTAAGTCCAACCCCCATCGAGCGAAAGGGATGAGCTCATAAATTGACTCCAAAGGAATGGCTGGTACATGAATTTCATTGCTGTACCTCTGGCATGGATCACACCTCCTTACCAATTCCTTAGCATCTTTCATAATCGATGGCCAATAATATCCGGAGAGTAATACTCTTCTTGTTAAAGCTCTAAACCCACAATGGGCTGATCCCTCACCATCATGCAATTCGAAGAGGACCACTTGTGACTCATTATCCCCCAAACAACGCAGGAGAGGTTTACTATAGGATTTTTTGTACAACACTTCTCTCAACAAAATAAAACCATGAGCCTTGTGTTTCAATGTTCTGGCTTGTGATTTATCTGAAGGCACAACACCATCGGACAGATATTGTATGAGAGGAGATCTCCAGTCTTGAGGCCGATCCATTTGTATTTCAAAAACTTCCTCTTCTTCACCCTTACTAAGTTGAATAGAAGGGCTTTCAAGCACATGGATCCATGGGTAGGACTCCGCATATGCTATTGTTGCCAACGAGTCTGCTAGCTTATTTTCTGCCCCGGGAATGTGTTCGTAGGCAACAGCTTTAAATTTTTGTGCTTCATTCTTAAGGAGGAGTAAATATTTCACAAGTTGCTCCTTTCTAGCCTCAGATTGGCCTAAGGCATGGTGGATAAGCAATTGAGAGTCACTTAGTAGTTTGACCCTCTTAGCCCCATAGATGCAGGCTAACTTTAACCCAGCTATAGTTGCTTCGTATTCAGACTCGTTATTAGATGCCCTGAAAGCAAAACAAATAGCCTGGTACTAACTATCTCCATAAGGGGAAGTTAAACATATTCCTGCACCACATCCCATAGTGCTAGATCCACCATTTGTTCGGACGATCCAGATTTTCTTGTCTTTTGTATCAGTAGCTTGCTCCGAATCCCTATCGGAGTGGAATTCAACCAAGAAATCAGCCACAGCTTGGGCATTTACTGCTGTCCGGGGAGCAAAGTCTATGTCGAAGTCCCCCAATTCTACTGACCACTTATTCATCCTGCTTGAAATGTCTGCTTTTTGAAAGACATTCTTTAAAGGAAAATATGTCCGGACGATGATAGGATGAGCCTGAAAATAAGGCCTCATCTTTCTTGCAGCTATCACCAGGGCTAATGCCAATTTTTCGAGTTTCAAGTAACGCCTCTCAGCGTCAATCAAGCTTTTGCTGATGTAGTACACTGGGTGGGGATACCTATCGACCTCTCTTACCAGCACAACACTGATGGCACAACTTGAAACTGCCAAATACACAAAGAGAGTCTCCCCATCAAGTGGTTTGAACAAAGTTTTGGGCGAGGACAGGTGTTTCTTGATTTCATTGAAAGCTTCATCACACTGTGGGGTCCACTCAAAACCCTTTGCACCCTTCAAGGTTTGAAAGAAAGGAGCACACCTGTCCGAAGACCTGGAGATAAATCTGTTTAAAGCTGCTAATCTCCCCGTTAACCGTTGTACTTCTTTGACGTTTCGAGGAGGTTCCATCTGGAAAAGAGCATTCAGTTGGTCTGGATCGGGCTGTATTCCATGCTCACTTATGATATAACCCAAAAACGTCCCGGATTGCACTCCGAAGACACATTTTTCAGGGTTTAACTTTAAATTTACTTTTACCAAGTTGGCAAAAGTTTCTTGGAGATAGGACAAGTGCAACTGCTCATCCACACTCTTCACCATCATATCGTCAATGTAAACCTCCATATTTCTTCCAATTTGATCAGGAAATGCCTTGTTGACTAGCCTCTGATAAGTAGCCCCAACATTATTTAAACCAAATGGCATCACCTTGTAGCAATGCAGACCCTGTCAGTGACAAATGTGGTATGCTCTTGATCTTTTGGATCCACTTGAATCTGATTGTACCCGGAGAAGGCATCCATAAAGGAAAGCAGCTTGTTCCCAGAAGTAGAGTCTACCAACTGATCTATCCGGGGGACCGGGTACAAATCTTTTGGGCAAGCTCTATTGAGGTCTGTGAAGTCAATGCACATGCACCACTTTCTGTTTTTATTTTTCACCAGGACAGGATTGGCAGTCCACAAAGGATACTGAGATTCTTTAATGTGCCCCATCTTTGTGAGTCTGTCAACCTCTTGTACTATGACATCAGCCTTTTCTTTTGAGAAAGCTCTTCTTTTTTGAACCACTGGTGCCACATCTCTCCGGACAGATAGGTGATGAGATATCACTTCTGATGGAACTCCAGTAACATCAGCATTGCACCAAGCAAAAACGTGTTGATGGTCTTTCAAAAATTTCAACATTTCTTCTTTCAACATTGGTGGCATCTTGGACCCTATCTTGACACCCTTGCCTTCTTCCAAACAATATGTTTCAACTTCTTCAATTGGAATCAACACTCCGGGGGTCTCTATGGGGTCATCAATTTCACCCTCACCCCCAGAAAGGCCCTCAAACTGCTATTGATCATTTATACGGACTGCCCCCAGCGTTCGAGGAGCCAAGGCAGTGGCATAGCATTCTCTTGCAATCTTTTGGCTGCTCCGGACAACCCCAACCTGTCCCTGAACAGCATACTTTAAGCACTGATGGACTGTTGAAGCCACTGCATGCATTCTAGAGAGCCAAGATCTCCCCAGAATAGCATTATAGCAAGTGGGACAATCCACCACGATGAAGAGTATTCAAACCATTTTCTTGAAAGGGCCCCTGCCCAATAACACTTCTTCTTCAAATTCTCCGATCACATCGGCTGAGCGACCCGTGAAGCCCACGATTGACCTGTCCGACTTTTGAATCACAGCTAGATTTTTCATTTTCTTATAAGTGGTTAGGAATAGGATATTTGTTGAGCTTCCAGTATCCACCAGGATTCGCCTTATTTCATTGCCTCCTATAGATGCTCCTATGACAACAACATCCTCATGAGGGCCGGCAATGTCTCTCAAATCATCCTCATCAAAGACAATGAAGGGGAATGAGTTGGGTGACTGATAAGATGTCATGTCTCCTTCTAGCTGGGAGGCTAAATTACGAACATGCCTCTTTCTTGAAGAAGCAGTAGGAGCTGTCATAGTGTCCCCTCCGAAAATTGTAAGTGACTCGAAGAATTTAACGAGCCCGGAGACCGACCTAGAACACTCCTCAATAGCACCCACCCTGTTTTGAGTTGGATCAGGATCCAAGTATTCAGATTCCACATCAAACCTTTCAACTATAACCATGGCCCCCTCCGGGGCAGCATTACTTGGACCAACCCGGTGAGTGTTGTCAGGCCTGTTGCCTCCTCTCCTTTTAACGTATGCTCCCAACTTCCCCCTTTCAATCAGGTTTTGAACTTCTTGCTTCAACGCTATGCAATCATCAGTGGTATGGCCAATACCATTGTGATATTGGCAAAAGGAGCTGTTACGATGCTCTCTGGGAGACTGCAAGGTTGCCGGTCTCCGGTAATGCACCTCATCTTTTGTTTTCTCGAAAATGGTGGCCACACTTTCTTTGAGCTCTGCGAACCACTCCGGTTGGACCCATGGCCCTCTTTTTTTTCTGGATTGTTGACTTTGAGCAGGAGCAGCTGGCTGAGACTGGGCTTTTGCCCTACCATGCCCCTGTCCGGTTTCTCTTGCCTTATTTCCGGACTGGTTTTGATTTGGAGTTGGTGCCACTGGGGTGGACCTCACCTGTCTGTGCACCCTGGTCTTCTTTGTTTTATCAACGTTTATTTGCTTGCCAACTTGATTTAGCAATCCTCCCCAGGTCATGGCCTTCTTTCTGGTCACCGAATCAGCCAGATTGCATGGGTTCAAACCTTGCCTTAGGGATGCTATTGCCACCTGTTCGAAGCAATCAGCCAACCCATTATTTGTATTCACAAAACGACTTATGTACTCCTTTAAGGACTCATTTGGCTCCTGGGCACAATGGATTATTGTGTCTCCATTGCCCTTCAGCTCCTTACTCCCTACAAACTTCCTTCGAAAGGCCACCCAAAACGTATCAAAATATTTAATACAACCCTGAGGCAGGTTGTTGTACCATTTCAGAGCACTCCCCGTAAAAGATTGGGAGAATGCCCTACACAGTAGTTTATCATCATCATCAAAGTTCATCATGAAGTTCTTGAATTGCTACAGATGATTGTCCGGATCAGTACTGCCATCGTACTTCTCCATTTTGGTACTGTCAAACCTCTTGGGGAGGTTTCCGGACAGGATTTTAGAAGACAGTGGAGACTGCCTCCAATTCCTTCCACGACTGAACACAGTATCCTCATTGGGAGTTGCAAAGATACCTCGCTCATCGTGAAAAGCAAAGGGATCCATCAGCATCTTGTCTGTATACCTCCGGTGGTGAGATGACCCCTTTCCAATGTGCCTTTTCATTCTTCCATGGTGGTCTCTTTTTCTTGAATATTTTTGAACCTGCTTTTGCTTTTTCTTGGTTCGACCCTCATCGCTGCTAGAGGACAAAGATTTTTCATTCCCCTCATTGTCTGAAGAGCTACCCGAAGATTCTGAGCTCGAGTCAGAACTCTCCACAGGCTTGGACCGGTGAGACTTTTTAGAACTAGCATGAGTCTTTTTGGTGCTCACATGAGTTTTAGAAGCCTCATGCTCTCTGGGGTTATCGGTGTGATGAACAACCGATGCCTTGGATTTTTCTTTCACGCCCATCTTGGCCTTTTCAGCCCTCAGAGCTTCTATTTCAAGCTTTAACCTGTCGCGCTCTTGGACAGTGTACTCATCGTTTTCTTCCACCACTTCGAGCAAAGCTAGTGGAAGCTCTGGATTGTCCGGATTCACACGGACATAATTTCTTGGCAGGTTTTGAATGCTTGATTCAGGCACCTCTCTTCTCCCACTGTGGTCGCCAATTTGGTGTGGATAATAATTGCCTGAGGGTAGGCTGGTAATTTTGAGTAGAGTTTTAAGGTGGTATACGGGTGTTTAACGGTGGTATGTGGGTGTTTAACGGTGGTATGTGGGTGTTTAACGGTTAGAGTAGAGAGATGATTAAGCAGGTTGGTAGCAGTTAATTCTCATTACCCCTAGTTAATGCTGGTGGTTGGGTATTTATAGTGTAATGTTTGGGCCCTTATGGGCTTTCGGGTCATGTTTAATGGACCCGGGTCATGTTCAAAGACCCATGAGCTCTTAAGTAGGAGAGCAAGTAGCTTAGTCAAGAAGTGTTTAAGTTTTTAGTACTTTTGTCATAGTTCGAACTGCTTTAAGTTCATAATGTTCACAGAAATCTGTCCGGTCCAAGTGACCTGTTCGATCCCTGTCCCTGCAACCTGTCCGGTTTTCGGAGAGACTTGACCAATCTGCCCTTGTCCGGGGAGCGTGCTGAATTCGGACTCATCACTAGCCAGCGTGATTAGTCATAAACTATATGCTCGATCTGATGTTGGGCCAGTGGGACAAAAAAAGAGCTTTTTCCAGAGAGAAATATGAAGCGATAGCCCAAGAAGTAGATCGGCTAACCAAGATGGAAAATAATAAATAATCTCAATACCTCTTTGGATAGCTAACCCAGTTTTATTTAAGAAGGAAAATGCAAAATAACATATATGTATAGACTTCACGTATCTCAATAGAAATTGCCCCAAAGATCCGTTTTCGATACCTCAGATAGATCAACTAGTAGATTCTATATCAGAAAACAAGTTGTTGTTGTTTATGGATGTTTTTTCTGCGTGTAATCAGATATAGATGGATCCAAACGATCAAGATCATACAATTTTTATCATCGATAGAGGATTTCATTGTTATAATTTAATGCCTTTTGGGTTGAAGAATACTGGAGCTACTTATCAACGATGACTGAATAAAGCATTTACTAATTAGATCGGAAGAATGTATAAATATACATTGACTATATGATGGTAAATATCCCTAAGAAGAAAGATCACATATCCGACCTCCGGGAAGCGTTTTGTAACTTGGAAGCCATAAATCTGAAATTAAATCCTGAGACATGTACCTTTAGGCTTCGATCTGCCAAAATTTTGGGTTATATTATAAGTGAGAAATAGATTCAAGCTGAACCAGATCAGTTAAATTCTTTGTTGGCTATGGATCCACCTCGGAGTTCTGAAGAATTTCATATATTAACTGGAAGATTGGCATAATTAAACCGATTTATTCGAGATCGTCACACAAATGTACTCAGTTTTTCTAAGTTTTAAGAAATGCTAAAGACTTTAATTGGTCCCCTGATTGTGATGAGGCTTTTCTTCAAATCAAGAAACACTTATCCTCAACCAAAACGTTATCCAAACTTGTTGATATGGAAAGACTTTATATGTATCTAGCAGTATCAGAGTATGTTGTAAGAGCTGTATTGGTGCAACGAGTTGATAATTACCCCAACCCTATTTATTATATAAGAAAGCGTTTGTTGTAAGCTGAAAAAAATATACTTCAAATTGGAAAAATTAGCTTTAGCATTGGTGATAGCAGCCACGAAAATGAGACCTTACTTTCAAGCACATTCTATTATACTTCGAACTTCTTTTTCATTGAAAAGTGTGCTACAAAAGACTAATATATCAGGAAGAATGACTAAGTGGTTAGTTGAGCTTGAAGATTATGATATCGATTTTGCACCCCGGACTGCGATCAAAGCTCAAGATGTGGCTGATTGTTTAGTAGAATTTCATTCCTTGAGGCTTTGTGAGGAAGCTCAAATCACTAAGTTTAAGAAATAATGGGTTATCCGAACTCAAAATGGATTTAGTACGATGGGATGTGGAGCTGTAATTTTGCTAATCTCCCCCTATGGTGATTCCATGTATTAAGCTATATGTTTTGACTTAAGCGCACCCAACAATGAGTCAGAATATGAAGCAAAAATAGTTGGATAAAGGTTAAGCAAGATATGTTGTGTCAAAAGATTCTAATTGATAAGTGATTCCCAGCTACTCGTTCACCAAGCACTCGGGCAATCTGAAACTAGAAAAGATCACTTTATAATGTATCTAGAAGTGTTAAAAGAGGTCCTTGTTGGATTTAAATGCATCAAATATGAAGATGTCTGGTCGGAAAATTATATGGTTGATTCCTTAGAAACTAGAGTTTATTCTGGAGCATATTCTTAAATCCTTGTGCATGAGTACCCTTCCATAGACACAATCATAAAAATGAAGGGTGAAGTGGGAGAAAATCTACATGTATCAAAAACACTTTTTAAAGACTAGAGAAATGAGATTCAAGAGTTTATCATTAATGAAGTCTTACCATCAAACAAGGTGTTGGCCAAGAAGATAAAGTATAAATCTCATGGATTTCTAGTTTTAAGAGGGATTCTTTGTAAAACATATTTCAGCAGGCCTCTCTCGCGTTGGAACGGATCCAATGAATCTCATAGTGTTTTGTCATAATTACATGATGGAGAACGCTCAACACATTATGGATACAAAGACTTGACTAAAAATTATTACTAGCATGATATTATTAGCGTACCATTCTGGCAGATGCTAAAGAATTGGTGAAGAAACATGACATTTTTCAAAGGTATGGAAACACAATTCATATACCAACAGTTCCCATGGAGTCAGTGTCCGAACATATACTATTTGATAGATGGGAACTTGATTTAGTCGGACCTCATCTGATGGCTTCTCAAGGTTTTCGTACCATAATTATGGCAATAGATTATTTCCAAATAGGTATAAGTTTCTCCTCTATTTAGAACAACATCTAAAGAGGTGATAAATTTTATCATATCCAACATATGTTACCAATTTGGTATACCCAAGCACATCACTATAGATAATGGTCCTCAGTTTGACAAAAAAAAATATATACTTTTTCTACATCGAGAGGAATCCAACATTATTTTTCTTCTCTTTTTCATCATTAAGCCAACAGAAAAGTTGAAGTCTCAAATCGAACTATTTTACCGGGGTTGCAAAGAACTTGGAGGGAGCAGCTGGAAAATAGAAAAGTTACTTATAAGAAGTACTATGGGCATACCGAACCACTCCTCACACAGCCACTCGGGAGTCTCCATTCATTCTAGTGTATGGAGTGGATGCAATTACACCTATGGAAGCTACTCTTCTCTCTTTAAGAGTTCAAAATTATTCCGAAGAGAATAATGAGATGGTTGTGAGGGATCAATTGGACTTAATTGAAGAAAGAATAGTGAAAGCTCATCTAAGAATTGTGCATTACTAACGCTTGATGAGGAGCAGGTTTGCATCTAAAGTAAGAAAAAGATATTTCCAAGTTGGGGATAAAGTTTTAAGAAAAGTGTTTTTACACACTAAGGAGAAAAGATTCAGAAAGCTAGCTCCAAACTGAGAAGGACCATACATTGTATATGAAAGAGTCAAGCAAGGAACGTACAAGCTTCCAGACAAGAAATAAAATGTTTTGAAGTACCCTTGGAATGTTGAATATCTCAGTTTATACTTAGAATAAATTCATCTTATAAGTATTCACTTTGTTTTGTTTCAATGTAATTATTTGGGGGCATACTCTTTCCTACTCTTGTGGTACGGGGATGTTTTAATGATGTGTCCAAATCTCAATGAATATATCATAATTTGTCTTTTAAAAAAGAGATATGTGTCTTGATTAAGATCAGATGGATTAAATATCTATTAAATATGTATTGCCTTCAAATGGATTACCTTTGAATGGCTCGGATGGATTAAAAACCTATTAAACATTTATTACCTTCAAATAGATTACCTTTGAATGACTTGAATGGATTAAAGACCTGTTAAACATTTATTGCCTTCAATGGATTACCTTCGAATGGCTCGGATGGATTAAAGACCTATTAAACGTTTATTGCCTTCAAATGGATTACCTTTGGATGGCGCGGATAGATTAAAGATTTATTGCAGTTAAATGAAATACTTTTGAATGGCTTGTTTGAAGTTGATTTATTACTTTAATTTTTTCATAATTAAGATCAGGTATTAATGAAAGCAAAAAATGTGGTAAAACATATAGTGGACAAATTCGAGTTATAATAAAAACCCTATTTACATGGAAAAATACTTTGTGTACAACAAAGACTTACATAAAGAAAGTTATTAAGAAATCCGAAATACAATAAAATATCTTGCATACTCCTATGAATTTGGTTCAAAATACAAGCACAATAAAAATGGTAAAACCTAAGGGCTCGTTCCCTTCGATTTTCTTCTCAGCTTCCTCTTCTTCTTCGTATTATTTTTTCAATCATCATCAGAATCTTCTTAAGCCTTATTGTTAGATTCAGACTCATCTCAAGAAATACCTAGTTTATCCCTTTGAGCCATAGTGTGAAAAAGAGATTTCCACATATTCAACATACCTGCAAAACTCCCCAATATACCATTTGGGAAAGGTTTCATGCAACATTAGCACCATATCTGATTTAATGGACTCTTCTCTCTGCTCCGTAAAATTTAATATGCCATCTACATATACATTTACATCATCGATTATTTCCTTTGTAGTGTTTTATTTAAGGTTGGTGACTTCATCTTCTTGATTCTTTAAAATATTTTTCACATTTTTCTTCTCTTTAGATAAGGTTTGGAAGGTAACCTTATCTCTAGATTCATATTCATTCAAAGAGGAAAACACTTTTTGAAAATCAACAAACTTGAGCTCGAATTGATCATGATGGGATTTAGATTGAACCAACTAATCTTTGAGGGTCTTCAGTTCCCTTTTCTGATTTTCTACATTATCTTTCTCATCTCTAATGATGATCTGCAAATTTTGGTTGCCACTGCTAAGGGTGGTGATATTTTTTATTTGAGATCTAACCTACCTCTCTAAGGCAACTATTGGCCTTATGTAGCCTAAAACTGCATATCCTATTTTATCATTCTCCTTTGACACCTCAAAAGTTTATCCATTGTGTGTCACAGCGTTAGCAATGATGGTAGTCTGAGGGAAAACTTTATCAAAATCTTTAAAATTAAAGTTTCCCAAATTTCCTTGGTCATCAAGCTCATCGACACCTTCGAAAGAAGGTCTATCAGCAGTAATGAGTACAGAGGAAGATGAATCAACAAATTTTTCTGCTTGATGAGGAATTTTTGTAAGAGAAATAGTATGAGGGACTTCGGATCAGAGTATGATCTCCGAATCAATAACAGTTCTCTTCTTCTTTGCCTCCCTCTTATATTGCATTTTTTACTACTTTTCTGCCCGTTTGTTTTCTTAAACATATTTCGAGAGATCTTTAATACCCTCCATAGTGACTGCCATAGCTTCCAATATGGCTGCATCTATTTCATCTAGAGGTCTCACGCTTTCCAACTCATGAATGATTTCAGATGGTTCATCCTCTTTTTCTTTTTCTTTTTCTTTTTCTTCTTTTTATTTTTATTTTTCTTCTTCTTATGTTTCTTGATTTATCAAGATGATTGGGGGCTTTATTTCTAGCTGGCAGGAATAGCTTGCCATCATCATCCTCAGGCCTCTTAAGAATGTCAGAAGAAGGGGGATGGGTAGCAAATTGTTCCCCCGAGAGCTCACGGATAGGATTTTGCCTCCATAGGTAAGCTCTCACCATATTTCCTGCAGTAAAACAACTATGAAATTGATTGGACCATTTTTTGGCTGCTTATTGATGCAGTTTAGTGAAATTAACTTTCTCATCTTTGAGGTGTTGTGAAAACATCTTTTAAAACAATGCAAAATAAATACGATGTGAGAACCAATATCTAAATATAACAAAAGAAATATTTTAAGCATGCTCGAATTGCCTTTAGAGGTAATTTTTCTTCCATTCTCATATAAACCACTACTGAAGAGAAATTGGGTTCTCCAAGGTGTATCCGCTTCCAGTAAGTGATTGTCTATTTTATAGTCATTTCCTATGTTAAAATAGTAAAAGGGTATCTTACCATTTCGACACAGACCAACCACAACGACAAATTGTTCCATAGGCATCAAAATCTTCGATAGCCTTGAAACTATAATACTGGCCATAAATATAAACTAAGCATTATGGCTCACCTGACTTGGGTATAATTTCACTATGAGAAAGTATCTCACGATTTCTGGGTCCAGATGAAATCTGAGACCACAATTAAGAACTCTGGGATACACCACCAGCTCCCCTGTTTTGCAGTCCATCAGAGTTGCTTCAGGAACTAGAATTTTGGGATACGTGAAGTCCCCAATTTCTCTGAGGTTTATCCAAATTGGTTATGTAAGTGTATACGTAAAATATTATTTGTAAATCCAACAAGTATTTGATGCTGACCTTAGTGAAATTGGGTCCGACTAACCCAACTAGACATTTTGGAAATGGTTCGGATTCTATCAGAGGGGTTTTCTTTCTTTTTTCTCGAGTCTCTCCTCGAGTGTCCCCATAAAATCCGATGTATCCAATGGCGTATCTTCACCATTGTCATCCATTTTCTCTTTCATCATTTGTGGCCCCAACTCTTGTGGATCGTCGACCTGGTTACCAGAGTTATGTTCTTCAATATGAGGACGCTCAAGAGAGGAAGTTGTTGGAAGAGTGGTAGTGGGTTCCCCCATAGCCCTTTTTTACTGAGATAAATGGCTGGTATCACTGGACGCCCTCATGGTTTCTCCTTTTCTTTATTTTATGTGGAAGGCTTGTTTTTAGTCTTAGAAAGTCTAGTAAGCCTACGAGGAGTATTTTCTCCAATGTCTGACCCCATAACAATGAAGGTAGATAAAGGTTTACGATTCCTAACTATTTTTTCTAAAGGAGTCTGAGTTGATTATGCAGATTGGTTAGGGATTAATGGAGATTGTGCAAGAGGGATGATTTTAGAAACAGAGGTTTGTTTACCAGATGAAGAAATTTTGTCTGGTTTTGCAATTTGAATCATTGAAGAAGCAGGTAATCCGACAACAATTCCGAATTTCCTTTTCTCTTCCTCCAACTCGGACAAGTTGAGCCAAGCTCCTCTAATTAATGCAATCCTTGTTGTAAACATACAAGAAACGAGAAGAACGAAAGAGGAATCTGGGTAAAAGTTAGAGCTTTTTTATCTCGCAAGAATTATGAAAATTAGTTTCTTTCTCACTCTAAAATAGAAACATTAAAAGTTACACTTATATATGAATAGAGAAAACACACTTTAGTATTTTTCTATGGAAGAGAAACTAACGGTAATAATTAGCAAGGGCTAGGAAAAGTAGTTGTTTGTTTCCTTTTTAGTAATATATACCATTTTCAAGAAAGACATCGTTCAGTTTCCCCAATGACTACCTGACACATGCCATGCGAAACCAACCATTTAAAGTCGTGAACTTTCAGTATAAAGGGATTAAATAATCCACTTCGGATGCAATTCGGATATCGTTTACAATATTAGCTCTCCCGAAATACTTCAGAAATAGCTAATGGGCTAGATGAGAGGATCAAATATTCCTGGATGTCAATTAAAGTAAAATAGTTTGGATTCCATCTATAGAGGTAATTCAGATCCGATAGCGAGAACTTGATGAATAAGAAGTAAGATAAGTAAACTTGATGACTCAGTTGTGTACCAAGTATATTGAATTATGGGTGTGAGGGCTGATAAGCTTGACCCTGAATAAAAGATCTGATCCAAATGACCCATTGATCTAAAAAATATATAAATAACTCAACCAACATCATTAAAGAGGCTGGACTTTTTCGAAAATATTAAATACAAGTATACACCTTCTTTCACTCACTACTTTCTACTAAAAACTTAATACTAGGCAACCCAAAGATCTTCCATATTTACCCCTATATCAATTTTCTTCATCACCAAAAGACAATCATTCTGTTCATTTTCAAGTGGCTGTTGTTGTCACTCAGGAAGTCATCATTGTAGATAGTTGTGGCATATGTTGAAGAGGACATTCTTGAATCAATGCTTGTCATTTTAAAAATAAACGCCTATTTAATTATTTTTTATTGTTGATTAAAAGTTTGTTTGATATGATATTTATACACCAGCCAGCGTACAAGATCCGTTAATTCTGTTAGCGTCGGAGATCTCCGTATAGTACATAATTTTTATACTAAATTTTACAAATATAAATATGAGATGTAACAATATTTGCTTCTCTAGATAATAGGTAGAGTAAATATTAGGTGTAATGGACTTAATTTTTTTCAATTTAGGTCTGTTAATCTTCTATCGATTTCGGCCCTTCTTTTTTGTTTTGTTTTGTAATCTTAGTTAGGTGTGCATCTTTTTTTTAATCAAAGGAACAATTTTATTAACAAATTGAAGAAATTACAAAATTTGAGGGCTCACAAGTTAATTGACCCAAAAAATATTGGCAATGAAAATTTGGGGCGAAAATTTAGCCGCCAAAATCAAAATTGAAAATAAGAGACTGAAAATCTTCTCAAGCTTCAAGAATTCATTCCTCTCCTTTGGCTACAGACATCAATCTCTTTAAGCTCTACTGCATCAATCTTCTTAAGCTCTACTGCATCAATCTCCAGCATAATTTCCTTCTTCCTATTTTGTTATAGTCATCATCTCCTTAAGCTCTACTACGATCTTATCTCGACAAACTTCCAAGATTTTTAGGAGAAATTCTGCTTCTTCCTTCACAAGCTGGTAAGCATCTAAACACAGCTTTTCAAGCTTCAACAAACCTGCAAAAGTAGCAAATTCTAGCAGTACCTTTGTTTAATATTGAAGATAACCTAAACCTAAGCTTTCTAGGAAAGTAATTGCTAGGAGAGTTGATGGAGCATTATGCTGATGAAAATGTTGCTTAAGCTTGCACTTAAGGGTCCATTTGGCTAGCCAATCAGCTTCATGATTCTGGACCCTTGAAATGTGCTTGAGATTCATGTTTTTATTCAGAAATTTACGGCAGTAACTTACGTTTGGGTCTTCTATATCTGGGTTAGTGTTGCTGGTGAGTTGCTTAATTAGAACCAAGGAATCTGATTCAATATCCACGTGCGTCCAATTGTTTTTGAAGAATTCAGATAGACCTTGAAGCATGGCAATGGTTTCAGCTTGAAGAGGAGTGACTTTGTTGATTAGATTTCCATACGCATGAGTGATGTCACTATCACTATTCCTGAAAAGAATACCAGAAGCAGCCTCTCCATTGAGAGCACGGGATGCCTCCACATTCATCTTAATACGAGATTGAGCAGGAGGAAGCCATCTAAGGTAATGAGGCTTATCTTTCTTTTCAATAGAGCTACATCCCATAACCACACATGCATTTTGAGCTTTCAACCAATGTTTATGATTGAGATTACCAAAAACGTCAATACCCTTAACAATACTAATTATATTCTCAATAGCTTTATTAATGCTGATATAAATGCCCTTATGTTTTATAGAGTTTCTGGCCTTCCAAATTATCCAGCATATAGCTTGGGGAATTAGATGAGTAATGTGGAATTTAGATTTCGAAAACCAGAACCAGCATCTTAATATGAGTTAGAATCATAGATCTTTTGATTTTTATTTTAAAGATGCATGCAAACTAGTTCCAAATCTGCCAAGAAAATGTGCAATTAACAAACAAGTGATCCTTATCTTCACTATTATCACAGAATGTGCACTTAGATACAATGTTAATATGTTTCTTCATCATAATAGAGTCAACTGCAATGAAGTTATGAATTAGTTTCCAAGTCATAAAAGAAAACTTCCTGGGGATCTTAGAGTTCCAAATCTTCATGTAAAGACTAGAGATATTGTGCTTTGTCCTTGTATTCTCCCAAGTTTGCTTCAAATTAGACTGACCATTCTTAGATAGCATCCAGTTGATTGTATCATCCTTTTCAGTAATCTGGAGTTTGTTGATCATGTGAACTCTATCATAGCCAATATTATCCTGTATTTCATTTAAAATCCAAGAGTTGTTATGCCAAAAATAATTTACTTTTACATCAATATACCAGTTGATGCTTTTTTCAGTGGCTATGGCAGGAAGGCTGTGCCAGGAATCCTTCCAGAAGTCAATTTTTCCTCTGCCAAGGATCCAGGTGACATTCTTATCAGCTTGTTGTCTAACATTACATAACTTGCTCCAAACTAAAGAACCTTTGATATTAGAATAAAGGGGGTGAGCAGTTTTGCAATATAAATCATTCATAACATTATCCCAAAGGCATGCATTCTTTCTTAATTGTTACCAAAGCTTTTGAGAGAAGGAGTTTTGAATGTCAACCAGTTTTCTGACATTTAATCCTCCTTCTCCAAAAGGCTTACAAATGAAAGTCCAAGAGGACCCATGAATGGCTTTTTGAGTTTGTTTGGTTCTCCAAAGAAACTTGTTTAAAGTATTTTCAATTTTATAGATAATGGTTTTAGGGATTTCACAGCATTGAATCCAATGATATGTTATAAGGAGAAGAACATTGGTGATTAGAGATAACCTGCCACCAAAAGAGAGCAACTTATTGTCCCAGTCTGTGATTCTATCATTGATTTTGTTTAGAATGGGGCTGAAAACTCTAGCTTTATTGTTGTTAGAGACAGTGACACCCAAATGAGAGAGGGGGAGGAAGTCCACCTCAAATCCAGTTTGCAGCTTGAGACATTGTACTTTAGAGGAGTTGAACTTAGAAGAAACAATAAGCTTAGTTTTTCTCTTGTTTATAGCCTGACCTGAAGTTTGCTGATATATATCTAGATAGCTACTAAGAATGTCAATAGAGTAAGGAATGTTGTTAGTGAAAATTAAAATGTCATCAGCAAACATGATACAAGGCAATATAAATGAAGTTGTAGATGCATAACACATTTTAGGGTGAGTGTTAAACAGATTGTTTAAACCTCTACTAAGGAACATCAGAAATCATTTTCTTTATAAGACAAACAAATTTAATACTAAAACCAAAAGAATGCAGCACTTTAAGAATAAATGGATGAGAGATTCTGTCGAAAGCTTTCGACGTATCTAATTGAACCACAGTGTTACCCTCTTTAGGCTTCTTGTTAATATAAAAAAGAAGCTCTTTAGCCAGTAAAATATTATCATGAATAAGCCTGCCTTTGACAAAAGCAGCCTGGGAAGGGGATACAATCTTAGGAAGGATGCTAGACATTCTATGGTTTATAAGGGCTGAAAAAATTCTATTGACAAAGGTACACAAACCTATAGGTCTGTAACTATTCCACCCCATAGGATTTTTTGTTTTAGGAATAAGGCAAATGCCAGTTGCAAACATGCTAGTGGGAATAAAACAGCCATGAATATAAGCATTGAAAGCATTACACAAGTCCCTTTTAATAATAGACTAGCAATGCTTAAAGAAAAAAAAAGGTTAAAACCATCTATACCAGGAGAGCTGTCATTTTTCATACTACATATGATGTTCCAAATCTCTTCTTCAGTGACTCTATTGAGCAGCATGTTGTTGTCCTCATCAGATATAATAGAAGGGATGCAGCTAAAATTATTGCTATCAAGCAGCCTATTTTCATCATCTTTGCATTTATAAGGATCAGATTGGAGGATGTTCTTGAAGAATTCAGCAGCAGATTTCCCAATCTCCATCTTGTCAACAATCCAGGTATCACCCTCTCTAATACTCTTTATTTCATTTTTCCTTTTTTTCTTAGCAATGCAGTTATAGAAAAGCTTGGAGTTTCCATCACCTTCTTGAAGCCAGCTATTGAAGCATTTCTATCTTAAAAAAGAGTCTTCATTTCTGAGAGCCTTTAAATATAAACTATTAGCCATAGCTAAGTTAGCAGCAGATTGAAGATTATTATTAGTGTAATGAAGCATTTCCATAGTCTTAACTTTGCATTCAGTGTCTTTGACACTATTGAAAACATTACCAAACTTCTCTTTATTCCAAGCTTTGAGACAGCTTTTGAGCCTTCTTAGTTTTTACCAGAAAGTATTGCTAGGGTGGCTATCCAGTAATTGGTTCCAGTCCTTCTCAACAACACTTAAAAAGGTATCATCATTGGACCAACAGTTTAGGAACCTAAAATTCTTTTTTCTATTGATAGCATCATTAGTACAATGTAAATTTGAAGAGATAAGGAGAGGAGCATGGTCAGAACATGTTTCGACCATGTGAAAAACCTGTGTATCAGTGAATGTAGACATCCATTTATCATTGATTAAGGCACGATCTAGCCTTCTCTACTTATTACTTCTAGACCAAGTAAACTTCGAACCACAATAACCAGCATCATTCAGGTTACAGCTTCTTATAGTTTCATTAAAGTTATCCATACTGGCTTGAAAAGAGGATGTACAACCCAATTTCTCATCATGAGCAGAAATAGTATTGAAATCTCCCACACACATCCAGGGCTTATCATTGTCACAAATAGTTTTAAGACAATCCCAAAGATCCAACCTTTGAATGCGATTGCATTTAGCATAGACTGATGTTAAGTAAACTTTACCAGGATAAGCAATCTCCATGTGGATACATTGATCAACATTAAGAAAAATATTGATAGTAACACTAGACACCCAGAAAATCCACAACGTATGAGACACATTAGCAGCATAGTTACCAAAACCAAGCACCTCAGCAACAGTTTTAATCTTATCACCCTTCGACATATGTTCCTGAATAACAAGTACCTTGATATACTCCGAATTTATCATAGATTTAAGTCTTCTCAAGGTGGGTTTGTTAGTCACACCTCTAGCATTCCAGCTAATCACTCTGATCAATTTCAGAGTAGGATTTATAAATTTTGTCTCTAGAACTTAGAGACTTGATAGATAACTTACCTGTGGACCTTCTTCTTTTTGCAGCTTTCAATTTAGATGTTATGACTTCATTAAAACTTTGTTGAGGAGAAAGCCTTGGAGTAGGGGAGCAGCTACGAATTTTGGGATCAGGAGAACTGTATTGCTCTTCATCAATCTTGTTAATGGATTCTATAACTTCTTTACTTATGTCTTGTGAAACATCTTGAACATTTTCAAGATTCTGTTGTATATTTTTGTCCAATTGAACTTGTGTAGAATTTATCTGATTATCATCTTTGTTACTTACAATCTTTCCATCTTCTGGATCCTTTTGAGGTATAATTGACTTAAGCTTTCTTCTATATACTTTAACAATATTCATATTTCTTGATCCAGTAGTATCAACAGAAGGCCCTTTGCTATTCTCCTCCTGCTTCTCTTCCTTTGCATCATTAACTTTACTATTTTCTGGTAAAGCATCAGAGTCCTCCACCTTCTTTGTTGATTTTTTACACTCAGATTGACAATGCCCTATGTGATAACAACCATCACAATACGATGGCACATTTTTATAGCTGATGGTTACCCAATATCCATTGTTACTTCCAAAACCGATCCACAGCTTTCTTTGCAGCTTTTTAGAAATGTCCACCTCCACTTGAGCATAACAGACATTAGTATGTACCCGATTTTTATGCGGAACAATAACTTTGTAAGTTAGACCAATAACAGAAGCAATATCATGTATCAAACAAGAATCATATAAGCTTTCTAGCAAATTTTCGAAACGAAGGTTAAAACCGTAGGGTTTTCAACTTTTTTGTTGAAATCCTGATTCCATCTCAAGATTCTCATGACTATATCATCAAACTTACATACATTTCGTGACCAGAATCTTGATACATCTTCATTCAATTCAAACTCAAAGAAGATATGGTGCGAATCTTATACTTCATAACTAAACGATCCCCTGAATTTCAAGGTTGCCAAAAAGTTTTCGAGTTTTTGTTTTTTTTAGAACTCTATTGCTGAACTTACCGATCAATGTGATTCCTGACTTCTTGATAAGAGATTGCTTAACCTGATCACTATATTGCACCGAAAAATAATACTCTGTCTTCTTCACGTATTCTGGATTCAGAGTTGTTGATTCTTCTACAGAACTGAATAAATCGACAAATTTCTTTCTTGGTTGCTGAATATGATTTTTAGTAGAGTGAAGAACAGAAAATTCTTCCATTGATTACAGATCCATGTTCGAGTTGATCATCTAGAAAAAGATTTACCCTGTTTTCTGGCTTCCTCTGTTCTTGGAGGTGTGCACTATTGGACGTGAAACAATCAATTTCGAATGGATTGGACTCTCCACTTTTTGAAATCTTCTGCTTTCTCACCTATATCGAACCACAATAAATAACGATGCTGTTTATAACAAAGATAATAATATTGTAGAAAACGGAATCTAAAAAGTATAGTTAGATAATAGTTAAAAGATTTCCTCTTGACAACCGGAGAAAATAAAGCATTTTAATTTGGAGAAAAATAGAACATATTAAATTAAATATATATTTATCTTTGATGTTGTACCAATAAGAGTATATCAATTTTTCAATTTCTAAAGAAGATGCGCATTGGAGCTTTCTACCTATGTTGAGTTCAGGTAGTTTGATATTTTGGTGCCAACATCCATTGTACCGTTAAAATTCATATAATAAAATCAAAATTTCATTCAACGAGATTATGTATAACGAGATTTATCGTACTTTTAAATAATATTAGATATATGGAGTACAGGTTTTAACTTTTAACGTATAAATAACTCTGTTGGGAATATGGGTGCTGTGAATTAGGGGTCCGGTCCGCATATTCCGCCTCTGTATATAAGTAAGAACACAACCGATCTCAACACTAGTATGATATCGATCTCAACACTAGTATGATATTGTCCGCTTTGGCACCCGAAGGCCCTCACGGCTTTGCATTTGGTCCACTACCAAAAGGCCTCATACTAGTTGAGATATGTTCTCACTTATATACCATTGATTCTTCCCATGTTTTATGGATGTGGGATGTGGACTTTGGTCGCCACCCTAACAAATCCTCCTCTCGAACAAAGTACCACTTAGCCTCATCTCAATTGACTTTCATCCGCCCACTCTAATCAGGTTGGAGACTACCTGACCATAGAGGCACTACGGATGTTACTGCTCACCTCCTCTTAGACTACAATGTCTTGTTCCTTAGCACCACTCCAATCAAGCCACACTGCTTGATGAGCCACGAGCACTCCGAACTAGGATCTCTAGAGCAGATCACCTTGATCATATGGCTACTGGTTCATCATGTTCGACCTCCGAGAATTTCACCACCATTGCGTTCCGTCTGGGCCTGACGCTCTGATACCACGTGTTGGGAATATGGGTGTTGTGAATTAGGGGTCCGGTCCGCATATTCCGCCTCTGTATATATAAGTAAGAACACAACCGATCTCAACACTAGTATGATATTGTCCGCTTTGGCACCCGAAGGCCCTCACGGCTTTGCATTTGGTCCACTACCAAAAGGCCTCATACTAGTTGAGATATGTTCTCACTTATATACCATTGATCCTTCCCATGTTTTATGGATGTGGGATGTGGACTTTGGTCGCCACCCTAACAAACTCTATAATGTATTTAAAACACCATCTTTTTACGTGATAACAAATTTGTAGACTAAAAATATGCAATAAACAAGCATGTCACTGCACTCTCTATCTTATTCTCCACTCTTTTGTGACTTTTCTATGAATTCAAAATCAAATCTAGAGAAAATAATTGAGAGAATGTGTAATGGATTATTCTCCTTCAAGTTCTTTGCAAGGTTAAAAGTAAAATGAGACTATTATTGTTTAGGGATCGTGTGACATGATGAAAAATGCTCTATTACACCCAATATCCAAACTCTAACTTGAGATTTTGTATAGTTTTATGATTTTTTTAGTTCTTTTTCGCATAATTTGTAATATTTTGGGGTTTCACTTTTTATGTCATTGCATACACGATGTCAATGAACTGTTGGGTTCAATAGTATTGGTTTTGTTATTTGTAACCAGCGTACAATTAAATTCCATTAGACAAAATTGTTTTGGTTTTGTTATTTGTAACCACGTAGAATTAAGTTCACATTAGACAAAATTGTTTTTCAAAATTTAGAATTTAAACTCATACAATATCGTAAATGACAAAAGGGATGTTTAATACCATTTTTATAAATGATAATATCTATTTATTTTTTCAAAATGGGGGATAATATTAATTATAGATGTCTAATAACAAAGTAAATTTTAGCAAGAGACTAAAAAGAAACAATTGAGCCTAAGAGAGATTTAAAGTAGTTATTTCAAAGTAAAATTTCAGGCCCTTAATACAAGGGTGCTAAAAGAGGGATTGAATTTTGTGCGAATATGAGATAGAGATTTGAATGTCCAAGACTTCGACTAGTATAGTCACAATCAAGAATAGAGATAGACGGAGACAATGGTAATCAATAATAACTATAGAGTAACATGGAGCTACAATTATAGGGGCATAGGAGTTAAATATTTTCCAAATAAGCCAACTTGCCAGTTGTGTGGCAAGTATGATCATGCAGCTCCAACATGCTACCTGCGCGATAATCCAAATCCCTTTGGTCAATAACGTTCAAAAAAATAGCAACACATATCAGATTCAGATGCCTACTTTATGACACAAGACTCAAGCAATGAAAGCAGCTGGTATGCTGAGTGAGACTGAGGTGTTAACGATGGCTTCAATCGTAATATAGTCCCTCGAGTATCGCGTTTTCTTTCATTTAGTCCTTCGACTAAAAAATCACCGATTATGGTTCCCTAAGCTATTCAAAATCTATAAATTTAGTTATGGTGCGTGGTTTTTTTTCTAGTTCAGCCACATGTCCCCATAGTTAAATGGTAGGAGTCTGACAGATAGTCCATAAACTTTTAATTCCATTTTTACCTTTTAAATTTAATATTTTTTTATTTTTTTATTTATTACTTTTTTTATTTTTTAAAAACAGAATACCATAAAATTTGGGATATACTCTGTTTAAAAAAATAAACACCTTTTTGAAACCGCGTATACACATACTAGCAGTAAATATAAACACCTTCTGTAAAAAGGTTCTCTAAAATCTCTTTTCTTTTTGGTCTCTCGGTAGAAACCCCTTTTAGTATTTTCTTCAACTTTAACATAATTAGGCAATTTCTTTAATTTAGTATATAATTTGAACTTCACAGCGTAGTTATGGAACTTTTTAGAGTGTTTTAACTTTTTTTTAAAGACTTAAAGAAGAGGGTAGCAGGAGTTTTGGTGATAAATCTCGAAACTGAGTTCATTTTCCTCGGTTGAGTCGAAGTCGGGACCGTTGTGAACCATCGGGCAAACACCGCAAACGCATTCGTTAACTAGGTGTAAATCTATATAACCTTCGGTTTAAACACTCTCGGAATGTTTTTAGCCATACTCAAATCCATACCCTATGTTTCTTGAGCAAATCCGTCCATCAAAGAGTCTCCGGCTGTATTTTCTAATCCAAATATCTGTTCTCGAATCGCTTGAAACATGTGACCTAGATTAAAGCCAATGAACATAGCATCGTTCCGATTGAACGCGGTTCTGGCCAATCTATCAATGTGATCTTCTATTTCTATAACCACCATGGTTTTGTTTGGGCTTTGGATTTTGTGTCGTTTTCAGAAAGTATCAAAATCAAAAGAATAAGTTGAGATTAAGTGGTAAATGAAGAGTGTGATGGAGAGATAAAGTCGTCGGGAAGCCATATTTGTTGGTGACCGAAAGTTTAAAAGTGGAATTGAAAAAGAGACCAAAAGGATTTTCTCTAAATATGGGCAAACGAATATGAAATTCGCTATATCTTATGTAAAGCAGAGATTATAGTACAATTTGAATCTCTGTTTTAATTTTATAGTTCAGAAATTCTTTAATTTTATGAAAGGAAACCGTACTCTGTTTTAAAGAAGAATAAAAAATAAAAAAAAAATATTTATAAAAGAAAACAAAAAACATTAAATTTAAAGGGTAGAAATGAAATTAAAAGTCATGCGACTATTTGTGAAAATCGTACCATTTAACTATGGGGATACTTGGCTAAACCAGAGAAAAGACCACGCGTCGGAACTAAATTTATAGATTTTAAATAGTCAAGGGACCTTGACCGATGATTTTTTAGTTGAAGTACTAAATGAAAGAAAACACAATACTCAAGGGACTATATTCTGATTTAAGCCTGTCACTGATCATGTAGATAACAATCCTAGTCTTATGAGTCAGAGAATGAACTACTCATGTATTGCTTCTGTTCAAGTTGGAAATGAACAGAAATGTTTCATAAAACATGTTGGCAGTTTTGTGATTCCCACTTATATAAATAAACAGACGAATCTAAAAAATATGCTTCATGTTTCCACTGTGTCTAGAAACCTATTGTCCATTTCTAAACTTACTTCAAAAAATCAGGTTTATGTTGAGTTATTTAAATAAGATACATATTAACAATAATTTGTCAAATGTAACCAACAGTCAACAAAGAAAATCATTTGTTTTTAAACTAGATAGATTCAAGATTTTCCAATCAGAATGTTGTTTTCCATAGTTGTTCCTCTATACTACTAGTGTAAACACTTTGTATTGCTAGTCCAGAACCACCGCACTAGCGGTATATGTATCACTAAAGATATAGTATATTTAGAACTGCATTAGCAGTATAGATAACATTTCACAATCAGTATATATCCAACACTTAGTAGTATATAGATCCAAAACCGTCGGTTAAGACCATCTATTTCTTTAAAAAAAATTATAGATTGTTTTGAAGATTCTTTATGTAATTTGGAATTGTATGAGAAAAATAATATCACTCGTGTGACAAATAATTATGGTGTGGATTATAGTCATTTATTTACCACAAACAAGTATTATAAGCAAGAAGGATTGTGTGAGCGGGTTACCAATACCGAGAACGACAAAGGATTCATAACTATATTTAGGTGTTGCAATAATGCAAAAAGTAAAAAGAATCATAGAATGATCTTCGAATGCGAGAAATTTGAATAATATAAATGGTTGTTGAACCCAAAAGATCTTAAAAGTAAGTTTACCGCAACAAATAAATCTGGATGTCATTTAATTCTTAAGGGATATATGGTGACTCATAAAGAATAGACCTTAGAGGTCAAATACAGGATTCAAAACCATGAAACTGTGCAAAACTTAGAAGGTCATTCGCACGTGGCAGGCCTCAATAAAGAAAAGTTGGCATTTGTACATAATCTTCAAACATGGGTACTTGCCAAGAACAAATTTGCGTAGAGGGAAAAATTTATATCTTAATAATACATCATCTATGCGCAATATATACAATGCACAAAAAAACAGATGCTGGAGAAATATAGTGAATCATAGATAACAATCCTAGTCTTATGAGTCAGAGAATGAACTACTCATGTATTGCTTCTGTTCAAGTTGGAAATGAACAGAAATGTTTCATAAAACATGTTGGCAGTTTTGTGATTCCCACTTATATAAATAAACAGACGAATCTAAAAAATATGCTTCATGTTTCCACTGTGTCTAGAAACCTATTGTCCATTTCTAAACTTACTTCAAAAAATCAGGTTTATGTTGAGTTATTTAAATATTTTTCTTTGGTGAATGATTTGGCAACAAGGAAGGTTCTTCTCACAGGGACACTCGAGAAAGATCTATACTACTTCAACAAGGTTGTGAATGATTCTTCTAAAGCATTAAGTTCTGAGCTAGTTCTAGATTCTACAACTACATTTACTTTACCAATAATTTAGTACCTTAGACTCGGTCATCCTTATTCTATTGCGTTCTCTAAAGTTCTTAAGTCATGTAACATTCATTTCAATTAGAAACAAATTTCATGTTGTGATTCCTGTCAGGTAGGAAAATCTCAGAGATTGCATTTTCCTATATCAAATTCATATGCACTAAATGTTTTAGATCTTGTTCACTCCGAAATATGGGGACCAGCCCCTATTCAATCTAGAAATGGTTTCATGAGTATACCCTCTTAAACAAAAGGGTGAAACTTTATCTGTTTTTTAGAATTTAAAAAACCGGTGGAAAAACGTTTTGAAAAAAAAAAGTTCTCTAAATTGATGGAAGGAATGAGTTTAAAGTTATTTTTCCTTTTGCTAAGAGTTGTGGCATCGAATTACGGATGTCACGTCCTTACACTTCTCCCAAAAAATGGTAGGACGGAAAGAAAGCATATGAACATTGTTGAGATTGGCCTCACCCTCTTAGCCCAATTTCAATTGTCTTTATCTTACCAGTGAAATGCCTCTAGTACTACCACATATCTCATAAATAGATTACCCATTCATGTCTTAGGTAACAAGTCACCTTATGAGCTAATATACCAATAAAACCTAACAATTCAATTCTTAAAGTTTTTGCATCTTGTTTTCGTTATATTAGACCCTATGAGAATCATAAGTTCAGTTTTTAACTCCCTTAAGTGTATGTTCTTGGAGTATCATGCCACACACAAAGGTTACAAAGTTCTTTAAATAAAAGAGTTTCCTTGTCATATAAAGTTCTTTAGTACAACTAAACTCGAGTCTCATGTATCTGTGTCTCACTAGTTTAACACTTCTCCTAAGTCTCATAGGTTTGATCACTCTACAGCTAGTGTAATACATTGCGAACCCTCAACTCATGCTTCAACCGAAAGAGGAAACTTACTTGTACCTTGTGTTTCATTTGAGCATCATATCTCACCCACATCTTCTGCTCTATCCAATCTTGCATGTTACAGTCCAGAACCCTCAGTGCTTTGAAACAATTCAAATACTAATCCACAAATAGTGTATCCTCAAATATAAAATATGGTTCTTCATATTCAAGCACTTAGTCAAAATCTTAACTCTACACCCTTTAGTCATACTATACCAAACACTACAAGTATCATGCCTCCAATCACCGATACATATCCTATGAGTATTGAGGCTAAAGCTGGTATATCACAACCTAAACACATCTACACTGGCTTAATTAATATAAATGAAGAATCACATAAAGAGCAAAATTATTTTAGACATGCTGTGTCTAATTCTAACTAGGCGTAGAAAATACAAGATAAAATTCAGGCCTTAAAATCCAACTCTACTTGGTATTTAATTTATTTCCATCCTAACATGAATATTATAGAAAATAAGTGGGTTTACAGACTCAAGTATGAAGCTGATAGAACTTTACAAAGGTACAAGCAAAGATTAGTTGCTAAACGATTTCATCAATCTCCTGGAATCGATGTTGGTGAGAATTTCAGTCATGTAATTAAGTCTTCCACTATCAGACTTGTTTTGAGTCTTATTATGTCCAAAAACTAGGGAATACGTCAACTAGACATAAACAATGCCTTCTTAAATGGAAATCTACAAGAGGTTGTCTATATGTATCAGCCCCAAGGCTTTGAGGACCCTCTAAGACCTCATCATGTTTGCAGGCTTCACAAAGCTCTTATGGCCGTAAGAAAGCGTCACGAGCCTAGTTTTTTAAGCTTCAAGATGTACTACTCAATTAGAGTCTCCTTAATTCTAAAGTTGACAACTCTATGTTCGTTATGTTTTATCACAGAGCATGTAACTCTAACTATACTGATCTATGTTGGTGATATAATTGTGACAACAAACAAACCTACAGATCTGCAACACTTTGTCAACAGACTTAATGACATGTTCTCCCTAAAGGACATGGGTGATCTTCACTTATTCTTTGGAATGGAAGTGAGCAGAGATAGTTCAGGTTTGTACATCATTCAACATCAGTATATAAATAACTTACTAGATACTACTGGAATGACCTCCTCAAAACCCTAGTCACTCTTATGATTGTTGGGCAGTCATTTTCTATCCATGCTGGCATTATTCTCTTTGATCCTACAGTGTATCTCAACTTATTAGGATCATTGCAATACTTGTTGAATACAAGGCCAGACATAGCCTTTGTAGTAAAAAACTACACAATTCTTAAAGTCTCCAACCAATATTCATTTACGACGCGCAAATAGAGTATTGGGTTACTTATCTGGTACAAAAAGTATTAGGATCCATCTGAAACCTTCTGTTCCGCTCACATAAACTGGATTTGGTGATGCTGACTGAGCCAGCTTCTATTGATGATATGCGCTATGTTGGTGGGTACTGAGTCTTTTTTAGGGTATCCTTAGTTTCCTAGTCTTCTAAGAAACAATAGGTTGTAGTTGGCTCCAACACTAAGTCTGAGTATCGAGCCTTAATAAACTTATCGTCTAAACTTATTTAGCCCAAGTTTGTTCTTCATGAAATGCAAGTTCTTTTGACTCAACCCTCTGTTATCTGGTATGACAATCGATGAGCTGATTTCTTAGCTTTCAGTCTCATTTTTCATACAAGAACAAAACATATTGAAGTGGATGTTCACTTTATTTGTGACCAGGTGCTTAAACGAACCCTAGATATACGCTTCATTCTCACAACTGAGCAAAAAACTAATTTTTTTACAAAGGTGTTGTCTCAACATCGATTTTGAATGCTTTGTGCCAAAATTGGACTTCATTATCCTCCGCTCAGTTTGAGGGATGCCAAAGTTATTACGACAGGTGTTTTAGATGAAGGAAGAAGCGTTGAAGTGTGATATAGTCAAGAGACGGAGGCTAGAAGAGAGCTGTGATGTTGGTACTTTGAAACCCAACAAAGACCTAACTCAATCACCAGCCTGAATCTAACAAGTTTTTAAAGTATAACATATTTAGTAGAATTAAAAAATCAAGAGAATATTATGTAACAAATTATAAACAAACTCTTGCTCTACATGTATATATTGTACACGTTTATATTGGAAATGAATTAATGAAATACATAAAAAAATTTACCTCAAGCTTTCATCTTCTTCCTCTCTTTCTTCAATCTTTCATGTTGATGTTCAAACTTTAACTTATCGATATCAACCAAACAAGATATTGAGTATGTCTTGAGATTAAGGATACTTTTATAATTTGTGAATGAGGTTTAAAGCTCTATGTTTGAATTTTATTATTATTTGTACGCGTGAGTTAAAGGTGTGCTTGAACATTAAAAGTTGTTAGGATATAGATTTGGATTGAGATATTAGAAATAAATTTTTTTTTTATAAAATTACAAAAAAATAATAAAAAAGTAAAAAACATAAAATTAAACATAAATCACTTTATACTAGCCACTAATACCATCTATCTAACTTACAGTCTATCTTTACACATAATTACTTCAATTCTAATATGTGACTATTAAATTCCTTAAAGCTTCAGAAACTATAAAGTTATCCAAAGAACACTTACTAGGTTCTGTTACAGAAGTTAGAGACTGAGTTTTTAAGGTATAAAGTTGAATATAGTTTAGGGGCTTACTCTTCTTCTTCACTGTAGAAATTGAATGTTCTTTTTCTTCGGTGGTAGGACGAAGCTTTAAAAAATCATATTAACTTTGTTTAATTCAATAATGAAAAACTACCTTACAAGCTATCACTCCACAGTAATAAAACTTTAATACAAGTTATGCTTGTTAATTATTTTTTGGACTTTTATTTACTTGCTTTAATACTTTGCGTGAGATACATTTTAAAAAAATATTAAAAAAATTAAAAATACGGATAATATTTGAACGAAAGTCTTACAGTTTTAAACAACAATTTATTTGAATAATATTAAAGTGATTGAAGCTGAAGAAATGGTTAATAGCATGGAAAAGAAACTCATTTTAAATCAAAATGAAAATAACATTAAAAACCTAGCAAAAAATAATGTCATACTCCTTATTGTTCTTACTTAAGAGGAGTCTTATTGACGAATAAAAACTTGCAATTCCTGGATCAAAGATAGAGATCGGAATACCAAACTCTACTAAAAATATGTAAAGAGGAAGAGAAGAAGTAGAATGCTTAGCATAGAATATGGTTTTCCCTAGCTAACACATAAATATTAAATTAATAACTCTGTTGAGTCTTACTTTAGGGAAATCCGGTCATAAAATCATAATCCTAACTATGATTCTGAATTAAATATTCTTAATAGCCCTATATTTTCTTCCATCCCTGACTTGATCAATGAGAAGGGTAACACTACGTTAATGAAGCTGCTTAATGAAGAAAAAATCTACAAAGTAATAAAAATTATGAATCATTCAAGTGCTGCAAGGATGGATGACTTTAACATTAACTTTTACATTACTTATTGGCATATCATTCAGCAAGATTTGTGCTCAGCTATAGTCTCCTTCTTCAAATGCCATAATCTCCCTTAAGGCATCCTTGATACAAGTTATTGTCTCATTCTTGATTCCAGTAATCCTACAAAATGGAAGGATTACAAGCCTATTAGCTTTTGTACTCTTTTAAACGGAGTTATATCAAAACTTATAGATAGCAGGCTGGATATTATCCTTCCCAATATCATATCTGATACTCAAGGAGCCTGTGTTATTGAAAGATCAATCCAAGATAATATTATATTAGCTAATTAACTGATATTGATCTTAATAAGAAAATCGAAGCTGAGAATATTTTGATCAAAATTGACATGACTAAAGCCTTTGACAGAATATCCTACTGTTTTCTTAGTAAAGTTTTGTTAACTTTTGGTTTTAACTATGCTTTTGTTAACCTTATCAACAAGATTATCAGAAATGTCCATTCATATATCCTAATTAATGGTAAGGATGTTGGATATTTTCAAAACAAAGAGAGGTTTAAGACAAGGAGATCCTCTTTCCCCTAGTCTCTTTATAATCGAAGAGGAAGTGCTTATTAGAGGTCTGAAATTTCTATTTATAAATAACAAATCAATGCATTACAAGATCATAAGCTATATCTTAATTCCTACTTTGGACTTCTGTGATGACCTATTAATCTTTACTAATGGACAAATCATAAATTCTGCGCTGATGACCATTGTTATATACTGGCTTCAAACTTGTACTCTCCCTACCTGCATTATTGATAGAATTTAGAAACTGTTTAACAAATTTCTATGGGGTTCAACCCAAGAAGCTGCTAGAATCCGTTGGTCCAACTGGTCTAAGGTGTGCAAATATTATATGAAAGGAGGTTTAAATGTAAGAAAACTGAAGGACATTCACGATACTTTCTCGTGTAAGCTTTGGGTGAACTTTAGACAAAATAAGACTCTCTGGTCTAACTATATCCATAGCATTTCCTGCAAGTGTATTCATCCTCTTCGGGCTAATTATAATACTAAAGTTTGTTCTAAGATCTAGAGAAGCTTGCTGACATCAAGAATGTGGCTGAGCCTAAAGCTAAATGGCTCATTGGGATATGAGATTCTAACTTTTGGATTGACAATTGGTTTAAGAACTCCCCCTAATCAAGTTTGATGATCAGACAGATAATACGAGGTATGTTTAGGATAAAGTCTCAAATTATTAGTATCAGAATAACTGGATCAAGGCTAAAATCAGTGGCTTCTTATCTCCAAATGACATGATCAAGATAGTTAAGGTCTCTATCAAGGAAAATGTTGATGACATTATCTATTGGTTGTCTTCTAAAGATGGAATCTTCAAGACAAAACCACTTGAAATTTCATCACGACTCATTACAACAAATCCAACCTCTTTGGTAAGCTATGGAACAACATCACACCGACAAAATGTTCCTATTTGACCTCTAGACTTCTACATAATTGGCTCCCTATTGATTATTCTATGCAAATTAAACATATGAATCTTGTCTCCAGGTGTTAGTTCTGTGATAATCTGGAGACTTTTAA
Source organism: Limnanthes douglasii subsp. nivea (assembly GCA_036936605.1). Taxonomy (NCBI): domain Eukaryota; kingdom Viridiplantae; phylum Streptophyta; class Magnoliopsida; order Brassicales; family Limnanthaceae; genus Limnanthes; species Limnanthes douglasii. The sequence continues at coordinate 304,654,829 of JAUPFV010000002.1, read as the reverse complement.
TCATTTATTTGTTGATTGTATATTCTCTTTGAGAATTTGGTGTTATTTTTCTACTCTTTTTAAAATTAAGATCGACAGATTCATGTATGTTCCTCATATGTTAAGAACATGGTTCTAAGATTCTAATAAAGAGGTTCATGTGTACACTATCATGCCTCCTATGACCTGTTGGGTGATATGGCATCTGCCCTAAGCCTCTCGAGCAAACTCTTAATTTTTGCAGGAGATTAATTTATACTTCAATGATCATATTTTACATTAACATGATCCAAAACAAAGCGGTTGATTGGCTCGCTTAATGGACCATTAAATGTAAGATGAAAATCGAATTTAATAAGTATCGAACTTTTTATCAGCTCAATGCTATTATCAGTCTTGAAAAATCTAACATTGGATACATTAGAGATTTTAATTATTTTTCGTATATATTTTAGTTTTTAAAACATTTTAAGTAGTTGCATGTCTTCTGTCCATAGCCATCGACTAGATCTTTATTTCGTTTTAATAATTATCATTGATTCATAGCAAGCTCTTAATGGAATGTGGTCTCCAAAGGAAGTCAAAGTATGAAAATTGAGCATTTACCTTTCGCTTGGCTCTCTAGTATCCTCTTCAATCCTTTCAATCCCGAGATTTTGGTTCTACGGATTTCGATTTGCTGGTTTTAGCTCCTTCTGCTATCCAACTTTGTGGTCCTTTTTCGAGCTTCTCATTCTAAGCATCATCTCTTGTTCAAGATCATTTTCAGGCTCACTTTCTATCTATGGTCTTTTATATTATTTGTATGTTAAATATTTCTAAGTTTAGTCATCATTTTTTTTTGTATCTTAATAATTTTGATGTAGGTCTACTTTGTTCAATTACTTACTCTCCAATTATTCCCCAAATTTCCTTTTTGTTGCAAGAAATCATCAAGGTTACATTTTAGATTAGGTCAAGGATCTCTGAAGTCTCGTTGAAAGTCCATTGATCTTTCGTCTCAAGATTTTCAAGAATATTTTCCCTAGAAGAGTTGTCTCCTGCTCTTTCAAATGTCCTATCTCCCTTAATCGCATCCCTTCTTAATTTTTGACTTAATTTTGCGGGACTGTGTTTGAAACCTTTTGTTTTGTCAAGATTCTATTTCCCACCGAGATATGTTTTTCTTTGGACTCAACCTTGGGTAAGCCTCTGTTGAGGCTTTTTATCCTATCCAATAAAATTCAGTATATTAAATATAGCAAAACTAATATCTGTATAATATTTAAGGGCTAAAAAGCACTGTTAGTCCCCCATGTTTACCACTTGTATCAACATAGTCCATTTTGTTCACTTCTGTATAAAACTCATCCTCTTCGTTTTAAACAGTTGCACGATTAGTCCCTCCGCATATTCTGGGGGATCAAAAGTGATACAAAACATGGGATTTGTGGACCAAAAGTGATACAAAACTTAGAATTTAAGTGTCACCTGTCAGTTTTTAAATGGTTTATATGTGCGGAGGAATATATTTGCAAATTTTTAAAACGAAGGGGATGAGTTTTATGCAGAAGTGAACGAAATAAACTATATTAATACAAGTGGTAAACATGGGAACTAACTTGATTTTTTACCCACATTTAAGCGTAGAAGTAAGACTCCGACTTTGGTAATATAGTTAGAGGGTGAGTTATATTTGATCTTTTTTCCGGTTTAATATATGTGAAGTGGCCGACCAACATTAAATTCTTTGTTGTCGGTTGACCATGTATTTGTGTTCATAATTTTATTTTTTCCTGACCATTGTTCATAATAAATATAATTGGATATATTTTTTGAGGTGGCTATATTATATACCCAATGAGAATCAATAACGAAGCTCATTATAAAAAAAATAGAACTACATAAACTGAGTCTAAAATGCCACCATTTCGCTATGTTGTAGATGTTAACTAAAAAATTTCAAAAAACTTCACAAATAACTAGGCTCGAAATAAATATCGGACCATAACAATTTTGTAATGGTGCATCTAGTGGTATTGTCCGGATGCTGAGGTTTGAATCCTAAATTTTTGAATTTCTATCTCTGATTTTTTTTCAGAAGACTATAATTTGTGTTGTTATTTTTATATTAATTATGTCATATATAAAAAAAAATATAATAATATAAAAAAAATGATCCTGGGCTTCCATAAACACCCACCCAGCTCTGCTCCTAGATGCATCTATGATAAAAAAAAGTCAGTCTTGTCAATAATTCCTTGACTACCTATTTGTTAGAAAATAAAGCATATTAAATACTTAATTCAAATATATTATTATCAATATCGTACCATGTATGAATCAAGGACAAACTCTTGAAAATATATTATTATTAATATTGTACCGGGCATGAGAAAGACAAACTTGTATTGACATTAAATCATTTCTTAAGGAGGATGGGGTGGGAGTTTTCTAAACTGAATTAAGCTCTCCTATTTTCAATAGGCTGAAATTTTGACTATTTTTACAATATTTAAATTTTAAATTTCAAATTTAAATAAAATATTAGTTTAAAAAAATAAAATTCTAAAAAAAACTTTTTATCTACAATAGGGACCAAAAAGAATATTAATAAATATATCATAACATTTATTATTCTTTTTACATACAGAAGATTACAAAATTAAATACTATTGATTTAAAATTAAAATTTTATTATCGAAAAAAATTGGTTCATATAAAAGAAATAACGGGAGATAAAAGTTTCAATAAAAGCTAAAATGGCGGAAGATGTAAAGCTTATAAAAGAATTCTAAAGTTTTAATTAGCTCTGAACCAAACGATTAATTTCTCACCCAATGCATTAATTTTGTTGATTAAGTCTTCGAATCTAAGCTCAGTGTTGATTGATATGGTTTTAAGTGTGAAAAAATTAGTTGTGAATTTATTGGTGATGGGGTGGCAAACGGGTTGAACCGCGAACCGCCTGCACCGTTTAAATCAGAACCATGGGTTGCGGTTATGCCAGGTTGCGGTCCTGCCAGGTTGCTCCTTATGCGGTCCTGCCGGTTTGCAGTCTTAATGGTCAGTTTCACAGTTAAACCGCTAGTTCAAACCACCAGACGAATCATTTAAGAACCGTTTATCAGTTCAAACCATTTAAGAACTGTTTATCAGAATATTTTATAATGTTATTTAAAATTAATTTGTAAGTGTTAATTAAATCTAATTTCAATAATTGAGATATGTACCATATACACGAGTTAATTATTCTATTTCATGTATTTTAATTTAAATATGTTATCATTTTAATCGAAATTTTATAATCATCGGTTACATTCTAAAAAAATAATTGTAATTTGATTTTGATACGTTTGAATAATATATACATATTAAATAATATATACCTATTAGACATATAATTGTATTCTAATTTTAAATTATTAGGTGATTCTTTAGATTCTTTCAAACTTGAAGTGCAAAATAAAAATTGAAAGCGAAAGTGATTTAAATAACATTTAATAAAAAATAGAAGCAAAACAAACAATTCATTAAAAATAAAAACCAAACAAGTAACATAGTTGTTCAATCAAATAAAACAAAAAAACATTAAAACGATAATGAAAATCAAATGCAGAAAACTAAGGAGCTTCATCGTTATTGTTGTTGTTAGGTGGTGGACCTTGCAAATGCATGTTCTCCATCATCTGTCGCATATACTCCGACTGTTCGGCTTGAGAGTTTGCAAATCGCTCATTCCATTGATCTTATCCATGATGCCACTGCTCGTATTGACCATGCCACTGCTCGTATTGACCATGCCACTGCTGGAGGTGACCAAGTTGATCATTCACCCCTACTTGCCACTGCTGTATCTGGCTAAGCTGGTCATTTACCCCCCACCCCCCTGCCAATTTTGAAATTCACTTTGCCATTTTGTAAAATCATCATGCCATTCCTTTTGTTGAGTATGCGCAAACTGCATATAATCCATATGATGCTGATGCGAAAACTCAGCAAAATCGCGATCGGTTCGTCTTTCTTGTGGCGGTACTCCAGAAGAACCACTAGCATTTGGATCGAAAGACGCTTCAGCCTCAACTCGATACTGAGTAGGTGGATTTGGCGGTTTTGTAAGACCGTTCGCAGTATATATCTGATTCAAGTCTTGTCTATGGTGGTTTCATGCCTCCAATTTCGAAATCAACTCTCCATCCCAAGAGTATATTTCCTGCAAACACAAAGAGTTTCTACCTATAGCACTAGTCGGCCTCACCTTCATCGGAGTGTACATACTCACATCAGCTCCTTTCGAAATAAGCAATTTACTCACTATCATCCCATAAGGTAGTTTATCCGTACCACACCTCTTAGCCATATTTTGAATCATCAAGCTAGGTAAATTAATTATTCCCTGATTTCGAACGATAAAAGCAGTAACAAATGTTTGAATATATGAAAGCTGCATATCATTGTTACTAGGGGGAAGAAATATACTATTTACCAATTTCAAAGCTAATTTCCCATTAGCATCCAAATTACCCCGCATCGCTCGAAATTTACCGCTAATTTTCGGAGCTTCCGCACCAGGACAAGTAAGAAGCTCTACTGCTTCTTCGTAAGACAAAGGCCAATCAGCACTCCAGATCGTAGGGCGATAACTAATGGGAGGTAATTTATTACCGGTATACATATCATGGGTTGGAACGGAAAAAAGATCTTCGAAATCAGTTTCAAAAAAAGTATAGGGTTTACCATCAACCAAACAATTCATTCCTAAACCTCTTGGATCATTTTCGATTAATCTTGCGGTGGCATAAAACTTGCGTACTAGTTCTAGATACCAATCACATTTGAATCTAGCTAGTGTCATCCAACCTAGGCCATTATTAGGTTCAATATGTTTGAATTTTTTTTGCATACCCTCTATTTGGATTAGTTCCTCATAGTCTAGATACATACCGGACCAAATTTTTGTTACACCTCGACCTCCTTCCTGATTACGGATGTGAAGCTCCCCTTCGCCGCGATATTCGATAGTCTCGCTCTCTGTTAGCTCCATATCTTCAAACAACATATCTGCCACCTCTTTCACTTGTATTGAGGTTGCTTCACTACATCCACCTTTACGAGCATGCTTTGGTCTTTTCGAAGACATTTAGCGAAACCTGAAATTTAAATAGAGTTTGAAAAATATAAAAAAAATTAGAGAAGTGTAGTAGAGAGAGGGGATAGATTTGTAGTGGAGAGGGAGAGACGGGATAGATTTGTAGTGGAGTTGGAGTGAAAAATATAGTAGGAGGTAGGTTGTATTTATAGGGAATTTGTTTTTCCATACTAGCCGTTTGATGACGTCATGATGACGTCATCATGCGAACCATCCGACCAGGCGTCCGGATGGTCCGCGGCTTTAAATTGCCAACGGCTAGTTGAACTTCAACTAGCCGTTGAGTCCGGGGCATCCGGACGAATCTCCGGATGCCCCGGATGACATCCGGACCATCCGGATCGATATCCGGATGGTCGGGACGAATAATTTTTTTTTTTTCGTTTTTTTATGGGTCTCCTCTATAAATAGAGGAGACCCCAACACCAATACTCACACCTCTCAAACAACTCTCTACTTCTCTCTAAATCTATCTACTTGTTCGGAAAGTTCTAGAAAACTATAATTACTTATTTTACATATTCTACTCTTACGTTCGAAATTGTTTGATTTTTGTTTTTCCAAAAATTGTTTCTTAGTTGTTATTAGTCTAAATTTAGTTGTTCTATCTTGTTATTAGTATAAATTTAGATTTTATTATTAGTTTTTTTATTTCATATTTAAAAAAACTATTATTAGTTTTAAAATGAATTCAAAACGTAGAAATACTGGGATAAACCCACCATCTAATGTGGATCTCAATACCAGAGACGAATTTTCTACAGAACTCCCTCACGTTGACACACTCTCATCCCACGAAAGTGGTGGTGGAAGTACTAGTGCTGGGTCGAGATCTCGTAAGAAAACATCTTGGATTTGGAAACACTATACTCTATCAGAAGATGGTTATAATTGTATTTGTAACGTGTGCAAAAAAAATTATCTTCACGTAAGTGGAGCTAGAAATATGGGCACTAGCACTATGGTAAAACATTCATTTAAACATTCAATATATGATCCTACAAAACCTAACCCAACTAATGTTTGCATGAACCCTCAAACAGGTCTTCCTTTTGAGTTTAACCACGATACGTATAGGGAAGAAACAATAATTTATGCAGTCGGTAGTTTACAACCATTTAGTTTTGGGGATTCTTGGAGATACGAAAATTGGATGCAAGCTGGGGTAAACCCACACGCAAAACGCATTCCACGTAGCTCTTTAAAATCGCTAGCCTTTAAATATTATTTAAAAAGAAAAAAAGAGATTATTTAAACTATGCAGACTTTTCCATGGAATGTTTCGATTACTAGTGACATAACTACTTTTACTGATTTAGATATGATATGTGTTACCCTCCATTGGATGGACGCCCAATGGGTCCTCCAAAGGAGAATTATATGGTTTGAATCAATTGGGAAGCATAACGCACAAATAATTAGGGAGAGTATGATTGAATGCATGAATGTTTATGGCATTAAAAACAAGATTATGTCTATTTCGTTGGATAATGCATCTTCTAATGCATCTGCATTAAAAATGCATATAGAAGATTGCAATCCCCCTTTTCCAAAATTGTTTCACACAAATGTTTATGCCACGTACTTCAATTAATTGCGAAAGAAGGAATACGTAAGGTTCAGGGTGATTATATTACCCCTATAAAAATAAGATCCTATTTTGCTCGACATCCGCTGCTAAAAAAAGAGCTTTTAAAACACTTGTTACTTCGAATGGGAAAAAATATAAGAAACTTATATTAGATGTCGAAACTAGATGGAATTCTACTTACACAATGCTTGCACGTGCGCATGTTTTTAAAGAAGAGATTATGACACTTTATAATGCATCTTATCGTGAAACACCAATTGAACCAGATCATTGGAAATATTGTGCACACATGTTAAGATTTTTAAGACTTTTTAAAGAAAACACTCTAACCTTTTCTTCACAAAATCAACCTAATGCTCATTTGGCCATTTTCACGATTACTAATCTTGTCATGCATATGAATGAATTTAGATAAAATTATGTATGCGTAGACATGTTGCCCGGAATGGAATATAAGTTCACAAAGTATTTTCATCCAATCCCTGATAGTTATTCATTTGCTTGCCTTTTAGATCCTTTTTCACGAAAAGAAAAATTTGAATTGCTAGTTAGATGCTTTTATAATTCTGTACGGTTTCCTACAGCTAAACCACCGAAGGAACCATTTGACCCTGAAGGGTATATTATCGGTATATATGATTGTTTGTATAATATCTATGATAAGTATGTTGCAAGATATAGATCAAATACACCTACTAATGTAAGGAGTAGTAACAATAGGGGTAGAGGGAGATCTTCTACTAACTATGTTCAATTGGTAATTTTACGAAACAATGTTACAGAAACCCCTCAATCTGATAATGAGTTGTCTAGATATTGGAGCACTAGGTTTGATTTTACGAATTATCAAACCCAAGGTATTGAAGATATCATAAGATGGTGGGGTACCAAAACTGAAGAGTTTCCTATTCTTTGCAGGATTGTTAAAGAGATTTATGCTATACCTATGTCTACAGTTGCAAGTGATTGTGCTTTCAGCCAAGCGAGGTTGCAATACACGACTAAGAGAACAAGATTGACGGGCAAAGCACTTGGAGTGCTTGTGGCAGTTAAGGATTGGACAGCGGCGGATAAAAGGATGCAAGATATAGAGTTTAGAGACGAAGTGAACGTAGACGACATCTTCGAAGATTATCCGGATGATTACGAAGATACACTTGAACAAGAAATTGCGGAAGAAAACGAGGCTGACGACGAAGATTTTACTTACGAAGAAGACGAAGCTGAAGATGAATGATGTTTGTAATAGTTTTTTGCTATTTTGTATTGTAATTTGAAAACATTTGTACAACTCCTCGCCCGCAAGAGTATAAACTGTGAACGACTAAATTATCCAAAAATGACTTTACCTTTTATTATAATAACAACAACTGTATTATGAAATACTTATAACTTCATAAGATCTAATATTGGTTTAAAAAATAATAACAAACACTTGTAAAATTTAAAACCAAATCACAATAGTAATCAAAATGTAATATTAAAATTATAACCATAGAATTTGTAATATTTTAACATGATAAGATATAGTTTTGCTTTGTATTAGATCTAAAAACATAATAATAATATTCAAAATGTGATAATAACATAAGTAGTATTTAAAATTTTGGATTATATAATAATTACAACACTTAAAATATTAATAATCAAAACAAATTAATATTAACAAAAATGTAATAATAATTCTATAATAATATGCAATATCTCAATATTTTTTAAATATAACATTTTGGTTATAAAATAAATAAAATATTTATAATATTTACCAATAAACCGCGGTTTTTTACAAATAAACCGTGGTTTCGCAGTCCTGCCAGGTTGAAGTCCTGGCGGGTTACTCCTTATGCGGTCCTGATGGTCTGGCGGTCCTAATGGTTTGCGGTCCTGCCAAGTTGCAGTCGTAATGGGCAAGTTTCGCAGGTAAACCGCCAGTTCTTAACCAGGTTGTCAGCTTTGAACCGTAGTTCCAGAATCATTTGTCATCCCTAGTGATGAAAGTGTTTTGGTTCAATAGTTATATGTCCGTGTTCTTCTACCAACGCTTTCGAACCTGTCATAATGTGTGGTTTACCATTGGTTTACAAACTATTGCGTCACACTAAAAATTTACTATGTGCACATTCGTTGATAGCCGTTACCGATTCTCAAAGAAATAAAAATAATCAAAACATATAGATTATGACAATCAAATCTTATACAAAGATTGGTTTCTTTCCTTACCCTCAAGATATGTATACCAATAATCATCAATCCAAATATTATAAAATCATAAGTTCGATGTCCAAAAATCATATCTTTAACCAAGAAAAGTCTAATTGACATCCTTAATTGAAACTTCCGCAAAAAAGAATTCGAAACTAAATTCATCACTATTTGCCAAAGTCTACTTTATCTTCGATATCCTGCAAACAAACTATTATAAGTGTAAATACAAAGCGAGTTTATATTTGGCTACTATCTACTAAAATTGGCCCAAGTTACATTGTTTTTATTTTTAGTGATAATAGTTTTTCTACTACATTTAAGTGTTTTGTTAAATTCGCTGCTATGTCACAAAAACAAAAAAAATGAAGAGGTTTCACTTATTAGACCAAACTGTAATAGCTCTAAAACATCATCCATATATTTTATAGAGAACACAATGTCTCTGCTTCATGGGGTATCCGAATTGGTTGAGTAAAGTGTGCTGGTGATCAAAAATCATGAATTCAAGTCTCTCTACATATCTTTTATCGGCTGAATCTATCATCTAGGTGGTTCATCTTCTTAGGTTGGTTCTGAACGACAGAACAAATTGTGTTGCTAATTTTAGAATTCTATCTAACACCTTGAATTGTTTAGAGTGATTTGGTTAATCCTTTAAACTATATACTAGTCACATAATATGATTCTTATTGTTTTATAAAAAATATTTTTAAATTAAAAACACAATTAATGCCTTTACTTATTTAGTCTGAATGAATCTTAAGTTTTTTCATTTGCAAATGGAAATACACAACAAATTTACGTACCCGTAAGCGTACAAAACTTGATCTTTTATCGTATTCTAGATGCTTTAGACCGAAAGTTATATACAATAATATATAAGTGAAGGGTATGGTTATATATATATATCCAAAACTAGTTTATGTTTACCGAAAAAAATGTAGTTGATTTTAGTTTGATTTTTTATAAAAACAATATCTCTGAACATCTATTTAATTACAGAATTGACATTAAGTTAAAAAACACTAAATATATCCCAAATATACTCAAATCACAAAATAACATATTTTACTATTTTTACCAAAAAAAACACTTTGATTTAGTAGATCAAACCTCATACTACTACAATTTTGTCAACTTCTTCAAAGTGTTCTTAACATTCAAAGTTGTCTCAAGAACATTCAAACTCTCTTAAAAAAATTATACTTTTTCAAATAAAAACACAAAATCAAACATAAATCAACCCGAACTAAGGTAAAAAATGTTTTGTTTTAAAATTTGATTCTAGTGCGCCTTCGCACCATCGGTTCTGAGGGCTAGAACACCACCGATTATCGGTTCTGAGGGCGTTGTACCACCAATTCACAAGCCCAACACCACCGATTATCGGTTCTGAGGGCGTTGTACCACCGATTCACAGGCCCAACACCACCGGTTATGGGCCTATACACCGGTGGTACTGGTGGTCATGCACCACCGGTTCGGAGCCCCTGAACCGGTGGTTCATGGCCAAAAAAAATTGGTCCTCCAAACTCTTATTTTAACGCGTTTAAATAAAAAAATCTTCTTATTTAGTTTGAGTTTTTTTAAAAAAAAATTGGTATTCTTCAGATGATACAGATGGATATGCTCAAGATTTCACGCTCGAATATGAAAATATAATAAAATTTTATTAATTGATCTCAATATTTATTGTTTATATTCATTGATTTTTTATTCAATTTTAAAAATTAAAATTATTTTAAAAAAAATATTAATTAAACCGTGATATATATACCAATATTAAATTTTAAATATAATTATTATTTTAGATATTGTATATATTTATAATATTTGGTACGTTAATATATATATTTATATTTGTTGAATTTTGATTCGATTTTATTAATTAACATTTTAATATAATTATATGTTAGATATTATATATACACAAAACTCGTAAGTTGCTATATATATTTATTAAATTTATATGAGATTTTATTAATTAAAGTTTAAATATAATTATATCTTACATACTTCTTTTATATATATATATAAACTTAGTACCTTATTATATATATTTATAAAAAAAATGAGATTTTATTAATTAGTGTTTAAATGCCGTCTTCAATTGCGGTCTTGAAATGAGGAGGAGACTCCTTGATCAAATATCTTAAATAAACAAAATAAATTAAGATTAGTCAAAAACATTATACAAACAATTAACCCCTAAATTTAAGTTATTATAACCATTAAATATATATAAACTAAAATAACAAAAATTTTGAAAAAACATTAATAAATTTTAGGACATTAGTTTAAAAAAATAAAAATTGGTGGACTTAATTGAAAAACTTATTAAGAATTAAAAAAAAAAATTATCGTGCACCATCGGTACGCAAGACCTGCACCAGTGGTCAGGCCCAACGCACGCGTGGGGTGCGCCAGGCGCACCCACCGGTGCCGGGCCAAAAACATAAAAAAGAAACGTATTTTTTTTCTTAATCGAATTTTAAATATAATTTTAAAATTTAATTTAATTTTAACTTATGACTTTCACTAAAAATCTTAACAAAATCATAAAAATTAAGTCTAATCAATCAATGCATCCTTAATCAAACAAAAAATTAAATCTAATTAATACTTACTTAACCGGAAAATTTAGAGACAAATAAGATATATGTTAGAGAGAAGTAAGAGTGAATATCGAGGGCTAGAGAGAAAATAAGGTGAGATGATTTAGTAAAAACAAGAAAAAACTTATATACCCCAAAATGGTATTTTCGTCAAAAATTAGGTAAACTTATACCAAATATGGGTAAACTTAAACCAGTTTTGGGTATGTATAGCTTGACCCATAAGTAAATGAAATATCTCAACTAGTGTGAAGTCTTTTGGGACTGAAACAAGAGAAAAGTCGTGCGAAACTAATCGCCAAAAGCCTGAATCCACAGATCAAGATTAAGGGGCAATGACCACATCACTTAGACTGAAACTAGTGTGAGGTTTTTTAGGACTGAACCAGGAGCAAAACCGTGCTCGACTAATCTCCCAAAGCGGACAATATCACATTAGTTGGTGAGATATATTATAACAAAAAAGAATAGACTACATCGATATTTTAAGAGAAATGGTCTACTAAACCAGCTATTTAACCCAAAGTTGTTGTATGCATAAACAAAAGACACATTGGGTAAAAAAAATACACGTAATCATGAAATAAAAAACAACAAAAACAATCCATATAACAAAGTAAAAGATAAAAAAATGAAAAAAATATAAGACATGTAAATGAACCAAGAGCAAAGCCATGTTAGACTAATTGTCCAAAACTCACAATATCACAGTAGTTTGTGATATATATGCTAACAAAAGGGACTAGAATAACTACATTGATTTTTTAACAGAAATGGTCTATTACCTAAAACCAGCTATTTAACCCAAAGTCGTTGTATGCATAAATAAAATACATATTAGATAAAAAAAATACACTTAATAATGAAATAAAAAAACAACAAAGACAATCCATATCACAAAGTAAAAGATAAAAGATAAATGAAAAATATAAGATATGTAATGTGCAACCCGAACAAAGTTTTTTTTTCCAACTAAATTACACGTGATTTCGTAACTGTATCAAAATTGTTTTTTAACAACTAAATTATACGTAATCCCGCAACTCGAGTCATTGTTCGTAAGATATGACATTAAAAAAATAGTTAAGGTACCTTAAACTATTAAATGATTATTTGCGCATTATATCAAATGGTAAATAATTAGTTATAAATAAATTTCATATCAAATAATTATTGATGAATTATTATTTTAGATAAAAATTTAAATTTAAAAATAAATAATATAAAATCCAATCAACCATGCTAATAATGTGAGTACCAAAAGTATTTTGAATAAAGCCTAATTTCAATACTAAATTTTTTTGGTAGTTTCTTAAGAACTAATTTAATGATATAAAACTGTCTGCAACCTTCAAACAAAAAAGTAATATTATTTCAAAAATCTTGGCATCATGTGACAATTTTGTATCCCTTCTTAACGTGGCCATTGAAGTGCACTAAAGAAGACTTAGCAAATAGTAATAAAGAAAGGGTAAGCTTTGGTCCTTTTAAATACAATCAATTAGAAAACAATTTCTTTAAAAATCCCTTCATTAATGTATGAGCTTCAAAGCTGTGATTGAGCCATCGAAGTTGTCGAACCTAGGCTGAATACTTTAAAATTAAAGAAAATTAGTTTGCAATCAGAAAATGTTTTTTTAGAAGAAGCTAAAACTTTGTTTTTGGTTAAGAAAATGAATTAATTAAAAGTAAAAAGAGTTTTTACAAATACATGGGGCATGCCTTGAGAAGTGGCCCAAGCCCTTAAAAAGAAAATCGAAGAAAATGACATAGACTTGACCAAACAAGTACAACAATTCAAAAAGACTAGTAGTAGCAGCGAAAGAGAGAAAAGACTACAAACTAGTAGTGAAAAAAGGTTTCCTCAAGCGAAACACATACAATTTAGGTAATGATAAAATGATTGGATTGGCCTGATAAGTCCAAGGAGACAAGGAAGCGGCATCAAAATTCAGCCAAGCAAACAGAGGTGTACAAACAAAAGTTTGCGACAATCTAAAAACAAAACAACATTAAACAACATTAAGTTAGAAAGGAAACGGATTCGGAATGCCAAGCAACCTTCGTACCATGAAATCTGAACCGCGGGTCCAAAAGCATGCGAGAAGATATCATAGAGGAAAGGGTATGAGAGGAGCTAAAAATTCTAGCATTCCTCTCACACCAGAAATGGTAGACGATTGCGCCAACGCAGGCACGCCAAAGGTGTCATAATCTAGATGGAGGTCAGTTGGACGCCTCATGGATCCAAGAGTCCCAATTATTATTGTAATTTAAAGAAAAACCAAATTTAAAGCTTGCGAAATTCCAAATTCTCTGAGTATAACTACAATCATAAATGATATAATTAATGGTTTCAGAAACAGAATTGCATAAGAGACAATTTGGGGGTTGTTTAAACCCCAACTCAGAAGCTTATCATGAGTGGAGAGCTTCCCTTGGATAACAAGCCAAAGGTTGAAAGGGTGGCGAGGAATATTATATTTGTGTCATACCAAAATTGCCCACCCAACACAAGGAATAGGAGTACGGATGACATTGTAGGTGTCCTTGATTGTAAACTTTTCATAGACAATAAGCTTTCTTAATATATTTTTCAAATTTATAATCATTATTTTAAAAAAATATCTAGTATTTATTAACTTAATTATAATTTTATTTATACATTGCTGTTTTCTAATTTTTAATTTCTTTTGTTTAAAACTAAATAAGATACATATTAACAATAATTTGTCAAATGTAACCAACAGTCAACAAAGAAAATCATTTGTTTTTAAACTAGATAGATTCAAGATTTTCCAATCAGAATGTCGTTTTCCATAGTTGTTCCTCTATACTACTAGTGTAAACACTTTGTATTGCTAGTCCAGAACCACCGCACTAGCGGTATATGTATCACTAAAGATATAGTATATTTAGAACTGCATTAGCAGTATAGATAACATTTCACAATCAGTATATATCCAACACTTGGTAGTATATAGATCCAAAACCGTCGGTTAAGACCATCTATTTCTTTAAAAAAAATTATAGATTGTTTTGAAGATTCTTTATGTAATTTGGAATTGTATGAGAAAAATAATATCACTCGTGTGACAAATAATTATGGTGTGGATTATAGTCATTTATTTACCACAAACAAGTATTATAAGCAAGAAGGATTGTGTGAGCGGGTTACGAATACCGAGAACGACAAAGGATTCATAACTATATTTAGGTGTTGCAATAATGCAAAAAGTAAAAAGAATCATAGAATGATCTTCGAATGCGAGAAATTTGAATAATATAAATGGTTGTTGAACCCAAAAGATCTTAAAAGTAAGTTTACCGCAACAAATAAATCTGGATGTCATTTAATTCTTAAGGGATATATGGTGACTCATAAAGAATAGACCTTAGAGGTCAAATACAGGATTCAAAACCATGAAACTGTGCAAAACTTAGAAGGTCATTCGCACGTGGCAGGCCTCAATAAAGAAAAGTTGGCATTTGTACATAATCTTCAAACATGGGTACTTGGCAAGAACAAATTTGCGTAGAGGGAAAAATTTATATCTTAATAATACATTATCTATGCGCAATATATACAATGCACAAAAAAACAGATGCTGGAGAAATATAGTGAATCATAGTTGCAATACTTGTTAAGCGAACTAAAAACGTTAAATTGTTATATGTTGGGTTATATTACAATATTTGAAGTATATGTTAGTTATAATAAATTTGATAACATCATTTTCTTTAGTTCCAACCAAAGTTTCATCTTTCATCTGCTTGGAAAATAATCGATGGCAAAGATGATCGATTGACGTCCCCTGGAAGCCATAGGTATCGGCATGACTAAATCTAATCCTCATCTATTAAATGCTAACACTTCAAAGATTGATTCAAGTTGTACTGCTTCTATCTGTATGATGTTGGCCAATCGCTGACAGGTATCACATTTTTTACTAACTCTTTTGAATCATCAATGATGCAAGACCAATATTATCCAACCAACAAAACCCTTCTTGTCAATATTTTAAACCTACTATAAGTCGAACCCTCACCATCATTTAGTTTAGCCAGCACATTATCATCTGGACAAGTCCGTCTAACCATAAATTATTTAACTCATGCCTCCGATCTCTTTATATATTTATTGAAAATTGTAAAAAGTCTTATTTGTCTAAATTAGAATATGTTTTTATCGAAGGATGTTCATATTCGAGAATCTAGAGATACCCTTCGGTGTATAATAAAATTTCCAAAGAATCATAAATGAAATTTTCATCCTTGTAAACATGTTCATATTGAATGTTGCGGAATCTAATTGATTTTTTTGTAAAGTCTTTAGATATTTTACCAAATATTATTTTGTTGCCTTTGTGTGTCCTAATATGAGGTTGATTAGGAGTTGTGAATTACGTATAGAGTGAACTTTTTTGGTACCACAAATGCGTGCGAGTCGTAACTCTACCAAGGCTGTTTCGTATTCACCATCATTATTAGATTTTATGTAGTGAAAACGTATCACTTGATACATTTCTTCTCCAATAAAATCTACTAACTGAATCCTTGCTCCACAACCTAAGATGCGTGAATCTCTGTCTGTTTGAATAACACACTCATCTTTAAGGATATCAATATACGATTATGGTTCTCGTCGTTCAAAGTGAAATTCAATTGAAAATAATGCGAAGTCTTGCGCTTTGATTGTTGTTCGAGGTTTGAAATTGGTATCAAAGTCCATTGACCATTTAGCCATCAATCGCAATGCATCAGGTTTTCGCAGTACATTTTCCAATGGAAATGAAATTTAAACCACAATCGAATATGCCTAAAAGTGCGGCTTCTTTTTTTATAGTTCTGATAACTAAGAAAGATGATAACTTTTCTAACTTCAAGTATCTATTTTCACCATCCATTTTTTTACGTACATTATCTACCAAATGAGGATAATATTAACTTCTATGACCAATACTTCACTTACTGCATAGTGTGTAGCAGTTAAAGCATTCAATTGTATTGGATCGCCTTCAATTCCTTTTTCGCTACCTCCATTCCCAGGGAACTTCTTGAATCGTACCCCAAAGGTATATTTTTTCTTGGATCACCTTCAAAATGATTAATTTTAAGTTATGGCAAGTTTATTTCATATTGTAAAACTGATCATCATCTTTAGAACGTTTTCCCAACATGTCATCAATATAAAGTTCAACATTCTTCCAATTTTGCTAGCAAAATCTGTATTCACTAATCTTTGATATGTTTCACTCGAATTTTTCAAAGTTAAAGTTTTATAGTGTATTAATGTAAACCTTTGTCGGTTATGAATGTAGTGTTGTCCTACTCCATTAGATTCATTTATATATGATTATACGTAGAATGTGTTCCCATAAAAGATAGAAGTATATTATCCGAAGTAGAATCCACCAGGTGATCAATTCTTGGATGGAGAAATGGGTCTTTCAGACACACTCTACCTTGATCAGTAAAATCAACACCCATCCTTCATTATTCATTATTTTTTTCACAAGATATCAACCTTTATTTTATATCTGTCGATAGTAAAGTGCCAATGTTCAAACTTTTAGCATTGGGAAAGGAAAAAGTTTTAACATTTTTATTAGCTGTTACCGAACTGGGGGTCTTTCTCTGGCCGTCGACAATGTCTAACTCTAAACTTGACCTTTTTATTTCTATTTTTGTTTTTGAGCTAAGAAAGACATATAACATTCGTTGCTACTTTCCGGTTGTTTTGGATAACTCCCACTTTAATCCACTAACATACTTCAAACATTGGTCGATGGTAGAGGCATTAACATGCATTCTTGATACCCAAACCTACTAATAATCGTATTATAAGAAGTTAAACCGTATACCACTATAAACAAAAAATTTACCATTTCATGAAAAACCTTCTACCATAAAAAATCTTTGGATTTTGATTCCTTCGATAGTTGCATTAATTACCATTGTATGTTCATGAGGTCCAACTACTCCTCTTAAATCATCCTTCAAAAAATAGAATGGAAAAATAGATTTTGGCAAAAGATGAGCCAAAGTTCATCTTGCTACCTGTGTTTGTAATGTGCCTTTTATGAGAGTAAGTAGTAGTTCTTGACAGATTAGCCCCACCGAAAATAGTTAATGATTTGAAATATTTGTAATAGGTTTTGAGTTTTCCCTCTAGTTCATCAATCATCACAACAATTTATTCGTTCCGGTCTAGATCTAAATAGCTTGAGGACAAATCAAAATCGTCAAAAGGCTCTGTTATGACCATTGCATTTTCCTACTTTGGATCATTCTTAACTACTTTTCTTTGTACTACCTCTTGGTTGCCTACTGGATCCTGTTGTTGCCCTCCTGCTAGCCTCTTAACAAATATTGTTAAACAACAATTATTTTTCAGCAACCAAATGATACGTAATTTCAGTAACTAAACAACAGTTGTTTTTTTCAAACGTATTTTGCAACCAAATTACTGTAATTCCGCAACTAAATCTTGTTTACAAAAAAATTATCCACCACAAAAAGTACATATTTTCGTAACTACAAAAAAATTAGTTGTTTCACACCCATTTAACACTTAGTTTTTACAAAGAAAGTTTGTATTTTGATTTTTCACCAAATCAGACTTATTAAGCAACCAAAATCCTATTTGTTCCTATTTTCTTCTTATTGTTACAAAACATTTACATGTAATTCCGTAACTATAATTTTTAGTTTATTTAGGATAAAAAATCAAATATGTTTACAATTGCAAAAAAGTTAACTATTTCCCACCTAATTAACACTCACTTTTAAAAAACATAATCACACGAGGAGACTTGTTTAGCAACCACAATCTTATTTCGATAACTATTTTATTCTTATTTTTGCAATACATTTGCATTTATTTCCGCAAATAAACAATTTTTTACAATCAAAGTACACATAATTCATCAACTAAACAATATTTGTTTTCTTAAACCAAAAATCAAAAAAATATGTTTCATATATCTAGTTTGTTCATCTTAAAAAACAAAACCAATAAGATTTTCAGATTTTTTTTGAGTTACGGTCTGAAAGATATGATATTTAATAAAATACTAAACAAAAACGGTTATAAACATTTTGGACTACCAAATAGTTATTTTTATCGTTAAATGATTATCTATATTTTATATTATTATTGTTAAATAATTTCGATATTGAATGATTATTTTATTAAAAAAAATTCTTTTATTATTAAAACCATAAAAATAAAATATGATAATAGATGTGTTCATCGGTAAGGAATCCAATTAAAAGATAACCAAAAAAATGATATATTTAAAAAATGATATATAAAAGTTGTTAGGGTGGCGACCAAAGTCCCACATCCCACATCGGTTAAACATGGGAAGGATCAGTGGTATATAAGTACTAACATACCTCAACTAGTATGAGACCTTATGGTAGTAGCCAAATGCAAACCCGTTGAGATCGGTTGTGTTCTTACTTATATACGGAGACGGAATATGGGGATTCGGGAAATTATCCATCGACATTTGCTATTACAAAATCCTTTCGACATTTGCTATTACAAAATAAACTATTTTTAATTTACAAATACAGTGTGTCATATCTTTTTCCTTTATTCAACAATTTGAATCACGTGTCGTTATGTGATACAAACAAAATTTTACATTTTTGATATTACATTCCATCGGTACGTAATACGTATAAAGTTTCCAAATTTTCCTAAAAGTTTTCAAAAGGAAAGGTTCATCACACTTTAAAAACAAAATTCGAAATTCAACTTTGTCAAATCCAACAACCTTTAAAGTAAGTGTTCAAATCCTAGAAGAAGAATTAAATTTGATTTTACCAATGGTAAAACGGATGGGAACCCCACAATGGTACCAAATAGAGAAAATCCAGCTCATCAAATAGATGATATCATACTAGTGTTGAGATCGATTGTGTTCCGTATTTATATATGAAGACGGAATATGCAGACCGGATCCCATATTTCCAACAAAAGTTACTGTCATTTCTCTATTCTTGGTATTAAGAAAGTATATTATGGTTGTGGAAACCATAAAGAAATTGGATGCCTCATTTATTGTTACATTCAAATGTTTGGGGGCAAGGAAAAACTCCACAAGGACAAAGTTTCAAATATTTGGGAATAATAATGCCAGCTAAAGTATTTCTTATACTACCAACAAGGAACCCTAATGTTCCAAAACCTTACAAGGCCATTACTCAGGAAATTAGATCGACATTTGCTATTACAAAATCCTTTGATATTAGGGTTATTATATCCGGTCAAAAAGAATATTTAAGAAAAAATACTTATTGGGATGAATTATGAAATTAACTTAATTTTAATTAATAAATTTGATTCAAAATAATGATTTTAAAAAAAATTAAAAAATAATATATATATATATGTCAAAATAAACTATTTTTAATTTACAAATAAAAAACATTGTGTCATATCTTTTTCCTTTATTCAACGATTTGAATCACGTGTAGTTATGTAATACAAACAAAATTTTACATTTTTGATATTACATTCCATCGGTACGTAATACGTAGAAAATTAAAGTTTCCAACTTTTTCTAAAAGTTTTCAAAAGGAAAGGTTCATCACACTTTAAAAACAAAATTCGAAATTCAACCTTGTCAAATCCAACAACCTTTAAACTAAGCGTTCAAATCCTAGAAGAAGAATTAAATTTGATTTTAGCAATGTCAAAACGGATGGAAACCCCACAATGGTACCAAATAGAGGAAATCCAACTCATCAAATAGATGATGATTGATTTGAAGAAACGTTCATCGACCGGTTCCATCGTTGGGAATCTGAGAAAGCATGCTTTACAATCTGAAATCCAAGTTGATGTTTAATAATCTTTAGTACCACGATACCAACCTCCCCATGATCAGTCACTGCGATGAGAACCCCAAGATTATCGTGTTTGAGAACACATTTTACGGGTCAAGAGTTCCAATAACATATCTGATAAGGAATAACCTTCTGAAAAGACAGCAGTGATCTCAAAGACTAAACAGCTTATAAAATGAGGAAATCTTAATTTTATTAATTTTATCTCTAGTTAAAATATTGTTTACCCTAAAAATGAAGGAATATTTTTTTTATACTATAAATAAGCCTAAATATAAGGATGAATGACATTTGTCTTTATAGTTAAGAGGTATTCATCTATTACAAATGTTATTATAAACATTACTGAACAAACCTCTAATTATTTAGGGTATTTAATTAATATCGAACTGTCTTGTTATACCCAACTTCATTGATGTATTTCGTTTGTCAATTTCCTTGTATATCTTTTATTAATGCGTTGCCCTTTCCTTGTTTAGTTATGCTTGCCCTAATTTACTTACCTTTTGTTTATCATGGGCCGTCATACATATTATATACAATTTCATTACTAGTATATTTACCTATTGTTATTCACTTTAACCAACAGGCCTATCATTTTTTGTCTGTGAAAACATGTCCTATACAGTTATCATTAGTAGTATACTTACCTATCATTATTCATATCAACCAATATTCAAATCATTTTTTAATTATCATTAATGGTTCGTCAATTTATCTTATTCTAACAAGTTTTTCACGGTTATATCAACTTACAGATGGGACAGTTTCAAGAAAAATGTTAACGTTGAGTTGTGATTGTGTCGACTCAACTTCTCACCTACAGTAACTTCAATAGGTAACTTAAGCACCCTCGATCTGATTCTAAACTTAAATGGGTCATATTGAAAATGATTTTCTATATAAAGGAAGAATTCATTGAATTAACTTCTTCAGGTTATCTACTTTTTTGGATTTTTTAGTCTCCAAAACATTCTCTCTACTTATTTTTTAAAAAAAATGAGATATTCGGTCGTCATCCATTTAATTTGCATTCATCTCGTATTCGTTCGTTAAATCACTATTTTAAGAAATGTATACTACTCATATTCTTTAACTTGTTAAAAATGTATGGTTGGTTGTAAAAATTGTGTGAGAGTATTTGTCAGTCAGACTCCCAAAAAGAAATACGTAGTGGTTCATTTGGTGACTTAAGTTTTGAGAATAATAGATCGTCTAAACATGACTCTACCTCATTGTAAAGAAACACCCGTAACACATCATTTTAAATACAAACTCAAACATAGATCTTGACAATGTAATAGATGTACATCGAATGAATATTTTAACGAATTTAATTTTTAAAATTTATAAAATTATTGAAAGCTTTTTTATAATGACAATAAATAATTGCTTCGTCATTATGTTTTACTATCATATCTTCAATGTAGACATCTAATTTTTTCACAATTGACTAGCAAAAATATGATTGATGAGCCTTTGATAAGTTGTCCCAATATTTTTTAAACCGAACGATATTACTTTATAACAATACAATCCTCGCTTTGTTATAAACGTTGTGGTCTCCGTATCATTTGGATGCAATTTTTTTACTATATACTGAATACGCATCGATGAATGAAAGCACTTATGAGTTGTTGCATCTACTAACTTAATAACACAAGGTAAATGAATAACATCTTTTTTACAAGCCTAATTTTAGTCTCTAAGGTAAACAAACATTCTTGATTTCCTACTATTATTCTTAATGTATCCATGTTGCGTATATTAATTTTTTTATCCACCTAATATTTGGTAACCTTCATACTTCATTCATTATTGCCTCATCTTTGTCTAAAAAAATATTTTTTCTTTTTTGTCATGTCGATGTTTGTCAATAGTTAGCTCATGTTAATAACTTACTTATTAACTCCTATAATTTACTAATACTTTAATAGGCTATGTAATTGTTATGTCACAATGTTATTAGGGTAAAAATACATTGAGTTTCAATCTTTTGTCATTTTCTGATTTCCTCTAACAACCATATCTTGATATCTTGCAAAATACTTTACACGTTAGTGATAATACAAAGCAATTGATTTCATCTTATGCAACCATGGATGAGTCATAGTTCTTTTATACGTACTTGGTGCATCTACGACCATAAAAAAAACGTATCAATTTTTTTCATTCTTGGAGCATACCCACAACCATTGGTGAATATATCTCACCTAAAGAACTGGTTGATCGTCCAGCAAAACTAACTAAATTTATTTCTATTTTTATACAGAGTTACTGCAATCATCCTATCATATCCATTTTAATATAACACATTAGCATAGTTTCCTCTATCAATCATAACTCTTTTGATAATCATTCAGAAAGTTTAACTATAATTAGTAAAACATCCTCATGAGAAGTAATTAAACCTTACAAATTACAAAAATTCAATGATCTAACCATAAATATGTTGATATGAATTGATTATTCATATATAAGATGGACTTCAAATATTTCTTATATCTCTTCCTTGATGATTGAGCTATCCACATAGAATGTTTCCTCCAAAATTTATTATTTTTATAAAAAAACAAAAACAAAATATGAAATTTATAATTTACTTTCCCGCCACTAAAAATGAAAAAAATTACAATACTTTTTTATATAATAAAATTATATTATAGATTGTAAGAAACGTATATCGCAGTCATATATAAGTTATTTATATTTTAATTTGTTCGTCTTAAAATTTCATGTTTATATTGATCTTAAAAAAATTAATAACCAAAGATTAAAATATTTTTCAAAACAACTATATACTAATTTTTTTTATTTGCATAATGAATAACCTACAATTTTACGTTTAGCGAGTTATAAAAATCGATATATAATATAATATATAAAGTTTGAAACACATAACATTCGGGTGCACAATATAATATGAACTAAATAAAAATTATTTTGTTATTTTTTATTTATTAACTCACTATTTTTAGCCAGTTATATATAAAGGACAAAATAATTATTTAGATTTTAAATATTTCAGTTGATTGCATTTTTTATGATTATATTACGGAAACTATAAATCATATTTATTTCTTCTACTGTAGTATTTAAAATGTCCCTATTCATAATTTTGAGTTTTATTTTATAATACCTTAATGATTTATTTTGGTTAACTTTTTGAGAGTTAATATATATAACCTTGATCATATTTGGCTAGGTTATTTCTTTTTGTGGTTTATCGCATTTGAACTATAATAATTGCTAGAATCTTTGGTACTCCGATATTTTTAGCACGAAGAGTATGTATGTTACAAATTCCTAAACTCCCTGACTGTTTGGTCGGAATAAAAACTTCACTATTTTTTTTTGTTGTTGCTTCACTTTAAGAATTTCAGCATTAATGGAACTCGTCAAAATAAAATCATACCAAATCATAAAAGATTATTATTTGGTAACTTGTTTACTCATAATGTCTTTAAATTTAACTAATATTGTTTTAATTTATTTTTATCATATATATATATATATAATAAAGAATTTTTATTCAAATAAAGGGATCCCAAAAAGATTGGGCTTACAAAAACTCAATTGATTTGTTCACTAACGAGAAAAGGCCCACGAAAGCAAAATTTGAGAGCAACTATGACAGTGCCAAAGTTATCTTCCAAAAACAACCTCCGTCCAAAATTTGACAACCAAAAGACACCTCCCCTCCGAAATCTCTATTTACAGTAAGGGAGACATGCAAATTGGAAACTGAAGGAATCAATCTGAGCTGAATATTAATTTTGGGTAGACTGAAGGAAAGAAAAGGTGTTGCAACTTTAATCCTATCAAAACTTGAGAAGCTTCAAATAAAAACTCATAAGATTGTAAATCCCGAAAAACAATTACGGAGATTGAAGAGCTTCGATGAATGAGATATACTTGATCTACTGAAGGATTTAAATATCAAGGCATATGGGAGCTGGAAAAAAAATAAATCAAAGTGGCAAAGAAGCTTGAGATTAAGCTTCAATATATGGACACCAATTGATAGAAAGACATAGAATAGACAAATCATAGTTGAGAGAGAAGCTCCAATCAGATGCTAGAAAAGCAGAGAGGAGGATGAGCAAGCGAAGACACTAATCTGCAAAAGATAAACTACATAAGATATAAGCATGTTTGTCAGAGCTCTGGTGCAGCTTCAAACGTAATGAAGCTTAATAAGGTTAGTGTAAAGGAAAAAATTAATCGACTCGACTATCACCCAGACCTAAAATTTCTAAAAACATAATGGATTCTAGCTGACGAGGGGGCTTAAAGTTTGTGTGATCTAATTTCACCTTACATAGTAGAGTCCACCGAGCCAACAGTCGGATGCTTAATTCTGCTCTATGAAAATTTGATAAAAAGTTATATTTGAAGAGATTAAGGCCTTAATATTGTTAAAAATAGACTCTAAAGATGGAAGATATTGGCCATAATAAAGAAGGGAGACTAATATCTCCGAATTAGTTTCAATATTAACTTTACTTAGACCTTTTATTTTGCAGATTTGAAGACCATCATGGAGACCTATGGATTCGGCTTTAACGGGGGAGAGCTTGCCATAAATATTTCCATATCCGTGAAGGATGGAACCATTACTGTCTTGAATTAAGATAGCTATAGTGGATTTACCAGATGCAAGACTATAATCGTCTATATTAAGCTTGTATCTATCAAGGAGAGGTAAGAGACATTTTATTGGATTTCTTTAAATGATTAAAACAACCTATTACGGTAGCATCCTTTTCATATTTCTTCCAATATTTATGCTTGAGAAGGCTGGAGTGGTCAAGAATGGAAACAGTGAACTTAATATACTTGATGGAAAAACAGTAGAGTGAGAGGTTTTTTTAAATTTGATTTGATTTCTGTTATTCCATATTACCTAGGTGATTATTGCTAGGAGAATGAATTTGATGTATAATTTTGGAATGGGAAGACCAAAACCAGGTTCAAATGAGTGGCATTTGGTTATGTAGCTGCTAATTTTGATCCTAAAAATGTCTGCAAAATAGGACCAAATGATCCAAGCAAATGGTAAGACACAAATAAATGTTTAGTACTTTCTATGTTATTACGTAAGTGACACTTGGAAGTTAAAGTAATGTGTCTAGATTGCATAATAGTATCAGTTGGAATCATGTTTTTAAGAATTGTCCACAGTAAGAACCATTATAGAATTTCTATGCTTGACTCTGATAGCTTTAATATTTCATTTATTTTGAATTTTCCATCTTTAGAAAGTTTCCAGTGGATTGTATTTTCCATCTAATCATTAATGTGAAGGTTAGATGTTAAGTAAATATTAGATGAAGTATAAAAAAGGTTGATTATAGTCATATTCCATGCATTGGTTTCCCAGAAATAGTAGACTTTAGAGCCAATAAAGTAATTATTATCAAAATTATCATCGAGCTTGATGAGGGGAGGCTGTCCAATCCAATTATCGAGCCAAAAATCGACATAGCATTTACCCAATTTCCAGCATATATGACTCTCAACAAAGTTCTTGATTTTTAGTGTCTTTTCTAGGTTTGAGAACCTAGTTTATAGTAGTTCAACTATAGAGGATGATTGGATTTGTAGTAGATATCGTGAATACAACGAGCTCATAGAGATTTATTTTTTGTGAAACAAATCCAAAGCCTGCAGGAGTAGACAGATTGGATATCATTGAGGCTAGGTAAGTTTAAACCTTCTTCCCTGAAAGTTTTATAGTTACTAAGCCAATTAGACCAATAACTTTTATTGGAGTCATTATTAGAGCGCCATAAGAACTTATCCAGAAAACCTTTCAATCTTGGTGATAATGGTCTTAGGCAGGCTACAACTCTACATCCAGTAGATAGGTATATGAATTAAGAAAGTACTAATTAGAGTTAGTCTGACACCGTAAGATAGTCTTTTGCCTTCTCAATCCATGATCTTATATCTGAGCTTGTCAAGGAGAGAAATGAAGTTACAAGTTTTGTTGTTGGAGTTTAGGGTGATGCCCAGATAAGTTGGAAGGAAGTCTGTACTAAAGCTGTTTTGAATGTATAAAGCTTTGATTTTGGTCTGGGAAAGATTGGTAGAAGTAATGATCCTATTTTTTTCCTTGTTTAGAGCTTGTCTAGAGATATCTTGGTAGTGTTGTAGGAAGCAACCAATAGAATGCATAGAAGACTCTAACCATTAGAAAATATTAGTAAATCATTAACGAAAGCAAGGCATAGTATGTTTTTTAGATTTTTATTAGAGTTATAAGATTGTCAAATGCTTTGGATATGTCAATTTTTATTACAATGTTACCAGCCATATTTTTCTTTCTCAAGTCATGAATGAGCTCCTTTGCAATAAGGATGTTGTCCTAAAATGATCTGCCTTTAACACATGCTCACTGCATTTCTGAAATAATCTTAGGGAGAATGTTAGTGAGTATTTTGTTTAAAATATTAGACATGATTCCATTTACGAAAGTATATAAGCTTATTGGTCTGAAATCATTCCAGTTTGATGGATTATATGATTTAGGTATCAAGTAGATGCCAGTAGCCATGATTCTTTTAGGAATGTTTAGACCAAGAATAAATGATGTTATTTCTTTGCAAAGATCATGCTTGATAATTTTCCAGCAAGAAAGAAAGAAAGAAATATTGAAGCCATCCACTCTAGTTGCACTAGGGGACTTGAAACTTTGAATGATGCTGAGAACTTCATCTTTAGTTGGAGCTGGAAGAAGTAAGTTATTTTATGCATCATTAATTAGTTTATGGATTACACTGGATATATTTTCATTAAGTTAAGAGCACTCATCATCAATATTAAGGTAAGATAAATAATATAAAATATATTTAAAGTGAGTTTCTACTAATGAACATATAAGGTCTTCTTCTATGATCAAGTGGTTGTTAACTTTAATGCTAGAAATCATGAATTTTATCCTCTTTTTCTTGACATAAATATGATACACCTTAATTTTTCTATTACTATCTTTAATCCATCTAGAATAGAAGTTTTGAAACCAATATTCGTCTTCCATATTAAGGGTAAGTAGATGATCAACAGTATCCTTATTCAAGTTGCTTTTTATAAATGGTACTATTAGAAAGTTGATAACTAACTTTATAATGACAAACTACTTCTTCAGTAGCTTGACCTTGTCGAAAATGTTTCCAAAATTGTTCCAATTCAATTCTTTGAGGAAATTTTTTAATATTTTCATTTTATTCCAAAATACAAACATATGGTAGCCTCGCATTTCCTTATTCTAGTTGTATTTCACCATATTGATAAAATTGTTGTCTAAAACCCATATATTCAAACTTTTAAATCTATTTTTCATCTTAGTTTTGTTTTTAGTAATGTTGATACACAACAGTGTGTTGTTTAAGAAGGTATGGGCTAAATGGTTCACCTTAGTGTTAGAGAAATAGTTTGTCTAAGATTGGTTGAACAAGACCCAATCTAAGCGCTTCCACTTAGTTTTATTTTTCCACGTAAACTTAGAACCAATATACCTATCGTTTTCTAAATGACAACCCATAATCATGTCATTAAAGTCATCTGAACTCTGATTACAAAAAGAGATAAGCCCGGGTGTTCAGATGGAGAGCACACTGAGTTGAAATCCTCCAATACAAGTCATTCATTAATATTATGAGCAATGAATATGAGAGTATCTCAAAGGGATAATCTTTTGCTTCTTTGGCATTTGGCATAGACTGCAGTAACATTGATAGTCTTGTTCAAATTAGTGTGCTTGATTTCAGTGTGGATACACTGATCGTGATCAATCATAACCTTAATTAATAACCCTTCCTTCAAAAACAACCATAACTTATTAGAAATGTTAGCAATTTGATGAGATTTGTTGAATCAATAAGATCATGATGAGATTTGTTGATGAAAGGCTCCTGTATAATAAGAAGATTAATATTTTCTTTTCCGACAATAGACTTGGGCCTTCTAAGAGATGTTTTGTTACCAATTATGTGGATATTCTAATTTAGAATATTAATCATGTATGGTTGGTTAAAGTAGATATTTTTGGTTCTACAAACTGCAAGGATTTAATGACAAGGGAACTTTTTTTTCTTTTTGCTTCTAGCTTGTTTGAGCTTTTTGTTGAAGATATTTTGAAAACTGGTGTCTGTCTCTTTTTTATTTAGGATTGGGGTAAAAGGAAGGCTTCCAATATTTTCTTGGTTTGGTGTATGTTTGCTAGAATAGTAGGTATCAGAGTCCATTGGGGAGGATAGATTATGGTCATAATCAAAGGATATGATTACTTCGATGGTTTCTTTATTGTTAGCAATACTTTCAGTGTGGTTGGATTGGCTATGAGTGTCAGGGTGGTAGGTTTGTATCTTATTGTCTTCTTTATTCTGATTAGTAGAAGCAACTCTGAGTTCATCGATTGATTTTGCAGGAGGAGCAGCTCTAAGCTGATTTTGAGACTTGTTAACGTGATCTTGGGATTCTTAAGCAGTTTCTTTATTGGAGGCTGATTGAGGCTTAATGATGATAGATTTAATCCTTGATGGCTTATTAAGTTGAGGCTCTTTCTCTTTAGATATTTCAAGTTCAGGTAAATTCCTTGATTCAACATCTTCAGATATTTGTCTGAGTTTCTTGCAGTTGTCTTTGTTAGCTAATTTGAACCACCATCCCTCATTTTCTCCAAACCCATCCCAAATATCATGTTGTATTTCTGTGTTACATCCATTTCTAGCCACACATAACAAGTATTGAATTAAGCCCTATTGTTTCAGGTATCCGAGATTTGTTAGGGTTGCCAACAAATGAGGAAATTAATTGGATCATAGACTCATTAAATAGGTATTCAGGAACTTTGGATATTCTGATCCAGATCAGGGTGATGGGGCGTTCTATTCTTGGGTTAAAAGAGGGAGTCCACTTAAAGACTCACATCCAAGAAGATCTAATAGTCCACACATTTATGACCCAGAGCTTGGCTAAAACATCTTTAAGAGAAAATTCTAGTAATATGTGGCGAGCGTCCCAATTTGAGATGAAATATTTCAGAAAACCTGCGATAATTAAGAAATTTAGTTAGAAGAGGTTTCTTATGAATACCTTAGAAGAATTTTCTTATTAAAGTAAATTTTGTGGATGGTACTAGCTTGTCCATGTCTTGCTTCGAGAATAGTAAACATATGTGGTTACTTTTGTGGTGTATTGTAGAAAGTTGTTGGCTTGAGAAAACAAATCAGCATATGATTTTTTTTGGGTTGAAGGTTTTGATTCTTTTTTTATTGGTGTGATAGATGTAATTCATGGAAATCGGAGTTAGAGAAAACTCTGTTCTGATGATTCTTCATCGAATGCAAGGTTAATCTTTTTGGTGAAAAAACAAATTGAGAAAGAGCTTCATCAGACCCACAACAAAACAGCAAAAAAGAGGATGCGCATGAAAGACCAATATATGTCGAAGATAAGAAATTAGGCTTGGAAGATATCTGAAAATGAAAAGATGAAACCATTAAAAACTGCTAATCAATGAAGCATGGAAGGCAAAATACTATTTTGGAACTAAAAAAAATAATCTTAGAAATAAATTGACATTTTCTTATTTGTTTATAATAATATGAATATAGTAAAAAACTGAACTTTACTATATGTATATTTATACTCCACATTTTATTGGTACTAAACCAATTATTAAAAAAAATGGGTATAAGCCTTCTTTAGAAAAAATCAAGTTTACCAAAACATTATTTAAATATATTTTATTTTTGCTAATATTGTTATAAAAATAATAATTACAAGACAAAATATCTATAAAATTATAATACAAAAATCGACAAAAACAAACTACCCTGATATTTATGTGTTTGGTGCGAGAATCCATGGAAAATAAAAATTGGTAGCTAAAAAGTTATTATTTGATTAAAATATAAGAGAGAAGATAAACTAACCAATTTATTTTGCATATAAAGTCGATCATTTTTTTCATTCAAATAAAGTCGATGTTTTCAAATGGTTGAAGCATATCAACAAATTTTGGCTGTTTAAGTAGACTTTAAAAGCAAATATACATATAGAAAACCGAACATCGATTAAAAATCTGAGCCATTAAGCTAATGCGCCTTCTAATACTATATTGGCTATTAGATCCCAAGTGTCTTTGTTATACCAGATGAGCCAATGTGCGAACTAATACTATATTAGTTATTAAACCCAAAGTGTATTTGTCATACATTCTACCTAAGTTGAATCCTACCATTTTTTTTATTTATTCGTTTTAAGTTATAAAGGGTAACAAGAACTATTTTGCTATTAAAATTCATATTTGGTCAACATTCGTTCAACAATATCTATTATTTATTATATTATCATATTTTCAAATAATATTCTATATAGATTAAAGGTTTTAACGTATAGATAACTTATTGTAAATTTATTTGGAAAAACCATTTTATATCTGATAATAATTTTTTTTGTTATATTTTAAATTAGAATAAAACGAGTCATTGCATATAATGTTTGAATTAAAATGTCATGGATTATTGTTTACTAATCTTGTGATATAGTAAAAAGAAATGCTCCATTACAATTAATATCAGTTTTTCTGTAGTTGTTTTATTTAAGTTTTCTTGTATGTATACCATAGTAAAGGGATGCATTGTTGGGTTATTTCTAGGCAATGGATGTATTGTTGTATTTGTTGCGGTTAGATTTGTTATTTGGATAATTAAGTTCAGGTTGGTCAACAATTTTTTAGGAAATTTAAAAAAATTTATAGCAAAAACACATATCCTGTAAAATTAAATCCTAACACACAAAATCAATTTTGTCAAAGATTAATCACTTAATGATGGATTATGCCTATTTTGGAATGATTTGGAAAGCTTGCATCCGGAAACCATCCCTCCCAAATATTTATCATGAATGGTCTAGTATTATCTCATCTCATACTCTCTAACTGTCGGTACAGATCTTATAGCTCTATATCTCTTGACCATTGTATAAGTCTTATCTATATATTCTTTTCAAATTAGGAAGCGCTTTATGTTTTCATGCAATGTCGTGGATTGCTTCTCTATCTCTAAATATTATTTTTTTTGTCTTATTTCAATACAATTTATTTTGATGGAAGAATGTTCACATATAAACATAAACAATTTAATTTATGTCAATATATTTTATTAAACAAATACACTTAGAACAATAGAAAATATATAAAATATATTAGTTTATGCTGTTCGCGACTAAGTTAAATTAAAACCGTAAAACCCTTTGTATCCTTATGTTTGAAATTGAAGAAAAAACAATAGACTAAACCTTAATATTTATTATGTTACGATTTCAGTTATCGACGTGTAGAGTTTATTTGTGTTGAAAACATATGTTATTTTTGGATTCTATTTAAGGTATGTATCAAATTGGCAAATAGAGAACAACGATCAATTAACGAACAAGGTAATCTAATCTTTTTTCTACATTTTACATTAACGTAACTTGAAGTTTTTAGCGAGAAGCAATTGATGATTCCGAGACGGGTATCTAAGAATCAGTTGTTTTGTTCAAAAGCAACTAATTCCAAAACAATATCTCATAATTACATTCTTTTCATTTAAAAAAACATGTAATTCCAAGATGACGCCTAAAAATCACATCCTTTTATTTAGAAAAAAACAGCAACCAACAAACTTCAGCAAACCAACTTAGTTAAGCAAAAACGTAGAGCAAAACACATCAAAAATACCAAAGAAAGGGTAAAGCAGATAACCAATGGCTTTCGAGGTAGAGAGCTGATGAAGAAGCTGATTAAAAATGTCAAAGAAGAGAGACCCTCTACCTGGAACAAAAGAAAACGAGATTAATACAAAACGGAACCCAAAATCGGACTGTCAACAACTAAAATCGATAAAAACAGACGTAATCAACTAAAAATGAAGTGTCTTCGACAAATTCGTACCTGAATCGAACTCGCCCTCAACCTCGAGCTGGAACAAAAATAAGAAACAGGAATGAATACGGAGGAGAGATTGTCAGGTGTAGCAATGGAAGTTGATGTGTTTGTTGAGGTTTCGGGTTAGACGAAAAGACTGATTAGAGAAAAATAATGAGAGGGAAAGACGTGAATGATTTCGCTTTAGAAGACAGATTGGGGTTTTGGAATGACTTTCTCGGTTAAAGGAGGGGAGAGTAAAAAGTACGAGTAATTTATACTATGGTGTTGCTAGGGTTTAGGTAATAGAAAATGGATTTAACGGTGTTAGGTTGGTTGATGGAAGATGGAAAAGTGGGAGTTAATATGTTATACCCGTATTATTGGGAAATGGAAGAAAGAAAAAAATAAGATGAAGCTATTTCTCCCATCTGATTTTTTATTTCCTCCATAATGGAAAATAAAAATGGGAGGAAATAAAAATGGGAGACATACCAATAAAGACCCGTTTTACAAACATATTACAAATAAAGACCCAAATAATCAATAAATTTTTTGCCAAAACTACCCTCGATATAAAGACCCATTTTTGAACACGGGAATCTCTCCTCTCCCTCTCCATCTCCCTCTCTTTCTAACTTTCTGTCTCTCTCTCTCTCTCTCTCTCCTCCAACACTACTTCTACAATAACGGTTACTACTACGATCGATTCAAACAAATTCATCAACGAATTCGACTGAACTATTCGACTCCGACGAATTCGACTGAACTATTCGACTCCGACGAATTCGACTGAACTGTTCGACTCCGATAATGTCATCAAATCCGATCAAGACTTCGTTCAGAGTATCAGAGTATAAACGACGACAAACAACGGTGAACCGGTAAGTTTAAAGCTGTTTTACGATTTCAATTATTCAGTTAGTTTACAATTACGATTACAGAAAATTCTAGGGTTCGAACACACTGTTTCGAGTCTGTTTTCCACTGACGAACAATGCTTACTCGTGTTTTGCTAAAGCGAGACACAAGAAGCTGTAGAAATTGTTTAATCAAAATGCAATTTCAATTACAAAAAGCATTACTAAATGTTACTGCCAGATAGAATTTAGGTAATTGTAGGTTTTTTATATAGGTTTCGCATCTACTAGAGTCTACTGGTTATAGATTACATTGTGTTTCGCATCTACTAGAGTCTTCTAGTTATAGATGTCCTTGTGTTTCGCATCTATCAATCTTTTATGTGCATTGATATTTCCACAGGTTTCGCAACTATCATCTTTCTCTTATTTGCAGATTTTATGTAGAGTTTCACATGTAGCAAAAATTTGATATTATTGATCTGTATAGATGTAGTTACATTTCACATCTATCAAATCTGATATAATTTTCTCTTTTATTGCTTTTACAAGTAAAAATGGCACCAAAAACATGTTTCTACAGATCCAGCCTCTTTGCACTGTTAAAACAGATGGAAGAGACAAAAGTGAGGCCAGAACATATAGAAGCAGCAAAGAAGACACACTTTTACTCACTTTTAAAAACAGCCTATGATCTTCGGACAAAGAAGACTGCATACAAAAAACACTGGGATGTAATCGAACAGATTGCGATGACATATGATGATGAAGAAGAAGCATTTAAATTGGGGGAAATTTTTTAAAGCTTACAAACCATGATATAAATATCATTTTTGGTTTAAAACATGGCGATGAAAATATGCCATTTCAAGCAAAACGTTTTGAACCTAATTTTCAGAATTAGAAGATGCAGAAAAGTCAAGGATAATAAAGAAGTATTTTTCTGAGAAGACATCAAGAAAAGTTGATGAAAGTAGAGCAAGATCACATTTTCTGATTGTTTTAATACTTGCATAAGTTGTTTCTCATCTACTACTTCTGCTTTGCATAAGGTTACACATCTATCTCTTTAAACTGTTTCATATTAAACTAGGTATCGCATCTATCACGTTAGGCCTCTTTCATATTGAACAATGTTCCGCATCTACTATGATTAAATCAGTGTTCGCATCTATCACATTAGGCATGTTCCAAATTAAACCCGTTCCGCATCTAGTAAAATTAGTACCTGTTTCGCATCTATTATTACCGTTTAGGTTCCGAATCTATCTAAATATAATTACTAAAGTTTTGCATCTATCAAATTTAAGACATGGTTTTGCTTGTTTGTAGGATGCAATCAAGATAGCAGTAAAAACATCTGGACAAGAGGCAATATAAGATGTTGTAATACTCTTTATAATACTAGCCTGTTCTACCTTGTTTTTCTCTACATCTGGAGATGTACTAGCTTCCACGGTGGTGTATTATGTAGAACACCTAGATAAAATAAACAACTACAATTGGGTTGAAGCAGTCCGGGAAAAATTGATGAATTCTATAATAGCTTGTCATGAAACTAAACCTGGAAAAGTAGTTGGCTGTGTTGCCCTTTTACTGGTTAGTATTTTTCTTCATTCTATTTCATATTAAATATTTACTCAACAAAGGATATCTAAAGTATTGTTAATATGTAGAGATTCATCATGGAACACACAACTTTATGTCAAGATACTGAAATTGAAGATAGGATACCTAGATGCTTCGAATGGGTGGGTATTAAACGCAAAACATATTTAGATTTGGTTGAAGCAATAAAAAACATAACAAATGAACAGGTATACTTACGATATGTTTTTTAATATGTTTCAAATTTTACATATATATATCTGTTTACTCTAACATTTTAACAATATTATAGATTCTTGAAGAGCAATTGAAGCTGACAGAAGAAGAAGAAGAAGAAGAATTTGGAGGAAAATTCGAAATAGATGAAGAAAATATTGATGCTCCTCAAGAAAATGATATTGTTCCACCAATAGAACAAGTAAACCTCAACAAAGATGAAGATGGTTTGCATTGGGATATGCTAAAATAACAAGCTGCAACAGATTTTACTGATAGCGAAAAAACACTTGACCAATACATAGTTCAACCACGCCAAAAAGTTCCAAGAACTAAAAAAACTGCAACACGATGAAGAAAACTAGTACAGAACCTGAAAGAGAAAACTTTACCAGTGGATACAGTTGGTGCCTCAATTGCAAGAAAGATGAATACAACATCACAAATTCTTAGGAATCTGAAGAAACCTGAAAAGACAATACAAAAGAGTTCTAAAATAAACATTTCGGATAAATTAGACCATCTCAAAACAGAAAACTGAAGGTTAAAGAAATTACTAGCAAGAGAAAAGGTAAAAAATATACTATTTTATCATATCTAGTATCATCATTATAGAAGGTTGCGCATCTAGCATCATTATAACTGAATAGTTTCACATCTACTTGTAATTAACGTTTCTCATCTATCATTCTGTTAAAAGTTCTACATCTATCATTTTGTTTCAGATTTCGCATCTATCTTTGTGTACACGTTCCGCATCTATCTTTATGTACACGTTCCGCATCTAACATTTCTTTTTAGTTCCACATCTATCATTATTGACGTTACGCATTTATAAAATATTTGACTTCAACGTTTCGCATCTTGGTATATGAATGTTAAGATTTCGCATCTATTATTTATCTTCTGTTGTCAAATATTTCGCATCTATCTTTACATTGCTTATTATTTTACAGCAAGTTAACACATCAGCCCCATCCGCAGCGCCAACCACAACCCCAAACCCACCCACAGCCCTAACAATAACAACACCATTAGACACAGACAAACCTCACACTGACCCAGTCTCTAGCCAGACCTTCAACTTAACAACATTTGAAAAAGTAGAAAAAATTGAAATGGCACGCCGAACATTTCAATAAAAAATTGATGAACTGAAAAAGAAACTCGAAGAAAAGGAGAAGATCATTACACAAATGAAATCGGATGTAGAGATGGACATTGAGGTTAAACTAAAAACACACTTAAACTTCCTATGTTGAAGCTAAACATAGAAATAACTGAACAACAACCAAAAACGTTTGGTTCAACTTATTTAAGAAGAAAGAGATTAAATGATCAAGCCCACCAATCACCAAATAAAATAAAAAAACACCAAATATTATTGTGGAAGACAAGCTTCAACCTCCACAACAAGAAAAAAGTGAAGATGATTTGCAAAAACAGAATGATAATGTTGTTGTTACTGATGAAAATGACCATGTTGCTGATGTTGAATTTCATGTTGCTGCTACTACATCTGAGGATTTTTTTGCTGTTGCAAACAGGCATATTGAGGTGGAAAACCAAGTTCATACCACTGTTAATAGTGAGTCCCCTATTAATTTTGATATTGTTAATTCTGAAGATATTGTTGCTATAGAAAATGAGAATTCTACTCCTTTGGAAGTTGGAATGGAAAAGCAAGTTGATGCCACTATTATTAGTGATGTTGGGTTTGAAAAGAAAGACAATCCCACAGTTGAAATTACTATTGAAGTTGCTAAAGTACCTGAATTTGCTGAAGTATTTGAAATTGATGTTGCTGAAGTACCTGAAGTTGCTATTGTTGAAGATGATCCCTCGGTTCTTGTTAACGTTACAGAAGATCAAAATCCCAATATTGTTATGGAAGAACAAGATAAAAATATTAATGCTGCTGTTCCTACTGCTAAAGAATCAATTGCTGAAATATCTGAAACGTCAAGCACAGTAACTGAAGTATTTAAAGGGGACAAGAGTGTTGCTGAATCATCTAAAGTGGCAAAGGATGTTCCTGAAGAATCTAAAGTGACAAAGGAATATACTGTGGACAAGGAGGTGATACAGATAACCCAAAATTAACAAAACATATTTTGAAAAAACGTTTGTATTTATAGATATATACTGTTGCGTATTATCTTTTTTTTCGGCTTAAATTCTGTAATATTACCTATATTTATATGTTTATCTGCCTTTGGTATTTAACTGAAAGCTGGTTTTCTATTTAAAGATACAAGTTTCGTATCTATCATACTTGTGTATTATTGTTACTCTTGTTTCGCATCTAATGTACAGTTTTCTATTTTGTTAAGGAAAACGAATCAGAAGTCCCAGAAAACCAAACGCCACAACTCAGTGACTTAGACCCAGCAATTGAGAAAGAAATTATAAGAATTGAAAAGGACATACAAAATAAAAAATTAAGTGAAACATTCGCACATGTCATACTTAATTGTTTCGCATCTAGCTTATTTTCCTACTTTCTCATTTACTGTACGTTTCGCTTCTAGCATATTTTTCTACTTTCTCACAGGTTTCGCATCTACCTTGGCTTAAGCTAATTTCCTTTATATTATATTTTTAAATGTTTCGTATCTATCAATGTATTTTTGAATGTTTTGTATCTAGCTTGGCTTTCTCTTATTTCTACTCTATGATATTATTGTACGTTTCACATCTACCATTGTTTTCCTTATTTCTCATTTACTACTGTTTCG
Source organism: Limnanthes douglasii subsp. nivea (assembly GCA_036936605.1). Lineage (NCBI taxonomy): Eukaryota > Viridiplantae > Streptophyta > Magnoliopsida > Brassicales > Limnanthaceae > Limnanthes > Limnanthes douglasii. Next base: position 304,617,110 of record JAUPFV010000002.1, on the reverse strand, counting down.
CATCTATCGTTTCTACTTCTGAACGTTTCGTATCTAGCTTGCTTTCCCTTATTTCCCCTTTATTATATTATTGTACGTTTCACATCTAGCAATGGTTCTCTTAGTTCTCATTTACTAAGCGTTTCGCATCTATCGTTTCTATTTTCTGAATGTTTTGCATCTACTGTTTCTATTTTCTGAATGTTTCGCATCTATTTCCTCTAACAGTTTCAATTATTTCCCATTTGTGCATAAATATTTGGATGAAGATCCTTCATTTGAACTAATTGTAGATCATACTCAACATCAAGTCAATATAGAACAACGAAACATGGAAATTACTAGAAAAGAGTGGTCATTTACAAACAAAGTTACAGCTGCTATTGACATAAAAGAATACTACAAATTAGAGCTGATTGATAAAGGAGAAAACAATCGTGATCCAACAGTATGGTCATGGCCAGATGTACCAGGCTCAAATATTTTTGTTAGTACTTTGATGGAGATAGAAGATGAAGATGAAATCAACTCTACGGTAAAAGTTAAATTCAAATTTACTTTTTTCCATTGCTTCACCAATCATATGTTAACAAACTGATGGTTTACACTTTTGACAAAACAGGTAATTGATGGTGTTATATATATCAACCTTAAAGAACACAACTTTCAAATACCAGTTGCAAGTAGAAAAGGAGAATTTATGTCAGTAACATACTTATCTGGAAGCATAATGGTAACAATAAAATACTTTTACGACATTTGTTTATTTATAAACATAAATGTTTCTAATTATTACTCCTCCAATGTAGCATATGCTGAACCAAAATATGGATGTAACATTATATGTTGACGATAAGCTACGAGGCATCACAGAAGGTTTAATCTTCGTTCTGCTTCTAACAGAAGCTAGACTTGGGAATATTAACCATTGGACATTATTGGTAATAGATGTTGAACATCAAAAAGCAGTAAATCTAAACCTAATACCAAAACGTCCAAATCCAACAAGAAAAACTTCAGAAAGATTAGTAACTGTCTCTCTTTTATAATAATTTCATAATATATATATATATATATATATATATATATATATCATCTGATTTATTTGTATGTTTATTAATTTATACATTGCATACCTTCACAACAAAAATATTTTACAATCAGAAGAACCAATAAAGATAGTTTGTCCAGTAAAGATTACTAAACAAAGATCTGGATCACTTGATTGCGGAGTAATGGTCTGTGATTACTTCAAAGATTATATTTTGCATGGGAAACTTAACCATCACAAAATTTATGAAATTGCACCATTAAGAAGAGCACAAATGTTCTACATGTTTCTTAATGACATGAACACTAACAAATATTGGGACGATGATTACTAGTATATGTTTTACTTCTTGTGATGCTTGTAATATTTTTTTACATGTAAACTGCCTAACAAATATGGTTTCGCATCTATCTAACTTGTAATAACACGTGTATCGCATCTATCTCGAACTATAAACATGTTCAGCATCTATTGTTTGTATCCTAATTCATGTTTCGCATCTATCACTTTATTTTTTCTCTTGAAAACTTTTTCCTATTTTCTGCTCTAAATCCAATTATCAGTTACCAAAAGTAAAATCTGTGTTTGTAATTAATAAACTCAGCCAATATCACACATATAAATAAAAAAGTAAAAAAACAAACTAGTAGCTATAGTTTGATTTGATAATTTCTTACATGATTTGACAAGTCTATGATACTCATCATTACACTGCATCCAATACACAAAGTCCAATCATACGTTTCGCATCTTTTATATATATTTTATATAAGGTTTCGCATCTATCTTCTATATTCTAATGCATGTTCCGCATCTACTATTTAGTTTTCTCTTAAATACTCTTTCCTACCTTATGGACTAATTATTTTTCATCCAAATTACAACTTGTAGAAGTAAAAATGTTTTTGTAGTTTATAAACTCAACTAGTCTCACACATATATGGGTTCAGAACTAAAAAATAAAACTAGTAAATTTACTTTGATTTGATGTTTTCTTACATGATTTGGCGAGTCTAAAATACTAATCATTGCACTGCATTAATTACAAAAAAAAAACTCACAAATATCAACCAAAAGATATTACTTTGGTCAAAGTTTGTAGTCTTTTCACATTCCTAAAAGATTAACCTATCAAAAATTTAAATTCACAGTCCCGCATCTATCAAAGCATATTCTCATTATGTTTTAAATTCCATTTCGCATCTACAAATAGAAAGGTTAATAATACTTTTCGCATCTATCGTTTCACTTTTACACAAGGTTTCGCATCATGTTTTTCTCTTCTAATGATTGTTTCGCATCTACTAAATTATTAATCTATTGTTTATGGTATAATTTTTCTATTGTTTTTTCTTTCGCTAAACTGTTTCAAAATTCAAAAATCAAACTACTGGCTTTACTATGATTTGATCTTTACTTTCTAGACTTGACAAGTAATAGATACCTATTATTACATTGCATTAATTGCAAATCTAAATAATATCAAAAGGCACAACAATAACTTATTTTTGTTTAATCTTTAAAATTTTCACCTTCTTATAACACTTTAGCTACCTCTATAAAATACCTCTTAACTCTTCACAGTTCTCAACACAGAAAAAACTCCCTTTATTCTCACTGAAAATCTACTTAAACTTTTCACTTCTTAAAAACTTGGTTTGAAAAAATGCCATATTTTAACTATTCTTCAGACGATGGTCCCTGTTATAGTGATATCAGTTCTCCTGCTCATTACCGAGACGAGGCCAAGGAAGAGTGGAAACATACAACCACGGACGATCTTTCAGACGACAATTTTGGTGAAAGTTTATGTTCTTTTTATGAAGATGCTTATACCGAAGATGCTTATTCGGAAGATGATGAGGATCCAAATGAGGATCCTATTTTTGTTCTCCTAAAAAAAAAGAAAAGGGAGCAGATGGAAGATAATTACGACACTGAAGATGAAGACAAAGAAGATAAAGACGAAGAAGATGAAGACGAAGAAGACGATGAATATTTAGAGGAAGATGACTCTAAAGACAACCATATGACTCTGACTGATGGTTAGGTGAAGGGTCTGCTTTTTTTGTTGTTGTTTGAACTATAGGTAGGACTGTTTTTTTGTTGTTGTTTGAACGATGGGTAGGAATAGTTAATCTTTTTTGTTTTTTGATGACCCAATCCAAACTAGAAGACTAAGGGTCTGGTTAGACAGAGTTTGAAGATGGAAACTCTGTTTTTAAATTTCTTTAACTTTGTATTTCGTTTTACTAATCTTAACAAGTATTCCACCTGTTTCATAATGAACTAGATCCTTTTATTTATTTTTTTGCATAGTTTAACACTTAGATCAAAACGCATTTTATGAGCTGGATTACCATCTGCAAAAAATGTACTTAAATACAACATTTCGCAACTATCACTAAAAAATATATTTAATTATTCAAGGTTCCGCATCTATTAAATTAGTGTATTTGTGTGTAAGCTGTTTCGTATCTATCAATCGTTTAACATCGACTTTAATAAATCTTGTAAATCGTGTGTCGCATCTATCACAGCCCATCATGTTGATTATTACATGTTTCGCATCTAGCTTATCCATATAACAAGACGTTTCGCATCTAGCGTTTCTATATAACAAAATGTTTCGCATCTATCATCCATTTAAATGTTCCCAATCAATTGTTATTATGATAAACACAGCTCAAATAAAACTAAAAGTATCAAAAATTTGATTCATCTTACAAAAGGTCTACACATATGCGTCTGTTATAACCAGATTTACGACAAAAAGAACACGTTATCTTTTGAATACTTAATTCTCCTCTAGATGGAATTTTTTTCTTCTTAGGTCGTCCAGCTCTCCTTTTTAAAACTGGAGGAAGTAGATTTGGAGAAGTTGTTGAAGTAGATCCTTGACCAAAAGTAGTAAATGCAGCTATACTATATGAATATGTTTCCTTATAACAGCTTAAAAATAGCATGACTCAACATATTCCATAGGATCTGCATCTATATAAAATATAGCACCTACAACATGAGAACAAGGGAAACACTCATGTTGCCACAAAACACAAGAACAACGACGTACAATAAGATCAACAACCATAACAGGATCATAAAACACTTCATGCAAAAGATGAGTAGACGAATGAACTATCCATGGACGACCTTCTTCAACATTAGCTTTAAACTTTTCATCAAATTCAGGACACAAAACACTAGTCCAACGTTCAGCATCACCAAAACGTCTCGAAATTTGACTCATTTCTAAAACTTTAATCCTATCAATTAACTCCAATATAGGCAAACCACAAATTTTTTTTACTTGGTTGTTAAAAGATTCACCTGGAGTAGATGCCATGGAACCATACCTTTTGGCTTTGAAAAAATCACAAGCATATTTCTCAAGAGATAAATTTTTGAAAAAACACTGAATCTTCTCACCTCCCTACTTAAGTAATTCATCCATATATTGATTAAACAAATTCTGATTAGAAGCATATGCACATCTTTTAAACAGTTTTACCATATTCTCCTTAAATATCGTCGGTGTAGCCTTTAAACAATGCCTCAAATTATTCATAAGATGATAAAGACAGTATCCATGATGGCAATTTGGAAATATAGCTGATACAACAGTAACAATACCTAAATGACGATCACTAATAAATATCATTTCGCGATCCAAAAGATGAGGTTTTAACATCTCCAAAAACTATACCCAATTCTCAGTATCTTCAGACGAAACAATACTAAAAGCAACAGGGAAAATACATGCAACCAATATATAGAACAAAGAATAGTATAAATGACTCATTATAAGAGGTTTCCTAACTACCACTTACTGATATATAGGTTTCACATCTATCTCAATAATCATATACTATATATGTTTCGCATCTATCATGTTATCATAAAGTACATGGGTTTCGCATCTAGCAAATTAATCATTCATTACACATGTCGCATCTATCACGTTATTTATTCAGAAGGTTTCGTATCAATTTATTTTGTTACGTATTTAAAAAATAACATCTATTCAAATATAATTAGAACTTACCATTGTTACCATCTTTGGCTATAACAGATAACAAAACTCTGTTATATGTTCGCGTTAAAAAAGTACCATCATCAAATAAAACTTGACGACATGAATTGAAACCATAGAAGCAAGACCCGGACGCTACAAACCATCGCTTGAACACATTGGTTTCCAATGAATACTCTAATATGTAATCACTGCTGCTATCAAGAACCTTCAATGTTTTAAAATAATTTTTAAGAAGTTTATAAGAAGTTGAACTATCTCCATACATAGCGCTCCTAGATTTTTTTAAAGCAAGCCATGAAACACTGTAAGAAATATCTAAACCGCAATCATTTTTAAAAAATGATTTCACGCTTGTAGATGTAACATCAACTCTCCTCCTCACACAATCACGTATTTCATTCGCAATCAAATTAGATGACAAATGCCTTCTATTTTTTTTGCTAAAACCGATCCCACATGTATGAGTTTCAACATACTTCTTAATAACAAAAAACCAGTAGACGTGTATTGCTTAGCATAAAGTCTCCAAGGATCGCTCTTTGAATATTTTTTCATGCAATAAAGAGTTACTCTTTGTTTATTGTTATGCAAATATTTAAAAGAAAAACATTTTTGTAACGCCAACCGACTAACATCTAATCTTAAACCTACTGCTCCATCTTGAAACACCTTCCCAACACCACTAATTTCATTAACCCAACCAACAGTAGCAAGTGCTTTATGCGTGTGACTAATACCATTAACATCAGAAGTTTCACCAGTTTCTCCACAAACAAAATCTTCATTTACAACTTCAACAATACATTCAGCAGTTTCTCTAATATTATCACCAATAACAACATCACCTTCAACTTTAATAGTAACACTTGAAACACCCAAACTATCAACAAATGACACCAACCCAATTAAATCACCATCACAACCTAAGATAACATTTTCTAGATCACCACAAGAGTATCTTAATTTGAATTTACCCCGAACCAACGTATCATATCTACTTAAAACAAGTTTAACAATATCTTCAAACTCAGAAAACAAACCAAGGTCACAAATTGCAAGATCCCCATTTAGTTTAAAAATGCACATCCTAGGACTAGACATCGCGTACCTGCATTAGACAAAGGTTTCGCATCTATTATTAGCAAACAATACAAGAGTTCCGCATCTATCTATAAAACATGTTTCGCATCATCTATATCAAAGAACATTGACGTTTCGCACCTTCACAAAACAAAAATGGTAACGTTTCGCATCTACTAAAAAAGACATTTCATCAACAAAACCATAAAACATACACGTTTCGCAACTAGAACTAGTTTTTTAATACACATTTCGCATCTGCTTCGTAAAAACAAAAAACAGTTACGCGCAGACTAAAACTTATAAAAACTGAATCAAAAACTGAAAATCAACGAAAACTGATGCTAAATACCACCAATATACTGCATTAACAACGTAAAATACAAATGAATACTCAAAACACAAAAAAAAAACAGATCGAAAAACATAAACAGTTACGCGATACAAAATTTCAAAAAAACTCGAAATCCTAACCTATAACAACAAAACTAACTGCGAAATTAATCTAAACACAATCAAAATCAACAAAAAAACAAAAAAACGATTAAGAATGGAGAATTACCTACGATAGTAGTGCACTGTTAAAGTCACGAATAAAAAATTAAAGAGAAAAAGAGATCAGATATGAATGTGAAAGATTTTATATAACTAAATAGGGGTATAAAAGGTATTAATGGTTCTTAGATAGTAAGTATTTCACAAAAATTGATAGCTAAAAATATATTATTTGATTAAAATATAAAAGAAAAGATAAACTAACCAATTTATTTTACATATAAAAACCTTCATTTTTTTCATTTAAATAGTCTGATGTTTTTAAATGGTTCAAGCATATCAACAAATCTGCTGTTTAAGTAGACTTTAAAAGCAAATATACATATAGAAAATCGAACATTGATTAAAAATCTGAGCCATAAGCTAATGCGCCTTCTAATACTATATTAGCTATTAGATCCCAAGTGTCTTTATTATAACAGATGAGCCAATGTGCGATCTAATACTATATTAGTTATTAAACCCAAAGTGTATTTGTCATACATTCTACCTAAGTTGAATTCTAGGATTTTTTATTTATTCGTTTAAAGTTATAAAGGGTAACAAGAACTATTTTGCTTTTAAAATTCATATTTGGTCAAGTTCAACAATATATATTATTTATAATGAAATTGTCATGTTTTCAAATAATATTCTACACATAGATTAAAGGTTTTAATGTATAGATAACTTATTGTAAATTTTTTTGGAAAAATCATTTTTTATCTGATAATAAATTTTTGGTTATATTTTAAATTAGAATAAAACTAGTTTGGAAAGTAGAATAAACATTGCTTACAATGTTTGAATTAAAATGTGATGGATTATTTTTTACTAATGTTGTGATATAGTTAAAAAAAATGCTCCATTACAATCAATATCAGGTGTTCTGTAGTTTTATTATTTAAGTTAACATAGTAAATGGATGAATTGTTGTGTTATTTCTAGAAAATGGATGTATTGTTGTATTTGTTGCGGTTAGATTTGTTATTTGTAGAATTAAGTTCAGGTTAGTAAACAATTCTTTTAGGAAATTTAAAAATTCTTATAGCAAAAAACACATCTCATGTAAAATTAAATTCTAACACAAAAAAAATCAACGAAGGTAATCTAATCTAATCTTTTTTCTACATTTTACATTAACGTAACTTGAAGTTTTTAGCGAGAAGCAACTGATGATTCCGAGACGGGTATCTAAGAATTAGTTGTTTTGTTCAAAAGAAACTGATTCCGAGACAGTATCTCATAATTACATGCTTTTCATTTTTAAAAAACATGTAATTCCGAGATGACACCTAGAAATCATATGCTTTTATTTAGAAAAAACAACAGCCAACAAACTTCATCAAACCAACTTAGTTCAGCAAAAACGTAGAGCGAACACATCAAAAACACCAAAGAAAGGGTAAAGCAGATAATCAATGGCTTTCGAGGTAGAGAGATGATGAAGAAGCTGATTAAAAATATCGAAGAAAAGAGACCATCTACCTGGAACAAAAGAAAACGAGATTAATACAAAACAGAACCCAAAATCGGACTTTTAACAACTAAAATCGATAAAAATAAACGTAATCAACTAAAAATGGAGTGTCTTCAACAAATTCGTACCTGAATCAAACTCGCCACGACCTCGAGCTGGAACAAAAATAAGAAACTGTAATGAATACAAAGGAGAGATAGTCAGGTGTAGCAATGGAAATTGATGTGTTTGTTGAGGTTTCGGGTTTCTCACATTAGAGAAAAATAATGAGAGGGAAAGACACGAATTATTTCGCTTTAGAAGACAGATGGGGTTTTTGGAATACCTTTCTCGGTTAAAGGAGGGGATAGTAAAAAGTACGAGTAATTTATATTATGGTGTGGCTAGGGTTTAGATAATGAAAAAAGGATTTAACTGTGTTTGGGTGGTTGATGGAAGATAGGAAAGTGAGAGTTAATATGTTATAGTCGTACTTAATGGGCAATGGAAAACGGGAAAAATAATAAGGTGAAGCTATTTTTTCATCTGATTTTTTATTTTCTCCGTAATAAAAAATAAAAATTGATAGCTAAAAAAATATTATTTGATTATAATATAAAAGAAAAGATAAACTAACAAATTTATTTTGCATATAAAAACCTTCATTTTTTTTCATTCAAATAAAATCGATGTTTTCAAATGGTTCAAGCATATCAACAAATGTTGGCTGTATAAGTAGACTTTAAAAACAAATATACATATAGAAAACCGAACATTGATTAAAAATCTGAGCCATTAAACTAATGCGCCGTCTAATACTATATTAGCTATTAGATCCCAAGTGTCTTTGTTATACCAGATGAGCCAATGTGCGATCTAATACTATATTAGTTATTAAACCCAAAGTGTATTTGTTATACATTTTACCTAAGTTGAATCCAACCATTTTTTATTTATTCGTTTTAAGTTATAAAGGATAACAATAAATATTATTTATAGTAACATTGTCATATTTTCAAATAATATTATATACGTAGATTAAAGGTTTTAACGTATAGATAACTTATTGTAAATTTATTTGCAAAAACCATTTTTATCTGATAATAAATTTAAAGTTTTAACTTATATATAACTTATTGTAAATTTATTTGGAAAAATCATTTTTTATCTGATAATAAATTTTTGGTTATATTTTAAATTAGAATAAAACTAGTCTGGAGAGTAGACTAAACCTTGCTTACAATGTTTGAATTAAAATGTGATGGATTATTGTTTACTAATGTTGTGATATAGTAAAAAAAATGTTCCATTACAATTAATATCAGTTGTTCTGTAGTTTTTTTATTGAAGTTTTCTTCTATGGATATTATAGTAAATGGATGAATTGTTGTGATATTTTTAGTCAATCGATGCATTGATGCATTGTTGTATTCGTTGCGGCTAGATTTGTTATTTGTAGAATTAAGTTCAGGTTAGTACACAATTCTTTTAAAAAATTTAAAAACAAATATACATTAACTTAACAGAAACTTTATAAAGAATAGTATAGATAAGAAACATTAATAATTCAAAATAAAAACATATAATTAAATATTAGAAAATAAATTACTAGTAAAGTAGGATGGGATCTATAATAAAATAAAAAACCATATTCTTTTAATTACCACTTATTATTTTAGTAAATGATGAAATATATTTTTAAATGTTGTATAGGTAAAGGATGGCGATATGTGATTTGTTTATTTTTTTCAAGATTAAGTTTAATAAATATTTTAAAATAATAATATATTTCATTTACTATTCAAGTTACCATTTATTATTATCCAGATATAATTCAATTTTGCTAACGATATTTTATTGACTATATAAAGGTTTGTTTACTAAATAGTTTTTCAAAATTATTTAAGTTTTTGTGTTTTTTCTTCTTCTTTTCTTTTGCCTAGAGAAAAACTGGCCCATTTTGTTTATAGGTTCAACCACAAATGTTTTAGAACCTTAAAATATTGAAGCTTGCTAACTTGGGACATGATAATTATATAATCTAATAAAAATATTAATATTTTAATTAATTTATAAAACTAACATTTAATTTTTTTTATTTCTTTTATTCTGATCTAATTTTACTGTTTAAGAAACAAAAGAGGCTGAGCCTCTTTAATGACAAAATCAACAATTGGACTGGCCAACAATTCTCTCACCGGCCGTCATTAAGTGGTTTCGAAGGGGACGAGAATCTTTATGCAGGTGTAAGATTCTGTGTTGGGAGAGAAATTTGTATATGTTCACTTAATCAGGAATTTCCAAATGTCTTTGTCACTAATCTACATAGAATTTTTTTTTTCTGCTGAGCTTCTTTTATAAACTAGATGTGCTATGTGTATTAACCTATCCAAGTGGTAGGGAAGGATATTGAAAAATGTTTATATTTTTTTAAATGAAAATGCAAAATATCTAATCTATAATTAGACCAAAAATAAAAATCGAAACACAGAGATTAATATAAAAAACAAATTGTATAGGTGTGGGATGTGAATAAAAAATGTGAGTCATATAGGACATGTAAAACCAAATTATACCGAAGCGTGAAATAGTGGTAAAATGAAATATAAAATAGATTTTTAAAAATATAATTTTTTTGTCTAAATGCGAAATAGAAAACTAATATGAAATGTAAAACGAGAGTAAAATAAAACGTAAAATACGAGATTAGTGTAAGAAACCAAATCTTTCTTGTCTATAAAATACATAATGCGAAACCACGATATAATGAATTGTGAAATCATGATAAAAGAATTACGATTTTTTGTCTAACTACGAAATGTAAAACCATGACAAAAAAAAATTAATATTATTTTCCTAGATGCGAAATGCGAAAATAAAAAATATGAAATGCAAAAACCAAGGTAAAATGACGTTCAAAATGCAAGACATATGTAAAGAAATGCATACGTGCGATACGTGAAACCAAAGTAAAATAAAATGTGAAATGCAGGATTAGTATAATTTGTTTTTGCCTAATTGCGAAATGCAAAACTACAAAATATAAAGTGCGAAACCGGATAAAAAAAAGCATACAAAATGTAAATATACTTTAGAAAAATTGTCTTAACTCGAAATGCAAAAACACAAAATTAAAAGAAAATCACGAAAAAATAAATAAATAAATATTATTTGTATTTTTATTCGTTTTAAAAAAAAATCAATAATACTTTTACTATCACCAACCAAAATGAAATTAAACACCCATTATTCCTATTCAGTAGTCTTTGATGCAAAATCATGGTCCACTACCAAAAGACCTCATACTAGTTGAGGTATGTTCTTACTTATATACTGCTAATCCTTCCCATGTTTAACCGATGTGGGATGTGGGACTTTGGTCGCCATCCTAACAACTCCTCCTCTCGAACAAAGTACCACTTAACCTCCTCTCAATTGACTTTCATCCGCTCACTCTAATCAGAGATTGCTCCATCTGAGCAATACAGCTTTTTACAGCAGATCTATCTACTCACTCGACCATTATGGTCTTGTTCCTTAGCTCCACTATCCACTTCAATCAAGTACCACCGCTTGATGAGTCATGGACGCTCCGAACTAGAATGTATACCTTGAGCATGACTACTGGTTCATCATGTTCGACCTCCGAGAATATTACCACCATCCCGTTCCGTCTGGGCCTGACGCTCTGATACCACGTATTGGGAATATGGGTGTTGTGAATATGGGGTTCTATATATTCCGCCTCCGTATATAAGTAAGAACACAACCGATCTCTATACTAGTATGATATTGTCCGTTTTGGCACCCGAAGGTCCTCACGGCTTTGCATTTGTTCCACTACCAAAAGGCCTCATACTAGTTGACGTATGTTCTTACTTATATATTGCTGATCCTTCCAAAGTTTGATAAAAAGACACAAAAATAAATCAATCACATAAGAAAAAATTAAAGTGGTTCGGATTGTGAAAAGATCATGCATCCACGAATGACAGTGACAAGTTTTATATAAAGAAAGGTTACAAGAAGACTCTCTAAAATAAATCTAACACGACCGGTTTTCTTCTATTACAGATCAGATTCATATTAGAGAAAGAACTATCCGCCTTAATGTTTCTCTTCTACATTGTCTATCTCTCTCTTTATAACTAAACACGTTTGATACTTCCTCTCGCCAGCTAATTCACACACGTTCTAACAACGACTTAAGACATCTTCTTTACCATATATATAATAAATGACTAGTAAGCTGAACTTTCAAGCTCATAGTAGGAACTTACAAACAAAACGACATTGCATGCCTGTTATCTATGCGACCATACACTAGAATAGGTAGTGGCACCACCAACACTGATATTGTGCCTTGTACTAATATGCTCATTACTCAAGAAATTATATCAACGACTATATAATGAATGATTAAGAATAGTTCCTTAATCGTACACCTAACAAGGTATTACTGTATACCAAACGATTATCTATTTAGGCTTATAGTGACTCTATATTTATTCCCCTGGTTACTCAAATACTCTTTATAGAGATCCAATTCACGTGTCTCTGAGACTTGCACAAGTCTTATGCAATTTGTAAACTTTGAGACCAGTAATACCTTGGTCGGATACTTTGACCGAGTGTTCGGCATTGGCAATCTTTGTCACATTAACTTGCTCTTTCTCCACCAGATAGGTAAAGTGAAGATATCTACGTGCTAGTTCTCTCATGTAACCTATGATTCTTCAGTAAATGAAGAGGACTAACATTATCGCAAAATGTAGACATATCTTGTTTTATACTTGTGATCTTACTCCACAATCCTTTCCACCACATGATTGTCTTTATTTCTTCATCGCAATATACACTAAACGTCGGTGGAAAATATAATTTATAAATAAATAAAAACCATATTGTTAGTTTTTTATTTTTTGGCTCACTATTTTTAATAATTTATCCACAAGGGATGAGCTATTCATTTGAGCTTTAAACACCTCTTTTGGTTGTTTTTTGTAATTTTGTTGTGAAAATTGATGATTAAAATACAAATAAGGACCATAATATGTTGTTTAGAGTTTTTGTGGAAGAGAATGGGAGAGAGTAAAAAAATAAAAATTGTAGACCGACTAAAAAAATATCATAAAACCCTCGTGAAAGATTGTCCTTTTAGCAACAAAATGAAAAGAGACATGAGCCTATTGATCTACTATATAATAACACTATTATATATTATTATAAAACATATCCTTCGTGTTAGACATTTGTTAGATCTATATTATAAACTAAATATTGATTCAATATTTCACATTTTCTATTTTTGGGTAACATAAATCTTACATTCATTTGTTCTTCTGTTATAGTATTTAAAGGGCTTAAGTGGTGAAGCTTGATTTTCTTCTTTTATCTCATACTGACTTTAATGATTTAACTTGACTAATTCTTTAAGACGTATTAAGTATAATGTCTGACCGAGTTTGACACGCTTGTTTCTTTATTTCAGTTTACCACATTTGAAATAAGAAAAATGCTACAATCTTCTTCGATATAGAGGTATTTTTAGTTTCAAATATATCTCATCATCTTCTCTTTGATGTTTGTTACAAATTTTTAGACTCCAAAATTGTATGGCCAGGATAGTTTCATTCACTAGGTTTTTTGTATTGCTTCACTTACAAGTTTTCATCATTACTAGAGCTCGTTCAAACAAAATCACACCAAATAAAAAACAATAGTTAACTCCAACTTATTGACTCATAATATTTTAAATCTTACTAATATTATCTTACTTCATTATCATTTATTTATATATTTATATAAATATATGTATATCATACTAGACCAATTATCAAAATATTTTCTAACATATTTATATTGAAATGTTTTTATTTATTTTTAGTTTATCGTAATTTATTAAAAATAAATATAAAATTTCAAATCTTACTAGTATTATCTTACTTCATTCTCATTTATTTATATACCTATAATTATCATAAATATTTTCTATATTTATATTGACTCTTTTTTATTTGTTATAATTTATCATAATTTATTAAAAGATATTTATATAATGTCTTTTAAAAAATAAAATTAAGAAGTCATTTAAGACCTAATAAATCCATTACGGATAAAATAATTTATGCCTAAACTATCCTTCTGTATAAAATCCTACAAACAACTTTTCTTTCTTTTATGTTTTTAAATTAACCGTAACTCGAAAAACAAATATGAAAGTATCATTGATTTTTATTTTTGTAAAACGAACAAAACTAGTACCACGCAAGATATGTTTGATTTTTTTTTAAATATATACATATATTTCACACAGTATTCTCATTATATGGTTTTGCATCTATCATGGTAGGTTGGTTTCGCATCTAGCATGTATTATAGTGGGCCTTCATTTCTAGCACTAGAAAATTTAAATCAATTTTGCATCTAGCAGTAGAAACTTTAAACAAGTTTTGCATCTAGCAAACAAAGAATGTATCGCATCTAGAAAAACAAATAAGGTTTTGCATCTTCTTAATTTATCCTAAAAATTTAAAAAGATTAAAATTTCGTATATTTTAAACTGTAACTCAAAAACATTTCGAAATACCATTTGTTTTGTGTTTTAAAATACACAAAACTACTACCACTCATGTTATGTTTTGATTTTTCTTTAAAAAAATATATTTTACAGAAGATTCTCATTATACGGTTTGACATCTATCATAGTGGGCTGGTTTCGCATTTATCATATTGAGTCTTTCACATATAGCAGTAGAAAATTTAAACAGACTTCGCATCTAGGAGAACAAAGAATGTTTTGCATATTCTTCGTTTATCCTACAAATAAAGCTCGTACCTTTTAAACCCTAACTCGAAAAAAAAATTCCAAAAATACCATTGATTTTATTTTTTTAAAATGAACAAAACTAGTTCCATAATATGTTTTGAATATTGTTTTAAAAATATTTTACATAATATATTTGTTTTTAAATAATTATTAATATTTAGTGATTTTAAAAATTAGTTAGTATTTTAATCATTAACTAATAAACCAATCTACAATTAAGTGTATCTTAAATCAAAAGATTAATATAGTACTAGCTAATACATATTGCAAGAAAAATCCCTAATTGACTAACTTAGTCGAGCCCGTTTTAGTAGAGAGCCTTGCATTGAATTCAACCATCGGATTCAATGCAAATCCGATGGCTTAGAATTCATTGACTGTCAAAAATGAAAATTGACTTAGAATTCATAAAATGAAGGCTTCAATCATTGTCTCGACTTAGAATTTACAAAACCAAGACTTCATATAAGTTTTTTTGCATATAAGTTTTTTTTTATTGAACTAAAATCAATGATTTTCAAATGGTCGTCGAAGAAGATGAACAAATCTAGGGGTAAAAAACAGTGTTAGTCCTCCATGTTTATCACTTGTATTAACATAGTTCATTTCGTTCACTACTGCATAAAACTCATTCCATTCGTTTTAAAATTTTACAAATATAGTCCTCCACACATATAAACCATTTAAAACTGACACGTGACACTTAAATTCTAAGTTTTGTATCACTTTTGGTCCTCAAAATATATGGAGGGACTAATAGTGCAAATTTTTAAAATAAAATGGATGAGTTTTATACATGAACGAAATTGACTACGTTGATACACATGGTAATGACTAACAATGTTTTTGAAATGGACTACGGTGATACACGTGGTAATAAACTAACAGTGTTTTATAGCCCGTTATAAGTAGACTTTAAAAATAAGTACGAATGAAACCCAACATTGATGAAAAGACATGAGCCAATGTGCGATAGAATACTTTGATTAGCTATTACAACCCAAGTGCATTTGTTATACATACACCTAAGTTGAATTTCAGTCCTTTGATTTTTTTTCTTTATTTTATTATAATCCATATATCTAGAATATTATTTAAAAATATGATAATGTTACTATACACAATCTGTATTGTTGAATACAATGCTGACCCTATATATGAATTTTATAGATACAATAGTGGTTGCCATTGCAAACTCTATCTTCTTTTTCATTTTTTATAACTTTTTTATGAATTCAAAATCAAGTTTAGAGAATTTTTTTTAAGAGAATGTGAAATGGATTATTCTTCTTGAAATTCTTTTGATTAATTATTGTTTATGAAGACATACTGAAAATTTCTCTATTGAATTCAGTATCTAATGCTAATGCCTGTGTTGTTGGGGTGGTTTTGTTATTTGTAACCAAGTACAATTAACTTCATGTAAAAAAAATTATTTTTGTTGTTATTTGTAACCAAGTACAATTAACTTCATGTTAAAAAAAAAATTATTTTTTTATAAAATTTAGAATTTTAATTTATAAAATAGTTTAGATGAAAATATAAATATTTAATACAAATTTTATTATAGTATAGATAAGAAACATAAATAATTCAAAATAGAAGCAAATAAATATTTTTCCTTTTTTTGTCTAGCTTTACCCTATAAATTTAAGCACAAATATTTTGTAGCTTTAGGCATTGTAATTATACAACATTAGTGTATAATTTACTTATAGAACTAACATATAACGTTATACTTTTTAAATATTTTTTTCTTCGAGATGTAATTTTATTGTTTAAGAAACAAAAGACTTAGAGCGCTTAAAACAAAAACCGCAATTAAATCTCACGGGCCAACAATTTACTCACGAGCACATATTCTCCGTGCTACATGTATTTTTTGTGTGGTTAAAAACATTAAATAAATTGAAAAGACGTTTATACAAAGATCTGGGGCATACCCCGAGAAGTACAACAACAATCGACTAAAGGAAGTCTTTTGCGAAACAAAATGAAAATAACAGCAAAACGATCAAATCATATAAGAGAGATATGAATCGTCCAATCATATAAGAGAGATAGGAATCGTCCAATACAGGTAGAGTAAAGTACGGCTCAAACAGGTAGACATCAGCAACAACATCTGCAGTCGTCCTAGTGATCAATGAAGTGTCGGATCACGAACAGCTCTCACCAAAGGAATCCTGCATATATAAAGTGGAGTAATAAATATTAATTTTAGAATGACCATCCAGTCTTGGTGCCTTGGAATCTAAACCGAAGATCTGAAAGCATTTGGTGAGAAACCATAGAGGCAATGGCAGGAGGGGAACCAAAGGTTCTTAGGTTCCTCTCATTCCAGACGTGGTAAATTACCGCGGCGAAGCAAGACTGCCAAATAGAATGGTTTCGAGATTGAGACCAATTTGACGCTTCACAAACCCAAGACTGCCAACAGGAGGCGGTAAAGGGGAAACCTAGTTTAATACTAGCATGGGTCCAAATACTCTGAGTGAAACTACAATAAAAAAAGGAGATGCAGGATAGTCTCATTGTTAGAGTTGCACAGGGCACAATTAGATGGGATGTTATAATCCCAACTGAGTAGCTTGTCTTTCGTGACAAGCTTGCCCATAATAGCGAGCCATAAGATGAAGGAATGGCGAGGAATATTGGATTTATTCCAAACTAACCCAGCCCAATCTACTTTAGGGTTGGGCAACTGAATGGCGTGGTACGTGTCCTTGATCGAGAATGAAGTGCATCATTCTTTCGCCTTCCAGAAGGGAATATCGTTGGAGAAGATGTTAGGAAGAGGGAGAGCGAGAATGAGATTGTAGATTTCCAACAGATTGGTGCGATTTCGAGCATTCGCTGATCTAATATTGGACGGTCAGTTCCAGCTCCCATTCAATGATATCCGAGACTTTGAGGTTTTTCCCAAGTCTAGAGTCCTTGATGATACTTTCGCCATAGTGAAAAGCAAGCGAAGAAGGGATGAGCCATGGGTCGTTCTAAAAAGAGGTACTCGGGCCATTTCCAATTGCCACCCTGCATATTTTACAAGCCAAAGGACAGAGACGAATAATTTTCCTCTAGATCCAAGAGGGTGAGGATCCCATCGGGAGGTTCCAAAAATTATTATTTTTATTTGTTTCCATCTTAATCCAGTCACTCCAGATGGAGTGAGTGTTATTACATATGATCGACCAAAGGTGTTTTAGGACAGCCGCCTGATTCCAGATTTTTAAGTCGAGAATCCCAAGGTCGCCCGCTATAGTGGGCGAAGTGACCGTGGTCCAAACGACTTTAGCACCATGGATTTTCAGTGTCGAGCCCGACCAAAGAAAACGACAGAGATACTGAGTCAGTTCTTTAATAATCCTTGAGGGGAGGATAAAGATGGATGACCAGTAGACCTGACTAACGAATAATAAAGACTTAATGAGCTGAAGTCTCCGAACATAAGAAAGGTGCTTAGTGGTACAAGATTCAATTCTAGATGTAATTATGTGGAGAAGAGGATGACAGTCTAAGTGGGTGAGACTGCTAGTAAGAAGGGGCACACCCAAATATTTAACAGGAAGGGATACTTCCGGATATCCCATGATATTGCTAAGATCCAACCGAAGAGACTCATCAATACCGGAAAAGAAGATATGACTTCTAGAGGGATTGACTTTTAGTCCTGAGAGTATAGAACTCATTTAGAGCTTCTTTGATAAGAAGTAGGGAATTCACATCTCTATGACAAAAAATCATTAGATAATTTGCAAAGCATAGATTAATGATTTTGAGTTTTTGACATTTCCAATAAAACCTGAATTTCTTATCTTTACTTTTCTCCGTAAGAATACTAGAAAGAACCTGCATGACAAGAAGAAAGAGGAAAGGGAAGATCAGATCTCCTTGGCTTAGACCTTTCCGTCCTTTGAAGTTTCCATGAGGATCTCCATTAATATTGATGGAGTAAGAAGGAGAAGAAATACATTTGATGATCCATGTGATCATTTTATCAAGGAAATGAATCGCTACAAGAATGTCAAGGATTAGACCATCTGACATTGTCAAAGGCTTTCATTAAATCGATTTTGAGCACAATCTTTTTGTCCCTACAATTAGAATAGTACCTCTTCAACAGATCTTGAGATAAAATGATATTATCAGATATATTCCTTCCTTTTACGAAAGTCGACTGAGAATTATCAATAAGATAAGGGAAGGAATCTTTAATTTTATTGACTAAGATCTTGGATATGAACTTGTAGCTAACATTATAAAGCGCAATGGGTCTAAAGTCGACCGACGCAGAAGGAGAATCTTTTTAGGCATGAGAGCTATAGAGGTGGAGCTCAAAGAGACCTCCAAAGAATCAGAATGAAAGAAGTCAAGGACACCGTTACAAATGTCTTTGCCAACAATGCTTCAATTAGATTTGAAGAAGCAAGAGTTGAAACCATCATGACCCGAATCTTTGTTACTGTCAATACTGAATAAAGTAGATTTTATTTCATCGCATGTAATCTCACGAATCATAGAATCTTTATCCGTATTGGTAATTTTATAGGTTAGAAGAGAGGAAACAATTTCCAGGCCAGGATAACCAGCATAATGCCTGGTCCCTAGAGAGTTTTTAAAGTATTTCACAAAAACCTTTGAAACACTAGCAGGAGTAAAGACAGTAACTCCGGTTTCATTATTGATTGACATAATCTTATTGCGAAAAAGACGAGCCTTAATGCTCTTATGGAAAAAGTTAGTGTTTTTGTCACCAAGCTTGATCCAGGTTTCTCTAGAATTTCGTTTAAGAAAGGATTCTTTGGTTCTACTAAGAAAGATAAAATCTTCTGACGCATCGCATTCTTCCAAAACGAGCGACGGATTGAGCGGGTCACAAACGAGGTTGGATTGAGCTTGGAATAGTCTTTTTTGAGCATTAACAACTCTGGAGCTAATGCCACTAAACTCTTTACGATTGAGCCCCACGAGCACTGACTACAGCCTAAGAAGTTTTTCAGTGACTAGAATCATCCTAGAAGAAGAAATGTGACGATTCCAACTATTATTAACAATTTATTTGGAATTGGGATGAGATTGCAACATATTGAAGAATTTGAAAGGATTTTTACGCTTAGGACGAGGGAAACCGAGGTTAAGCGTGACAGTTGTATGATCACAAGATTGAAGAAAACCAAAACGATCGTAAGACAGTGGGAATATATCGTCCCAAACAGGGTTGACAAAGACTCTATCAATCTCGGATATAATCGGATTATCAGGTTGTTTATTAATCCAATTAAAGTGAAATCCAATAGATCAGATATCACTGAGCTCACTATTGAAGCAACAATTGTTATAATCATCAATAGCAGATGTCCAATTGTCGGTGGATCCAATACCCTCATTTGGGTGGCGAATGGCGTTGAAATACCCAAGCAAAACCCATTGAGTATACTTGTCTACCATGGAAATGGTAGACAGATCATTGCAAAGGGGGGGGGGGATTCTATCCATAGCTTCATTAGAAGTATAAATTGCAGTAAATCTAAAAGAAGCATTAAAATTATGACATGTAGCTAAACAGTGAATATACTGAGAGGATTGGGACTCTCTAGTTATGGTGATGAGACTAGGATTCCAGATAATCTATATTCTGCCTAGATGGTGAGAATAGTGATTTGTAAAGATATGCAAAAAAAGGAGCCATATGCCTAATAATAGACTCTACTTTGTACAATTGGACTTTAGTTTCAACTAGAATTAATAAGGAGATACTATTACTAATAATAAATCTGTAATATCCTTTTGTCTAACAGGTTCATTTAATCCCCTAACAGTAGAAGAAGAAATATTCATAAATTAGAAAACTTACAACGCTTTAGACGATAATCCTGTCGGAGGACAAATCCAAAATACCCTTAGTTTTATCATCTGTGAAATGATGCCTTTTAAGAGGCGAGTCAACCTCCTCACCGCTTTCACCTCCTTGACTTCCTCAAGGGAATCAAGACGTTGTCCGCTAAGTCGCATTGGCTCAATATCAGAAGGATAAGACTCATCTGAAGTAGCAAGCAAGGAAGGAGTGGAGGGAAGTTTGGATGCTCCTTTTTTAGAAAGGCGGGGGGAGTGTCCAAAAACAACACAATTTGCACGTTGAGGAGGAAGGCCTTGATATTCGAAATTCACCGTAATGAATTTGCAACTAACCTTGAAGGTGAGCTCCGAGTGGATTTCGGCTCCCGCAGAATTCATAATTCAAATACGAGCAAAGCGTAGTTTTTCCATCCTTTCCGTTTGATTTTCCACATATAAAGAAGTGCCTAAAACCAATCCGATTTTGCTAAATCCCCCAGCTGTCCAAAGCTTTAAAGATAGATTAAAAACTTTGAATCAAATAGGGATTTCTTTGTGGGGATCTTTGATGAGAGTGGAAAGAGGGGCCCAATTTTTAAGACTGATCAAATTCCCACCAAACTGCCAAGGGGGCATGATCCAATACCGTTTTAGACATCTCTTCCGACCCAAATTTAAATAGAAAATACCCTTCGGGAAGAGGTTTAAAATCTAAAAGACCAAATTTTCTCCATAAAGAATCAACATTGGCTTTGAGAAGGGTAACGTTTTGAGGTTGAGTAAGGAAATAACCCAATAAACAAGCCTTCCATAAAACCGGAGAGCCCATAACCGACTCATTTAAAATAAAATCTACTTCATTATGATCCATATGGTTAAGCCCAATAACCGAAGGAAAGTAGTTATCAAGGTGACCCGCAACAATGCTAGCATAGGATGGGGTAAAATGAGAATTTGGCTTAGATTTCAATCGCATGGTATTAGAGCTTGTGGAGGGAGTGTTTGAGATCTTTGAAGGAGTTTTGTGGATTTGGGCCAACTTATTTAAGAACTTCCTTCCCTTTGGGCCTTTACCTGAATTACCAAAATTCATAATAATGGAATAAAGCTTGTAAGAAGATCCGGCTCCAAGTAAACCTTTTCCTTTATTTTCCACTGGCCCAACAAAAGATATAATTTTGGTCGGCCCAATAAACTTAGAAGTCTGGCCCATCAACCCACACCTCTGGCCCAAGTTATTACCACCAGCCTGCTGGCCCAATAAACTAGATTTCTGGCCCAAGCGGGTATCATCGGTCTGATGACCCAACGAAGACAATGGGTGTCCGTTCTTACACTCAGACTTCTGGCCCATGTTTTGAACAAAACTTTCTTGACCCAATTTGGACAGCAAATGACCTGATTTGTCAATCGAGCAAGGTCTCGACATCATTAGGGATTTGAAGGTCTGAATCACGAAGAGAGGGTAACAAATGGAAGGGTGAAGTTGTTGACTTAGGGAAGTCGAAGGAAGGTGGCTCAGGAGCCACTAGTTCTTCTTAGCAAAAAATCCCAAATTTGAGTCTCTAGATAAGGGGCCAGAGTTGCTCGAGGAAGGTGAGGCTTAGGCGAAGCAAACTCCATGGATGTCCATAATAGGAATGAAGATTATAGGGCTAATGGGAAGGGATTTCTCATCAGTCTGTCCAGGGTTACCTTGTTTGAGAGGTTGGGTCAAAAGTGGAGGGTGGCTTTCGTTCATTTGGTACTCAGGTGGAGAATCCCTAATTGTAGCCACCAGGTTGGTATAAAGTCCTTTTGAGACGTTGATCAGCCCAGAACCAACAGTTGGTGCTTTCAAAAGAGTAGTTGGATAATAACCTGACGCAGTGGAGAAGTCCAAAGGGGGGATCTCACTTTTGGGAAGAACCGACGAAGGTCAAAAGGCCTTCAAATCCGGTGAAGCCATATTCTGGAAAAGGATGTGACCTTGGCCAGACTCCATGTGGTGTCTGGCCAAGGCTAATGTGTTTTTGACATAGTCCTCGTGCTGAGGAGTAACACGATGGGTAACAGAGGATTCCTTGGAGGTTAAAGGGTAGCTCAAGGCATCATTGCAGGCCGGTTGGATTGGACGTTGATTGCCACATGAGGGTGGAGGTAACAGTGAGGAAGGGAAGGCAGCCCAAAAAGAGAAGAAGAATTCAGTTCGAATGGGAGAGAATGATCCCAATTTTCCAGATGGTTATGCAGGGCGAAAAGATCCAAGGGAATCCATGGAGAACCGGTTAAGGTAAGGGTTTTTTAGTCTCTACTTTTGAGAATTTAATTTTAGATTTAGGGAGTTGCTTAGGTGAACTGAGCTGCTAATTGAGGTGGAGATTGATAAATAGAGATTTATGGATTGCTTGGTGTGTGAGGAAGGTCTAGGTAGAGGGAGTAGCTTGCTAGGATTGGACGTATGAGTCAACGTTTTTGTGGCCTGTAAATCAGCCTGAAAAAGTTTAATGCAGTGGTTAGACATATGGTTAATAGAGAGCAGACTGAGTCTTAGAAGACTGTAATATTGCAGTATAGTACAAGAGGCAGAGAGCATAGGGGAAGAGAGCTTGTTCTTAAGCTCGAAATGGTAAAAGAAAATATGAGCCATGGAAAGAGGGCCTGCAGTTTGCCCAAAAAAGGAGAGAGAGGGGTGATGGGAAGGGTGGGAGCTACTTTTGATGAAAGTAATAGAAAAGTAAGAGACCATTGGACCATAAACCAGCTAATCTAACTAAGTTTAGATCTTGAACCAGAACCATATTAGTTAGATAGTAAAATGAAATTTCACCGCTGTGAATGGTGAGAGTTACTAACAACTTGGATTTGACACAGAACCGGGGATAAAATGTTTTGAAAGAAATATGGAACCTGATTTGTTTCTTGGGTTGGATGGTGTATTGTAGGGTTGAAGACAAATGGTTATCTACCTTGAGGCATCCCATGGACCGGTGTGGAACCTGATAAGGAAGAGATAAGACATGGCATATTCCAACAAACTTCAATAGAGGAACAGCCAAGGAAAGGGGTGGATACTTAGATAGCTTAGCTATGTTCACAACATAGACAAGCCAATCTAAGGTATAAGGATCGGCATTAAGTCCAACTCTCACCAGAAGGTTTAGATACTTGATAAGATGCAACCTTGATGGGGAGATGAGGGGTTCACCAGCAATGATAGATGGCTGAGTTATCCACTGGCTCCAAGCAAGGATAGAAGACTGAGTTATCCATCGTGCCAATTCCGGTGGAGTAGTAACCCTGGAGAATGGAAGATTGTGCCATCACATAGCAGCCCTCAATCATGAAGAATCCATGGAAGAACATGAATCTAAAAGTTACTGTTGGCCAAAACTAAGAGGAGAGAGGAGAGAGCATCCCCTTACGTGCTACAAGTATTATATATCCCTTTATAAGGAAGAATTTTCAAATGTCTTTCTCACTCATCTCCATGCACTAAATTTTTTTAATAAAATTTTAGGATGAAGCACGGTAATGGATAAATATTTGGAGTTTGATTAAATAAAGATATGAAATACGAAAGGAAACGAGGATAAAACTAAAATTGAAAGGTGAAATTAAAGTAAAAAATTATTTTTTGTTTAAGTGTCAAAAGTGAAATGAAAAAAATGTGAAACGCAAAATAAAAAATCAGTGTAATAATTTTTTTTTATATATATACAAAATACGAAATTATAAAATACGAAATGCGAAATGAAGATAGAATGATAAGCAAAACGTGAAACCATTATAAAAAAAGATTTTTTAACCTAACTGCAATGAGAACCCAAAAAATACCTAATGCAGAATCATGATAGAATGAAAAGCAAAATGTGAAACGATTGTACAAAAAATAATTTTTTTGACCTAACTGAAATGCGAACCCAAAAAATACGTAATGCAGAATCATGATAAAATGAAATGCAAAATGTAGACAAGTGTAAAATATTATATCTGTGCCTAAGTACGAAATACGAAACCAAAGTATAATCAAATTCGAAATGCGAGACGAGTGTACAAATAATTGTTTAAGTGCGAAATACAAAACCAATGTAAAATGAAATTTGAAATGCGAGATGAGTGTAAAAATAATTGCCTAAGTGCAAAACTAGAAAATGCAAAATGTAAAACCAATGTAAAATGAAATGAGATATGCAACATGCGAGAGTAATGTAACTTTTTTTGTTTTCTTAAAATATGAAATGAGAAAGTGGATTAAGTAAAATACAAAATGTGAGTCTAATGTAAAAAACGTTGTCTTAGTGCAAAAAGTGAAACCAGAAAATGTGAAACTGGACTCAAAATAAAATAAATTAAAAATATCACTAATAGATCTAGTTTTTTTTGTCTTAAAAAACCAATAGTTCTTTCACTATTGATCAGCTCGGATATCGCTGGAAGCTATCACCGGTCATTCTGATAATATCTAAAGGAAATTTCGGACAGATCGAATAATAGTCAATGGATGAACAGTAGCTTGAGTGGAACAATGAATTAGCTTTGTGCTTAGTAGCTCATTTCTTAGGTTTGGGGGCTCATATGACTGACCTGGCTATAAGGTCTGACCTGCACGACCCATGGGTTAGAGAAAAACACTATAAATACCCCAACCAACATCATTAAGATGGTCGGATTTTTTCCAAAGACATTAAATATAAGCACACACCTTCGTTATCTCACAACTCATTACAAAAATAGTTAATATCCACCAGCTAAAGATTTTCCCATTTTTTTGCCTTAATCGAGATTTTACCATCACCAACTATAACCAACCAAATGAAATTCAACACCTAATATTCTCGATCTCTAGTCTTTGATGCAATATCAAAGTTGGTTGAAAATATTTAAATGTGAAAACATAATTATTATTATCATTGTTATTATTATACATTTACAAATATAAACACATAACATAATAATATAAAATATATTCAGCTGAAACTCAAATCAAAAGCCCATGTAATTTTGTCAGGAGTTGAGCTAAATGAGAAGAATTAGTTTTACAATTCAATGATACTTATAATAAGAGTTATTTGTTAGTACTCAAGAATGCATTTGGTAAGCTATACTATTCAATTATAGGTCATGGCTTTAGGTTATCGATGATTAACTTTTTGTAAATATAAATGTGGCAAAAGAATAAATAAAGCTTTCGCTATTACGACCTTCCAACATAAATTTTGATAAAAATATTAAAAGTAAACCAATCACAATTGATTTTTAAGTTGTTCGAATTGTGAAAAAATCTGATATCTATAGACGATGGACCCAAGTTTATATAGAAGAAGGTTACAAGAAGACTCTCTCAAACACAACTGGCACAACCACTATTATTCTACTACAAATAAGAATCATATTACATAATGAACAATAAATATGAGTGTTTCTCTCAATGCTTGTCTTCAAACTTGTCATTATTTTTAAAAATATACAAGCTTTAGACTTTCTTTCTTTAGCAAATTCACACACACTCTGAAAGCGGTTTTTTACCTCTTCTCCCCTATATATAGAATCAATGATGAGTGAGCTGAATTTCCAAACTTATGATAGGAACTTAAAACTTGTTCCTTAGAAAAGTCAAGTGAGAATGATGTTGTAACGCTAACTTGTGTGTGACCATACACTGCAAAAGTTGGTGGCACTACCAACGCTGACTTTGTACATTTTACTATTATGCTCATTGCTCAAGCAAGCTCATATCAACAACTACTTAGTCAATGGTTAAGATTAAGTTATTAATCATACACCTAATAGTTTTCTACCTAGGCTTATAGTGACTCGAGTATCCACTGTCCCAATTAACCAACTACTCTTTAGGTACATACAGTTCACCTATCTCCAAAACTTGCACAAGTCTCATGTAATTTGTGAACTTTGAAACAGGTTATACCTTGGCCAAATAATTTGAATTTGTTTTGGCTCTTGCAATATTTGTCACATTCACTTGATACTTATCCACCATAATGATAAAGTGAAGTTCTCTATGTGCTAAGTTCTGTCATAGAACTTAAATTTCCTCAATAAATGAAGAGCACTGGCATTATCACAAAACAAAATCATATTATTCTATACCTGTGATTTTACTCAATAATATTTTCAAGCACATAGGTTCTTTCATTGCTTCAGTAGTAGCGATGTAATTGGATTCCTTATATGACAATGCAATTAACTTTTGAATATATGATTAACAGCTAACCATTTTTCCAGACACAATAAACAAACTTGATTTTTTGTGTCAAAATATCGTGCATAATCAGAACTAATTTACCTTTCAGCATCTCATCACCTTTGTACTTGTGATTACAACATAACCTAACTTCAAGAGAATTTTCACATGAATTTATTATCTTTACTTCAATTGGTTCTTTAGTTGTACCCATTTTTAAATGAGCACCAATGGGATTTCCAACCTATTTAGATATGATCATACAAAACTTCTTGAGAGCCTTCTATATATATATATATATATATTATTGAGATGATAATGTATAATGTTCCCCTTGATCTTTATATCAAGTATCCTCTTAGTTTCTCACATAGACTTTATCTTAAACATTCACACCAGATGTGTCTTCATCGTTTCAATTATGATATTGTCATTTCCAATGGAAGAACCTCCTTATTAAATACCACATATCGGCTACAATAACCTATTATGTTTTTCACATTCGAGATAGTTGGCGAACAAACACCTTACAACTCTAACATTAAACTTATTTTCTTCACATGTGCGTAGGAAACACATTCGAACACTCTCAAATTGTCTAGCACAAGTTTTTTTATTGACATTTAAACTTTAGCAACGTAGATAGACTCATGTTGATGATATATCCAATTGTTATTACAACTTTTAGATAGAACCTTCAGACTATTCACGCTGTCAGAATCCTCTCATCAAGCACATTGTGTTGAATATTTCCTTTCACGATTCTGTATCTAACAATGACAAGTTTAGAATTTTCCAGTTCTTAAAAGCATCAAACTTTTCACATTGGTCTTAAACATTATAACCAATAATTTTATAGCGTAGTCATCAATCAAATAAATGAAATAATTTACACCACCCATGGTGGCCTGCGTTGCATGACACAAAGATCTAAATAAACTTATCCAAGCACATCGTTGGTCGTATGGTTACTAGGCATCAACTCAACCATTTTCTGTTACCTAGCATACATCATTGGTAAAAGCTCAACTTATAAATTATGTCACCATCCAACAAACCTCGTTTGCTAAGCTCAATAAAGCCTTTCTTACTTATATTTTGTAACCTTGTATACCACAACATGGTTGAATCACTCTCTGCACTAGATATACCTTCGGCTACTATAGACCATTTGAAGACTAACATACGGTTAGTTCTATAGGCTTTCATAATAACTAGTGAGCCTTGCAACACCCTAAGTCTGTCATCTCTAACCTTATATGTAATCCATTCTTCATATAACATAACAATCAAAAGAAGGTTTTGTTTAACATTGGACACATATGTTGCATTAGAATGGATCATGCTTGTAACTATATTAAGGCCATGGTAGTTAGGAGTTTTATTTACACCAATGATATTAGAGAAATTGTTGAGAAAATGATAGCCATGCCCTTTGGGAGTAATAAATGAGACCCGTAAAGTCATTACTATAAATAATTTTGTTTATGAAAACAAAATATTTGATACCATTATGGAAGAATTTGAGTTATGGTCCCTAATTTGAGCTAAGTCTCGCGAGACTTCTGCTTGATTTTTTTTTATTTTGCACGAATGAAGAAGACATAATTTTTTTAGGCATAAATTTCATCATCGATGAGAGAAGGGTTGAGGGATTAATTCATCAGGCTCTGATGTGATTGGAGGAGAAGAGAATGTGCTAATTGATGTGCTTACTAATGTTACTAACTTTCTATTATTAAGAGAGGATAGCATAATTTGGGTGTGCTTCAGCTTGGAAAATATGATAGACAAGATGCAGTCTTTGGTCGGAAGGTTTTAGCTATTGTTCATGATGGAAACGTAATCAATGTGGGGTTCCACATGTTGAAATATCGAAAAAAAAATTTAGCAAGGTGACTTATGGTACTATGATATGGAGTAATAATGGTTTGGTTAGAGGAATGCAGGTAATCATAATGGTTAAAAGAGTTTGGGAAAGGATCATCCCATTAGTTAGTCATAGGTACACAGTCAATTCTCGAAGAAATAAGATTTTTAGTTTGTTTGTTGAACTAAGAGAATTAAAAATCAGTGCCTTAAATCATTGAGACCACAGACATTCTTATATCAAATAATCATAATAATAATGAGAAAGAAATGAGACTTATAAGGTTTACCGGTCGAGGATCATATTATCCTCGAGTTGCTCGTGAACAACAAGATTATTGACATGCATTTTATATTTTATATTGGCTAATGAGAGAATTGACTCATGTGGCCACTTGATCACCATCAAGAATCTCCAAGTAGACTTGGACAAGGGTCATGTTATCACCATGAGACACTACGAGTTCAATCTCGATAGAAGGTTCAACGTTTATGTCACCATCAAAGCCTATCATTTTGGCATTTTAATTTGGGGTGGTTCGTGTATTGTTGTCACTTGCGAAGATCACTAGGGTTTGTGAACTGGTGTTGATTATGGGATCTTTTCTAGGCTGACGGGGAGTAACAAGCAAGTTACTAGAGTGTGAAGAGACGAGAGGCTCAGACCAGTTCGTGATGATATGACCAAACGACTAACACTTGTTACACAATGGTGGAAAACCCTGATACTCAATATGTGGAGGGGTGCACTTTCCTACGAATATGTTTTCCAAATCATCAAAGAACTCATCAACATCATTCATAACAATACAAGTTTTGACAAAACTCAGACGAAATTTATTTGTGGTATGAATGTCAACGTATATGAGGGTGCCAAGGAACCTGCCAAAGATATTGACCCCTTTTTCTGACTAGAGCTCGTGAGAAATCCCGTGAAACTTAACCCAAAGAGGTATAGACTAAGCCCCCAATGGGGTAGCCGAGTTGGTTGAGTATGGCATGCTTGTGACCAAAGGTCATGAGTTTGAGTCCCTCTCTCTCGGCTGAGCCTGTCACCTTGTGTGGTTTACCTTATGGCGTTGGTTTGCAGGCTATCGCGTCAGACTGGGGGTTTACCATGTGCGCACTCATTGCACTCTGAGTAGCGGCTGCGGGTTCCTTCCGGGGAAAAAAGAAAAAAAAAGAGGTATAGACTTCAAAAGGTCTTTCACAATAGAATTTATTGACTCTCATCTTTTGAAAAAGGTAGGATGATTTTAAAAACTAGAGCGTCATCTCAAGTACTTGGGTGCGTTATTATCAATATAAAACCAAAATAAGAAACGTTCTGAAAGAGTTACCTTGCAATCTTGCAACCCATGGGTGCCCCATATATTTATAACAATAGAATGAACGTGATATGATACCTATTTCTTACCAATGAAGTCCCTTGAGGGACATTTTTTCCATTCAGTCTTATCTACATTAATTTTATCACAAGAGATTCCCAGCACACCATCTTGAATGTGGAGGTATTGAATCATCTCAACCATCATAGTTGACCTGTTATCTTGGATGATAGCTACTATGCCGGCCCAGCTTTGCGATGGTTGAAGCAGGATAGGGATAAGAATGTTCTGATGAACCGCATGCGTAAACATGGTAAAAAGAGTGGTGCATGTGTGCTCACGAGGAGGGAGAGGGTAGAGAGAAGGTTGTAAAACATATTAAGAGCGATAACAGTGCGGGAGCAAGGGCTCTTAAGGATTCTAAGCGAGGTTTAAATAGAAGGACTGAGAAGTAGTGTAACCGCGATCACCACGGGACCAGTTGATGATTCTTCCACGACTGTTGCACCCTGGAAACGACTAAGGGAAAGAGTTCACTGGGGTAGTTCCTAAAGAAAGTAAAAGTACAAACAAAGCATATAAATCAGGAATAATAGAGGAGACGAGGGTGTGAATGATCTTCGATGGGACATGGAGAAGAATTTTCATTAGGTTATTGAGCGGGAGATGAAAGGGGTTAAGAAACGTGAGTTGCTCAGATAGAGGAAGATGACCATGGGTTTGATTTGAAAAATTTGAGACACATTTGCGTCTTTCAACGTTAGACCAGTTACAGAACTCGTTGATTTAGTCTTCGACATATAAAGTATTAGGTAAAGAGCTATGGACAGAGTTGATAGACCTTAAAGCTAATATTTGGCTATGCATGTCACCGACCTGACATGTGGTCAACGGAGGTAGTTAATGTATATGTTGTGGTAGGCGTGGCACTTCTTGGATAAGGTTTATTAGAATCTTTGAGCGATTGACATTTTTTACCGTAAAGCTTCCAATGACGGGGAAAACATTCAAATCAGGAATCAAGGACGAATTCAAAGAAGACATTGAGCATGGAGCATTGATGGAGGTAGGTGAAGGCTTCATAATATTACCACTATCATGTGTCATAAGTGCAAGACAATCAAGGTGAAAGAAAATGTGTTACCTAAAAAATAATATTTGTGATACGACCTAGCTTGGTATTGGGTGTACTAAAGTCAGCTTCCGATCGATCTTTTTTTTTCATTGAGCTGCATGTGGGTATGATTGGAAGGAAATTGAAAGAACCTAGGTTTGTTCGCCATCAAAATGCGCACTTCCACCAACGCAAGCCTGAATGTCTGATTTTGGGGGTGAAAATCGTGAATCTAGTTTGAGGAGAGTGAAAGCATACATGCACAAAAAGTGAGAGGTCATGAACAGAGACAATAAAGCTTGTATTATATGAAGCTGGATAGTTATGAAAGGAATTTGCAGAACTAACCGATGATCTGGTTTCTACTAACTAGGAAAATAGTAAAAGAGGCGGTTCGAACAAAAGGAGACCCCATGGAAAAAAGTTTATTATTATGCATATTGGTCTGTATATGAGTACTAAAGTAGAGAATAATTTTTCTCAACAGTCTCAATTTTTTAGTAGATAAAACGTTTCCATTCTTCTAAAAGTATTTCCATGTGTTAGACCATAATCGTGTAACATAGAGAAAAACAAATTATTTCAGTTTGTTAAGGTACTTTCTAAAGAACAGAATAAAAGAAAAAATCACCTTTTAAATTTATAGAAAAAGATAAAGAAAGTAGGCTTCCATATCGAGAACGATCTCCAGTGTAATATAGGTAGAGTATTGTGATAGAGATTAAAAAAACTATCAATATGAAAAATGTGGATAATCGTTGATAGTTTACAATATATAATAGAGAAAAAAAGACCTAAAAAGAGTTAATCCATAATTAAGTATTAAGAGTTTATCACACCTTTTTGGAATATCCACAACATAATTGTAAAATCCGGTTTTTATTTATTTTAGTCTACTATTAGTGATTTTTTTATGTTCATCTTAATTTTTCTTAGATTTGGATTTAAAAGTCGGAATACTTTTATAGCCTTTCAAAATTTCATGTTCAAGTTTTTAGTATATGTATGAGTTTTAAAGCTATGACTGAAAGTTGAAAGTTGTTATTTATAATTTAGATTAAGATATTACAAATTAATAAAAAGATGTTATTCAATAGGTTGAAGCAATGTAACAAAGCAGTCTAAACATCAACAAGAATGACAAAATGGTTAAGAATTCGGACCGACCAATACAACGGCCAATTACTTTGGTATTTCTAAAGGTTTTTATGCTGTAGTACGAGTTTAACTTGAATTCACTTTTTTCCTCTTTCATAGATTCCCAACAATGGGGTTTGTGTTTTCCAATTTTTCGAACCCACTGTAGTATTATTTTAACACTTCTTAAAATGGTAATTTTTTTACTGTAGTAAAATATTTTTTTATGTGCTATTTTAGATGGTCAAACATGAACTAGATTATTTTTTTGGTTTAATCTATTTTTAATCCATCTAATGTGTATCTTTTATTATGTAAATGTTTATAGTTTAAGAGAGTTTGACCATCTATATAAACTAATTATGGATGCATTAGCATTACAAAGGTTTTTTAAACAGAGAAGCTATAACTTATGGACGGTGTTCATTTCATATTATTTTAATATTATTATATTTTTTTTATTCTACAATTTTTTTAAGCAATTACTAAAAATATATATATAAAAAATCATTAAAAATATATTTAAAATAAATAATATAAAACACTTTTAGAATCAATAAAAAAATCCTTGATTATGAGATACACCATTTAAAATTTGGACAAGCATAAAATAGCCAAAATTTCTGTACTAAAATTATAAAAGTGATTTTGGAGTAAACAACAGAACAGGAAGATGACTATTACGAGATCAGTTAGACTGAATTTCTGTCTCGGTGCGCCGCTGATGAGCCTCGCTCATTGCGCCTCCTAAACTTGACACCACAGTTGGTGACAGCTTAACGAGACGTGCCTTAAACGCTATTGGTACAGCCTTTAAGTTTTCAACCCCTGCCTTGGTCCTGCCAAAATTCTAAGCAACCTTAATCTTCATTAACTTCTAACTTTGAGAGTGAAAAGAAAAATATAAAAATATAAATATTAAAGTTCATTGTTGGAGCTTTTTTTTGTCATTGTGGAATTACTTTATTTGGTAACAACATATTACCAGTTGGACTACCAAGGTGGCTTCCATTAAATCCCCTTAAATATAATCTGTTCAACTTTGTGGAAGTTTTAGATCAATGTGAGTTTTGTAGAATATATGTTTCTTAACAATATTTCATTTTCACCAACTAAAAATATTAAAGTCTATTTAATTATATATATAAAAGTGAACCCATGCTACAAAGTGGAATTTTATACGATCTAGTTTTGCAATCCTGTCTACCAATGTAAAATAGTTTAATGGTTGTAGAAACCGATTTAATGACATAAAATTGCTTACAATCTTACAGTGTAACAAGCTAAAAAGAAAATTCTGAAAGAAAAATATAGAGTACAAATTGAACTTACTTCCATCAAAGTCCTAGAAAGATTTCAGCTGATTTTAATAAAATAAAATAAATAAATGTTAGTCATCTATATATGGAAGATCCTCCAATTCCATAGTAATATTCTGATCGAGCTTAAAGAGTGACAAGTAAAACCTAAATTAAATTCTCATGAATAAAATGTTAGATAAATATTGAATTTGAACATATCTTAATATATCAGTTATTAATATACTAAATAAGATAAGATCAAGCCGTAAGGTTTTTCTCTGCATAAAAAAACCGTATAATGATGTCGGAAAATGAAATGCAAGTAACATTTCTAAAAAAAATCTCGAACATTAATATCACTTTGTTTATAAAAGACTGATACAGAACAATTGGTTGATACTATCTAGATAACGGACATAATAATTTATAAATAATAGTGTTCCGTACTTAAATGACCAAAAATATGAAGGTACTTAAATGACCAAAAATATGAAGAAACTTTATGAATTATACAAACAATAGAACTGTGCTTAGTGATATTTTCTATATTCCCTTTAGATTTTCCCAAAGTTTAGAATAAAAGTTAGAAGAATAAGCTTATATTAACAGTGGCGGATCTACGTTGGGGCTCGGGGCGTAGGCCCCCTCTTACCTAAAATATACCTTTTATAATTTTTTTAAGGTAATAATATAATATTAAAATAAAATTTATACGCCCCTTACCTAAATTATACGCCCTCCTACCTAAAATATATATTTTATATAAATAATATTAAAGTAAAAATTTAAGAAAATAATTGTTTTTTAGGAATGTTATAAATTTAAAGTAAAATTTTAATTTAAAAATTATTATGTTGACTAATTTTAATAAACTTTTTAGATTAAAAGTCTTAGGCGTTAAAAAATTTAATTTAAAAAATCTTGGATTATGGCTATTTTTAAGGAAAAATTTAAGTAAAAAATCTTGAATATTTTAAAAGAAAATTTTAAGTTGGTATTTATAAATGGTTGGATGTAGTCTCGGGCATCTCAATCTCTAGAATATTAGAACTCTTGATTGATTTTGTAAGTATTCTCATTCTTTTTTGCGATAATATGTTTTGATTTTATATTCGTTCAATCTTTCTATTTCTAATTAATTATGTTTTATCTCTTACTTTGATTTAGAAAAAGATAATGAATTGCTGCTTATGAACGAGAGAGACGATATTTAAATCAAAGAAAAGGGGAAAAAGGAAGAACACGATCCGAAGGAAGAACACGATCCGAAGGAAGAACACGATACGTCCCAATTTATTTTTTCAAGGTATGTATGTTTTTTTGTTTTCTTTTGAAATTTTATTATTATTTTGATCTTAAAACACTTGATAATCAATATTTGTTTCTGATATGATTTGTGGTCACTTAGGAAAGTAAAAATAGATTTACATAGTTTTAGATAGCAAAGTTTTATTTACTGAAATTATTTTGTATAAAGTAATTGATTTTAATTTTTAATCTGTTTAAAGACAATATATATGGAAATATTTGTTATTTTTTAAAATAAAATTATATATTTATATTATAAATATCTTTTATATAACCAAATTTTATTTATTTTCATCTATTTTTCAAAAATATATTTTTTTATAACAAATTTTATTTACTTTTATGTAAATTTTAAAATATCTTTTTAAAATATTAAATTTGGTTTTGTTATATTTTATTTTATTTTATATATCTTTTAAAAATAATATATATTAAGATACATTAAGATTTATTGATGTAATAATAACATATTCTAATAAGAATATTTTTATTTGTAGACTTATAATGGAGCGTTATTTTGCTAATAGTGTTGGTTTTTCAAGTAGCTCGAGTTATAATAATAATATGATTCATCCTAATCTGATTGTCTCTACATCAAGACCTAATGATGATAGTGTAGAATTTCATTGTGATCCGGGACTACGCCAACTTATTGAAAATCCTGATAGTAATGTTAGAGATAAAATTCGACGAGAATTCATATCAAAAGGACCTTGCCAATCAAAAAATCATATTTTCCCCAAAAAATAACCGGAGTTTTCAAGTTACATGGTTCGAAAAATATCAATGGTTGGAATACAGTGTGCATAAGGATGCGGCATTTTGTTTAACCTCCCCCCTACTTCAATTCCTAGATCCGCCACTGCTTATATATAATGAGCTTATAAGTGGGGTATACGATTTAAAGTTCTATGCTTGACTTTTAGAGTGATGTTAATGTATGAGCTTCAAAATTGTGGTTGAACAATGGAAGTGTTGCCATAAATTTAGGTTGAGAAATTAACTGATGAAAATTTGTTGTTGGACATAAATTTAGGTTGAGAAATTGAAAACTAATGAAAATTTGTTTGCAATAGAATACTCTTCCCATCCGGTAGGAGCCTCTTTTATATATATATATATATATTCAATCATATTTTTTATTATTCATTTTACATTTCATTTATTTTTATTTCAATTTACAATTGCAAGTTCGACATTCAGGCTCAAATTAGTCCATCGGAGCCTTTCTGTTTTACTTTTGATGTCATCACCAAGAGTTTTTGACGGACTCATATTCTACTTAAAACTATCATCATTTTTATCTTCTCTAAAGGTATGATCGCAACAAATATAGTAACTACTATTCAAATACAAATGCGGTACCCATTTGTTCAATCACATACCATAAAATTGAATCGAGGTACCTTATTTCTAAATCCCACAATATTAACCAGATTCTCGCCCTAGTTTTCGCCTTTCGTCATTTGCTTCGGAAGGAATTATTAGGGGTGAGCAAAAACCGAAAAAAACCGAACCAACCGACCGAACCAAACCGAAATTGATCGG
This sequence comes from Limnanthes douglasii subsp. nivea, assembly GCA_036936605.1. Classification (NCBI taxonomy): domain Eukaryota; kingdom Viridiplantae; phylum Streptophyta; class Magnoliopsida; order Brassicales; family Limnanthaceae; genus Limnanthes; species Limnanthes douglasii. The sequence continues at coordinate 304,580,518 of JAUPFV010000002.1, read as the reverse complement.
TTTGGTCGGTTTTTTAAAACTAAATTTCGGGTTCGGTTTTAAAATTTTAAACCGAATTAATTTCGGTCGGTTTTCGGTTTGTCCGGTTAAACCGTCCGAATAAACCGAACCGACCGAATTTACTGGATATATTATATATATATAACTCTTTCACAACATGTAAACACATGTCCCAGTGGTTATAACAAACTACCTTTATCCTTGTGACTGAGGGTTCAAATCCGATTCTAAAAGTAATTTTTCGTTTCTCTTTTTATCTTTCTTTGACGTTTCTAAAAGTAATTTGTCGTTTCTCTTTTTATCTTTTTTTGACGTGACTTGACACTACTCTGCAGAAGAGTTTTTTGATTTTGACGTGACTTAACACTACTCTGCGAACGAGCCTAAGAACTTTATTCTATTAAAGAGAACCCATTTGAGATTCGTTCAATTCAAAAGTGCAAATTGAGAGATTTTCTGTTTTTTTTCTAACCGAACTGTACCGATTCGACCGAATTGCACCGATATTAAACCGAAAAATCGAACCGAAACCGACCGAAACCGAAAAACCGAAACCGAAAAAAAACAAACTTTTTTTTAACTAAATCGGTTTAATAATATACAAACCGAATTATTTCGGTTTAGTTTGAAAATTTATAAAAAAACCGACCGAACCGACCGAATCTCACCCCTAGGAATTATTGATTTAAATCTTTTCCAAACAACCCCAGTTTTTTCGCCTATATTCCGTAAAGTCATAGCAAGAGAAATGTTGGAAGTAATCTAAACTAGTTGGTTTGAATACGTATTGTCTAGTTTATGACGTCTCTAATATCATTTATAAGGGTAGTTATTTAGATAAGACCGAATAGTTTCTCTGTATTTTGTATATAAGAAAACAGACCCTTGTATTGATATTTGGAATGAGGTTAACATTTCCGCACTTCTTGTTTATCTCTATAAATATATATTTGTCTGTCTGTTAAGGTTATCTGCATTGTTGTTTATCTCTGGGATTTTTTCCCTACATTTGGTATCAGAGCCTAGGCAATCACAATGGAGGCTACCAAGAACAAATAAGGATCACTGGGATTAAGTTACCGAATGTTAACGAAGATGAATTACACGGCTTGGTCACTAAAGATGAGAGTTTTCATGCAAGCTCATGCGATCTGGGGAGCAATTGACCCTACTGACCCAGATGCAAAGGTTGACAGAAAAACAGATAAGGTAGCAATGGCTGCAATATTCCAGGCTATCCCTGAAGACATTCTACTATCGCTGGCAGACAAGAAAACAGCGAAGGATGCATGGAAAACGATAGAAATAATGTGTTTAGGAGCAGAGCGTGTCAACAAAGCAAGAGTGCAGACACTAAAAGCAGAGTTTGAGAATCTAAACATGAGGGATACAGAGATGATTGACGATTTCTCTATGAGATTAAATGGGTTGGTGACTAATATTCGTGCCTTAGGAGAAACCATTGAAGAGACATATGTCGTGAAAAAACTACTTCGAGCAGTACCTTCCAAATTCTTAAAAATCACGTCAGCAATAAAACAGTTTGGAGACCTCGATGCGATGCCAGTTGAAGAGACAATTGGGTCTTTAAAGGTACATGAAGAGAGGCTTTATGGCCAAATAGAGAACACTGGAGGGCAGTTGATGCTGACGGAGGAATAATGGAATAAACGGGAAGACAAATAGGGGAAGCTTTTATTCACTAGAGAGGAGTGGATGAAAAATACAAATCGAGGAGGAACCGATAACTAGAGGAATTGAGGTACTGTCAATTACCAAGGTGGACGTACAGTGCGCGACAGGACTAAAGTAAGATGTTGGAATTGCAGTTTTGACGGGCACTACGCAGCTGAGTGTAGAAAGCCACGTATTGAGGAAAAACAAGAGGTAAATTTAGCAGTACAAGATGAGGAACCTGCACTTCTAATGGCAGAAGACAGAGAAGATAAAGACAATGAGTTATTATTGAACGAGAACATTGTGGTATTAAAACTAAATAAAGATGGAGGTACAAAAGCTAATTCAAACGTGTGGTATCTAAACAATGTCGCTAGTAACCACTTGACGGGACAACGCTCAAAGTTTAAAGAATTGGATGAAGGGGTAACTGGGCGTGTTAGATTTGGTGATGGTTCTACAGTGGAAATCAAAGCAAAGGTCTCTGTGACGTTCAAATGTAAAAACGGGGAGGAACTGGTCTTCAAAGAGGTATATTATATTCCGAGTCTACGTAATAATATACTGAGTCTTGGTCAGTTATCAGAAATTGGAAATAAGGTGGTACTTAGTGGTGAATACTTATCTATATATGATGACAAGAGACGTCTCCTTGTGAAGGTTAAAAGGTCAGCTAATAGATTGTATAAGGTTATTGTTGAAACAAGTAAATCTATGTGCTTATTTTCTAAAATGGGGAATTTATCTTGGTTATGGCATTCACGCCTTGGGCATGTTAATTTTCAAGCTATGGTATTGTTATCAAAGAACAGGATGGTGTATGGCCTACCGGAGATTATTCAACCAAAAGAAGTCTATACTGGCTGTCTATTGTCAAAACAGACGAGGAAGTTATTTCTTGGTGAGGCTAATTTCCACGCAAAAGAAATGCTTGAGTTGGTACATGAAGACTTGTGTGGGCCAATTTCTCCTACAACAAAAGGAGGAAATAAATACTTCTTTCTACTAGTCGATGATTTCAGCAGGGTAATGTGGATATATATATATATATATATATATATATATATATATATGCTTGCAAGAAAAGACGAAGCACTAGAGGCATTCAAGAAATTTCGAGCTTTGGTAGAAAATATTACAGAGAAGAAAATAAAAGTTTTGAGAACGGACAAAGGAGGTGAAATCACTTCAAAGTTATTTAATTCTTACTGTGAAGACACACGGATTAATAGGCATTTCACTGCTCCTTACTCACCGCAGCAGAATGGGGTTGTCGAAAGAAGAAACAGAACAGTAGTAGCAATGATACACAGTTTTTTGAAAGAAAAACAACTACCTTCTAGATTTTGGGGAGAAGTTGCTCGTCATGCTGTTTACATGCTAAATCGCCTACCTACTCGAGCTTTATCAGGAAAGACGCCATATGAGGTATGGACTGAAAATAAACAATATATTGGACATATTCGAATATTTGGTTGTGTAGCACACATGAAGGTGCCTATTTTACACACCCAGAAGCGTGACGATCGCAGTAAAATGGTAGTGTATCTAGGTAGAGAGCCCGACACAAAAGCATGTAGACTTTACGATCCATTCAACGTGCGAATTCTTGTAAGCAGAGACGTTATCTTTGATGAGGCTCGAGGATGGGAATGGGAGAAACAACAAGAAGAAGGGTTTGTATACCCTAGTAACTTCACTGTGCTCGACATACGTACAGAAGAGGTGGTTGATGGTTCAGTTGAAGAAGAACCAATTACACCGAAGAATGAAAGCATTGATTCTATGGGATCACAAACAGCTGGTCCTCAAAGAGATGTTGAGGACCGAAGTAGTGGCACACATTCTGCAGACTCAAGCAGTAGCAGTGAGAGTAGTGGGAGTGAACAACCCAGAAAATTTCGTCTACTCAGTGATATTTATAATGAAACAGTTGAAGTAAAGTTAGAAGATGTTCTTTTTTTACTGGGTGTTGCTGAGCCTAGTAATTACGAACAAGCTATGACAGAGCATGCATGGGTGGAAGCTACGAAAAATGAAATTGCTGCTATAGAAAAAAATAATACATGGAAATCGGTAGACCTATCACCCGGGCATAAAGCCATAGGGCTGAAATGGGTCAACAAACTAAAGAGGGATACAGATGGACATATTATCAAGCACAAAGCCAAAGTTGTAGCAAAGGGCTATGTTCAACAACATGGAATAGACTTTGAAGAGATCTTTTCCCAAGTTGCTCGCTTAGAAATGGTAGCGCTTGCTGCCAAGAATGACTGGGAAGTGCATCACTTGGATGTAAAATCCGCATTTCTTAACGGGGATTTACATGAAGTTGTCTATGTGTGTCAACCTGAGGGTTTTGTAAAAAAAGGTAAGGAACACTGTGTCTATAAGTTGGTGACGGCTCCATATGGGTTAAGTCATGCGCCACGGGCTTGGTATGCTAAGTTAAGTAAGTGTCTTGAAGAGTTGGGCTTCACTAAGTGCCCATATGAACATGCAGTATATACAAGAAGGGAAGGTAATGAAGTTCTGATTATTGGAGTATACGTGGATGATCTATTGGTCACAGGGACTAGTGTCCCAAACATTAGGAGGTTTAAGAGGAAAATGAGTGCAAAATTTGAGATTAGTGATCTCAGGAGATTATCTTACTATCTGGGTATCGAAGTCAGTCAGGGGCAGGGATATATTGACCTTAAACAAGCAAGTTATGCCAAGAAGTTACTTGACAAAGCTGGTATGGGGTCGTGCAATGTCGTAAAGTATCATATGGAGCCAAAAATACAGATTGATAAGGATGAAAAGGGGAAGGCAGTGAACTCCACAAAATTTAAGAGCTTAATTGGTGGGTTGAGGTATTTGGTTCATACTCGTCCGGATATTGCTTACTCTGTTGGTGTAGTTAGCACATACATGGAAAGATCTACTGAATTTCATATGAATGCAGTTAAACGTATCTTATGTTACGCGAAAGGAACTATCAACTTTGGGTTAGTATATTCAAGTGGGTCTGGAAATTATTTATTGTCCGACTACTCAGATAGCGACCTAGCTGGTAATTTTGAGGATAGAAAAAGCACAGGTGTCATGGCTCTCTACTTGAATTGGAGTTTAATTACTTGGGTCTCACAAAAGCAACGGTGTGTGGCGTTGTCATCATGCGAACCTGAATTCATGGCTGCTACAGCGGCAGCATGTCAAGCTGTATGGTTGAGCAAGTTACTTAGTCAAATAACCAATGTAAAGCACTCTTCAGTCGTGATATATATAGACAATCGTTCTGCGATTGATTTGGAAAAAAATCCAGTTTTCCACGGAAGAAGTAAACATATTGATATTTGCTATCATTTCATTCGCGAATGTGTAGAGCATGGGGAGATTATTGTCAAGCACATAAGTACAGGGGAGCAGCGTGCAGATGTTTTAACTAAAGCGATGACTACTGTGAAGTTCGAAAATATGCGAGATTTACTGGGCATGAAGAACCTGCATGATAGAGTTTAGCTTACATGGGAGAGTGTTGGAAGTAATCTAGACTAGTTGGTTTGAATACGTATTGTCTAGTTTATGACCAGTCCAATATCAATTATTAGGGTAGTTATTTAGATAAGACCGAACAGTTTGTCTGTATTTTCTACATAAGAAAACAGACCCTTGTATTGATATTTGGAATGAAGTTAACATTTCCGCACTTCTTGCTTATCTCAATAAATATATATTTGTCTGTTTGTTAAGGTTATCTGCATTGTTGCTTATCTCTGGGATTTTTTATCTACAAAAATAGAAGGTTGGTTAAACATATGGGCATCTACATATTTTCTTTAGCCAATGCTTTACCTAATTAAAGAACAAAACCATCCCCTAATGAATGACGAGCAATGCATACACTATTGCTTCATTTTTTTCGACAAATGGATTTCAGCGAATCTAGCACAACATAGAATCTTACAGAACCCCTTAAGCATTCCCATCGTTGGACCTTTAAGCAGTGTTCCTCGAAGGGATAAAAAAACTTTTGGCGCTCCACTAGGTATAATGAGTATCAAATCGGCTAATGTAGTTGATCTATCTTATTCTAGAACTGCGCCAAAGATGAATCCATCTCCTTCGTCGCAAAGAGTATTGACTAGTTTATATATAAAGGAAATCCACCATTTGAGAGCAATAGCGTTTTCTTCTCATCTATTCTCTTGTCTATCTAGTTCAAGAAAACTTGAGTTGATAAGGTCTCTTCAATGAGAAGAAATGAGATTCCAGGGACCGGAAATGTGAAAGGCATATGAGCGAGCGTGAGCTCCATCTTTGCTTACTTCCTCCGCCTCTTCTATTTCTATGTTCTCTGCTCCTAAGTTTCGTCATCCAGATCTTAAAAAGAACATCTTTTCTTCGTCTTCTTGTTGTGTGTTGGGTTGCTTCTTCGTAAAACGAAACAAAAAAAAAAGCAAAGAGAATGTTTTTTCTTCCCGTGATCTCCACACTAGTGTGATATTGTCCGATTTGGGCCTACTGACTCGCACGGCTTTCCTTTTGGTCCACTTCCAAAAGGCTTCACACTAATGAAGATGTATTCTTAACTTATACACTGATATTTTCTTCCTATGTGTAACCGATGTGGCATGTGGGACTTGGGTCGCACCTAACATTTGCTTTGCATATACACAGCGAGGATCTAGAAACCAAAATAAGAGGGACTAAATATAATATCAATAATAACATTTTTATCGATAATAATTTGGAAAACTTCTTCGGAAAATTCCGCCTATTGTATTTTTTCTACCGACTAATTATACTATAAAAAACCATTTTTTTTAAAATTTGCATCGAACACTAATTATAATGTTACAAGGAACTAAATATTTCTAGACATTCTATCAAATAATATACGTGTCAAATCAATCTTTTCCATCTTAATAACCCACTATTCTAACAAGTTATATCTCTCGTCATTTTATCAAACATGATAAATCAAGTTCGCAAGAAACATGTCTGATGAAATGATGAGAGATGCAATTTCTTGAAATTCTATAATTAGTGAGCGGTGTTAAGGTGGAGAAGATTGATTTGGCATGTATGTTGTTTGATTGAATATCTAGAAGATATTTTTTTTGTAACACCATGGGTGGTGTTTGATAAAATTTTTGAATATATTTTCAACGCCATGATTAGTGAGTAGAAAAATAGTAATAGGTGCAATTTTACTAAAACGATATTTGAAATTGTTAAAAAGAAAAATATTGTTATTAAGTTATATTTAACCATTTTTTATTTTGATTTATGGTTCCACCACTAATTATAAGAGTGAAATGTACTATACCTTTTTAAAATATACTGGAAGTTGAAATAGGGGTTTTACCATCTTTTCCAAGGAAAGTAATGCCATTATTTTGTGGGAACTTTGAGTACGATGTGCGCCGATATGAGTTGGAGTGACTTTTCAAAAAGCATGTCACGGTTGTTGCACACTTCTCTCCATCCTTACAATTGGTGAACGGGTTACTTACCACGCCTACGGGCTACGCAATGAGTCATGCTGAGCCCAGACCATAGAGTATTAATACGAACGGGCTAAGTGTCACGCCTACAGGCTACATAGCGTGAATAATTGAGTATCAAACCCTCAATTATGCCACGCAATAGGGTCTAATAGACCTCACCACGAATAAGATGAGGAGTACATCTCACTCAAAGCTATGTAATGTGAACTGATCTAGGATCAAGCCCTCGATTGGGCCACACCATAGGCTCTAACTAACCATACCACGAATAAGCTGAGGAGAAATTATCATTAATAGCTACGCAATGAGCCATACTGACCTTGTAAGGAAACAAAAAAGTTGAACAAACACATAGATCTCCCCTCATATATATTGCTATAAATCGCATTCTCATACAAGCACCACTATGTTTGCTACATGCTTACCATCTACACAAAATCACCTACGATATTTGGTTAATTCTCCAACACAAGTTCCACGAAACCTACAACATACTCACATAAATAAAGTACATCTATATATATTATTCACTTCATCCATCATCAAAGACTAGAGGGGCTACATATCCATATCCAATAAAACATTGAAGCATGCCAAAGAAACAGGTAACATCCTAGAAGCCTACTAATTGTTAGATGTACTATTTTCCTTAGGAAAAATAGAGTTTTTTGTCCTCAAGGGAGGTTTCGGCCGGTAAATTTTTTTAATGAGTCAGGAAAAATTAAGTACGAACCAAGTTGGAGTCGTCTCTAATAAGAGTTCGGCTATGAAAATTAATATAACCAAACCCTAAATTTTCGTAGTCTAGCCGACATGGCTGGCATAGTTTCTTCAATATGGTCAACGACACCTCAACATAAAATATAAATGAAGATAGAGCTACGAAAATTGATAAAATAAAAACAAGACAAGGTTTCTCAAATGCAAAGAAGAACAAGAAGATTACACTATTCAGATATTATGTTCGACCATTACATAGCCCTTTAGTTTCAGTACTCTCAAACTCAAAGACTAGGAGGGACTCCTGATTAAGGATATAATATTTAGGTAATAATTATAATAGATGTGGAGTTAGAACGGCATGTTAACACGTTTCAGTATTCAATAAATAAGTAATATATTTGTATTTAAAATTAGATGTTACATTTATTATTTATTTTTATATTATGTAACGGATTTAAATAATAAATGTAACAATGAAACGACATTTACAACTCCTATAAATAGGAGAAGAGCTCAATACGTAAATGCATGACTTTAAAAATGCATTAATATTTTTATTCTATTTTTCTTTTTCTGTCTCTTTTTATATTGAAATGATTTAGTAATTTGTTAGACACTTTATCCATAACAATTTACTCAACCATTCTATATATAAAAAGGTAAAAGAAGTATCAAATATTAATCAGTTACCTAATAAACTAATTTAAAATAAATATAGAATAAAATAAAAAAAATGTTTCATATAAAAATATGACAAATAATTATAAATAAAAATAATATGTAAAATAAAATTTCAAAAAATATGAACAATAAAAATATATATAAAAAATTAAATTTTCAAAAATACAAAATAATTAATGACGACATAAATATTCATACCTAGTATAAAAAAATCAAATATGGCTCAACTATTGATTGCTATTTTACTTTGTGCAGCTGCATGTTTGTTATAGTAAACATATTCAATATAACAACTACAAATATATACAATTTGATTTTTCTAACAAAATGTTCAACTCTAAACATCACTAAAAACACATATCCAAATTTAAAAAAATATATCAATAAGTAAAGCATACATACCGTAACAACGTTGTAGAGTTATATTTGGAAAATCTGAAATTTTAAAATTTGCTAGTTAGATAGAATTATGGATTTTTTATAAAGTTGTGGCTAGTTTTTTTTTATAGAAATAGGTTTTATGCTAGTGGAATTTTTGTAATAAATAGAGGTCTCTTTCTATTAAAATTCGGTTTCATTATAGTCGGGTCTCATTCTAACAAAATAGTTGTCTCATTTTAGCCTATCCGTAATACTATAAACTACAACAATATAAATCTAGATTATGTTATAAATGAATCCTTGCTTGATTATCCTTCTTGTTTTATGATGTTTTATGATTTTTTTAATATTCTAAATATATATGAAAGAGATTCAAAATGGAAAAAAATCTTGGATATAGAGAACAATGAAAGAGATGAAACTCTACATGGAAGAGAAATAAGAGTAGTATGACTATAAAGACATGGAATTCAATCTGATTGATTGCATTGTGATTTGGTGCTATGGTACATGAGAAATAATTGCTGAAACAGTGCAATATGTTGGTGACATTCTTCATTTTCGTTCTCTTCTTATTAGTTTATTATGCTTGAAATTGTTGGTTCGTTGTAGATCTTTATTAGGTTGAATTAGTTATACCTGTACTGTCAACTTATCATAATAATATAAGTGTTTTGGCTGGACTCCTCGTAAATTCTGCAGTTTTTTTACTATTCGAATCAAAAGGGTTATTCTATGTAAAATACATATTTCTTCTTAATTTATTTTTTCGTTTATTATTTTTTTGTGATTAGGTTGTATTTTATTTGGTTAACTAAGTGGTGAATCGTTGATGGTGAATTGAGTTTCTTGTTTATTTGGTTGATTTTCTTGAAGTTGATCCTGTAAGGTTTTAATATACTACTATTCTAGGCCTACATTTTTTTTTCGGAGGGAACCCGCAGCCGCTACTCAGAGTGCAATGAGTGCGCATCGGGTAAACCCTAAGTCTGACGCGATAGCCTGCAAACTAATGCCAGAAGGTAAACCACACAAGGTGACGGGATCAGCCAAGAAAGCGTATGTAGAGGGACTCAAACTGATGACCTTTTGGTCACAAGCATGCCATACTCAACCAACTCGGCTACCCCCTTGAGGGTACTAGTCCTACATTTTGTATCAAAGCTTGTGGTTTTTTTGTTTAGCCATTAGATATTGTGTAAATTAACGGTAATTCATGATTACGTTGACATCAACCAATTATTCTATATTGAGAACGATGATGGAGAGTTTATTGTATTACAAATATAATTAGATCTGATTGAGTGAATTAAATATGATGTTAATAACTCTACTAAACTTGTAAAATTGTAAGATAAACAAGAAAAAGGTTGGAAAAAGTTGAAAGTAAATACTTAAGAAATTATCAGAAAATGGGTTGATATTAGCATCTTAACCCATGTTTTTCAAGAGTGTGACTAGTATGATCTTTGGAAGAAATTAGAAGATCTTTATGAAAGGAAAACTGCTCATAACAAAGCATTTTTTATTAAAAAACTTGTTAATTTGAAATTGAAAAGTGGGAAGTCAGTTTCTGAGCACCACATTAACTTTCAGGATCTTATTAGTAAATTGATTATTAGAAAATTTGTCTTTTATGATGAGTTCCATGCTTTGTTCTTATTGAGTTCCTTATTAGACACTTTGGAGACCTTGGTTGTGATTAGTAGTAATCTTTCTTCATATGGTGTCTTACCTTTTGATGTTATCAAAGAAAACATGTCCAATGAAGAGATTAAAAGAAAAGATATGAGATTTGACAGTTCACACACTCTTGTTATTAAGAATAATGAAACAAAACAAAAGTAAATATGGTAAATTGCATGGTAACTCAAAGAGAATATCCAATTCTAGAGATTGGAAAAAGACTAGGACTCCTCATAAGCCTCGTGTTTTTTAATTTTAAAATCGAAGGGGTTTTTCCATGTAAAATAAATCTTGTGTTTTAATTTATTTTATTATTTATTATTTTTATCTGATTAGGTGTGTAGTTTAATTCGCTAACTAATTGGTTAATCACTTATGCGAATTGAGTTTTATTTATTTATTTGGTTAATTATCTTGAAGTTGATCTTGTGGGTGGTTGATATACTACTATTCGGGTCATACCAAAGACGAAGAAGAATTATCAAGAAGTGTTATCTCATGAGGAGAAGATAATTTGGCTCGATGCTATGAAATAATAGATTAATTTTTTGAAAAAGAATGAAACTTACGACCAAGTGAAACCTTCTAACATAAAAGAAAAGTGTCGAAATATATATGGGTTTAAAAAAATAAGAGAGATGGTGAGATGATTTTCAAGCAAAAGGCTAGATTAGTAATAAAAACATGCAATCAAACGAATGGTATATATTTTGATAAGACCTTCTATGATGTTGTCAATATGACTTTCTATTATAAACGTGTCGGGATTAACTACAAGTATTAATCTTGAGTTGGAACTGATATAAAAGTAGGATTTTAGGGACTAAGTTGTAAACAATGTAAATTTAAGGATTTAATTATAAGTAATATAAGTTTTGTCCTTAAATTATAATTGATGTAAGTTTTAGATAATATTTGTAACTATGTATAATTGTTAAGGACTAAACAACAATTAGCCCTCTTTTGTAACAGATTTCAGTTTGAGATTAAGTCTTGGCTCCTCTATATAAAGGGCAATGCTACTCTAATAAAGGGGTTGACCACTTTTTCTTTGGAACTCATTTGTACTTAAAACTTTCTCTCTCTAAAAGATCTCTAACTTTTCTTCTCTCTAGATTTCGCTATTAACAATATACTAAAGCAAAATATTAACTCATCAAATTGGCGACTCCACTAGGGACTGAATAAGAAAAATCAGTGGCTTATTCTGTTCAAAAATGATACAATCTAGTTGTATTTTTTGTTCCACATTAGTACGATGAATCCTGATAACAATCCTACGTTTCGGTCAACAATAGAAACTTTGAAAGATGATTTATAGAGGAATGGAAATAGAACTGATAGATCATCTCTGATCCAAGCTCAACCTCATAATGAGGTCCGAATGAACCAACTTTTGGACAAGATTAATTCTTTAAATGAGAAGTATGAACGAAGGGAACAAGAGATACACTCGGCGAAGCTTAAATCTGAGGTTAGACAAGAAACAGAAAAGACTGAGATGGGAGGTCAATCAGATTGATCTTTTGATGATCGACTGGCTAAATCTGAGCACAAAAAAACACGTTTTGTGTCTCTAAAAGAGCGATATTCGTCTCGTAAAGAGAAAAAAATAAGCAGAAATATGTGACCTCCAGTGACGAGGAGGTAAAAAGTTCAGCTTCGGGCTTTAAGAGATACTGAGGTTCTTCGAAACAGGAATGAAACAGAGATCATTCGAGAAAATACAAAAAAGAGGGATAATGTTCCTCGTTCTACTTGGTATGAAAGAAATCCCTCGAATCAGTATACTGAAACTGATCGCAATCTATATGTGACAATGGGAACAGCTGGTCAGTACATTCAAGATGTTGACTTGATAAATTCTCCGTTGACAAGTGAAATTCATTCAATGACGCTTCCAAAGTGTTTTGACATTTTGAAGGTGGAAATGTTGATGGGATACAGGATCTCGATGATCATATCTAACAATTTGGAACTTTATTGACCTCGTTTCTGCGTCAACAACTCCTTGATTTTTTATCCCAAAATTTGGATGTCTTCGCTTGGAGGATAGAGGATGTCACAGGAGTACCAATTGAGATAATTCGTCATAGCTTGGCTATATATCCGAAGGTTAAGCTGGTTATTCAGAAAAGGAGTGTTTTCCTCCGAAAAACAGAAACGATTGTTGCTGAAGTATATCGATTATCTAAGGTCGGACACAATAGGGAGTCACAATATCCTTTGTGGACGGCTAAACCAGTGGTGGTAAAAAATAAGAATGGGAAATGGAGAATGTGTGTGGATTTTACAGATTTGAATAGAGGTTTCCCAAATATCCATTTCCTACTCCTCGAATAAGATCAGTTGATTGACTCTACTTCAGGCAACACAATTTTAAATTTTATGGATGCTTTTGCAGGATATAATCAAATCTAAATGGATCCAAAAAATCAAGAATGCACAACTTTTACAACTAATACTGGGTCTGTATTGTTATAGGTGATGCTCTTCGGATTAAAAAATGTTGGAGCCACTTATCAGAGATTGATGAACAAAATTTTGCTACTTAGATTAGAAGAAATCTGGAGGCATATATAGATGATATTGTAGTAAAAAGCTCGAACAATGAAGTGCATCTTGATAATTAAGAGCAAGCTTTTTTGAATTTAAGGGCAATCAGGTTGAAATTAAATCCTCATAAATGTACCTTCGAAGTTCGATCGGAGAAGTTTTGGGGTTTTATCATCAGTGAAAAAGGAATAGAAGCTGACCCACAATAATTGAAAGTTTTGATAACAATGAATTCTCATCGATCAATCAAAGAAGTGCAAATTCTGACAGGTAGGTTAGCAGCACTTAATCGATTTATTTCAAGATTTTCTGACAAATGCTTTCCTTTCTTTCAAGTGTTACGAGGACCCATCAGGTTTGAATGGGCAACGGAACGTGAATTAGCATTCATAAATATTAAAAATTTGTTGTCAACCTCGAAATGGGATGAATTATTTTGTACATCGCGGTATTGGATTTTGCATTGAGCATAGTGTTAATTAGTGAAGATTCAGGAGTTCCAAAGCCGATGTATTACATAAGTAAAAGTTTGGTGGCAGCAGAAAAGAGATATAGGAAATTATAAAAAATGGCATTAGCGCTGATGATTGCTGCTATGAAGATGCGTCCATATTTTTAAGCTCATACTATTGAAGTCCGAACTCCATGCCCCTTGAAAAATGTTTTACAACGACCTGATATTTCAGGGAGAATGACCAAATGGTCAGTGGAGTTGGGGGACTATGATATTTTTTTTACACCTCGAACAACAATAAAAGCGCAAGCACTGGTATATTATTTGTTGAATTCCATTCAAGCCGATCAGATGAGGAAGAAAGTAAAGAAGCCATACCAGTTGATTCGAGGTGGGTTGTCCGAACAGATGGAGGATTTAGTGCTTCAGGGTTCAATGTTGGGGTTTAGTTAATAGCTCCAACAGGAGAGACAATGGTTCAATCTATTAAATTTGGTTTTCATGCTTCGAACAATGAGGCTGAATACGAAACTCCTTTGGCAGGTTTAAGATTCGCAAAAAAATGTGGGGCAACTTCAGTGCGCTTGGAAATGGATTCTCAACTGTTAGAATATCAGATATCTGGATTTTTCGAAGCAATAAATTATCGTTTAATTTTATATCTTCGGGAACTTCAGAATTTAATGATTCTGTTTGACCACATTGTTGTAGAATATATTGGGCGAGGGAGTAACATGGTGGCTGATTCTTTAGGGAACATTTCTTACAAGGAAGAATATACTTGGATTTTGCTACAAGAAAATTCTTCAATTGTTACTCAATCCAGCCAATGTGAATGCATAGAGGAATTTTTTACGACTGGTGAAATCTGAGGAGATTGGCGATCAGATATCCTTACTGGATGGAATATTGTATAAAAAAGCATTGAGCAGGCCATTGTTACGATGTTTAAGTAAACAAGAATCACAAAAAGTATTATCAGAGTTGCATGATGGTGAAGGGTCAGCTCATTGCGGGTTTAAAGCTCTCTCACGTTGATTTTTACTTACGGGGTTCTATTGGCCTACAATCATGAATGATGCTAAGAATTTAGTTCGAAGTTGTGATACTTGTCATAGAATTTCCAGTGTTATTCATAGACCAGCAATATCGCTTTTGTCTATATGTGAGGCAATACCATTTGATAGATGGGTGATTGATATGGTGGGACCTTTGCCGATGGCTTCTAGAGGAAGACAAATGATAATTGTAGCAGTGGATTATTTTACAAAGTGGGCAGAGGCAGAGCCGTTATGAGGGACAAAAGCAAAGGGCATCATCAAATTTATTGTGAACAACATATGTTGTCATTTTGGAGTTCCTCGGAGGATTACAACAGATAATGGCCCTCAGTTTAATAACAGGGAGATGGCTTCAATTTGTACTTCTAAAGGAATTCAACAATGTTTTTCGACGCCTTTTCATCCTCAAGCTAATAGACAAGTGGAATTGACAAACATAACAATTTTGGATGGCTTGAAAAATAATTTGACGGGGCAGCAGGAAAATGGCCAAACTATGTTCAAGAGGTACTTTGGTCTTATCGAACAACTCCTAGCGAGGCTATAAAGGAGACTCATTTTGCTTTGGCATATGGAATGGATGCAGTCAGCCGCGTAGAATCTACGATGTCATCTTTTAGAATATCTCAATATTCTGAAAGGTTTAATGATGAAGTTCGAAGGGAGAATTTGGATCCGATTGAGGAAAAAAGAGTTTGAGCTCATCTGAATGTAATTCACTATCAAAATCTTATGATAAATAAATAGGATTTGAAGGTGAAGAGAACAGACTTTAAAGAAGGTGATCAGGTGTTGAGAAACGTTTTCTTGCACACAAAGGAGAAGAACCTCGGAAAAATGGCTCTGAATTGGGAAGGGCCTTATACTGTTGTTGAAATGATAAAGCCGGGGTCCTATCATCTTTGTGATTTTGAGGGGAGGATGCTTCAACATCCATGGAATATCAAATATTTGAAGCTTTATTGGTAGTAGATACGTTTTTGTACTTTGGAATTTTTATTTTTGATTGGCACACTCTTTCCTATCGTGTTGGCCCATGATGGTTTTAACGAGGCGTCATGTACATATTAAATATTATCAATAAAGTTTGTTTTTTGGCCAATGGTTGTTTACACATGTTTAAATACTATCTTATAACGAGATTGATAATCTTTGAGATTGGTTAAAAGTAGAATGTTCTGAAGTGTTTATAACACTTTTTGAAGAAACAACCATGTTTAAAAATCACTTTACATTTTTATTTCGAAGTGGACGCTTAAAAGCACACTGAGAATTTTTCGAAGAGTTACCAAGAGTTAACAACACATTAACAATTCTTCGAAGAGCTACCATATTCACCAATTTCGTTAAGGTATTTGAGGTGGTAAGTTTACAGTTTGTAATTATTTTGTTTAAAAAAAATAGTATCGAATAAAATAGGAAGAGAATGATAAAATAAAGAAACCGTTTATCATTTAGATTAGTTCGTTAAGGTATAAAAAGCGATTCTTTAATTTGACAAACACAAAAATATGAAAAATTAATCACATGACTCTTCCCGTTCAGATGTCTCTGCTTTATCTTCATCTTCGGATGGCGAATCGGGAATAGGGTCGAAAGCTTCACTTGGAAGTTTATCCATAGGAATGTCATTCCAAAAACTCGTGAGATTGATTGGGTACGTACCATGAAGTTCTCGAATAAAAAGAATGGTTGCATCTTCTTTTCCGATGTTGATAGCAGTTAACGTTTCTTTTGAAAGCTGAGGCTTGGCAGCAGCCACAACAGTAGTTTTTTCCACTTCAAAATCCCTCTTTAGTTTAGTTATCTCTTCGATCAACTCTTTATTTTTTGTCTCACAAAGAGTAAGAGGATTTCGAAGCTCAATGGAGTTGGATTTTTCAGTGGCTAGTTTAGTAGCATGATCAGTCTTTAGCTTATTCATTTCTTTCTCCTGGGAGTTTGTCAGTAATTCCGTCTCACTATGTGTGTGATTCGCAGATGATTCTTCATGTAGAGAGCACCTTTTATGAGTTCAGACCTCGCTCCTTCGTACATGTGAAACTGATCAACCACTTTGTCGTGCAATTCTTCACTAAATTTTTCTCACCCTCGTAAGCTTCTTTGCAATAGGCCATATCTTTAGCTAATTACTTTAGATTGTTTTGAGAAGCTTCGACTTGAGAAGCAAGTCCTTTTGCTGCACTATTGAGTTCGGTAAATGGCTGAAGTGCGACAACGATTACAGGATTTGGAGGAGGAAGAGGAAATTCTGTTTCCGATGAGCTAGGACGTTGAATCATATCTAGAGTAGTGATAGGAGCAGGAGGATAGGTAATTTCTTGAGACACCTCGCCTGCGTTGGTCTTCTAAAGTTATACATGTGATTTGGATGACTTGAAGAACAAGATTGTCTTCACGAGTAAGCGCTTCAGTGTTCTTAAAATTAATGAACATATCAGGATCAAAGTTTGCAGTAGCCTGATTTTCGTTGGAAGTACTATCTTCAATGATAATCACAGGGTTGTCTTTGGTTGTTTGTTCTTCGACCGAAGGGTTCTGTAGGTTTTGTTTCTTTCTAGCAGCAGTGTTTTCATTTTCATCAACCAATGTATACGAAGTGATTCTCATCTGCTTCTTTTTCTTTCCATGGGAACTGGAAGAAGAAGTCTTTTTCTTTGAAGACAGTTCTTGTGTTTTTCCCTCTTCGATGGGTGAGAGAGTTTGTTCTGCAGTTTTCCTTTTTCGAGGCTTTGGTTTCGATGGAGTTGAAGGTCTAGTACCAGATGTGCTAGCTGTTTTTTTACCTTTCTTTCCTTTGATGGCTTTTTCTTTCTTCTTTTTTGGAAAATGACTCTCTAATCTGTTGCGAATGGGAAGGAAAACTTTACAATCGGCTTGAACTATTCGTTTGCAGACTGTCTTCAGATCGGGCTCTCACATTAAATTTCGAGGTGCCAACACACCCTCTGAGATTGGGAACATGTGGCAGTTGAGGAAATTGATCGGTTGAAAGGCAGTCTGAAGCGCATTCTTCCATTCCTTCTCATCCCAGGCGGCAGGGTTTTTGAAAATCTCCTTAGCAGCTGATCGACGTGATGAGTAACGTCTCGAAATTTCCGAAATAATTAGACAAGCATAAAATTAAAAAAAGAGAAAGGCCAAACATAAAATTTATCTCAAAATGTAAAAAAATCGAAGTACTTACGATTGCTTCTCCAGACGAGATTTAACTTAGAAGGGTTAGCATCGGAAATTTCTTTTCCATTTTCCCACTCTCCTGATATAAAGATGAATTTGTGCTTCCAGAATTTGTCAGCCTCTAAGAGGTCATCGATGATCTTGAGGTCATCCATCAGGGTGAGATAGTAAAAGGGAAGCTTCAGACCTTTTGACAATTGAGTCAAGGAGATGAAGTCTTTAATGCTAATTGGAATTTGAGACAGTTGATCTGCCATAATTACTGACATAAGGGTGAACCATTGATTCGGTGTCACTTGAGTAGGACATAAGCTGAGCAGTTCGAAATATTCCACGATCATAGGATCCAGTGGAAACTGAAGACCCCAATTAATGATTTTGGGGTAGACTATTAGCTCGTCATCTTTGCAGTCCAAGGGAGTTTCTCATTCTTTAGGTAGTCAAAGCGTTATGTTATCTCCCATTGCCCTTTTTTTTAGAGCCGAAGCTTGGCTATCCTTGTAATATATGTAGCGAACCTTTTTCAGAGCAATGATGTATTTAACTTCAAGATTCCTCAAGTTTCTCCCAATCTTAGCTTTTTCTTCTTCGGAAACAAAGCAAATGTCTGTTTCTTCCTGAGGCTTATAGGTAGTTGCAGAGTTCCCATCATCAGGTTCAACCTCGAGATCGGTTTTAGTAGCCTCAGAATCAGCTTCGTTGCCTTGAAATGTTTCCTCTCGAGGTTGCTGAGGTGTTGATTTAACAGATTTTGGTAAACGGTTGCTTGTTTGAGGAGCTTCCTCAGTTACTTCTCTTTGAGGAGGATTTTCAATATCTTGATTCGAAGGGGAATGAGTTAGGATAATTTCTGATGCGTCTCCCATGGCAATAAAAGTTTTTATTTTTCTGGTTATTGACGAGTGGTTCGAAGAAAGAATATTTGACTTTTGTTTTAAATGGGATTTTTCACTAATCAAAGGAGAAATCTTACTTTGAGATGAAGAGGCTCGAAATGTTTTAGGGAATTGGATTTTGGAAGAGGAACGTTCTTCGATTATGGGAGAAGGAGAGAGAACAGGAACTTTGGTTGAATCGAAAATACCGTAATAAATTGTTGTAGTAGTTGTTCCAACTGGAAGGCTATTGATCAATCTTGCAGCCCTATACTCTTCAGCCCTTTGAGTAATGCAGAAGTAGTCGTAAGATCCGAAGACTAAGTTGCTATCAGATTCTGGAGATTCTGGTGTTTTGGATGTGATAGGCTTGGATTTTCTAGGCTTTGGCATTTTTTTCTCACTAAACTAGATGAAGGTTGATCGGAGAAGATGAAGGTTGATCGAAAAGTTGGGTTTTTTTCCTGATGAACACGATGAAGGTAGCCAAGTGATGTGACTTATCTCTAAAATAATTTGTGTAGTGAGAAATGAAAAATGAGGATGCTGGTTGAATTTATACAAAGGAATGAAGACATGTGAAGTGTGAAAGACTTTGATGATGATAGGTTGGCCTAAATCGTTGCTTCGTCCCTCGACTATCATGTTTTGTGTCATTTAGTCCCTCGACAAAAAAATCACGGGTGAGGGTCCTTCGACTCTTAAAAATCTATAATTTCAGGCCCCGCGCGTGGTTTTTGCTATAATGCTGCTACGTGTCGCTATAGTTAAATGACTTTTGTTTCATAGATAGTCCTTCAAATTTTAATTCCATTTTTACCTTTCGAATTTAATATGTTTTAAATATATATTTATATATTTTTATTTAGTTTTTCTCAAAACATAGTATATCAAAATTTGTATACTCTGTTTTTCTTTTTTTCTTTTTTTTGTTTTCCTCTCACGACTCTTAAGTTTTATGCGACATATTTTTTGGGTTCATGTGTGATAAACAGCTCCATTCCAAGAGCGCAGGTAGATGTCATCTCCATCATCCATCCCATTCAAAAAGCTTCTCCTATGAGCACTTCCAGGATTCATTGCTGTACTATGGTGATTTATATTTCAATTTTCAAAAATTTCGAAAAGATAATTGTTTATAATCACTATATAACTAATTTCCCCAACTAGATAAACCATTGTTTTAGTGTCTGATTTACTTAACTTCAAAGTCAATATATTCCATTTACACTCAGTTAACTTAACGGTATAAGAAATTTACCGACTTTGAAGGAATAAAAAGGGAAACTTGTTGGGTTTCGGTGTGAATGTGATTAACCCAAACCCAAAGCCCAAACAAAACAAAGCAACTTAGTTACATAGGTAGATGGAGTAATGACATGAAAACGAAGTGAAAGAGAAGATTGCAGTGCAGGGTTTATTGTGTGTGGGATGTGCTGTGGTATTGTTAATTTTACACTCGTATGGGGATTAGGGTTTAACGTAGCCTGTGGTGTTGGTAATTGTACACTCCAGTACCTTTCTCTCCATATTCTAGCACGTCCAGCAACCGAAAATTTCGAAAACTTTTTCCATTTTTTCAATATGGTGATTTATATTTCAATTTTCTCATGAACACTCACATCTATATATAATTGTACTAAAATACATGTATACTTGTGTTGTTTATCACACATGAACCGAATAAATGTCGCATAAAACTAAAGGGTTGTGAGAGGAAAAAAAAGTAGAGTAGAGCAAATTTTGTTATACTCTATTTTCAGAAAACTAAATAAAAAAATATATATTTAAAAAATATTAAATTTGAAGGGTAAAAATGGAATTAAAAGTCAAAGGACTATCAATGAAACAAAAGTCATTTAACTATAACGATACATGGCAGCATTATAGCAAAAACCACGTGCGGGGACTGAAATTATAGATTTTTGATAGTCAAAGGACCCTCACCCGTGATTTTTTTATCGATGGACTAAATGACACAAAACGTGATATTCAAGGGACGAAGCAACGATTTAAGCCTGATAGGTTGGAATAGAAAACGGTGAGATGATCAGATGCTGGACATCTATCAGGTTAGACATCTAGTTATGGATCTAAAAACTATAGGGCTATGATGGATTGAATGGTTATATGAAACGGTTAATTTTATATGTTGTGTGGACAAAAGTCGATGGATACTTTTGAAAGTGTTATTTTCACAAAGATCCGAGGATGTTTTATTTACACAGTATTTTGAAGCGATTTTTAGTCTTTCAAAGGTTATCAGATTTTAGCGCTACTATTAATTGCTACCTTTTGTTTATTACGCTTCGAATGATAGCTCCTAGTTGACGATTCAAATGATTGGTCTTCATGTAGGCTTCAGATGATTGCTGCAAAGGGTTGCATCGAATGACTGCTTTGAGTTTATTTTATAACATGTTACATGACATATGAAAGAATTCGAATATATTTGAATTCGAAGATATTTTAGTTCTCATTCATTTACTGACATGAGAACTAGGGGGCTTCTCATATGGAAGTAGGATTTTGAGGACTAAGTTGTAAATAATGTAAATTTAAGGATTTAATTATAAGTAATGTAATTTGTGTCCTTAAATTGTAATTGATGTAAGTTTTAGAGAATATTTATAACTATGTATAATTGTTAAGGACTAAACAGCAATTAGCCCTCTTTTGTAACCGATTTTAGTTTGAGACTAAGTCCTGGCTCCTCTTTATAAAGGGAAAGGCTACTCTAATAAAAGGGTTGAACATGTTTTCTTACAAACTCATTTGTACTTAAAAATTTATCTCTCTAAAAACTCTCTAACTCTTTCTCTCTCTTGATTTCACTATTTACAATTTACTAAAGCAAAATATTAACTCATCAGGAACAACTTGATGTAAAAATCAAATTTTTACAACGGAAATATCCATAGAGCAACCTGAAGGTTTTGAAGAAAAATGGAATTTGTTTGTAAGTTGAAAAAAAAATTATATGCGCTTAAACAAACGTTAAGGTAGTGGTATCATATATTCTACTCATATATCGACCATCAAATTGTATTATATCAGTCAGCCACAAGACAACTTCAAGACAATCAACTAAATAAACAAGAAATCCAATTTACTATTAACAAATCACCAATTAGCCAACCAAATAAACCCCAAACCTAATCACTTAAAAATAATCAATAGTAAAATAATCAACACAAAAGATTTATTTTACGTGTAAAACCCCATTCGATATGAAGGCTAAAACCCATGGACTTATCACCCTACATAATTCTATTATTATGATAAGTTGAGGGTACACATATATCCAAATCAATCTAATATAAATCTACAAACTATTAGCAATTTTAAATATGATAAAGTAACAAAAAGAAAAGAAAATGAAGAATATCACCAAAATATTACATTTTTCTTGTAGTTATGTTTTCCGAGCCATGGTACTAAATTAAAATTTAACTGGTTAAATTGAAGATTTAGATGTCCCGGACACGCTACCCAAAATTCAACTAAAACCAATATTGTTTTCTTCTAAACGAGACATTTTTATTGTGGCTGAATACACCAAATTCAAAGACCGTAAATACTCTCTTTTCTTTTATGTTTTCTTATCACCGACGTTTTTCTTATAGTTTTCATGGCAGATGAATCGCATTCTGCCCTCGTTATTATCAGTATTTTTATACATATTGTCACAAAAATTTTCATGAGGAATCCAATTGTTATGTCAAACATGGGTATCCAGCAAGCTAGCGAAAACGGCTAGGCACTACACCACCTTACGATCGTGGAGAGGGAGGTCCGCGCAAACTGTCATTCAACGACGATGCTCCAAAGCCATGCAACACGATGGTATAGCCAACCACTGTGGGTTCAACGACTGCTGCTATTCCCAAGTTACCTGCTACTGAGGCTTATTGTCTGTTCTGGTTAGTTATAGCAATTGTTTTCCTTTCTTTCAACATATAAAGTTTCCAATACTGATGAGCTTCCGAGTGATCATGTTGCTCAATAACCCTTGAATTATTAATAATGGGGCTTCTAATCACATGACATGTGACATCTCTCTATTGTACAATGTTAGTGTTATGCCAACCTCTGTAGTATCTCTGCCCGGTGGTTCTCAGGTTATTGCTCCACAGTGTGGCAGTGTACGTTTGTCTTGTCAGTTGTCTTTGCATAATGTATTTTTTGGTTCCAAAGCTTATCTATAATATGATTTTAGTATCCCACTTGACTGATGATCTCGACTGTATTGTTTACTATGTTAAGTTTGGTTGTGTTATTCAAGACTGACGATCAGGGACTATGATTAGACTAGGTGAGCGGAGATGTGAAATGTACTAGTTCAGCGGTACTATGAAGACCGAATTTTGTAGTGTTGCAGTAGTTGATAGTGATGATGAGTTGTGACATCATAGTTTGGGACATCCCTTAGCTAAGATATTTAAGTCTTTACCTTTTGTTTCTAGTACTGGTGATAATAGTGTAGCTCACCCGTATGATGTTTGATTTCGATATAAACAGACTCGTGAATGTTTTTCTTTCAGTTATTATAAAGTGACTGCTTGTTTTGAATTAATTCATTGTGATTTATGGGGTCCTTATCGTACTTTGTCTTCCTGTGGTGCACGATATTTTCTCACTATTGTTAATGATTACTCCTACGATGTATGGATTTCTTTGTTGTCTAATAAAACAGAAGTAACTTCCATGTTTTTACCTTTTCCCGCAATGGCTAATAAACAATTTAATGGGGTCAGTAAGATAGTGGGCATTGACAATAAAATTGAATTTTTATCTGTGCACCGTGTTTTTGATAAGTTGGGTATTATTTTCAATCCTTATGTGTGGGTACTCCTCAGCAGAATGGTAAAGTCAAATGGAAACATAAACATATTTTGAATTTTTCTCGTACTCTCAGGTTTAGGGTAACTTCCCTATTAAATTTTGTGGGGAGTGTATATTGACTGCTGGGTATTTGACTAACAAAATTTCTTCTCAATTTTTAGGTTCCAAGACTCCATTTGAGATGTTGTTTGGTGTGCCTCATGGTTTCTCTGAGCTACGTGTGTTTGGGTCTCTATGGTATGTACATGATCAGAGGTTTAAGGGTGACAAGTTTTCTCTGTGTTGTGGGCTACCTGTATTGTAGAATAGGCTGGAAAATATATAAATTGGAGAGTCAAGATATTTTTATTTCTCGTAATGTGGAAGTTTTTGAACATATATTTTCATTTGCATATGTTCTTGTGCACTCTGAGTTGGGTTGTCTCGAGAGTGAGGTCGCCGCATTTCCTACTAATGCTCGAGAGTTTTGGGAAGAGGTTGAGACTGAGTTCGCTGCATTACGACTTGTTCGTTATCTGAAAGGGAGCCCAGGTCTGGGAATTCTTAAACTGAGTACTTGTAATCTCACTCTGACAGGCTGGTGTGACTCTGATTGGGCTGGTTGTCCTAAGACTCGATGCAATGTGAGTAGTTGAATGGTGTTCTTAAGTGATTCCCCTGTTTCTTCGGAGACTAGGAAACAAAGTGTTGTTGCATTGTCTTTCGTTGAAGCAGAGTACCGGTCTATGGAAGTATTAACTTGTGAGTTGAAGTAGTTGCACAGTTTTCTCAAGGATTTTGGGGTCTCACACTCAGGGGCTATGCAAGTTTTCTGTGATAGTCAGTAGGCTTTACATATTGCCTACTATTCTATGAGTGTTCAAAGCATATTGAAGTAGATTTTAATTTTCTACGGGATATGATACTTGATGGGGTTATTTGCGCATCTCACGTGCCCACTTAGTCTCCTATTACAAGCATTTTAACCAAAGAACTAGGCAAGCAGGAGTTTGAGTTTTTGATTGGCAAGTTGGGCATTCATAATCTTCATGCTTCAACTTAAGGGGGGTTTAGAAGTGTCAGATTAGAATCAAATGTATATGAGTTGTGTGAAAATGTATATGGACTATTTAATATTAGTCTGCATATGGACGTGGGTTTAATTTTTTCCACACTATATATATATATATATTGTATTTATGAAGACATAAAAGACACATTCACAATTCTCTCAACATGTATGGCTCTCACGTCTCTTGTTCCCATATATATAATCTTAAGGAGATGAAAATCAAAAGTTATAAGATTTAGGTCTAACTTGGACTGGATCTTAAAAGACGTGAATGTAATTGAAAAAATATTACAGCTTCCAAAGAAATATTTTGATGGAGAGTCTCATTGTGAAAAATTGATTATTGAGCATGGAGGAAGTCATAATTTAGTGGAAGTATTTGTGTAAGTTTTTCCTATTAGAGATATAAAGACCCAATACCATTAGCTATTTTATCTATAAATATAAGGATATAATCTATGTAATTTGTACGTTTTCGAAATAAACATAAATCCTAGTCGCTTATTGGCCCTTTTCCCTCTTTGTTTATTTATAATGTATCAAAGCATGTTTGATCCTTGGAGTAATATAACTGCTTTATTCTTCAGGAATTGTGTTTCAATTTAATTTGTTTGATGTTATTTCAGATCTAATTTTGCTTAGTAATTTGGACTTCGCTTTGGGGTTAAGAGCTTTTTTGGGGTTGTTTTATTTCAGATTTATTACTACTGTTCTTCAATTCGATTTGTTTGATGTTATCTTGGATCCCTAGTGCTTAGAAATTTGGATTTTGTTTTAGGGCTAAAAGCTATTTGGAGTTTTTTTGTTAACTAACCATTAATAGTGTGCTTTGATCTGAGTTGTTTGATGTCATTGTTGTGCTTTAATATGATAATTATTTGTACAATAATCGGGTCACGAAATCATTAGAAGAGATACCATGTTTAGTTTTTGGATATGTTGTATGCAACCTCAATCAAACGGTCCGACCAAAAGGCATACAGTGTCCATTTTTGCTGAATTTCAGAGAGCATGTTCGGGACATCTAATCCTTTAATCTGACCAGTTGAATTATGATTTAGTGCTACGGTAAGGGAGAAACCGTTAATGCATCAGGTTTATTGGTAAAATCGTGAATTCAATTTGATTTTGATTTTGGTTTTGATTTTGGTTTTGATTTTGATTTACATTGGAAATTGGATTTGAATTTAGATTTAGTATTGGGCTTAGATTTGGATTTAGTTTGGGATTTGGATTTGGTATTTGGATTTAGTTTGGTGTTGGACTTTGTATTTGGATTTAGTTTGGTATTTGGAATTGGTTTTGGATTTGGATTTGATTGAGTATTCTATTTGATTTTGTTGGATCGCTGAGGTTTTAAAATATAAAAAATATGATAGGAAAATATGAAAATATGAAAAAATTTGGATTTTGGACTTGGTATCTTATGATTGTTTTTGTATTAGAGATTGTGGATCTTTTTGCAATATGATAGGAAAATATGATTTTATACATTGTACTAGTAACAAACTGAATAAGAAGAACTTTGTTATGTCTGCATCTGCATACCATTAAGGTATGTCCTCATCTTCCACTTCAGGTATTGATTCATCATTGTGGATTTTGGATTCGTGTGCATCTCATCATATGTCACCTCAAATGTCAAACTTTGTTTTGTTGTCTCATGTTTCAACCATATTTATTTTGTCTGCTAGTGATCAACTGATGTATGTAAAGGGTATTGGCTCTATTTTTACCCTTCTTATATCATTATCCTATGTTTACTACGTTCGCATCCTTACTTTGAATATTGTTTCGGTTAGCCAATTATGTAAATCTGGTTATTGTGTCTTGTTTTCTAATTCTGTTTATGCTATACAAAATCGAAAAACTCATAGAGTGATTGGGATAGATGGTAGAACAGGGGAACTCTATGTTTTAGAGAAACTCGTAATAACATATGTGGATGTCCATCGTTTTGATAGTGGAAAAAATATACTTGACTGATATTGCTGCCTCTGGTGTTGATTTCTCTCTTTTTTTCATTTGAATCCTTCATAATTTGAGTGTTATATTTGTCATTCTCGTCTGGGAGATGTATACGTATCATGTTTATGCCTCTCAACATGTTACATTTCTTAAGCATATCCCGTTTTATTCGATTCCAGCGAAATCATATGATATAGCAAGTACCAAACTTCAGACAATTGATCCTTTTGAAAATAATAGCGACATACTCATTGATATTGATGTGCCAGCTAATGAGACATCGACTACAGCTGATACTACTTCTGATCCATCAAGGCATGACTCAGCTCCTTCTTGTAGTGAACCACTAACTTCACCCCTCAGAAGATCTACTCGTACAAGTTAGTCTACCAAACTACCATATTTTGCGTACTCTTCTTACTTAGCTCCGTTCGCCTCTTTCATAGCAAACATACATGATTTATATGAACCTCAATCATTTAAAGAAGTTTTTTTATCCTCGTTGGCAAAATACAATAGTCGAAGAGCTTACCGCTCTTTATCAGACTCATACATGGGATATAGTTAAACCTCCATCCGGTAAGAATATAATCGGCTCTCAATGGGTTTTTAAAATTAAAAGAAAGTCTGATGGGTATGTTGAAATATATAAGGCTCGTCTTGTAGCAAAATGGTATTCATAGAAGTCGGATGAGTCTGTTTATTGTATATTTTAGGACCTTATAGATTAATTCAAACGTGTGAAGTGATTTTTAAGTTCAGAGTGCCAATAATTGCATGTTTAGATTTTAATTTGATTAAGTATTTAGATTTTCTTTGTATCTCTAAGTTATTAAAATGAAATTTATTGTGAGTCTTTTTCCTTACATGAAAACTAATTTACTAAGTGAACCGATCTTTTCCTAATCTGGTCGAGATTCATGTAAAAAAAGAAGAGACTACTGTTAATACTCAAATGTTGCTTGTCTAGTTTGGTAGTTTAATTAGTATGAAGAGGAAATCTTTTGCTCATAACCAACTGGGAGAAATGTAATTCATCAAAAACTCGTTAAATAAATTAATTATAAAATTTAACTAGACATTGTACAAGTCATATATATATACATCATTCATTTTCTAAGTTTATGTCTTATGGGTGTCTTATCACCTATTAACTTAAAGCAACATGTTTGGGATTAATTGATTGTCATATATGAAAATGATATATTTATAAAACAAATAAAAATGAAAAAAAAATGAAAAAAAAAAATCGATTGACAACTATTAAAAATAAAATTGATATTATTTTGGTTTATTAATAAATGTTTTGAAAAAATATTCAAGTAAATAGTATATAATGAAAGTTGAAGATTCTTTAGATTTCTTTAAATTTTTATGTATAGCATGTGGCTTGGAATTTTTCACTTGATTCATTAACTTGTTTTGAAATTTTGAAATTTGGTTTTAGTTTATACCATATAATAATATCATTTGATCATACTTTAAACTATAATATATATTTTTTTCTCCGACTAGCAAATTAATAAGTGTGGGGTAATATACTCAAATGATATGTATCCTTATTTTTTATATTACTTCTATACTAATTAAATTCTTAGTTTTAATTAATTATGAACGAAAATAATCTTTTTTGTTTATTTATTTATTTATTAGTGAAATTGGTAAAAAAGATAAAAAAAAAGAATACAATACAATTAAGATTGCAAATACAAGCTATAATTAAAGAAGAAGATAAAAACAAAAGACTTGAAGATAAATAAAGAAAGAATAAAGGAAAAAAAAGATAACAAATTAATTGAAGATCACAATATTAATATTTTAGTTTTTTAAGAATAAATTATAATATTTTTTTATTTACTTTAAAAGAATAATATAATTATTTATATTATTTGATAGATATTATCATTTTATTGTTAGGATATAAATAAAATATGGGAGACTTACAACTAAAGACTCATTCAACAAACCTATTACGAATAAAGACCTAAATTTTCTAATGGACTTTATACCTTAAATACCCTTCTATATAAAATACACTAACCCGTTTATATTTCTTTGTTTTTTTTTATTTTAATTTTTAAAGATCCGTATTTTTTAAACCGTAACTCGGAAATAGAGTCCGAAAATACCATTGGTCTTGTTTTTTTAAGACGAACAAAACTAGTACCATTCATGATATGTTTTGAATTTAAAAAAAAATTTATACACGTTTCTCAGTTATATGGTTTCACATCCAGTGACTGGTTTCGCTTCTATCAAAATAAAGAAGGTTTTGCATCCATCAAAACAAAGAGGTTTCTCATCTAGCAACATAAAGAAGGTTTCGCATCTATCAAAATAAAAAAGATTTCGCATCTATCAAAATAAGAAGGTTTCGCATCTATCAAAATAAAGAAGGTTTAACATCTATCAAAATAAAAAAGGTTTGACATCTAGTGAAATAAAGAAGGTTTCGCATCTAGCACAACAAAACAAGTTTCGCATCTAGCACAACAAAACAGGTTTCGCATCTATCATAACGAAGAAGGTTTCACATCTTCTTCGCAAAACCCTTAAAAGTTTTAAAACTTTGAAAGTTTTTATCTTTTAAACCGTAACTCAGAAAAAAATAATCCAAAAATACCCTTGCTTTTGTTTTGTTTAAACGAACAAAGTGGTACCATTCATGATATGTTATGAATTAAAAAAAAAGAACCAATAACGTTTTGCATCTATCAAAAACGTGTTTTTCGAATCTACCATTCTCAGTAGGTACAAATACAAAGGTTTCGCATCTTCTTACCTGAGCCATTTCACTCGACACCAAAATCTCAGAAACTCAAAAAAAATAAAAATCGAAGAAAAACTAACTGAAATTCAACAAATAAACTACATTAGAAACGTAAAAACCAAATAAATACCAAGAATTGGAAACAAAACCATATCTCGAGTACTTCTACTATTCCGAAATCAAAATTCGACTTACCACACACAAATCCACTTATCTAAACATATATCCAAAATCAAACTTCGAAATCAACTAAAAACACAACAAAAAAACATATGAAAACAAAAGCAAAACAAGAAAATTGAGTTAAAAAATGAAGAATCCCCTAACATTAGAGTTGTTCTAGAAAGAAAATTGGGAAAAAAGGTGAAGTATGGGTCTAATAGCCTTTTATATAAATGAACAAGGGTATTTAAGGAATTAGTGTGTCTTCAATGGTAAATATTTAACTAAAACTGGTCTTTCTTGGAGAATAATGAAAATATGGGTCTTAAGTGGATAATAGTTTGGGTTTTGGGTCTTAAATGGTACTTTGCCCATAAAATATTTGGTCTTCTATAATTAATTATAATATCTATAATTTAATTTTTTTTAAAAAAATCTTTTATTTTATTTAATAGATATTAGAATTATACTCTCGATATATTTTATTCTTAGGAGATTATTGTTGAATTAAAAGCCCATAACTCTTCCTATAAATAAAAAGCATAACACATTAAACAAAGGGAGATCCATGCGGATGTCAATAGTCTACTTTTCTTTCTTTTTCTTTTTTTCTTTATTAGGTTTATTCTCACTATGAGCTAAGCGTTTTGTTCTATGGTTATTAACTTCTGAACTCTATCAATACCACTGGTTAAATGAGTAGTTTACTACGGCTATGACCTTGTGAAGTCTGAACAAGATTCTTATAATTTATGACCTAATTGTAGGAGGTAGGTGACTAGAGATATAACCACCCATACAAGAAGGTTAGTTGTGTGAGATCGAAAGATGATCACAAAACTTTAGAAGAAAACCTAGCTTTAAAGTATAGTTGCAAAAGTTAGAGTAATTTGATTATATAAAAATACATTATAAATTGTTAATACATGTTCAGTTACTCTCGAATAGTTTTTATTATTGATGATTTTAATTTTAATTGTATTTTTAAATTTAAACTTTATTAATTTCCTTATTAATTAGTATAATTTATATTAGATTGTAGATTTGAAAATAGATTTATTCGTTTGGGTTCGATATTCGAATCTTAATATACGGATAAGACTACAACGACATTCGTCCACTTATGATTTTTTCGTATCAAGTTCTTGGAGCTCTGAATATAAGTTGATGTTATAGGTCTCTCCTATTTTTTTATTGCAAAATCCAACTAAACAATTTTTTCCGAACGTGCACTAACATTGTCCGTCAGTGCGGTTGTTATCAAAACTTAATATAAACGATTTGGAGAGGGGTTCTCTTATTGATTAAGAGTTTCACTCAGGTCTAGCCTCGTCTTTCACTCGAAGTATCCATTCATCTTTTTTTATTTCGGAATGTATTGTGTTTTGTCATATGTTACCTTACACGTCACACTTTTTTCGTTGTCCCCTATTTCGGCTACATCTGTTTTGTTTTCCAGTGCTGCAATAATGTCAATAGAGGGTGTTGTTACTACTCCTTAAAGTAGCTCTTTGATTTTAATTTTGTTGCCAATCTTTCTTTGAATTTTGTTTCGGTTAGTCAGTTGTGTAAATTGGGTTATTATTTTTATGTTATAAGATCAACGTAATGAGAGGGTGATTGGAAAAAGTTGTAGAATGAGAAAACTTCATGTCTTGAAAAAACTAGGAGTGACTAATATTGTTGCATTTGGTGTTAATTTCTCTTTTGACTTTATCTTTGCTACAATTTATTTGGGATATTTATCTGCCTAACATTTAAAGTTTTGAGTCTCTACAGGTAATGTTTCTAATATCTCATATTAGAGTGGTTATGAATTTGTAAAATTTTATGTCTTATCGTGTCATAAAAATATCTCTGGCTCTGTTCTTTTATTGACGACTATAATCGTTATACTTAAATTTATTTTATGAAACAAAGATATGATTTTAGCGGAATTTACAAAATTATTAGAGCATTTGTTAAGACTTAATATTCGATTATGATAAAATTCTTCAGGTGAGATTTAACTCACCCTGTAATGAAATATACATTATTTAAAATAATAATAGTCTAAAATAGTAGTCTTAATAAAATTTCATTGCAGAGACAACGCACTTCGGGAATAAACTTTTATTTTATAAAAATAAATACACAACTTTTCAAGTTTTTTTATTCTCCTATTATCTCTCTATTTTAAGTTTATTTAATATATCATGATTTTTAACTTTTGATATCAAAAGATGACATATATAAAAATAGTTTAGTATTATTTTTCAAAAACTTATAATCACTTTGTTAAAAAGTAAAGTACCCCAAATAATAATTTACAATACTTTCTACAAAACCTTACCCAATAAACACATATAAATAACGTTTTTTAAATATTTTTTATTATTCTTCCATTGTTTTACTTTTGTTAATAAAAAAATTCAGAATGTAACATATCTTGTAACTTCTAATAAAAAAATAAAAGTTAGAAATCAAATTTGATGCCATTTTTAAAAAATGGCAGAACGAAATTACGTTTAAAATATTTAATAATTCTTAAAAACGTACATCACGTCGGAAATATGTTCCATTGAAAATCACTTTTTTAAAAATTTATAAATTTCCGAATAGATACAAATCGTCATTAATGTTGTGTGATAAACAAAATGTATCTAATATATCATGGTTTATCTTTGTATCTTATTTTAAGTTTATCTAATATATCACGATTTCTAACTTTTTTTTAACCACCCATTGTCCTTTATTAATAAACTTTCAAAAATACAGGAGATTGCAAGCAAACTTAGATACATAGGGAAACGAAAATATTTAAAAGTTTTGAATTCCTGCCTTGATTTTCATTACCCAAACACCTTCCTTGCTGATTTTCAGGTGGAACTATATTTCTACTCGACTTAAACTTCATGATTCCACCATTTTCAATTCAAAAACTTCAGTATTCTATTTATAAAAACCTCAAAGTCTTATATTCATCAGTTCTCCTCCTTTTTCCTAACATATCCGAATCCGATGCTTTCAAGAAAAACAAATCCTCTCAACGGATTAGGAGCTGGAGAGTGATTGAAATTAACATTTTCCTTAATATGCAGTGTGTGCTCCGTAACCCAATCAACAACCTTGTTCTACTCTCGAAATACATGCTTGATCGTCATTACAGAGGTTATTAGCTTCCGGCAGTAGCTTAAGAGAGGGTCCAAGAACCAGACCAGTTTCCCTCTTCCGATCAAGTCCACCAAGATACTGGAGTTCACTTCAATGTCAAGGTTTGTAATGTTTAGAGATTTGCAGATGGACAGTCCATCCGTAAGAGCTATGCTTTCTGCAATTATTTTTTTGTTCTTCCCGTAAATTCTTCCAAAGCCTTTGTGAATGACCCCATCACGACTCTTATATACACCACCACCACTAGCTTCTCCTGATGACAGTGATGCTCCGTCAGTGTTTAATTTGTACAGATTGAGATTTGGAGAAATCTATTTGAGTGAGATTGGTATCATCCGCTTTGTTTGTTGAATGTTGCATCGCAAAAGTGTTGCCACTCTGATATCCTTTCCCCAGTGTTTTTTCATGAGTAAATTTGCATTATTTAGGCCAGTTATGATGCGTATCACATAATTGATCATAGATGCTGGTGTTATATGAGTGTCATGGTGCTTCTTACAGTTTCGTGCTCTCCATATTGTGCAAGCTATGATTGCAGGAATAATTGATCTTATGTTGAAAGATTTAGTCGAAGACCAGTACGAGGTGCGAATTAAGTGATGAAGCGTCATGTTTCTGGATATTGTTATTCCTAATATAGCAGTGAAATGATTTCAAACAGTTCAGGCTTGATTGCATTGAACCATAACATGGTTTGAGCTTTCCTCATTGCTACAAAACTGACGTTTTGAAGCCAGTTGGAGTCTCATTCTCTGCAATTTAACATCAGATGGTATCCAATTCAGTAAGGCTCTCCAAAGGAAAAAAAAAACATTTCTTAGGAGTTACAGAATTCCAAGTTTCCATGTAGAGGTTTGATTCATTTCTTAGTATTCCATGTCATTTTTTGTATTGAATTTCCCATTTGGTGTTAGAGCCCACATGATTCTATCAGGGTTGTTGTTGAACTTGTTCTTGAGTATATTAGTAACCACTCGGTTTGGGACAGTAGTAATTAGTTTGTCCACATCCCGGTTATCATTTTCCAGAAGTTGCAGTTTTTTGTGTTTTCATAAAAGTCCATATCATCTCTTTAGTTGAAGTATATAAGAACCCTTTCTGTGCACCATCTATCAAAGTAGAAATAAATTTCCCCACACCCAGGAATCCAGAATATAAGCTTGTGCACTTTGTCTCTGATCCCAGTAATTCTAGTCCAGAATTTTGATCTTCTATTAGGAATGGGGGAAGCTATAAGATGGTGGCTTTTGAAGTATATAGAACTCATAAGCTTTGACGATAGAGTTTTATAAGATCTGAAGTTAAACCATAGTTTGTAAGAAAATATCTCGTACAACATTTTAATCTTCTTGACATTGATTTCCCCTTCTGCATATGGCTTACAAAGTTTATTCCATGGAGATCAGTTGATTGCTTTTGTCTCTATCTTGTTGCCATATAAGAACTTGTTGTATAAGTTTTCAATTCTCATTATTACTCCTTTAGGAAGAGTTGTATTCTAAATATGATATAAAGGTATATCAGACAAAACTGACTGGATTAAGATTAATCTCCCACCAAAGGAGAAAGTGCAACTATCCCATTCAATGATTCTTTCTCAGATTATGGAGACTAAACAGTCAAACTGGCTTATTCTGCTTTTGTTGCTAATTATCACCCCCAAATACTTGAAAGGCATAAAGATGTGTCTTTTTCCCAAACTCCTTTCAACAACATTTATACTTTGAGATGTCATATTTTCAACAACTATTATTTTGGACTTGTCTCTGTTAATGATCTGACATGAGATGTTTTAGTAATGAGACAGAAAGTGAGATACTTTGGATACTATATATGCATAGCTATTACAGAAACTGGTGAGGTCATCAACAAAAGCTAAGCAATGTATGACTTGGTTCCCTTTTGCCTTGTATCTTACTGAGTTACATTCCCCATTTATCTTCTTAATCCACGTATTAAATACTCCTCAGTAAGAATGAACAAACTGGGGGATAAAGGATCCCCATGTCTCAGCCATTGATTTGACCTAAAGAAACCATTGATAGCACCATTAATGATTAAAGAAAAATTGTTGTTCATGATACTATTATTTATAAGACCAACAAAGCATGAATTGAACCCAAAAGCCTTGATAATTTCTTGCAAAAACCTGTGAGAAATCCTATCAAAGGCCTTTTCCATGTCAATATTCAGAATAAGATTTTTGCTTCCCTTTGTTTTTAGCTTTTGATCATAGCATAGTTTTGGTGCAATACGGATATTCTCATGGATACTTTTGTTCGTGACAAAGTCCTCTTGTTCCTCATATATAAGATTAGGTAGGATCATAAATAGCCTCTTGTTAATGATTTTAGAATAGATTTTGTTTAGTAACATAGTTAAGCTAATTAGACAAAAATCCTTCCATGTCTTTGGAGATATGAATTTAGGGATAAGAAAAATCACAGAAGTAAGAATTCCAATAGGAATCCTACTTCATTTAGTGACTTTTTTGATAGCTACACATAAGTCTCCTGATATTGTAGTCCAACAATCCTTGTAGAAGTTCACGTTTAATCCATTTAGCCATGCAGCTTTATTAGGATTGAGATAACAAACAACATTGTATACTTCATCATCTGTGGGTTCAACAAGCTTTTCATTATCCTCATGAGTAACCAACTTAGGAATAACATCAAAAACATTAACACAATCAGTATTATTAGTAAAGTCAGTTAAGAGAGATTGATAGTGTGATACTACAGAGTTGATGATTGCTTTCTGCTCATCCAACCATTGGCTTTCATCCCATATTCTATGAATTTTGTTCCTTTTAGCCCTCTTTGTGACTAGATTATGAAACACAGTAGTGTTATTATCATTATCCTTCATACCGAGCAGAATTTTATCAAATTTGTCCTTAATAGATTGGTGATTTACTTCAATAAATTATATATCCTCTTAAATTTGTTTGATTGCATAAAAAACATTGCCAAAGTTCTTTTTATTCTAGATCTTCAAGTCTTCTTTCAATCTTTTCAATTTTCTCCAAAACCTCTGCAAAGGACTCCCAGACACAGGACTGGACCAACTTCTTTCAACTGTTTATAAGAATCTAGGATGCTTTTTCCACATGTTTAGAAACTTGAATGAAGGCTTGAAAATATCCACGTTGGATGAACCACCTTAGTGTTGTCAAAGTAGTTGATCTACGGATCATTGTAGAGCATAATGTCCAATTTCTTCCACTTCCTGCCATTAGTCCATATATATTTAGATACTGAAAATCCCCCAACAATTAGATTGCAATCAAGAATTGCATTACTAAAATCATTCATGCACCTCAAACAAGCTCTGGTGCAAGATAGTTCCTCTTCAGTATTGAGAGTGGTGTTGAAATCACCAACCACAATTCATTGAGTCGCGTTGTCATTCATTCTTCTTAATGATTCCCAAAAGTCCACTCTCAGGGTTCTGTTGCACTTCGCATAGATAAAAAGTATTTGAAGTTCTTCTTCAATGCAAGATATCTTATATTGACATTAATCAACTGCTCTTCATTGCTTAAGATGTCTGTCTTGTAATCATCAATCCACGAGAGCCATATTTTATTGTTAATATTGCTAAAGTATTGATTGTAATTAATTGTTTTATCCACTGCTGCAATCTTGGATGAATGAATCATGGGCTCTTGAATAGCCGTGAAAGATGGTTTTTCTGACCTCTTTGGTGAATTTAATATTCTCATAGTTTGTTTGTTCCAAAGTCCCCTGACATTTAAAAGCTTTATGGTTATTTGGTTGGTTTTGATTTAACAGATTTCTTCAGCTGTAGAAGTTTGGATGAAGTATGGACTTTGCTGTTTTAGTTTATGATTTTCTTAACTTTCTTGTTTTGCACTTTCATGAATTCATTGTCTTTCTGGTCTTGTGTAGGAGTACATGGTAGACTACATATTGTTTCTTTGGTTAAAGAAGTGGTTTCTTGGATGAAGTCAGCGTCAACTTTCTCAACATCTAACAAGGATCTTCTTTCCAATGTGTGCAATGCTTCAATCATTTCAGGATCATTGTTGAACTGTTTTTCATTCTCTTCAATTCTAGAGGATAGGTCTAAAGATAAAATATTTGTTTTCACAAATACCATTATGAGATAACCTTAAAATAGTTTAATATTTTTTTTTAAACTTATAATTATTTTGTTAAAAAAGTAAAGTACCCCAAATAATAATTTAAAATATTTTGTACAAAACCTTACCCGAAACGTTACCACACAAATGAATAAACACGTATAAATCAAAAAATTTAAAATATTTTGTTATTATTCTTCTATTGTTTTACTTTTTCTATAAATGCTTTTTCAGAATCTAACATATCTTGTAACTTCTAATACAAACAATAAAAGATTAGAAATTAATTTTTTTGTAAATGAAAGAGAAAGAAACTTACTTTTAATATATTAACCATATTTAGAAATTAAGAGTATTTATATCTTATCCTAATAGTTTATTTATATTATTCAATAATTCTAAAAAAAAACTATATCAGCTCGGAAAAATGTCCTATTAAAGATCACTTTTTTAAAAATTTATAAATTTCCGAATAGAAACAAATCGTCATTAATGTTGTGATAAACAAAATTTACTTCGGCGTGATAACAGTTTATGACCGTGGCTTTCGCTGTGATTCTAGAGCACCCCTATGAAAATGCGATGAGTCTTTGGTTTCCGTGGTTAATAAATCTTCTGAAATCTTTAGAAGGCTCGAATGCCTAGTTGTCTAAATAAAGTTTTTCGTCACTATAAATACCAAGAAGATCAGTTCTTTTTTTCGATCTTTTGCTTTGTAAATGTTGTTTTTCATCTCTAGTTTCTCATTAAGATCCTATGCTATTTTCGATGATATGAACTCATCTTCATACGATTTAAATTATTTTATTTTATCAAAATTTTCAACAATCACCAGCATATTACATATTTAATATCTTCATTAGCATAAAATAATATCAAAATAATTATTTGATACCATTTCAGACACTCTGACCAAATTCACTTTGTTAACTCGTATAAATAATATATAGATCTTTTGATTTCTTTATTCTTAATTAAAAATCAAAATCTTGTTTTCACCCATTTTTTTTTTTCAAAATGAAGAAAAAAAATTGAATCCGAGACCACACCTAATTCCAAAAAATAAATAAGAATAAGCGAGACATATAAAAAACATAATAGTTTTCAGGAATAAAATCTTATTACAATACAACCAACAAAATATAACAAAAAGTTTTAAACTAGAATTTTAAAATAAAGCACGAACAAAGTAGTTTAGTTCTCAATTCAATTTATACATCTTAAGTTTTGGTAATTTTCTTGATATTTATGGTAAACCTTTAGGTTTTTCTTCCTTTTAAATATAAATATAGTTTTGGTATTGTTTAATCATAATACAATTATATTAATCGGTTAAAGTTATTCAAACTTTTAACAATTTTTTACCAATATTTTGAAGGAAAAAAACTAAATATATTAGTTTTAAAAAAGGTTAAAATTAAATATATATGTTGGTTGTTATTTAGTGTGGAAATAGTATTCGGTATGAAAAATCATAAAGAAACAACTAACAAGAATCATTAATGTATCTTTTCTACTTTCACATTAAAAAAATTGCGATGGAGAAGTTGACAACTAAATGTTTGATAAAAAAACCTTAACATAGTCTTTAACTATAAAATTCAAGTTAAAACAACTTACATGAATGATAAGCTTTCCCCTTGTATCTTCATGTTAAATATTTAACTATGGATAACTTGGAAGCTAAATGTTTGATACAAGCCATTAATATAGTATGTAACTACACCAATCAAGCTAAAAAGTATAACAAAAATCATTAGTTTGTCCCATGTATGTTTATATCAAACATTTAGCTATGAATAAATTTACAACCAAATGTTTCCTACAAACCTTTAATATAACCTTTAATTATAAAAATAAAGCTAAAATCATTAACAAGTATCATCCGCATATTCTTTCTACCTTAATGTTAAACATTTGGTTATGAATATGTCGAAAATTACATGTTTGAAACAAAAATTTAATATAGTCGTTAGCTATAAAAATCTCGCTAAAATATCTAACCAGAATCATTAGTCTGTCCCCTCTACATTCCTATCAAACATTTGGTTGTGGTTAGGTTTACAACTAAATATTTTGGACAAACCTTTAATGTAGCATTTACATATAAAACTGAAGCTAAAACATATAATATGAATCATTAACCTATCCCTTGTACATTCATATCAAACATTTGAGTATTTATATGTTTATAACCCAATGTGGAGTTCAAATCTTTAACCGAGCGTTTAGCTATAAAAATTTAGCTAAAACAACTAAATGGAATAATTTGTCTGCTCTATGTATCTTTATATCAAACATTTAGTTGTGGATAAGCCGACAAATAAATGTTTGGTATAAGCCTTTAACGTAGACTTTAGTTGTAAAAACTAAGCTTAAATAGAAAGCATAAATCATTAACTTACCTTTTTATCTTCATATGAAACATTTGGTTGTTGATATGTAAACATAAATGTTTGTTACAAGCCTTTAAACATAACCTTTAGGTATAAAAACTAAATCTAAAACAGACAAACCAAGATATTTACCTCTCTTATTTACCTCTACATTAAACATTCATTTTTGGATATGTTGACAGTTAACTATTTTGTGCAAGCATTTAACCTATCCTTTAGCTATAAAAAATAATCTAACACACTTGAAATGAGATATTTACCCGCCCCTTGTACTGTTATAACAAACATTTTGCTATAGATAAGCTGTCAACTAAATGTTTGGTATAAGATTTTAAATTACATTTAGGTGTAAAATCAACATTTGACACATATTTATTTTCAAGTGTCATCGCTTGAGAATGCCTCAAAGAGATGGACATGTTGACCAAGGTCACGTGCCTTTGGTTAGTGGACCAAAAAGTGTTCTCATAAGCTCCTCTCACACCCGAGTATGACTGTTCATGTTTCAGATTTTAAGTGTATAGTATAAAGTGAAACACTAAATTTTTTATTAAGTCTAAAAAATATATGAAAATGTATCATAACAAAACTATCACGTATAAGAAATCAATCTAAATAATACAAAAGTAATTGTAATAATATAACCAATCCAAATATGATTACACAAAATATAACCAATAAAACCGATTCAAAACTCATTTGTATATAACATAGACAATATAACTAATCAAATATATCTAACATAACCAATCAAAACTCGTTTACATAAAACATAATCTACTCAATTCAATAGATAAGTTTTCAACGAATATTTTTTTATCTGAATTCTTAATAACACTCGTAGAATAAGAATTATATATTGTTTAACGAAGTAACTTATCTAAAGTACATTCAATCCCACTCCAAGAAACATTTCCACAGTAATGTATAAATTTCCTTTAAAATATGACACATTATGTTCGAAGATCACCTACCATTTTCGTAAAAATAAATGTGCAAAGATATTGTTCATCTTCGCACGAGCTGTGTGACAGCAAGCAAGTCACGTATTTGAAACAAATTGTTTCATAAAAACCTTATATATATATATATATCCAAAACATGTATTCGTTTAATACCAACACTTAACAACTAATAATACATGCAACAAACAATTTCAAATAAGTTTATTTTAAATCTAACAATTTAAATATTAAAAATTCAAATAATTAGATCATAGTAATAGTAAATATAATAAGTAGTCTTATGTTGCCATGAAATCTGATTTGGATAAGTAGTTTTATTAAATGGATGAATAATTTTGTAAAAATAAACTATTGTAAAAAAATATATATAAATTATTCGAATTATTTGTAAAAAAAGTTATTTTTTATGTAAAAATATAAATATTTGAATTTAATTCTTCCACCAATAAAAGTCCAAAAATCATTTTATTTTTTGATAATTGGCTATTATTTTGTATATAATAAATGATAAAATTTGAATATAAGACAATATATGAATTTTGAACTGTATCATTTTTTTTTTCTGTTTATATAAATGATTGGACGGTTATCTAGGTTGGAATAAATATAATATATAGTTTACTCTTTTTGGCTAAGTATCGAGAATCTACAAACTACTCTAATTATGGATTTCCTGATTGTGTGGAAATGTATATGATTGTGCTTTGTAGTATTCTGGAGGCCTCCAATCGCAAAGTTGAGCTTCTCTTTGCCTGCGGTCCATGATTGTTTTTACAAGGATACCAAGTAGACATAATATCAACACTTTTTAATGTGTTTGTTTTTGTGTCCATTTACAGCATATGGACACCGATAATTATAAAATTATCGGTGTCTAATATTGTTGGCATCATCGACATTATCGTATCACTATTTTTCAAATATTTTTTACAAATTTTTAGACGTTAAAATTATATTAATTGAATAAACATTCTTTGATTGCTTGCAGACCTTCAGCATCACTAGAGCTCACCAAAACATTACCATCAGATAAAAGCCATTTGTTATCTCACAACTTTGTTTTACTTTTAAAAAATACCAAATTATATTGTGTTATCTTATTCGGTTATCACAGA
The DNA here is from genome assembly GCA_036936605.1 of Limnanthes douglasii subsp. nivea. Taxonomy (NCBI): domain Eukaryota; kingdom Viridiplantae; phylum Streptophyta; class Magnoliopsida; order Brassicales; family Limnanthaceae; genus Limnanthes; species Limnanthes douglasii. The sequence continues at coordinate 304,539,213 of JAUPFV010000002.1, read as the reverse complement.
CGAAACCGATCCTCTTTTTATATGAGGTTGTTGTTTGCGGTCCCAATTTTTAATGGGACCATTTAGAAAAAGAAAATAGGTTAGGGTTAAACGGAAATCGTCGTAGTTCTCTTATTCACAATTTTTTCTTCTATTTGTGTTTGACAAGATCTATCGGTACAGTTTTTAAGATATTTTTTTATGTTTTTTTATTGTAATAGATTTTTTTTTGCCGGTTATAATATATATATTATTAGACTGTAGAAAATATGCTTCTGAAAAAAATTTAAAAAATCACAAGCAAATTATATCTTAAGTTCGTAACAAGATTTGTGATTGTCAAACATGAAATTAATGAAAATATTATTGAGATTCTATCAAGCTATTGTTTCTATTGAAGCAAGATTCGAGTAGTTCCAAAGTTACGAAAATAGTTTTGGATTTTTTATTTTTTTGATTTAAAGAAGCTTAAATAAACTAGTGACGATGAATTGATGAGATCTTGTGTTAAGCTTGAAGTATCTTTGACACATGGTGTCCATCAGATGTAGATAGATAAGATTTGTTTATGGATGTGTTGCCAATAAAAATCAAAAGGATTGTTGATGTGTTGATTTTTATGAAAACAATGGATGGTTGTTATCCAAATGTATCCATTGTTTATCGCATAATGTTTACAATTCGAGTTTCCGTTGTAGCTGCCGTATTTTTTTTTTAAAAGTTGAAGTTGATAAAAAAAAAACTATCTTTGTTTACTTATGTCTCAAGATCGGTTGAATTATTATCAGTGATATATATCGAGAAGAATGTGGTTGATGATAATCCCGATTATGAAAAAATTATGATGAATTTGTGGACGAAAAAGCTAGAAGACTTATTTTTCAGAAATAATTTTTATTGTTTTTTTATGAGTTGTAAAATGTTTATAATTTTATTTTGTTTGTGTGACAGAAATTTATTTTGTAATTTCTAAAATATTTTTTTAAATCCGGTTGATATATATCAAGAAGAATATGATTGATGGTAATCCCGATTATGAAAAAATTATGGATGAATTCGTGGAAGAAAAAGCTAAAATACTTATTCTTCGGAAATATTTTTATTGTTTTTTACGAGTTAGTAAAATATTTATAATTTTATTTTATTGGTGACAAAAAATTATTTTGTAATTTCCAAAATATATTTTAAAATCTGATTTTGTTTAAACCCTGTAAACTTTATAAATCACCGACATATCTTGATTATAGCCATATCTATTCATTAGGTTTTTTTATTATATTCGTTATTTTTATAGACATCAAATCAAATGTTAAAGATAACACAAACTATCTCGAGATATTAGGTTCAATTGTACTAAATTACTAAATTGTTTGGTTTTCAAAATTCAATAAATTATATTAAAAGTTATATAAAGATCTTTTTATAGGAAAAACTAAATTTAGCAAAATATTAAATAAGTATAACTTTCTTTTACCTGTTACATTGAAATGCGTGCAAAGTATTACAAACTACAAATTTAATATTAAAATAACAAAAACAAAAACGAAATACCATGTAATTTATATCCAACATATAACAACAAAACTTGATATCAAAAGAAAAAAAACCACATATAAAATTATATTTGATTAAAACATAAAAATAAGAAAAAATAGTAATAAACTTAAAATTTATTTTTTTGGGGTATTAAAAGCGCTTAAATTAATGAATAAAAATGTACATGGGTTACAGGAGGCGGGTGCCTCGATACAAGGAGAAATCCGATTTGGATTGGGGAAGCTTGTTACAGGATTTTAAATTACACTTGCATTGATAAAAAGACAGCAGGAGTAGCTTGGCTATCCTGTAAAGTTGACTTTGGTTCCTTTGAATCGATATCTAAGGTCCGATAGCACATGGTGTGCTATGCTGGAGAAGGGGGATTGCTTGTTGTTGTAGATTCTATCATTCATTTCCTTCCAGATGTAATAGATGGTGGCACAGAAGGTTGTTTTCCAATGGGTCTTCCGGTTATCCTTCGAGGCATTCCATGTGCTCGCCTGCTCTAACCATTGCGGCCATGGAGAAAAGGGGGAAGGGGAACAGTAACTTTTGGGCCAGGGATTCCCAAATTGCGGTAGAGTAATGACATTGGGTTAGGAGGTATTCTAGGTTTTCAGACGATGTTTCACATAAAACACAGGTCGGGGAGAGTCAAGACCCCAAGAGATGAGTTTGTCTCTGGTGGTGAGTTTGTTATGGATTGCAAGCCATGCGATGAAAGAGTATCTGGGGATCGAGTATTTGTGCCAAACTAGTGCAGACCAAGCGACCTTATTTCTGGCGGGCTTAAGGGTTTTGTAAGTGCTGCTGATGGAAAATGATTGATGAGGTTTGTTGGGAAGCCAAATGAATGAGTCCTTTGAAGATGGGATGGGGGGAAGGTTGTGGATGGGAAATGTTATTTTTGTGAGGAAAGGGTTGAGATTTCGATTGGGGGCTCTAGCTTGGGGAGGCCACGTCCAGCGGCCGTTTTGAATGAGGTCTTTTACCGTTTTTAAGTTCCGAAGACGGGAGAGGTTTTAGATGGAAGGTCTGTAGCGGTTGATCAGAGAGGTGGAGAATAGCCAGGGGTCATGCCAGATGGATGTGTCCGCTCCATTGCCAATTATGACTTTGTAGAGATTTGCTGCTACTTTCCGAAGGTTGAGGATTTTCCTCCAGCTCCAGCTATCATTTGGTGGGATGGGGATGGTCCAGAAGCAGTTGTTCTTTATTTTTTTCCAGCAGTATCCATTGGGTCCAAATGGTGTTCTCGCTTTTTGTGAGGATGGACCAGAGGAGTTTTAGGGCGACCGCCTGATTCCAGGTTTTTAGGTCTGGGATCCCAAGACCGCCCTCCTCTTTGGACACGACTACCCTTTCCCAAGCAATCTTTGATCCCGCGATCTTCATTACTGAGCCAGACCAGAGGAATCTGCGTAAGTACTGGGATAGCTCTTTGAGGACTCTGACTGGGAGAATGAATATTGAGGACCAATAGACTTGGCTAGCGAAGAGAACAGAGTTGATGAGCTGAAGGCGTGCGGCATATGAAAGCTCCTTTGTGATCCAAGAGTTGATTCGGTTAGTGATTTTGAGGAAGAGAGGTCTGCAGTCGTTGTAAGTTAGGCGAGACGTGATGAGGGGGACTCCAAGATATTGGACAGGGAGGGATCCTTCGTTAAAGTTGAGGAGGGAGAGAATTTCTTGTTTGGTGCCGGGAGAGGTTCCAGAGAAGAAGATGTGACTTTTGGAGGGGTTGAGATGAAGACCAGATAAGGTTGCAAATTCTTGAAGGCCTTCAAGGATGAGTTTGATGGAGGGGAGATTGGCTCTGCAAAGAATCAGGAGGTCGTCTGCAAAGCAAAAGTTGATGATACAGAGCTTTTGACATTTCCAATGGAATCCAAAAGATGGATGTCTGTTTTTTTCCTAGAGGATACTGGAGAGTACCTGCATTACAATAACAAAGATATACGGGGAAACAGGGTCTCCTTGCCTGAGACCTTTTGCACCCGGGAAGAAGTCCGATGACTTACAATTTATGATAACGGCGTAAGAGGGGGTGGTGATGCATTGGATAATCCAATTTATCATGTCTATGGGGAAGTTCATGGCAAGCAAGATGTCAAGAACGAGTTCCCATCTGACATTATCAAAAGCTTTTTTAAGGTTTATTTTGAGGGCACATCTGGGGCCTTTGCGGTTAGAATGATACCCATGCAGGAGATTTTGGGAGAGGAGAATGTTGTCCACTATTGATCTTCCCGGGACAAAGGCGGATTGGGAGGGGTCAATAAGGGATGGAAGGGCTGGCTTTATTCGGTTTGCAATGATCTTGGAGATTGTTTTGTAAATAACATTACAGCAGGCTATGGGTCTGAAGTTTGACAGGTGGGAAGGGGTATCTATTTTGGTGATGAGAGCTATTAGGGTTTTGTTCCAGTTGGGGTCCATTTTCCCTTTGGTGAAGAAGGATTTAACCCCCTCACAGACATCAGGGCCTACTGTTGTCCAGCAGGTCTTGAAAACATCTGCGCTGTATCCATCAGGGCATGGCTCCTTGTCACTATTAATCGCAAAAAGGGATTGCTTGATTTCTTCATTTGAGATAGGCTCAGTCATGTCCGGGATTAGGTTCTGGGGGACTGAGGATTTAATAAGGTTTCGGATTCGGTCTGGTCCAGGGCAGTCTTTCGAACTAGGGGAACCTAATTGATTACGGAAGAAATTGTTGAAGTTGGTGGCAATTGAGCGGGGGTTAGAGCTTAATATGACATCCTCCTTTTGAATTGAGAGGATCTTATTCATGGCTCTGTGGGCTCGGATGTTGTTATGGAAAAACTTAGAGTTCTTGTCCCCTAGCTTGAGCGAGGTTTCTCTGGATTTTTTCTCGAGGAAGGATTCCTCAGCTCGACTAAAGAAAATGTAGGAGTCGGAGGCCGATTTTTCGAGGGAGATGAAAGTACGGTTCGAGGGGTAGCTAAGGAGGTTCTCTTGGGCTTGGACTAGGGAAATTCTTACCTTCTCAACACGGTCGCTAATATCACTAAAAGCGTTTTTGTTTAGGGAAATGAGAGAGGGGACGAGTCTAGCGAGTTTGGAGGCTAAATTCTCCACAGGGCTTTGATGAGTAGGGGTATTCCAATTACTGAGGACCCAGTCCTGGAATCTCGGGTGGAGTTTCCACATGTTGAAATACTTGAAAGGGCTCGGGGAGGTCACGTAAGGAGTGGAAAGGTGGATAATAATCGGGGCGTGGTATGAGGTGAACGGGAGGTCATAGTGAGCAAACGAGTTAAGGAAAGAGTCATCCCACTCGACATTTATCAAGGCACGATCAATTCTAGAGGATATTGGGTTATTCTCTTGTCTGTTGAACCAAGAGAATTGGAAACCAGAGGAGCGGAGGCGGTCCAGATTACAGGCACGACAGCAGTCATTGAAAGCTTCTATGGAACTATTCCATCGAGGGTCTTGGCTGGTTCTCTCCTGTGGATTTCTAATGGCATTGAAATCCCCGAGAACAACCCAAGGGGAGCTTGCAATGCTGTGAGCTATGGACCGTAGATTGCTCCAAAGAGGAAGCCGGTCCGGGTGATCATTAAAGCCATATATTGCCGTGAGATTGAAGTGAGTATTTATGGCGGTCCAAACTAGAGAGCAGTGGATGGTCTGGGCCGTTATATCTAAGATGGTTACCTTGTAGACACTAGGGTTCCATGCAATCCAAATTCTACCTAAATGGTGGTGGTCATGGTTCGTGCGGAAGTGCCAGAAAGGTAGCATGTTTCGCATAATGGCCTCAGCGTTAGGGGCTTTAGCTTTAGTCTCCAAGAGGCAAATTACATTTATACTATTCGAAAATACTAGATGACGAACATCTTTTTGACGCACTGGGTCGTTTAACCCTCTAACATTCCAACATGCAATTTTCATTCAAGTCAGGATAAGAAAATAAAAGCGAGAGTTAATACATCTTGCGGTTTTCCCCGTACATACTTGTAAAAGCAGCATTACCGCCTGCTTTTGGTCTTGGCGAGGTGATTTCGGTTGAGGATGGTTCTCCTTCTTCATGTCCTATCTGGGCTGCTGCTAGGGTGTTGCTCGCGATGATGAAACTTTTGGTCCAACTATTCTGAACTGTCATTTGTCTACGAGTGTCCGGGGTGGGGGTTTCGCTGTGGCTTGAGTCCGAGAGTGTGATATGTGGTGGGTTGATCATTGGTTCTTTTCCGGGTCAGTGGGCAGGGAAGCCAGTGGAGGGGGGGGAGGGTCTGCGGCAAGGTGACATGCTGCTGCCGCATGTCCAAAGGAATAACATCTGTTGCAGATTGTGGGAAGGCCTTGAAATTCGACTTGGATGATATGGTCTTTGCTGAGGTAACGAATAGTGATGGAGGAGGGGAAACCTGAGGTCGCATGCATTATGATACAGATCCGGGCATAATTTAGTCTTGTTCTGTCTGCTGTCTGGCTGTCTACGTAGATAGGCGTACCCAGGTAGCTCCCCAGAATTCCTAGCCCTTTTTCCGACCATAGTTCGTGGGGCATTCCGTGGAATTTGACCCAGAAGGGGGATGGATTTTAAAGCCTCTCTTGTCAGCGTTTCCATCGGTTCCCATCGCTTTAGAAAAACCGGGTGGCTGCTGAAAAACCAGGGTGCCTTTTCCATAACTTTCGTAGCGTTGTCGGCAGTAGAGAACTTAAAGAAATAGTGGCCAGATGGTGTCGGTTTGCATTCTTGGAGGCCATAAGTACTCCATACTTGGTTAGCAAGGGTTTGAACATGGGATACGGCTCTTTTCTTTAAGAGAAAGTAGCGCGAAAGGCATTTTGCCCAATCTTCTTTGTCACCTGTCAAGGCATCATCTAGGAAGACTAAAATGCCGTTGTCTACGTGGATATCTTTGGTTTTTTGGATCTTCATAGGGGAACGAGGATCCGATTGTGCGACTATATAGGCCCATGATCTTAATGATCCTCCGGGGTGGTGGACGTTTACCATTGAGGCTGATTCAGCGGCGAGGTGAGGGGTGATGATGCTGGAGTTTCCTCGAACGTGACGGAAGGCGCTGTTAGATTTCCATGGACCTGAGAGGTTAGGGCGGATTCCAAGGGGTCGGTGGGCTTTAGAGGGTCTTGAGAAGGCATGGCCTTTGCTGTTGCGTCCAGGGAATGATTCAGGAAAAGAGGTTAGAATCGGGATTGGGTTTAGCTTAGGAGTTTGGGTTGAAGGAGGGGCAGAGGTGTGAATGATAGTGGAAGGCTGGTTCTGGTTAGAGGGGAGTGAGGATTTGCTGGCTTGGGATGCCTGTTGAAGTGTAAGGACAGCAGTTGAGAGGACGCTGGTTTGAGGGGGGGGGGAGTAATGAATGGGTGGAAGGTTGTGGGAAGGGCATTATTGAAAAGGTAGCGGTTTGTCACTGACGTGGTTTCAACTAATGAAGGAGGGGGGGCTAGGGTTAGGAAATTGGCCAGGGAGGGAATGAGTTGGTTGTTAGGGTTTTGGCATGCATGCATGGGGAAGTTTGCTGCATGCATGCATGAGGCAAAGGAGGTAGGTTTTGGCAGCGAGGATGAGGCCGAAGTGCTGGAGGGAGGGGAGAGTTGCATCGGTGATGAGGTGTTTTGGATAGTGATGGGGGTGGGTTCGAGGGAGCGGAGGAGGACGACCGGAGCAGTCCCGGGATCGGGGCTGTCTCGCTGCCGTGGAGGCTAGGTTTAGCGTGGGATTCTGGTGAGACTATAGAGGGGCGAGGACTGTCTTCTAAGGCCGTAATGGCTTTGAGAAGAGGATCATTACTTTCGAAGATGGCGCGTAGCTGTTGGTCTCTGGACGGAGACGGAGAGAGGCCGATTTCTGAGGGGTCTTCTTCATCGGAACTTTCTACGGCTATGATTTTGGTTCCCAGGGGGAGAGCGACAGTGGGGATACTTCCCTATCCTTCATTTCGGAGTCACTAGACGGCTTGGTCAGAGTTTTGCGGTTTGGGGAGATCGGAGGAGGCGACCCACGGACTGATAGAGGCAGTCCATGCATGCCGGAGGATTTCGGCGGGGAGGAAGAGGAAGGTGACGACGATCTGGTTTCCAAAGACAGAGAGGTGCTCGGGCTAGACGGTCTCGAGGAAGCGGCTGATGGAGGTGGGGGCTGCTTTTTCATTGAATCTGGGTGTGATTTTTTGGTTTGACCGCCTGGAGGAAGAGCTTCTCCTGGTTTCCACAATTGTTGCAAGATTCAGTCAAGCGAGATGGGAAGAAAAGTGGCTGAAAAGGATCGCCGATTTGGGAACAGAGAGAGGGAAGGAGCGGTAGAGGGGTGGAGGTGAGATTTGAGGGAGTATAAAGGAGAGGTGATTGTTTTGAGATGCTGACGATAGAGATACGATGAAGTAGGGTTTTTGGTTGAAACTTCAGATGAGGATGTGAGGAGGCAGTGGGGGTGGGAAGGTTCGAAACCTTGGTAACAGTGAGAGAGAGAGAGAGAGGGGACGTCAGAGAGATAGAGGTGAGTAGAGAGGTTGAAAATAGGGAAGTGTTTGTGGTGAAGTCTGTAGAACTGCCAGGGGAGCGGTTTTCTAGTGTTTTGAGTAGTGGGTGGTTTTCTTTTCTTAGCATAGTGGTGAGAGAGGGTGAGGTCGAGGGTTCTGGTTTTAAAGGGGTGAGATGCGAGTGAGGTAGGCGAAAGGTTTGAGGAGTCAGGCGGAGAGGGGTAGGAGATAACTTGCACGACTTGAGATGCTATTAATGAGGAGAGATGGATGAGCCATTAATGCGGCTCTGCAAGCTCGGTTCTTATGATTGGCCAGGAGGGAAGTAAATGCAGGGCAGCAAAAGGAATAAGGAGTATGGTCAGAGGGAGAGGGATTGGTTGATTCGAAGGGTCTTCTTCGAGGTAGGGTAGTGCTCGCATGAGGGGGCTGTCTCGGGGATGACTCCATAAACGGCGCTGCTCGCTGGATTTGCGGGTGGGAGTTGTACAAGCAAAATGGATTTGCCTTCATTGAGTCTGTGTTGGAAACCGGAAGGGTGCCTGGAGGATTAAATGCCCTTTGGTGAAGCATGGCATTAACTTCATGCTGAGTTACGAGGAGGCTTGGGAAGGGCGACATTAAATGGGCTGCTTGAGACTTTAATGGAGAGCTTGTAGACTCCATTAATGGAGAGAGGGAAGGTGTGGGTTGAGTTTTTTGTGCTCCAGAACCTTCAAATTTGCAGAGAAAGAAGAGGATTTCCACATCTACAAGCCAAGAAGCTTGTAATGGGGAGTAAAACAACTTAATAATGGAGATCAGGCTGAAAATTGGTAGAGATTTCAAATTGCTTGAGTTGGTTTCTAGAGAGCTTCTCTCTCTAAAAACTAGCCGTTTTGAATAGAATTATTTTTAGTATTGCTGTATTTTTATTCGATAGAAATTATTGATTTCAAATGGTTCAAACCGATCAGTAAATCTTGACTTGTAACTGGGCTTTGAAGGGATATATAAATAGAAATTAGACTGAAAATTGATGAAAAAACAAGAGGGATCCAAACACTATGTTGGTTAACTAAACCCCAAGTATAAATTCCAAAGTTTCAATTGTTTGGTTATCTACTTATTTGCTATAAGTTAAAGAAGACGACAACATTTATTATACTTGTCATATATATGATTAACATTACTTCAACAATATATGTTATGTATAACAACATTATCATATGTTTAAATAATATTCAATATATAGATCAAAGGTTTTAGCGTTTAAACAAGTTATTATAGATAGTTTTTGAAAAAAAAAAGATTTGATACCAAATTTTTTGTTACAATTGTTTTTATAACTGTATTTGCCTGAACATAATATCCAAGAAACATTACAGCCCCAATATCAAAGTCTGTTAATATTGCCTGATTATAAATTTGAAGCACCCAATAGATCCCAACTTTCATGTTGTGTATCTTCTCTCTTTGGCTTATTTGGGTTTCGTGGGACTAGGATTAGGGTTCTTGTTTCTTTCCCTTATTTGATGTTATTATATAGATAACTTTTTTTTGTTACACTTTGAAATGAAGTAAAACGAAGTACTCTAAATATAAGCAATAGGTAACTTTATATTTGAATGAAAAACAAATAAGCTAAACATGCCATCACTACGTTCTTTTTCCACTTTTTTTTTATAACATTTTGTGATATTCAAAATCAAATTTAGAGAAAAGTTTGGGAGAGTGGGTTAACGATTCTTGTCCTTCAGACTATTTCCAAGGTTATCAAAGTAAAAAGATGATGGTTTACTGATCATGTCTATTAAATTCAATATCTAAACTCTTAAAATTATTTCAGTGATTTTCGGGGTTACACTTGTTATAGGCTACTTCTCTTGGATATGGACAATGATAATGAATGTACTGGTGTGATTGGGCATGATGATAATGAATATAATGTTGTGGTTGTTTTGTTATTCTTAAGTGAATACAAATAATCTCATAGTAAAAAAACACAATTTTTGTTTGCAAAATTTGAAATTTAAATTAGAAAAATATTTTTAATGTTCGATATAATTTTTTAAATGATAGTGTAGGCGAAAAACATTGATAATTAAAAATGAAAACAAATAAATTAAATAGAAGATACATTTAAAATGGATTATTAGTAAAGTAACCCCGGAACTAAAATAAAAAATCACCATGATCACAATGCATATTCTTTTGTTTTTCAATAGTACCCCGGAATTAATAGTTCCATCCTGCTTCAACCAGATCGCACAAAGAGATATAAGGTGCTCTTTAATTGTTCTCTGCGTGTTGATCTTTTGGCATAAAAAATGCAGTTTCTGCATCATTCTGGGGGCGAGCCTTCTAGTTCTGCCGTGGATGCTAGCGGCTGAAGATCCTGCTGTTGATTTTGAGGCGACCGATGCTGCTTCTCCGGAAGCTCCTGTAGTTGATGCTGATGGTCTGTAAAAAATTTGTTTTTTGATCTTGTTGTGTTCTTTTTCAACCTTTTCGGATATAATACAGCTTGTTCATCTTTTAAGAATACATAATAGTAGTATTAGTTTTTTCAAAAAATAAAAAATAATATATAAATAAATAAACTTCTGTACCTTTTATATAAATTTTATATGGCTTATTTCCAATGGGATGATGTCATAACAAATATTATTATAAATTACAAATAGTTAATGTTTCACAGTACAACTGTTATTTTATTGTCTTTTATTTACCAAAATATGATACCAAATGCGACTTTTATTATTATATTTATTTAACATTTCATTATAACCAACCAAAATGAAATATAACCCTATTATTCTCATATGAGTCTTTGATGCAATATAAAAAAAGGCGGAAAACATTCTAAACGTGCCAATACCATTATCATTATACATTTTTTTTTATATAATGGTTAGGAACTAAAACTAATTTCTTTTACTATATTTTGTATGAACAATAAATATATAAAAACACAATAGAACTAAGATTTTAGGTTTAATGTAGTTTCGAATGTGACTGGTTTAATATTGACAGAGAACAAAGAAATTTATATATATATAAGCTATAAAAAGATTGTCAAATACAAAAAATTTAATTACTATTTTTTATAAAAAAATGATGTGATTTATAAAACTCTCTTCAATGTTTATGTATCACTTCTATTATCCCTTCAAAATTGCAGAACAATTTCACTCACTCATAAAATATACTTCTTACGAAACTCGTTGTCTCATTACATCGCATTTTACAAAAAAATAGTTTCTTCTATCTATAAAGAAAACTCTGTTTTTTCATGAAGCGTTCAAGATTAAAGCTCATAATATAGAATGCTCTAATGATATAACAAATATAATTAATACATGAAGACCAAAATAGAAGACCCAATTAATATACGAGACCGAGTAAATAGAGTATTCTATTTTGGTCCAGTTGTGGTTCTACGATCTCGCTCGCTTCCGACCATCCTCGTTCGGAGCAGTCTGTTTCGGCTAAGTACATATTTAATTCGAAACATTGATCATCAATCTTCGATAACTTGTCTCCACCATTAGGATCAACAAACGTCTTTGTAACTAAGTCACGACTCAATCATCACCAGAGAGTTTCAATAATTCTTTTGTAATACATGCCACGACATATCCAACTATCCCCATGCAATCCTACAACGGTAATTCTGTTGACGAGTTACTTTTACCCTACATTTAACGATCCATTCCGGAAAATGGTTTCCTTCATTGCTTCTGTAGCAGCCATATACTCAGCTTTTATATATGACAGCGCAACGACCTTACGTATATAAAACTTTCAACTAACCACTCTTGCAAAAATAATTAACAAATAACCCGAAGTAGAATTCTTTATATCAAGGCACCATGCGTAATCAAATTTCACATACCATTTCAGCACTATATCATCCGCATCTTTCTAATTGTAACACAATCCTACAACATTCAAGCCCTTCAAGTATCTCATGAGCCACTTCAGTGTATGCCAATGTGGCTTTCCTAGATTTGATATGAATCTTCTCAAAACACTTACGACGTAGCCAATATAAGATATTTGGAAAATTATAGCATAAATAATGCTACAAATAACATTGACATAAGGTATCTTTTGCATATACTTCTTACCTGATGATTTAATTGGTTCTAGTGTGGTATTGAGTTTTAATTGGGAACCCATGGGAGTTCCAACCGCATTTTCTTTGGACATCGAGAACATTCTTAGGAATTTCTATATATATTCATATTGAGATACGAATAAATACACCTTTAGCTTGTTCATCTTTATATTAACATCAAGTATCCTTTTAGCCTCTTTATATCCTGCATCTTAAACTCACATTTCAGCTGAGTCTTTACCACTTGAATATTACTCATATTTATTCCAGTTATTAGTATATACAAATACAACATGAATATGACTTGTCTCTTCATTCATGTTTTATCATTCTAATAAACACCATTGTAATAGTAGTTACTAACACATTTAATTGATCTCATAAAAGAATAAAATCTTATATTCAGTTACCACAACAACTGTGTAAGCCCATAAAATAGTTTTCTAACAAACGCGTATCACTATCATTCTCTTTTTAAAACCCCACCGGTCGATACATGTAAATCGTCTCTTCTAATTTATCATGCAGAAAGGTAGTAGTATGATCCATTTCATATAGTTCAATATTAAATTTAGCAACAATTAATGGTAGAACCTTGATTAAGGTTTGTTTCACAGCCAGCGAGAATATTTGGTTGAAATTCATACCCTGCTTTTGTGTAAAGTCCTTAGCCATGAGCCTCGTCTTGTATCTGGATAACTCAACACGAGGAATATCTAGATATTTCTTGAATATTCATTTAATCCTAACCATCTTCTAACTTTTTGGCTGCTTCACAAGAATCCACATATTCATTTTGTTGAGAGATCTCAGTTTTTCTTTCAAGGTCTTGAGACACTTCTCATTATAATTGTTCTTTATAACATCATGATATGTTTCGGGTTCCAGAAAACCTCTTTTTATTTTGATCAAATAAATCATAACTAATTACATCAGCACAAGCATACATCTGCGACTGTTTGCTAGGTCTCTTTATTCATCACCAGTTAATAATGGTCAAGTGCATGTCGATCTCACATGTTATCATTCAAATATCCTAGAACAGCATAACTTTGGTATTTTGAATTTATATAATGCTTAAAATTCCTCTATACGACCCGAAGTAGAACCATGCCTAAAATACTATTCGTTAGAAGTATCACCAGCTTTACTTTGTAAATCATATCCATCATTACCATAAAATAAATTAATAAATGTTCAAATGATATAATTATATTCTTCAAGACGAGCAACAAATAAAAGAGAGCGTAATAAAACCAAGCACACAAGACAGTATTTAATATAGTTCAGCTTTTGTAGATATCGTACATCCACGACAAACAAACATTTTTATATATAAGTAGGTTATGGAAAGACTCTCAAACATAAATTAGATAATCACTATTTATTACAAAAGATGATGTGATTCTCATAAATGTTTCATTACTATTTATCTCTTACCTAACTTATCTCTCAAAAGGCGAAGAGATTTTTCACTCATTCATGATATATGATTTACTGAAAACTCATCATCTCATCATGTCGCTTATTCTTATATTTATAGGTTTAAAGAAAATCTTAATTCTTCATCAAAATCTTCACATTAAACCTCATTACTCAACGAGTGAAAATAACTCATAATACATTATTATTCGTAATCTTATAAATAAAAAAAATTAAATTAATAAAGAAGACCTATTTATATATGAAATATAATTAATATATAAAAATAAAAATGAAAACCCTAATTAAAATAAGAGACTTAGAAAATAGAAAACTCCTCTTAGGTTCACTTATGGTGCTATGATGTAGCTTATGTAAGATCGAGACCATCCTACTTCGGACTAGTCTGTTTTGGATCCACACATATTTTATTTGACACAATGACAGTGAAATTTAGATCCAATTATTTTATAAGTTTCATTAAATATACCCTTAGATGTTATGATAACCGTGTCTAATGGACTTGTGAGAGACATATGGAGAGATAAGTCATATTTTTGTTGTATTTGAGATTAAAAGAAACATACTTAAGGGTTAATTATTCTTATCTTAACAAGAATATATATATATATATATATAAAGTCCTAAGGAACTTCTCAATATATGAAACAAGAGTGGTTCAAATTTTTATTGCTTATAAATTAAGCTAAGCGCCAGTCAAGCACCGACAGAAGCATAAGCTAAGAAGTATATTGGACTCACATGAGAATCCTAAATGGTGGTTGGTGGTAGACACCAGATTTTTTATATTAATACGAACTTTAACTAATGATAATTTGTTTATCATAGAAAGGATGAGCTTTTGTCCTTTCAAATCTGTGATTGGGAAATTGTGAACATGAATATAGGTTCAGAAATTTAAAACTGATGAAATTTTGTTCGCAATAGAATAGTTTTTTTAGATGGATGAAGTTAAAATTCTCCCCGTACCGTAAGGATTATATATATATATATATTAAGGTTCTATTTAGGTAAAAAGATATAATCATGTAAAAAAATAACCCACTCACTGAAACTATTTTTTCTTCCACGATTAATCGTAAAAATATAATAATATGTTTTGCAAGTGTTAATTGATTATTAAAAATTAGCTATGTTTGTTGGCTAAGTGTCCAATTTTTTCCGGCGGAAAAACTAGCATCTACCTTTCGATACAGATTATGATTTGCTCATAAGACCTGTTAGTATTCACAGACGTCTTCGTATGCAGTATTTATACTAGATCCCTCTTATCCAAACTTTAAACTGTTTGTGTACCATATGGTGGGAAAGATTGGCTTGTGCCGTAAGGCGTTCTCGGCATAGGCACCGCATGAACGGAATCGCTAAGCCCATGACAAATTGTATCAGAGCCGAATCTGTCTCCGAGAGAGAGAGTTACGCTGGAGCCAAACGTAACGACCCGATGACTAAGCTCCGCCTATAAGGTCGGCTCCCCTGTAAGACCCAAGAAGGGCATGTATGGAGACCGGTATGTGCGAAGACGAATCCTCATTATGGGGCCTAACAAATTAGCGAGTGCGTGTAGAGATTAGCGGTAATTCATGATTACATTGACATCAACCAATTATTTATTTTGAAATTGATGATGGAGGGTTTATTGTATTAAAAAGATAATTTGATCTAATTCAGCCAATAAAATATGATGTTAATAACTATACTAAACCTGTAAAATTGCAAGATAAACAAGAAAAAGGTTGGAAAAAATTGAAAGTAAATACTTAAGAAATTATCAGAAAATGGTTGATATTAGCATCTTAACCCATGTTTCCCAAGAGTCTGACCAGTATGATCTTTGGAAGATATTAGAATATCTTTATGAAAGGAAAACTGCTTATAACAAAGCATTTTTTATTAAAAAAAACTTGTTAATTTGAAATTGAAAAGTGGGAAGTTAGTTTATGAGCATCCCATTAACTTTAAGGATATTATTAGTAAATTGAGTATTATGAAAAATATTTTTTATGATGAGTTCCAGGCTTTGTTCTTACTGAGTTCTTTATTAGACACTTGGGAGACCTTGGTTGTGATTAGTAATAATGTTTCTTCATAAGGTGTCTTACCTTTGGATTTTATCAAAGAAAGCATGTTCAATGAAGAGATTAAAAGTAAAGATATGGGATTTGACAGTTCACACACTCTTATTATTGAGAATAAAGAAACAAACAAGAGTAAATATGCTAAATTTTATGGTAACTCAAAGAGAATATCCAAGTATAGAGATTGGAAATAGACTAGGACTCCTCATAAGCCTCGTGGTTTTTACTTTTCACATCGAAGGGGTTTTGCCATGTAAAATAAATCTTCTGTGTTAATTTATTTTAGTGTTTATTATTTTTATCTCATTAGGTATGTAATTTAATTGGTTAACTAACTGGCGAATCAATTATGCGAATTGAGTTTTTTTTTATTTTTTTGGTTAATTTTCTTGAAGTTGATCTTGTGGGTGGTTGATATACTACTATTTGGGTCATACCAAAGACGGAGAAGAATTATCAAGAAGTATTATCTCCTGAGGAGAAGATCATTTGGCTCGATGCTATAAAGTAATATATTAATTTCTTGAAAAGAACGAAACTTACGAGCTAGTGAAACCTCCTAACATAAAAGAAAATTCTCGAAATATATATGGGTTTTCAAAAACAAGAGAGATGGTGAGAAGATTGTCAAGCAAAAGGCTAGATTAGTAGTAAAAAGATGCAATCAAATGAAGGGTATATATTTTGATAATCACTTATGTTAATTGAGTTTTATTTATTTATTTGGTTAATTGTCTTGGAGTTGATCTTGTGGGTGGTTGATATACTAATATTCGGGTCATACTAAGGACGGAGAAGAATTATCAAGAAGTGGTATCTCCTGATGAGAAGATCATTTGGCTCGATGTTATGAAGTAATAGATTAATTTCTTGAAAAAGAATGAAACTTACGAGCTAGTGAAACCTTCTAAGATGAAAGAAAAGTCTCGAAATATAGGGTTTTCAAAAACAAGATAGATGGTGAGAAGATTTTCAAGCAAAATGCTAGATTATTAGTAAAAATATGCAATCAAATGAAGGGTATATATTTTGATAAAACCCACTATGATGTTGTCAATATGACTTTTATCTTAAATGTGGTGGGATTAACTACAAGTATTAATCTTGAGTTGGAACAACTTGAATTAAAAATATAATTTTTACATAATGACTTGCATGAGGAAATATCCATACAGTAACCTGAAGGTTTTGAAGAAAAAGTGAAAAAGGTTTGTTTGTAAGCTGAAAAAAGATTATATGGGCTTAAACAAACTTAAAGGTAGTGGTATCAGAAATTCGACTCATATATCGACCATCAAATAGTATTATATCAATCACCCACAAGATAAATTCAAGACAATCAATTAAATAAACAAGAAATTCAATTCACTATTAACAAATCACCAATTAGTTAACCAAATAAACCCCAAACCTAATCACGGAAAAATAATTAATAGTAAAATAATCAACACAAAAGATTTATTTTACATGTAAAATCCCCTTCGATATAAAGACTAAAACCCATGGACTTATCATGCTAAATGATTATATTATTATAATAAGTTGAGGGTACACATGTATCCAAATCAATCTAATATAAATCTATAAACCACCAGCAATTTCAAATATAATAAACTAACATAAAGAGAAGGAAAATGAAGAACATCACCAAAATACTGCATTTTTCTTGTAGTTATGTTTTCCGAACCGTAGCACTAAGTTAGAATTTAACTGGTGAGATTGAAGATTTATATGTCCCGAACACGCTACCCAAAATTCAACTAAAACTAATATTGTTTTCTTCTAGATCAGACCTTTTTACTGTGGCTGAATACACCAAATTTAAAAACCGTAAATATTCTATTTTCTTGTTTGTTTTCTCATCACCGACGTTATTCTGATCGTTTTCATGGAAGACTAATCACATTCTTCCCCTCACGATTATCAGTATTTTTATACATATTGTCACAAATGTTTTCATGAGGAATCCAATTGCTACGTCAAACATGGGTATCCAGCAAGCTAGGGAAAACGTCTAGGCACTACACCATCTTATGGACGTGGAGAGGAGGTATACGCAAACTGCCATGCAACAAAGGTGTTCAGAGACCACGCAGCACGACGGTACGGACAACCACTGTGGGTTCGTCGGCTGTGGTTATTGCTTAGTTTCCTGTTAATGAGGCTTCTTGTTTTTTCTGGTTAGTTGCAGCAATTGTTTTCCTTTCTTTCAGCAGACAAAGTTTCCAAGACTGATGAGCTTCTGAATGATGAGTCGCTCAATACCCCTTGGATTATTGATAGTTGGTCTTCTAATCACATGACAAGTGACATCTCTCTGTTGTACAATGAACTGTTATGTCTAAATATGTAGTATCTCTTCCCGATGGTTCTCAGATTATTCCTCCATAGTGTGGTAGTGTACGCTTGTCTTGTCAGTTGCCTTTGCATAATGTATTTTTTGGTTTCAAAGCTTATTTTTAATATGATTTCAGTATCCCACTTGACTGATGATCTCGACTTTATTGTTTACTATGTTAAGTTTGGTTGTGTTATTCAAAACCGGCGATCAGGGACTATGATTGGACTAGGTGAGTGGAGATGTGAAATGTACTAGTTCAACAATACTATGAAGACCGAAGTTTGTAGTGCTTCATTGGTTGATAGTGATGCTAAGTTGTGGCACCATAGTTTGGGACATCCCTTAGCTAAGATAGTTCAGTCTTTACCTTTTGTTTCTAGTACTAGTGATAGCAGTGTAGCTCACCTGTACGATATTTTTTTTCCGATCTAGACAGACACCGTAAATATTTTTCCGTCAGTTATTCTAAAATGATTGCGTGTTTTGAATTAATTCATTATGATTTATGGGGTCCTTATCGTACTTTGTCTTCGTGTGGTGCGCGATATTTTCTCACTATTGTTGATGATTACTCCTGTGTTGTTTGAATTTATTTGTTGCCTAATAAAATAGAAGTAACTTCTATGTTTTTACATTTTCCCGCAATGGCTAATAAAGAATTTAATGGGGTCGGTAAGACAGTGCGCGTTGATAATAACATTGAATTTTTATCTGTGTGCCGCGTTTTTGATAAGTTGGGTATTGTTTTCAATCCTTATGTGTGGGTACTCCTTAGCAGAATGGTAGGGTCAAACGGAAACATAGACATATTTTGAATGTTTCTCGTACTCTCAGGTATAGGGTAACTTACCTGTTAAATTTTGTGGGGAGTGTATATTGACTGCTAGGTATTTGATTAATAGAACTTCTTCTCAATTTTTGGGTTCCAAGACTTCATTTGAGATGTTGTTTGGCGTGCCTCATGTTTTCTCTGAGCTACGCGTGTTTGGTCCTCTGTGTTATGTGCATGATCAGAGGTCTAAGGGTGACAAGTTTTCTCTATGTTGTGGGCTACCTATATGGTAGAAAAGGCTAGAAATTTTATAATTTAGGAGAGTGAAGATATTTTTATTTCTCGTAATGTGGAATTTTTTAACATATATTCCCATTTGCATTTGTTCTTATGATCTCTAAGTTGGGTTGTCCAGAAAGTGAGGTCTCCACACTTCCTATTACTACTCTAGAGTTTTAGGAGGAGGTTGAGACTGAGGTTGCTGAATTACGACTTGTTCGTTATCTGAAAAAGAGCCAGGATCTGAGAATTCTTATGCCGAGTACTTGTAATCTCACTCTAACAAGGCTGGTGTGACTCTGATTGGGATGGTTGTCCTAAGACTAGATGCAGTGTGAGTGGTTGAAGGGTGTTCTTAAGTGATTCTCCTGTTTCTTGGAAGACTAAGAAACATGATGTTGTTGCATTATCTTTCGCTGAAGGAGAGTATCGGTCTATGGTAGGATTGACTTGTGAGTTGAAGTAGTTGCACAGTTTGCTCAAGGATTTTGGGGTCTCACACTCAGAGGCTACACAAGTTTTCTATGATAGTCAGTCGGCTTTACATCTTGCCCACAATCCTGTATTCCAGGAGCGTTCAAAGCATATTGAAGTAGATTGTCATTTTCTACGGGATGCGATACTTGATGGGTTTATTTGCGCATCTCACATACCCACTCAGTCTCTTATACAAGCATCGCACTATATTACAAGAACTAGGAAAGAACTAGGCAAGAACTAGGCAAGAAGCATTTTTCGTTTTTGATTGGCAAGTTGGGCATTCATAATCTTCATGCTTCAACTTGAGGGGGTATTGAAGTGTCAGAATTAGAATCAAATGTATATGAGTTGTGTGAAAATGTATATGGCTTATTTAATATTAGTCTGTATATGGGCGTGGGTTTACTTTTTCCACACAATATATATATATATATTGTACTTGTAAAGATATAAAAAACACATTCACAATTCTCTCAACATGTACGTCTCTAACTTGGACTGAACCCTAAAAGACGTGAATGTAACTGAAAATATATTATAGCTTGCAAAGAAATATTTTTATAGAGCGTCTCATTCTGAAACATTGATTATTTAGCATCGAGGAAGTCATAATTTAGTGGAAGTATTTGTGTAAGTTGTCGTGTTAGAGATATGAGGACCCAAGACCATTAGCTCTTTTATCTATAAATCTAAGGATGCATTCTATGTAATTTGTACACTTTCTAAATAAACATAAACTCTAGCCGCTTCTTGGCTCTTTTCTCTCTTTGTTAATTTACATGGTATCAAAGCATGTTCGATCCTTGGAGTAATATAACTGATTTATCCGTCAGGTATTGTGCTTCAATTTAATTTCTTTGATGTTATTTCAGATCTACTTTTGCTTAGTAAATTGGACTTCGCTTTGCGGTTAAGAGCTTTTTGGAGTTTTTTATTTCAGATTTGCTGCTAATGTGCTTTCATTTGATTTGTTTGATGTTATTGTGGATCATTAGTGCTTAGAAATTTGGATTTCGTTTTAGGGTTAAAATCTATCTGGAGTTGTTTTGTTTCAGATCTATTAATAGTGTGCTTTGATCTTAGTTGTTTGATGCTACTATTGTGCTTCAATATGATAATTGTTTCTACAACAATCGGGTCACGAAATCATTAGAAGAGATATAATGTTTTGTTTTCGGATATGTTGTATGCAGCCTCAATCAAACGGTCCGAACGAAAGGCACACAGTGTCCGTTTTTTCTGAATCTCATAGAGCATGTTCGAGACATCAAATCCTTCAATCTGACCAGTTTTATTATGATTAAGTGCTACGGTTCGGGAGAAATCATTACTGCAACAGTTTTATTGGTAAAACCGTGTATTCAATTTGATTTTGATTTTGATTTTGTTTTTGGTTTTGGTTTTGGTTTTGGTTTTGGATTTGGTTTTGGTTTTGGTTTTGGTATTGATTTTGATTTTGATTTTGATTTTGATTTTGATTTTGATTTTGATTTTGATTTTGATTTTGATTTTGATTTTGATTTTGATTTTGATTTAGTATTGCGCTTAGATTTGGATTTAGTTTGGTATTTTGACTTGATATTTGGATTTAGTTTGGTATTTGGATTTAGTTTGGTATTTGGATGTAGTTTGGTATTTAGAATTGGTTTTGGATTTGGATTTGATTGAGTATTCTATTTGATTTTGTTCGACCGCTGAGATTTCAAAATTGGGACTTAGTTTGCTTTTTCCGATTTGGATTTGGTATCTCCTGATTGTTTTATTATTAGAGATTGTGGATTTTATTGCAATTATGATAGAAAAATATGATTTTATACGGTCTACTAGCAACAAACTGAATAAGAATAACTTTGTTATGTCTAAATCTGCATACCATTCAGGTATGTCCTCATCTTCCACTTCAGGTATTGATTTATCATTGTGGATTTTGGATTCGGGTGCGTCTCATCATATATCACCTCAAATGTCAAATTTTGTTTCGTTGTCTCATTTTTCACCCATATTTGTTTTGTCTGCTAGTGTTCTACCGATGTTAGTAAAGGGTATTGGCTCTATCTTTACCCTTCACATATCATAATCTTATGTTTACTACGTTCACATCTTTACTTTGAATATTGTTTTGGTTAGCCAATTATGTAAATCTGGTTATTGTGTCTTGTTTTCTCTCGTGCATGCCTGCATCAGCAACACCAGAAGCATGCACTGCAGCGAACTCAACCGTCTTTTTCCGATGCCTACATGCAGAACTTACAACTCCAACAGCTTTCTAAACCCAAAGGCGTGGGGTTTAATATCACCAACCAATTCGTTTTTCGCTTCCCCAAAGCTAAATCTTCTCATCGTATATCTTACGTTCCTAAACTTAGTGTACATTGTGATGTATTAAATGAGTTTTTACATCATTGTGTTATATTGAATGTTCGTATCCGCAGTTTGTTGTAGCTGAAAATTTGTGTGCGCATAACGCATACAATTACATAGAATAGACACAATTCATGACCACGACGACAGTATACACATGAACGTAACACATAGATTCATATGCATGCAGCAGCGGACGCATTAACGGGCGCTCCCCCTAGCCCCAATAAATCGATTATTTCTAGTTGGAGAGTGTGTCGTATTTAGGCGAGTGGGTTCTGTATACGTGGCGCATATAAAAATAGAGGTGATAACTGATAAGAAAAAACAGGCACCGCTCGTTTAGAAAGCTAAAGCTAAAGTTTGATGTCATCACACCGTTCCCTTTTTTCTCTTTTGTCTAGTCAATGTGGTCCCATTTTTTTGTCTAATCAAACTGCCATAACTATTACTCTTTAGTTTTTTAGTAATTCATCTTATGTAGGTTTTATTTCTTTTAGGATAATAAACATCTCTATAGTAATTCTATAGGGATGTTCAAACTAATTTATTTAAATTTTGTATAAATTTTTGAACTAAAATATCAGTTATTTACTTTTTTTACGAGGATAATAGATATTTCAAAAAGAATTTAAGTTGGACACTGATTTTTTTTAAGATATTTTTAAAATAAAAATTTTGGATAAGATTTTTAAGCTAGAAGTTTTGGATAAAATAAGCTAAAAAATTTGGATAAAATGTAAACTCAAAAAACCTGGAATATGCCTATTTTTAAAGAAGATTTTAAGTTAAAGTATTTAAAAGAGAATTGCTAAAAATACGGCCAAAATTACTCCGCGAAGTCGTCTTTATTTTTTTTTAAAACTACTCCGCGAAATTATTTTGTTTGACAATTTTACCATTACAAAATTTTATAAATAGTTAAAAGAAAATTTAACAACTACTCCGCAAAATTATTTTGTTTGACAATTTTGCCATTACAAAATCTTATAAATAGTTAAATTTACTCCGCCGAAACTCTACTTGTCTCTACCTTCTCTCTAATACTAAACCTAAAATTTAAACTAAATTTAAAGTATAAAAACTAAACCTAAAATTTAAACTAAAAAAATAATCCTAATATTTAATTAAATAAATGTATGTAAAGAAAAATTAGAAAGAAACCTTACATTTACCCTACGCTTAACAGCACACATCTTTACCCTTACCAACAGCTACAAAACCACCACTCCACAACCTTACCCACAGCCGCTCCGAAGACATTCGGAATCTAGAAACGCTCCAACACAGTCACAACGACTCCACCCACAGCCACCCATCTCTTGAATCGGAATAAAAAATCTCACCAAAGAGATTTTAATACAAATCACTTGTTTTCTTATTTGACAAATGCGTTAGTTAGGTTTCAGTTAGATATGTTTCGATGTCGATTAGGGTGTATTTCAGATTTTTATTTTGTTGTAGGAATGATAAGTTTGAAGCTTCTGCCATGGCGATAGTGTTCTTCGCCACACGGGAGCAAATAATACTATCCTTACGCCATGGTGTGGCGTGGGTTGCTTGTCCATGCCATAGCGATGGCGTGGTATCCAGAGTCTACGCCTTAGCTTGCTTGTCCACACCATAGTAATGGCGTGGGATCCTTAGTGTACGCCTTACAGAGGTGTAGACTTTGGATTCCATGCTATCACTGTGGCGTGAGTGCAAGGGCTTACGCCATCGCTTTGGCGTGCACACTTATGCTCACGCCACAGTGACGGCGCTGGCCGCTCCGGTCACCGGAATCACCCGGGACCAATTTATTCTTGTTATTTGGTGTGTGTTGACCATGGTTGTGCTATTATTTCTCTAAAAACACTTCGAGCATGACAATTTGTGTTTCCGACCAACCTTGACATTTCGTACATTTTTTATTTCAGGTAATAGATCATGATGACGCCCTACAGTATGAGAGTGGCTCGCGGACGAAGAGAATAAAGAAGGGTAGTAGGGTACGGGAAGCTGCTCAGCCCGTTTTAGTTGCCGATTCAGTGGTTCCGATGGATAGAGCTGCCTATAGTTTCCGGACCACATGCGTCTGGATCGAGTTCTGCTTCTGCTTCCGCTTCCCGTGGACAACGCCATCCTCCCCCACCTACGGGGCAGCCTAGAGGTCCTCCTTCATCCAGATTGCCACCGCTATTTGGTGAGGCGTTCATCTCCCACACTACATATCACCTTTGGATGGGCGAGACAATACTGAATTCCAATTTGACATTTTATGACTATTTAATTTTAATGTATACTAATTTGAACTAATGTTTTCAGGAGCAAGAGATGCGGCTATATGCCCATTATCCGAGTCATATAGCATGGAGTTTGGCTGCACAAACTAGGGTACGCGCCGTAGTTGATTCTACTCCTTTCGGTCGACTCATAGAGTTGTTCTATCACATGCACACACACTCCAACATGGCGGAGGTTTTTCTGGAGCGGTGGCATATGAAGAATAATAGTTTCAATTTCTCGTTCGGAGAGATGACGATTACTCTCAATGACGTCCACACCATTTTGGGACTCCCAGTTCAGGGTGAGCTTGCTGTGTTTCCCGTTATATCTGACAAGACTATGGCCATTCACGAGTGCGTTGAACTTCTTATGGTGGATGAGTTTTCCTTCGTGACGGAGGTTGAGAAATGCAAGGGCGTTGGTTTTGGGTTCAAATGGCTCGAGAGTAGGTTTAGTGGGCCAGAGTTCTGCGATGACAGCCCTGATCTCAGTGATCTAATGGTGCATGCGGCTGCTCGCACCTACATATTACATATGTTCGGCACCGTAATATTCCCAGACAAGAGCAACATGTACGCCAATTACAAATATTTGATTTTGTTACGTGATTTGACTCAGGATGGTGTCGGTAAGTACTCATTGGGTAATGTTGCTCTCCCTTACTTGTACCACCATCTTGGTGAAGCCTCCCTTCACGACCCGAGTACTATGGGCGGATGTATCGGCTTGCTGAACATATGGATACGGGATCATTTTGTCATGCTCCGCCCTGTTACTCGTTCCACTTAGACTGAGCGCTAGCCCATTATTGGTAGATGGGATATAGCTGTAGCAGTATCTGACTCCCGGACAAAGCTGAACCTTTGTAGATCCGTCAACAACCTACAGGAGAGCGATGTAAGTCTTATTATTTAGTGATCCCAATTTTTTTTATATCTGTGTTTATGTAAATATTGGTTTGTATTGCAGATATTGTTTGCTCCTTATCGTGCGATACAGGATCATTTTCCGTTCGAACATATAGTGTGGTTTCGAAATGTCATATGCGGTGTAAAACACTCTCAAGGATACTATCCAGAGCGAGTTCAGCAGCAATTTGGCCGTGTCCAGAGGGTATCTTGCATCTTTTGGTCGATATGCAGTCCAAATCAAGAAGAAAACCGAAGACGCTGATGATTGGGTGAACTGGGAGAGCAACACATTGCATCCGGCTTTTAGGGGAGTGATGATGAGAGACGAGATGGAATCTTTTTATGATCCTGAGTACCTTCTCCTTCATCAGAGGATTACCTGGTTCGACCTCATCAACACCGCAATCTACTCGCTCAATGACTATGTGCATGAGGATCGGGAGGGAGCTATCATCCGACTTTTGCGTGCCGGTATTTGCATGATCTAGTTGTTTCCCGGAGTTAGTGAGTTTGACCATCATTTCGTCTGGGTGGGGCTTACGAGGATGTAGTCTAACTCATTCGTTGATTATGTAAGTTTTTTTTATTCTTTTTTTACAGTTTTTTGTTTTGATTTTTATTATGGTTTAATCTTTCTCCATAATTTTTTTTATTTCTATCTTTTTCTACTATTCTACATTTTTTATTTGATTTAAAAATAATAATAAATATTTTATTTATTATTAAGGAGACGAGATTGTAATTAAAAAACTTAAAAAAAAACTCGGCACTATCTTATAACTTCTAATAAAAAAAAATTAGAAATCAAAGCTAAGGAAGTTTTTTTTTTTGTAAATCTTCTGAAATATTTAGAAGGCTCTAATGCCTAGTTGTCTAAATAAAGTTTTTCGTCACTATAAATACCACAATGCAAAAATTCTTTGATTAAAGATTGTGGCCGCAACTCTGCTTCGTGCCATGAAGATCAGTTATTTTTTAGATATTTTGTAGATGCTCTTTTTCATCTTTAGTTTTTTTTATTAAGATCCTATGTTATTTTAAATGATATGAACTTCTGATTATTTTATTTATCAAAAATTTCAACAATCCCTATATATACTACATATTTAATCTCTTCATTAAGATAAAATAATATCAAAATAATTATTTGTACCATTTCATACACTTTGACCCAATTCACTTTGTTAAACTCGTATAAATAATACATAGACCATTGGTTTCTTTATTCTAAATTGAAAATCAAAATCCTCCTTTCACCAAAAAAAATTGAATCCAAAACCACACCAAATTCCAAAAAATGAATAAGAATCAAGCAAGATATTTAAACATAATATTTTTCAGGAATCAAACCGTATAACAATACGACTAACAAAATATAACAAGAAGTTTAAACAATTTTTTTTTAAATAAAGTATGAACAAAGTAGTTTAGTTCTAAATTCAATTTACACATCTTAAGTTTTGGTAATTGTTCTTAAAATTTATGGTTAATCTTTAAATTTTTATTCATCTTAAATATAAATATAGTTTCAGTTTTGTTTAATCGTAATTACAATTATGTTGATTTGTTAAAAATTATTCAAACTTTTAACAAATTTGTATCAATATTTTGAAGGAAAAACTAAATATATTTAGTTTTACAAAAGGTTAAAAATAAATATATATGTAGTTTTTATTTAGTGTGGAAATAGTATTGGGTATGAAAAATTATAGAGAAACAACTAACAAGAATCATTAGCGTATTTTTTGTATTTTTATATTAAAAAAATTGTGATGGGTAAGTTTACAACTAAATGTTTGATACAAGACCTTAACATAGTCTTTAACTATAAAATTCAAGCTAAAACAACTTACATGAATGATAAGCTTACCCTTTGTATCTTCATGTTAAATATTTAACTATGGAGAACTTGGAAGCTAAATGTTTGATACAAGCTTTTTATATAGCATGTAACTACACGAATCAAGCTAAAAAATATAACAAAAACCATTAGGCTGTCTGTCCCATGTACGTTTATATCAAACATTTAGCTATGAATAAATTTACAAGTAAATGTTTGTTATAAACCTTTAATATAACCTTTAAATATAAAAATCAAGCTAAAATCGTTAACAAGAATCATCAGCACATGCTTTCTACCTTCATATCAAAGATTTGGTTATGGATATGTGGAAAAGTACATGTTTGATACAAGACTTTAATATAGCCGTTAGCTATAAAAATCACGTCAAGATATCTAACAAGAATCATTAGTCTGTCCCCTCTACATTCGTATCAAACATTTGGTTGTGGTTAGGTTTACAACTAAATATTTTGCACAAACCTTTAATGTAGCATTTACATATAAAAATGAAGCTAAAACATATAATATGAATAAATAACCTATCCATTGTACATTCATATTAACCATTTAAGTATTTATATGTTTATAACCCAATGTGGAGCACAGATCTTTAACCCAAAGTTTAGCTATAAAAATTTGGCTAAAACAACTAACATGAATAATTTGTCTGCTCTATGTACCTTCATATCAAACATTTAGTTGTGGATAAGCTGACAAGTAAATGTTTTGTATAAGCCTTTAACCTAGACTTTAATTGTAAAAACTAAGCTTAAAGAGTCAGCATAAATCATGAACTTACCTTTTTATCTTTATATCAAACATTTAGTTGTTGATATGTAAACATAAATGTTCGTTACAAGCCTTTAAGCATAACCTTTAATATCAACACTTTTTGATGTGAATGTTTTCGTGTTGATTTACAACACAACACATGGATTAAAAGAATTATAAAATCATCGGTGTCCAATATCGTGAGCATCATCGACATTATTGTATCACCATTTCTTAAATGTTTCTTACAAATTTTTGGACGGTAAAATTATGTTAATAGAATAAACACTCTTTGACACTAGTTTCTTCCTTTTGGCTTGCTTGCAGACCTTTGGCATCACTAGAGCTCACCAAAACATTATCACTGAATAAAAGCCATTTGTTATCTCACAACTTTGTTTTACTCCTAAGAAATACCAAATTTTGTTGTGTTATCTTATTTGGTTATCACAGTCAGAGCCGATCATATCTTAAACCACATGAAGGTGTTGTTTTTTGTCTCAATTTTTAATGGGTCATTTAAAAAAAGGAATAGGTTAGGGTTAACCATAAATCGTTGTAGTGCTTTTATTCATATTTTCTTTTATTTGTGTTTGACAAGATCCACCGATGCAGTTTTTAAGGTATTTTTTATGTCTTTTTATTGTAATAGTTTTTTTACCGGCTATAATAGATATATATTATTAATTATTATGTTTTTATATTCCTAATTATAAATTATTTTGTAGGGACATGACTCTGATAAACCGTAAAATATATGTTTCTAAAAAAATTGAAAAATTTGTTAAATCACAAGCAAATTATATGCTTAAATTCGTAACAAGATGTGCGATTATCGAAGATGAAATCAATAAAAATATAATTGTGATTCGATCAAGCTATTGTTTCTATTGAAGCAAGATTCGATTAGTTCCAAAGTTACGAAAATAGTTTTGGATTTTTTATTTTCTTTATTTAAAGAAGCTTAAGTAAACTAGTGACGAGGAATTGATGGGATATTGTGTTAAGCTCGAAGTATCTTTGACACATTGTGCCCTTTCGATGTAGATGAAAAAGATTTGTTTATAAAGTTGAAACATCTAAGAGAAATGTTGCCAACAAAAATCAAAAGGACCCGTTGATGTGTTGATCTTTATGAAAACAATGGAGGGTTGTTATCCAAATGCATCCGCATAATGTTTACAATTCGAGTTTCAGTTGTATTTGTCGCAAGGAGTTTTTCAAAGTTGAAGTTGATAAAAGAAACTATCTTCGCTCACCTATGTCTCAAGATCGGTTGAATGGATTATCAATGATATCTATTGAGAATGATATGATTAATGATAATCCCGATTATGAAAAAGTTATGAATGAATTTGCGGAAGAAAAACCTAGAAAATTTGTTTTTCAAAAATAATTTTTATTGTCTTTTTATGAGTCGTAAAATACTCATAGTTTTATTTTGTTGGTTTGACAAAAAAGTTATTTAATAATTTTTAAAATATTTTTTAAAATCCTATTTTGTTTAAACGCTTTAGATTTCATAAATCATCATAGCCATATATATATATATATTAATTAGTTTTTATATTATATTCGTAATTTTATTTACATCAAACCAAGTGTTAAAAATAACACTAACCATCGAGAGATATGAGGTTTGTTTATACTAAATTGTTTCGTTTTTCAAAATTCAATAAATTATATTAAAAGTTACATAAAGATCTTTTTGAGGAAAAAACTAAATTTAGCATTAACTTTTTTTTACAGATTACATTGAAATGCGTGCAGAGCATTAAAAAACTACAAATTTTGATATTAAAATTACAAAAACGAAATACAATGTAGTTTATGTCTAAGAGATGACAAAAAGAACTTGATATAAAAGAAGAAAAAACGACTTATAAAATTATATTTGATTAAAAAATAAAAATAAAAATAAAAATAACCTAAATTTTGGGTATTAATGTATTTTCATAGGGTACTTCAAATGGTTCAAGGCGATTAGTAAATCTTGACCTGTAGCTGGGCTTTGAAGGGATATATAAATAGAAATGAAACTGAAAATTTATAAGAAAAAACAAGAGGGGATCCAAACACTATGTTAGTTAACTAAACCCCAAGTATAAATTCCACCTATATTAAGTTTCAATTGTTTGGTTATCTACTTATTTGCTTTAAGTTAAAGAGGTGGCAACATTTATTATACTTCTATGAAATTCATATATATGATTAACATTACTTCAACAATATATGTTATGTATAATAACATTATCATATTTTTAAATAATATTCAATATATTGATCAATGGTTTTAGCGATTAAATAAGTTATTATAGATTTTTTTTTGGCAAAAAACGATTTTATACTATTCTTTTGTTACAATCTTTTTTATAACTGTATTTTCGTGAATATAATATCCAAGAAACATTACAGCCCTAATATCAAAGTCCGATAATATTGCCTGAATATAAACTAAAAAAAAGATATTAACCTTTTATTTTGGAAGTGATCACTAACTACAATTTGAAACACCAAATAGATCCCAACTTTCATGTTGTCGTATCTTCTCTCTTTGTTCGCTGTGTTGGGTTGTGGACTAGGATTAGGGTTCTGGTTTGTTTACCTTTGATGATTATAAAGATAAAAATTTTGTTACAGTTTAAAAAGAAGTAAAGGGAAGTACTCAAAATATAAGCAATAGACAACTTTATATTTGAATGAAAAAAAATAGGCTAAACATGCCATCACTATGTTCTTTTTCCACTTTTTTTTATAACCTTTCGTGATATCCAAAATCAAATTCAGAGAAAAGTTTGGGAGAATGGGTTAACGATTCTTGTCCTTCAGACTCTTTCCAAGGTTACCAAAGTAAAAAAGATGATTCTTTACTGATCATGTTTACTAAATTCAATATCAAAACTCTTAAAATTATTTCAGTGATTTTCGGATTACACTTGTTATATGCTACTTACCTTGGATATGGACAATGGTAATGAATGTACTGGTATGATTGTGGGCATGATGATAATGAATGTAATGTTGTGGTTGTTTTGTTATTCGTAAGTGAATACAATTAATCTCATAGTAAAAAAAACCCAATTTTTGTTTGCAAAACTTGAAATTTAAATTAGAACAATATTTTAAATGTTCCATATAATTGTTTAAATGATAGTGTAGGTGAAAAACATCAATAGTTAAAATGAAAACAAATAAATTAAATAGAAGATACGAAATGTTTAAAATGGATTATTAGTAAAATAACCCCGGAACTAAAATAAAAAATCACCATGATCACAAATTCACAATGCATATTCTTTTGTTTTTCAATAGTTTGGTACATTAATATAAATTTTATATGGCTTATTTCCAATGATGCCATAACAAAGATTATTATAAATTAAAAGTAATTAACGTTTCACAGTACAACTGTTATTTCATTGTCTTTATCAAGATAATTATTAACTGTAATTTACCAAAATATAACAGCAAATGCAACTTTTATTATTATATTTATTTAGCATTTCATTTATAACCAGCCAAAATGAAATGAAACCCTGTTATTATCAAATGAGTCTTTGATGCAATATCAAAAAAGACAGAAAACATTCTACACGCGCCAATACAATTATCATTAACATTTCTTTTATATAACGGTTCGGAACTAAAAACAATTTCTTTTACCATATTTTATATGAACAATAAATATATAAACACACAATACAACAACCAGCTAATAAGATTTAAGATTTAATGCAGTTCCGAATATCATCGGTTTAATATTCATGGACAACAAAAAGTTTTATATACATAAAAATATGAAAAGACTCAATACAAAGATTCAATTATAATTTGTTACAGAGGATGATGTCATTTACACAACATTTTTTCAATGTTTATGTATCACCTCTGTTAGCATCTAAAAGCTGCTTAAAAATTTCACTCATTCATAAAATAAACTTCTCACGAAATTTGTTGTCTCATTTCATCCTATTTTATAAATTTTTTTTTTCTATTTATAAAAATAAAAAACCCTAATTCTTCATGAAACTTTCGAAATTAAAGCTCATCCATCAATCATTGAAAATAACTCATTTATAACAAATTCTAATTAATATAGAATACTCAAATGATATAACAAATCTAATTAATACATGAAGACCAAAATAAAAAACCCAATAAATATACGAGAGTGAGTAAATAGTGGTTCCATGATCTAGCTTGCTTCGGAGCAGCCTGTTTCGGCTAAGTACATATTTAATTCGACACATTGATCATAAACTTGTCTACACCATTAGGATCAACAAACGTCTTTGTAACTAAGTCACGACTCAACCATCACCAGAGGGTTCCAATAATTCTTTCATAATACATGTCACGACAAATCCAACTATGTCCATGTAATCCTACAACGTTACTTCTACCTTACATTTAACAATCCCTTCAGCAAAATGGCTTTCTTCATGGCTTCTGTAGCAGCCATATACTCAGCTTTTATATATGACAGCGCAACGACCCTACGTGTATAAAACTTCAAACTAACCACTCCTGCAAAAACAATAAACAAATAACCCGAAGTAGAATTCTTTATATCATGACATCATGCATAATCAAATTTCACATACCATTTCAGCACTATATCATCTGCATCTTCATAATTGTAACACAATCCTACAGCAGTCAAGCCCTTCAAGTATCTCATGAGCCACTTCAGTGTATGCCAATGTGGCTTTCCATATAAATCTTCTCAAAACACTTACGGCGTAGCCAATATAAGAGCTTGTGCAAATCATACCATAAATAATGCTACCAATAACATTGATATAAGGTATCTTTTGCATATACTTCTAACCTAATGATTTAATTGGTTCTAGTGTGGTATTGAGTTTTAATTGGGAACCTATGGGAGTTCCAACCATATTTTCTTTGGACATCGAGAACTTTCTTAGGAATTTCTATATATATTAGCATTGAGATAAGAATAAATACACCTTTGGCTTGTTCACCTTTATATTAACATCACGTATCCTTTTAGCCTCTCCCATATCCTGCATCTTAACCTCACATTTTAGTTGAGTTTTACCACTTTAATCTTCCTCATATCTATTCAGTTATTAGTATGTCATACACATACAACATTAATATGACTTGTCTCTTCATTCGTGTTTTATCATTCTAATAAACACCATTGTCGTAGTAGTTACTAACATATTTTATTGATCTCATAAAAGAATGAAATCTTAAATTCAATTACCACAACAACTGTGTAAGCCCATAAATTTTTTTTTAACAAACTCGCATCACCATCATTCTCTTTTTAAAACCCCACCGGTCTATATATGTAAATTATCGCTTCTAATTTATCATGCAGAAAGGGAGTAATATGATCCATTTCATCTAGCTCAAGATTAAATTTAGCAACAATTAACGGTAGAACCTTGATGAAGGTTTGTTTCACAGCCGGTGCAAATATTTGGTTGAAATTCATACCCTGCTTTTTTGTAAGTCCTTAGCCACGATCCTAGCCTTGTATCTGGATAACTCAACACGAGGAGTATCTGGATTTTTCTTGAATATCCGTTTACTCCTAACCATCTTCTAACTTTTTGGCTGCTTCACAAGAATCCACGTATTCATTTTCTTGGGAGATCTCAGTTTTTCTTTCACGGTCTTGAGACACTTCTCTTTATGATTGTTCATTCTAACATCATGATATGTTTCGGGTTCCAGAAAACCTCTTTTCATTTTGATCAATAAATCCTAACTAATTACATCAGCACAAGCAGACATCGACTGTTTGCTAGGTCTCTTTATTAATCACCAGTTAATAACTCTAAAGTGCATGTTGATCTCCCATGTGATCATCCAAAGATCCTAAAACAACATAACTTTGGTGTTTTGAGCTTATATAATGCTTAAAATTCCTCTATACGACACGAAACCGAACCATGCTTAAAATACTATTTGTTAGAAGTATCACCATCTTTACTTTGTAAATTATATCCATCATTACCATAAACTAAATTAATCAATGTTCAAATAATGTAATTATATTGTTCAAGACGAGCAACAAATAAAAGAGAGCGTAATAAAACCAAATACACAAGACAATATTTAATATGGTTCACTTTTTGTAAAATTCCTACATCCACGACAAAAAAATATTTTGTATATATAAGTAGGTTATGGAAAGACTCTTAAACATAAATGAGTTAATCACTATTTATTACAAAAGATAATGTGATTCACATAAATCTTTCTTTAATATTTATATCTTACCCAACTTATCTCTCAAAAAGACCAATAGATATTTCACTCATTCATGAAATATGATTTACTAAAAACTCATCATCTCATCATATCGTGTACTGCAAGAAATATATTTTTATATTTATAGGTTTAAAGAAAATCTTAATTTTTCATCGAACTCTACAGATTAAAGCCCATTACTCAACGAGTGAAAATAAGTCATAATACATCAATATACAAAATCTTATAAATAGAAAATTTAAATTAATAAATAAAAACTAATTAATATATGGAATATAATTAATATATAAAAATAAAAATAAAAAACCTAATTAAAATAGAAGACCAAAAAAATAGAATACTTCTCTTAGGTCCACTTATGGTGCTATGATGTAGCTCATGTCAGATCGAGACCATCCTACTTTGGACTAGTCTGTTTTGGATCCAATTCATTTATAAGTTTCATTAAATATACTTTAGATGTTATGATAACTGTGTCTATTGGAATTGGGAGAGACATATAGAGAGAGAAGTCATATTTTTGTTGTATTTGAGATTAAGAGAAACATACATAAGGGTTATTTATTCTTATCTTAACAATAATATATACATAAAGTCCTAAGGAAGTTCTCAATGTACGAAGCAAGAGTGGTTCGAATATTTATTGGTTCTAAATTAAGCTTGATGAGCTCAGTGAATCTTTAGTGAGACTAAGGAGCGAAGATGTTCGTAGGAGATGGTCAGAAAAGAGAATATTCGTCTGATGTGATAGCAAATAGAGAACTACTAGAAAAAGAAAGGGACAAAAGGAATAAATGTGGCAAATATTGATCAATCATTGGTACCTTTTCCCAAAAGGGAATGTCATTTATATAGTAAATGAGGTGGATTTTAAAATTACATAACTACCACCGTAAGAGTGGATTTCTTACCCCACTATTTGACTATTTACAAACAAGTTCTTGGGGTCTATCATTTGACCCCCCTTATTTCTTATGTGTGCTTTACTTTAGTCCTTAATCATTAAATATATGGCCCTCGATCTTATTTGTGAGCTAAATTACATGTTAACCACCTATATTTTCCTTCCCTTATTAGTAGCCCCCCAGTCCATGTGCAGTTCTCTCGACGTTGACTTCAGTTGCTATTTTATACTGTTCGGATCGGAGCCTACGCTACCTTGTTCGGGAATTTTGCTGCTTGACAAGAATATGATAGGGTCGGATCGGATCTTGCCATCATCATAGTCGGCTTGCATGCTTCTTGATAAAATTCTGATAGGATCAGATCAGATTCTGCCATCATTATTGTCAGATTTTACGCTTCTTGGTAAAATTCTGATAGGGTCGGATCGGATGTTTTGCTTTGTTGACCTCACCTCTGGTCATGCTGATGTCACCTAAGTAATCATTTATGTCAAGCGTGCGTGCATTATTTTGTTGTTATCGAGTCAAATATTTTTTAGGCGGTGCAACTACCATGGACACGTGTCATTGTACCGTTACCTTTTGCCTATTCACCTTCTGTTTCCTTTGCTTATAAATACCCAACTCTTTTCTGATTAATTTTTTTTTCTTTTCTTTCGAAAAAGTTTTCTCTAGAGAGAGAGATTGCACCTAAACCAACTTTTTACTTTGCATTTTCATGCCTGACACGTGTATCAATCTTGAAAGGTAAAAGCTTTGGAGGTGGTTCAACATTTCTAATCGGATCGGTACTCACAGATCTGCTGGTGTAAGAGAACATCCTTCCCCTGCA
Source organism: Limnanthes douglasii subsp. nivea (assembly GCA_036936605.1). NCBI lineage: Eukaryota > Viridiplantae > Streptophyta > Magnoliopsida > Brassicales > Limnanthaceae > Limnanthes > Limnanthes douglasii. The sequence continues at coordinate 304,503,584 of JAUPFV010000002.1, read as the reverse complement.
GAGATTTGGGAGTCTACCTTTCGTAACAACTGGTCTCCCATCCGCGAACGCTCCATCAACCTTGCCGCATCCTCCTTTGGTCAAACACACCTTTCAAGTGGTGGGGTTGATCTTCCTGCTCCTTCAACTTCCTCAACTTTTCCTTCTCGACCTATCCCTTCATCGTAATGGGTGGTGAGAGGGAAAAACCACTGGTTAAAGAAAACAGAGACAAAACTAAACAGAAATGGTCGCCCGATCTGGCAACCAAATCGATCAGGATGAGGATCCCCTCCTCGGTCTCGACTCCTCCAACAACCCCCTAAGGTTCCCCGCAAAAAACACTAGAGGTTAGCCCTAGGAAAAAGTTGTCAAGGAGGACTCGGCCTGAACCGTCTCTCACGCCCATCCCAGAGTTTCAAGAGAAAAATCTGTCCGAGGACCCTGATAATGATAAGGAGAACCCTGACACTGTGGTGGTTGAAGCGGAACCACTTCGAGTTGTTCTTACTGATATTCCTTCCCTGGACGATGATGCTCCGGCTCGTTTTTCGGAACCTACCACTAGTCCTCCCCCTCACCGAGGTGAGACTTCTTTGGTAAAGAGTAAAAAGAAGAAAAAACGTTCCACAGGTCTGCCTTTGAATGTAGAGTACATCTTGGGCAAAAATATTTGTGGTATCGAAGCTAAACATCTCTTGGCTTTGTATAAAGTAATGTATAAATATTTCCATCAGACTGAGGAGGTCAAGCTAAGGGATCGTTGGGGTATTCCGACCAACATCACTATCCGATTTCCCATTGTTGGCGAGATACCTCTATCGGTTCAGAACAATGAGTTGGTCCTTTATACTGAGCTGATGAACTGGGGTCTCCGACTGCCCCTTGATCATTTCCTGACCGACTACTTCCACCTGGTCGGACTTTGTCCTTCTCAGGCCGGAGCCAATATGTGGTATACCCTCATGGCCTGCATTATGGCTTCGAGGCTCTCCGAGAATTCTTTCACTATGGAACAACTTATTGCAGTCTTGGTTGTGGCCAATAATTCCTGTTATCCATTTTATTCGCTTGGTTTTGCCAGGCAACTTAAGGTGATAAAATATTTTTTGGAAGCCGACAAGAGGTGGAAGCAACAGTTCTTGTTTATTTCCGGGTTGTGGGAGACCGGCTTTGCATAATCTGAAGACCTTCCCCATTGGTTGAAGCTAAAGTAGACCGGACAAGGTAAGTATTCTCGCCTAAATGTTTTCTGAGTCGTCGTACTCGGTAGATTCTAACTCTGTTTCCCTTTCAGCCATGAAGAGGATTACTAAATCCTTTAAGCGTTACGATAAATCCGAAAAGGCTGTCTTCGAAAAGCTAAGCGTTTGGGCTGGTGACCACTTAGATCACAAGTTTCATCAAAGCTTCATTTTTATGTATTTTGTGAAGTGTAATCTATGACGGTGCGATTTTAGTGAGAAGAAGACCACCTCGGAACTTATGGTGCCTCCCCCTAGTGATGATGTCCTTAAACGTTTAGAACGCTTAAACAATGCAGTTTACCTCCCCACTCGGGCCCGAGCTCCGAGTCATCAAGATGCTGAAAAACCCAAGGAAGCGGATGAAGAAAAGACTGAGGAAGATGCCGAGTCTAAAGACGACGCTCCCAAGGAGAGAAGGGTCAATGCCCTACATGGTTCCAAACACTGAGGCTCAGGGCGGTCCCCAAGAAAGAGTGCAAGACAGTCCTCTAATAGGGGCTTAGGATGATCAACAGTATGACACCCAGGTGGGCTTGCCATAAGATACAAAGTTATCGGAGCCTCAACTAGAAGCCTCCCCTCCCCCCGGTCCTCAGGCATTCTCCATAACCTCTCATCCAAAAAATAAGTCAAGTGAAGCTGGTCATATAGTTGAGATTAGGCGTCAAGGTCGGGCTGGTGCAACAAGGATGCAGAGGTTTACATGTGATGAGAAGAAGAAGAGGATCATTGAGAGTGGAGGGGAGAGCGACAACACTACTCGTCCAAACCTTCCTTTGTCCAAAACGTTTGTGATTGTCAACTTGGACTCTGCTTATTTTTATGTGTATGATAATGACTATGTTGCAAATAAGTTGAAAAGCTACTACATGCTGCTGCCCTACTCGAACATAAAGCAAATCACAAGGACTGCTATAAAGGTGAAGTTATTGAGAGGAGGGCTGAGGTGAAAGCCTTAACTTCTGAGGTCTCCGAGTTAAAGGATAAAGGGAGGGACTTAACCGATCAGCTTGCCGAATAGATTGAGATATCTTCTAAAGTGGAAGGCCTGGGTTCTGAGTCTGATAACTTGAAAAAATAAATGAAGGAATTAAAGGATGAGTTAGCCAAGATATCGAAGGTGACCGCCAAGGTAGACTCTATCTTCGGAGTCCGAGGAGCTAAAGAAGAAAGTTAAAGAGCTGACTAAAGAACTGGCTAAAGATAAGAAGACCTCCAAGGATCACTTGACTACCATCACTGCTCTTGGGACTGAACTGTCTGAGGAAACGAGTAAATTCGATGATGAAATGGAGGAGTTCATTGCCAAGGATGCCGAGCGTGACACGACGGTAGATGGTCTTCTTGAGAGTTATTGGCAAGGTATATTTTAAAAATGTTGTTAAAGACATCGAGAATCTGTCAACAAAGAATGGAGGCTTAAAGAAGAATTTCGAAGCTAAGCAGAAGGACTGTCTTAATGACTATGCTTCTAAGATCGTTGCTCGTCTTGAAGAGAGGGATGCTAAGTTGAGGTCTGCAATGGTAATAGAGATGCATGAAAGGTTCCCGGATTTGCACGTTGGTAGTCTTTGGACTTGGGTTATTGATCAGCATCGCCCACCCGGAGTATCCGTGGAGGACCCTGAATCCAGTGAGGATTCAAAGAGCTCATCATCAGACTCAGACTCCCCTGCTGGTAGTAAGGAAAATTCTGCATCCAGATTAGTATGCATTGGGCATTTCATTTTTTGTTAATTGGTTGTTCCTTGAATCCTGCTAAAAGAAACTTGTTGTGTAATATTCTCCTTGTCATTGGAGCTTACAGTGATATAATCTTAGTGTGATGTTTCATTTAATCGTTTTTTCCTCATGTTTTTCTTCTTGTGATTCAATACTGAATTATTTATTCAAACGTTCTTTGGTTCCTATTTTGAGTTCAAAAGGATGAACTTTCGTGTCCAAACTTCTGTGGACCATGTTTTGAGTCCAAAAAGATGAACTTTATTGTCTAAACTTCTTTGGAGTATGTTTTGAGTCCAAAAAGATGAACTGTATTGTCCAAACTTCTTTGGAATATGTTTTGAGTCCAAAAAGATGAACTTAGGCTAGTTTTTTAAGAAGGCAATAAAATTCGATATATAAGCCGACAATTTAGGCACCTCATTAAAACCTTCCTCTGCCACCAGGGTAGGAAAGAGTATACCACCCGAACTTACATAGATTGATAAAGAAAATATTTACATATCAAACAATCAAACCAAATAAGCCTTTAGGTGCTCAATATTCTAGGGATGGGGAAGATCTCTTCCTTCTTTGTCTTTCAGTCGGTACGTCCCTGGTTTTATCTTTTTTGTGACTGTGTATGAACCTTCCCAGTTTGGGGCGAGTTTTCTGAGCCTCTTTTCTTTCGTGTGCAGAAAGACTTTTCTTAGGACCTTGTCTCCCACCTCCAATTCTCTTCTTCTGACCTTTGACGAGTACCGGCTTCTCATTAAAGTTTGATAGTGCAAAGAATTTAGCTGCGCCCTTCTCATTTTTTCTTCTATCAGATCTATCTCGGTGCGCTTTCTTTTTTCATTACCCTCCTTGGAATACTCACTCAGTCGAAAAGATGGGAACATTATTTCTGATGGCACTACTGCATCCATTCCGTACACAAGTGCGAAAGGCGACTCATGTGTCACAGTCCGAGGAGTAATCATGTAAGCCAATAACACTTCTTGTAGGTAATCTGGCCAGTTCCCTGCTTTGCCTTCTAGATTCTTCCTTAGTTCGTCCAATATTATTCGATTAGTTACTTCGGCCTAACCATTCGCTTGGGGATGAAAAGGTGACGAGAAACATTTTTGTATCCCTTTGGATGCGCATAAAGTTCTCATTTCACTGTTCTTGAACTGTGGGCCGTTATCCATCGTAATCTTCCTAGGTATACCAAAGCGACAACAGATGTTGGGGATGATAAATTTGATCACATCTTTTGCCCTTGTTCCTTCTAGCGATTCGGCCTCTACCCATTTGGAAAAATATTCCACAGCAACGATGATTGTTCGCGCCCTCCTGAAGCCATAGGAAGTGGTCCGACTAAATCTATTCCCCATCGATCGAAGGGCAAAGATTCTGATATTGATTCTAGAGGTACTTCGGGCGAGTAAATCGAATTAGCAAACCGCTAACATGTATCACATTTCTGTACTAACTCCTTGGCGTCCGCTAAGATGGTCAGCCAATAATACACTGCCAGAAGAACTCTTTGTAGCATCGTTTTGTATCCACAGTGCGCGGATCCTTCCCCGTCGTTCAACTCTGAGAGTATTAGTTGTGACTCATCCTTCCCTAAACAGCGAAGTAAATAACGACTAAAAGATCTTTTATATAGCACATCTCTGAGGATCACGTATCCGTAAGATTTTAAGCGTATTCTCTTGGCGTTTACTTTGTCAATGGGCAGTGTTTTATGGACTAAGAAGTCTTGTATTTCGCTTCTCCAATATTTTGTTAGGGCTGTGGATATCTGGAAAGCTTCGATACTATCTTCCACCGGTTTGGATCCTTTAATTATTGACGGATTTTCTTGAGTGAGTATCCATGGGTAGTCCTCTAAATAAGATGCTTTGGCCAAGGAATCAACCACTGAATTCCTTGCTCTATGAACATGTTCGAATTGGACATTTTCGAATTCTAAAGTCAAAGTATTTAAAATTCCCAGATACTTCACCAAATGATCTTTAATTGCTTCTGAACGCCCTAGAGCATGGTTCACCAAAAGTGGAGAGTCACTAATTAACTTGACCCGTTTAGCCCCACAAATATTTGCAAGTCGGATTATCCCTGTCGGATTGCCTGGTACATAGTGATGCCATCCGGGGAGGTTAGTTGCACTCCAGCTCCGTAGCTAGATGAGCTGGATCCCCATCGGTTCAGACTTGTCACTCAGGATCAGACTTTTCTTCCTCCATGTCGACGCTATCCCTGTCAGAATGAAACTCTACCAAAACGTCAGCTAGTGCCTGTGTTTTGATCGCAATTCGCGGTTCGAACTCGATGTCGAAATCTCTGAGTTCTACCGATCACTTAGTCATCCTTCCGGACACATTGGGCCTCTGTAACATATTTTTCAAAAGAAAAGATGTTCGAACTACCACCGTATGAGCTTAGAAGTAGGGCCTCATCTTTCAAGCGGATGTTACCAGAGCAAGCGCTAGCTTTTCTAACTTAAGGTATCTCTTTTCTGCATCCAAAAGACTTTTGCTTACGTAATAGACTGGTCTTGGAACATTTGATTCTTCTCGGACTAAAACCGAGTTGACTGCAAAGTCAGAAACTACTAAGTAGATGAACAACTTCTCCCCCGGACATGGCTCTGTCAGGATTTCCGGAGATAAGAGATGTTGCTTGATGTGATTAAAGGCGTCTGAGCATTCTTGCGTCCAATCGAAACGATTCGCTTTTCTCAGCACCTGGAAGAAAGGGGCACATTTATCTGATGACCTGGAGATGAACCTGTTTAAAGCAGCCAGCCTTCCGGTTAAAACTTGCATCTCTTTGATTGTTCTAGGCGAATCCATAGTGCATAGGGCATTTAATTGCATCAGATCAGCTTTGATACCCTTTTCACTGACTATGTAACCTAAGAACTTTCCAGATCTTACCCCAAACTTGCATTTTTTCGGGTTGAACTTTAGATTTTTTTGGTCAAATTAGCGAAGGTTTCTTCCAAGTCAACTAAATTGTCCTCATCCTCGGGGCTTTTAACTAACATATCATCAATATAGACTTCCACATTTCTGCCAATCTGACTCTCGAAAGCCTTGTTTACTAATCGCTGGTATGTTGCCTCCGCATCCTGTAGTCCGAATTGCATAACCCTATAGCAGTGTAGACCCCTTCTGGTACTGAAAGTCGTGCTCTCCTGATCCCTCGGGTCCATCCGAATTTGATTATATCCAGCGTAAGCGTCCATAAAGGACAATAAACGATTTCCAGACGTCAGGTCCACCAGTTGATCGATTTTTGGGATAGGAAAAGAATCTTTAGGGCAAGCCCTATTAAGATTAGTGAAGTGTACACACATCCGCCATTTGCCATTTTTCTTCTCCACTAAGACCGGATTGGCCGTCTACAATGGATATTGTGATTCGCAGATGTGGCCTACTCTCGTTAAACGATCTACCTCTACCATTATTGCTTCAGTTTTATCTTGGGAAAAATATCTTCTCTTTGGAATTATTGGTCGAACATTGTTCCGTGTAGCCAACCTGTAACGTCTTCTGTGCACCAAGCCAACAAATATAATTTGGTTGAAAGAAATATGAGTAAGCTTTATTTTACCTCCTCAGATAGCCTTGTTCCTATCTTGAGACTTTTTCCACGGCTAAAAGCGTGATCCTCGAAGCTTTCGTCAGGGACCATGAACCCAGGGGACTCCTTCGAATCATCATCAGGATCAGAAGCCGAAGGAGGCCCCTCTGACTGCTATTTTGTTTTGGATCCAACCCCCTTCTACTGCCTAGGGGCCAGCGCCACTTTGTAGCATTCCCTAGCCATTTTTTGACTTGACCTTACTGTTCCAATTTTGCTTCCCACTATGTATTTCAAACATTAGTGAACCGTGGATGGCACAACATGCATTTTAAACAACCATGATCTTCCGAAAATAGCGTTGTACGATGTGGGTGCATCTACCACGACAAACAATACCGTTATTATTTTCTTGAACGCCCCCCTGCCCAACTCTACCATTCCCTCGAATTCTCCGACGACATCTGCGGTCGCACCGGTAAATCCTACCATCATCATGTTGGATCGTAGGATGGTTGGGGGATTGGTTATCTGGTTGTAGGTTGTCATAAACAAAGTGTTAGCGGAACTCCCTGTGTCAATCAAGATTTTTCTTATCTCGTTTCTAGCAATCTCTGCTCCGATTACCACTGCGTCCTCATGTGGACCATCTACCTCCCTCATGTGGTCATCTTCGAAGAAAAAGATTTTTGATGGATTCGGGTAAAGGTGCGATGAGGCTCCTGCCTCCAACTATGTTGCCAAACTTACGATGTGCCTCTTCCTCGAATAATTTGATATACCTCCTACTGTATCCCCCCCCCCAAAATGGTTAGTGACTCAAAGAACGAATATAACTCACTGACCTTTCCTCTAGGTATTGACTCATCTACCATGTTTACGTTGTTCCTGCCCAGCTTCGGATCAAGATACTCCGTGGCTACATCATAAGCATCCAGAAACTCTTTTTCGATCACATCGGATATCATCATGGTATCGTCTTACCTTGGAACGACTTTTTGTTTTGGTGCGACTATGATATTCTTCTTGACAAAGTCAACCAACTTGCCGTTCTTTATTAGGTACTAGACTTATTTCTTTAAAGCCACACAGTCCTTAGTGTGATGCCTAATATCATCATGGAACTGGAAGTTTTTGTTCTTCCTGTGCTCCCTCAGAGTCTGTAATGGAAAAGGCTTGCAGAAATGCACATTTTCTCCTGCCTTTTCGAAAATAGTGGAGACACACTCAGTCAACTCGGCGTAATGAGCTAGTCGGACCCACCTGTTTGAAGTCGGTCTGACATATTGTTGAACTGCTTGACCTGCTTGTTGATATTGTTGGTTCTGAATCGCCTGTTGAGGGGTCTGATTCGTAGCTTCAACTGTTTGGGCCCGTGGTCGGACAATTGCGACCGGTTGCATAGCTTGTGCTCGGACATTCACTGTCTTCGTACTGGCTCTGGCTAAGTTCGGATCCTGATAGAAATCAGACATGGATTCTATTTCTGAGGACCTGGTCTCCTCGACTAAGATTTTTTTCTATTTGATCCAACAAAGCTCCAAACGTTATAGCTTGTGTTTCCGCAACATTATCTTTCCTTACCCCTGGTAGAAGACCCATTCGGAAGGCAGCCAATGCTACATTGTCTTCGTAAAACTCCATGTTTGTCTTGATCTGGATGAATCGATTTGTGTATTCTTTTAAGCTTTCTCCAATTTCTTGTCGATAATAAATGATGGTATCTCTATTGGCACGAAACGTTTTGCTTTCGAAGAAGTGCTATCGGAACATACTCCAGAACATATTGAAATTCTTTATGCACCCCTGAGGCAAACGATTTTACCACTTACAGGCGGCGTTCTTGAACGTCTGAGAAAAAGCTCTACAAAACAAATTGTCGCCATCGTCGTTGTTAATCATGAAGTTCTTAAACTGCTCAATATGGTTGTCCGGATTCTGGGTACCATCGAATTTCTCTAGTTTGGAAATATCGAACCATTTAGGAAGATGCCCATAATGGATTTCTGGAGAAAGGGGTGATGACCTCCAGTTGTGTCTAATCTTTCCTCAGTCGGAGAACCTTTCCTCAGATGGAGAAGTAAAGTGATTACTGACTCTATAATCTTGATGATACCTTTCAGACTGAGGTTGTTTCCGAGTGGTGACATGTTCTCCTCGTAAATTTTCCACTTTATCCTGTTCCTCGAAGTATATTTTCCGCTTACCAGCATCAGTTTTCTTCCTCGAATCGTTTCTTCTCTGACTAGTCCGATGAGCATGCTTGCGTGTCCTCGGATATTTATGCCTTCGATCCACCTTGTACCTCGAGTCGGTCTCCGAAGAGGAAGAATTATCAGAACTCAAACAGGTATACTCGCTAGACTCGGACGACTCATATCTTTGCTCCGATCTAGCACGTCTTTTAGAATGCCGATGGATTTTCCTGCGTCGGTTCTTTTTGGGTAGAACAATATCTTGTGTCTGATCAGCCTCGATTCTTTCTTTTCGGACATCAGATCTGACCCTTTTGGAACTCGCCGTCATGGCATCGCTTTTAGCATTTAACCTTTCGATATCTTCTAGTAACTCTTTTCGCCTCGCAACTAAAACTGACTCCTCTAAAAGTTCTTCCGCATACCAATTATGAGCATTGCCTTCATTTTTTACCTGCTCTTCCATCAGGTGGTCTCCAGACTCGACACCGACTAGATCTCTGGTCGGATTGGTCTCGATCTCTCCACGAGTTTTTGTATCTATGATTTTTTTTACTTTAGTTTTCAAGGTTCTAGAAAATTAATTCTGGGTACCAAACGGTTCCCACCAGACGACGCCACTGATGAGCTCAGTGAATCTTTAGTGAGACACAGGAGCGAAGATGTTCGTAGGAGATGGTCAGACAAGAGAATATTCGTCTGATGTGACATCAAACAATGAATTACTAGAAAAACAAAGGGACAAAAGGAATAAATGTTGCAATTATTGATTAATCATTGGCCCCTTTTCCCAAGAGGGAATGTCCTTTACAAACAAGTTCTCGGGGTCTATCATTTGCCCCCCTTATTTCTTATATGTGCTTTACTTTAGTCCTGAATAATTCAATACATGGACCTTGATCTTATTTGTGCGCTAAACTATATGTAAACCACCTGTATTTTCCTTCCCTTATCAAATCTGAGCTCCAGTCAAGCACCGACAAAAGCATAAGATAAGAAGTATATGTTGATGATACCTTATGCAAATGCCATTGGTAGTATTATGCATGTTATGATTTGCACGAGATCTAATTTTTCTTACATTGTAAGTGTCTTGAGAATATGCATATCAAATCTAGAGAAGTCGCATCGGCATGCACTTACGTGACTCATGAGATACTTGAATGGTTTTGTTGTTGTATGGTTGTTGTATAATGAGAAGAATAAGTGTGATATATATTGAAATAATATATGGAATCCAATTATACAGTGTACCTCGATATAAGGAAATCTACTTTGGGTATTTATTTATTGTGATTAGACGAGTGGTTAGTTTGAAGTCTTGTATATAGCAGGTCGTAGCACTATCTTCTACGCAAGCCGAGTATATGGATGCTAAAGAATCCATGAAGGACATTATTTGGAGGAAATGATTGTTGAATGACATCACTATTGTTAAACAAGATGTGGTTTTATTCTGTGATAATACTAGTGTCTTTTATTTGATGAAAAATCTCAAGTTTCATAAAAGAACTAAACATGTTTTTTAAAACGTAATTCATTCGGTGGTAGTTTGTTAAAACATAATCCGGTTTTCTTCATCTTTTGCATGAACACATTTAATTCATTCGGTGATAGTTTGTTAAAACGTATTCCTTGGCACTCCCTTATCTTCGTGCAATAACACTTGCTCGTGCTATATTTCATGTCTCAGAACACAAGTTTCAGCCATTAAGAGTACTGGTTCATCTTCGATTTCTATTATAACAAGGTTGGCTCTTTCTTTTCGGTTTGGTTCGGGACACTCTTTTACAAAGTGACTATATTCATTGCAATTGACACACTTAACCCTGGATTTATCGAAGTTATGTGGCTTTCGGTCTTCGTTACCATGTCCTCTACCGTGACGTCCTCTTCTACTATTGCTGCTGGAACCTTTATCTCTCTTTGCCTTTGGAATTCTTGCTTCCGACTCGGTCTGGGTAAAGAGTAACTGTTTTCTGGTACCGTACGAGTGCAATCGCCCTTTAATTCCTTCTTCAAAGGTTTTGAGACGACCGATTGCTTCTGAGACCGACATATTCTCACTATCGCCAAACTACTCAAAGGTTTTCAACAACTTCGTTATCGTTGAGTTTCGTGATGAGTGAGCGGATCTCACCTACCAGTGTGGTAAGCTTCATTGCAAAGCCGTTTATTATCTCTGAATCCTACATGTGTAACGTATTAAGTTGTCGGTTTAGCTTTTGTACGCGTGTCTTCTAGACATGATCTTCACCAAACCGCATCTCTATTAGTGCGTCTTAAGTTTCCTTTGCTGTCTGCTCGCGATTACCATCTTCACGACATCTGGCACGACTTGAGAAATGGCTACCATGACGCCTTAACTTTTGTCATCGTTTGTGTCTACACCTTCGATCACTGAACATACTCCTAGCGAACAAAAGATTATCTTCATCTTGACAGCCCATATGTCGTAGTTCGTTTCGCTTAACGGTGGATATTGAATCGGGATTGAGAATCCTCTTACCGTCGATTTGATGACTGCAATTGTCTTCGTTTGATCTCCTTCGATGTCAGCCATTACTTTGACAATACGGGCTCCGATACCAAATATAGGTTAAAGTCCTTAAAATTTGCAAAAAAATATACACCGAAAATAAAACAATAAATATAAAAATATTACTTTCATTCTATCATCAAACATCAATACACAGTATCTTATACAGATAAGAAAACAACGGTTAAATATTATCTTATTCACTACTTTAATATGTGATACATTAGCTCATCTAACAATATCCATCTAAATAAATGAAAGCCTAGAAAATTGAGACATCAGCTATAGCAGGATTGGTGTGGATATGCACAATTTCCATAGTAGTCAATATCATTAATAGCTCATATGCCGCTTCTGTTGCATATAAGATCCCATAAAGTCTGATGATTTAATCACATAAATATTGTTCACTAATGCCTTAATATTTAAACTTTTAGCATTGAACTTTAGGAATAATTTAACAGGATTAATGTTAAGATAATAGAGCTCTCCGATAGCTAATAATGAGTCGCATTTTCTCAAACAAAATTTATTGATTTTACCTATCATAAAATTTAAAATTTTAAAAGAGTGAGCAGAGTGTTCCAAAACTGCACAAATAAAATTCTATACTAATTGTAAAAGTGATTTTGAAAAAATTCTAAGTTTTATAGCATTTGGTTTTGCATTGCAATTTACTGATGTTTAATGGTTTAAGAAACCAAACAAACAGCATAAAATTGTTTACAACCTTACATCTGACAGTTTCATATCTCTTTTTATCGGGGCTATGCTAAGAGCGTGAGTACCAAAAGTTTTGCTAACTTGGCACTAATGAATTGCAATACACAAGACTTACCATATAGCAATAGAGAAAGGGTAATATTTGGTCCTTTAGAAATACAATTGAGCAAGCAAAACTTTTTGCTTTAAAAAAGTAGGTTATCGCCTGATAGGGTAGGCGATAGTGTCTCTTGTAATGTCTAATGCTGAAGATACGAATAATATATGAATAATATATTGAACTCACAGAAGAATCCTAAATGGTGGTTGATGTAAGCGGTGGACACCAAATTTTCCCTATTAATACGAACTTTAACTAATGATAGTTTGTTAGTCATAGAAAAGTAAGCATTTGTCCTTTAAAATCTTTGATTGAACAATGGACACCAAATTTTCCCTATTAATACGAACTTTAACTAATGATAGTTTGTTAGTCATAGGTTCAAAAATTAAAAACTAATGAAATTTTGTTCGCAATAGAATAGTTTTTTAGAAGGAGAAGGTAAAATTCTTCCTGTACCAGAGGGGTTATATATATATTTAAGGTTTTATTTAGGTAAAGTGATATAATCATGGAAAAAATAAAATAATCAATCAACCAACTTACTGAAATTTTTATTCAACAAATAATTATAAAAATATAATGATATGGCTTGCAAGTGTTAATTGATTATTAAAGATTAACCCTTTTGTCATGGTCCGATTTTCTACCGGAAAAAGCTAGCATCTACTTTTTCATATACATGTATTTATATTCGATCGCTTCTATCCAATTTTTATATGTGTCATATGGGAAATATTGACTTATGCCGTAAAGCGTTTTCGATATAGACACCGCATGGATGGAATCGCTACACTCACGACAGATGGAATCAGAGTCGTAATCCGTCTTCGAGAGAGATATGCTAAAACCAAGCGTAACGAGCCGATGACTGAGCCCAGTCTGTAAGGTCGGCTCCCTTGTAAGACCCAAGAGAGGCATGTATGGAGACTGGTATGTGCGAAGACGACTCCTCAGCATGGGGCCTAACAAATTAGCGAGTGCGTGTAGAGATGGCTGCTACCCTGTAAGTCCTGAGAGAGGGGCATGTGGAGCAAGAACAGAATGGACAAACCAGCGTGGCGCAAACATTGTTGGATGGAGGAGAAGTGCGCGAACGAAGGAGCTTCCGAAACAGGTCAGGTAGGGATTAGCAACTTAAGAAGTCCCGCTGTAGAATATGGACGAAGTAACAAGACTTGGTCATGGCCATCCAGATCCAGTCGTGGTGATCATGGCGAGGACACTCACGAATTGAGTGTGGTAGAGTGTCATGGTCCGACTTTCTCTATGGACAAGTTAGCATATACCTTTCAGAGGATCATGATATGCTCCTACAACTGGTTGATAGTAAAGGACGCCTTCATATGTATGTACTTATACTCGATCCATCTTATCCAACCTTTATACTACTTGTCTGCCATATGAGAGAGGCTGGCTTGTGTTGTAAGGCATGCTCGACATAGACACCATATGAACGAAATTATCTGATAAAACTTATATTATCTAAAACCGAATGGTCATAAAAAGAATGTCTCGAACTTACCAACTATCCGATTTATAGTGACACGTCACAAGAGGTCGTTGGAAAAAATGAAAACGCAATAAAAAATAGTTCAGCATGTTGGTCTGGATACAAACACTAAAACGTGGAATAAATTTTTCCATCGGTCTTCATTTCTTAGAGGATCCAGAGTTCTTCCCTAGCAAGCAAATATGCAGAGAAGAACAAAATATTTTGTTTTGTTAACATACTTACTAAAAGAGAAAATAAAAATTGTACAAAAATAAATTTGTTAGGCTTTAAAAGAAAAGATAGAAAGAGGGCTCCGATAAACATGATAGAGTACTTTGACAGGAGTCGAGAAATAAGATCAATATAAAGAACGTAGGTAATCATTATCAGTTTACCATATATAATCGAAAAACAAGATTTTAATAGATTTTACCTTCAATTTTTTTTCCTATCATAGATTCTAAAGACTAGAATGTGTTTTCCAGTTTTTCGCACTCGTCTATTATTTTTTATTATTATTATTTTAACATTTTTTTCAATTATAATTTTATTGACAAAAGAAAAATATAACAATATTTTTTATTTTTTTATTGAATAAAGTCCAAGAGTTGTGAGTACATCATGGGATAATTGCTTTGAAAAACAATTGAATAGAAAAATGTTCTCTTTCTAAAATATATTTTTCTTCTCTATATACATATTCTTTAATGACTTTAGGCCATTGTGACATTTGAAATAAAATATGACATTCCTAAACATAATATATTACAAACTAGTTGAAAAGCAAGTTATCTCTTGTTAATGTTTTTATACATTTGCTCCGGATAAATAATAACACAGTTGTGTGTGAGACAAATATGGGTAATGTTTAATTGAAGTTGTGAATTTTAAAAAAAAATATTTGAGTATAAATAGTGAAACAAATTAAGCAGGGATAGGAATTGAAATAAGAACACACGCGAACCGAAACAATAAGAACACGTAATAGTTATAGAAAATATGATTCAAACGTATCTTAGTAATTTGAGATTTTTAGACTTCCTAATATAACTTTCACTACTCCACTAGTTAGTCATTTAATAGTAGAGAATTGATTTGGAGTTGTCTGCTTCTTTACGACTTGGATTAAAGATTGCACTACTTTTTTGACACTCCCTTAGTGCATTCTTTCGATCAGTTAGACCGAGGGCTCATTTGAACTCTTCGAACTTTGATTTAGGAAGAGCATGAAACAATTTTGAGCAGACAGGTATTCTTAGGTCGTAGTAACAAGCAATATTCATCTAGGCTACAACAGCTTGCCATCCAGCTCCAACAGCAAATCATGGGTACACATCTTTGTATACAATAAGAACTATAAAAAAAAAGAAGTCCAATAAATATCAATGATATAACCGACACTATTAAAGAAAATTTCGCCATTCTTGGATGTCTTGTGCCTAGCTCGTTTGATACTCGAACCCTGACAGGTGCATTTGTTACAATGGAAATATGGGTCGTCCAACTCATTTTGTTCATGAATATAGAGAGAGTTGCAACATAAACTTTCGGCATCCTCTGATATCCAACAAACAATATCAATGCTGTAAAATACCATACTTCAAAGTAGAACATGACAACTGAAGCAAAGGACAATTTAACAACCCCCCACAGATTAATAAACGCCTGTCCCGAAAACCCGGACCAAGCTACTCCATAAGTTTCACTCAATATATAAATGATCTGAGCCGCATTAATGAACCACCACAAAAATTTCAACACCACAGCTGCACACGCTAGACCCCACCCAAGTTTCAAAATAAACAGCCAACGGAAACAAACATGAAGGGCTAAAGCCACCGTCACAATAGTAGTCATGCCCATCATTTTGCTTTGCAACTGGAGAAACTCTAACATTTGAGTACAGAAATGTTGTGCAAAATCGAACAACCAATCACGGTTTCAATTTCCTTACCATTTGGTTCTTCTGATTCCTTTTTAACATTTTTTTCCAGTTTATTTATAATCTCTGATTCCGAAATAGAACCACCGAGAGAAGAGGATCCACTTTCATCCATTTTAATTTTTAGAATCTCAGGAGGCTTCTTCTCTTCTTCCTCCACCAAGGGAGGTTCTTGTTCTGGATCAACCTCAACGATATGCAACCTCAACAAAGGAACCGACTCAGGTATATTTGATTCAAGTTTACTATCCATAGACAATTCTGAAAATCTGAGCTCGTCCGTACACATTATTGTCACCAAATCTCCATCGTTATCCTTATACTTGATCAAAACCGACTTTAACGCTGAAAAAATTGTACTCACAATCTCTCTCAAAACCTTAAACTTACAGTTAACAGGCATCTGACTAAGCCTTATATCATTCCCATAAACAAGCTTCAATTTTCTCCACTTGGTTTTAATATCCATATCAACTAGATGCTTACGAGTCGATACCGCAATCGACTCAGATAAACCCGCTTCTACTTGACTATCCTTACAGGTTGCCGTACTAATACCGCTTTTAGAAGAGCCCTGCAAAACCTTCAATATAACCTTGGACGATTTGTTTTTTCTCTTACGCGGACCATTATCAGTCACGATACTATTATGTGGCTTCTTTACCTTATTATTACCAACAGGAGACACAGCCAAACTATTTTTACCTTCTTCGGCGTGAGGCGTGCAGGTTGACAAGTCCCGACTACAGGAATCGGTGCACCGCGGACAGCTGAGGCACCAAGGGCAACTAGTTGATTAATAATCGAAGTCATGTTGTCTGGTTCATTAAAAACCTCAATCGAGAAACAACTTTCCCAGTGTCGTTAATTTCTCTCTTCAACATCATGTGCAACATTTGGATCTTATTCGACGATTTTCGAATAACAGTTTGGTTTGATGTGGCCTGGTTTTCCACACTTCTTGCAAATAAGTTTGGTTTGATGTGGCCTGACTTCATGTGTCCAGTCCTTCCACATCTACAACATGTCCGTTTAAAGTGGTTTGGTGACTCTCCCTCATTCCTTGTCTTCTTACCATCATTTTGAAAGTGACTTTGTGTGTTTTCCATTTTGACTCGTCTTTAGTAAACAGTGTATCTTCAACATCAACTGAATACTTCCTAAGCATTTGTTTAACCAATGCTTCCTGGTTAGAGAGTAGGTTCTCTAACTCAACAATTGATGGTTGGTTAACCCATCCTTGTATTGATGATACAAACGACATGACGTCAGATCATAATCTAAGAATCAAATAACACCTTAGCCTTCCATCACTAATAGGTTGATCACTATCCAAACCTGAAATTTATAAACATACATTCTTAACCTTAAGAAAGTAATCAAACATTGACATATTATCTTAGGGTTAACAAAGCAAGCTCATTCTTAAGTGTTAACCAAACATAACGTTTTTTTAAAATTTATAACTGATTTATTTTTTAATATATAATAATATTGAAAAGATAAATCGTATTTGTTTTGTTGTATTTTGAATATTATAAGACTAAACACTATGATTACTTTAAATTAAAATTTTATTGTTTAAAAAATATAATTCATACAAAGAAAATTATGGAAGATTAAACTTTAACCAAACTCGAAAATATAAACTTTATAACAGGACTCTAATATAACCAATATTCTATAAAAAAAATATTTTTTCAAACTAGATAGACGTAGGATTTTTTGGTCCAAATGTCGTTTTCCACAGCTGTTCCTCTGCATTGCTAGTGCGGACTACAATAGCAACATATATATCACTAAACATATAGTATATTTAAAACTGCATTGGCAGTATATATAACATTGCACTAGCAGTACATATACCCAACACCGATAATATATAGACCCATAATTGGCTGTTAAGATTGCCTATTTGTTTAAGTTTCTTTTATGGATTGATCTTAATTTCTCTATGTAATTTAGAATTATATAAAAGAAATGATATCATTCGAGTGACAAATAATTGTGGTGTGGATTATAGTCATTAATTTACTAGAAAGAAGTATTTTACGTAAGAAGGATTGTGTGAGTGGGTTATGAATATCGGCAACGACAAATGATTCATAACTATATTAAGATGTTGTAATTATGCAAAAAGTCAAAAGACTCATAGAATGTCCTTTGAATGCGAGAAATTTGAATCATATAAAAGGTTGGTAAACCCAAAGGGTCTTAAGAGTAAGTTGATCACAATAAATAAATGCGGATGTCATTTCATACTTAAGGGATATATGGTGACTCGTAAAGAATTGGCCTTCGAGGTCAAATAAAGGATTCAAAACCATGGTAATATGGAAAAATTTGAAGGTCATTCGTATGTGGCACGTCTCAATAAATAAAAGTTAGCATTTGTATATAATTCTTGAGACATAAGTACTTGGTTGTAAGAAATTTTGAGCAAAATGAAAAGGTTGAACCATAAGAATACATTATCTATGCGCAATATATACAATGCACAATAAACAAAATGGCGGAATCTGCACAAATATGGTCGATCATAGTTGCAATACTTGTTAGGAGAACTGAAAAAGTTAAATTATGTCTGATAATGCATGTTGGTCTATATTGTGATACCTGTAGTATGTGCTAGATAGAATAAATTTGATAACATCATTTGCTTTAGTTCTAGCCAAATGTTCGACTTCCATCCACTTAGAAAAATAATCGATGGTGACGATGATAAATTGGCATTCCCTAAAAGCCATAGTATCGACCTAACTAAATCCAATTCTCATCTATCAAATAGTGACGCTTCGGGGATTGATTCAAGTGGTACTACGACCATATGTATGGTGTTAGCCAAATCACTGACAGGTATCATATTTTTTTAAACCCACAATAAATCGAACCCTCACCATCATGTAGTTTGGATGATACTATCTGTAATTTATCCGTTCTGAGGCACCACAATATAGGTTGGCTGAAATATTTTATGTTGAGAGCATCCATGATTACCGCAACACCATGTGCTCTACAACTCAACTATTTAACTAACACTTTATCATTTGGAATAACCCCTCTAACATTAAATTCTCTAACCTCATGCCTCCAACATTATTTTGTACTTATTGAAAACTGAAAAACGTCTTCTTTGTTTAGCTCATAATCTATTTTTATCAAAGGATTTTACTGTTCGAGTATATAGAGATACCCATCAAAGTATGATATAGTTTCCAAATACTTCTAAATGAGAGTTTCATCTTTGTGAACATGTTCATATTAAATGCTCTGAAACATATTTGACAATTTTCGTAAGGTCTTTAGATATTTCACCAAATATTATTTTTGTTGTCTTGGTCTGCCCTGGTGCGAGGTTTATTAGGAGTTGTGAATCACTTTTCGGGTGAAAGTTTTTGGTACCCCAAATGTGTGCAGATCATAACTGAATTCCTGCTCCACAACCTGAGATGATTGAACCCCGTCGGTTTGAATAGCCCACTCATCATTAAGGATATCAATATACAGTTCTGGTTCTGGTCGTTTAGAGTGAAGTTCAATTGAAAATTATACCAAGTCTTGCGCTTTGATTGTTGTTCGAGGTTTGAAATTTATATCAAGTTTCATTGACCATTTAATTATTTGCCACGAGACATCACCACTTTTTACTTTTTAGCAGAAATGAATTTCAAACCACAATCGATTTTGCATAAAAGTGCGGCTTATTTTTTATAGTTGCAATAACTAAATAAAATGATAGCTTTTTAATTTCAAGTGTCTATTTTCATCATCTAAGAAACATTTACTTACATTATATTCCAAACGAGGATAATTTTCAAATTTTGTGACCAATACCGCATTTACTGCATAGTCCATAGCAGTTAAAGCATTCAATTGTACTGAATCGTCTTAAATTTATTTTTCACTAACTATATCCCTCGAGAAATTTCTGGATCGTACCCTAAAGGTACATTTTTATGTATTCAAATTCGAATTGACTACTTTTAAGTTATAAAACGTTTCTTTAATATCAGACAATTAATCTTTATCTTTATCACTTTTTCCCAACATGTCGTCGATATAAACTTCAACATTTCTTCTAATTTTTCTAGCAAAATTTTTATTTACTTATCTTTGATAAGTTACACCTGCATTTTTCAAACCAAAAAGTCTTTACGTATATCAATGAAAACCCTTGTCGGTTATCAATGTAATGTTGCCATGTTCTATTGGATCTATTTGTATATTATAATGCATAGAATATAATCCTATAAAAGATAAATGCATATAGTTGGAAGTATAATCCACCAGGTGATCAATTATTGGAACTAGAAATGAGTCTTTTGGACACACTCTATTTAGACCGTTAAAATCAACACACATCCTCTATTATTCATTCTATTTTTTCACAAGATATCAGCATTTGTTTTACATCTGGAGATTGTAAAGTGCCAATCTTCAAGCTTTTACCATCATGAAAGAAATAATTTTAACATTCTCATAACTTATTACCAAACTGGGGGTCTCCCTCTCGCTGTTGACTATGTTTGACTTTGAAGTTGACCCTATAATTTCTATTTATGTTTTTGAGCTAACAAAGAGAGATAACATTCCCTTACTAGTCTCTGGTTGTTTTGGAGAACTCGCACTTGAATCCCAATAACATACTTCAAACATTGGTGATGGTAGAGGGAATAACATGCATTCTTGATAGCCAAGACCTATTAAAAATCTCATAGGAAGTTGGACCATCTACCACTATAAACAAAAATCTTACCACTTTTATGAAAGACCTTCAGCCCAGAAATACCTCAATTTTGAACTTTCCTACTAAATTGGTCAGTATTCCTAGTAAATCCTAATATTGTCTTATCATAATATAGAAAAGTATAAGGACATTCCATCTGTTATAAGTTGATATAAATAATATGTTGACCTAACTTCTTGTATCAATTAGAATCCTCCGAATTTTCTTTCTTCGATAATAGTACTATCTACCATTGCATGTTCATAGGGTCCATCCAAGCCCTTAAATCATCAACTTAATAAAAATGGGAAACATATTTCTATAAAGATGAGTCGAATTTCATCTCGATACATGTGTTGTTAAACTCATACTATGTCTTTTCTGACAGAAAATGGTAGTTTCTAATAAAGTATCCCCACCAAATATACTTAATGATTCGAATTTTTTGCAATTGGGGTTGACCTTGATATGTACCTTAAGTTCATCAATTATCACAAAAATGTTTTTGTTAGGGTCCGGATCTAAATATCATGAGAGCAAATCAAAATTATTAAAAGGTTTTGTTACGACTATTATATTTTCCTGGTTCAGAGCATTCTCAACTACTGCTCTTTGTGCTACCTTTTGGTTGCCTACTAGAGACTATTGTTGTCCCTCGCCTACTGCTTAACAATTTGTTAACTTGCCATTATCAACTAAATTTTGAATCTCATGTTTTAGAGTTATATAGTCTCTCGTATCATGACCAATATTGTTGTGATATTTGTAAAACCTATTAGTTCTTTATTATCTAGCTCTTTGAATTGGAAGGACCTCCTGAATTGGACAATTTTCTGAGTCGTATCAAAAAATACTAGTAACATTTGAGATTTTTGGTGTTGGTAAACCAGAGTGAATAATTTATTGAATTTTTCTTTATTAGAGCAATGAAAGAATTCTCAAATTCTTAAAATCTTCTATATTAATCTCCTCTTGAACCTGAGCTAGCAGAGCACTGATGGTCAAATATTTCTTCGTAGTAACTTAATCGATCAATTCTCTAAGGAGAATCTTGTCTAAATATAGTAAAAACTATTTGCTCAAGGAAATCCTCTAAACCATTATTTATAAAACTAAAGTTCCTAGTGTAATCTTTCAAAATTTCTCCAACTGACTATTTGTACTTGATGATCGTATCACTGTCTCCCTCGATTTCTTTGCTTCCCATAAATTACTTCCTACAAACTGTCCAAAACATGTCAAAAATATTTATTGAACCCTGAGGAAGTCGATTGTACCACTTCAAGGCATTTCACTTAAAAGTATATGAGAAAGAATAAAATAGCAACTTATCATCATCATCACTATCATCATCATCATAATTTATCATAAAAGTTTTGAACTGCTCGATATGGTTATCTGAATCTTAGTTTCCATTAAACTTCTACACTTTTGATATGTCATCTTATTTCAACAGATGTCTGGATAGAATTTTTGCTGATGGAGGAGACTGACTATGATTATTCAGCTAGCTATATTGATGGTGTTTCATACCTTCATAAAATATTGCTTTAACACCATGCTCTGTAAGATTCACAAATCAGTTATTGACATGGTAAACAAAACTTTGGTTAACTGAACCTCATTATTGATATTGCTGATTGATCACTAATAATATATGCAATATTGTATGATTTTCTTTAATCAGAGGTATAGTTTTTTGTTATCCTACACTACCCTTGATGACCATCTCAGCCTTAACTTTAAAGGCGGCTACCTTTTTATTCAAAGAATCATGCTGTATTTTTAAATCTCGCTCCTATTTAGAACTTCTAAATCCACTAGAATGTATTTTCCAATAAAACCCTTCTATGGCGATATTTCCGTTTTGGGAAAGGAGAAAGTTCATCTGGATCGGACATAGAATAGTCACTAGAATCCTAAGAAATGTTCCAATTTATGGTTTTGTGCTCATTTTCAATGAATGGTAACTTTGGACCGATTGAAATTTTATCCTTTGGTGTTTTTCTTGATCTCGAATAGATTCGAACTCAGCATCATCAGCCTCAGTATAATTTTGTCTTTATTTTTTCAAAATTTTAATTGAACTTTTCTTGAATGCATAACAATCGTCTCTCTTAGAGCATTTAGTGCAACAATTTCATCCAAAAAATGATCATGAATTCCTTTTAGGCCCAATTGATTTTGTTACTCTTTGAGTTATTTTTGTTGCGTTTAAGCACCCTCTACTAAGAGATCGGACCCATCTCCAATTATTATTGCTTCTGCAATCACTATAAAATCTGCTTGCGTTTGAGAGTCTATTTCTCATAAAAATCCAAAGTGGAGCTTAGTCTCTTAGTGGTTTTGGATATAATATCTGGGTACAAGTCTAAGCTCCCACTATGGTCGCCACTGATGAATATTATAAGTATTCGAGGGGAAATTGGGTCATCGATATTCACGAGGTCACACAAAAGTTTAGAGAGAGATTTAAGATGTGAATGTTAGAGAGAGAATTTTCCAAAAGTAGTTATATATAATAAATGTTCAACATTTCCACAGTAAATTTCCTTATATTGTAATGGCGGTGGGCCTTTGGACTTACCCTTATCAGTTCTTATGTTTCAGAGAACTGAAATGGTAGTAATTTCGTTCTTGTTATGTAACTATTGATATTTTTTGTTCAATGATGTCTTTATGATAGGATTATCCATGTTTTTCATTGTATTTGTGATATGAATTTGATTATTAATGACTTAATAATCAATGTTTTTTCCCATATAATTCAGATTTGCAGCCACCATATATATTATTTTTGAATTACACTTTTCTAATAGACACATGAAAGATTTTTCGTAAGTTACTGCTAAAAAAAAGTCTCTTATTTGAACACCTCAATAATTTAAACATGTTTGATAATTGTTTGTTTGCACATTCTTATATACTTGGTCAAAATCAACCAAAGAAGAAATGAATTTCTAACTTTATCTTATGAAACTCTCGAATAGCACGAGCTGTCAATACAATATGCTTTGCTCCATACATTTTACTTCTTCATCGTAAGAAAAAAATGAGATAAAACTATTAATTTGTTTGAATTGTTTTGAATTTTAGTTGAAATTTTGACCTAGTTTTATATTTTGTTTTACATTTTTGTTGTATGCTTTTGTGCACTATCAGTTTTATTGTCAAGTTTATTTGAAATTTACATTATCTTTGGTGTTTTCTAGTTTTTTTTGTTAATAAGAGTGATTATATTATTAATTATGATTAATCTTGTTATTCATATACACTTATATGATCATTATCCTTTATACAATTTATAATAAAATAAATCTGTTTTAAATATCATTATCCACTTTCAAAAGGCCCCATACTAGTTAAGATATGTTCTTACTTATATATCATTGATCCTTTCCATGTTTAACTGATGTGGGAAGTGGGACTTTGGTCACCGAACTAACAAATCCTCCTCTCGAACAAAGTACTACTTTAGACTCCTCTGATTAAACTTTCATCCGTACATTCTAATCAAGTTGCTTTCCCACCTCTTATTACAATGGATTATTCCTTAACGCCACTCTAATCTACACACCTCTTATTAGACCACGTTGTCTTGTTCCTTAACGTCACTCTAATCAACTATCATCGTCTTGATATACTCCAGTCAAGTCACACCGCTTAAGGAGTCACGAGCACTCTAAACTAAGATCTCATCATTCACCTTAAGCATGGATACTCGTTCAGTCAAGTTACACCGCTTAAGGAGTCACGAGCACTCTAAACTAGGATCTCATCAGTCACCTTAAGCATGACTATTGGTTCATCATGTTCGACATACGCCAAGAACTTTATCCACATCCCGTTTGGTTTGGGCCTGGAGCTCTGATCCAATTTGTTGGGAATATGGGTTCTTACGTTCTGAAACACTAGTACGATGATGTCCACTTTGGGAACCAAATGCCTCACGGCTTAGCTTTTGGTCCACTTCCAAATGATTCATACTAGTTGAGATATATACCATTGATTATTCTCATATTTAACCGATGTGGGTTATGAGATGTGAGACTTTAGTGTAAGAAACATCATCGAGTGAATGTAAAAGAAATCGAAATGGTCATTTTATTCCTCGTTATCAGTTTTTCAATTACTAATCCCTCCACGCAAAACATATGTTTGTAATCTCCATCACCTAAATTTGGTGTCGATATAGATTTCTTATGTTTTCCAATATGTCAATATCAAATCAATTAATGTCTCTCACGATTATGGTAAAGTATTTTACTCTAGTCCTACTAAAGAGTTGGATAACAAACATATTTATCTCTCGTTATTTATACATTTTGGAATTCAACAATAATTTTTAATCCATAGAAAATAAAAAATAAAATTATTCATATCTAAAAATTTAATAAATTTGAGAAACGACATTTTATCTAATATATAAAGTATCTATAAAATATCTTTATAATAATAAGTTATAAAAGTTCAAATTTGATTAAGATGGGCTAGAAAATGAGATTTTATTTATTATCCATAATAATTAGTTTTATATAAATAAAAAAAAGCCTAGGTTAGGGATTTTTTTCATTTAGAAGAAAAAAAAGCACAACAACTCTCGCAATACAGAGGTCGATCCTTCGGCCCCCAAAGGGGTAGCCGAGTTGGTTGAGTATGGCATTCTTATGACCAAAAGGTCATGAGTTCGAGTTCTTCTACATACGCTTTCTCGGCTGAGCCTGTCACCTTGTGTGGTTTTACCTTCTCGCGTTGGTTTGCAGGCTATCGCGTCAGACTGAAGGTTTACCCTGTGCACACTCATTGCACTCTGAGTAGCAGGCTATCGCGTCAGACTGAGAGTTTACCCTGTGCACACTCATTGCACTCTGAGTAGCGGCTGCGGGTTTCCTACAAAAAAAAACAACAGATCCTTCGTATGGAATCTCAACACTGAAGGCCAGTAACCTAGTTGATTCTACAACAACATAGAAAAAAAATTATTTGTAACAAATGTTTTAAGCTATCTAAGCTGTCAAATTATCAGAAAGATATAAAGGTGAATTAGTATCTAAAAAATAATATACAGAATTGCACTCTCCAAATATGAAAAAATACACGAATCCCTATGCATAACCTACCAACATTTCGGAGTCCTTTTATGAGCCGTGCACTTTTTTTCCATGATCAAAGACTGTAACGACATCAATGGCTGTCAATTGTTCTTCTAATCGATAATCGAGAATCGAACTGATAAGGACCGGACTAAAAACTGGACCGAACCTTAACGATTCGGTTCATAGTTCCATTCTAAAAATTGAAAACGGTTAAAGAACCGAAACAAAAAACCGGTTAGGCGAATCGATAGGACCGATAAAACCGATAAACTGATAGATACCGAATCGAATCCATAGAACTGATAAACCGGTAGAACCGATAGAAAATCAGATCAATAAAACCGTTAGAACCAATAAAATTTAGTTTTTATATTATTTACTTCAATAAAAAAATTAAAAATCGAATTTTAATTCGATTTATTTTTTTAAATGGACCGAACTGGACCGAATCGAAACAGACCGAGACGGGACCGGACTCGGACCGAACTGAATTCGGACCGAACAGGAACCGAACCGAATCGGACCGAACCGGACCAAACTGAACCAAAAGCTTAGCGGTTCGATCCGGTTCCAAAAATTAGAACCGAAAACTTAGCTGTCTGGTCCGGTCCGAACCGATAAGCTTAGCGGTCCATCCATGGAATTTAAAAAAGAAGAATCCAAACCATTACTAACTCTAAAAATGACATTTTTGCATGAATTAATTAGATTATTTCTCATATAAATAAAAATGTATTACCTTGGATTCGAAAGTAAAATCATCTCATTGCTTTGTGACACGCCCCTTGTTATATAAGTTGTCAGGATAATCAAGATTTAAACATCTCAAGCCTGACTAATGAATATGTGAACTGTTCAAATTTTTGCATTCTTAATGACTTATTCCTCGTTCAAAAGCTTTTCCTAAGTAAACGTTTCCATCTTTAGTATAGATATCATTCGTAATTGATAAAAATAATACAAATGAAAAAGAAATTCACTCACAATAAACGAAGCAGAGAAATATAAATGAATGAAAATCATGAAATTAAGTTTAGAAAAACCAAAATTATACAAATGTGAAGAAATTTCACTTTCCAATGAGGCACATAGAGAAAACGATGATTGGAGTAGAGCTCTATTTTTCAATATCATCAGCGACTCTTTTTTTATCTCTCGATTGTCGTAATAGAAGTAAAATCTAATTTTGTTACAATCCGTAGCTCTCTAATCATTAAGAAAACTAGAAGCCAATTAAGATAAGTTAGAGGATTTACAAACTGAGAATTCGACATAGTAGAAAGCATTCAATAAGTTTTTTCAAAGTTTTGATTCACCTTGTCAAAAAATGTAAGTTATCGATAACCAACTAGACAAAAGATTAATTTTCATAATTATAGATTATTTTCAAAGCCAATTTTGCAACTTGATTATAAATAATTTGGTATGTTTATAGATTATTTTTAAAAAACCAACTTTGCAACTAAATTTTTCGTAATTTCGAAACTAAATAAAAGTTATTTTTTCGCAACCAAATTACACGTAATTCCGCAATTGAACAATAGTTGTTTTTCTCAAATGTCTTTCACAACCAAATTGTATATAATTCTACAATTCAATTTTTTTTTAAAAAATGTTATTTACCACAGAAAAATAAGTATTTTTGAAACTACAAAAGAATTAGTTGTTTTACACTCAATTAACCTATATTTTTTTTACAATGCAAGTTTGTATTTTGATTTTTTCACACAAACAGATTTATTTAGCCACTAAAGTCCTATTTCTGCAACTATTTTCTTCTCATTACTCCAAAACATTTACTTGTAATTTTGTAACTATTATTTTATTTGGGATGAAAATGCACATATTTTTGCAATTACGAAAAATTACAGGTTTCTCACCTGCTTAACACTTATTTTTATATAAAAAAAATTGTTTATTTTTTCCGCACAATAAAATTTATTTAACGACCGAAATTTTATTTATATAATTATTTTATTTTTATTTCTACAATATATTTAGAGGTATTTTGGCAAACAAACGACCATTGTTTTTCTTCAACTATAAACATTTTGAATGCCTCGTTTGATATTGTTTAGGGCCAAGGCAAAACTCACAAGGACAAAGTTATAACTGTTTGGGAATAATAATGGCAGCTAAAAATATATTTCTTATGCTACCAACCAGAACCCTAAATGTTCCAAAAACCTATACTAAGGAAATTAAGCTTTAAATGATCAAATACTCCATCGACATTACTATTAGGGTTCTTATATCCACTAAAAAGAGAATATTTAACAAAAATAATTATAAGGGATGATTACAAAATTAATCGATTCAAATTAATAAAGAAATTTAGTAAACATGCATTAGTTTGTCATAAATTTGATTCCAAATAATAATTTTAAAGAAAATTTAGAAACATGTCATAATAAATAATTTTTTATCTAAAAATAAAAAAGTTATATCATATATTTTCTCTCACTTCAAGGTTTAAATTTTTTGTAGGCACGTACCGAATAAAAATTTACAATTTAATTTCATTTTTGCTATCTCATCATCGGTACGTAACAGGTTAAAGTTTCTAGAAGATTTTTAAAAAATCACTACAGTTTAAAAACTAAATTTGAAATTCAACCATGTCAAATCCAATAACCTCTGATTCCAATGTTCCAGTTCTAGAAAAACACTTAGATCCGATCTTAGCAATGAACATTTAGATTTGATCTTAGCAATGCGACAACGGATGAACACCCACGATGGAACCAGACACTGAAACTCTAGCTCATCAAATAGATGATGACTGATTTAAAGAAACCTTCACCGATCGGTTCGGTCGTTCGAAATGTGAGAAAACAGGATTTATAATCTTGAAATCCATCGTACCTACCAATATTATGACTCCAATGAAGAAGATGATGTCTCATCATTATTAGTATCACGATACCAACCTCTCATGATCAATCAATGTGACGAGAACGCCGAGATTATTGTGTCCGACAACACATTATGCAAGCTAAAAATTCCATGGACATATCTGATACGGAATAACCTTGTCATAGGATTTTTAGTGATCTCAAAGACTAAACAACTTATAAAATAAGGAAATCTTAGTTATATTAATTTTATCTATATTCAAAATATTGTTCCCCTAAAAATGAAGGAATATTCATATATGTATTCTACAAATAAGCATAAAATTTAAAGTTGAATGACAAGTGTAGTTAAAGGATATTCATTTATTACAAATGTTATTATAAACATTATTGAACTAACCTCTAACCGCCTATGGTATTGTGAATACTATGAAATAGTTAATTAGAAGTTTATGGAACATTCTTTGGGCCCTTTAAGCTGTATTCTATTTAACTTATGTTATGTCTTGTCTTATCCAACTTCATTCATATATTTGGTTGGTCAATTTCCTTGCAACTTATCTTTTATTAATGTGTTACTTAGCTATGCTTATCCTTCGTTACTTACTTTGTGTTTATAATGGATCATCAAACATATCATATACAACTATCACTACTAGTATATTTACCTATTTTTATTCACTCTAACCAACATACATATCATTTTTGGTTAGTCAAACTTGTCTTATACACTTATTAGTATTAGTATATTTACCTATCGTTATTCACTTTAACCAATATCCCTATCATTTTTTAATTATTATTATATATGATTTGTCAATTTATCATATGTTAACCAGTTTTCCGTAATTATACAAATTACAGATCGAACGGTTTCGAGACACATTTTAACGTTGATTTGCGATTGTTTTGCTTCAATATCTAATCTATAGTAGCTTCAGTGGGTTACTTACGCACCATCGATATGATTCTAAAATTAAATGGCTCATATTGAAAATGATTTTCTATATAATGGTAGACTTCATTAAATTAACCTATTTGAATTATCTATTTTTTCGATTTTTCTCTCTTCAAAGCATTTTCTCTCTTCTTCTTTTTTTAAAAAATCTCAGATTTTCGGTCCTATCCATTTATTTTGCCTTCATGTCGTATTCGTTCTTTAAATCACTATTTCAATAAAACTACACTACTCATGTTCTTTAACTTACTTGTTGAGATTGTATGGTTGGTGGTAAAAGTCGTTACACGCTAAAAGCACTTCGAGAATTTATAATATATATGAGAGTATTTGTCAATCAAACTCCCAAAAAGACATTCGGAGTGGTTCATATGTGACTTAAGTTTTGAGAATAATAGATCATCTAAACATGACTCTATCTCATATACATTTTAAAAAAACAGCCATAAAAACATCATTTTTAATGCAAACTCAAATTCGTTAAGTAAAAAGCTTTGATTAGATTTAAATACAAACGACTATTGCATCATCGTCTAAGAATCTCAAAATTGTATGTCCGTCAAACATAGATCTTGATGATGTAATAGATGTATACCGAATGAAAATTTTAATGGATTTGATTTTTTCAAATTTATAAAATAATTGAAGAATGCCCCACAACCACTGGTAATTCTATTTCACCTAGAGCAATTGTTGATTGTCCAACAAAACTAACCAAAATTATTTATATTTTTTTATACAGAGTTACTCCAATCATCCTATCATATCCATTTTGATATAACACATTAGTATAGCTTCCGCTATCAATCATAAATCTTCTGATAATCATTCTAAAAATTTAACTTTAATTAGTAAAACATCCTAATGATAAGTAATTAATCCTCGCAAGTTATCCTCGGTAAAATTCAATGATGGAACCATAAATCTGTTGATATGAATTGATGATTCATATATAAGATGCACAAATCTTTCTTATACCTTTTCTTTAATGATTAAGGTGTCCACACTAGAGTGTTTCCTCTAAATATTAATGTTTTGATAAAAATAAATCTCAAAAAAATGAAATTTATAATCTATTTTCCTACCACTAAAAGTGAGAAAAATTATCTTACGTTTTAAAATAATTAAATTATTTTTATATTTTAATGTGCTTCTTAAAATCTCATGTCTATATTGACCTTACGAAATTAATAACAATATATTAAAAATATGTCTTAAGATAACTATAGGTTAAAAAAATCTTATTATTTGCATAATGAATAACCTATAACCTACTATGTTATATGTAACGAGCGATAAAATTTGATATATAACTATATAGACTTTGAGACACATGAAATCAGATGGACAATATAATTTTGACTGAGTAGATATTGTTAGCAAGTTGTAAAAGGGGGTAAACTAATTTTGTAAGTTTTAAACTCCTCTTTTTATTGCGCTTTTTATAATTATATTGCGGCAACTATAAATCATATATAAGTCTTAGAAGGTCTTGAATCATAAATTTGAGTTTTTATTTGCGATGTCAGAATGATCTTAATGGTTTATTTTAGCTAATTCTTTGATATTTGTCGGGTTTGTTTTTGTTGTAGTTTACTATATTTGGATTTAAATAAATACTAATATCTTGGGGTAAATACTAGTATATTGGGTACCCCAATATTTTTCCCATAAAGAGTATCTCATCTTCTTCGTCTGTTACAAATTTCTAAACTCCAAAATTGTTTACAACTCACTAAATTTTTCTTGTTGTTGCTTCATTTTCAGGTTTTCAATATTAATAGAGCTCGTCGAAATAAAAACATACCGAATCTTGAAAGGTTATTAGTTCATACTCGTAGCATTTTTTTAATTTTGCTAATGTCATGTAATATTATTATTAATATTTTTATATTCGAATACTAAACAAATTATTAAAAAAATAAATATATACACTTTTCAGAAAAGAAAAAGTTTAACAAAATATTTTTAATTTTGCTAATATCATCTAATATTATTATTATTAATATTTTTATATTCGAATGCTAAACAAATTATTAAAAAAATAAATATATACACTTTTCAGAAAAGATAACGTTTAACAAAATATTAAATAAATACACTTTTTTTTCTGATGTTGTTATAGGAAAATAATTGTCGAGCAAGATATCTACAAAGTTATAATACTATGATAAAAAAAAATTACCATAGAATTTATGTGTTTGGTTCGGGATCCATAGAAAAAAAATTGATAGCTAGAAAGTTATTGTTTTGTTGAAATATAAGAGAAAAAATAAACTAACCTATTTATTTTGCATATAAATATTATTATTTTTTAATTCAATGCATTATTTTCAAATTCTCCAAGCATATCATCACATTTGGACTCAAAGTGGATTTTGAAGAGAAATATAAATATAGATAAAACTGAACATTGTTTAAAAATTTGAGCAAATGTGTTGTTTAAGACTACTATATTAGCTATTAAACCTCAAATGTATCTGTTATACATTCCCCTAAGTTGAATCTCAGCTGTATTATTTTTAACTTATTCATATTCAAGTTAAAAAGGTGACCGCTTTTAAAATATATGGTCAACATTCGGCCAGCAATATATATTATGTATAAATAACATTGTCATGTTTTAAAATAATATTGGATACATAGATTGAAGGTTTTAACGTGTAAATAACTCATTGTAGATTTATTTCGAAATCCCATTTTCTTTCATCCGATAACAAATTTTTGGTTATATTTTAAATTAGAATAAAAGCAATCTGAAGAGTAGACTAAACATTACTACAATGTTGAATTAAAATGCAAGCCATTACTGTTTATGGATTACGTGATAGTAAAAAAATGCTCAATTAAAATTAATATCTAAACTTTAACTTGAGTTTTTTTTTAGTTTTATGATTTAAGTTTTCTAGTGTGTATGTTTTTTTTAATGTCAATTTTTTTTGTTCTTTTGCTTATACCAATGTTGTGTTATTTGTGCATGATGAAGGTGGTGTCATGTTTGTTGTGGTTGGTTTTGGTATTTGTTTTATATTCATGCTAATAACTGATCCTTTTATAAAATTTAATCTTTTGATAATATTCTAAATCACAAAAGCTATTTTGAGCACGAAGTTTATGAATGAGTATAGATAAGAAATATCGATACTAAAAATATACTTTAATGAAAAACAAAATGGTATAAAATAAATTATTAGTAAAGTAGGATCGGATCTAAAATAAAAATTCATATTCTTCTAATCACCACAAAATAATTATTTTAGTAAATGATAAAATCATTTTTTATATTATCAAAATTATATTTAGTAAATGTTGCATATGTAAAAGTACGGGGATTTGTGATTAGTTTATTTTTTCAAAATTAAGTATGAATAAGTATTTCAAAATAAATATATATTTTATTCACTATTTTGGTTAATGACGGTTTACCATCCATTTTATTTTTTTTATATTTTTATAGATTAAATAAATGGCTTTTAACCAAATAGGTCATTCAAATGGGTTTAAGTTTTTGTGTTCTTTTTCTTTTGTATTTTACCTAATATCGGACCGATTTTGTACATAGGTTTAACTATGTCGTCGAAGCTTGCAAACTTCAGGCTGTCGTAATTATATACTCTTATAAAAATATTAATGTTTTAACTAATTTATAGTACTAAAATATAACATTTTTTTTGTTCTAAGACGGACAACAATTCACTCACTAATTCAGTGGTTCTAAAGCGGACAAGAATATTCATGTTAATGTACGATTTTTTATTATTCACTTGGAATTTCTAGGTGTCTTTGTCACTAATATACGTAGAAAATATTATTTCTATAAACTAGTCCGCTCCTGTTATAAACTACATTTGTTGTGTATATTAACCCCTACATGTGGTAGGGGAGGAAAATGCACAAGCACTCTCAGTTTGTCAAATAAAAGTGTGAACCACGAAATCATAATAAAAAACGTGATATATGTGAGATTAATATAAAAATACTTATACACATGTTAGAAAATGTATGAAAATATGAAATGCGAAACAATTATAAAGTAAAATATAAAATAAAATCAAAAATCAAAAAATTATTTGAATGCGAAATACGAATAAAAAGTACGAAATATGAAACGAGAGTAATAATCTTTTTTATCATAGTTTTACATTTTGCACTTAAACTTTTATCATATTTTCACATTTCGTACTTCAGCAAAAAAACTCTTTTATCATGGTTTTGCAATTCATTTTATACGGATTTCACATTTCGTACTTCAGCAAAATAATTATTCGTTTGGACTTGTTTGGTTTTTTTTTTCCAAAATCGAAACGTCAAAACCCAAAAATCAAACTCCAATCTTCAAGCTCTAGTCTTCAAACTCCAATCGTCAAGCTACAAACGAAGCCAGAACAAAGCCAAACAAATCCAAACGAATCCAAAACAAAGCCAAACAAGTCCAAACGAAGTCAAAACGAATCCAAACGAAGCCAAACTAATCCAAACGAAACCAAACGAAACCAAACGAATCCAAACAAAGCCAAACAAAGCCAAACAAATTCAAAACAAAGCCAAACAAATCCAAAACAAAGCTAAACAAATCCAAACGAATCGAAAGCAAGCCAAACCAAGCTAAACCAAGCCAAACAACTTCAAACGAAGCTAAACGAAATCTATTAACGAAGAACAACATCTAAACACCATAACGAAATCCAGACGAAATCTCAATGCCAAATAACCAAACAAATCCAATCTCAAATCCAAATACCAAACTAATATCCAAAAAAACAAACTAAATTCAATTTCCAATTTCTTATTGCCAATTTTAAATTTTCAAAATCAAAATCAATTTGAATTCACGGTTTTACCAACAAGACTGCTGCACTATTCCAGTTGCTATTTCTCCCAACCCGTAGAACCGAGTCACAATCCGACCGGTCATATTGAAGGGTTGGATGTCCCGCACATGCTCTCCAAAATTCAGTAAAAACGGACAGCGTTTGCCTTTCGATCGGACCATTTTATTGGAACTGCACACAGCAGATCCGAAAACCGAAAACTATATCTATTCCGACGAAAGGAAGATCGAAATTTCCAACACAAATCAAATCGAAAAACAAGATTAAAAAAATTGGAAATCACACAAAAGCAGATCCAAAACAATATCAAAGTCCAACAATAATATAACCCTCTATCGGATTTTAACATGCTCTTTCAAGATCAATACCAATACATAATCCAAAAATTGTCGAACAGATCCAAGATTTCCAAATAAATCTAATTCCAAACCGAAATCCAATAATACTACGAAATTGAATACCTGGTAGATCTACAAAACAGGGGGATCGCGACGGTTCCCCGATCAGATCAACCTGACTCTGATACTACTACGAAATTGAATACCTGGTAGATCTACAAAACAGGGATCGCGACGGTTCCCCGATCAGATCAACCTGGCTCTGATACCATGTTAAATAATGAACAAAAGAGAGAAAAAAGAACGGCTAGGGTTTTGTATTATTTAGAAAATGTGTATTACATAGAGTCTAAATCTATTATTTATAGATAAACTATATGGGCTTAGGCCTTATATCTCTAACCGCATTTAGTTCACTTTTTTAGGGTTAATTAATAATTATTATTTTTACTTATTATTTTAATTGTTATGTATTATTATCCAAAACCCATAATTTCGTTAATAACTACTGTGCATTTTCTTGTATATTATTGACTATATAAATATTGTTTGTATCAAATAATCTATTCAGATGGATTTATGTTATTGTTTTTCTTTTTTACCTTTTCTTCTATGCATTTACCCAGATTCTCTTTCTAAATTCAACAACAAATTTTTTGAAGCTGTAAATGCGCTCTCGACCTTTTAGGCATAGTAATTATATAATTTTATAGCAATATTAGTTCTTAATTTACTAATAGAGCTAAAATATAATATTTTACTTTTTTAATATTTTTTTTGCGGATTGTTTTACTTTTAAGAAAGGAAGGATTTGAAGCTTGCAAAAGCAGACATTAAATATTAAGGGCAATATTTACTCACTTGCAAATATATAATGCGAAATCATAAAAAAATAAAATGCAAAATCATGATAAAATGAAATGTAATTTGTAAGATAAAGTGTAAAAGATTTTTTTTTTGTCTAAATGAAAATACAAAACCAAAATATAATCAAATACAAAATGCGAGACAAGTGTGCAAATAATTGCCTAAATATGAAATACGAAATCACAATAAAATAAAATTCGAAATGCAAAACGAGTGTAAAATAATTGCCTAAGTGCGAATACAAAACTAGAAAATACAAAATGTGAAACCACTAATGTAAAATGAAATGAGAAATGTGTGAGTAGTCTAACGTTTTTTGTTTTTTTAAGTGTGAAATGCGAAACTAGAAAATGTGAAATGCAAAACTAGATAAAATGAAATAAAATGTGAGTTCAATCACCAATGTAAAAACAATTGTCTCAGTGCAAAAATTAAAATCAGAAAATGTGAAATTGGACTCGAGTTAATATAAATAAATAAATATCACTGATAGATTTAATTTTTTCGTCTTAAAAATCCAATAATACTTTCACTATAACCAAAAAAAAATGAAATGCAATACCATAAAAATTTAGATATGAAAAACACAACAACAACAACACCAACAACAACCACAATAATAATAATTATTATTATTATTATTATTATTATTATTATTATTATTATTATTATTATTATTATTATTATTATTATTATTACTACAAATATAAAAAACCAAACATACTAATATAAAATATACTCAACTAAAACTCAAATTAAAAGTCGATGTGAATTTTGTTTGAAGTTCAGCCAAACAAAAAAAATTCTTTTTAAGATTCAATGGTAATAATAATAAGAGTTATTTGTTAGTACTCAAGACTACAAATGGTAAGTTATACGGTTTGGTAATATGTCGTGGTTTTAGGTCTTTGGTGATTCACTTTTTGTAAATATAAATCTGGCAAAAATAAAATAAAATTTTCGGTACGTGGATTTTCCAATATAAATTTTGATAAAAAAAAGATAAAATAGTAAATCAATCACAATAAAAGTTTAAAGTTCTTCGGGTTGTGAAGAAATCTAACATCAACGGACGATGGAAATAAGTTTATATAGAAGAAGGTTACAAAAAGAATCTCTTAAATACAACTAACACGACTCTTCTTCTACTGCAAATCAGATTCATATTATTGAAGGAACTATAGATCTAAGTGTTTTTCTTAATGTTTGTCTTCAAACTTGTCCCTCTCTCTAAAACTAAAGAAGTTTGGGACTTTCTTTCTCTAGCTAATTCACACAGGTCAAGAAAGTTATTTTTTACCTATTCTCCGCTATATATAGAATCAATGATGAGTGAACTGAACTCCCAAACTCAAGATAGGAACTTACAACTTCTTCCTTAGGAAAGTCAAAACAAAAATGATGTTGTAACTCTAACATGACCGTACACTACAACAGGTGGTTGCACTGCCAACGCTGTCATTGTACATTGTACTATTATGCTCATTACTCAAGCAAGCTCATATCAACAACTACTTAATCAATGGTTGAGATTAATTTATTAATCATACACATAACAAAATATTATTGTACACCTAACGATTTTCAACCTAGCCTTATAGTGACTCCAGTATCTTTTCCCCCGATTATCCAACTACTATTTAGAGACATACAGTTCACATGTCTATAAGACTTGCACAAGTCTCATATAATTGTGAACATTGAAACTAGTAATACCTTGGTTAAACAATTTGAATATTTTTTTTGCACTTGCAATCTTTGTCACGTACACTTGCTTTTTCTCACGACACCGATAAAGTGAAGTTTAGTTCTCTTATGGAACTTAAATTTTCTCAATAAATGAAGAGCATTGTCATTATCATAAAACAGAATCACATCTTATTCTATCCTTGTAATTTTACTCAATAATTCTTTCGACCACATGGGTTCTTTCGACCACATGGGTTCTTTCATTGCTTCAGTAGTACTTATCTATTTGGCTTCCTTAGAGGACAATGCAAAAAAAAATTTGAATACATGATTAACAGCTAACCACTCTTCCAAACACAATAAACAAACTTTATTTTTTCTGTCAAAACATTATTCATAATTAAAATGAACATACCTTCCAGCATCCCATGAGCTTTGTACTTCTCATTATAACATAACCCAACTTTAAGAGAATTTTTACATGAATTTATTAT
The DNA here is from genome assembly GCA_036936605.1 of Limnanthes douglasii subsp. nivea. Lineage (NCBI taxonomy): Eukaryota > Viridiplantae > Streptophyta > Magnoliopsida > Brassicales > Limnanthaceae > Limnanthes > Limnanthes douglasii. The sequence goes on along the minus strand of JAUPFV010000002.1, from coordinate 304,466,229 downwards.
CGTTTACTCCAATTGGTTCTTAAGTGGTACTTATTTGGAAATGAGCACCAATGAGAGTTCCACCATATTTATATTTGAACATACCAAACTTTTTGAGAGCCTTCTATATATATATATATATATATATATATATTATTAAGATAATAATATATAATGTTCTCTTTGATCTTTATACTAAGTATCATCTTAGTTACTCAAATATACTTTGTTTTAAATGTTCACACCAATTGTGTTTTCATCGTTTCAATTGTATTATTGTCATTTTCAACAACGTAACCTCCTTATTGAATACCACATACCGACTAAAACATATATGACTTCCAACTTTCATGCACCACTACCTATTATTATTTAATCATTCGGGATAGTTGACGAACAAACACTTTATAACTCTAACATAAAACTTATCTTGCTTCACATATACGTAGGCCACGCATCCGAACACTCTTAAATTTTCTACCATAGATTTCTTATTGACATTTAAACTTTGGTATCGTAGATTCACTCATATTAATGATATATCCAATTGTCATTATAGATTTTGTATAGAATCATCAATATATTCCTGATGTCACAATACTCTCATCAAATTCATTATTTTGGATACTTACTCTCATGGTTTTGTGTCTAATAATAACAAGATTAGAACAATGCTTGGTGAATGCCTCATTCACATATTTCAAGCCAGTTGTAGTCCTTAATTTCTTCAATATTTTCCACTCTTATCCTCCACTAGTCTTTTCTAGTTTCTAAAAGCATCAATTTATTCACATTTGTCTTAAATATTATAACCAATAATTTTATTAAAATAGTCATCAATTAAATAAATGAAATATTTGCACCACCCATGGTGGGTCAGCGTTACATGAACCTAAAGATGTTAATAAACTTAGTCATGTACATCACTGGTTGTATGGTTACCAGGCATCAACTCAACCATTTTCTTTTACCTAGCACACATCATTCGCAAAACCTCTACTTATAAATTATGTTATCATCCAACAACCCTCGTTTGTTAAGCTCAATAAAGCCTCTCTTACTCAAATTTTGTAACCCCATATGACACAACATTGTTGAATCTCTCTCTGCACTAGGTATACCTAGAACTACTATAAATCATTTAAAGGCTAACACAATATTAGTTCTATAGGATTTCATAATAACTAGTGAGCCTTGCAACACCCTAAGTCTGTCATCTTTACCCTAATATGTAATCCATTCTTCATCTAACATAACGATTGAAAGAAGGTTTTATTTAACATTGGACACATATCTCACAATCATTATCATTATCTCATGTCATGTAGATAACTTGAACCAAATCATCCTCATCGCTTTTATAGCAAGAGGTTCTTCATTTCATAATATGAGTTTGTCACCATCAAACAGTCTCATGTTTTTAAACCAATATTTATCGGATGTCGTGTGAGATGAAACTCTAGATTATAAGACATACTTACTATTGTACATGATAGTAGAGGCCATTAAAGTATCAATTTATTCATAATCATTCAACACCATTACCGAATTTGTAATATCATGCTTTAAATAACTTTCTAATTTCTTACTCTCCTAGTATTTTTTACTGAGACGGCCTTCCTTCTTGCACAACCAATATTTTACCTTAGACCCTTTTACGATTCTTTTGATGTAGACCGAGATTTATCTTTCTTATTTATTGAATCTCTTATTCAACGTTTACATGGAACACTCAGTTTGATACCTTTAAAGTCACATTTTAAAATTATTTTCCTTTGAATATCCTTTGAGTTTAGAGTACTCTTAAGTTTAAACATCATAAGATAATCTTTTCCATAGAGAGTAGTATCAATAAAATTGTCATACACCTTCAGCATATAACTCAGCATAGATTATTACTTGATCATCATCTTCTTCCTTCATTTCAACCGCATCCAAATCAAGAATGGTTCAATTAAAATTATCTAAGTTTCTTCGGATCTTCTTACTATATCCGTTGTTAGTATTATGATAGTTTCTTGAGATAGTTTGTTGTCTAGGTAATTTCTCGTGTAAATGGCTTTCAGGCGATTCCGTATCCCCAACAACACATGCTCTTCATAAAACTCCCAATTTACCTCATATCGGAAGCTCAAGATTCTAGCATTATGGATTTTGGACAACACCTTAATATAGACGTCTTCTTCGACTCTATTTTCAATGACAACAAACAACCATTTTTATACTAGGAAAACCCGAACCATAATACTACAAAGTTTAAAATCATTCTATTTGTTGAATTTATCAAGATCAAACTTAATGAAACTTATATCTATGATATTCCGTGTTTTCCTAGTGATATTCAAAACTCTAACCTCAAGATCTTGAAGATGACTTTATTAGTAATATTGAAATATATAATAGGTCTCGAGTCACAAGAGAAAACGAGATTGTCCAACCTTGGGATCATTATAATGAGAGTCTTATTCCAGAAATGGTTCATACGACTATAACTACAATTAATGGACTAAATTTCAAAAGTTAGGTCCGACAGAGGCTCAATAGTATTTGAAAAAATATCATTGTAGCCGTGATGCCCAGGAAATTTGTAGCTGTCAATACAAAATAAGACTTTTTTATCTCACTCTTAGTGACATGGCAGATCATATGGGTATTATCAGAGGTACTCAATCTGGAAGGGATAATGCTTCTAACTATATTAAGGCCATGGTAATTAAGGGTATTCTTTACACCAATGATATTGGAGAAATGGTTGACAAAATGGCAGCCACGCCCTTGGGGGAGGAACAAATGACACCTTGAAAGTCATTAGTATAAATAATTTTGGTTCAAAAAATTGAAGCTTTTATACTATTACGGAAGAATTTGGAGTTATAGTTCCTAATTTAAGCCAAGTCTCACGGGACTTCTGCTTGAAAAAATATTTTTCTACACGACTAAAGAAAACATAATTCGTTATGGCGTAAATTTCATCCTCAACGAGAGAAGGGTTTAGGGAGTCATTCGTAAGGATGAGTAGGGCTTGGAGGATAAGAGAATGTGCAAATTAACATGCTTACTAATATTACTTAACTCTTTCTTATTAAGAGAGGGGAGCGTAATTTGGAGGTGCTTCAACTTGGAAAGGATGATCGACAAGATAAAGGTTTCAGTTATTTTTAATGACAGAAATGTAATTAAGGTAGGGTTCCCACATATGGAAATATCATAAAGTTTTTTTGGCAAGATGACTTGGGGTACTATGATACAGAGTAATAAGGGTTTGGTCAGAGGAATACGGGTAATCATAATGGTCAAAGAAGTTTGGGAAACGATCATCCCAATAGTTATTGATAGGTAAATAGTCAACTCTAGAAGAAATGAGATTTTCTAGTTTGTTTGTTAGACTAAAAGAATTTAAAATTAGTACATTGAAGATCGGTAAGCTCGCAGTTATAGCAGCACTCACTGAAGTCATTTATATACGAGTTCTAAAGGTTTTAATTTCCCATTCAGTCATCTGGCTTACGAATTCCATTGAAGTAGCCCAAAAGAATCCAAAGAATTCCTTGGTAACAAGAGAAAACGATACAGATATCTTGCTAAAGAGAGGAGCAATTGGAAAGGTTTTTTAACCCGTAGATAATATAAAGATGAAAGACGTGTTAGATGAAATACACTTAGATTCTATGCATCCCAAATTATACAAAGAGGGTACATGTTGTGATTGGTCTTAAAGTGCTAAAAGGGAAACATAGAGCGCATAATATTATCAACTTTATTTTTTATAGCTTTAGTTTCTAGTAAGTATACAAGAGTAATGTGGTTCGAGAATACATATTATGTAACGTTATCTTTTCATGAAGGGTCATTAAGACCACGAATATTCGAAGATCAGATAATTATAATTATAATAAAAAATAATCGAACTTACGAGGTTTATTGATCGAGGATCAGGTTATCCTCGAGTTTCTCATGAACAACAAGAACTGACATGCATTTTAGATTGGTTCAAAGGAGAGTTAACTTATGTTCCCACTTGATAAACATCAAGAATCTCTGAGTAAACTTGGACAAGGGTCGTGTTATCACCATGAGACCTTACGACTTCGATCTCCATAGAGGTTTCACCGTCTATGTCACCACCAAAACCCATAAGTAGAGCATTGTAATTTCGGATGGTTGGTGTATCGTTGTAACTTGAGGATTTCAACATAGATTGTGGATTGGTTTTGACTATGAGTTCTTTTCTAGGCCGTCGGGGAGTAACAAGCAAGTTACTGGAGGGTGGAGAGACGAAAGGATCATGATAGTTCACGATGATGTGACCAAACGACTTACACTTTCTACACGATGGTGGAAAACCTTGATACCTAATATGGAGAAGGGTGTACTTTCCCATTAATTTGATTCCTAAAATATAAAAAAAAACTCATCAATATCATTCATAACAATGCAAGTTTTAGAAAAAATTAATTGAACTTTATCTGGTATGGGTGTCAACGTATATGGGGGTGCCAAGGAAATTTCCAAATATAGTAATCCTTTTTTCTAACCAGATTTCGTGGGTGAGCCCGTGAGACTTAACCCAAAGATGTATAGATATCAAAAGGTCTTTCCCCATGGAAGCCATTGGCTCTCATTTTTTGAAAAAGATAGGATGACTGTTAAAAACTAGGGTGTTATCTTGAGTACGTGAATGTTGTTATGAGTAGTAGAAAACCAAAATAACATATAATGTGAGGGAGTTACCTTGCACTCTTGCAACCCATGCGTTCCCCATATATTTACGATAATAAATTGAACGTGGTATGATACCTATTTCTTACCAATGAAGTCCCTTGAAAGACATTTCTTACTAGAACATCATCTTCAACGTGGAGGTATTAAATCATCTAAACGATTATGTTTGACATGTTATCTTGGAAGGCAGCCGCCAGGCAGGCCCAATTTTGCAATGCTTGAAGCGGGATGGCGGTGAGAATGTGATGATGAACCGAATGCATAAACATAGTAAAAAATGTGGTGCATGTGTGCTTGCCAGTAGGGTTAGGGGAGTGGAAGGGATTGTAAAGAATATTCAGAGTGATAAAAGTTCGAAAGCAAGGTCTCAAAATGAGTCTAAGCGAGATCTTGAAGATAAAGCTTGAGAGGTAGCATAACCGCGATCATCACGAGATCGACTCATGATTCTTCAATGAGTGTTAAAAAAATGACAACGACTAAGAGAAGAATTACATTCGGGTAGTTCCTAGAGAAAGTAAAATCCAAAACAATGCATATAGATCACGAACAATAGAGGAGACTGAGGTGTGAATGATCGTAGATTGAAGATGAAAAGTTCAGTTCATTGTGGTGTTGAGTGAGCGATGAAAGGGGTTAAAAATGATAGATGCTCAGTTGAGGGAAGATGGCCATGAGTTTGATTTGAAAATTTGAGATACATTTGCCTCTTACCATGTTAGGATGGTTAAAGGACTTTTTGAGTTAGTCTTAAGCATGGAAATTATTGGGTAAAGGGCTACAAACAGAGGTGATAGACCTCAAAGTCTAGATTTGGCTATGCATGTTAAGGGATTTCCAAATGTTTTTTACAAGAAGTGAATTTATTGATTCGAGAATAATATATGTTTTTTAGATAATTTTAATTCTATTTGTACTATTTGTACAGCAGTTTTACTTTCCCACTAATTACATAATTTCACTAATTTCGATCGTGGACCTATAAGTATGGTAATAGACCTATAGTCCTGGTCATTACTATGTCCGTGGTGCACTATGTGGGTTGTCTAGTCAATAGTTCATTTGGTAAGCGTTGACTTCTTTTATGATATCTTCATTAGTTGATACTGATGACTAAGCTTTATGAATGAGTATATGTGCATCATTCCTTGATAGGCCTCGCTTTACTTGTTACTTTTAGTGTGTGGCTTTGCTCGGTGGGGCCTCTGCTTGATAAGAACCTGATTGAGCTTGCACTAGTTTAGGACCTCTATTCGGTTTCTTTATTCATTGGAAAGCCTCGATCAGGTTCTATGAAATTTTCCATATGAGTTCTGCTCGGTTGCGAATCATAAGATGACCTTGACGTCCCTCGTTTGGGCCTCGACACGATCGTTGTTCGTTGGTTGCATGAATACTTCCCTGCCAATAGTTCTTCTAAAAGAAATCTAAATAGGATAATAGGTTGCTCTTATAACCAATATTGGATCATTGCAGTCACTCAACCGATGGTGCCAAAACGAATTGTAAAGAAAAAAGAGAAATCCAATAATGGCGGTAGTGAGGGCACAAAATCTAAATTCGAAAGTAATTTGTTTCTAGAGAAGTATTTTCCTAGAGTGACATCCAAATACATTAGTTCCCGAAGATGTTACAGTGAAGGTTCCCTCTTTCGGGGATCAGTATTAGCAAACCTATAAGAATGAAACCTGCATGTATACCACTATCTTCGACTAGGGTCTTCGCTTACCCTTACCTTCTTTTATTCGTGACTTCTTTAGCTTCATAAATATATATCCTACACAGCTAACAGCCAATGGATGTAGAGTGTTATTAAACGTAGTACTAAGCCCAAAGGTGTTGAACATCATTGTTTGTCTTACGGATTTCGTGGTAGTAGTCGATGTTTCCAAGCTGGCCCGATCCTCTTTCTTTTATCTCCAACTGTCTGTGTGAGAAGACTGGTAGATTTACCTACCTATAATAAAATTGAAAACACACTTTTGTGTATGTATTGGGAAATTTGGAGCACGAAAGTGTTGTTATAAATCTACAACTAGAGAGGCGGTGGATATCTAAGTGTAAGGGTTAAATATTGCGTAGGTAGTAGAAATAAACTTGGTTAACGATATGTCGTTGAATTGATATTTTTGCTTGCACGTAAAGGAAAACATCAGGAGTGGTGTAGATAAGGATTACCATAGGTGCGACAAAACCTTTGCTCAAGTTATCTGCGACCGCAAACGCATCATGAGGGTTGCAAGCTTATCGCGTGTCTACTCACATAAATTATCTTAAGTCTGGCTTGTGGTGTCTGCCAGAGTTGGAGATTTTAGAATATGTTCAGGTGAAGATAGCTGGGGCTCGATATATGGCGACGATGGATAGGCTGTAGTCTTTAATGGGGAATAGGTACCGAGAGCAAAATAATGCAAGTATTAGATTGTTGGTGCCTCAAAGTTGCAGGATGAAGGAGAAAGATGAATCCTCACTTTTCTGACAAGAGAGGGGACATGAAAAAATAATATTGGTTATTCACATTGGTGGAAAGAATAGTCAATAGGGAGAAAATAAAAGGCATTCTAAAGAAAAGGTTGTGAAAGAGGGTGTTAAAGGTGGGGGTCAACGCCCCCGTGATGGGGATGATGACAATAAGGAGGAGTGTTCTCCTTTAAAAAGTAATCGTTTATTTTTTAATGTGATAACCATATCTCAACGCAAACTCAAACTGGTAGATGAAGAAGATGAAGCACGCGGGGCATAGTAAAGAAGAAGGTAGAATAAGCCTCAATGCCAGTAATTGTGAAGCGGACCGGCAAGGTGCCCGAGGTTATTGTGATTGGGGAATCCAAAGATGATACTGAGCTGGAGAAATTGGATATAAGCGACGATGTTGTTAGGAAGAAGAAGGTATTGCCAGAGGGATTAATACAGCATATGGAGAACTTTGTGAAAGTCGTAGGGTCGGGGTCAAAGAATATGAACATCGTAAGGCTAGATTTGATGCCAAAACAAGTTAGACTACTTTGTGTAAGCAGAAACTTCATAGTTCTCGTACTTATATTTATTTTCTTCTGTGTGCTTGACAAGATCCATCGGTACAATTTTTAAGGTATTCTTTGATTTTTTTTTGTAATGAATTTTTTTTTGTCCGTTGTAATAGATATATATTACTAATTATTATGTTTTTATATTCCTAATTATTAATATTATTTTGTAGTGATATGCCTATGATAATCTGTTGAATATATGCTTCTAGATCAGAAAACGAAAAAAATATATGAAGAATTTGTTAAATTACAAGAAAATTATAAGTTTAAGTTCATAACAAAATCTGCGATTTTCGAAGACGAAATCAATGAAAATAGAATTGAGATTGATGTTTGTGAGAATGGTGAAGAAGATGTAAATATCGGTGAAGATGAAAATATGGAAGAGGATGAGGATAAAAGTCATGAAGAATACAACGACAAAAATAAAATTATTGATTTTAGGCATCCAACAAGCTGGGGAAATATTGGGAAAGAGCTAAGAGATTTTCTGGTGGAAAAAGAGCCTCCTCCACCTAAGACATCAGCTCACTATTATTTTTTGAAAAACACTATTGGTAGGTTTTTTTCTTATTCATCATATACAAGAAAAATGAGTAATTTAGAAAAGTATGATAAGCGATCTATAATTTACTCAAAATCGAAAGATCATATCTTTTGTTTTTGTTGTAAGTTATTTAGTGAGAAATAAGATCCTCATATGCTAACAAGTGTTAGGTATTGTGATTCGAAAAATGCTTCATGTCGTTTGAAAAGTCATGAAACTAATCATAACCATATTCAATGCATAGTTAAATGGAGATAGTTGGAAATGAGACTTCAAAAGAATGTAACCATTGATAACCATATACTAGAACGAATTAAAAGGGAGAAAAATCATTGGAGATATGTTTTTCTCAGAATAGTTGCAGTTTTGGAGACCTTTGCTAAAAGGAATATAGCATTTCTTTGAAAAAAATGAGAAAATTGGTTCTCTGAATAATGGAAACTTTATGGGTATAAGTGAAAGGATTGCAAAATTTGATCCATTGATGAAAAAACATCTTAGACGATTTGAAAAAGGTGAAAGCCGATATCATCTCAGGCCTTCGGGGACTGATCACTTTCATCTTGTTTGTGGTTGTTACCCGGCTCATCAGTAACAATACATCCCGTAATAAAATTTTATTTTAAATCTATTTCAGCCTGCCTTTGGGCCCTCAAAGCTTAAATCTCAACCCTCAATTGATCACACTCTTCTTGCATGAATTGTTTTTCTTCTGTATTATTATTGACATGAGATATAGTAGCATGCTAATTCACTTTTACCCCATAATTTTCAAAAGGGGGAACTTCTTGTATGTCAAGATCCACGCCTCAAAGAATTCTGAAGTACGATCCGCAAGTGTGGTTTTTAATATAGTAATTTAGGAACCTCATGCTCACACTGTGATCACCAATCTGGTGATGGTAAAACCAGATATAAGATTAGTTTTGGAACTTATTAAGTTTGCGTGGTATAAAATTCTTAGTAAGAGATATATAAAGAAATGAGGTCCTTGTATTTGATAGAGATGGATCAAAGTTCAACCCATTTCATGTTGTTTGTTGAACTATCTATATTATTTTTGGATTCATGAGCCATTTGGGTCGGGTCATATATTCGGGTCAATCTCATGAGCCCTAGGCCCTGAAGCAAATGTATTAGACACCTAGCTGAGTCATTAAGCATACTGCTTATTCATAATAAATTTAGTTATTAGGTCTGAACTGCCCGTCTAAGCAAAATCGTTGGTCTTCCGACATAATCCAACGCTATCAATGTTAATATTGTTTATGTGTTTGGTTTTATTTATTCTTTATTGTACTTGTTCGTCGTCTTGAATAAACTTATTATTTTCTTAAAAATTCATTAATCAATACATAAATCCTTGCCTCGGCCAAACGATAGTTTTACCCCCACCTTGAAATTCATTTTGATGGTTAAACTAGTTTATAACTATACTGTTTTTATTTAATATACTTTTATTAATGGTTACGTTTTCATTAAAACTCATTATGGATACATTTTTATTTAAACAAAGGTTTTTGAAAAAGAAGAAGCTATAAGTAATAAAATATGAGACATGGTATTTTTATATAATTTTAATATTATTATATTTATTAACTTTGGTGAGGACAATAATCGCCTGAAGGTAGGCTGGTAATTTCAATTGGTATTTTACGGTGGTATGTGGGTGTTTAAGTGGTGGTGTGTGGGTGTTTAATGTGTTTAGAGAGTAGAGAGATAATTAAGCAGCTTGGTAGCAGTTAATTCTCATTACCCATAGTTAATGCAGGTGGTTGGGTATTTATAGTGTGATGTTTGGGCCCTTATGGGCTTTCAGGTCATATTTAATGGACCCCGGTCATGTTTAAAGACCCATGAGCTTTAAGTTGGAGAGCAATCAGCTTAGTCAAGAAGTGTTTAGGTTTTTTAGTACTTTTGTCATAGTTCGAACAGTCCTATGTTTATTGTGTTCAAAGTGATCTGTCCGGTCCATACGATGTGTCCGATCTGTCCAGTCCATACGATCTGTCTGATCTGTCCGGTCCAAAGGCCTTGGACTGATCTGTCCCTGTCCGTGGAGCATGCTGAATTCGGACTCATCAGGAGCCCCTTTTTTAGGTGTTTGGGCAAGTATTCTTGTCAGAGACCTGAAAAACAGTCCGATGTTAGAAGTAGTTTTCAATCCAGACAGGTCGGTGGGTTTACCCGGACAGATAAAGCTTCACGAATTCATAACGGTTTTTGCCAGAGTTCGTGGGACACGTGTCACACCCTGATTGGTTGCTTTAGCCGTTTTTTCACCTTGAATTTTGAACCCACCTTCTTCGAAAAGCAACCTCTTTAATTACAAATGGTGACATCAGCGCTGTCTTTTAATCATTGCCAAACTTTTCGAATTCTCCTAGGAATCAACTCCTCTTTTCAGATTTACTATAAACTGAAACTCATTTTCTTCTGTTTTCACCATCTCTTTCACATTTACTCTGCAAATTTACTCAGAGCTTTCTCTCTCTAAAGCAAAGATTTTCTTGGTGGTTTATGTTTACAGCAAGGACTGCATTGATTAAAGGTGGTTGGCTCAACCTTTCAGAGTTGGAGAAAGCGCAAAAAGTTGAGAAGGAGAGACGAATCGCAGCAGGGCTACCTTCATCACCTGTTGACAGACCAGCCGCCTCCGTTACAGATTCAGATCGAGGCTCGTCCTCCTCTAAAGGTACTAAGCCCAAAAAGTTATTTCAATCCACCCTCTCGCCTATAGTCTATGGTTTCTCAGTTCAGGAGTCAGTACCTGCTTTTGAGCCAGGAGTTACAGTTACAAGTGTTAGGAAACCCTCTCCTTTTATCGCTATGGGATCAGACACAGAGCACTCTCCGGAGAAGTTGGTGGTTAAGAGGACAGCCCGATTGGTAAAGGGGCAGGCCTCTAAGAATACTCCCTCAAAATCGGGGGTGAAAAATAGCAGCTCTGGGTCTGGAGTGCCCCTCAGAGCTCCCCGGGAAAGACCATCCGGTCCGGAAGCGAGCAAACCAGTACCCCCACAAGAGACCTCTGCCTCAGAGCCCCAGCCTGAGACTAGGGGTCAAGAAGACATTGTAAATCAGCAGTCCTGAAGCCAGGCTGTGCCAAGTTTGAGCCCTCCCCGGACCACTGCCACTGATATTCCCCCAACAATCATGGAGGAAAGAATGGAGGACTCTGTTGAAGAAGTCCCTTTGAGTCTGAGTCCTCCGGCCAGACTGACCATACTGATGCTGCCAAAAAAGGCAAGGAAAAACTGTGCTTGAAGCATCCGGACCTGCCGGAGTTCCTTGAAGAGAAGGTGGGGCCGTGTTTTCACAGAGTTGAGCTCAAATACCTCTTGGCTTTACAGAAGACCAAGTATGCATTCATCCATACTGCTGAACTGGGTCAAATGCGCACAAAATAGGGGATCCCAGAAAAACGTAAAGATAAGGATTCCCATAGATCCGGAGACCCCTATGGATTGTAAGCGGAACGTAATAGTCTTTTTTACAGAGCTATTTAATTGGGGACTCAGGTTCCCCTTGGACCCGGAGATCGTTAGATACTTCCCACTAATTACATAATTTCACTAATTTCGATCGTGGACCTATAAGTATGGTAATAGACCTATAGTCATGGTTATTACTATGTACGTGGTGCACTATGTGGGTTGTCTAGTCAATAGTTCATTTGGTAAGCGTTGACTTCTTTTATGATATCTTCATTAGTTGATACTGATGACTGAGCTTTATGAATGAGTATATGTGCATCATTCCTTGATAGGCCTCGCTTTACTTGTTACTTTTAGTGTGTGGCTTTGCTCGGTGGGGCCTCTGCTTGATAAGAACCTGATTGAGCTTGCACTAGTTTAGGACCTCTATTCGGTTTCTTTATTCGTTGGTAAGCCTCGATCAGGTTCTATGAAATTTTCCATATGAGTTCTGCTCGGTTGCGAATCATAAGATGACCTTGACGTCCCTCGTTTGGGCCTCGACACGATCGTTGTTCGTTGGTTGCATGAATACTTCCCTGCCAATAGTTCTTCTAAAAGAAATCTAAATAGGATAATAGGTTGCTCTTATAACCAATATTGGATCATTGCAGTCACTCAACCGATGGTGCCAAAACGAATTGTAAAGAAGAAAGAGAAATCCAATAATGGCGGTAGTGAGGGCACAAAATCTAAATTCGAAAGTAATTTGTTTCTAGAGAAGTATTTTCCTAGAGTGACATCCAAATACATTAGTTCCCGAAGATGTTACAGTGAAGGTTCCCTCTTTCGGGGATCAGTCTTAGCAAACCTATAAGAATGAAACCTGCATGTATACCACTATCTTCGACTAGGGTCTTCGCTTACCCTTACCTTCTTTTATTCGTGACTTCTTTAGCTTCATAAATATATATCCTACACAGCTAACAGCCAATGGATGTAGAGTGTTATTAAACGTAGTACTAAGCCCAAAGGTGTTGAACATCATTGTTTGTCTTACGGATTTCGTGGTAGTAGTCGATGTTTCCAAGCTGGCCCGATCCTCTTTCTTTTATCTCCAACTGTCTGTGTGAGAAGACTGGTAGATTTACCTACCTATAATAAAATTGAAAACGCACTTTTGTGTATGTATTGGGAAATTTGGAGCACGAAAGTGTTGTTATAAATCTACAACTAGAGAGGCGGTGGATATCTAAGTGTAAGGGTTAAATATTGCGTAGGTAGTAGAAATAAACTTGGTTAACGATATGTCGTTGAATTGATATTTTTGCTTGCACGTAAAGGAAAACATCAGGAGTGGTGTAGATAAGGATTACCATAGGTGCGACAAAACCTTTGCTCAAGTTATCTGCGACCGCAAACGCATCATGAGGGTTGCAAGCTTATCGCGTGTCTACTCACATAAATTATCTTAAGTCTGGCTTGTGGTGTCTGCCAGAGTTGGAGATTTTAGAATATGTTCAGGTGAAGATAGCTGGGCTCGATATATGGCGACGATAGATAGGCTGCAGTCTTTAATGGGGAATAAGTACCGAGAGCAAAATAATGCAAGTATTAGATTGTTGGTGCCTCAAAGTTGCAGGATGAAGGAGAAAGATGAATCCTCACTTTTCTGACAAGAGAGGGGACATGAAAAAATAATATTGGTTATTCACATTGGTGGAAAGAATAGTCAATAGGGAGAAAATAAAAGGCATTCTAAAGAAAAGGTTGTGAAAGAGGGTGTTAAAGGTGGGGGTCAACGCCCCCGTGATGGGGATGATGACAATAAGGAGGAGTGTTCTCCTTTAAAAAGTAATCGTTTATTTTTTAATGTGATAACCATATCTCAACGCAAACTCAAACTGGTAGATGAAGAAGATGAAGCACGCGGGGGCATAGTAAAGAAGAAGGTAGAATAAGCCTCAATGCCAGTAATTGTGAAGCGGACCGGCAAGGTGCCCGAGGTTATTGTGATTGGGGAATCCAAAGATGATACTGAGCTGGAGAAATTGGATATAAGCGACGATGTTGTTAGGAAGAAGAAGGTATTGCCAGAGGGATTAATACAGCATATGGAGAACTTTGTGAAAGTCGTAGGGTCGGGGTCAAAGAATATGAACATCGTAAGGCTAGATTTGATGCCAAAACAAGTTAGACTACTTTGTGTAAGCAGAAACTTCATAGTTCTCGTACTTATATTTATTTTCTTCTGTGTGCTTGACAAGATCCATCGGTACAATTTTTAAGGTATTCTTTGATTTTTTTTGTAATGATTTTTTTTTTGGTCCGTTGTAATAGATATATATTACTAATTATTATGTTTTTATATTCCTAATTATTAATATTATTTTGTAGTGATATGCCTATGATAATCTGTTGAATATATGCTTCTAGATCAGAAAACAAAAAAAAAATATGAAGAATTTGTTAAATTACAAGAAAATTATAAGTTTAAGTTCATAACAAAATCTGCGATTTTCGAAGACGAAATCAATGAAAATAGAATTGAGATTGATGTTTGTGAGAATGGTGAAGAAGATGTAAATATCGGTGAAGATGAAAATATGGAAGAGGATGAGGATAAAAGTCATGAAGAATACAACGACAAAAATAAAATTATTGATTTTAGGCATCCAACAAGCTGGGGAAATATTGGGAAAGAGCTAAGAGATTTTCTGGTGGAAAAAGAGCCTCCTCCACCTAAGACATCAGCTCACTATTATTTTTTGAAAAACACTATTGGTAGGTTTTTTTCTTATTCATCATATACAAGAAAAATGAGTAATTTAGAAAAGTATGATAAGCGATCTATAATTTACTCAAAATCGAAAGATCATATCTTTTGTTTTTGTTGTAAGTTATTTAGTGAGAAATAAGATCCTCATATGCTAACAAGTGTTAGGTATTGTGATTCGAAAAATGCTTCATGTCGTTTGAAAAGTCATGAAACTAATCATAACCATATTCAATGCATAGTTAAATGGAGATAGTTGGAAATGAGACTTCAAAAGAATGTAACCATTGATAACCATATACTAGAACGAATTAAAAGAGAGAAAAATCATTGGAGATATGTTTTTCTCAGAATAGTTGCAGTTTTCGAGACCTTTGCTAAAAGGAATATAGCATTTCTTTGAAAAAAATGAGAAAATTGGTTCTCTGAATAATGGAAACTTTATGGGTATAAGTGAAAGGATTGCAAAATTTGATCCTTTGATGAAAAAACATCTTAGACGATTTGAAAAAGGTGAAAGCCGATATCATCTCAGGACTTCGGGGACTGATCACTTTCATCTTGTTTGTGGTTGTTACCCGGCTCATCAGTAACAATACATCCCGTAATAAAATTTTATTTTAAATCTATTTCAGCCTGCCTTTGGGCCCTCAAAGCTTAAATCTCAACCCTCAATTGATCACACTCTTCTTGCATGAATTGTCTTTCTTCTGTATTATTATTGACATGAGATATAGTAGCATGCTAATTCACTTTTACCCCATCATTTTCAAAAGGGGGAACTTCTTGTATGTCAAGATCCACGCCTCAAAGAATTCTGAAGTACGATCCGCAAGTGTGGTTTTTAATATAGTAATTTAGGAACCTCATGCTCCCACTGTGATCACCAATCTGGTGATGGTAAAACCAGATATAAGATTAGTTTTGGAACTTATTAAGTTTGCGTGGTATAAAATTCTTAGTAAGAGATATATAAAGAAATGAGGTCCTTGTATTTGATAGAGATGGATCAAAGTTCAACCCATTTCATGTTGTTTGTTGAACTATATATATTATTTTTGGATTCATGAGCCATTTGGGTCGGGTCATATATTCGGGTCAATCTCATGAGCCCTAGGCACTGAAGCAAATGTATTAGACACCTAGCTGAGTCATTAAGCATACTGCTTATTCATAATAAATTTAGTTATTAGGTCTGAACTGCCCGTCTAAGCAAAATCGTTGGTCTTCCGACATAATCCAACGCTATCAATGTTAATATTGTTTATGTGTTTGGTTTTATTTATTCTTTATTGTACTTGTTCGTCGTCTTGAATAAACTTATTATTTTCTTAAAAATTCATTAATCAATACATAAATTCTTGCCTCGGCCAAACGATAGTTTTACCCCCACCTTGAAATTCATTTTGATGGTTAAACTAGTTTATAACTATACTGTCTTTATTTAATATACTTTTATTAATGGTTACGTTTTCATTAAAACTCATTATGGATACATTTTTATTTAAACAAAGGTTTTTTAAAAAGAAGAAGCTATAAGTGATAAAATATGAGACATGGTATTTTTATATAATTTTAATATTATTATATTTATTAACTTTGGTGAGGACAATAATCGCCTGAGGGTAGGCTGGTAATTTCAGTTGGTATTTTACGGTGGTATGTGGGTGTTTAAGTGGTGGTGTGTGGGTGTTTAATGTGTTTAGAGAGTAGAGAGATAATTAAGCAGCTTGGTAGCAGTTAATTCTCATTACCCATAGTTAATGCAGGTGGTTGGGTATTTATAGTGTGATGTTTGGGCCCTTATGGGCTTTCAGGTCATATTTAATGGACCCCGGTCATGTTTAAAGACCCATGAGCTTTAAGTTGGAGAGCAATCAGCTTAGTCAAGAAGTGTTTAGGTTTTTTAGTACTTTTGTCATAGTTCGAACAGTCCTATGTTTATTGTGTTCAAAGTTATCTGTCCGGTCCATACGATGTGTCCGATCTGTCCAGTCCATACGATCTGTCTGATATGTCCGGTCCAAAGGCCTTGGACTGATCTGTCCCTGTCCGGGGAGCATGCTGAATTCAGACTCATCAGGAGCCCCTTTTTTAGGTGTTTGGGCAAGTATTCTTGTCAGAGACCTGAAAAACAGTCCGATGTTAGAAGCAGTTTTCAATCCAGACAGGTCTGTGGGTTTACCCGGACAGATAAAGCTTCACGAATTCATAACGGTTTTTGCCAGAGTTCGTGGGACACGTGTCACACCCTGATTGGTTGCTTTAGCCATTTTTTCACCTTGAATTTTGAACCCACCTTCTTCGAAAAGCAACCTCTTTAATTACAAATGGTGACATCAGCGCCGTCTTTTAATCATTGCCAAACTTTTCGAATTCTCCTAGGAATCAACTCCTCTTTTCAGATTTACTATAAATTGAAAATCACTTTCTTCTGTTTTCACCATCTCTTTCACATTTACTCTCCAAATTTACTCAGAGCTTTCTCTCTCTAAAGCAAAGATTTTCTTGGTGGTTTATGTTTACAGCAAGGACTGCATTGATTAAAGGTGGTTGGCTCAACCTTTCAGAGTTGGAGAAAGCGCAAAAAGTTGAGAAGGAGAGACGAATCGCAGCAGGGGGCTACCTTCATCACCTGTTGACAGACCAGCCGCCTCCGTTACAGATTCAGATCGAGGCTCGTCCTCCTCTAAAGGTACTAAGCCCAAAAAGTTATTTCAATCCACCCTCTCGCCTATAGTCTATGGTTTCTCAGTTCAGGAGTCAGCACCTGCTGTTGAGCCAGGAGTTACAGTTACAAGTGTTAGGAAACCCTTTCCTTTTATCGCTATGGGATCAGACACAGAGCACTCTCCGGAGAAGTTGGTGGTTAAGAGGACAACCCGATTGGTAAAGGGTCAGGCCTCTAAGAATACTCCCTCAAAATCGGGGGTGAAAAATAGCAGCTCTGGGTCTGGAGTGCCCCTCAGAGCTCCCCGGGAAAGACCATCCGGTCCGGAAGCGAGCAAACCAGTACCCCCACAAGAGACCTCTGCCTCAGAGCCCCAGCCTGAGACTAGGGGTCAAGAAGACATTGTAAATCAGCAGTCCTGAAGCCAGGCTGTGCCAAGTTTGAGCCCTCCCCGGACCACTGCCATTGATATTCCCCCAACAATCATGGAGGGAAGAATGGAGGACTCTGTTGAAGAAGTCCTTTTGAGTCTGAGTCCTCCGGCCAGACTGACAATACTGATGCTGCCAAAAAAGGCAAGGAAAAACTGTGCTTGAAGCATCCGGACCTGCCGGAGTTCCTTGAAGAGAAGGTGGGGCCGTGTTTTCACAGAGTTGAGCTCAAATACCTCTTGGCTTTACAGAAGACCAAGTATGCATTCATCCATACTGCTGAACTGGGTCAAATGCGCACAAAATGGGGGATCCCAGAAAACGTAAAGATAAGGATTCCCATAGATCCGGAGACCCCTATGGATTGTAAGCGGAACGAAATAGTCTTTTTTACAGAGATATCTAATTGGGGACTGAGGTTCCCCTTGGACCCGGAGATCGTTAGATACTTCCACCTGGTCAAGCTCTGCCCGAGCCAGCTGAGCCCCAACGGCTGGTATACTCTGATGTCATGTATCATGGCATCTAGGTTGTCCGGGATCCCTCTCCCCATGGAAGTGTTCGCAGCAGTGGCCAACCTTTGCAAACATCACCAATTCCCCTTCTACCACTTCAATATGGGGAATGACCTTAAAGCTGTTGATGATCCGTTGGAGTCCAAAAGCAAATGGAGGAGCCAATTTTTATTTGTCAGTGGCGCTTGGGAAAACGGAAAAAAAATCAAGGTCGGAGAGAACCCAAGCCTCATCAGGAGCAGGTGGAGGAGTGATCGTAAGTTTCACACTTCAAATCTTTGACCATTCCTCCCTTTTTTTAAGTTCGTTTAAATTAACTGATCTCTCTTTTGTTTTATCAGAGCTGCCCAAGGAGTTCGGGGACTACTTGAAGGCCAGACAGGTCACCTGTGGCAAAATCAATGTTTGGGTCGCAGAGAACTGGGGGAATCGATTCCACAATGCCTTTACAAGTGGAAATCTGGCAAGGTCTCACCTGTGGAACACCACGGGTCATAGAGATTTAAGCTGGGAAGAGCTCACCACTCAACCCTCTCCGGACACAATGCTCAAGAGGTCCCATGAAGCAGATGGGACACTCTTCTTGCCAGGTCGGGCCAAAGCCCCAAGCAAAATGAAGGGCAAGAAGAAAGGCAAAAAGGCGGCGAGCAGTGCTAACCCTGCTGATGCTGAGAAGGATGCTCCAACTGATCCGAAGGGGCCGGCTCAGAGTCAAATCAATGCTGCCCTTTTGCAAGTGGTGGAGCAAGAGACAGAAAGGCAGGAAGCAGACCTCCCAAAGCCTCCAAGGACCTCGAAGAGGAATCGTAAACAGGGGAGTGAAGGGGCAGACCGGGCAGCCAAGAAGAAAAAGACTACAAGGGGAGATGAGCTTGCTCTCCGGGATCCGGAGCCCCCTGTCCAGGCTGACCCCTCTGACCCAACACAAGCTGAAGAGATCCCAAGAGAGTTTCATACTGATGAAGTTGAGGAGGGAGATCTCAACCTTGATGAGGTGGACATCACCGGTCTAGGTAGGCTTGGCGAATAGGAAACCATAGCCCATTCCTTGCTTAGCAATGTGCAGCCAGTACTCACACTGGAAAGACAAGTCCGGAGTCAGGCAGACATCATTAAAGACCTCAATTCTGAGAAAGAAAAGCTGTCCGGAGACCTTCGCACTGCTACTACCAATGCTGACATGCTAAAGGAGGCAAACGAGGGGCTAAAAAAGAGTCAAGAGGAAAGCACCACAAAGGTTGCCACTCTAGAGGAGACAATTAAAGACCTCCGGGAAAAGCTGTCCGGTGTGGAGAAAGATCTTACTGCCTCAAAAGAGGAGACTAAGGCAAAGGACAAGATCATCACCAACCTTACTACAGACAAGATTGCTCTTGAAAATGCAACATCCAAGGCTATTGAGGAGAAAATCGCTTTGTTAAGGGATCAAGCGGCTACGATCAATGCCAGGATCAATGCCTATGCCAACCAGATGATTAAAAGCGAAGAGTTATTGCTTGAGAAGGTGAGGTCTGACATGGTTTTTTTATTCCATGAAAAATTTCCGGGCAGGAACCTAGGGGACTTATGGCTTTATGTTGAGCCCGACGAGCTTCCATACCACACGATGGCTGAAGGTGACAGGTTTGGCTACTCCAGTGGCTCCTCAGTTGATGAAGAGCACACTAGAGAGAGCCCAGACGAGGGGAAGGACGATCCCAAAGGCAAAAAGGTAGTCGAAGAGAAAAGTGACTTAGAGAGCAAGAAGACAGATGAAGGTGAGCCATCTTCAAAGGCTCAACCTTAACCCACAATCTTCCTTGTTTATTTTTCATTCAAACTAAAGTCCTTGGAAGGCCAAGGCACTATTTTTGTAATAGTGTCCGGAATTTGACCGGACAGGTTTTTGTGTTCTATTTTGACTTGTTTAAAAGTCCTTGGAAGGCCAAGGCAAGTTTTAAGTTGTTTCATTTAATGAATATCTCTGTTTTGTGCAACCATCATCTTCTTTCATTGTTCATTTTAATTTTGATAGCCAGAGTTTAAGTAGCTTTTAGATATTGCATTGTGAGAGTGTTTAAATTCTCCGGCTAGAGTTTAAATAGCCTCTAGAAATTTCAGTCCGGATAGTATGATAAGGAACAGAACTTTAAACAACACTTAGAAAAATTTTCAAGATGGCATTGAATTTCATTGAAACCTCTTCGTGCCACCGGGGAGGGGAGAGTATGCCCCCAAATATTTACATGGATGTTTAAACAAGTAAATATTTACACAAGTGTTATTCCAAGTACATCCGGAGATGCTCAATATTCGAAGGATGAGTTAAAACTCTGCCATCTTTGTCTTCCAACCAATAAGTTCCAGGCTTAATTCTTTCAACCACCATATACGGACCCTCCCAAGTTGGGGCCAGCTTTCCGAAGAGCTTTTCTTTAGTGTGTAAGAAGACCTTCCTTAGTACTTTGTGCCCAGGTTGGAAATCTCTTCGTTTGACTCTGGAAGAAAACCTGCTCCTCATCAAGCCTTGATAGTGTGCAACTCTAAGGTGAGCTTTAACTCGTCTTTCTTCTATCAAATCAAGTTGACCTCTGATTGCCACCTCATTAGCATGTTCGGAGAAGTTATGAACACGAAAAGAGGGGAGAGTTTCCTCCATGGGAGCTACTGCATCCATCCCATAGACTAAAGAAAAAGGTGATTCTTGTGTTGCAGCCCCAGGTGTTGTCCGGTTGGCCCACAAGACCTCTTGTAAATAACTAGGCCACTTCCCAGCAACCCCTTCCAAATTCTTCTTTAAACCGGACAGTATAGTTCTATTAGCCACTTCAACCCGCCCATTTGCTTGTCGATGGAAAGGTGAAGAAAAACAATGTTGTATACCCCTTGAGGCACAAAAGTTTTCCATTTCTCTATTGTCGAATTGTGGCCCGTTGTCTGTTGTTATTTTCTGTGGGACACCAAATCTGCAACATATGTTGGATATAATGAATTTTATAACAGCTTTTGATGTTGTCCCTGCCAAATCTGCAACATATGTTGGATATAATGAATTTTCTGTGGGCTGCTTCTATCCACTTCGAGAAGTAGTCTATGGCCACAATTATAGTTTTGCGCCCTCCGGACGCCACGGGGAGATGCCCTACTAAATCCAACCCTCATCGAGCGAAGGGAATGGGCTCAGAAATTGACTCTAGAGGAATGGCTGGTACATGAATTTCATTGTTGTACCTTTGGCATGGGTCACACCTCCTCACCAACTCCTTAGCATCTTTCATGATTGATGGCCAATAGTATCCGGAGAGTAATACTCTTCTTGTTAAAGCTTTAAACCCACAATGGGCTGACCCCTCACCATCATGCAATTCGGAGAGGACCACTTGTGACTCATCATCCCCCAAACAACGTAGGAGAGGTTTACTGTAGGACTTTTTGTAAAACACTTCTCTTAACACGATAAAACCACGAGCCTTGTGTTTCAACGTTCTGGCTAGTGACTTATCTGGTGGCAGGACACCATCAGAGAGATATTGTAGGAGGGAAAACCTCCAGTCTTGAGGCTGTTTCACTTGCATTTCAAAAATTTCCTCTTCTTTACCCTTACTAAGTTCAATTGAAGGGCTTTCAAGCACATGGATCCATAGGTATGACTCCGTATATGATATGGTTGCCAATGAGTCTGCTAACTCATTTTCTGCCCGGGGAATGTGCTCATAGACAACAGCTTTAAATTTTAGTGCTTCATTCTTGAGGAGGAGTAAATATTTCATAAGCTGCTCCTTTCTAGCCTCAGATTGGCCTAAGGCATGGTGGATAAGCAATTGGGAGTCACTTAGTAGCTTGACCCTCTTAGCCCCACAAATGTAGGCTAACTTTAACCCAGCTATAGCTGCTTCATATTCGGACTCGTTATTAGATGCCCTGAAAGCAAAACAAATAGCCTGGTACATATTGTCTCCATATGGGGAAGTTAAACATATTCCTGCACCACATCCCATAGTGCTAGATCCACCGTCTGTTCGGACGATCCACATTTTCTTGTCTTTTATATCAGTAGCTTGCTCTGAATCCCTATCGGAGTGGAATTCAACCAGAAAATCAGCCACAGCTTGGGCTTTCACTGCTGTCCGGGGAGAAAAGTCTATGTCGAAGTCCCCCAACTCTACTGACCACTTAGTCATTCTGCTCGAAATATCTGCTTTTTGAAGGACATTCTTTAAGGGGAAAGAGGTCCGGACGATGATAGGATGAGCCTGGAAATAAGGCCTCATCTTCCTTGCAGCTATCACTAGGGCTAATGCCAATTTTTCAAGTTTCAGGTAACGTCTCTCAGCATCTATTAAGCTCTTGCTGATGTAGTATACTGGGTGGGGATGTCTATCGACCTCTCTTACCAGCACATCACTGATGGCACAACTTGAAACTGCCAAATATACGAAGAGAGTCTCCCCATCAACTGGTTTGAACAAAGTTTTGGGAGAGGACAGGTGTTTCTTGATTTTATTGAAAGCCTCATCACACTGTGGGGTCCATTCGCACCCCTTTGCACCCTTCAAAGTTTAAAAGAAAGGAGCACACCTGTCTGAAGACCTGAAGATAAATCTGTTTAAGGCTGCTAATCTCCCCGTTAATCGCTATACTTCTTTAATGTTTCGAGGAGGCTCCATTTGGAATAGAGCATTGAGCTGGTCCGGATCGGGCTGTATTTCATGTTCACTTATGATATACCCTAGAAAATTCCCGGACTGCACTCTGAAGACACACTTTTCAGGGTTTAACTTTAGATTCACTTTCACCAAGTTGGCAAAAGTTTCTTGGAGATCGGACAAGTGCAACTGCGCATCCACACTTTTCACCATCATATCGTCAATGTATACCTCCATATTTCTTCCAATTTGATCAGCAAATGCCTTGTTGACTAACCTCTGATAAGTAGCCCCAGCATTTTTCAAACCAAAGGGCATAACTTTGTAGCAATGAAGACTTATATCTGTGACAAATGTAGTATGCTCTTGATCCCTTGGATCTACTTGAATCTGATTGTATCCGGAGAAAGCGTCCATAAAGGAAAGAAGCTTGTTTCCAGAGGTAGAGTCTACTAACTGATCAATCCGGGTGACCGGATACAAGTCTTTTGGGAAAGCTCTATTGAGGTCTGTGAAGTCAATGCACATGCGCCACTTGCCATTCTTCTTTTTCACCAAGACAGGATTGGCAGTCCACAAAGGGTATTGAGATTCCTTAATGTGCCCCATCTTTGTGAGTCTGTCAACCTCCTGCACGATGACATCAGCCTTTTCTTTGGAAAAAGCTCTTCTTTTCTGAACTACTCGAGCTACATCTCTTCGGACGGATAAGTGGTGGGATATCACCTCTGATGGAACCCCAGTTACATCAGCATTGCACCAAGCAAAAACGTGCTGATATGTTTTCAAAAACTTCAACATTTCCTCTTTCAACATTGGTGGCATCTTGGACCTTATCTTGACACTTTTACCATCTTCCAGACAGTGCGTTTCAACTTCTTCGATTGGTATTAATACTCCAGGGGTCTCTCTGGGGTCATCAATTTCACCCTCACCCCTAGAAAGGCCCTCAAACTGCTATTGTTCGTTAATTTGGACTGCCCCCAGCGTTCGAGGGGCCAGGGCAGTAGCATAGCATTCTCTTGCAATCTTTTGGCTGCTCCGGACGACTCCAACCTGTCCTTGAACAGCATACTTCAAGTACTGATGGATTGTTGAAGCCACAGCATGCATCCTAGAGAGCCAAGACCTCCCCAGAATGACATTGTAGCAAGTGGGACAATCCACCACAATAAAGAGTATTCTGACCATTTTCTTCAAAGGGCCCCTGCCCAATAACACCTCTTCTTCGAACTCCTCGATCACGTCTGCTGAACTGCCCGTGAAGCCCACAATTGACCTGTCCGAATTCTGAATTACAGCTGGCTTTTTCAATTTCTTGTAAGTGGTTAGGAAAAGGATATTGGCTGAGCTTCCAGTATCCACCAGGATCCGTCGTATGTCATTGCCCCCTATAGATCCTCCAATGACAACAGCATCCTCATGAGGGCCAGCAATGTTTCTTAAATCATCCTCATCAAACACAATGAAGGGAAATGAGTTTGGTGACTGGTAAGATGTCATTCCTCCTTCTAGCTGGGAGGCCAAGGTATGAACGTGCCTCTTCCTCGAAGAAGCAGTAGGAGCTGTCATAGTGTCCCCTCCGAAAATTGTAAGCGACTCGAAAAACTTAATGATCCCGGAGACCGACCTAGAACATTCTTCTATAGTACCCACTCTGTTCCGAGTTGGATCGGGATCCAACTACTCAGATTCCACGTCAAACCTTTCAACTATAACCATGGCTCCCTCCGGAGCAGCGTTACTTGGACCAACCCGGTGAGTGTTATCAGGCCTGTTACCCCATTTTCTTTACACATAGGCCCCCCAACTTTCCTCTTTCAATCAGGTTCTGAACTTCTTGTTTCAATGCTATGCAATCATCAGTGGTATGACCAATATCATTGTGATATTGGCAACAAGAATTGTTGCGATGCTCTTTAGGAGACTGCAGTGTTGCCGGTCTCCGGTAGTGTACCTCATCCTTTGTTTTATCAAAGATAGTGGCCACGCTTTCTTTTAACTCAGCGAACCACTCCGGTTGGACCCATGGCCCCCTCTTGTTTCTGGATTTTTGACTTTGAGCACGAGCAGCTGGCTGAGACTGAGCTTTTACCCTACCATGCCCCTGTCCGGTTTCTCTTGCTTTGTTCCTGGACTGATTCTGATTTGGAGTTGGTGCCACTGGGGTGGATCTCACCTGCCTGTGCACCCTGGTTTTCTTTGTTTCATCGACGTTTTATTTGTTTGCCAACCTGATTCAGCAACCCTCCCCATGTCATAGCCTTCTTCCTGGTCACCGAATCAACTAGATTGCCTGGGTTCAAACCCTGTCTCAGGGATGCTATTGCTACATGTTCGAAGCAATCAGCCAACCCATTCTTTGTGTTCACAAAACGGCTAATGTATTCTTTCAAGGACTCATTGGTCTCCTGGGCACAATGGATTATTGTGTCTCCGTTGCCCTTCAGCTCTTTACTCCCTACGAACTGCCTTCGAAAGGCCACCCAAAACGTATCGAAATCTTTAATACAACCCTGAGGCAGGCTGTTGTACCATTTAAGAGCACTCCCCGTAAATGATTGGGAGAATGCCCTACAAAGTAGTTTATCATCGTCATCAAAGTTCATCATGAAGTTCTTGAATTGCTCCAGATGGTTATCCGGATCAGTACTGCCATCGTACTTCTCCATTTTAGTGCTGTCAAACCTCTTTGGGAGGTTTCTAGATAGAATTTTAGAACACAGTGGAGACTGCCTCCAATTCCTTCCACGACTGAACACAGTATCCTCATTGGGAGTTGCAAAGATACCTGGCTCATCGTGGAAAGCAAAGGGATCCATCAGCATCGTGTCCGTATACCTCCGGTGGTGAGATGATCCCTTGCCAATATGCATTTTCATTCTTCCATGCCTGTCTCTTTTTCTTGAATATTTCTTAACCTGCTTTTGCTTTTTCCTGGTTCGAACCTCATCGCTGCTAGAGGACAAGGATTTTTCATTTCCCTCACTGTCCCAAGAGCTACCTGAAGATTCTCAGCTCCAGTCAGAACTCTCCACAGGCTTGGACCGGTGAGACTTTTTAGAACTAGCATGAGTCTTTTTGGTGCTCACATGAGTTTTGGAAGCCTCATGCTCTCTGGGGTTATCGGTGTGATGAGCAACTGATGCTTTGGATTTCTCTTTCACGCCCATCTTGGCCTTTTCAGCCCTCAGAGCTTCTATTTCAAGCTTTAACCTGTCGCGCTCTTGGACAGTGTACTCATCATTCTCTTCCACCACTTCGAGCAAAGCTGGTGGAAGCTCTGGATTGTCCGGATTCATTCGAACAGATTTTCTTAGCTGGTTTTGAATGCTTGATTCAGGCACCTTCGTGCTCCCACTGTGGTCGCCAATTTGGTGAGGACAATAATCGCCTGAGGGTAGGCTGGTAATTTCAGTTGGTATTTTACGGTGGTATGTGGGTGTTTAAGTGGTGGTGTGTGGGTGTTTAATGTGTTTAGAGAGTAGATAGATAATTAAGCAGCTTGGTAGCAGTTAATTCTCATTACCCATAGTTAATGCAGGTGGTTGGGTATTTATAGTGTGATGTTTGGGCCCTTATGGGCTTTCGGGTCATATTTAATGGACCCGGGTCATGTTTAAAGACCCATGAGCTTTAAGTTGGAGAGCAAGCAGCTTAGTCAAGAAGTGTTTAGGTTTTTTAGTACTTTTATCATAGTTCGAACAATCCTATGTTTATTGTGTTCAAAGTGATCTGTCCGGTCCATACGATCTGTCCGATCTGTCCAGTCCATAGGATCTGTCCGATCTGTCCGGTCCAAAGGCCTTGGACTGATCTGTCCGTGTCCGGGAGCATGCTGAATTCGGACTCATCAAAATTTATAATGAATTACTCATCGAGACCCATTCTACAAACATATTACTTATTAAGACCCAACAAATTTAACAAACTATATAACTAAAATACCCTTCTATATAGTGTACACATTCTCTTTCTTTTATTTTGTATTTATTTAAATTTTTAAACGTTTCGTATCTTTTAAAAAGTAACTAAAAAAATCAAAAAATACTATTGGTTTTGTTTTTGTAAGATGAATAAAAATATATCCAATAATGATATTTTTTTATTTTATTTTTAGAAAATTACGAGCGCAGTTAATACGGGTCTTCCATTTACATTTTTGGTCTTGCATCTATAATCTAAAAAATTTACTTTACACTACAGGTTTCTTATTATATGGTTTAGCATCTATAATACTTAGTTTGGTTTAACATCTATCATATTTGGACTGGTTTATCATTATATAGTTTAGCATCTATCATAGTTGGCTTGATTTCTCATTATCTGGCTTAACATCTATCATAATTGGCTTGGTTTAGTATCTATCATAATTGGCCTAATTTCTCATTATATGGTCGAACATTAATCATAGTTGGCCTAATTTCTCATTATATAGTTGAACATCTATAATAGTTGGTATGATTTTTTGTTATATGGTTTAACATCTATCATAGCTGCCTTGGTTTAGCATCTATCACAGTTGTCATGGTTTCTCATTATATGATTCATCTATCATAGTTGAATGTGTTTAGCATGTATCATAGTTGTCTTGGTTTCTCATTATATGGTTCAACATCTATCATAGTTGGCATGGTTTCTCATTATGGTTTAACATCTATCATAGTTGGTATGGTTTCTCATTCTATGGTTTAGCATGTATAATAATTGGCATGGTTTCGCGTTATATGGTTTAGCATGTATCATAGGTAACGTGGCTTAGCATCTATCATAGTTAGCTTGGTTTAACATCTATCATAGTTGGCATGGTTTCTCATTATATGGTTTAGTATAATCATGATTGGTATGGTTTCTCATTATATGGTTTAATATCTATCATAGTTGTCTTGGTTTAGCATATATCATAGTTTACATGGTTTCTAATTAAAGAGGTTTCACATCTACCAAAAGGTCATCTTTTTCGTAACATTCGTCTTCTTCGTTTATACTGTAAAAACTAGTAAGACCTAAATCAATACAACATTTCAACTAAAAATCAAAGTAAACACAGATAAAATACCAACATCATGAGTAAAAACAGAGTTGGTAACTCAAAAGCACAGAATCGATAAAAAATCAATTTCTATGAAAATAAATCAAAACTAAACACGAGAATCAAATAAAAAATAAAATACAAAAATACAAAAAACAGATAAAATACTAGTAAGACCTAAATCAATACAACATTTCAACTACGAATCAAAGTAAACACAAATAAAATACCAACATCATGAGTAAAAACAAAGTTGGAAACTGAAAAGCACAGAATCGATAAAAAATCAATTTCTATGAAAATAAATCAAAACTAAACACGAGAATCAAATAAAAAATAAAATACAAAAATACAAAAAACATCATATGAAAAAAAAAACTCAGAATTGAAAGAGAAATATAACTGCAACTACACTATATTATTTTTGTAGAGGGAGAAAGAAACACAATATTATTAGGGTAAAAGGAGAAGAAGAAAAAACTAGTAACTAAGTAATATTTTTAAAAGCGTTTATATAATTAATTAAGGGTATTTTGGGTATTATAAAAAATAGTTGGATCTTATATGGTAAATAGAGGAGTTAAATGAGTCTTTCTTAGAGATATAGGAAAACAATTGGCCTAGGTGGATAATAGTTTGATTTTTGGGTCTTAATCGACATTAAACCCTTTACCTTATAGTTATTATTATTTTAGACAATTATTTATTATGTTTTTAATTTTATATAATTTTTTTTGTTAAGTTATCAATATTATGAAATGAAATCAGATTATCCATAACCAATTGAGTTTTGAATTACACCTAAAATCACTTCATAATAAATTCTTCCAACAATATCCCTTAACACAAACACACACTTTCAATACTTCATATCTTTGAAATCTTAACTCAAAAGATATATTATAAAAACATATATATATATATATTTAAAAGACGAACAAAGCGAAATCCTATACTGTTATTTTTGGATAACTATTTTCTTTTTTTATTTTCGCAACCAAATTACATGTAGTTTGGCAACGGGGAACATAATTATTTTTCAGAATTATTTTGTGACGAAATTGCATGTATATTTGCAATAAGAAAAAAATTAGTTGTTTCACACTCATTTAACACTTATGTTTACAAAACAATTTTGTTTTTTGTTTTTTCACACAATAAAACTTATTTAGCAATCAAAGTTCTATTTCTGCAACTATTTTCTTTCTTATTTTAATAAGAGATTTACAAGTAATTTTACAACTAGAACATAATTGTTTTAGCAACCAAATTACATGTAATTTTGTAATTGGAAGACAATTACTTTTTTGCAACCAAATTGCACGTAATTCCTCAACTAAAACTCGATTGTTTTTTCCTAAAATTATTTTTCAACAAAATTACACGTGATTACGCAACTAAAAAAACAAAAAAGTATCTTACGTGAATCTACTTTTATTCGCCTTAAGAAAAAACAAATCTAATTAAAATTTTCGAATGTTTTTTTTAAACTATTATTTGAAAGATATAACATTTAAAAAATTAAGATAAATAAAAATACATAAAAATATTTTGCAATACTAAATGATAATCTATAAATAAACATTATGCTAAAATTATTATTTGTAGATAAATAAAATTGAATATTAGTAGATTAATTTTTTTAAGTAAAGAAAATAAATAAATAATATATAATATAAAACTTATTCGCTTGAAATTTATTGATTATCAGATAAAATCTTAAAGAGGTACCACATGTTATGTTACGCCTCTGTCAAGTTCGTACAGCTTTGCTGCTTTTGATCAACTTCAAAAAAACCCCATATCTTACTTATATACCACTACTTATGTCCATATCTAACCAATACCGAACGTTGAATTTTAGTCGCACCATTCTAATGATGTGAGTATCCATGTGGAATGGTAGCTGACCACATTCTAATAATGTGAATACCAAGTGATATTGAATAAAGCTTAGTTTTTTTATAGGTTTTTCATTCCAATTGTTTAATCGTTTTACATCAGAGGAGAATCCAAAGTGGTGCTAAGAAGCAACCACCTAATGTAAAAGGTGGACATCAGATTCTATTATGGCTATTGATACAAACTTTAACTAATGAAAGTTTAATTCCCATAGAAAGGGTAAGCTTTTGTCCTCTCAAAATTAGTGATCCAAGCACGGAAATTGTTGGACATAAATTTAGGTTCATAAATTAAAAACTAATGAAATTCTATTTGCAATAGAATAGTTTTTGTTAAAAGGAGAAGCTAAAACTATTACGTCTTGGAGGAGTTATTTATATTTGGGTTTTTTCCTACAGTAAAGAGATATAATCATACCAAACAAATAAAATGATCTCTGAACCCACTTACTGAAACAAACCTTTAAGATTCCGGATAAAATATGTCTTTCTTGATTAACAAAGATTAGGCGTGTTAGCTATGTCTTCTTCCATTTCCTTCGTGATTAGCTGTGCACCTTTTTCGCCCGATAGATCTTGCGGCAGCTCAAGCAACTTTTCACGGTTTTTGGCTAAGCTGACCTTTACATCGTGTGACTTGTTAGGGTTAGCAACAAAAACTTTGAAAATGTGGAAAGCAACTATTTGTATAATTTTTACTTAGCAACTGCATATGACTTTCAAGTGCCCAACTTATACTTTGCAAGACTATTTGGTACGTTTTTATTCGGAGGCTCTTGTCATTCTTTTTGGGTGCCATATTATGTTTGGTCTAATGTGGTTCACTTTGGTTTGGTTTTGCTCTTTTCTTCGTAGCTTTCTTCTAGTAACATAGATACGTATGTTCCTAACGGTCAAGATATGCTTTTGACTTCCTTTTAGACATCTTTCCAATAAAATTTTAAAAAATATCGGAAAAAATGTTCCGAGGAATTAATTTCTTTTTGAAATTTTCAAGTTTGGCGCTCGATTTTCATTTGACGCTTTTGTACTTTCAATTCCAAGTAACCAAACCTGTTAATTTAATCCAAAGGTTCCACTTTGCCTTAAAAAATTGAATTAAATTTTCATTATGGGTCTTTGCTATTGAATGAATTTAATGCATTGAGCGATTTATTTTTTAAATTAAATAGTTATAAGTAACAACAACAATGCAAATCAGATTACATAGAAATAGTAACACACAACAGGTGCGACATATTGATCCATCCATTGCTGGAAACTAACACATTTTGATGGTATTAGGCTAAACCGAGCATAGGCATCTTCCATCATGAGGAGGGCGATGATTTATTTATATGTATGACCAATAACCACACGAATCGTATATCCTATAATATAATTTAAACACCGCAAAATGCTTTTAAAGGAGATTCACCAGTGAAATTAGCGGACGAGTAGCGGAAGATTGAGAAATCAGAGTGATCGAAGGGCTTATACAATAGAGGATGTTCTTCGTCAACCAGCTCTTCTCGTGTGACTATATCTTGTCCTTTTTTAGGCATTGAAAATAGCGCTAGCGAATACCTTGCCTCGTTTCCCGACATCATAACACGATGATTCGCAGCAGTCAATCGGCCGTTCAACAATGCCTGTGTTTTAATAAAACAATATTTAATATTGCTTTGAACTTCTCGAACGACCATTAATGTGGAATCCTAACAAATTTTTAAAACGACTAATAAAAGGGAAGAGAGGAAGTAGTTAATTAACATTTTCTTAAAATTATAATCCAAGCGTCCTACGTGGATCGCTCATGTGGCTGGTCAAAGGGTATTATGGGGACAAATGTTGGGCTGGATTCGAAAATGATGGTTTAATTCTAACTAATAAAACGATAAGGACCTCTTTATTACAGCCTCGAAGGTCAGGGACTAACTTGTTACAAACTGCAAACGTGGAGGATGACTGGTGTTTTTTACCCCAATGCTGAGCTACTATCTTAAATCATTGCTTAGTTTATTACCTAAATAAAAAAATTGGACAGACAGGTTCTAAGACCTTAAAATAAAGCAAAAACAACTCACATGAAAAGAGTCTCCGGCCATGACTGATGAAAGTTTCCGATGAGGGATTCAAACGAATCCATGTACCGTTTTGATGTTGCACCTCTAAACCACCAACTTGACTTTGGTGCAAAATAGTGATTATGTTAGTGTCTGTATGAGCACCTAGACCAAGTTGAGCTTCACTAGCTTGTGGTGCTTTATACTTTATGAACTTCAAAAGATAATCAGTGGAGTCCATATGCTCCTCCATAAGCTTATCAAGCCCATAGCTTTCCAGAATCATTTTTCTAACTGTCCGATCCAATTTCGATACACTCTCCGTGTAGGATTTCACAGCTTTGCTGCCAACAAAACTTTAATAATAAGCATTCGAATTGTATACCGCGTTTATATTGTTGAGCATATAAATGACCAAATTTCGCTATAAACCTCAATGGATTTGAAAGTATATAAAATTTTCAAAAAGATACGAATCGTGTAGAAAAAAAAAGTGTTGTGGTTTCTTGAATAATTGCTGAAGTCCGGTAAACAATTTAAGATTGAAAATATTTTAGAAGTACAAACTTTCATCCAGTTAAAATCAAAGTTTTGTTTGGAACAATTGAATAAGAATCCATGTATTTTAGGTTTTTTAACCATGCATTTTAATACGTATTTCAACCAACCAATAAAATTGTTTTTCAACTATAGAAAAGAAAGATAACTTTAATCCAATATACTAGTGTTTTGGATTTGAATTTAAAATTGACTATTTTTTGAAAATACAAAATTTTAATACCTTTTCATAATAAGTAAAGCAAAATCAAACCCGTTCGCTGTTAGAATTGGTGTGCGAGTGTGAGTGACCGATCTCACGGACTAGCAAGATATTGTCCGCTTTGCGCTCGTAAGCGCGCACGGGTTTGCTCTTGGGTGTACTCCCAAAAGCCTCTTACTAGTTGAGGTTGGTCCACACTTATATACACTATTTTATGTTCAATGTTCAATCTTGGCAATGTGGGATTGGGGTTCCTCTATGGGATGAAGTTTATTCTTCAGATTCCCCCTTAAACTTACTTTATCCCAGTAATTTGTCGGAAATTCGGCGGTTAAGCCATTTATGGCTCTGATACCATGTTAGAACTGGTGTGCGAGTGTGTGTGACCGACCTCACGGACTAGCAATATTATTGTCCGCTTTGCGCTCGTAAGCGCGCACGGGTTTGCTCTTGGGTGTATTCCCAAAAGGCCTATTACTAGTTGAGGTTGGTCCACACTTATATACACTCTTTTATGTTCAATCTTGGCAATGTGGGATTGGGGTTCCTGTATGGGATGTAGAGGTGGCAAATGGTTCTCGAACCACGGTTCAAAGCTGGCAACCTGCTTAAGAACTGGCGGGTTACCTGCGAAACTGGCCCATTAGGACCGCAACCCGCCAGGTTCGCAACCCGCCAGGACCGCCAGATCGTCAGGACCGCATCAGAGTAACCCGGCAGGACTGCAACCCGGCAGGACTGCGAAACCACGGTTTATTTGTAAAAAACCGCGGTTTATTGGTAAATATTATGCTGGTTTTATTTATTTTATAACCAAAATGTTATATTTAAAAATATTGAGATATTGCATATTACTATAGAATTATTATTACATTTTTGTTAATATTAATTTGTTTTGGTTATTAATATTTTAAGTGTTGTAATTATTATATAGTCCAAAATTTTAAATATTACTTATGTTATTATCACATTTTGAATATTATTATTATGTTTTTAGATCTAATACAAACCAAAATTATATCTTATCATGTTAAAATATTACAAATTCTATGGTTATAATTTTAATATTACATTTTGATTACTATTGTGATTTGGTTTTAAATTTTACAAGTGTTTGTTATTATTTTTTAAACCAAAATTAGATCTTATGAAGTTATAAATATTTCATAATACAGTTGTTGTTATTATAATAAAAGGTAAAGTCATTTTTGGATAATTTAGCCGTTCACAGTTTATACTCGTGCGAGCCAGGAGTTGTACAAATGTTTTCAAATTACAATACAAAATAACAAAAAACTATTACAAACATCATTCATCTCCACCTCCGTCTTCTTCGTAAGTAAAATCTTCGTCGTCATCTTCGTTTTCTTCCGCAATTTCTTGTTCAAGTGTATCTTCGTAATCATCCGGATAATCTTCGAAGATGTCGTCTACGTTCACTTCGTCTCTAAACTCTATGTCTTGCATCCTTTTATCCGCCGTTGTCCAATCCTTAACTGCCACAAGCACTCCAAGTGCTTTGCCCGTCAATCTTGTTCTCTTAGTCGTGTATTGCAACCTCGCTTGGCTGAAAGCACACTCACTTGCAACTGTAGACATAAGTATAGCATAAATCTCTTTAACAATCCTGCAAAGAATATGAAACTCTTCAGTTTTGGTACCCCACCATCTTATGATATCTTCAATACCTTGGTTTTGATAATTCGTAAAATCAAACCTAATGCTCCAATATCTATACAACTCATTATCAGATTGAGGGGTTTCTGTAACATTGTTTCGTAACATTGCCAATTGAACATAGTTAGTAGAAGATCTCCCTCTACCCCTATTGTTACTACTCCTTACATTTGTAGATGTATTTGATCTATATCTTGCAGCATACTTATCATAGATATTATACAAACTATCATATATACCGCTAATATACCCTTCAGGGTCAATTGGTTCCTTCAGTGGTTTAGCTGTAGAAAACCGTACAGATTTATAAAAGCATCTAACTAGCAATTCAAATTTTTCTTTTCGTGAAAAATGATCTAAAAGGCAAGCAAATGAATAACTATCAGTGATTGGATGAAAATACTTTGTGAACTTATATTCCATTCCGGGCACCATGTCTATGCATGCATAATTTGATCTAAATTCATCCATATGCATGGCAAGATTAGTAATCGTGAATAGGGCCAAATGAGCATTAGGTTGATTTTGTGAAGAAAGTTAGGGTGTTTTCTTTAAAAAGTCTTAAAAATCTTAACATGTGTGCACAATATTTCCAATGATCTGGTTCAATTGGTGTTTCACGATATGCATTATAAAGCGTCATAATCTCTTCTTTAAAAACATGCGCACGTGCAAGCATTGTGTAAGTAGAATTCCATCTAGTTTCAACATCTAATATAAGTTTCTTATATTTTTTTCCCATTTGAAGTAACAAGTGTTTTAAAAGCTATTTTTTTAGCATTGGATGTCGAGCAAAATAGGATCCCATTTTTTATAGGGGTAATATAATCACCCTGAACCATACGTATTCCTTCTTTCGCAATTAATTGAAGTACGTGTCATAAACATTTGGTGTGAAACAATTTTGGAAAAGGGGGATTGCAATCTTGTATAAGCAATGTTATAGCACTAAAATTAGAAGATGCATTATCCAACGAAATAGACATAATCTTGTTTTTAATGCCATAAATATTCATGCATAATCATACTCTCCCTAATTATTTGTGCGTTATGCTTCCCAATTGATTCAAACCATATAATTATCCTTTGGAGGACCCATTGGGCGTCCATCCAATGGAGGGTAACACATATCATATCTAAATCAGTAAAAGTAGTTATATCACTAGTAATCGAAACATTCCATGGCAAAGTCTGCATAGTTTGAATAATCTCTTTTTTTCTTTTTAAATAATATTTAAATGCTAGCGATCGCAAAGAGGTACGTGGAATGCGTGTTTCCTGTGGGTTTACCCCATCTTGCATCCAATTTTCGTATCTCCAAGAATCCCCAAAACTAAATGGTTGTAAACTACCGACTGCATAAATCATTGTTTCTTCCCTATATGTATCGTGGTTAAACTCAAAAGGAAGACCTGTTTGAGGGTTCGTGCAAACATTAGTTGGGTTAGGTTTTGTAGGATCATATATTGAATGTTTAAATAAATGTTTTACCATAGTGCTAGTGCCCATATTTCTAGCTCCACTTACGTGAAGATAACATTTTTTGCACACGTTACAAATACAATTATAACCATCTTCTGATAGAGTATAGTGTTTCCAAATCCAATATGTTTTCTTACGAGATCTCGACCCAACACTAGTACTTCCACCACCAATTTCGTAGGAGGAGAGTGTGTCAACGTGAGGGAATTCTGTAGAAAATTCATCTATGGTATTGAGATCCATATTAGATGGTGGATTTATCCCAATATTTCTACGTTTTGAAGTCATTTTAAAACTAATAACAGTTTTTTTTAAAAATATGCAATAAAATACTAATAATAAAATCTAAATTTAGACTAATAACAAGATAGAACAACTACATTTAGACTAATAACAAGATAGAACAACTAAATTTAGACTAATAACAAGATAGAACAACTAAATTTAGACTAATAACAAGATAGAACAACTAAATTTAGACTAATAACAACTAAGAAACAATTTGCGGAAAAACAAAAATCAAACAATTTCGAACGTAGGAGTAGAATATGTAAAATAAGTAATTATAGTTTTCTAGAACTTTTCAAACAAGTAGATAGATTTAGAGAGAAGTAGAGAGTTGTTTGAGAGGTGTGAGTATTGGTGTTGGGGTCTCCTCTATTTATAGGGGAGACCCATAAAAAAACGAAAAATCAAAAAAAAAATATTCGCCCGGACCATCCGGATGGGCGTCCGGATGGTCCGGACACACGGTTCTGGGCATCCGGACGAAATGTCCGGACGCCCGGACAGAGAATTCAGACCATCCGGATATCGATCCGGATGGTCCGGATGTCAACTAGCCGTTGGCAATTTGAAGGCGCGGACCATCCGGACGCCTGGCCGGATGGTCCGCAAGATGACGTCATCATGACGTCATCAAACGGCTAGTATGAAAAAGAAAAAAAAAACCTATAAATACAACCTACCTCCTACTATATTTTTCACTCCAACTCCACTACAAATCTCTCCCCTCTCTCCCTCTCCACTACAAATCTATCCCCTCTCTCCCTCTCCACTACAAATCTATCCCCTCTCTCTACTACACTTCTCTAAAAAAAAATCAAACTCTATTTAAATTTCAGGTTTCGCTAAATGTCTTCGAAAAGACCAAAGCATGCTCGTAAAGGTGGATGTAGTGAAGCAACCTCGAGACAAGTGAGAGAGATGGAAAATATGTTGTTTGAAGAAATGGAGCTAACAGAGAGAGACTATCGAACATCGAGGCGAACGGGAGCTTCGCATCCGTAATCAGCAAGGAGGTCGAGGTGTAACAAAAATTTGGTCCGGTATGTATCTGGACTATGAGGAACTGATCCAAATAGAGGGTATGCAAAAAAAATTCAAACTTATTGAACCTAACAATGGCCTAGATTGGATGACAGTAGCTAGATTCAAATGTGATTGGTATATAAACTTGTGTGAAGGTTTTATGCCACAGCAAGATTAATCGAAAATGATCCAAGATGTTTTAGAAAGAATTGTTTGATTGATGGTAAAGACTATAGTTTTTTTGAAACTGATTTCGAAGATCTTTTTTCCGTTCCAACCCATGATATGTATACCGGTAATAAATTACCTCCCATTAGTTATCGCCCTACGATCTGGAGTGATGATTGGATTTTGTCTTACGAAGAAGCAGTAGAGCTTCTTACTTGTCCTGGTGCGGAAGCTCCAAAAATTAGCGGTAAATTTCGAGCCATGCGGGGTAATTTGGTTGGTAATGGGAAATTAGCTTTGAAATTGGTAAATAGTATATTTCTTCCCCCTAGTAACAATGATTCACAGCTCTCATATATTCAAACATTTGTTACTGCTTTTATCATTCGAAATCAGGGAATAATTAATTTACCTAGCTTGATGATTCGAAATATGGTTACGAGGTGTGGTACGGATAAACTACCTTATGGGATGATAGTGAGTAAATTTCTTGTTTCGAAAGGAGATGATGTGAGTATGTACACTCCGGTGAAGATGAGGCCGACTAGTGCTATAGGTAGAAACTCTCTGCGTTTGAAGGAAATATACTCTTGGGATGGAGAGTTGATTTCGAAATTGGAGGCATGGAACCACCATAGACAATACTTGAATCAGATATATACTGCGAACGGTCTTACAAAACCGCCAAATCCACCTACTCACTATCGAGTTGAGGCAGAAGCGTCTTTCGATCCAAATGCTAGTGGTTCTTCTGGAGTACCGCCACAACAAAGACGAACCGATCGCGAATTTGCTGAGTTTTTGCATCAGCGTCATATGGATTATATGCAATTTGCGCATACTCAACAAAAGGAATGGCATGATGATTTTACAAAATGGCAAAGTGAATTTCAAAATTGGGAAGGGGGGGGGGGGGGTAAATGACCAGCTTAGCCAGATACAGCAGTGGCAAGTAGGGGTGAATGATCAACTTGGTCACCTCCAGCAGTGACATGGTCAATACGAGCAGTGGCATGGTCAATACGAGCAGTGACATCATGGACAAGATCAATGGAATGAGCGATTTGCAAACTCTCAAGCCCAACAGTCGGAGTATATGCGACAGATGATGAAGAACATGCATTTGCAAGGTCCACCACCTAACAACAACAACAACGATGAAGCTCCTTAGTTTTTTGCATTTGATTTTCATTATCGTTGTAATGTTTTTCTTTTTTATTTGATTGAACAACTATGTTACTTGTTTGGTTTTTATTTTTAATGAATTGTTTGTTTTGCTTCTATTTTTTATTAAATGTTATTTAAGTCACTTTCGCTTTCAATTTTTATTTTGTTCTTTACAACTTACAAGTAATTTATGTTTATGCATATAAACTTCTAATATTGAATAGTTCGAAAATACAATAAACTATATAATTCATCTAACCATAAACACTTCAAGCTTGAAAGAATCTAAAGAATCACCTAATAATTTAAAATTAGAATACAATTATATGTCTAATAGGTATATATTATTTAATAGGTATATATTATTCAAACGTATCAAAATTAAATTACAATTATTTTTTTAAAATGTAATTGATGATTATAAAATTTCGATTAAAATGATAACATATTTAAATTAAAATACATGAAATAGACTAATTAACTCGTGTATATGGTACATATCTCAATTATTGAAATCAGATTCAATTAACACTTACAAATTAATTTTAAATAACACTATAAAATATTGTGATAAACAGTTTTTAAATGGTTTGGCTGATGGTTTGAACTGATAAACGGTTCTTAAATGGTTCGTCTAGTGGTTTGAACTGGCGATTTAATTGTGAAACTAGCCCATTAAGACTGCAAACTGGCAGGACCGCCAGACCGTCAGGACCGCATAAGAGCAACCCGGCAGGACCGCAACCCGCCAGGTCCGCAACCCGGCAGGACTGCAACCCGTGGTTCTGATTTAAACGGTGCGGGTTGGTCCCGGTTCAACCCGTTTGCCACCCCTAATGGGATGTAGTTTATTCTTCACATTCGCTAATCATTATATATTTTTACGCTCCACACTTTCCAAGGTTTTTAATGCAGGGTCAACTGGTTCGCTAAGCATTATATATTCTTAATGTGTGCTTGCACTTTATAATTTCTAATTTATTCGATAAAATGTTATGACTTCATCATCGACCGGTTAATTCAATTACACTAAAATATTTAACACATCATTATCGACCAATTAACATGATTATTTATTATCAAAATTTATATTTGTTTAAAAACGACAATGTCGGTATATCAAATTTAAATTCGATCCACGGTATCTTCTTTTTTTTTTCTAAGCTAAAGAGATTTTTATAAGAATTAGGGATCTTTTTAAAGGATTTACAAAGGTATAAACCTAAAGTAATATTACAAAATTATAATTTGAAGCGAGCCCAAAATCAGATCTTTAAATTTTGGTGTCGTAGTTGTACGATGAAACACAATCGATATTATTCCTTGATACATGTCTCCAGCAACAAAAGAAGCAGCAAAACAGGAACAACTTTCGGATACTTTTTCACCTCTGATTTCTTCTAGATGTTTTCCTTCACCTCTCCTTAAATTTCTGAATGTTGAAGCAAGTAATTCCTTCCTGCTATTACTTCTCAAATTTCATTCAGAACAATTAGTTTTCTGTTTTTATGTAACGTATCTGAAGGCTGTCTAAAAAGAATTATAAATTTTAGTTGGAAAGAAGGATTAAGAGTTTTATAACTCATTTTCATCTTACATCTAAAAAGCTTAGAAGAGATTTTATGCTTTTAAAAAAATATCTTACCTTTTTTATATTCAAATCGGATAAGTTCGAACAAAAATAAGTTACCGCCCTACCCTTGCTAGTTTATTAATGTGTATACTCTTCTATGCAAATATTACTTTATTTAGTTTATACTCTTTTGATAAAAAAGAAAATATGTATAACGATTTGATCCAACTGTCGATATGATTTACACTCTTCTATATAAAATTTTATATAAATGCGGAGATTAAATTCGTTGGCTTTTTTAAATTGTATCTTCACCAGCTATTATTCAGTGCTAAGATTATGGACCGGTGTATCAATATATTAGTATATAGTTAAGAGTTGAATTAATTTTTTTTATACCTACTCTCTATATGCTGTTATATATATTTAATACAATTTAATGTTATGAAGATAAATCTAGCTCGTGAGAAAACAATATATAAGGCGTAACAGTCGCCACACAATACAATGACACGCTAACACGGTCCGTTAATCTCGCAATCATTGAATAGGACGGGAGGTATATTTCATTCGAGTAAATGTGGATCAGTTCGCATGGATCCCCTTTTTGGTTTAGTTTGGTTTTTTAAACTTTTGTAAATAAATAATTTTTAAATAGTTTAATATAATTTTGGTTGATTCGGTTTTCCAAATTTTAGGTTTTTAATTTTCAGAATTTAATAACCAATCAAAAGTTACATAATTTCTTTTCAATTTGGTTCATTTGGTTTGGTTTTCTAAATAAGAATATGGAATGGTCTATCAAAATAAGAGGTGACCAATTTTTTAGTATGGGAACGGACAACACATATAAAGTGATATTAAGCCTACTTTAGTTTGAGGAGTTGAAATATAGAAGAGAAGAAAGGAATTGAAAATCTGTAAATTTGATTCTTAATTCATGAAATGTGAGCTGCAGTACATATAATAGTAGAGAAGGAATCTTAGTTTGTTAGGTTTGTTTTTGAGCTAGTGGGTGTTAGTTACAATGCTGTTACACTCTTTATTTAAATGCATTTGATTAATGAAATACCAACTAGTCCAAACAACCTTAGGTCGTGTGATATAGCCCATGGACAACTGAGTCTTGACATGGGCTTCAGTGATCAAAAGATCCGACCCAACTGGAGGCCCAAGCCTTTAACACTTCTTGAACTTGGTCGACACATTAGAGGGTTGTCTGAAGAAACCCTAAATCCTTTATCTTCTCTCTATCTCTTCTCCAACACCCAAGTACAGCAGCCATTGAAGATCAGGTCGAAGTTTCAAGCAACTCATTGTTGCCTTGAAACTTCTCCGGTCTCATATTCTTCACATCCCCCCGCAAACGAAGGGGCGACTCAATGAGGCCAAGTTTGTCCCGTAGAAACGAAAAACGGTGGTGAGGAAGCGGCTTGGTGAGACAGTCAGCAAGCTGATCATGAGAGGGAACAAACCGCACTTGAAAAGCACCCTGAAGGACTTGGTCACGGATGAAGTGAATATCCAACTCGATATGCTTCGTCCTGGCGTGGAAGACAGGGTTACATGCAAGGGAACTCGCTCCTAGGTTGTCACACCAGATGACTGATGGAGGCTTGACGGGAAAATCGATCTCAGTGAGAACTGACCGGGGCCAGATCAATTCTGCTGACAAGTTAGC
This sequence comes from Limnanthes douglasii subsp. nivea, assembly GCA_036936605.1. NCBI lineage: Eukaryota > Viridiplantae > Streptophyta > Magnoliopsida > Brassicales > Limnanthaceae > Limnanthes > Limnanthes douglasii. The sequence goes on along the minus strand of JAUPFV010000002.1, from coordinate 304,424,721 downwards.
CAAAGCCCGGTACTCAGATTCAATCGATGACCGGGCAACTACATTCTGCTTCTTGGATGACCACGAAACCAAAGAGTCTCCAAGGTAAACGCAATAAGCACCAACGCTTCTTCTATCGTCTGGTGAAGAAGCCCAATCGGCATCGGAGAACCCTTGGAGTTGAAGACTGCAACTGGGTTTGATGTGAATGCCAACCCACCTTGAACCAGATAAGTAGCGAATTACTCTCTTTAGAGTTTGTAGATGTAGGGTAGTAGGTGATTGCTGATATTGGCTTAGCTTATTAACAACAAAGGAAATATCAGGTCGAGTGTGTGTTAGATATTGTAAAGCCCCTAATAAACTTCTGTATGGTGTAGGATCAGCAAGAGGAGTCCCTGAGGTGCTCGAGAGGTGGACACCAGCAGCAATAGGAGTTGGACATGGCTTTGCCTGAGAGAGACCCTGCGAAATCAGTAAGTTCTTTATACACTGGTGCTGAGTTAAGTACATGCCTGTGGGGTCACGATGAACCTCTATTCCAAGGAATAGATGGAGTGGCCCCATGTCCTTGAGTGAAAACATTGCATTCAACCTGTGAATAAATCCATGTAGACATTCTGTTTGTGTGCCTGTGACAATCATGTCATCAACATAGACCAAGACCAAAATCACAGTAGCTTTAGAGACCAAATATAACAAGGAACAGTCAGCCATGGAGTTTTTGAAACCCCACTTAAGTAGTGTATCCTTCAACCTAGAATACCAGGCTCTTGGAGCCTGTTTAAGACCATACAGGGCCTTGTGGAGCTTGCACACATGTGTAGGTTTGGCAGGGTCCTGAAACCCCTCTGGTTGAGCCATATAAACGTCCTCAGTAAGAAAACCATTTAAGAATGCATTATTGATGTCTAGTTGTCTGACCTCCCAGTCCTTAGATACTGCCAAAGCTAGAACGAGTCTAACTGTAGATGGTTTAATCACAGGACTAAACATTTCATAAAAATCAATGCCAGGGGTTTGATGAAACCCCTTGGCAACAATCCTGGCCTTGTACCTTTGAACAGAACCATCCATGTGATATTTGACCTTGTAAACCCACTTGCAGCCTACCACATTTTGATTAGAACTCCAAGGAACCAAAGACCAGGTTTTGTTAGACATAATAGCCTGATATTCAGCCTCCTTAGCAGTGACCTAGTGTGGGCTAAGAACAGCCTTAGAATAAGTAGTAGGTTCCATGGTAGATAGATCAGTAGTGGTTAAGGAGCCAACATAAGGGACTTTAGGTATACGGGTCCCATCTTGAGACCTAGTTTGCATATGGTGAGTGTGAGAGATAGGCAGAGATTTGAGAGAATGATCAGGAGAAGAAAATGGTAGACAGATAGATATTTTAGGATGAGAGCAGTCAGGGTTTAAGTCATTGCCTGAGGCTTGTCTGTGAGTGGTCAAACTAGGGCTAGAGATATGAGTATAAGAAGGGACATTTGGTAGAGTATGTGGTGAGATAGGACTAGTGTGAGTAACAGGGTTAGAGCAAGTATCAACATCAGGATTAGATGAATTCAGAGTAGTACCTTGTGAGTGAGACTGATGTAGGGAACTGGCTTCATGAGAGACACCAAGAGAGGGAGTAGGAGCAGAACAGTTGTCTTTAGTCACAAGCCCTGTAGGTAAACAAGGAAACCACATCTCTATAGGATAGCTAGTAGGAGACTCAGATTTTGAAGTGTTTGGAAAATCCCCTTGAAAAAGGAAAGCAACCTCATTAAAAACCACATTTCGAGAAATATAAACCTTGCCCATAGAACTTAGGCAGGCATACCCTTTATGAGACTCACTAAACCCCAAAAAGACACTTTGTAGTGTGAAACTGAAACGTGTGAGTCTGATGTCCCTGAGGCAGGGGAAACATGCACACCCAAACGTCTTTAGAACTAGATAATTTGGAATTTTGTGAAACAATAACTCATATGGTGACTTGTTTGACAAAAGTGGTGTAGGAAGTCTGTTTATAAGGTAGATAGCAGTTTCAAAAGCTTGAACCCAAAATCTGTAAGGCAGGCTGGCTTGAGCTAGAAGAGTTAGTCCTGTCTCTACAATATGTCGATGTTTTCTTTCAGCCCTGCCATTTTGTGCAGAAGTATAGGGACAGGACTTCCTTAGAATAAAGCCATGTTCATGAGCCATAGTGGACAGGGGTAAGTATTCCCCTCCACCATCACATTGAACCACTTTTATAGCTTTATCAAACTGCTTCTCAACTAGACATTTGAACATTTTGAAAACCCCAACAACTTGACTTTTGTGTTTGATAGGATAGAACCGGGTAAACCTAGTGTGGTCATCTAGAAATATAACATAGTATCTGTGACCTTGAGTGGACTGAATAGGAGATGGACCCCAACATCTGTATGTATGAGGTCTAACACACTACTAGCATAAGAGTGAGACACAGGATAGGGTAGAACATGAGATTTACCAAACTGACATGCTTCACAGAAACTGCATTCATCCTTTAAAACAGAAGAAAGATTACAAGCTTTAAGAACAGTGTTTAGAACATGTTGTGATGGATGGCCAAGCTTCCTATGCCATCCATCTTTTAGGGAATTGGAAAAACTAACAGACAAAGCTTGAGAAGATAGAACATTAGTGAATTGAGACCTAGGCTTTGTAAAGATAGTATGATCCTCCAATGCTTATGACTTAGGAACACTTTCCATTCTGTACAACCCATTCTCAGTAGTCCCTTTGAGAAACACTGTCCCTGACACCTTGTCCTTCACAAGACAAAAACCATCATGAAATTCAACAAAAACCCTGTTATGATTTGTAAGTTGTGAAACAGACAATAGATTCTTGTTTATTTTAGGTACATGTAGGATATTCTTTAAGTAAATGGGTGTTTTAGTGTAAGATTGCAGACTAGAATTCCCAATACATTGTATTGGCAACCTGTGACCACTACCAACCATGATACCTTTGTTACCTGCATACTCAGTCTTCTGAGTCAAACCAGCTGAGTTCCCAGTCACATGGTGACTAGCACCTGAGTCAGCATACCAAGCAGAGTCTCTATTTGAGTATTGAGTAGTCAGATAGGCAGAATGGTCTTCATCCCCTTTAGGTTGTTCAGATGAGGTGGATCCCATAACAGATGGGTCATCTCTATAGTAACATACTGCAGCAGAATGTCCAAACCTATTGCAGATTTGGCAAGTAGGTTTATTTTGGGAGAAACGTCCCCCTCTCCCTCTAGAGTAATTGTTCCTTCCTCTTCCATAGTTAGAGTAGTTACCTCTTCCTCTATTGTTTCTGTAAGCACCTCTATACTGACCATTAGAACCTCTTTGATTGTTGCTGTTGTTTTGTGGTTCATATTCTGTTTTCTGAGGGAAGTTAGCAGAGGCTAAACTTAGGTTAGCTACATTGTTTTGTAGACTCAACAGCTGATCTAGTCTGCTCTCAAATGTTAGCAGACTAGTTTGTAGATCCAGCCAACCAACAGACTCCTTATCTGCTAGACTTACAACAATAGGAGTGTACTCAGAGTCCAAACCAGCCAGGACTTGAGTCACTAGATCATCAATAGACACACCACAGCCAGCCAACACTAGATTATCAGCTATACTCTTCATTTTACTTAGGTAATCATTCATTGTAGAAGTACCTTTACGTGTCCTCTGGAACTCTGACTTGTAGTAGGTGATTCTGGCTCTAGTTTGTGAGCCAGAAAGTTTGCTGGCAGCATCCCATAGCTCCTTAGACGTACCTTCTTGCATAAGTTGAGTAGCCATCTCAGAAGTCATAGTGGAATAGAGCCAGCCAAGTAGAAGCTGATCCTTAGCGATCCAGTCTTTATAGTCGGTATTTTCAATCATGTTTCCTTCAGGATCACTAGTGAACTTAGGAGGACAGGGCTTGTCCCCTGTGATGAAACCTCCTAGTTTGTTTCCTTTGACAATAGGTAGAACCATTGTTCTCCATAGTAAATAGTTGTTTCTGTCAAGCCTTATTTGATTGTTTTGATTACTGATTGTTTGCAGGTGAGCGTTCTTGGTTGCAGTGGAGAAACAGCCAGGAAGAACTGAGCCAAGTGACTTATTGCTCAGTGTTGGTGAATCAGGATTCGCCATTGAAGGCCTTGGTAGCTCTGATACCAAGTTGAAATATAGAAGAGAAGAAAGGAATTGAAAATCTGTAAATTTGATTCTTAATTCATGAAATGTGAGCTGCAGTATATATAGTAGTAGAGAGGGAATTTTAGTTTGTTAGGTTTGTTTTTCAGCTAGTGGGTGTTAGTTATAATGTTGTTACACTCTTTATTTAAATGCATTTGATTAATGAAATACCAACTAGTCCAAACAACCTTAGGTCGTGTGATATAGCCCATGGACAGCTGAGTCTTGACATGGGCTTCAGTGATCAAAAGATCCGACCCAACTGGAGGCCCAAGCCTTTAACACTTCTTGAACTAGGTCGACACATTAGAGGGTTGTCTCAAGAAACCCTAAATCCTTTCTCTTCTCTCTATCTCTTCTCCAACACCCAAGTACAGCAGCGATTGAAGATCAGGTCGAAGTTTCAAGCAACTCACTGTTGCCTTGAAACTTCTCCGGTCTCATATTCTTCACATGAGGATACTCTTATAAGTTGTGCAATGAGGTTTAAAGTTCCATGGTTGAACTTTATTATTTTTATATATGAGATTTAAACGTGTTGTTGAACATTGGAAGGTGTTGGGATATAAATTTAGATTGAGATATCAGAAATAATTAAATAACTTCAAATTTTTATGGAGTTGCAAGAAAAATAAGAAAACAGTTCTAAAATCCAAACAAACATTAACCACTAATAACTCTATACTAGCCACTAATACCATGTAGTTGATGTATAGACTATTTTTAAACCTAATCAATTCAATATGAATGTATAATCTTAAGCTTGGTCTATTAGATTTCTTGGAGCTTCACAAAGTAGAAATCTATCAAGAGAACACTTAACATGATCCTATAGAAGTTAAAGACGGAGTGCATGGGGCATAGAGTCCAATATAGTGTACGGGACCTACTCTTATTCTTCACCGAAGTGATGGAACGGTCTTTTTCTACACTGGTACGGTGAAGCTTAAAAACACCGCGTTTATTAACTTTATTCAATTCAATAAATGAAAATTACTTTACAAATTACAACGTACCACTTCACAATAAATAAAAGTTTGCAAGTTATCTCTTGTTAATATTTTTTACACATTTGCTTCCGATAAATAAAAACAATTTTGTTGATTAACACTTTTAGAGAGTATAATAAGTTGTGTAAGATATAATTTGAAAGATAATTTTTGCTAGAAATATTAAAAAAAAGGAAATATGGATAACTTTAGGGAAAGTTGCGAATGTTTAGAAAAAAAAATTATTTTAATAATTTAGAATTAGATAAAAATAATGTTTAATATATGAGTGGGTAAAATGAGATTTCTTACTATAAAAGTGCTAGCTATTTTCTATTCTATTGATATATGCGAAACTAACCGAAAAACCACAAATCATCTATCATCATCAATGGTAATTGATGAAGATTAATAAATTTGGATATTTTTTGAGGTGACTATTATCTTATATCGCAGAGAATAACAAAGCTCTATATAACTAAAACTAACAATACAGGCCTCCAAGGAGGTAGCCGAGTTGGTTGAGTATGACATTCTCGTGGTCACGAGAATCGAATCTTTTTACATACGCTTTTTCGGCTGAGCCTGTCACCTTGTGTGGTTTACCTTCTGGCGTGACGTTGGTTTGCAGGCTATCGCGTCAGACTGAGGTTTTACCCTGTACGCACTCATTGCACTCTGACTAGCAGCTGCGGGTTCCCACCGGAAAAAAAACTAACAATACAGATTACCGGTCTAAAAAGTCACCGACTATAATTTTAACTAGAAAATTTAGGAAACTTAGGAAAACAAGTCTGCTCATTTCAAAATCTTCGGCTAACTACCAATTTACAAATTTAGCCCAAAATAAAACACATTAAATATTTTTTAAATATATATTATTACGAATGTCATACGATCCGGTTTTGTTAGGGTTTTGTCGGAACGGAGACCCTAAATTTATCGGTTCCGACTGTATCGGATCGCTAAATTTTCGATTCTATTTTTTAGAACCGGATTGGATTGTTAAATTTTTGGGTCGGTTTGGTTTGATTGGATTGGATTCGATTTTGGTTTTGGTTTGGTCCGAATTCGGTTTGATTATTTCGCTCCATTTTCATTTGGTCCGTTATTGGATGCGTGTACCACCTTTCTAAACTGAATTAAGCTCAGTGATTAAAATTTTGACCATTTTTTATAAAAATAATAATAATTTAAATTTGGTTTATATTTTAATTTACAATAATATTATAAAAATAACGTATTTGTTTTGTTATATTTTGAATAAGGTAAAGTTATTTCCTCTATCAAATTTTTTATTTTCTCCATAAATAAAAAGAAACTCCATTTTGTTATTTCCTTCGTAAAGAAAATAACATATATTTTTTTATTCCAAATCCAATGATTCTCCAGCAACTCCATCGATTTCTACCACCATCCCAACTATCTCTATTATATTAACTTATACACACCCAACCAGTCTTATTAGTTTCTCACATCAATCCCCCATAAACACTAACCCTAGCCTAGCCACTATAAAGACGGTCTCCTCTTCAAGATTTCTCTTCTAATATTGAAAAACAACAAACCATGGCCAAGTACTCGATTTCTATTTTAATCTTGACAAATAATTGGCAGTCTCTCTCGAATTCGTCTAAAGTAGAAATCATTCATTATTTTAAAAAACAAAAACACTTAAAAATGCACCATTTTTTATTAAAGCAAATGAAATGCACCTAATTCCGAGACGACATCTCGGAATTAGTTGTTTTCCGCTAAAACCTGCACAAATCGGGATTTTCAAAAATATGTTTTTTTTAACAGAGATTCTCAAGTTACATGAATGTAAAACTAAAAAAAATTAAATTATCTTGTTGGTTGATTGGGTGATGTTCTCCGGTGTTAAATCTTTAGTTTGGGTGTTTTCCTCTTCTATGAGTAATCTTTAAGAAATTTGATTTTTTTTTTGCTTTTAGTGTTTAATTTTAGAAGTTAAATCATATATGTTGGATTTAATTTGGGGCTAAATCATGTGTTTGTTGATATAAGGGTTTTATAATGGTTAATGAAATCAAGTTATAAATTATAAGGTAAACTGAGGACAAGATAGTAAAAGCAAGTGATAAGTCTTTTTTTCATTTTGAAATATGGAGGAAATAAAAATATTTTCTTAAAGGCAAATAGAGTTTCTTTCAAACTGCATAGATTTAGGATTTTCCGGTTGAAAGATCGTGTTCCATGGTTGTTCCTTTGCACTGCTAGTGACCCTCCGTACTAGCAATATATATATATCGCTAAACAGGCAGTATATTTAGAACTACATTAGTACATGTAACATTTCACTAGCACTACATATACTCAGAACTAGCAGTTAAGACTGTCTATTTGTTTAAGTTTATTTTTTATGGATTGATTTTAATCTTTGCTATGTATTTTGGAATTGTACGAGAGAAATGATATCGTTGGAGTGGCAAATAACTGTTGTGTGGATTATAGTCATTTATCTACCACAAAGAAGTATTATACGTAAGAAGGATTCTGTGAGTGGGTTACTGACAACGAAAAAGGATTTATAATTATATTAAGACGTTGCAATGATACAAGAAAGTAGAAAGACTCATAGAATGATATTCGAATGCGAGATATCTGATGTTGGTGAACCAAAGGATCTTAAGAGTAAGTTGACCGCAACAAATAAATGCGTATGTAATATCATGCATGAGGGATATATGGTGACTCGTAAAGAATGGGCATTAGATGTCAAACACAAGATTCAAAACATGGTATTGTGGAAAACTTAGAAGGTCGTTTGTATGCGGCAGGTCTCAATAAAGAAAAGTTAGCATTTGCACATACCTGGCTGCAAGAAATTTTTAGCAGAGTATAAAAATTGAACCCTAAGAATAAATCGTCAATGTGCAATATATACAATGCAAAAAAAAAATATAATTTTGAGAAATGTGATCGATTATAGTTGCAATACTTGTTACATGAACTGAAAAAGTTATATTATTTTTAATAATGGAAGTTTATGTTAGGCATATTGCAATATCTGCAACATATGTTAGATAGAATAAATTTGATAACATTATTTTCTTTAGTTCTAGCCAAAGGTTCGAATTTCATCAACTTAGAAAAATAATCAATTGCGAAAATGATAAATTGGCGCCCCCCGGCCTAACTAAATCCAATCCTCATCTATCAAATGGTAATATTTCGGAGATTGATGCAAGTGGGACTACCCTCATTTGTATGGTGTTGACCAATCGCTGACAGGTACGACATTTTTTAACTAAATGCTTGGAATCACCTATGATGCACGACAATATTATCTAACCAATAAAACCATTTTTGTCAATATTTTAAACCCACAATAAGTCGAACCCTCACCATCATGTAGTTTGGATAGTACCATATGTAATTCATTTGTTCACCACAACAGAGTTCGGATTGAATATTTTATGTAGAAAACATATCTAATTACCGCAAAGCCATATGCTTTACATCTCAACTGTTTAACCAACACTTTATCATCTGAAAAAATAACTCTAACCATATGTTCTCTAAGCTCATGCTTCCAATATTTTTTTTGTATTTTTTAAAACTTAAAAACGTCTTCTTTGTCTAGCTTATAATCTATTTTTATCAAAAGATGTTCCTCTTCGAGTTTCTAGGGATGTCCTTCAGTATATGGTATAGTTCCAAAGAATTAGAAATGAATGTTTCATCCCTGTGAACGTGTTCATACTGAATACTCTAAAACATATTGGACAATTTTGTAAAGTCTTTAGATATTTTACCACATGTTATTTTGTTGCCTCGGTCTGACCTGATGCGAGGTTGATTATAAGTTGTGAATCACTTATCGAGTGAACTTTTTTGGTAGCACAAATGCGTACAAGTTGCAACTCTGCCAAGGCTGTTTTGTACTCAGCCTCGTTATTAAATTTTATATAACCAAAAAGTATCACTTAATACGTTTCTTCTCCAATCAAAGCTACTAACTACATCCATGCTCCACAACCTGAGATACTTGAACCTTCATCAGTTCGAATAACCCACTCATCTTTAAGGATATAAATAGTCGATTCCAGTTCTAGTTGTTTAGAGTAAAATTCAACTGAAAATTATAACAGTCTTGCGCTTTGATTATTGTTCGAGGTTTGAAATTGATATCAAAGTTCATTGACCATTTAGTCATTTATCGTGTAACATCAGGATTTTGCAGTAAATGTTTCAGTGTAAATAAAGTTTAAACCAGATGTGCCTAAAAGTGCGGCTTATTTTATATTGTTGTGATAACTAAGGAAAATGATAGCTTTTTAACTTCAATGATCTTTTTTCGGCATCCAACAAACTTTTACTTACATTATATTACTGATCGACGATAATTTTAACTTATGTGACCAATACTGCACTTACTATACAGTGCATAACACTTAAAGCATTCAATTATATTGGATCGCCTTTGATTCCTTTTTCGCTAACTATATCCCCCGAGAACTTTCCAGATCGTACCCCAAAGGTAAATTTTTATTGATTCAACTTCAAATTGATTACTTTTAGTTATGGAAAGTTTCTTCATTATTGGAAAACTAATCGTCATCTTTAGTACTTTTTCAAAACATGTTGTCGATATAAACTTTAACATTTCTTCCAATTTTGCTACCAAAATTCACTAATTTTTTATAAGTTACCTCATCAATTTTAAAACCATAAAGTATTACTCTGTATATATGTAAACCTCTGCCGGTTATGAATGTAGTTTTGTTCTGGTCCATTGGATCCATTTGTATATTATAATACCCAGAATACATGCCCATAAAAGATAAAAGCATATTACTAGAAGTAGAATCCATTAGGTGATAAATTGTTGGACGAGAAGTGAGTCTTTCAGACATACTCTATTTAGATCGGTAAAATCAACACACATGCTCATCTATCCATTTTTTTATTCACAACATATCATCCTTTGTCTTAAATCTTGCGATAGTAGAGTGCCAATCTTCAAACTTTTACTATCTTGAAAGAAATAATTTTCAACATTCTCATTAGGTGTGACCGAAATGAGGGTCTTTCTATGGCCGTCGATAATGTCTGCCCCTGTAGTTAATCTTTAATTTCTATTTTGTTAAGCTACAAAAGAAACATAACATTCTATTGCCACTTTCTGGTTGTTTTAGATAATTTCCACTTGAATCCTAATAACACACTATAAACATTGGTAGATGGCGGAGCAAATAGCATGCATTCTTGATAGCCAAGACGTACTAAAAATTTCATTATAAGAATTTGAACCATCTAAAACTATAAAAACTTTTACCACTTTCATGAAAGACTTTCAGACCATAAATACTTCCATTTTGAACTCTCCTGTAAAAAATTGCCAGTATTCCAGTAAATACGACTATCGTCTAATCAGACTGGAGAAAATATGAGGAATTTCCATTGGTTATAAGTTGACATAAACAATATGTTGGCCAACCTTCCTATATCAATCAGAATCCTTTGGATTTTTCTATCTTCGATACATGCGCTAATTACCATTTCATATTCATGAGGTCCGGCTATCCGTCTTAAATCGTCGTCTTCAAAAAAAAATGGGAAACATATTTCTATAAGGATGGGTCGAAGTTCATCTTATTACATGTGTTGTTAAACTCCTGATGTATTTTTTCTGAGCGCAAATGCTAGTTCATGACAGAGTATCCTCTTCGAAAATAGGAAATAATTCGAAATGTTTGCAATGGGTTTTGAACTTTCCCTTTACCTAAGGTTCATCAATCATCACAACAATCTTTTGATTAGACCCGAATCTAAATATTGTGAGGACAAATCAAAATTTTCAAAAGGCTCTTTTATGACCAATGCATTTTCATGCTTCAGAGCAATCTCAACTATTGCTCTTTGTGCTAATTTTTGGTTGCCTATTAGTGTCTTTTGTTGGCTCTATAAATATTTTTAACTTTCCATTATCAATAAATGTTTGAATCTCAAACTTTGGAGCTATATAGTCTCTAGGATCATGACCGATGCTATTGTGATATTTGAAAAACCTATTACTCCTTTATTATCTAAGTATTTGAATTGGAAGGGTTTCCTAAATTGGATAATATTCTCAGTCGTACCGAAAATACTAGCAATATTTTGTGTTAATTCCACCAAATTTTAGGTTCAAACCCAATGGTTTACTATTGATCTTTGTTGTTAAACATGAGGCTACAATTCTCATACACCTTTAACATATAGCTCAACATGGATTATTACTTGATCATCATCTTCTTCCTTCATTTTAATTTCAAATTAAGAATGGTTCTATTAAAATCATCTAAGTTTCTTCAGATATTCTTACTATATTCATTGTTAGTGTTACAACAGTGTCCTGAGATACAGTCTGTTGTCTAGGGACTCGTTCGTTTAAATAGATTTCAGCTGATTTTGTATATCCAACAACATATGCTTTTCATAAAAACCTATCAAAGTACCTTATCCCCAAAACTCAAGATTATAGCATTATGAGTTTTGGACAACACCTTAATATCGACGTCTTCTTTGACTTTTTCATCAATAAAAACAAGCAACCATTTTTATAGTAGGAAATCCTGAATCATAATTCTACAAAGGTTGAAATCATTTTATCTGTTGAATTTATCAATATCAAACTTCATGGAACTCTTATTTGTGATATTTTTTGTTTTTCTTGTAAGATCCAAAACTCTAACCTCAATATCTAGAAGATCAATTTGTAGGTAATATTGCAACATGTAATAGGTCTGAAGTCAAAAGATAAAGCGGGATTTTCTGGCTTTCGGATCACTGCAACGAGATTTTTATTCTAGAAATGGTCCATACATCTATAGCTAAAAGATAATAAACTAATTTGAAGAAGTCGGGGCCGGCAGAGGCCAATAGTATTTAAAAAGTCTAGAAATGTAGTCGTCACGCCCAAATAACTTGTTATTATCAATACTGAATAAGACTTTTTTTATCTCGTCATGCGTGATAGGCCAAATCATATGAGTTTTATCAAAGGTACTCAATCTAGAAGGGATCATGTTTATAACTATATTTAAGGCCGTGATAATTAAGTGTTTTCCTTACACCATTGATATTATAGAAATAATGGACAAAATGGCAGCCACACAATTGGGGAAGAAACAAATGACACCCTCAGAGTCATTAATAGAAATAATTTTATTTCTGAAAATGCAAGATTTGATATTATTATCGAAAAATTTAGAGTTATGGTCCCTAATTTGACCCAAGTCTCGCGAGAAATCTGCTCGAAAAAAGATTAATTCGGCACAATTGAAGAAGATGTAATTATTTGAGACATTAATATCATCCTCGACAAGAGAAAGGTTGATGCAGTCATTATTCAAGCTGTGTAGAGATAGGAGGAGAAGAGAATATGCAAATTGATGTGCTTACTAATGTTACTAAACTGTGTCTTATTAAGAGAGGAGAGCATAATTTGGATGTGCTTCAACTCTTAAAGGACGATAAAAACGATAGAGCCTTCGATAGGAAGGTTTTAATTATTGGTTATGATGGAAATGTAATCAAGATGGGGCTCTCACATTTTAAAATATCGGAAATGTTTTTTGGCAACGTGACTTGAGGTAGTAAGATACAGAGTATTAAAGGTTTGGTCAGAGAAATGCAGGTAATCATAATGCTCACAAGAGTTTGGGAAACGATCATCCCAATAGTTGTTGATAAATACATGGTCAATTCTCGAAGAGATGGGATTTCTAGTTTGTTTGTTGGACTAAGAGAATTGAAAATCATTGTATTGAAGGTCAATAAGCTCGCAGTTATAGCAACAGTCATTGAATTCATTTATATATGAGTGCTAGATGTTTTAATTTTCTATTCGATTATCTGGCTTACGAATGACATTGAAAGCGTCAAGAGGAATCCAAAGAATGCATTGGCGACAAGAGGAAATAAAAGAGATATCAAGCCAAAGAGAGGAACGATCGGAAGGGTTTTTGAACCTGTACATAACAGATAAGACGGGCGATGTGTTAGATGAAATACATTTAGATTCCATACAAACCAAATTATACCAATAGGGTACATGTTGTGATTGGTCTTAAAGTGTCAAAGAGGAAACATAGAGCGCATAATATTATCAACTTTATTTTTTGTAGCTTTAGGACAGTTTACGATGATGTGACCAAACGACTTACACTTGTTACACAATGGTGGAAAATGATGATACTCAATAGAAAGAGGGGTGTACTTTCCTACGAATTTGATTCTAAAAATATTAAATAACTTATCAATATCATCCATAACAATGCAAGTTTTGGCGAAACTCAGATGAACTTTATTTGCGGTAGGGGTGTTTAATTATATGGGGGTACCAAGGAAACTGTAAAAGATACTGAGCCTTTTTCCTAACCAGAGCTTGTGGGTGAACCTATGAAACTTAAACCAAAGATGTATAGACTTCAAAAGGTATTTTACCTTGGAATCCATTGGCTCTCATATTTTTAGAAATATACAATGACTGTTAAAAACTAGGGTGACATCTCGAGTAAGTGGGTGACATTATCAACAGTTGAACACCAAAATAAAAAAATTATATGAGAGAGTTACCTTCTATTCTTGCAAACCATGTATGCCCTATATATTTACAACAATAAATTGAACATGGTATGCTACGTATTTTTTACCTATTTTTTACCTACGTATGAGGGTAAAGCTATTTCCTCTATCAATTTTTTTATTTTCTCCATAAATAAAAAGAAACTCCATTTTGTTATTTCCTTCCTAAAGAAAATAACATATATTTTTTTATTCCAAATCCAATGATTCTCCAGCAACTCCATCGATTTCTACCACCATCCCAACTATCTCTATTATATTAACTTATACACACCCAACCAGTCCTATTAGTTTCTCATATCAATCCCCCATAAACACTAACCCTAGCCTAGCCACTATAAAGACGATCTCCTCTTCAAGATTTCTCTTCTAATATTGAAAAACAACAAACCATGGCCAAGTACTCGATTTCTCTTTTAATCTTGACAAATAATTGGCAGTCTCTCTCGAATTCGTCTAAAGTAGAAATCATTCGTTATTTTAAAAAAACAAAAACACTTAAAAATGCACCATTTTTTATTAAAGCAAATGAAATGCACCTAATTCCGAGACGGGATCTCGGAATTAGTTGTTTTCCGCTAAAACCTGCACAAATCGGGATTTTCAAAAATATGTTTTTTTTAACAGAGATTCTCAAGTTACATGAATGTAAAACTAAAAAAAATTAAATTATCTTGTTGGTTGATTGGGTGATGTTCTCCGGTGTTAAATCTTTAGTTTGGGTGTTTTCCTCTTCTATGAGTAATCTTTAAGAAATTTGATTTTTTTTTTGCTTTTACTGTTTAATTTTAGAAGTTAAATCATATATGTTGGATTTAATTTGGGGCTAAATCATGTGTTTGTTGATATAAGGGTTTTATAATGGTTAATGAAATCAAGTTATAAATTATAAGGTAAACTGAGGACAAGATAGTAAAAGCAAGTGATAAGTCTTTTTTTCATTTTGAAATATGGAGGAAATAAAAATATTTTCTTAAAGGCAAATAGAGTTTCTTTCAAACTGCATAGATTTAGGATTTTCCGGTTGAAAGATCATGTTCCATGGTTGTTCCTTTGCACTGCTAGTGACCCTCCGTACTAGCAATATATATATATATCGCTAAACGGGCAGTATATTTAGAACTACATTAGTACATGTAACATTTCACTAGCACTACATATACTCAGAACTAGCAGTTAAGACTGTCTATTTGTTTAAGTTTTTTTTTATGGATTGATTTTAATCTTTGCTATGTATTTTGGAATTGTACGAGATAAATGATATCGTTGGAGTGGCAAATAACTGTTGTGTGGATTATAGTCATTTATCTACCACAAAGAAGTATTATACATAAGAAGGATTGTGTGAGTGGGTTACTGACAACGAAAAAGGATTTATAATTATATTAAGACGTTGCAATGATACAAAAAAGTAGAATGACTCATAGAATGATATTCGAATGCGAGATATCTGATGTTGGTGAACTAAAGGATCTTAAGAGTAAGTTGACCGCAACAAATAAATGCGTATGTAATATCATGCTTGAGATATATGGTGACTCGTAAAGAATGTGCATTAGATGTCAAACACAAGATTCAAAACATGGTACTGTGGAAAACTTAGAAGGTCGTTTGTATGCGGCAGGTCTCAATAAAGAAAAGTTAGCATTTGCACATACCTGGCTGCAATAAATTTTTAGCAGAGTATAAAAATTGAACCCTAAGAATAAATCGTCAATGTGCAATATATACAATGCAAAAAAAAACATAATTTTGAGAAATGTGATCGATTATAGTTGCAATACTTGTTACATGAACTGAAAAAGTTATATTATTTTTAATAATGGAAATTTATGTTAGGCATATTGCAATATCTGCAACATATGTTAGATAGAATAAATTTGATAACATTATTTTCTTTAGTTCTAGCCAAAGGTTCGAATTTGATCAACTTAGAAAAATAATCAATTGCGAAAATGATAATTTGGCGCCCCCCGGCCTAACTAAATCCAATCCTCATCTATCAAATGGTAATACTTCGGAGATTGATGCAAGTGGGACTACCCTCATTTGTATGGTGTTGACCAATCGCTGACAGGTACCGCATTTTTTTACTAAATGTTTGGAATCACCTATGATGCACGACAATATTATCTAACCAATAAAACCATTTTTGTCAATATTTTAAACCCACAATAAGTCGAACCCTCACCATCATGTAGTTTGGATAGTACCATATGTAATTCATTTGTTCACCACAACAGAGTTCGGATTGAATATTTTATGTAGAAAATACATCTAATTACCGCAAAGCCATATGCTTTACATCTCAACTGTTTAACCAACACTTTATCATCTGAAAAAATAACTCTAACCATATGTTCTCTAAGCTCATGCTTCCAATATTTTTTCTGTATTTTTTAAAAACTTAAAAACATCTTCATTGTCTAGCTTATAATCTATTTTTATCAAAAGATGTTCCTCTTCGAGTTTCTAGGGATGTCCTTCAGCATATGGTATAGTTCCAAAGAATTAGAAATGAATGTTTCATCCCTGTGAACGTGTTCATACTGAATACTCTAAAACATATTGGACAATTTTGTAAAGTCTTTAGATATTTTACCACATGTTATTTTGTTGCCTCGGTCTGCCCTGATGCGAGGTTGATTATAAGTTGTGAATCACTTATCGAGTGAACTTTTTTGGTAGCACAAATGTGTACAAGTTGCAACTCTGCCAAGGCTGTTTTGTACTCAGCCTCGTTATTAAATTTTATATAACCAAAAAGTATCACTTAATATGTTTCTTCTCCAATCAAAGCTACTAACTACATCCATGCTCCACAACCTGAGATACTTGAACCTTCATCAGTTCGAATAACCCACTCATCTTTAAGGATATAAATAGTCGATTCCAGTTCTAGTTGTTTAGAGTAAAATTCAACTGAAAATTATAACAGTCTTGCGCTTTGATTATTGTTCGAGGTTTGAAATTGATATCAAAGTTCATTGACCATTTAGTCATTTATCGTGTAACATCAGGATTTTGCAGTAAATGTTTCAGTGTAAATAAAGTTTAAACCAGATGTGCCTAAAAGTGCGGCTTATTTTATATTGTTGTGATAACTAAGGAAAATGATAGCTTTTTAACTTCAATGATCTTTTTTCGGCATCCAACAAACTTTTACTTACATTATATTACTGATCGACGATAATTTTAACTTATGTGACCAATACTGCACTTACTATACAGTGCATAACACTTAAAGCATTCAATTATATTGGATCGCCTTTGATTCCTTTTTCGCTAACTATATCCCCCGAGAACTTTCTAGATCGTACCCCAAAGGTAAATTTTTATTGATTCAACTTCAAATTGATTACTTTTAGTTATGGAAAGTTTCTTCATTATTGGAAAACTAATCGTCATCTTTAGTACTTTTTCAAAACATGTTGTCGATATAAACTTCAACATTTCTTCCAATTTTGCTACCAAAATTCACTAATTTTTTATAAGTTACCTCATCAATTTTAAAACCATAAAGTATTACTCTGTATATATGTAAACCTCTGCCGGTTATGAATGTAGTGTTGTTCTGGTCCATTGGATCCATTTGTATATTATAATACCCAGAATACATGCCCATAAAAGATAAAAGCATATTACTAGAAGTAGAATCCATTAGGTGATAAATTGTTGGACGAGAAGTGAGTCTTTCAGACATACTCTATTTAGATCGGTAAAATCAACACACATGCTCATCTATCCATTTTTTTTATTCACAACATATCATCCTTTGTCTTAAATCTTGCGATAGTAGAGTGCCAATCTTCAAACTTTTACTATCTTGAAAGAAATAATTTTCAACATTCTCATTAGGTGTGACCGAAATGAGGGTCTCTCTATGGTCGTCGATAATGTCTGCCCCTGTAGTTAACCTTTAATTTCTATTTTGCTAAGCTACCAAAGAAACATAACATTCTATTGCCACTTTCTGGTTGTTTTAGATAATTTCCACTTGAATCCTAATAACACACTATAAACATTGGTAGATGGCGGAGCAAATAGCATGCATTCTTGATAGCCAAGACGTACTAAAAATTTCATTATAAGAATTTGAACCATCTAAAACTATAAAAACTTTTACCACTTTCATGAAAGACTTTCGGACCATAAATACTTCCATTTTGAACTCTCCTGTAAAAAATTTCCAGTATTCCAGTAAATACCACTATCGTCTAATCAGAATGGAGAAAATATGAGGAATTTCCATTGGTTATAAGTTGACATAAACAATATGTTGGCCGACCTTCCTATATCAATTAGAATCCTTTGGATTTTTCTATCTTCGATACATGCGCTAATTACCATTTCATATTCATGAGGTCCGGCTATCCGTCTTAAATCGTCGTCTTCAAAAAAAATGGGAAACATATTTCTATAAGGATGGGTTGAAGTTCATCTTATTACATGTGTTGTTAAACTCCTGATGTATTTTTTCTGAGCGCAAATGCTAGTTCATGACAGAGTATCCTCTTCGAAAATAGGAAATAATTCGAAATGTTTGTAATGGGTTTTGAACTTTCCCTTTACCTAAGGTTCATCAATCATCACAACAATCTTTTGATTAGGCCCGAATCTAAATATTATGAGGACAAATCAAAATTTTCAAAAGGCTCTTTTATGACCAATGCATTTTCATGCTTCAGAGCAATCTCAACTATTGCTCTTTGTGCTACTTTTTGGTTGCCTATTAGTGTCTTTTGTTGGCTTTATAAATATTTTTAACTTTCCATTATCAATAAATGTTTGAATCTCATACTTTAGAGCTATATAGTCTCTCGTATCATGACCGATGCTATTGTGATATTTGAAAAACCTATTACTCCTTTATTATCTAAGTATTTGAATTGGAAGGGTTTCCTAAATTGGATAATATTCTGAGTCTTACCGAAAATACTAGCAATATTTTGTGTTAATTCCACCAAATTTTAGGTTCAAACCCAATGGTTTACTATTGATCTTTGTTGTTAAACATGAGGCTACAATTCTCATACACCTTTAACATATAGCTCAACATGGATTATTACTTGATCATCATCTTCTTCCTTCATTTTAATTTCAAATTAAGAATGGTTCTATTAAAATCATCTAAGTTTCTTCAGATATTCTTACTATATTCATTGTTAGTGTTACAACAGTGTCCTGAGATACAGTCTGTTGTCTAGGGACTCGTTCGTGTAAATAGATTTCAGCTGATTTTGTATATCCAACAACATATGCTTTTCATAAAAACCTATCAAAGTACCTTATCCCCAAAACTCAAGATTATAGCATTATGAGTTTTGGACAACACCTTAATATCGACGTCTTCTTTGACTTTTTCATCAATAAAAACAAGCAACCATTTTTATAGTAGGAAATCCTGAATCATAATTCTACAAAGGTTGAAATCATTTTATCTGTTGAATTTATCAATATCAAACTTCATGGAACTCTTATTTGTGATATTTTTTGTTTTTCTTGTGAGATCCAAAACTCTAACCTCAATATCTAGAAGATCAATTTGTAGGTAATATTGCAACATGTAATAGGTCTGAAGTCAAAAGATAAAGCGAGATTTTCTTATCTCCATTTAATGGTGTCACGGGGGATTACCAGCACACCATCTTCTATCTGGAGGTATTAAATCATCTCAACCATCATGGTTCACCTATTATCTTGGAGGGCAGCCACCATGCCGGCCCAACTTTGTGATGGTTGAAGTGAGATGTTGGTGAGAATATTCTGATGAACCGCATGCGTAAACATGGTGAAAAGAGATGGTGCATCTGTGCTTGCCAACAGGGGGAGAGGATATGGAAGGGTTATAAAGCATATTAAGAGCGATAACAATGTGGGGGCGAGGGCTCTCAAAAATTCTAAACGAGGTCTTGGATAGAATGGTTGAGAGATAGCGTAACCTCGATCACCACGGGACCGGTTGATGATTCTTCCACAACCATTGCACCCTCGAAGCGATTGAGGGAAAAAATTCATTGGGGTAGTTCCTATAGAAAGTATAGGCCCAAACAATGCATGTAGATGAGGAAAAATAGAGGAGACGGACGTTTGAATGATCATGGATTAAATTTGAATGCGACATTTTATTGATGTGTTGAGCGAGCAGTGAAAGGGGTTAAGAAACGTTAGTTGCTTAGTTGGGGGAAGATGACCATGGGTTTAATTGAGAAAATTTTGAGATACATTTGGGTCTTACCACGTTAGGTTGGTTGAATGAATTATTAAATTAGTCTTTTGCATGGGGAAGTATTGGGTAAAAAGCTACAAACATAGTTGATAGACCTCAGATTCCATATTTGGCTATGTATGTAACTGTCGTTATGTGTGGTCAACAGAGGTAGTTAAAAGATATGTTGTAGTAGACGTGGCACTACTCTGAGCAGGTTTAGTAACAAAATTGAACAACTCTTAAGAACAACTTACAACTGTATGGAAGAGTTCCAAAGGCTCGATGGCGTATGCGACCGTAAGGCTTCGAACGACGGGGAAACTATTCAGACCTTGAATCACAAGGGAATTCGAATATGGAATTGAGCATGGAGCATTGATGGAGGTAGGGGAAAAGTTCCTAACATTATCACTATCATGTGGCCTAATCATAGGACAATCACAGTGAAAGATACATGGGTTACCTGAAAATATGTTCGCGATACGATCTAGCTTTGTGTTGGATGGACTGAGGTCAGCTTCCGATAGATTATCTTCTTCATTGAGCTGCGTGCGAGTATGATTGGAGGGAAATTAAGAGGATCTAGGTTTTTTCTCTATCAAACTGCGCACCTCCACCAATGCAAGCTTTCATGTCTAATCATGTGCGTGAAAGTTTTGAATCGAGCTCGAAGAGGGTGGAAGTTTGTATGCACTAGAGTACGAGGTCATGTACAGAGACAATCAAGCTTATATTATCTGAAGCCGAATGGTCATGAAAAGAATGTGCGGAACTAATCGATGGTCCGGTTTCTAGTGACCAGAAAGTGTCACAAGAGACCGTTGGAGGAAATAAATACACAATAAACAAAGATTCATCTTCGTACACAATATAAGTTTTCTTAACCGTCCTCATTTTATAGAGGATCGAGAGTTCCTCCATAACAAACACAAATATAGAGAAGAACAAAACATTTCATTTTGTTAAAGTACTTTAGAAAATAAAAACTATAAAAAAATAAATTGTTGGACTTCTAAAAAAATAGAGCGACAGGCTCTGATATGCAAGACGATCTCTGACATGAATACAATACTTTGACAAGAGTCAGAGAAATAACATCAATAAGGAAGAACGTAGGCAAAAACAAGATTTTGAGAGATTTGAACTTCGATTCATTTATTTCTCATTCATAGATTTCAAAGGAATTTGAGTTTTCCTGTATTTTGCACTCACTAAGGTATAACGTTTTTTATTATTATTATTATTTTAACACTTTTTTAGCTATAGTTTTATGGAAAAAACAAATATTAATATTTTTTTATTTTTAGAGTTCTATAATACATAATTTGATCACAAAAACAAAATTGAATTTTTTATTTTCGTTTTTTAAATATTTTTTTAAATAATAACTTTCCAATAAATAAAATTTATATATTTCTTTTTTTCAAAATTTATAGATAGAATTTAGGTTTGTATGATGCAAATATTAAAATAATTACGATGAAATCGATAGAGTGATGCAGCCCAACAATATATATATATATATATATATATATATATATATATATATATATGGTGGATAGTTGAAAAGTTATTCTAAACTTTTGATTAAAAATTATATATATACATAGATATATATAGGGCGAATATGATACAAATGTAATAGATACTTTTTAAAACATCGGCTATTTTGTATATTTGTATAATCTAAGTACCATATTCAATAATAATAGTGATAATAAAAGAATTTATTTTTAATATTTAAATGTATTTTATATGGTTAAACATGAACTAGACTATTTTTAGTTTAATCTATTTTTATTAATCCATCTAATGTGTATGTTTATTATCTAAGCTAATTAGAGATGCATTCAATTAAAAAGGGATTAGAAGAAAGAGAAGCGATAACGAATAGAAGGTAATCATTTCATATCATCTTAATATTTTTTTATTAATCCATCAGTTTTTAACCGCTTATTAAAAAATTAAAATTACTATTTTAGATTGAAAATAAATAATATATTATATTTTTAAAATTAAAAGAAAAATTGATATAAGATACAACATTTAAAATTTGGACAGGTCAATTTGGAACTTGAAAAACAGGGGTAAAATTACAGTTAATAATATATATTATAATTCTGAACCCATCCTATCCTATAAAGTTCCTATACTAATTGTAAAAGTGATATTGAATAAAGTCTAATTCACGATCGGGTTTTGCAATCCAGTCTACTGATGTAAGATAGTTTAATGGTTTCAGAAACCAATTTAGTGACAGAAACCTTGTTTACAACCTTAAATCATGTAACAATTTTGTATCTCTTTTTAATACGGCCATGCTAAGAGTTGTGAGTACCAAAAGTTTTGGTACAACGAGACACTTGTGAATTGCATTAAAAACACTTCCAAATATCGGCTAAAAACCCTAGTCAATCATTGGTGTTTGACACATGTTACATTCGTGCCACTAAGCTTCATTCGTCTCCAAAACGAGTTATCGGTGTTTCAAATCGTTACATTTTTGCTACTGGCGCGTGCAAATTGACAGATAGCTGACATGTGTCACCCCATTATACCCAAATCTTTTGCACATACGGTCACTCATTAATTTTGACCTAAAATACCCCTGATTTTATTTTTTTACTTTTTACTTTTTTATATTTATTTTTTACTTTCTTATATTTATTTTTTATTTTAACCTATTTATTCTTATTTTTAATTTTATTTTTACTTTTAATTATTTAGTTTTAAACTTCTTCTTACTCTGCCATTTCTTTTTTCTTCTGAGAACCCTAACAATGGAGATCTCAAGCTCACGTATCAAAATCAGTTCTGAGACATCGCACCAATGATAAAATCAAAATCAAAATATCTTCGTAAATTATTTGGTAACGGTATGGACCCTAAAATAACTAATGAATATGGAAGCAGTCGAATTTGTAAATATAATTTAACAGAGAACCAATACACACAAATGTAGAGAGTAGAGAGGAGAGAGAAAATGATATGCAACTTTTCTCGAAAGCCAAACAGCGAAATTCAGAAGAAAAAAGTTGTCACTACACCTGATAATCTTACTGACTCTACATGAAAAAGAAGAAAGTTTGGCTTGTATTGTAGTTGGGTTTTTAAAACTTGTCCATTAAGACAAATGTTTCTACTTTCTAGGGTTTGTAAACGAGATTAGAAAATTAATAAAGGATACCCATGGTGTCTTGAGAGAGAAAGAAGCTACAGTGGTGAGTGAAATTTTATAAAAAGAATTATAAATATTTTTTATTTTCATTGTTTAAATATTTATTTTGAATAATAATTTTTTAATAATTAAAAACTATAACATTATTTTTTTACTTTTCGAAATCTATAAATAGAATTTAAGTTTGTATGATATGAGAATCGAAAAAAATATTGATTTTACGCATATATGATAAAGTGATGTAAAAACATATAATAAAATATATGGTTAATAGTTAAAAAAATATATCCTATATGTTTTTGAATTCTGATTTGAAATTAGAACGATTTAGTATATCTGATGCAAATGTAATAGAGACTTATTAAAATTTTGACTATGTTGTACATATACATAGTCTAAACTATATTCAATAATAATAGTAATAATAATAATATAAGAATTTGTTTTTAAGGAAGATTACCAGCAATATCACTCTATATACTCCAATACTTGAAATGTAATCTAGATTGTCAAGCATGAACTAGACTAATTTTAGTTTAATCTATGTTTATTAATCTATCTAATGTGTATGTTTTATTATATAAATGTCTATAGCTCGAGGGTGTTTGACCATCTATATGAACTAATTAGGGATGCTTCCGCATTTTTAAGGGTTTTTGTAAAGAGAAGCTATAACTTATTCAAGGTGGTCATTTCATATGCTTTTAACATTATTATTTTTTTTATTAAAATTATTATTGAACAATTATTATAAAAATATTAAAGTTAATTAAAAAATACATTTAAAATAAATAGTATAAAAAATTAAAATTAAAAAAAGAAAATCAATGAGATACAACAATCAAAATTTGGACCGGTCATAAAAAAAAAACCTAACTTAAAAAACATGAGTAAAATTACAGTTAATAATATATATAATTGAAGACATCCTATAAAGCTCATGTACTAATTATAAAAGTGATATCTAATAAAGTCTAATTCTATACTATCTGGTTTTGCAATCCAGTCTACTGATATAGGATAGTTTAAGGTTTTCGTAACCAAATTTAATGACATAAAATTGTTAACAACCTTAAGTCACGTGACAATTTTGTATCTCTTTTTAATGCGGTCATGCTAAGAGTTGTGAGTACAAAGGTTTTGTTACCAAGAGACACTGTGAATTGCATTGAAAACACTTACCAAATATCAATAGCCAAAGGGTAAGATTCGGTTCTTTGAAAAACAATTGAATATGGAAATGTTCTCTTTGAAAAATATATTTATTTATTTTATACGGAATCATTAATTATTTTCTGGTTATAGTGACATTTGAAACAAAATTTGCCATGCCTAATCATAATATATTACAAACAAGTTGCCAAAGCAAATTCTACATATATATAAAGAAATATAATCGACTACAAATGTGTGGCATTATCGAATATTGGAGCAAAGAGGTTTATTTTACCTATGTCAAGTATGTTGAACATGAATATGGCCTTATGGCCATGAATAAAAAAGGAAGGCATAAACTTTGCTGATTCAAAAATTTAAAGGAGGCTTAAATCAGTATTCTTTGACCATTAAAGTACTAACAGTGTATTTTTTTTCGTCGTATTAGAGAGAAAGTCTCTCCAACCGCTAGTTTTTCAAGTTAGAATCGTCTTTTTTTTCTGGTTTTCAAGTCGGTTTCAGGTCATTAGATCTGAAAGCTTTTAATTTCGGTTATGGTGTAGACGGTTTAACACGTTTTGATGTTTTTCATTTCGTTTTCATGGAAATACCTTACCACCGGTCATGTTTTTTCTTTTTTTGGTATTTCATGGTTCGTTCGTTCTAAGGAGACAATTATTTTTGGTCGTCGTTTGGAGTTTCGGAGTAATGTCACTCTTGCTCGGTCAGAATGAGATTGTTCAATCATTTTTGCGTCTGCTCTTCGTGCATGGATCCGACATCGGACGAATCGGATCTCTGATTCCCGAACTTCGTTCATCTACTTCCCTTCTCTTCTTGTTCGGAGTCTCATTTCGATTTTCTCATGCTCTGTTTCTCAAGCGACTGGACATGGTTCCAGAGTTGTTACATGTGCTGTAATGAGTTATGGATCTAGTTCTTCACCATTTTTATGGTGCTTCTTGTTCTCTCTCTTTAGTAGTTATGGGTTTCTTGGAGTATTTTTCCCGGCCGAGTCTCTAGCGAGACCTCTCTCTGTTTTCACTCTCGAAATGGCCGAGCTCCCAGCATCTTTTGAGTCAATCAAAGCAGAGATCGTCTGTTCCTTCTTTGTTTGCAGAGGTTTGTTTTAAGGTGGTCCCCATTTCCTTTAATATAAACTTAATAACTTTAGATTTTATTTTATTAAGTATGTGGGTAATTTTGCGGAACGGTTTTTTTTTTTTAATTTCTTTTCTTTCGGACCCTTCCACTTTTTCTAAATATTTTTATTTGAGTTTAAGTAATTTTTTTATTTTAGTTATGTTAATTTTTGGTTTTAACATATCTAAGAAGTTAGTATTTTATGTTTTATTACTAATGTATTTTTTAAGATGGTTGGCTAAAGATATATGCAGCAAGGTTGAACCTTATTATCTTGAAATTTTAAAGAATGAGTCTTCACATCCTAAAAATACAGTCGTTGTCCATTATTGGACCTGTCTCTCTATCACTGTAAGTTTTTAGTGTTTATTGCTTCCTGGAATGTTCGAGGGTTGAACGACCAGTTCGTCAAAAAGACGTTATTGATTTTATCATTAAGAATAGTATCACTGTTATGATTCTTGTGGAAACGAAAGTACGTTTGAATAATGTTAACTCCATCATTAGAAAGATCGCCCCTTATTGGCAGTATGTTACCAATCACTCGTCTCATAGGTCAGGAAGGATTTGGGTTTTATGGAACCCTAGTGTCTTTTCCATATCTATTCTATCTTCTCCCTCTCAATTCATTCACTGCAAAACTTGTAGTCTTAATAACCCTGTCCCTTTCTACCTTTCGGCAATCTATGCTTTCAATGATGGCCCCGAGCGTCGCCCTCTGTGGGCTGACCTTGAGGACATTTCGACTTCTTGCTGCAATTATCCTTGGGTTGCTCTCGGTGACTTCAACGCTATTCGTAACCCCAATGAACGTACTAGCTCGTTTTCTCAGGGTGAGATTGATGAATTCAATCTTTGCTGTTATCATTGTGAATTGAGCGACCTTCGATCATATGGTTCTCATTTCACATGGATTAATAAAAATCCCTTAAACCATATTGCTTCAAGAATTGATCGAGTTCTTGTTAATAGTGCTTGGGATGATTCTTTTCCCATGTCCATTGCCCATTTTAGATCTGCCCGCTCTTCTGATCACTCCACTATTAAACTTAGTTTTGGCTCCCTAGGCCACATATTAAAAAACCTTTTAAATTTTTTAATATGTGGCAGTCTCATCCATCTTATAACGAGTTAGTTTCTTCTTCTTGGAATCTTTCGATCTCTGCTCACGGTATGAAATTGGTTTCCCAAAAGCTCGCTCGGCTTCAATTCACACTCTGTGATCTTAATCGCAAATAATATAGTGATATTAGCTCTAGGAAATGTATTGCCCAAAACCATCTTTTCTCTGTTCAATCTCTTATGGCTAATGACCCTCTGAATCCCTCTCTGGTGTCCGCTGAGATTGATGCTTCTTCTGTCTATATCTCCCTTAGTCGTGCTAAGGAATATTTCTACAAACAAAAATCCAGAGAGACTTGGCTCAAGCTAGGGGATCTTAACACAAAATTCTTTCACAATAGTATTAAAAATCGTGTTTTAAGAAATAAAATAGTCGTTATCTCTAATGTTAATGAAGATCTCGCCACTTCCCCAATTGAGGTGGCGAGCATCTTAGTCAACTGTTTTTTTAACCTTCTTGGCACTGGGTCTCTCCCGGGATACCCAGGGCTCGCTCGTGTCTCATCACTTATTTTTGTTAAAGTGTCTCCTCAGGACCGATCTATGATGGTTCGTCCTGTTTCGTGCGCAGAAATTAAAAGTTCCCTATTTAGTATTGATAGCGATAAATCCTCGGGGCCTGATGGTTTCAATGCAGGTTTTTTCAAAAACTCCTAGAACTTAATAGGCAAAGATATTTGCGATGAGATCTTAATGTTCTTTAAATCGGGTCATCTTGAGCCTTCTTGGAACGCCACCATTATTTCTCTTATCCCTAAAAAGGATTGCCCCTCTTCAGCGGAATATTTCAGGCCATTTTCTTATTGCAACGTGGTCTACAAAATTATTTCCAAGATCCTTGTTGACAGGATCAAAGGTTCATTCCCTTATCTGATTGACAAATCTCAATCGGCTTTTGTGGCTGGCCGTAGTATTACAGACAATATCATTCTTTCCCAAGAACTCCTTAGGGGTTATCCGACTAACTGCAAGGGTCCGAGGGTCGCTCTAAAAATTGACCTGATGAAAGCTTTTGACAACGTTCGGTGGCACCTTATCCTTGACATCATGGTGGCCATAAATTTCCCAGACCAGGTGATCAGTTGGATCATACAATGTATCGCCACCCCTTCATATTCCGTTAATATTAATGGTGACCCTCATGAGATTTTCCATGGTAGAAAAGGTCTCAGTCAAGGTGATCCTTTATCCTCTTTCCTATTTGTCTTGGTCATGCAAGTTCTCTCTAATATTCTTAAGGAGAAAAGTAATGATGTAAACTTCCGTTTCCATTGGAAGTGTCATAAGCTTAAGATTGTCAATCTTTGCTTTGTGGACGACTTAATGATTTTCTGTCGTGGTGACATTAACTCCCTCAATCTTATCAAGGATGGTCTTCATGATTTCTTTGATCTCTCAGGACTTAAAGTTAGCCCCCAAAAAATCCACATCTTTCTCTATGGGGTTAACCCTTCTCTTAGATCAAATTTAATTAATATCCTTGGTTTCAAGGTTGGTTGTCTTCCGGTTAAATACCTAGGAGTCCCTATTCTCCCTGGTTGAATTTCTCATAACGATTGTCGTCCTCTTCTTGATAAAATCAATACCTGTATTTCCTCATGGACTTCCAAACACCTCTCTTATGCAGGCAGACTTCAACTCATTAAATCTGTCCTTTTTTCTGGGCAAGTTTATTGGTCTTCGATCTTTATTCTCCGTGCTAGAGTTCTAAAAGAACTCTCTCAGTCTCTTCGTCGTTTTCTATGTTCTTGCCATTAAAGAAAAACTTTCCACCCGGGATAAGCTTCTGAGTTGGGGCCTAAACACCCCATCAATATGTGTCTTATGCAATTCAGCCTCAGAAACCATTACCCATATCCTCCATGATTGTAGTTACACCCAGAGCATCTGGGGTTTTCCAAGCTCCAAGCTTGGTTTTGCTCTAAGCCACAATAACAATTGGGACTCTTTGATCCTTGAGGCTTCCAACTGGCCTCCATCCAGTTTACGATACCTCTGGCGTGCCTGCTTTGGTGCTATTGTATACCATATCTGGAGTGAGAGGAATGCTAGAATTTTTAGATCCTCTCATTCCCCCGCCTCTGCGGTATCTCATCGCATGCTTTCTGACCTTCGGTTCAGATTCCTTGGTACCAAGGTTGTCTGGCCAATCTAATCCTTATATTTCTAACGTAATTTTGTTTTTGTTTTGTTTGTTGCAACCATCTTCCTTTCTGGTTCAATGATTTTTTTGCAGTCATCCTCCTCCCGCTCAAATGCTGCGGGACAAGTCAAATTCTGCGTGTCTCTTTTTTTCTCCAAATCAGAATGTCGTGGGAGAAGTCAAATTTTGTGCTGCTTATTTGACAATCACTCATCAATATTCAAGTCGGGAAGGTTGATTCGTATAAATAAAGGCTTCGTCTTTCTGATGTGAATGCCAAAGTTCCTCCCCTCTTCGGTTTCATACATGATCCCCTGGAGTTTCCATCTGTCAACTGGGTTGGCCATTGTTGAGTCGTTTCAGTTCTCTTGTTTATCTTGGTTGCTTTACTCTTTTTACTATGTATGCTTTAGTGGTATATATCGACCTTCTTATATCGATTGTATCTCCTCGGGTATGCCCTAGGTACTTATATGAACAAATTTTATTTTATTTAATGCTTTTTTTTTTATAAAAAGTGTATTTTTCCCCATATTACACCTCTTGAATACAACAACTGCATAATAACTTGGTAGCTACAATACAATGGTAAGAGATTACTTTTCCGTGTATTTGTTTATAGCAAGATCGATTAGATATTGAACTGCCCGGTGCACTTTACTGCTTCAAAAGTATTTTTCACCCGGGTATGGTATTACATGTTTAATGTGAAAAGTAATAAATAATATAAATTTAGCCCGGTGCACTTTACTGCTTCGAAAGTATTTTTCACCCGGGTATGGTATTACATTTTTGATGTGAAAAGTAATAAATAATATAAATTTAAAGACAGTAAGTAACGATCTCCAACAATAGAATATTATATAAAAACAATATATATATAAATCTTCAACAAATAACATATTAGAAATTCAAGTATTGTTTTTTGTTTTTTTATTAAGTGAAGAACATTTTAAGCTGTCTGGATTTGAAAATTCTTCGGTTATTTAAGTAGGTATGTTCAACCATACCACTAAATGTGTTAGAATATAGTCCGTAGACCCAAATTTTATTATTTGTGTTTTCATTTTTCGTTGTGTATATGAAATTAGAAAATAAGACATAAATACAAAAAATTATATAAATAAATAGATAATAAATAGGCGGTGTGCAGCAATAGTGAAAAAGTTTAATCCAGGGACAAGCGTTGTTGGTTTTATTAATGTTTTGTTGGTTTTACTAATGTTTTGACAATCTATTAAGGATGATCCGTTGGATTGTGATTTTCTGCTACGGTTAAAGAGAAATCGTTCGTTGCCGTAATCGTGCAGTATTCTGGCCATTATCTTGTTAGTTGTTTTGGTTTTAGATTTTTATTAGATTGAATTATATATTTGTACCTCAATGTATCGTTATAATGGAAGTATTTTTAGTGAACTCCTCACAACTCGTGTAGTTCTTTTTATTTTTTATATCAAAAGATTTTTCCACGTAAAATACATTTTGTGTGTTAATTTATTTTAGCGTTGATTATTTTTCTGTGATTAGGTTTGTGGATTATTTGATCACCTAATTGGCGAATTGTTAAAATAAATTGAGCTTGTTTATTCCCTTGATTGTCTTAAAGTTGATATTGTGGGAGATTTGATATATTAATAGTATAATCCTACAATTGGTATCGGAGCTTGTAAATTTTTGTTTACCATAAGAGTAACTCTAAAAAATGAGTTACAACTGTAGGAAAAGATTCCAAAGGTTCGATTACGTAGACGACCGTAAGGCTCGATGGCGTAGGCAGCCATGCTAAGAGCCTGAGCATCAATGGATTGCAATAAACAACACTTTCCAAATATCAGTAGAGAAAGGGTAAGCTTTAGTTCTTTAAAAAACAATTCTGCAGGAAGAAGTTTTTTCTTTGACAAAATAGGTTATTGCATTATCAGGTTCCATTGTTGGGTCTCTTGTAACGTCTAATGTTGAATATATGAATACTACATATTGGACTCACAGGAGAATCAGAAGTGGTGGTAAAAAACAACCATTTAATTTAAAAAGTGGACATCAGATTCCATTTTGCCTATTAATACAAACTAAAACTTTGGGGGTAAGCTTTTGTCCTTTCAAAGCTGTAATAAACCATGGAAATTGTTGGACATAAATTTAGGTTTAGAAATTAAAAACTAATTAAATTTTGTTTGCAATAGAATAGGTTTTTAGAAGGAGAAGCTAAAACTCTTCCTGCTAGAGGAGTTAAATATATATATATATATATATATATAGGGTTTTGTTTACAGTAAAGAGACATAATAATACAAAAAATAAAATGATCCGTGAATCCAGTTACTCAAACAAACTTTTATTCAACTATTAATAAAAAGATATAATACTCCGTCTTGGAAGTGTTAATTGATTATCAAAGATTGGGCATTCTAGCTACGTCTTCAATTTCCATCATGATTAGCTCATTTTCCTCTTTGGATAGATCCTGAAGTAGCTCAAGCAACTTTTCATGGTTTTTGGCTAGGATGACCTTTTCATCATGTGACTTGTTAGGGTTAGCAACAAAACCCTTGAAAATGTGGAAAGGAGCTATTTGTATATTTTCACTCATTAATGTCATTATGACTTTCAAGTGTACAACTTATACAATATATTTTGTTTTGTGCAAATTTGGAAGTTCAGCAGGAAATCAGATAAAAGATTCAAGGATTTCCCTATTGTCCTATAATTTGAATATGTCAAGATACTTTCGTACGAATCAAAGAACTCATTATAATGAGCAAATAAATATGTAGAAACTACCTATGCATGTTTGGTAAGGAGATCCTTAAATGTTAAAATCCGTCAGATGCAACATCAAAGTTAGGTGACTCAATAGTTCAAAGCAAGCGCACTCTATAATGTATAAGTTAACATTCCAAATTTAAACCCTAAATTTTGCATTAAAAAGAGTAAGAATGCTAAGAGATTGAAATATTTATGTCTTCTTTTAGAATGCTTACGAGATACTTCTCAAAATTACTTGCAAGAGTTGGAAATTTGATGCACTCTCTCAGCACAGTTTCACAATTTAAAGCGGTTTCTTTGTTATCAAGTAACTCAAAATGGTTCTCTAGGTATTGCAAACAACCATTAGGAAACCATGCTTTAAAAGTATGGTCCAAGAGTGCACCAAATCCTTTCTTACCTCCCATCAAGTATATGCAATTTGTGTAATAGAAGAGATATAACATCCTTTTTACAAATTTTGATCGCTAATTGTGTAACTTGCTCAGCATTGGTTCAGTCTCCCCATCTCTAGCTAAGCCAGCACGCATCTCATTGCGACAAAATTCTTCTCAACTTCCTCTGAGTCTTTTCAAGCGCTTTAACTTCGACGTCAGTTTTGGAATCAAGAGCCAGTATGCACTCCTTGATTGCGCTCACCACTTCTTGCGGTATACACTCCTTGATTGCGCTCACCACTTCTTGCGGTGTTTTAGGTCTAGATGCATGGAAAGACATTATCGATCACACAGGTTTTTTTACTTTTTCTCAATCCAAACAAAAACTTGTAGTTCTCTATCTTCATTTGTAATTATTTGGTGTGGAAAAATATGATTCAAAAAAAACTTGTACTTCTCTATGTTCATTTGTAATTATTTGGTGTGGAAAAATATGATGAAAAAGAGTGTATATATCTATAATGTTTCTTTATATATATTAATTATATTTTAATTATATTTTTAAATTTATAATAATATAATAATAAAAATTACAAACCAAAAAAACCCTAATAGATAACATCGGTGTGTTATGTAAGGTTCAACAAACTATGTCACGACTTTCTTTGTTGAATCATCTACCGGTTCTCTTTTTCTTTTTTCCAAATTTTTTAATAACTTCCGCCATTTTTCGTTTGTAATCGTAATATATTCCAAACAAGTTGAAAAGCGAGTTCTATAAATATGAAGTATGAATTTAATTTAATTTCACCAAAGTCCAATCTATTAAAAACATGTTATTTCAAAATTGACAAATAAATAAATAAATTAGAATATAATAGAAACTTTTTGAATTAGACCAACTTTAGTTAGTCAATCCACAATTGAACCGGTCTGTTGTTAGGATACGAGATCTGAAGTTTAGACTTTCAGATTAGATGTTAATGTATGAGCTTTAAAACTGTGATTGAACAATTGAATTTGTCTGAGATAAAAATAGATTTAGAAATAAAAAACTAATGAAAGTTTATTTTCAATAAGATTACAAGAAAGTGTTGTAAGAAAAATCTAGATTGTTTAGTGTTAGAATTGGTGTGTGAGCGTGTGACGGACCTCACGGACTAGCAAGATATTGTCCGC
Source organism: Limnanthes douglasii subsp. nivea (assembly GCA_036936605.1). Taxonomy (NCBI): domain Eukaryota; kingdom Viridiplantae; phylum Streptophyta; class Magnoliopsida; order Brassicales; family Limnanthaceae; genus Limnanthes; species Limnanthes douglasii. The sequence continues at coordinate 304,391,697 of JAUPFV010000002.1, read as the reverse complement.
TTTGCGCTCGTAGGCGCGTATGGGTTTGCTTTTGGGTGTACTCCCAAAAGGCCTCTCACTAGTTGAGGTTGGTCCACACTTATATACACTCTTTTATGTTCAATCTTGGTGTGGGATTGGGGTTCCTCTACGAGATGAAGTTTATTCTTCACATTTCCATGTTAGAATTGGTGTGTGAGCGTGTGACGGACCTCACGGACTAGCAAGATATTGTCCGCGGACTAGCAAGATATTGTCCGCTTTGCGCTCGTAGGCGCGCACGGGTTTGCTTTTGGGTTTACTCCCAAAAGGTCTCTCACTAGTTGAGGTTGGTCCACACTTATATACACTCTTTTATGTTCAATCTTGGCAATGTGGGATTGGGTTCCTCTATAATCATATGGATTCGTTATGAGAAAACAGAATGGAAGACAAATTATTATAAAGATGAGTCGAAGTTCATCTTATTACATGTGTGTTAAACTCGTAATATGACATTTCTGAGAGAAAATGGTAATTCGTAACAGAGTATCCCCGTCAAAAATTTGTAATGATTCAAAATATTTGCAATGGTTTTGAACTTTCCATATACCTTAGGTTCATTAATCATCACAACAATATTTTTGTTAGGTCCGGATCTAAATATCCTAAGGACAAATTAAAATTTTCAAAAGAATTTGTTATTACCATTGTAATTCCTACTTCAGAGCATTATAAACTACTGCTCTTTGTGCTACCTTTCAATTACCTACAAGAGCCTGTTGTTGGCCCCCCGCTTGCCTTTTAACAAATATTTTTAACTTGTCTCTCGTATCATGACCGATGTTTTTGTAATATTTGCAAAACCTGTCAGTCATTTATTATCTGGTCTTTGAATTGGAAGGATTTACTGAATTGAACAATATTATAGGTCATATAAAAAGTACTAGCAACATTATCTGTTAATTCCACCAAATACTATGGTCAAACCCAATGGTTCACTCTTGATATATTCTACTGAGCTTGAGGCTGCTGATTTACTCTTGCCTATAGCGGCATTTGGTTAGAAAACTGGGGGAAAAAATTCGTAAATGTTTGAACCTGAAAATTTAAGCGTTTTGGTGCGTGTACACAGGAGTGGATTATTATTGAATTTTTCTTTGTTGGAGCAATGGAAAAAGTTCAGTCTCTTATACTTTTCTACCTTAATCAGTTTTTTAGCCGGAGCGAGCAGATCACTGATGATCAAAGATTTCTTCCTAGTAACTTCATCAACCAATTCTTAAGGAGAATCTTGTCTAAATGTAGTAAAAACTACTTGCTCAAGAAAATATTCTAAACCATTATTTATAAAAAAAAAAGTGCCTAATGTAATCTTTCAAACTTTCTCCGACTTACTATGTGCACTGGATCATTGTATCACCGTCTCCCCAAATTTCTATACTTCCTATAAATTACTGCTTATAAATTGTATGAAACATGTCCAAAATATTTATTGAACCCGGAGGAAGTCGACTGTACCACCTCTAGGCATTGTCATTAAAAGTATAGGAGAAATAACAACATATCAACTTATCATCACCATCATCATCATCATAATTCATCATAAATTTTTTGAAGTGCTCGATATGGTTATCCAAATCTCAGTTTCTATTCAACTTAGGCACTTTTGATATTTCAAATGGTTTTGGCAGATTTCTGGATAGAATTTCTGCTGACATACGAGATTGACTCTAATTATTCCCCTAACCATATTGATGGCCTGCCATACCTTCATAAATCATTGCATTAAGAACATGCTCAGAACGATTCACTAATCGGTTATAGACATAGTAAACCAAACTTTAGTTAACTGAACTCCATTGTTGATACCATTGGTTGATCACTAGTGTTGTAGCCAATATTCCATGATTTTCTTGAATCTGAGGTATAGTTTGTTGTTATCCTACCCTAGCTTTGGTGACCATCTCAGCATTAACTTAGAGGTGTTTACCTTCTTATTCGAAGAATCATGCTGTTTTTTCGAATCTCAACCCTATTTAGAATTTCTAAATCGACCAGAATGTATCTTCAAATAATGTCTTCTCATGTGGCAATGTCTCCAATTTTGGAAAAGATAAAATTCTTCTCAATCAGACATAGAATAATTACTAGAAATCTAAGGAACATACCAATGTCTGGCTTTGCGCTCTTTTTTAAGTAATGATAACTTAAGACCGATTGAAATTGTTTCCTTTGGTATTTTTTTTTATCTCGAATATATTCAGCCTTAGAATCATCACCCTTAGTAGAATTTTCTTTATTTCCATATTTTCAATATTTTAATTAAACCATTCTTGAATGCATAACCATTATCTCTCTATAAGCATATTAAGTGCACCAATTTCATCCCAAAAATGATCTCGATGTCCCTTTAGGTCCAATTAATTTCGTTGCTCTTCAAGTTGTTGTTCTGTTTGAGCACCCTCTACTAAGGAATCAGAGTCTTCTCCAATTATCATTCCTTATGTAATCACTACAAAATTTCTTACGTTTAAGATTTTATTTTTTCACCAAAATCGAAAGTGGAGCTTAGTGGTTTTAGATATTATATTCGGGTACCAGTCTAAGCTCCCACTTTGATCGTCACTGATGACATATATATTATCTTTAAATTACACTTTTCTAACACACACATCAAAGATTTTCCATAAAGTATTGTCCAAAACTAATTCTTTAATTTGAATACCAAGATAATTTAAACGTGTTTGGTAATTGGTTATTTAAACCTTCTCAGATACGTAGTCAAAATCAACTAAAGAAGAAAAGAATTGCTAACCTTATCTTATGGAACCCTCGAGTAGAACGAGTTGCCAATGCAGCATGGTTTGGTTAATACATTTTAATTCTTCATCGTAAGACAAAAATGTGATAAAAACTATTAATTTGTTTAGTTTTGGTTAATATAAGAGTTTCAAATATGATTTACATAAGCCTACGAGAATAAGTTCTTATATTTATGTTTGATGTTTTGAATTTGATTAGAAACTTTGACCTAGATTTAAATTTTGTTTTACGTTTTTTATAGGTTTTTGTGCACTGTCAGTTTGATTGTCCGAGTTTATTTGAAATTTGCACTATTGATTGTTTGTGGTTATGAACTTTTCTGATACAAGCTCAATTTATGGAAAAATATTGATGCCTTTCTAGTTTTTTTGTTTTCTGCTAATATTGTTACTCATATTATGAAATAACAGTTATAATATTATTGTTGATGATAAATTTTGTTACTCATACAAAAAGTAACAATGCTAATTTTTTTTATTTCTCATACAATATCATTATGCCTTATTAATTTATAATAAAATATATTTGTTTTTAAATTTTGTTTTTTTATTAACAGAAGGAAATATATTGTTAACTTGATTGTGTAAGGGGATTTATATTTATATTTTAACTAAAATAATATTTTTAATATATTCGATTTAAAACACCAAATAAGTTTATTTATTATTATTATAGAAAAATAATTCGATAGTTTATATTAGCGAAAATTAATAATTTGATTCATTCAAAAATATAAATTAAATTTATTATGTACTCATATCAAAGATAAAAATATTCTTACTTGTAATTAAATATATAACATATAACAAATAAAGTCAATATAAAATACAGTACGAAAATATATCCAATATATCAATGAGTATACGACATTGATATAAATTATTGTCTTTTTAAGAAACATAATCAAATGTAAGAGAAATCCAAATAGTCACTTTATTCATCGCCAGGGTTATGAGTTTTTCAATTACTAATACCTCTACACGAAAATATATTTGTAGGCTTCGTCACCTAAATTTAATGTCAATTTAGATTTCTTACGTGTTCCAAACATCTGCAATATATCAATTCAATTAATATGTACAGTAAAATATTTTATTTTAGTCCTACTAAAGAGTAGGACAACAAACAGATCTCTCTCGTTACTTATGCATTCGAAAATCAACACTAACTTTTAGTCCAAAAAAATAAAAAATAAAAATATTTATATTTAGAATTTTAATAAACAAGAGAAATGATACATTTTTCTTTAAATATATAAGATATATAAATTTTCTATAACATATATTTAGAATAACAGGTTACCAAAGTTTATATTTGATTAAGATGAACTAGAAAATTAGATTTACATAACGGTTAGTTTTATATTAAAAAAAACTATGCATATTACGTTAAGGGAATTTTCTCATTCAGAAGAAAAAATAAGAATCTTACTAGAAAAAGGCGGATCCTTCCTATGAAATTTCAACCACGTCAAAGGCGAGTAACCTAGTAGATTCTCTAACAACATAGAAAATAAATTGTTTGGAATAAATATGTTAAACTGTTTAAGTTGTCAAATCATCAGAAATATACAAAAGGTGAACTAGTATCTTCAAAAATAATATAAATAATTTTATTTTTTAAACATAAAAAATTACATGAATCCACATGTATAAATGATAGCCTGGTGGAAATTAGAAGAAAGAAACAACGATAAAACTCTAATACTAGGTTAGAGAATAAAGGAGACACAAAAAAATAATCTCAAAATTTTATAAATCAAAGTGTGACCGTAAAATAGAGTATGAGATGCTTTATATAAATATTACCCAAAACTCTAATCCAATAAAGAGAAATTGCATAAATGTCTTAAAATAAAACATATAAATAAAAATAACATTTAAATATAAAACCTAGTTTTTGAAGGCTTTATGGGTCGAAATTAGGTATTAAACTTTGTGACAAGTAACAATTTTAAAATCTGACGGGCTCGTCAAAATTTTCAATTTGATTATCGTTTTGACCCAATTCCAATAGCTGAGCGAGAAACCAGTATGTCTGCAGTATTAGCTACATCAATGAACTATCAATATTTTTGAATCTTTTATGATATGTGAACTTTTTTCCATGATCAAAGACTACAACGACATCCATGTAACTTAGAAGAGAAGAATCCAAGTAATTACTAACTTAAAGAATGACACTTTTGCATGAATTAATTAGATTATTTCTCATATAAACAAAAATATATTACCTTGAATTCGAAAGTGAAATCATCTCATTTCTTTGTGAAACGCTCCTTGTTATATAAGTTGTCGACATAATTAAGGGTTTAAACATCTCAACCCTTACTAATCGATAAGTGAACTGTTCAAAGTTTTGCATTCTTAAATGACTTATTCTTCATTCAGAAGTTCTTCTTGAGTAAACGTTTTCTTGACTAGTACAAATATCATTCATAACTGATAAATAGAACAATTTATAGTAACTAATTACGAACAAAATCTCCAGCAATTATTTTTGCAATTAAATCTGACAATAATTCAAACAACACAAAAAATACTATTTATCAATATAAAATTTATCAAAAACATTAACAACAATGCATACATGTTACAAGTATCGATATTAAGATACAAATATTTGAACGACTTAAACTAAAAAAATCAATTTTACCCCAACCCGTTTTTCAAAAAGTAATAAAAAATAAAAATTGTGAAATCAAATAAAAAAATAGTAAAATAGTATTGGAAGAAACTTCACTCATAATAGACGAGGCAGAGAGATAAAAGTGAGTGAGAATGGTGAAATTAAATAAAAAAATATAAATTAGAAGAAATTTCACTTCCTAAAAATGAGGCGGATAGAGTAGAGCTCTTTTTTTCAATATCATCATCAACTTTTTCTTGGATCTCTCGGATGTAGTAGTAGAATGAGTGAAATCTGCTCCCAATGGGGTAGCCGAGTTGGTTGGTATGCTTGTGACCAAAGGTCACGAGTTCGAGTCCCTCTACATACGCGTTCTCGGATGAGCCTGTCACCTTGTGTAGTTTACCTTCTGGCGTTGGTTTGCAGGCTATCGCGTCAGACTGAGGGTTTACCCTGTGCGCACTCATTGCACTCTGTGTAACGGTTGCGGGTTCCCTCCGAAAAAAAAAGAATGAGTGAAACCTAGTTTTGTTACAACAAGTATATCTATAACGATTAAAGGGACCAAAAGCCGAATTAAAATAAATTAGAGATATATTTTTGTTTAAAAGTAAAAACTTATATCTAGTTAGAATAAATATCTACTTGATGAATTAAGTGAGAATTAGACATAGTAGAAAACACTAAATAAAAAAATTCAAAGTTTTGATTTACCCATTAAAAAGGGTAAGTCGATAACCAACTGGTTAAATTTCAAATTACCGATAACCATCTCGATTTTGAAATTTACCGATAACCACCTCCAATAATTAACTCTTCCAACAATACCCTTGAAAGCACAAACATGTACAGCCTTCGACCCTTACTTATTTTTAACTTTCAAAACTTCATATCTTTCAAACCCTAACTTAAAAAATCCAAATATATATTTATATAGAAGAACACAACAAATAAATATATTTATTTATATAAAATAAATATATTTATATTTATTTTCAAAGCTAATTTTGCAATTAAATTGTTCATAATTCAGCAACTATATAATAGTTGTTTTCCAAAACCAAATTACATTTAATTCTGCAACTTAACAACTGCTGCTTCTTTCAAACGTATTTCACAATCAAATTGGATGTAATTCCGCAACTCAACTTTTTTATAATAAAACGTTTATTCACCACAGAAAAATACATATTTTTGCAACTACAAAAAAAAAATTTGTTTCACACCCAATTAACATTTATTTTTTACAAAACAAGTTTGTATTTTGTTTTTTCACACAATGAGACTTATTTAGCGACCAAAGTCTTTATGCTACTATTTTCTTCTTATTAATGCAATACATTAACTATAATTTTTTATTTTATTCAGAATAAAAATGCACATATTTTTGCAATTACAAAAAATTAATTATTTCTCACCTAAATAACATTTATTTTTATAAAAAAAATCATATTTTATTTTTTTCACACAATAAGATTTGTTTAGTAACCAAAATGTATTTCTGGAACGACTTTATTCATATTTCTACAATATATTTCCAGGCAGTGGCGGAGGGACTTGAGGGCTAGGGGGGGCTCGAGCCCCCCTAATCTCGGTCCCACAAAAAAATAAAAATAAAATATATATTTATGTTTATTGTTTTTTATTTTTAAAAGAGGGACAGTTGGACCACTATTAAAGATATTCTAGAAAACTACTTCCGGTCCCACCATTATTTATGGAAGTGGATCACATTTTGTTCTAAAAAAATTTTATCTGAATTTTATTTTTCATTTTTATATTACTTTAGTTTTTATAATTAGAAAAGACAATTAATTTTAAAAGAAACATTAACCTCTTATTTTCTTATAATAAAATATCGATTAATAAATGAAAGCTAAGTAAATTATTAAAAAATATATCAAAATTAGAAATTAAATAAAATGGTAAATAATTAAAATTAAAATAGAATATAAGAGAGAATGATATTTTTAAAATATTTGTGAGAAATTAAAACATTAGAACAAAGCCACCAGTGAAACATGAATAAATAGAAAAGGATTTGGTCTAAAATATTTTTATAAATTTATGTTATTTTTGTTTATAAAATAGTTGGAAGAAGACTGTTTCACAATGGTCACGTTGGTGTTTTTAGAGCTAGATAACGCATTCGAAACTAACAATAGAACTAGGTTTTGCGAAAATATCGAAAAATGTTTCGGAAGATTATGTATACATATTTAGTTTAGCCCCCCCTAATTTCCATTCCTGGATCCGCCAATGTTTCCAGATATATCCGCAAATAAATAACCGCCATTTTTTTTTTCAACCATACAAAAATAGCTCAATTGATATTACATTCAAATGGTTAGGACCAAAGCAAAATGTCACACAACTTCACAAGGACAAAGTTATACATGTTCGGGAGTAATAATGGCAGCTAAAGCAATATTTCCTATACTACAACAAGGAACCCTAATGTTCCGAAACTTTACTGGCCGTTACTCAGGAAATTAAGCATTAAATGATTAAGTACTCGATCGGCATTGGTTATTACAAAATCATTTGATATCAGGGTCATTAATTATATCCACTCAAACAGATTTTCTTTTAAAATATAATTATAAAGAATGAGTTGCGAAATTAACTGAATTTTAATTAATAACTTTTTTTAATGACCATGTCTTGGTCATATTTGTATATAATAATTTTGACTCAAAATAGTAATTTTAAAGAAAGTTAAAAGAAATACATATCAAAATAAATAATTTTTTATTTAAAAACTAAAAAGTTGAATGGTATTTTTTTCATTCATTCAACTTTTAAATCCTGTGTAATCATTTACTATAATAAAATTTTATAATTTTAAATATTATATTTATATAATTGTTATCTCATTATTGGTATGTAGAAAATTAAATATTTCAAAAAAAATTAAAAATAATTCATCGCACTTCAAAAACAAAACTCGAAATGAACGTTGCTAAATCCAACAACCCTTAAACTTAGTGTTCAAATCCTAGAGGAACAATTACATCTAATCTTAGCAATACGACAATGAATAAACATCCCACAACAGAACGAGGCAGCAGAACTCTAGCTCATGACTAATTGAAGGTTTAACCCGGCATAAGAACTCTAGTTGATGACTAATTTTAAGAAACCTTTAACGACCGGTTCTGTCGTTGGAAATGTGAGAAAGTAGGCTTTACAATTAGAAATCCACCATACCTACAGATAGAAACCCTAGCTCATCCAATATTTGATGCTTACTCTCTTTTACTTACCTTGTGTTTATCATATCGTCAAACATATGATATATATACTACTGTATTTACCTATTGTTATTCACTTTAACCAACATGCCTATCATTTTTGTCCGTCAAACATGTCCTATATATACAGTTATCTTTAGTAATATATTTACCTATTATATTCATTTTAACCAATATCTCTATCATTTTTTATGATTATATATGGTTTGTTAATTTATCTTATTTTAATCAGTTTTCCACGGTTATAACTTATATGAACTTACAAATCAGACAGTTATAAGACACGTGTTAACGTTAATTTGTGATTGTCAACTCAACTTTCCACCAATGATTTTTCTATATGAATGCAGACTTCATTGAATTAACTTCTACTAATTATCCAGTTTTTAGAATTTTATCTCTCCAAAGCATTATCTCTCTACTTGTTTTTCAAAATCTCAGATATTCGTCATCCATTTACTTTGCCTTCATTTCCTATTCGTTTGCTAAATCATTATTTTAAGAAAGGTACAATACTCGTATTCTTTAGCTTGTTGAAAATGTATGGTGGGCGGTAAAAGAAGTTAAACACTAGAAGCATTTCGAGAATTTATAATATGTATGAGAGTATTTGTCAATCAAACTCCTAAAAAGACATCGTAGTGGTTCATTTGGTGACTTAGTTTTAAGAGTAATAGATCGTCTAAACATGACTCTACTTCATATAATTCTTCTAAAAAACACCCATAAAAACATAATTTTGAATACAAATTCAAATTCGTTTGGGAAAAAATTTCCATTAGTCTTTAATACAATTTTATGTCCGTCTAATATTGGTCTTGACGATGTAATAGATGTACACCGAATGAACGTTTTTATGGAGTTAATTTTTTAAAATTTATAAGATGATTGAAAGTTTGAGATAATGACCATAAATGCATCGTTTCATCATTATTTTTTACTATCATGTCATCAATGTGGACTTCTAAGTTTTTCATAATTGACTAGCAAAAATTTGATTGATGAGCCTGATAAGTTGTCCCAACAATTTTAAACCGAACGACAGCCCTTGCTTTGTTATAAACATTGTGGTCTCCTCGTCATTTTGATGCATTTTTATTTTAGTATACATTGAATTAGCATGGATGAGTGAAAGCTCTTCATACTCAGTCGTTGCATATACTAACTAATCAATACAAGGTAAATAAAGAGTATATTTTGGAAAGCCCGATCTAAGTTTGTAAAGTCAACACACATTATTGATTTCCTCCTTTTCGTCTTAATCCACCCATATTGGATATATTAATTCGCTTATGCACCAAACCTTTGTAACCTTCATACTTTATTCACTATTGCATCACCTTTATATGAAAAAAAATGTTTTTTTTTATCATATCGGTCTTAATCTATTTCCAATAGTTATTAACTCCTATAATAATATTTATACTCCTAAAAAAAAATACATCCATATTCATCTTGAAATAACTAACCAAATCATCTTTAAATTTTTGAATTAACTCTCTTTGTACTATCAAAATTCTTTCGTTACCAAAATTTTGTATTTACCTATTTTGTCTAAAGGCTCGGTTATCCCTAACCCTTCTCAATTTTTAAAATTTCTTCTTTACTTTCCATTAAAGGAATTTTACATTCTAATAGTTACTCATAATTTAAAAGGCTATGTAATTGTTATGTCACAATGTTATTATGGAAAAATTACATTGAATACCAAATTTTTTCCACTCTCTCATTTTCTCCAACAAACCATATTGACATCTTGCAAATTAATTTACACATTAATGATAAGAAAAATCAACTCTTTTCATATTATGCAACCATAAACGACCCATAGTACCCTTATACGAATTCGGTGTATCGACGACCATAAACAATGTATTTGTTAGAATATTCAGTGTATTAAGTTTCCTTGTATAGGCCTCTAAGTTCTCTATATATTGAGAGCCTTACTATTGGTCAATTCTTGAATTACATCTCTAATGCATCAATAAAACAAAAGGGAACATTTTCTAATAAACACAAAACCCTAGCCGCTTCCTGCGGCTACTTCTCTATTTGTTTTTAATAAAGACAACAACTGAGATGCTACGTAGAACATGTGCATGTTAACATGGTATCAGAGCACGTGTGATTCTGGGAATTCTGAACATCCTCAACAAAGATGGCTGGCAATGAAGTCGTGGCCAGTCAAATCCCTGATGAATTAACAATGCAGATTGCTGCCATTTTGAGAAATGGTCTTGGAACACAACAACAAACAACTAACCCCGATAATTTATCCCTAGGGATTAAACTCGGTGGTGACAACTATGCCCTATGGGCAAACCTGATGAAGAAAGCAATTGGGGGAAGGGGAAGAGGTTCTCACATTACAGGGGCGTCGAAACCTCCATTCAAAACTGACAAAACATATACAAGGTGGAAACAAGATGATCAATGTGTTTTCACATGGACGGATTTTGTTCATAGGTTTAACTATGTTGAATCCGGAAATGTCCAAGCTTGCAAACTTCAGACGGTCGTAATTATATACTCTTGTAAAAATATTAATGTTTTAACTAATTTATAGTACTAAAATATAATATTTTTTTATGTTTAAGTACGAAATGTGAAACTATGATAAACGCTTAAGTGCGAAATGTGAAAGTATGATAAAAAAAATTATTATTAGTTTTTGTCTGTGTGTGAAATGTGAAAAAAAAATGTGAAACGAAAAATGTAAAATGCAAAAACCAAGGTAAAATGAAATTCAATATGCGAGACGAGTGTAAAAGAAATGCCTAAGCGTGGAATGCAAAATCAGAAAATACAACATGTGAAACCAAGATAAAATGAAATGCAAACTGCGCGAGTAATGTACTTTGTTTTTGCATAAGTGTGAAATACGAAACTAGAAAATACGAAGTGCGAACAATAAATAAAAATTATTATTCATGGATTTAGTTTTGTTCATCTTAAAAAAATAAAAAATGAATATACTTTCATTATCACCAACTAAAATGAAATCTAACATTCATTACTTTCATTCTGTAGTCCTTAATGCAATACCCACGTTGGTTAAAAACATTTTAAATGTGAAAAAGATAATAATTATTATTATCATTTACAAATATAAAAAACTAACATAATAATTAGATATAATGACCTGAAAACCAATATATTTTTTGTTTAGAGTTCAGCCAAATAAGAAAATTTATTTTTAAGATTCAATGCTAATCATAATAACTTTTCGGAAGTATTCGAGATTACATATCTTAGCTATAATATTCGGTAATAGGGTCTAGATTTAGAATTTTGTTGATTCATTTTTTGTAATTATAAATATGGCAAAAAGATAGTAGAGCTTCAGTTATTTGGACCTTCCAACACAAAGTTTGATAAAAAGACAAAAAATAATCCAATCATAGGAACAATTAAAGTGGTTCGGATGGTGAATAAATTCTACATCCACGGACGACAAACACAAATTTTATATAAAGCAATATTATGTTTGTTCTACATCCACAAACGACAGTCACAAATTTTATATAAAGCAATGTTATGTTTATCTTCTATACTCACCCTCTCTATCTTTCTCTCTCTCTAGACAAGCTTGAGACTCTCTCGCTCCAGATAATTCCCACACGCCCCCATATCGATTTCATACCTCTTATAGACCATATATAGAATCAATTATCAGTGAGCTGAACTTCCAAAATCACAATAGGAACTTAAAATTTGTTCCTTAGAAAAGTCGAACAAAAACAGTGTTGCAGTCTTGAAAGTCGAACGAAAACGGTGTTGGAGTCTTGACATTTGTGCGACTGTTCACTTCAACAGGTAGTGGCACCACCAACACTGATATTGTAAGTTGTACTATTATGCTCATTACTCAAGCAAGCTTATACCAACAACTACTTAATCAATTATTAAGTTTAATTCTTTAATCGTACACCTAACAAGGTAATACTTTATACCTAAGAATTCTCTACCTAGGCTTATAGCGATTCCGATATCTAGTTTCACAAGTATTCAACTAATCCTTAGATACATCTATATCAACTGTCTCCAAAACTTGCACAAATATCATGTAATTTGTAAGTCTTGGAACCGATAATACGTTGGTCAGAGCATCTGACAGGTTTTTAGCACTTGCAATATTTATCACATTCACTTGCTCTTTCTCCACCATATTGGTAAAGTAAAGTTATCTACGTGTTTAGTTGTCTCATGTATCTTAAGATTCCTCAGTGAATGAAGAGCACTAGAATTATCACAAAACAGAGTCCAATCTTGTTTTATACTTGTGATCTTATTCTATAATTCTTCCATTCACATGAATTTATTTATTGCTTTATTCGCAATACCCTAAAGTTATTGTTTGATTAAAATGTAAGAAAGAAAAGAAAGTAAACTCATCTGTTTATTTTGCATATAGGTATATTTTTTCATTCAATCAGATCAACAAATCTTGGCTCATGATTAGATTTTGAAGCCAAATATAAATATAGATGAACGCACATTGTGCGATCTACAACTTGGATTAGCTACTAAAAGCCAAAGCATTTGTTATACATTGCACCTAAGTTGAATTTTGGTTCGATTTTTTATTTATTCATTTTAATCTATATATTTGCAATTGTTACTTAAAAATATGATAATATATAATAATAATGTTATTATATATAATTTATATTCTTGAATTAAATATGCCAATCATGTATACGAATTTTAAAGATACAATAGTTGTTGCCACCGCACTTTCTATCTTTTTTTTTTGCTTTTTCTATAAGTTTTCTATGAATTCAAATAAGTTTAGAGAAAAAAATTGAGAGAATGTGCAGTGGATTGTCCTCCTTCTGATTCTTTTCAAGCTTATAAAAGTTAAATGCGAGTTATTAAATTTTATAAATAATATAATATTTTGAAAAATGGTCATGTGTTGCTGTGCTTGCTATGGTTATTTTGTTATATGTAATCAAAATACAATTATAATTATTATTATTATTATTATTTAAAATTTTGGAATTTAAATTATTATAAATATTTTAAATGACAAAAAGATACTTATTTAATTTTTATAAACTATAGTATAGATAAAGAAACATGAATAATTGAAAATAGAAACATGTAAATTAATAAAGAAAAAAATGATTCGAAATAAATTATTAGTAAAGTAGGACTAGAAAGACAGGGGGAAAATTCTTGAAAGGTGTGACAGGGATGGCCGAAGGTCCAGCATCTAGAGGTGTCTAATGGTTCTGGAACCACGGTTCAAAGCTGACAACCTGCTTAAGAACTGGCGGTTTACCTGTGAAACTGACCTATTAGGACTGCAACCCGGCAGGACTGCAACCCGCCAGGACCGCATAAGGAGCAATCCGGCAGGACTGCAACCCGACAGGACTGCGAAACCACGGTTTATTTGTAAAAAAACAGCGGTTTATTGGTAAATATTATGCTGATTTTATTTATTTTATAACCAAAATGTTATATTTAAAAAATATTGAGATATTGCATATTATTATAGAATTATTATTACATTTTTGTTAATATTAATTTGTTTTGGTTATTAATATTTTAAGTGTTGTAATTATTATATAGTCCAAAATTTTAAATATTACTTATGTTATTATCACATTTTGAATATTATTATTATGTTTATAAATATTACAAATATTACATTTTGATTACTATTGTGATTTGGTTTTAAATACTACTATTACAAATATTAGAAATATTATTATTATGTTTATTATTATGTTTATAACATAAGTAAAATTTTAAATATTACTTATGTTATTATCACATTTTAACTATATATCTTATCATGTTAAAATATTACAAATTCTATGGTTATAATTTTAATATTACATTTTGATTACTATTGTGATTTGGTTTTAAATTTTACAAGTGTTTGTTATTATTTTTTGTTTTGGTTTTAGATGTTATGAAGTTATAAGTATTTCATAATACAGTTGTTGTTATTATAATAAAAGGTAAAGTCATTTTTGGATAATTTAGTCGTTCACAGTTTATACTCGTGCGGGCCAGGAGTTGTACAAATGTTTTCAAATTACAATACAAAATAGCAAAAAACTATTACAAACATCATTCATCTTCAGCTTCGTCATCTTCGTAAGTAAAATCTTCGTCGTCATTTTCGTTTTCTTCCGCAATTTCTTGTTCAAGTATATCTTCGTAATCATCCGGATAATCTTCGAAGATGTCATCTACGTTCACTTCGTCTCTAAACTCTATGTCTTGCATCCTTTTATCCGCCGCTGTCCAATCCTTAACTGCCACAAACACTCCAAGTGCTTTGCCCGTCAATCTTGTTCTCTTAGTCGTGTATTGCAACCTCGCTTGGCTGAAAGCACACTCACCTGCAACTGTAGACATAGGTATAACATAAATCTCTTTAACAATCCTGCAAAGAATAGGAAACTCTTCAATTTTGGTACCCCACCATCTTATGATATCTTCAATACCTTGGTCGGGATAATTCGTAAAATCAAACCTAGTGCTCCAATATCTATACAACTCATTATCAGATTGATGGGTTTCTGAAACATTGTTTCGTAACATTGCCAATTGAACATAGTTAGTAGATCTCCCTCTACCCCTATTGTTACCACTCCTTACATTTGTAGATGTATTTGATCTATATTTTGCAGCATACTTATCATAGATATTATACAAACTATCATATATACCGCTAATATACCCTTCAGGGTCAATTGGTTTGGTCGGTGGTTTATCTGTAGAAAACCGTACATAATTATAAAAGCATCTAACTAGCAATTCAAATTTTTCTTTTCGTGAAAAAGGATCTAAAAGGAAAGCAAATGAATAACTATTAGGGATTGGATGAAAATACTTTGTGAACTTATATTCCATTCCGGGCACCATGTCTACGCATGCATAATGTGATCTAAATTCATCCATATGCATGGCAAGATTAGCAATCGTGAAAAGGGCCAAATGAGCATTAGGTTGATTTTGTGAAGAAAAGGTTAGGGTGTTTTCTTTAAAAAGTCTTAAAAATCTTAACATGTGTGTACAAAATTTCCAATGATCTGGTTCAATTGGTGTTTCACGATATGCATTATAAAGCGTCGTAATCTCTTCTTTAAAAACATGCGCACGTGCAAGCATTGTGTAAGTAGAATTCCATCTAGTTTCGAAATCTAATAAAAGTTTCTTATATTTTTTCCCATTTGAAGTAACAAGTGTTTTAAAAGCTCTTTTTTTAGCAGCGGATGTCGAGCAAAATAGGATCCCATTTTTTATAGGGGTAATATAATCACCCTGAACCATACGTATTCCTTCTTTCACAATTAATTGAAGTACGTGGCATAATCATTTGGTGTGAAACAATTTTGGAAAAGGGGGATTGCAATCTTGTATAAGCAATGTTATAGCACTAATATTAGAAGATGCATTATCCAACGAAATAGACATAATCTTGTTTTTAATTCCATAAACATTCATGCATTCAATCATACTCTCCCTAATTATTTGTGCGTTATGCTTCCCAATTGATTCAAACCATATAATTCTCCTTTGGAGGACCCATTGGGCGTCCATTCAATGGAGGGTAACACATATCATATCTAAATCAGTAAAAGTAGCTATGTCACTAGTAATCGAAACATTTCATGGCAAAGTCTGCATAGTTTGAATAATCTCTTTTTTTCTTTGTAAATAATATTTAAAGGCTAGCGATCGCAAAGAGGTACGTGGAATGCGTGTTGCCTGTGGGTTTACCCCAGCTTGCATCCAATTTTCGTATCTCCAAGAATCCCCAAAACTAAATGGTTGTAAACTACCGACTGCATAAATCATTGTTTCTTCCCTATACATATCGTGGTTAAACTCAAAAGGAAGACCTGTTTGAGGGTTCGTGCAAACATTAGTTGGGTTAGGTTTTGTAGGATCATATATTGAATATTTTATTAAATATTTTACCATAGTGCTAGTGCCCATATTTCTAGTTCCACTTACGTGAAGATAACTTTTTTTGCACACGTTACAAATACAATTCAAACCATCTTCTGATAGAGTATAGTGTTTCCAAATCCAAGATGTTTTCTTACGAGATCTCCACCCACTAGTACTTCCACTACCACTTTCGTGGGAGGAGAGTATGTCAACGTGAGGGAAATCTGTAGAAAATTCATCCATGGTATTGAGATCCACATTAGATGGTTGTTTTTCCCAGTATTTCTACGTTTTGAATTCATTTTAAAACTAATAACAGTTTTTTTTTAAATATGCAATAAAATACTAATAATAAAATCTAAATTTAGACTAATAACAAGATAGAACAACTAAATTTAGACTAATAACAAGATAGAACAACTAAATTTAGACTAATAACAACTAAGAAACAATTTGCAGAAAAACAAAAATCAAACAATTTCGAACGTATGAGTAGAATATGTAAAATAAGTAATTATAGATTTCTAGAACTTTTTCGAACAAGTAGATAGATTTAGAGAGAAGTAGAGAGTTGTTTGAGAGGTGTGAGTATTGGTGTTGGGGTTTCCTCTATTTATAGGGGAGACCCATAAAAAAAAAAAAAAAAATTCGCCCGGACCATCCGGATGGGCGTCCGGATAGTCCGGGCACACGGTCCGGGGCATCCGGACGAAAAGTCCGGACGCCCGGACAGACAAATCGGACCATCCGGATGTCGATCCGGATGGTCCGGTTGTAACCGGGGCATCCGGACGATTTGTCCGGATGCCCTGGATGACCAACGGTTATTTCAAACCAACTAGCCGTTGGATGAACCGGGGCATCCGGACGGTCCGCTTGATGACGTCATCAAACAGCTAGTATGAAAAAAAAACCCTATAAATAACACCTACCTCCTCCTATATTTTTCACTCCAACTCCACTACAAATCTCTCCCCTCCTCCCTCTCCACTACAAATCTATCCCCTCTCTCTACTACACTTCTCTAATTTTTTTTATATTTTTCAAACTCTATTTAAATTTCAGGTTTCGCTAAATGTCTTCGAAAAGAACAAAGCATGCTCGTAAAGGTGGATGTATTGAACCAACCGCTTCCCAAATGAGAGAGATGGAAAATATGTTATTTGAAGATATGGAGGTAACGGAGAGCGAGACTATCGAACATCGCGGCGAGGGGGAGCTTTGCATCCGTAATCAGCAAGGAGGTCGAGGTGTAACAAAAATTTGGTCCGGTATGTATCTGGACTATGAGGAACTGATCCAAATAGAGGGTATGCAAAAAAATTTCAAACTTATTGAACCGAATAATGGCCTAGGTTGGATGACACTAGCTAGATTCAAATGTGATTGGTATATAGAACTAGTGCGAAAGTTTTATGCCACAGGAAGATTAATCGAAAATGATCCAAGAGGTTTAGGAATGCATTGTTTGATTGATGGCCAAACCTATAGTTTTTTTGAAACTGATTTGGAAGATATTTTTTCCGTTCCAACCCATGATATGTATACTGGTAATAAATTACCTCCCATTAGTTATCGCCCTACAATCTGGAGTGATGATTGGCCTTTGTCTTACGAAGAATCAGTAGAGCTTCTTACTTGTCCTGGTGCGGAAGCTCCGAAAATTAGCGGTAAATTTCGAAGCGTGCGGGGTAATTTGGATGGTAATGGGAGATTAGCTTTGAAATTGGTAAATAGTATATTTCTTTCCCCTAGTAACAATGATTCACAGCTTTCATATATTCAAACATTTGTTACTGCTTTTATCATTCAAAATCAGGGAATAATTAATTTACCTAGCTTGATCATTCGAAATATGGTAACGAGGTGTGGTACGGATAAACTACCTTATGGGATGATATTGCGTAAATTGCTTGTTTCGAAATGAGCTGATGTGAGTATGTACACTCCGGTGAAGGTGAGGCCGACTAGTGCTATAGGTAAAAACTCTTTGCGTTTGCAGGAAATATACTCTTGGGATGGAGAGTTGATTTCGAAATTGGAGGCATGGAACCACCATAGACAATACTTGAATCAGATATATACTGCGAACGGTCTTACAAAACCGCCAAATCCACCTACTCAGTATCGAGTTGAGGCTGAAGCGTCTTTCGATCCAAATGCTAGTGGTTCTTCTGGAGTACCGCCACAACAAATACGAACCGATCGCGAATTTGCTGAGTTTTCGCATCAGCATCATATGGATTATATGCAATTTGCGCATACTCAACAAAAGGAATGGCATGATGATTTTACAAAATGGCAAAGTGAATTTCAAAATTGGCAGGGGGGGGGGGTAAATGACCAGCTTAGCCAGATACAGCAGTGGCAAGTAGGGGTGAATGATCAACTTGGTCACCTCCAGCAGTGGCATGGTCAATACGAGCAGTGGCATCATGGACAAGATCAATGGAATGAGCGATTTGCAAACTCTCAAGCCCAACAGTCGGAGTATATGCGACAGATGATGGAGAACATGCATTTGCAAGGTCAACCACCTAACAACAACAACAACGATGAACCTCCTTAGTTTCTTGCATTTGATTTTCATTATCGTTGTAATGTTTTTCTTTTTTATTTGATTGAACAACTATGTTACTTGTTTGGTTTTTATTTTTAATGAATTGCTTGTTTTCCTTCTATTTTTTATTAAATGTTATTTAAATCACTCTCGCTTTCAATTTTTATTTTGTTCTTTACAACTTACAAGTAATTTATGTTTATGCATAAACACTAATATATGTCTATACCATAAACACTTCAAGCTTGAAAGAATCTAAATAATCACCTAATAATTTAAAATTAAAATACAATTATATGTCTAATAGGTACATATTATTTAATAGGTATATATTATTCAAACGTATCAAAATCAAATTACAATTATTTTTTTAAAATATAATTGATGATTATAAAGTTTCGATTAAAATGATAACATATTTAAATTAAAATACATGAAATAGAATAATTAAGTCGTCTATATGGTACATATCTCAATTATTGAAATTAGATTCAATTAACACTTACAAATTAATTTTAAATAACATTATAAAATATTCTGATAAACGGTTCTTAAATGGTTAAATGGTTTGGCTGATGGTTTGAATTGGTAAACGGCTCTTAAATGGTTCGTCTGGTGGTTTGAACTGACGGTTTAACTGTGAAACTGGCCTATTAGTACTGCAACCTGGCAGGGCCGCCAAACCGTCAGGACCGCATAAAAGCAACCCGCCAGGACCGCAACCCGCTAGAACCGCAACCCGCCAGGACCACAACCCGTGGTTCTGATTTAAACGGTGCGGGTTGGTGCTGGTTCAACCCGTTTGACACCTCTACCAGCATCTGAGAAATCATTCTGCAGTTTAGATGCAATTGCCGGTCCTTAAGCAGTTTCAAAAGTCATTGACTAAAAGGGTATTGTAGTTAACTTATATGTATATGTAATTTTTCTATACATTTACCACTGTAAAACTAGAAACAAACTACCGTTTTTGTGCTATCGCAAGCACACTTACTTTAGTAAAGTCATATCCGGACATAAAAAAATAAAAATAAATAGTAGAGTAGGACTAGATCCAAATAAACACCCATGTTGATGAAATCACATTCTATATTATCAAAATCATATTTTGGATATTTTTAGATGTTGTATATTTAAATGATGATGGGTTGCATTTAGTTGACTTTTTTAGGGTTAATTAATAATTTTTTTTTTTACTTATTATTTTAATTGTTATGTATTATTATCCAAACCCATAATTTCGTCAATAACTACCTACTGTGCACTCCAGTTTTCTTGTATATTATTGCCTATATAAATATTGTTTGTATCAAATAATCTATTCAGATGTATTTATGTTATTGTTTTTCTTTTTTACCTTTCCTTCTATACATTTACCCAGATTTTGTTTATAAATTCAAGAACAAATGTTTGGAAGCTGTAAATGAGCTCGCAACCTTTTAGGCATAGTAATTATATAATTTTATAGAAATACTAGTGCTTAATTTACTAATAGAACTAAAATATAACATTTTACTTTTTAATATTTTTTTTACGGATTGTTTTACTTTTAATAAACAAAGAATTTGGAGGAGTCATTAAATCTCACGGACAATATTTAGTCATTCGCAAATATCTAGTGCGAAACCATAATAAAATGAAATGCGAAATCAATGAAATGTGAAAGGTAAAACAGGTGTAAAAGATTTTTTTTGTGTTTAAATAAAAATACGAAACCAAGGTATAATCAAATTCAAAATACAAGACAAGTGTGCAAATAATTGCCTAAATGCGAAATACGAAATCACAATAAAATAAAATTCGAAATGCAAAACAAGTGTAAAATAATTGCCTAAGTGCGAATACGAAACTAGAAAATACAAAATGTGAAACCATTAATATATAATGAAATGGGAAATGCGTGAGTAGTGTAATTTTTTTTGTTTTCTTAAGTGTAAAATGCGAAATTAGAAAATGTGAAATACGAAACTAGACAAAATGAAATAAAATGTGAGTTCAATCATTCATGTAAAAACAATTGTCTTGGTGAAAAAATAAAACCAAAAAATGTGAAATTGGACTCGAGATAATATAAAAGAATAAATATCACTCGTAGATTTAATTTTTTTCGTCTTAAAAAAACAATAATACTTTCACTATAACCAAACAAAATGAAATGCAATATCATAAAAATATTTAAATATGAAAAGCACAATAATAATAATAATAATAATAATAATAATTACATATTTACAGATATTAAAAAACATAACACACTAATATAAATTTTATTCAACTGAAACTCAAATCAAAAGCAGATGTGAAGGCATTGAACAGTAAATCGTCCCTCGACTATCGCGTTTAGTGGCAGATAGTCCCTTGACTTTCAAATGTCCGTTGACAGTCCCTGGACTATCGCGTTTGGATAAAGTTAGTCCACCAGATCCTCTGATCCATGAGAGGCTGCCACGTGTCACCATAGTCCCCAGACTTTTGTATCACCACTAGTCCTTGAGTTTAGGTGAAACCCAAAATGTAGAAAATTACAAAAAACTAAACTCAAGGGACTAGTTGTGATACAAAAGTCTGAGGACTATGGTGACACGTGGCAGCCTCTCATGGATCAGAGGATCTGGTGGACTAACTTTATCTAAACGCGATAGTCCAGGGACTGTCAACGGACATTTGAAAGTCAAGGGACTATTTGCCACCAAACGTGATAGTCGAGGGACGATGTACTGTTCAAAGCCCAGATGTGAATTTTGTTTGGAGTTCAGCAAAACAAAAAAAAATATTTTTAAGATTCAATAGTAATCATTATAAGAGTTATTTGTTAGTATTAAAGACTACAAATGGTAAGTTATACTGTTTGGTTTTAGGTTTTTGGTGATGCACTTTTTGTAAATATAAATTTGACAAAAAGAAAATAAAGCTTTAAGTACGTGGACTTTCCAATATAAATTTTGATAAAAAAAGATAAAGAGTAAATCAATCACAATAAAAATTTAAAATTGTTCGGGAGTGAAGAAATCTAACATCTACGGACGATGGGAATAAGTTTATATAGAAGAGGGTTACAAGAAAAATCTCTTAAATACAACTAACACAACCACTCTTCTTCTACTACAAATCAGATTCATATTATAGAAGGAACTATAGATCTGAGTGTTTCTCTCAATGTTTGTCTTCAAACTTGTCCTCCTTTCTAAAACTAAAGAAGCTCCACACTTTCTTTCTCTAGCTGATTCACACACGACAAGAAAGTTACTTTTTACTTATTCTCCACTATATATAGAATCAATGATGAGTGAACTGAACTCTCAAACTCAAGATAGGAACTTACAACTTCTTCCTTAGGAAAGTCAAAACAAAAATGATGTTGTAACTCTAACATGTGTGTGACCGTACACTACAACAGGTTGTGGCACTACCAACGCTGACATTGTATATTGTACTATTATGCTCGTTACGCAAGCAAGCTCATATCAACAATTACTTAATCCATGGTTGATATAAATTTATTAAACATACACATAACAAAATATTATTGTAAACCTAACGATTTTCTACCTAGGCTTATAGTGACTCAAGTATCTTTTCCCCCGATTATCCAACTACTATTTAGAGGCATACAGTTCACATGTCTATAATACTTGCACAAGTCTCATATAATTTGTGAACTTTGAAACTAGTAATACCTTGGTTAAAGAATTTGAATATTTTTTCGCACTTGCAATCTTTGTCACGCATACTTTCTTTTTCTCACGACACGGATAAAGTGAAGTTATCTATGTGCTTAGTTCTCTTATGGAAGTTAAATTTTCTCAATAAATGAAGAGCATTGTCATTATCATAAAACGAAATCACATCTTATTTTATCCTTGTGATGTTACTCAATAATTCTTTCGACCACATGGAATCTTTTATTGCTTCAGTAGTACTTATCTATTTGGCTTCCGTAAAGGACAATGCAAAAAACTTTTGAAGACACGGTTAGCAGCTAACCGTTCTTCCAAACACAATAAACAAACTTTATTTTTTCTGTCAAAACAACTTGCATAATTAGAATGAACATACCTTCCGGCATCTCATGAGCTTTGTACTTCTGATTATAACTTAACCCAACTTCAAGCGAATTTTACATGATTTGATTATCTTTTACTCCAATTGGTGCTTGAGTGGTACTTATTTGGAAATGAGCACCAATGAGAGTTCCACCATATTTATATTTGAACATACCAAACTTCTTGAGAGCCTTCTATATATATTATTATTAAGATAATAATACATAATGTTCTCCTTGATCTTTATACTAAGTATCATCCTTGTGCCTTCATCGTTTCAATTATATCATTGTCATTTTCAACAACGTAACCTCCTTATTGAATACCACATATCGACTAAAAGATATTTGACTTCCAACTTTAATGCACCACAACCTATTATTTTTTAATCATTGGGGATAGTTGACGAACAAACACTTTATAACTCTAAACTGAAACTTATCTTGCTTCACATGTACGTAGGCAACGCATCTGAACACTATTAAATTTTCTATCATAGGTTTCTTATTGACATTTAAACTTTGGTATCGTAAATTGACTCATATTAATGATATATCCAATTGTCATTATAGATTTTGTATAGAATCTTCAATATATTCCTTATGTCACAATACTCTTATCAAACGCATTATTTTGGATACTTACTCTTATGGTTTTGTGTCTAATAATAACAAGATTAGAACAATTTGTGGTGAATGCCTCATTCACATATTTCAAGCCAGTTATAGTCCTTAATTTCTTCAATATTTTCCACTCTTATCCTCCACTAGTCTTTTCTAGTTTCTAAAAGTGTCAATTTATTCACATTTGCTTTAAAAATTATAACAAATAATTTTAAAAAATAGTCATCAATTAAATAAATGAAATATTTGAACCACTAATGGTGGGCCGCGTTACGTGACCCTAAAGATATTAATAAACTTAGTCATGCACATCACTCGTTGTATGGTTATTAGGCATCAACTTAACCATTTGCTTTTACCTAGCACACATCATCCACAAAAGCTCAACTTATAAATTATGTTATCGTCCAACAACCCTCGTTTGTTAAGCTCAATAAAGTCTTTCTTACTCAAATTTTTTAACCCCATATGCCACAACATGGTTGAATCTCTCTCTACACTAGTTATACCTAAAACTACTATAGACCATATAAAGGCTAACACACGATTAGTTCTATAGGATTTCATAATCACTAGTGAGCCTTGCAACAACCTAAGTCTGTCATCTTTACCCTTATATATAAGCCATTCTTCATCTAACATAACGATCCAAAAAAGGTTTTATTTAACGTTGGACACATATCTCACAATCATTATCATTATCTCAAGTCATGTATATAACTTGAACCGAATTTTCCTCATCGCTTTTATATCAAGGGGTTCTTCATTCCATAATATGAGCTTCTCACCATCAAACAGTCTCATGTTTTCAAACCAATATTTGTTGGATGTCGTATGGGATGAAACTCTAGATTAGAAGACCTACTTACTATTGTACATGATAGTAGATGACATTAAACTATCAATTTATTCATAGTCATTCAACACCATTACCGAATTTGTAACATCATGCTTTAAATAACTTTCTCATTTCCTTCTCTCCGAGTATTTTTTACTGAGATGACCTTCCTTCTTCCACAACCAATATTTCAACTTCTAACCACTTACGATTCTTTTGATTTAGACCGAGATTTATCTCTCTTATTTATTGAATCTCTTATTCAACGTTTACATGTAACACACAGTTTGATACCTTTAAAGTTACATTTTAAAATTGTCTTCCTTTGAAGATCCTTTGGGTTTGGAGTACTCTTAACTTTAATCAATAAAATTGTCAATACACCTTCAGCATATAACTCAACATGGATTGTTACTTGATCATCATATTCTTCCTTCATCTCAACCAAATCCAAATCAAGAATGGTTCCATTAAAATCATCTAAGTTTCTTCGGATCTTCTTAGTATATCCATTTTTAGTATTATAATAGTTTCTTGAGATACAGTCTGTTGTCTAGGGAATTACTCGTGTAAATGGCTTTCAACCGATTCTGTATCCCTAACAACATAGGCTCTTCATAAAACTCCCAATTTACCTCATATCTGAAGTTCAAGATTCTAACATTATGGATTTTCGACAACACCTCAATATAGACGTCTTCTTCGAATCTCTTTTCAATGACAACAAACAACCATTTTTATATTAGGAAAACCCGAACCATAATACTACAAAGGTTAAAATCATTCTATTTGTTGAATTTA
Source organism: Limnanthes douglasii subsp. nivea (assembly GCA_036936605.1). Taxonomy (NCBI): domain Eukaryota; kingdom Viridiplantae; phylum Streptophyta; class Magnoliopsida; order Brassicales; family Limnanthaceae; genus Limnanthes; species Limnanthes douglasii. The sequence goes on along the minus strand of JAUPFV010000002.1, from coordinate 304,366,246 downwards.
TCAAGATCAAACTTAATAAAACTTATATTTGTGATATTCCTTGTGTTTCTAGTTAGATCCAAAACTCTAACCTCAAGATTTTGAAGATTACTTTGTAAGTAATATTGAAACATATAATAGGTCCCGAGTTACGAGAGAAAACGGGATTGTCCAACCTTGGGATCATTGCAATGAGAGTCTTATTCTAGAAATGGTTTATACGATTATAGCTACAATTAGTGGACTAATTTGCAAAATTTAGGGCCGATAGAGGCCCGATAGTATTTGAAAAAATATCATTGTAGCCGTGAGGCCCATGCAGTTTGTTTCTGTCAATACAAAATAATACTTTTTATCTCACTGTTAGTGACATGGCATATCATATGGGTTTTATCAGAGGTACTCAATCTGGAATGGATAATGCTTCTAACTATATTAAGGTCATTGTAATTAAGGGTATTCTTTACACCAATGATATTGTAGAAATGGTTGACAAAATGGCAGCCACGCCCTTGGGGAGGAACAAATGACACCTTGAAAGTAATTAATATACATAATTTTGGTTCTAAAAATTGAAGCTTTGATACTATCGTGGAATAATTTGGAGTTATGGTTCCTAATTTAAGCCAAGTCTCGCGAAAATTCTGCTTGAAAAAAGATTTTTCTACATGACTAAAGAAAACATAATTCTTTATGGCATAAATTTCATCCTCAACGAGAGAAGGGTTCAGGGAGTCATTCGTTAGGATGAGTTGGGCTTGGAGGATAACAGAATGTGTAAATTGACGTGCTTACTAATATTACTTAATTCATTCTTATTAAAAGAGAAGAGCGTAATTTGGAAATGCTTCAACTTGGAAAGGATGATCGACAAGATAAAACATTCGAGGGGAAGGTTTCAGTTATTTGTAATGATAGAAATATAATTAAGGTAGGGTTCCCACATATGGAAATATCATAAAGGTTTTTTGGCAAGGTGACTTGGGGTACTATGATACAGAGTAATAAGGGTTTGGTCAAAGGAATATGGGTAATCATAATGGTCAAAAGATTTTGGGAAACGACCATCCCAATAGTTATTGATAGGCAAATAGTCAATTCTAGAACAAATGGGATTTCTAGTTTGTTTGTTAGACTAAAAGAATTGAAAATCAGTACATTGAAAGTCAGTAAACTCGCAATTATAGCAGCAGTCATTGAAGTCATTTATATACGAGTTCTAAAGGTTTGAATTTCCCATTCAATTATCTGGCTTACGAATGACATTGAAGTAGCCCAGAGGAATCCGAGGAATGCCTTGGCAACAAGAGGAAACGATAGAGATATCTTGTTGAAGAGAGGAGCAATCAGAAGGGTTTTTTAACCCGTAGATAACATAAAGACGAAAGATGTGTTAGATGAAATACACTTAGATTCTATGCAGACCAAATTATACAAATAAGGTACATGTTGTGATTGGTCTTAAAGTGCCAAAAGGAAAACATAGAGTGCATAATACTATCAACTTTATTTTTTATAGCTTTAGTTTCTAATAAGTATACAAGAATAATGTGGTTCGAGAATAAACATTCGATAACGTTATCTTTTCAGGATGGGTCATTAAGACCACGAATATTCTAAGATCAGATAATCATAAATATAATGAAAAATAATAGGACTTACGGGGTGTATTGATCGAGGATCATATTATCCTGGAGTTTCTTATGAACAACAAGATTAATGACATGCATTTTAGATTGGTTAAAAGGAGAGTTAACTCATGTCCCACTTGATCAACATCAAGAATCTCTGAGTAGACTTGGACAAGGGTCGTGTTATCACTATAAGACCTTATGACTTCGATCTCCATAGAGTTTTCAACGTCTATGTCACCACCAAAACCTATAAGTTGGGCATTGTAATTTCGGATGCTTAGTGTGTCGTTGTCACTTGAGGATTTCAACAGAGGTTTTGGATTGGTTTCGACTATGGGTTCTTTTCTAGGCCAACATGGAGTACGAAGCGAGTTACTAGAGGGTGGAGAGACGTGAGGATCATGATAGTTCGCGATGATGTAACCAAACGACTAACACTTGTTACACGATGGTAGAAAACCTTGATATTCAATATGGAGAAGGGTGTACTTTCTCATTATTTGATTCTAAAAATATTAAAAAAAACTCATCAATATCATTCATAACAATGCAAGTTTTGGCAATACTTAAATGAACTTTATTTGGTAGGGGTGTCAACGTATATGAGGGTGCCAAGGAAATTTCCAAATATATTGATCCTTTTTTCTTACCCGATTTCGTGGGTGAGCCCATGAAACTGAACCCAAAGAGGTATAGACTTCAAAAGATCTTTCACCATGGAAGCCACTGGCTCTCATTTTTTGAAAAAGCTAGGATGACTGTTAAAAACTAAGGTGTTATCTCAAGTACATGGATGCGGTATCAGTAGTAGAAAACCAAAATAACATATAATGTGAGGGAGTTACCTTGCACTCTTGCAACCCATGCGTTCCCCATACATTTATGATAATAAATTAAATGTGGTATGATACTTATTTCTTACCAATGAAGTCCCTTAAAACACATTTCTTGCCAGTACATCATCTTAAACGTGGAGGTATTAAATCATCTAAACCATCATGTTTGACATGTTATCTTGGAAGGCAGCCACCAGACGGGCCCAACTTGGCAATGGTTGAAGCAAGATGGTGGTGAGAATAGGATGATTAACCGAATGCATAAACATAGTAAAAAAACGTGGTGCATGTGTGCTTGCCAGTAGGGTTAGTGAAGTGGAAGGGATTGTAAAGCATATTAAGAGTGATAAAAATTCGATAGCAAGGGCTCTGAAAGAGTCTAAGCGAGATATTGAAGATAAAGCTTGAGAGGTAGCGTAACCGCGATCATCACGAGACCGACTGATGATTCTGCAACAAGTGTTAAAAAATTGACAACGACTAAGGGAAGAATTACATTGGGGTAGTTCCTAGAGAAATTAAAGGCCCAAATAATGCATGTAGATCACGAATAGTAGAGGAGATGGAGGTGTGAATCATCGTGGATTGGAGATGAAAATGACATTTCATTGCGGTGTTGAGTGGGCGATGAAAGGGGTTAAAAATGCTAGATGCTCAGTTGGGGAAATATGACCATGAGTTTGATTTGAAAATTTGAGATACATTTGCGTCTTACCATGTTAGGATGGTTGAAGGACTTTTTGAGTTAGTCTTAAACATGGAAATTATTGGGTAAAGGGCTACGAAAAGAGGTGATAGACCTCAAAGTCTAGATTTAGCTATGCATGTTAAGGGATTTTCAACAAATATTTACAAGAAGTAACTTTATTGATTCGAGAATAAAATATGGTTTTCAGACAATTTTAATCCTATTTGTACTATTTACACAGCAGTTTCAGTTTCTCACTAATTACATAATTTCACTAATTTCGACCGTGGACATATAATTGTGGTAAGAGACCTATAGTCATGGTCATTACTATGTTTGTGGTGCATTATGTGGGTTGTCTAGTCAATAGTTCATTTAGTAAGTGTTGACTTCTTTTATGATCTCTTGATTAGTCGATACTGATGACTAAGCTTTATGAATCAGTATATGTGCATCATTCCTCGATAGGCCTCGCTTTGCTTGTTACTTTTAGTGTGTGGCTTTGCTCGGTGGGGCCTCTGCTCGATGAGACCCCAATTGATCTTGCATTAGTTTATTACCTCTATTCGGTTTCTTTTTTCGTTCCATATGAATTCTGCTCAGTTGCATTTCATAAGATGACCTTGACGTCCCTCGTTTGGGCTTCGACACGATCGTTGTTGGTTGGTTGCATCAATACTTCCCTACCAATAGTTCTTCTAGAAGCAAACTAAATAGGATAATAGGTTGCTCTTATAACCAATGTTGGATCATTGCAGTCACTCAATCGATGGTGCCAAAAATAATTGTGAAGAAGAAAAAGAAATCCAATAATGTCGGTAGTGAGGGCACAAAATCTAAATTCGAATGTAATTTGTTTCTAGAGAAGAATTTTGCTAAGGTGACATCCAAATACATTTGTTCGCGAAGATGTTACAGTGAAAGTTCCCTTTTTTGGGGATCAACCTTTGCAAACCCATAAGAATGAAACCTGCATATATACCAATATCTTTGACTAGGGTCTTCGCTTACCCTTACCTTCTTTTATTCGTGACTTCTTTAGCTTCATAAATATATGTCCTAAACATCTAACAACCAATGGTTGTAGAGTGTTATTAAACGTAGTACTAAGCTCAAAGGTGTTGGACATCCTTGTTTGTCTTACGGATTTCCTGGTAGTAGTCGATGTTTCAAAGTTGGCCAGATCCTTTTTCTTTTATCTCCACCTGTCTGGGTGAGAAGACTGGTAGATTTACCTACCTCTAATAACAATTGAAAACACACTTTTGTGTATGTATTGGGAAATTTGGAGTACGAAAGTGCTGTTATGAATCTACAACTATAGAGGTGGTGGATATCTAACTGTAAGGGTTAAATTTTACGTAGGTAGTAGAAATAAACTTGGTTAACGATATGTCGCCGAATTGATATTTTTGCTTGCAGGTGAAGGCAAACATCAGGAGTGGTGTAGATAAGGGTTATCATAGGTGCGACAAACCCTCTGCTCAAGTTAATTATAATTTTATATAATTTTTTTTGTTAAGTTATCAATATTATGAAATGAAATTAGATTATCCATAACCAATTGAGTTTTAAATTTTACAAAAAATCACTTCATAATAAATTATTCCAACAATATCCCTCAACACACATAACCTTGAACAATTAGTTACTTCTAACTTTCAATACTCCATATCTTTCAAATCCTAACTCAAAAGATATATTATAAATAAATAAATGTATATATATATATATTGTCAATACGAACAAAGCGAAATCCATTACTAGTATTTTTGGATAATTATTTTCTTTTTTATTTTCGCAACCAAATTACATGTATTTCGGCAACTAGAACATAATTATTTTTCAGAATTATTTTGTAACCAAATTGCATGTATATTTGCAATAAGAAAAAAAATAGTTGTTTCACACCCATTTAACACTTATTTTACAAAACAATTTTGTTTTTTATTTTTTCACACAATAAAACTTATTTAGCAATCAAAGTTCTATTTCTGCAACTATTTCCTTTTTATTTTCATAACAGATTAACAAGTAATTTTACAACTAGAACATAATTTGTTTTTAGCAATCAAATTACATGTAATTTCGTAATTGGAAGACAATTACTTTTTTGCAACCAAATTACACGTAATTCCACAACTAAAAGTCGATTGTTTTTTCTAAAATTATTTTCCAATAAAATTACACGTGATTACGTAACTAAAAAATTAAAAAAAGTATCTTATATGAATCTACTTTTGTTCGCCTTAAGAAAAAACAAACCTAATTAAAATTGTCGAATACTTTTTTTAAACTACTATTTGAAAGATATGACATTTAAAAAACTAGGATAAATAAAAACACATAAAGATATTTTGCAATACTAAATGATTATCTATAAATAAACATTTATGCTCAAATTATTATTTGCAAATAAATAAAATTGAATATTAGTAGATTAAATTTTTTAACTAAAGAAAATAGGTCAAAATTTATTGATTATGAGATAAAATCTTAAAATGTACCACATATTACGTCGGGTCCGCACGACTTTGCTTTTAGCACTTCTAAAAAAGTCTCATACTAGTTGAATTATGTTCTTACTGATATACCATCGATCTTTTCAATGTCTAACCAATGTGGGACGTGGAACTTTGGCCTCCATCTTAACGAATCCTCTTCTCGAACAAAGTACCACTCTAGCCTCCTCTCAATTGACTTTCATCCACCCACGGATGTACTGCTCACCATAGGGGCTACCTGAACCATAAAGGCACTACAAATGTAACTGCTCACCTCCTATTAGACCACCACTATCTTGTTCCTTAGCGTCATTTCAATCAAGTATCACTGTCTCGATACACTCCAATCAAGCCACACCGTTTGATGAGCCATGGTCACTTCGAGCTACGATATCTGGAGCATATCCTTCACCTTGAACAAGGCTTCTCAAGAAATTTCACCTCCATCGCGTTCTGTTTGGGCCTGGAGCTCTGATACCATTTTTTTGGAATATGGGTACCGCATATTCTGTCTTAGTATATAAGTACGGACAACCCGATCTCCACACTAATATGATATTCTCCGCTTCGGAACCAAAGGCCAGCACGACTTTTCTTTTGGTCCACTTCCAAAAAAACTCAAACTAGTTGAGATATGTTCTTACTTATATACCATTAATCCTTTCTATACCTAACCAATATGGAACGTGGAACTTTAGTCGCACCATTCTAACAATGTGAGTACCAATGTGGAATGGTATCAGAAAACATTCTAATAACGTGAATACCAAGTGATATTGAATAAAGCCTAATTTTTTTTATAGTTTTTTCATCCCAATTGTTTAATCGTTTTACATCAGAGGAGAATCCAAAGTGGTGCTAACAATCAACCACCTAATGTAAAAGGCGGACATCAGATTCTATTCTATTCTGCCTATTGATAAAAACTTTAACTAATAAAAGTTTAAGGCCAAAGCTATTTCTTCCATATTATTTTTTATTTCCTCCATCTTTCAAACTTTCAAAAACACTAGTGACTTGCTTTTACCAAATTACCCTTATTTTTATTTCAAATTTATCACTAGATGCCATTTATCTAATTAAAAGTCTTATATGAAAAAACACAGCATTAACCTAACTTTAATCCAAGATATATGATTCTACCTCTAAAATCAACCCTAAAACAAAGAACTTCATTTTTATTGAAGATTAATCATGGAAAATGAAGAAACCCAAACAAAGCCGGAGAACAGCACTCAATCGACAAACAATGTAATTTAAACTTGTTTTTACGTTTTACAACTTCGTAGCTTGAAAACACCTATTTCGAAACTTATTTTTTTTTCAGCTAAACCCGTTTTTACAGTTCTGAAAAAAAAAAATAACTATTTCTGAGTCGGGAATTAGGAATCAAGTGTAATTTTTTTAAAAAAATGTGCATCGGATTCCGAGAGGGCCACTCGGAATCAGTTGCAATTTGAAAAAAAAAATGTGCAACTGATTCCGAGAGGGCAACTCAGAATCAGTTGCAAACCCTCTGTCTCGTTATATTATGTGATAATTTGTTCACTGGGACATTGCACTTGATTCCGAGTGACCCTCTCGGAATCAAGTGTAAAACACCAGTGTAAGAAAAGCATGGTGCTCGCTATTAAATATAATCAACCTATTGCCGTCTTCAATTCTGTGATAAATAAGATACGAAAAAGTAGGCAACATAATTTATTTGTATACATGTCTACACCTAAACATGTTTTCTACCAAGTGTCACCGATCTTTTAACATTTACCGTATTCAATAGTTCAACCAAAGGTGCACTTACGAAGACGTAGTACAGACTTCTAATCCCTATTTTATAACCACCTAAAAGGTTCTTCTTTTTTCTAACATCCATCTACAATATCAATCACACACACTGTTCTGAATTTTTTTTTGCCCACTGAGCATGTGATTCCGAGTGCCCTACTCGGAATCACATGTTTTTTTTTTAAACCGAGCAACAACTGATTCCGAGAGGGCCACTCGGAATCAGCTGCTGCTCGGTTTAAAAAAAAGCATGTGAATCCGAGTAGGGTACTCAGAATCACATGCTCAGTGGGCAAAAAAAATTCATATCAGTAGGATATCCCAAGGCAGACCCAAGATCAAACCCTAATCGATTCTAACAATGAAATCAAACTCCAAATGAAACCCTAATCGAATCTAACATAGAATTCTAACTTCAAACCCTAATCGAAATCGAACAACAAAATCTAACTACAAACCCTAAATTTAATAATGGGGAAGAACCTAGAATTTCTTTCTCCAAGCTTTCTTTATCTTCGAATCAGCTGTTGTAAGGTAGTGATAAGTGAAAAATGGGTTTTCTTCTTTGTAAGGTAGTTCTCTAGGGTGAAGAATGGGCTTTGTTGTACTAAATTGGATGGGTATGTTAGGGTAATAGTTTTGTGAAGAAAAAATGGGTAAAAGGTCAATTTCGTAACTTCCTTTATGGAGGAAATAACATGATGGAGGATTTTTCAAATGATGGAGGAAATAAAAAATAACATGGAGGAAATAGCTTTATGAAAGTTTAATTCCCATAGAAAGGGTAAGCTTTTGTCCTTTTAAAATTAGTGATCCAACCATGAAAATTATTGGACATAAATTTAGGTTCGTAAATTAAAAACTAATGAAATTTTATTTGCAATAAAATAGTTTTTGTTAAAAGGAGAAGCTAAAACTCTTCCGTCTTGGAGGAGTTTTATATATTTGGGTTTTTTCCTACAATAGAGATATAATCATACCAAACAAATAAAATGATCTCTGAACCCACTTACTTAAACAAACCTCTTTATTCAAGAATTCAGGATAAAATTCAGGATAAAATTTGCCTTGCTTGATTAACAAAGATTAAAACAAGCCTCTTTATTCAAGAATTCAAGATAAAATCTGCCTTGCTTGATTAACAAAGATTAGGCGTGTTAGCTATGTCTTCGATTTCATGATTAGCTCTGCACCTTACTCGTAGTAAGGCATGAGTTTGTTTTTGGGTGCACTCCCAAAATGCCTCTTGCTAGTTGAGGTGGGCTCACACTTATATACACTCTTTTATACTTCTTGTTAGCAATATGGGAGTGGGGGTCCTCTATGGGATGAAGTTTATTATTCACCGCTCAAGCAATTTTTTATGGTTTTTGGCTAAAATGACCTTTAAATTGTGTGGCTTGTTAGGGTCAGCAACAAAAACCTTGAAAATGTGGAAAGCAACTATTTGTTATTTAGGAGTAATTGTTTTTTTTCTACGGGCATTGTTGAACGGCCGATTGACTGCTGCGAATCATCGTGTTATGATGACCGAAAACAAGGCAAGGTATTCACTAAATAAAAAGAGTTTCCTAAATAATCATCGTTGAGCTTCACTAGCTTGTGGTCCTTTATAGTTTATGAACTTCAAAAGATAATCAGTGAAGTCCATATGCTCATCCATAAGCTTATCAAGCCCAAAGCTTTCCAGAATTATTTCTCTAACTGTCTGATCCAATTTCGATACAATCTCCGTGTAGGATTTCACAGCTTGCCAACAAAACTTTAACAATAAGCATTCCAATTGTGCCTATCAACTAGTTATCAAATAGAGGAAAAAATTATGAACCTGAAAGTTATGTTCCCTTGTGGCAAAGGCTTCAACTTCTTGTTGGACGGTAGCATCATCAATGGCCATGCTCTCAAACAATGGTATTATAGGGTACCCTCAGCTGTAGCTACGATATGGATTTTTACATGTATTTCTCAGTTTGACTTTTAAAGGGAAATCAAAGAGCTCCTCCATATGTACAAACATCTCTTGTTTTAGCTCTACCGGAACTTTGTCGAATTTCGCCTCAAAACAGCCGTAGATTTCTAGAGCTTTTCGAACTCCATCTTTAATCAAGTCCTTGTCAGAAATATCTCCACCAACTAATATGATATTGTCCGTTTGGGCGAATAGTCCCGCACGATTTTGCTCTTGGTTTACTCCGGAAGGATCTCACTTTAGTTGAGATATTTTATTCACTTATAACCTTTGTTATGAGATGTCACATGCTGTGTATGGTTTGTTTTAGACCGTATACCGCGTTTATATTGTTGAGCATATAAATGACCAAATTTCGCTATAAACCTCCATGGATTTGAAAGTATATAAATTTTTCCAAAAGATACAAATCGTGTAGAAAAAAAGAAGTGTTGTGGTTTCTTGAATAATTGCTGAAGTCCGGTAAAAAATTTAAAATTGAAAATATTTTAGAAGTACAAACTTTCATCCAGTTAAAATCAAAGTTTTGTTTGGGACAATTGAATAAGAATACATGTATTTTAGTTTTTTTAACCATGCATTTTAATACGTATTTCAACCAACCAATAAAACTTTTTCAACTATAGAAAAGAAAGATAACTTTAATCCAATATACTGTGTTTTGGATTTGAATTTAAAATTGACTATTTTTTGAAAATACAAAATTTTAACACCTTTTCACAATAAGTAAAGCAAGACCAAACCCGTTCGCTAATCATTATATATTTTTACGCTCCACACTTACCAAGGTTTTTATAATAGTAATGCACGGTCAACTCGATCGCTAATCATTATATATTCTTACGTGCGCTTGCGTTTTATTTTTTTTAATTTATTCGATAAAATATTATGATTTTATTAATTGACCGATCAATTCAATTATACTAAAATATTTAACACATCATCATCGACCAATTAATATAATTATTTATTAAAAAGATATCAAAATATATATATTTGTTTAAAAATGACAATGTCGGCATATCAAATTTAAATTCGATTTATGGCATCGTAATTTCAAAACCGATATCTTCTTTTCTTTTTAAGCTAAAGAGACTTTTATAAAAATTAGTGATCTTTTCAAAAGATTTACAAAAGTATAGACCTAAAGTAATATTACAAAATTATAACTTGAAGCGGGTCCAAAATCAAATCTCTTAATTTCGGTGTCGTAGTTGTACGATGAAACGCAATCGATATTATTCTTTGATACATGTCTCCAGCAATAAAAAAAAAGCAGCAAAACATGAACAATTTTCGGATAATTTTTTACCTCTGATTTCTTCTAGCTGTTTTTCCTTCTACCTTTCTTTAAATTTTGAATGTTGAAGCAAGTAATTCCTTTCTACTATTATTTCTGAAATTTCATTCAAAGCAATTAGTTTTCTGTTTTTATGTAACCTATCGAAAAGCCGTCTAAAAAAAATTATAAATTCTAGTTGGACAGAAGGTTTAAAAGTTTTATAACTCATCTTCATCTTACATTTAAAAGGCTTAAAAGAAATTTTATGCTTTTTTAAAAAAATATCTTACTTTTTTATATTCAAATTGGATAAGTCCAAACAAAAATACGTTACCGCCCTACCCAGTTTATTAATGTGACGCAGTCTAAAGATGGAACTTCCTTAAAAAAAAAGCAACAAGGAAAGACCCTCTATGTAAATATTACTTTATTTAGTTTATATTTTGATAAAAAAGAAAATATGTATAACGATTTGATCCAACTGTCGATATGATTTACACACTTCTATATAAAATTTTATATAAATGCGGAGCTTAAATTCGTTGGCTTTTTTGAATTGTATCTTCGCCAGCTATTATTCAGTACTAAGATTATGGACTGGTGTATCAATATATTAGTATATAGTTAAGAGTTGAATTAATTTTTTTATACGTACTCTCTATATTCTGTTATATATTTTTAATACAATTTAATGATAAGAAGACAAATCTGGCTCGTGAGAAAACAATATATAAGGCGTAAAAGTTGCCACACAATAGAATGACACACTAACACGGTCCGTTATTCTCGCAATGATTGAATAGGACGGGAGGTATATTTCATTGGAGTAATAGTGGATCAGTTGGCATGGATCTCCTTTTTGGTTTAGTTTGGTTTTTTAAACTTTTGTAAGTAAATAATTTTTAAATAGTTTAATATAATTTTGGATGATTCGGTTTTTCAAATTTTAGGTTTTTAATTTTCAAAATTTAATAACCAATCAAAAGTTACATAATTTCTTTTTGATTTGGTTCATTTGCCAAAAATAAATTAATCAATACATTAAATCCATTGAGTAGCAAAGAAAAAATTGGTCACCTCTTCTTTTGATACACCATTTCATTAGAAAACCAAACCAAATGAACCAAATCGAAAAGAAATTATGTAACTTTTGCGTGGTTGCATGGTAAACCATATGTTATACGATCGATGCAAGTTCATGAATATTTTTCATCTTTGGTCTTATCAAGATAATTTCCGTATACTATTGTCAAACAAATAGGTGATACATACTCTTGCAGTAATTTGAAAGGTTTGAAATCTGGAAAATTGTGAATAAAGCGACACTTGCTTAGCTCTATGGATTCTTTTATTGTCGAATATTGCATCGTTAACAAGCCACGAACTTTCTCCCAAAAGTCTTCGAAATTCAATTGGTTTGACCATGTATATTTTCTCAATGTAGCATGCTAGCTTTCCGCCCCACTCGAGGTGTGATTGTTAAAATACATGATTTTGCTAATGTATGCATGCACAAACCTCTGTTTATATGGTGTAATCCACGAATCTATGACATAATCGAACAGTTTATCGTGTTCTATGAATATCTTCCGCATCTTAGCTAACCTCTCATTCATCCGGTAAATGGTGGTGGATGAAATAACGTCCTTTAGGTGGCCAAAAACGTGTTAAACTTGTGCCATCTTTAATCAATTTTTTAGTTTTCCCACTAATATTATTGTTGATATACCATTCGCATAATCAAATCAAGTGCACGGTCCATGATTATACCACAAGGAAACTCACAATCTTTTTCCTCAATTACTATTTTAAACATCCCAATGGTCCTTCTTAGTTGTCTTGTTTTTCTTTCGCCATGAATGTGAAGCCAATACAAAATGTTTTATTGGTCGATGTTAGCCTGAATAATTCGAACCAAGGCATCACGTACCTAATAACTTTGTATGTGTTATTAATGATTAGAAACCGCGAGAAGATCCCTAGTAAATCGATACTAAGCAGGTGAGTAAAAAATAAATTGATTATCACATTCAAGCCATCATTCGTCGTCCGTTCCTAATACGTGTATTTGTTCATTTGTAATTTTCCTAGCAAGCATTTAATTTGCGAACGATCACCATTTTCAACCAATCTTTTTTTAAAGTGATTGGAGACGTGAAGGATATTGGACGCATTATCCGGATCGACCTTCTTTAAGGCACCAAATATTTGATGTAGAAACATCGACGAGCTATATTTCCTTTAGTTTTAGTTCTGACCATTGAAAGATCCTTGCATATACACAATTGGATCATGGTTGTTTTTTCCGGAAAGGAAACCTAAGGCCCACTAATCATCACCTTTAATCGAATTACCTACAAAATTAGAAGGGCAATTGATGGTTTTGTTACTAGTATGGTCGCACTCTTTAATGGTAAACTTAAATATACCGGATTTCTCATATTTATAATATACTCTAGTTGTTCTTCCTCTATTCTCCGGTTCCCTAGATGTTATTTTAAATGGGAATCTTAGCGACTTGCCCGTATCTTTGACCAACTCGATCATCGACTCTAGGATATACTCCTCGCGAGTTAAAAAATAATGACCGTAGTCCATAACAAGTGATACTTCATATTGGGTAACCTCCTCCAATAGATATCAAGTAAATAAATCAATAAAATCGGGATTCGAGTTTAGTTAAGGCCACTTTGCCATACATAAGGTGGATTGTGCGTTCATTCCACCATGCCATGGTGAAATGATGGATCCGTCATACATGTGACAGAATTATGAACCATTGCGCCATATAATTGGTGTGAGATACATCGGTTCCATATTTGGAATGACGATGAGCACTATCTAGACGTGATTTTATGGTGGAATCAAGCAAAATATGGGTTTTAGAAAACTTTGCATTTTTGAAAAAATAAAAAGATGGAAACTTAGGTACCTCTTTTGCGTCCATGATGTTCTGTAGAAGAACCGGTTCTTTCTCTATTTCGTTCATTTTTTTGAGACTTTGAAAGGTTGGAGAAAATAGGGTTTCTCGTAAATTTGGAAGTGAAAGGTTAGGCTTTACTAGATTTTTGGTTTTGCAATTTAATGAAGGAAATGATGAAATGAAACATAAATAAACAAAGTCTCAAGGATTGTGACGAGGAGGTAGCATGCGCTGTTTTTTGACAAGAATTGTTCCCTAAATATTTAGAGGATGAAACTACAAAAAGAAATGCTTTTAATTTTTAGGCTTTAATGGTTCAAGTAAAAAATATTATTAAAGTGGATGAATTAATAATGGTTTAGATATGGCCTAACTTATCTCAATGACACCCATGATAAGAAAATTCTCCCACAAATCAAGGCTATCAGAGTAGTACTTCACATTTTTAAGGACCTTCATGACTGAGGATATCTGTTAATTTTCCTCCTCGGTCTAGATCATTATAGTTGTTGGCTTCTACTTAACCACCACCTCATATTAGGTCGAATCGGTGGGTGAGACCAAATTATTTTCCAGATTTAACTGAAAAGATGGCAACAACGTTTAAATAGCTAAGAACCGTGTCAATTTTTGAAAACTTCCACCAATAGATAGACCAAATGTGGAGTGAAATTGTAATTTTTATAAATACCACAATGATACTTGGCATGATATCTTAAATTTCATACCTCTAAAGAAAGAAATTCAGATTTTGATAGAGATTGGTAAGATGACAACGTTTGGACAAGAAGGTGGTCGACATATTCTGAGCGTTAATCCATCATCACAACAAGGTGTAATTATATATTCGAAGCAAGAAAATAAATTGTTGATATCTGAGCCTAGAAATAGCATCAATATGTCTTTGGAATATCTTGATCCCAGTTCGAATCGGAGGCTGGTATTGATTATGAGTTACCCAATGGTACAAGGAAGAGTTCCAAGCTTGTGCGAGTATTTTAAGTCTTTGGAAAATTTTGAAGGAGATATTATGGCTGGAAATACTAACAGATATTAAGTAGGACATATGGTAAACCTAACTACTGAGTTGGAAGGAGGAATTTACTATTCACCTTTATGAAAATAGTATTATACCTTTCATTTTGTGTTGATGAAGATGATTTAAAAGCGGTAGATGGTCATCATCAAGATGCAGTAATGATTGGAGCATAAATAACAGACAACAAGGTTCGACGAATATTAATTGATACTGGCAGTTCAACTAATGTATTATTTCTGTCAATAATGTTAAGATGCGTAAGCCATTTGCAATTCTTTGATCAAGCGCAAGTTGTTAGAGAATTAGAAGTTGAAGTTTTATTAGGTCGTGGTCCATTTAAGAAAATAGTTGAAGTATTGTTTATGCTAGTTAATTTTTTGACGAGCCACAATGCCATTTTGGGAAGATCGTGGTTATCAAAAATACGTGTTTTAGCTTTCGAAGTTCATCTATGTATAAGATATATGATTGAGGACCGTATATGGGTCGTTCAAAGTAGCCAAAAACTAGTTAGGGAGTAAAATGCGACGACTTTGCGCACCAATAAATGTTTGAATATTGATATAATAACTAAATAGCGGTTAGAGGGGCCTTCTTTGGATGTGGATAGAGTGGTTGATACAAGGGAGACCCTAGGTTCATTAGTTTACGATGAGAATGTGCAGGTTTATTTTATTCCTAATGAAAAGAGTTTGCGGATGGGAATATTGTTATCTTCAATCTTACATTATCAGCTACTTAGATACTTGTCAAAAAAATTAAAGATTTTTGTTTAGAAAACCGAAGATGTTATACGGGTTCCCTAAGAGGTGATTTGACATTGCTTGGCAGTTAACCAAAAAATTAGACCTATTATTCAAGAAAGAAGGAATTGTTTGGTAAAAAAGTCTGAAAAATAGTAGTATAAGTATATGAGCTATCTAAAGTACGACATATTCGAGAAGCACATTATTCATTTTGGATTTTAAATCCTGTTATTGTGAATAAGAAAAATGGAAAATGGAGTATTTATATTGATTTTACTGATCTCAATTGAGCATGTTTGAAGAATCCTTTTCCAGAACGAAAAATATTTATCAACTTGTTGATTCAACATCGGGTAATAAGATTCTTTCTTTCATAGATGCTTTCACAGGGTATAATAGATCTAGATGAATCCTAATGATCAAGAAACTAATATGTTTAGTACTAATATAAGATTGCATTGTTATCGAGTTATGCCTTCCGGTCTCAAGACTGTTGGAGCTACGTATCAAAGACTAGTGCGAAATGCTTTTGCCACTCAAATTGGGAGGAATACAGAAGTTTACTTAGATGATGTGTTGGTCAAAATCTCTACGGATGAAGCACACCTACGTCACTTAATATAAAATTTCTCGAATTTGAGGGTTATTCGTTTAAAATTTAACCCATAGAAATGTACCTTTGGAGTTAAGTCAGGAAACTTCTTGGGATACATAATAAGTGAAAAAGGGATAGAAGCTGATCCATAACAATTAAAATCTTTGATAACAATGACTCCACCTTGGTCTTTTAAAAAAGTGGAAATTTTGACAGGTAAGTTGGTAGCTCTAAATAGATTCATATCTAGATCTGTAAATAAATATGCTTGTAAATAAATATGCTCCATTTTTTCAAGTGTTAAGACAATCAAAGGAATTTTCATGGACACTAGAGTGTGATGTAGCATTTTCAAAAATTAGAGAATATTTATCATCCCCATAAGTTTTGTATAAGCCGCTTTTAGGTGAAGCAATTGTTCATATATATATATATATATATATATATATATATATATATATATATATATATATATATATATATATATCATCGTCTCGGGTTATGTTGTAAGCGCATTCTTGGTAAGAGAAGTAGATGGATTACCACAACCGGTATATTATGTGAGTAAAACTTGTCTTGCTTCAGGAAAAATGTATTTGAAGCTAGGGAAATTAGCTCCAGCTTTGGTTGTAGTTGGTCGAAAGATATGTCATTACTTTCAAGCCCAATCTATCATTTGTACGAGCATTATTTCCATTGAAAAATGTACTGGAAATACTAGATATTTATAAGAGAATGACAAAGTGGTCCGTGGAATTAAGATACTATGACATTGACTTTATTCCTCGAACAACTATCAAGGCTCCAGCTTTAGCATATAGTTTTTTCGAATTCCATTTGAAATGTTCTGATGAGGAAGGAAATGATGTAAGTACATTACCCACATCAGAAAAATGAGTGGTTAAAATTGATAGACTCCAGTGCTTTAGGATCTGGAGCAGGACTCTAGTTAATAGCTCCATCTGGTGATACTATGTATTAAACAATACGGTTCAGATTTAGTGCATCGAATAATGAGGCAGAATACGAGGCAGCATTAGCTGGATTAAGACTTGCAAAAAATATGTGGAGCTACGAAAGTGGATTTAGAAATGGATCACAACTTTTATCGAATCATATGTTGGGAATATTAGAGGCTAAGAAGGATCATCTTATCAAGTATTTGCGAGAATAAAAGGGTTGACACTCTTCTTTGACAAACTAATGATTGAACATATTAACCGAGGAGAAAATATTGTTGCAGATTCTTTACTAACCTTTGCTTATTCAGAGGGTTATCTTTGGATTTTATTACAAGAGATTCCATCCATAATGACGAAATCCGAGGCGTTCCAATATTCTAAGGAGGTACTTTGACTCCACCCTTACTGAGATGTTTGGGCAAAAACGAATCTGGAGTAATTTTGTTCGAATTGCATGACATAGAAGGCTAGAAGGCTACGCTTATTGTGGTTTTAAATTTTTGGAAAGAATAGTATTAGTGACAGGATATTATTCGCCTACCAAAATGAGTTATGCTAAAAATTTGGTACAAAGTTGTAAACTTGTCAAAGATTTGCAACTACCAATGTCCGTTGTAATTTCTCTAATTATACATTTTGAGTTTTAAGATCAATAAATGATTGGATAATGTTGTAAATATCTCTACATGTAACGATATCTTCTTTTACAATAATACACTAATTATATAGTCAGAAAATGGTAAGTATAAGTAAATCAATTGAGTTCAGACGTCCCGTTGAGCTATTTAACGCACTTGAGTACTCAAAAAACTAGTACATATTTGTAAAAGGTCCGAAAAATAAATTTGTTCAGGGTAACCAACCTTTCCATGAGAATTTGACATAACTAATAGGTCAGGGTGGCTCTATGGTCGTTGATTTGCTAACTGAACTGAGTATGCTTCATTTATTTTTAAGTAACCAAATACCATATAAATTTTGTGAAATGAACTCTGAATGTACATGTTTTCTTAATTAAGTTTGAGGTTGATTACTTGGAGTTTGTTGGAGGTTTCTTCTAGGTTTGCAAGATGTTTATGTTCATCTCAGATGGTGACTAACATATGATTAATTTATACCTAAATGCTATGACCAATTTGGTTGGAGACAGATTTATTTACCAAGAGTTAGTGTGTTGCACTTAAATTTTTAGACAAAAATGCATTACCTTGTAGCAGTATAGACCTCGCTCGAAGATCGTGTGATCTTCTTCATCAGGATTCATGGAAATATGATTCAAAATTTAAAACACATCCATAAATAATAGATTTTTTTCAATAAAATGGCATCCACCAGTAGGTCATTATCAAGAAATTAGATATTTCTGGCACGCTTAGTTGAAGTTGTTAAAGTTTACACACATCCTCTATTTGTATTTTATTCTTGACAAAGATCAGGTTCGCAATACGGACAAGGTAAAAACTTCCCTCATGTAGTCAATTTGGTTTAATTGTTTGACATAAAAAATGATTGAGATTGTAGAGCTCTTTTTAGGCATGCCTTACACGAACTATGCATCATATCATAAGTGTAACTTTTTCAACTGATTCCGCTCACTTTATTATTTATGAGGCATCCCTAGAATATTTCTATATCATCAAATACATATCCCAAATCCCGACTATTTAGAATTTTGGTGGAGCAAAGAAAGTAACATATCATTCTCTGTAAACATTATTGCCTCCACGGATTATGCCATTTTTTCCATTGGTAATATAAAGTATGTATTGATGCATAGTAGATATGATAATGTGTATTTTATTAGGCTATAGTTGACTGATGACAGAAGTGTATCACGATAGACTTTATATTATCATACATAAGCAATGTATTTTATTGTTTTCCTCGTCTAATGAAGATATATGGCCTTAGCTTACCGGGTATTGGAATCTCATATTTATCGAACCTATAAGTAGTCTTTTAGAATATGATAGATATATTATAGCTCATATTTTACATAGCTTTTTGAAAAACATATTCTAAGATATTCACGTGTCAAGAATGATTCTTCAAACTTTGGCTCTTCTAATTTTATAGTAATGATTAGTGCATCCTTATGGGGGCCCAATATCCCTCGTAGGTCGTCATCATCGAAAGTAATAAGAGATTTTATAGTAGTGGATTGAAGTATCGTAGATTTGTTGGACCTCAAGGTCACCCATATAACCCTTCTAAGAAGAATATTAGATTCATGTGCGGGTGTTCCCCTCAATAATTATTTAGACTATTTTCTTATTTAGACCGAGAGACAAGAGTAAGTTACAAACCTCATATAATGAGATGGCCTAGCTTGTCGGTGGCTTTATAACTTCATCTTTTTATGGAGAGGCCCTATAGTTTTCCATCGTTGATAAAGTTTTGAATATCATCTCTTAAGGTCTTATACTTTTGGGTATGATGGCCAATGTTGTTATGATATTTTCAAAATTTGTTCGAGGTCCATATTTTCTCTATTTTATATGGAACTAGACTAAATATTTAGCTCGATCCTAAATCATAGCTATGCATTGGGTGAGCATAATGTATTGTGTATATAAACCTTTATATTGTTAAGAGTCTTGACCCATGACACGTCTTTGGTTATTGTTTTGAGAATTCTTATTTTCAAAATAACATCATCGTCGAGACATTTTGGCACTATGTTTGCTTAATTAAATTAGATCCATATGGAATGGCTCATGTTATGCACATATTGGATAATAAAAAGGATATGTGTTCGGCGTTCCCGACATTCTTGCTTGGTTGGTTTTGTTTATTTTTTTTCTTTCTTTACTTGAGAAAAAAAGTAACCGGAAGTTCAAATCCGTACATTTCATATTTTGTTTTGCCAACACATCAGGGAGGATGCTTTGGTGTTAACGAATCCATCATATTGTGGAACTTTTTTGTTTTGACAAAGCTCTTGGTATATTAGCACATACGACCATTCAGGAAATACGACCATTCATTTCCTGTTTATAGTGAATATCTATTCTTATATTCGCAAATTACCTTATTCCCAATTAATTAATTGTGAAATATATTCCATAATGATTTGAGTGTGTGAATTAAGCACATAGAGAATGATTTGAACTATAATACTTCTTAATTGTTTGAATATTCAGGGTAAACCGCTTATTAAAAATGTTAGAGACATAAGGATGCAACTAGAATGTATCTCAAGTTTTGCCCCTTCTTTATCTAAGGCATCGATCGGTGTGACCCGGGGTCTAATTATTCACGCGTGAGATGGAATGAGGATTCTTTTTATTATTGTGTCATACGATTATGGGCCAAAATGAGGTGTTCGAATACAAAAACGAGGGTTTGGTAGTGATGATGAATAAAACGACAGAGTCACTGCCACTCTGTTATCAGTCTCGATGGCGTTCATGAGATTGGTTGCATTGGCGAGTTCGATAGCGCATGCGATGATGATGTTAGTTTTTATCAATTAATCACTCTTCGTATTGGCCCTGATAACATCCGTTTTAGAGAGTCTTCTATCATGGTGATATTTTATATGTGTTTCAACGTATCAAGCGGTTGGCCTCCTTACAACAACGTTTGACAAAAGTGGTGAAAACATCGACTCTAATGGAAATCTAAACCTTTATTTCTCTATTTGGTTTGATATTTTAGTGTGACTTTTATTGTTTTTATTGAGCAACGATTAGTTGTTTATTGATATTATATATTGGATGAAAAGAAAGGTATACTTTATGACCTCCTTACAACCTCATCTGTATAATTTCGTTGACTTTAATTTAGGCATCAACCTAGCCTAAAAAAACGTAAATTTTTAAGGTTTTTCATTTCATAAAGTGTTCTGGAAAAATACCGAGGAGGTTTTCCCATCGGTAGCAACACACACCACGATCTTGTAACAATTTTTCAAATTATTTTTAGTCTAGAAGAACATATTGGACAATTCACGTAGACATATTTTAGTATACTTTGAATATGCGGGTTGAATAAGGGGTTCAACATCGGATGTTGTTCGAGCTATAATAGGCTTAGATTAGAAAACACATTATTATCTTGAGGGTTTTTCTAATTCATTATTTGGTTATTCTTGGGTCTAACTCGTCCTAATATTTTACTTTGATGGTGATGAGAAAAAGTTTGGCTCGTTTTATCAGAATAGAAATGGTCTCGCCTTGGGCGGTGACTTCTGCTCCTACTGACCTACTCTCAGTCATACGAGTTCAAGAAAATTCTACCTTTAGATGTTTAGTATGTGACCAATATGGTCTCTAATCTTGCCTTCACAAGTGGTTAGGAGAAAAGCGATACGTGGTACCAAAGAGGTTGATGCATTATCGTCGTTAACAAAATTATCTAGCTGATGTGGGTAATAAACCATTATGCTAACCTTTAGTTAGACTTCGAGCGCATATTGAACATCATGTCTCTAGTTGTGAGGAGTTCATCTAGGTGTAAGTTGCATAAATAATCCATATGTTGTTGCATCTAGAGGATCAGATCAACGAGATTCTCTACTATTGGAATGTAATCTTTGATAATAAATGATTTTGACATGGTGTGACATAGTGCTATTTGGGGTATGAGGTATTTAAAACATTTGATATCTTAAAAAAACCTCGATTTTCACACAAAACTCCAATTGGTGTGAGTTCTTCTAATCCGGTTATCTTAAATACTGATTTAACCGAATTGGAAATAATAATAATATTATAGTAAAGTTTTAAGTTTTAAATTAATAAAAAGTCAAATAGTAAAAAAACTAGATATAAAAAAAACTAAAAGATATATAAATAGCGTTGATATATTTTGGTTAAACATACAATAATATATAAAGATAAAATATAACATTCACATGTTTTATCCAATATCTTTTTAGTTAAAATCTAAAATGATTTAATACTTGATTTAGTTCGATCTGTTGAGTTAGTTGAGTTGGTTAGTGATTTTGTTCTATTTTCTTGTTATTAGTTGAATCAATAAATGTATAAAGACATCAAACTATGAATAAATCATATGATTCTGAAGTTTTAATGTAAGTCTAAAAACTTAAAGTTTACATATGGTATTAGAGATATATAAAGTGATTCAAGAAAGAGAAGATGAGTAACCAGAAAAAATATTCACCAAGATTTCAAAGTTTGATGGATATTATGACCATTGGAGTGAACTGATGGAAAACCTCGTGTATGCCAAGGGTTTGTAGAGTCTAGTGGAAGAGGGTTACACTTAACCGACAAAGGTAATCAAAGTGACTGCAGCGCAGAAGAAGAATCTTGATGAGCTTAAGATGAAGGGCCATCAAGTGAATCATTACTTGCTCTAGGAAATTGACTAGGTTGTCTTTGAACAAATCTCGGTTTTCAAAAAATCTAAAATCATTTGGAATTCAATGAAGAGAGAGTATGAAAAAAACGAAAGGGTGAAGCGGTCTTTTCTTCAAACCTTAAGAAGATATTTTGAGGTTCTTGAAATAAAGAATTAAGAGAATATCAATTATTAATTTGGAAGAGTAATGCCAATCTCCAACAAGATGAGAAGCAATGTAGAAGACATGTCAGATTCGAAGATTGTTTATAAAACACTTTGAAGTCTTACTGATAAGTTCACATATCTTTGGTTCCAATAAAGGATTCAAAAGACAGAAAAGATGACAATTGAAGAACTAAAAAGCTCTTTGTTTGTACATGAAAATAAATTCAAAAAGATCAACCGTGAAGAAGATGATCAAGCTCTCAATGTCAAAGGAACATGCAGAGGATCATATAGAGGCTGAGGGAATAACAGAGGACGATTATTCTACACAGCAACAATCGAGTGTTACAACTGCCACAAACTTGTATATTTTTAAAATGAATGTCAATATGAGAATGGAGCACATTTTTTTGAGATCGAATAAAATGATGAAGTTCTTCTCATGGCGTATGTGGAACTTCAAGGTACTAGAAGAGGAGATGGGTGGTTTATGAATTCTGGATGTTCGAACCATATGTATAGAGACATAGTTATGCTCTCAAACTTGGATACCAATTTCACACATAATGTCATGTTGCAACATCTTTCATCATTCAAAAGGAAAAATAGTAGAATCTTTAAGGAATGTTAATAAGGTGTTTATCATGTTGGGTGAATCAAATTAAAAAAAAGAAGAAGAGATGCATGCAGGGTAATATCTCAGATAAGGAAGAGTTGTGGCATCATTGGTATGTGCATCTCAGCTACAAAGGATTTCACACATTATGGAGTAAAGAGATGGTGGTGGGTTTACCTGAAATTGGAGATGTGAAAACCACATATGAGGCGTGTGTCAAAGAGAAAAACCATCATGATCCATTTTCAAAGCAAAGCAAGTGAAGATCCACTGAAACATTATTGCTTATCCACTATGATCTCTGTAATCCGATCAATCCACCATCAAATAGTCAAATAAGGTACTTGATAAGCTTTATTGGCGAATCTCGAGAAATATATGGATATATTTTTTGTTAGAAATATAAGAAAAAATTTATACGTTTAAGACATTTAAAGCATTTGGTGAAAATAAAATATAATTGGTCATCAAATGTCTAAGAACAGATAAATAAAGAGAATACAACTGAAATAAGTTCAAATAATTTTATAGCTAACAATGACCTTCATGCCGCATCAAAATGGTGTTGATGAATTAAAAAATCGCATAATCATTAACATGGTGAGAGTAGTAGTATTAGATAAGGAGGTACAAAATTTTATATGGCCAGATGTTGTGCAATGAGTATAACATGTTCTTAATACATCTCATACACTCATTGTATAAGATATAACTTCAGAAGAGGCATAGAGTGGAAGTTCAGTCGAGCATTTTAGGGTTTTTGGATGTATCAGTTATGTTCATATTCCTGATGTTAAAAGACGAAAACTTGATGACAAAGTGAAGTGTGTCATGTTAGGTTTTAGAAATGAATTCAAAGCCTTTAAGATATTTAATCTAGTGGAGAAAAAGGTTCGCATCAGTTGAGATATCATATTTGAAGAACATAAGAAGTATACAGAAAATATGTTCATATATGTCAACGAAAATATGTTGTTGAGTTGATCGAGAGGTTTGGGATGCAAAATTACTCCTCCGTTTGCAATCTCATAGTTCATAGACAGAAGGTTGGACGACATGAGGCTGGTGCTAAGGTTGACTTAACACCATCTAAGAAAATAGTAGGCATCTTAATGTATCTCACAGCGAGACGATCTGGCTTGATGTTTGTCATAACTCTTATTAGTCATTTTATAGAAAATCGATAGAAATGGATAGTCAAAACAGAATTGACGGCTGCAAGAACTCAATAAGAGAAACAAGAACAGTAGGTATAAACCCTGACCTTAGGTTAGAGAAAATAAAATAGTCAGACAAAATAATCTCAAATTTAATTCTTCAAAGTGTGACGGCAAAGTAGGGTTTTAGAGTCTTTTATAGAACTGCTCGAAACCCTACATAAAAAATAGAAATTGTTCTTACTGTAATGAAATAAAGCTCAACCTAATTTCAAAGAGATTGGAGGTGTTTAAGTATCTTAAATAAATATAGCAGAAATAGAAAAAATGCTAAAAAAACATGAAAACAGATAAATGAGGCCCTCAACGCTGGATTATTGTGCATGAACTTCATCACCCATCCTCGCTCCGTGATGCTTCCAAAATTTGTTAAGATTCTTGATGTGTTCGATTTGAGTGGTCGCAATGCCTAATTTTGATACCCTAGTCCAAAATAAGGCTCGTTTCCGTTTATCTAAAATGGTCATATAGTCGTGTGTATCTACTACTACATCACAAATCCTACCAAGTTTTACTTTACTACTGCAAAAATAATCATGTGGTATGTGAAAGGAACTCTAGAATTTAGGATATGGTATCAACGTGAAGGGAAGAGTGAATTCTTAGGCTACACTGATAATGATTATGCAGGATATATGGATGACAATATGAGCACTTCACACTATGTTTTATTGATAAGTGGAGGAGTTGTAGCATGGTTTTCAAGGAAGCAACCAATTGTAACTCTGTCAACTACTGAAGCATAGTATGTAGCAGGAATTACATGTGTTTGTCAAGTCATTTGGATGAGAAGGATATTGAAAGAAATCAGACATGAACAAGATGAAGAGATGGTTATGTTTTGCGACAACACATGCACTATCAAGTTGTAAAAAAATACAGTCATGCGCAAGCCGTCAAAGCATATAAGGATTCGATACCATTTTCTCATAAAATTGATAAAGAAAGGTGTTCTTAAATTGATCTATTGCAGCACTAAAGAGTAATTGGCTAATATAATTCTTTAAAGATGGCATCTTTCTGAAGGATCACGGAAGTGTTTATGATGAGTGTTATGAACTGACTTAGTTAAATATGTTCGTGAATTTGTTATATTCTTCTATTATTAGCTGGATCAATTATAATCGCATTTTCACATAGATAATAAACCTTCTCATCTTTGAATAAAACATAAGATTTCGATAAAAATGTAAATCTAAAAATTTACGTTTTACGTGAATTTTAAAATGAGTAGATGTCATAGTTATTTGTAATTATTTAAGGGCCAGGCTAGAAATAATACACATTTTTATAGATCTTGAACCGCTAGATCTTATACCTAATTGATAGATCTCGCACCTAAATTTTGACCATTTTACCCTTTTCAGAAAACCTAGCTATAAAAGCGTTTGATAGATCTCTCACCACTTTTTTCCTCTCTTTCTCCCTCTCTCTCTAGAAACCTCTCAAGCACCCGTGGGACCCATTTCTGAAATTCGATTTTTGAAGAATCTAAACTGAAGAAAACGTAAAGGTAAACGATACGAACATCATGGTGTAATTTGTTTTTGATTTCATTCGGTCTAAACTGTCGAATCTAGGTTTTTTAGTTTTTTTGGTTTCGATTTCAAAAGTTCGATTTTTGTATGATTTTAGGTGTTGTTTTGTTAGATTAGTGTTATATTGTTGTTAGTATTGCTAGGATCTATGTTTTGGTGCTTGGTTTTGTTAGAAATGAGGCTGTTTTGGTGTTGTTGAGTTTTTGAATTGAGCTTGCTGTTGGGACCTGGTCGCAGGCCGTTCGTGCGAAGAAGACAGGGCCTCGTCGCATGGCCAAAATGAGACGACGCCTTAATGCAGTCTCATTTTGGGCCTGCGACGAGGCCCAATAGATGTCTCATTTTGGGCCTGCGACGAGGCCCAAATGAAGTCTCATTTTGGGCCTGCGACGAGGCCCAAAGTTGTTTTTTTTTTTGTTATTCATTTGGTGTTTTGCAATCTAATACATATTTTTTTGCGTTGTATTTACAGGATGCCTCGATTCAAGATTAAAGCAAAAAATCCATTCAAAAAACTTAGGGCCGAGGCCGAGGAGGCAGCAGCAGCGGCTACAGCGCGGGCCGAGGCCGAGGAGGCTGCTCCGAGCGAGGAACATGTTCCCGGTACACGTAGTAGACGACGTCTCCGTCGTGGCGGCGATTATATTCCTACTCCTGCTGATGGTACCACAGGGGCAGCTTCTACGTCGCATCCCCCTGACGAGGAGTACGATGACGATGTAGATGCACCGCAGTATATGGAGGCTGATGCATCTCATGTACCGGACTATACGGAGGCCGATGCACCTCACGCGCCAGAGGCAGCATCCCACTCATTTGAGGGTGAGGATGTTGATTTTTATTCCGTGCTGTCGCATGTTCTGGGAATTTTCTCGGATTACACCCTGCACGAGGCTTATAGCGTCTATCACGGAGATGTAAGTGTTACACCTTTATACTGTTTTATAATTTTCTTACGTGTTCGATACACATGTTTTTAATTATTATTGTTTTACGAATTTACATATTTTATACATATTGCAGGATAGGGTCACTCTCCGATGCTTCGCTATGTATGACAGTCTCCGGAGATGGGACATTACGAAGCAGAGCAGGGTACGGGCTAGGGTGATGGAGACTATATATTCGGTCCACTCGTTGATGCACTCACCCGCTGGCATACGAACCTCCATTTGGTGGAGGCATTCTTAGAACGGTGGCATGAGGAGACTTCTTCTTTCCATTTCTCGTTCGGGGAGATGACAGTCACCTTGGACGATGTCCACGTCATCACTGGACTACCGGTTTTAGGTAGGTCCTTCACACCTATACCCTTTGACTCTGACGTTGAGAGGCTTGCTACTTATGCTGCCATGCTAGGTGTGCGACAATCGGAGCTGAGTAAAAACCTTAGGAATGCTGGTAGTGTGAACCTAGGGTGGCTGCGTACTACTTTTAGTAGTTCTCAGTATAGTGATAGGAGGATCACTGATGACCAGGTAGATCATGCCACCCGTGCCTACATACTATATTTGTTAGGTACCACTATATGCGCGAACAAAACCGGGAACAGCATTCCATTAGATTACCTCCAGTTCGTGAACCAGTACCAGAGTTTGCATATGTACAACTGGGGCCAGTTGGTTTTAGCGCAGCTGTACCACGCCCTTAGTCAGGGATCTCTCCATGGTACGGGAGGCATTTGCGGGTTTCTAGCGTTGCTCGAGTCGTGGATTTTTGCACACTTTGTTAAGCTTCGAGCTCCACTTTTTTCGGGTTACGACGTATCCATGCCCCATATGTGCCGACATGCGCCGCGGAAGATTGGTGTCTCCCATGAGGTGCGCATGCAGATGAGACACACACTGGCGACTTGCACCGAGGCAGATGTAAGTCATATTCGTTCATTTTAATTATTTTAATTATGAGTACTTTTACTAATATAAATGGGCTAAATTTTTTTATTTACAGGTCATGTTCCTCCCCTTCATACATTTACGGGACCCTTTTCCGTTCCAGCAGGTGACTTATGTTGAGTTGAACCTTGCTTCGTTCGACGTGGTTGTGGCGTACTACCCAGACCGTGTCGTTCGACAGATGGGGTATGTACAGCTGATTCCTAAGGATATACGCCCTCCTAAGTCGAAGAAAGTTGGGAAGAAGATGGTCACAGACTTAAAGTGGGACGATCACTTGTGGCCGAATTAGGAAAGCCACGTGTTCACTCCTTTTAGCACGGCGTACCGTGGTAGTGGACCGAGTGCTGACCCGATGTACTACATTTGGGCGAGGAAGAGGCTATGGTACATCGTCAGTCGTCCTGCACCGGAGAGAGGTCCTCGGGTGGAGCCGCAGGGTGGTGCTGATTATTCAGGATACGAGCAGATTGCTAGGTTTGCTCCTTCGCTACCTACTTTGGATCACCCTGATCTTCTAGAGACCGCCCTCATGATGTGTAGGATCGCTGAGAGGTACCGACGGCATTGATTATTACTCTCAGCATAACTTTGTTAGATTTTTGGACATTCTTACTATGTTTTTGTAATCGGTTAATTGTATGACTGCTTTTAATTTTTGTAATCGGTTAATTGTATGACTGCTTTTAATTTTTGTATTTTAATTTATTGTATGACTGCTTTTAATTTATTGTAATCGGTTAATCGGTTTGATTACTTTCGAATGATATACACACTCAAAATTATAATGAAACAGAAATACACACTCAAAATTAAAATGAAACACACTGATACTTAAACAGCAACTCACACGCAAACAGAAATACACACTCATACTCGAACAGAAACTCACTCAAACAGAAATACACACTCATACATAAAATGAAACTCACACTCAAACAAAAATACAAATTCATACTTAAATTGAAACTCACACTCAAACAGAAATACACACGCAAAATTATCTATCAGGCCAGTTCCATTTCATCAACCTCATTTCTTCTTTCGCATCTTTGTAGTCACTGATTTCCTGTAGCTGGATGTCAACAATGTCAGAGCGGACCGTATCCAGCTGGTCCTCTGTTATATAATCCGTCGCTTGACAGTTGAACCGGTTACCCGCAATACGACGTTCCAATTCGGTGAGGTCAGAAACTAGATGTCGACGGGATGTGACCAAGATCGACCACCTAGCTCGCACTTCATCAACACGCCTTGAAATGTAAGGCGGCTGAACACTATCCCTTCCGTACAGGAAGTACATCTGGCATACTAATGCCTCGCAGTACCTTTTACCACCCTCTGGAATGTGCATATTACCAACTTCAACTGATGCCCTCATCAGATACTGATATTCCAACTCAGTCCATGAACCCATTTTTCAGCTAGATTTATCAACTAATGATGAAGTTTCAATGTGCATGAAGCTTCTATTTATAGACGGACCCGAAAACTCCCTCTCATTCTCAAACATTCTAACAAATCCCGCTCATTCTAAAATATCAAAACTCCCACCCATTTTCAAAATTCAAAAAATCTCTCTCGTTCTCGAACATTCTAATAATCCCGCTCATTTTAAAATATCAAAACTCCCTCTCATTTTCAAAATTCAAAAACTCCCTCTCGTTCTTGGAAATTCAAAAAACCCCGCTCATTCTAAAAAATCAAAACTCCCTCCCATTTTCTAAATTCTGAACTCCCTCTCATTCTCTAAAATAAAGTCCCACCTAAATTCACTTCACTATATAAAGGGACTACAAATCCAATTACATTCATATAATCTTCTCAAACTTAGAGAGTTCAACAAATGGAGTTTACTCCCCATGAAGACTACCATTTGCTTCTGGCGGCGAGGATTGCCCACCGAGAGATGGGGGAAGATACTAGTGATGCTTTTTTTGATCGGGTGCTTTGTAAGATGTACTACGGCTACGGCCGTTTACAAACAGAAGGGCTCCTCGTGCGCAACCGTGAGCAAATCAAGCAGAGGTATATTTTTTGCCAACCGCTCCAGCGTTTGTTGTTTCAGCCGTATAAAATTAAGCAAGAAGCGGCCGCCGTCTTCAACATGACAGTGGTAGACTACATCAGTAGGGATATGGTTGCGTATCTTCAGGATAGGATTGCGGAAAGGGAGGAGGGGGTTCATTCTGACGACAACGTGGGATATGACTTCGATGATTGAGCATTTGGTTGTTGCCATTTCGGTGTTTAATTATTTTCTTATGTTTCGTTAAGTTAAAAGTCATAACTTAATGATTTCCTCTTCTTGTAACCACTTCAAGTGTACTTGTTGTTTTCTTCTATTTCTTCATAATGTACTAGTTGTTTTCCTGAACTTCTTCAAAATGTACTTGTTGTTTTCTCCCATATACTGGTATTTTATTCCAACAAATGTCCAAAATGATAAACTAGGCCTATTTTCTGTCTGAAAAACTAGGCAACGAATTTGGCCTAGCGTCGCAGGCCCAAAATGAGACCAGGCCCAAAAGGCGTCTCATTTTGGGCCTGCGACAGAAGCTTTCTGTCCAAAATAATGGGCCAAATATTTGGCCTGCCGTCGCAGGCCCAAAATGCGACCAGGCCTAAAAGGCGTCTCATTTTGGGCCTGCGACAGAAGCTTTCTGTCCAAAATAATGGGCCAAATATTTGGCCTGCCGTCGCAGGCCCAAAATGAGACCATGCCCAAAGGGCGTCTCATTTTAGGCCTGCGACAAATGAATTATTTTTGAGAAATCAGGCGAAATTTTGACATTGGATATGTGATATGTGTTTCTAATGAAACTTACGTTAAACTTAAAATCGTCAAACAGATTTGTATGAAATCGACAAACACCGTAAACTACATTATATCAAAATTACATCAAAATTACATCAAAAGTACATCAAAAGTACATCAAAAGTACATCAAAAGTACATCGAAATTACATCAAAAGTACATCAAAATTACATATGTTACAGTAGATGTTAGGAAAACTAACTAACTTAAACTACAAATGTCGCACAAAAACATTTCAAACATTTGAAACGTCCTCGTCTCTAGTCAAATCTGTGACATGGGGTTTTTCGTTCAAGTTGATTTTCCTTGCGGGCATTATCTGTGTAAATTTGTTCAACCGTCGGTAGTATGGATGCGCCCATTGATTCGCTTCTTCGGTTGTGTAAGCGGCCCAACATGGGTATAATGGAGGCAACGGTCCATCGGGTGGAGTAGTAATCTACAAGGAAATAAAATAAACGAATGCATTAGTAATGATAGCGTAAGAAATTTTGATTGGAAACGAAATATACTTACATTAACAAAGTGACATCCATGCACGAAAGTTATCCCAACTTCTATGATCGTCGAATTGTTGACGGGTGGCTTTCCACGTATTGGTAGATACGTTAACGAGGCTGCGAGCGATACATGGTATACCATGCATTGATACCTTGTCGCGATGACTAGTCCAATGTCCGGAAATGTCATCCAATAGTGGCTACTAGGATTGGGCTTGAAGTAATCTAACCTTTGTATCAAATCGTCAAACACCATCTCCGAACCATATACATCCAACCAACATGCACGGTTGTCCCGCAACTCCTTCAACAACTCGCGTCTAACATCCTCCCATCTATCTTCGTCGTTGTATAGAACGTCAACTAACTTTGAAATGTAAGTGTGTAGAAAGGTCGGGATGCAATCCGGATACAATGTTAACTTCCCATCCTTAACAATTTTCTTAGGCCTTCCAACCTTGTTTTTTGCTAATGGAGGTTTGGGTGGTACGATGGGAGCCACTTTGGATGCGGCCGTGCTCCCTAACGTGTTTACGGGTGTACTACCTACCGAGTTAGCCGGAGTACTAGCACTAGCGGTTTGTTCAATGGGATATTCCCACGAACTAGGGTTCCGTTTAGTCGATTTATCAACGCCTCCCTTTGGTCTACCCTTAGCTCTAACCGCTTCTTTAGGATCTTGAATATGACTTGTCTCGGGCATCAAAATTTGCATTACTTTATTGATAATGTGGTCTTGTTGGTCGGGGCGGAAACTACGAATGGAGTTGTCAATTAAGGAAATCTTTTTTTGCAATTCCTCTTCGCGAGAGGTAGGATCCCTGTGCACAATATCTAATCTTTTCCAAAAAATATCCACATCTTCTAAAGGGATGCACCTACCTTCTCTAGCTATAAAGGCAATTTCACATGCACAAGGTAAACCATGCGTTTTCCTAAGGAAACAACCTCCACATGCCACCCGATCTACTCCTATATTCCGAGCACGTACAATAGCAACCGTCAGTATCTTTAGCCCCGCATGTGACACATGACCTTTAAGATTTTTGGTCAAAACACCATCGAAGCCGGGAATTGATCTAAACTTACTTCGCTCGAATGATTCGACGATACCCGCATGCTGCTTCGTTAACAAGTTATGAACTTTTTTCCAAAAAGTCTCAAAGTTGCATTGATTCGTCCCAAGATATTTTTTTAGGGACGAGTGTGCACCCTCCGCCCTACATAGTACAAGTAATAAATTATCAACATACTTGAACTTTAATAAAATAACTCAACGAAAAGTAGGATAGACGGACTAACCTATTTGTAGTTGTTTGGCCATAATGCTTAATCGTGTTCGTTTTGTACGCAAGGAACTTGTCAGCATATTTTGTTATCCACGAGTCCATAACGTACGCAAAGCACTCCGGTTTAGATGCGAACATCTCCTTAAGTGTATCCAGATTCTTTTGGTAACTCTCAAACGTGTTCGCCTCCGCAACGTAGCCGTAAAATTCAACAAATTGTTTCGCTACCGCATCATCGTGCAATATCTTCCGAACCGCCCCAAGGATGTTCTTACTAATATGCCACGTGCATAACAAATGGTGCGTTCCGGGAAAAATTCTATCAACCGCACGCATTAGAGCTAACTCCCGATCGGTAACAATAATGGATGGAAATGCGCAAACGCTATCCATCATCAAACCACGAAGAGTTTCCAAAGCCCATACGTAGTTTCCAATCTTCTCTTCGCTCATAAACACGTACGCAACGGTAAATGTGATGGAAGTGGACATAAAACCGACAACCTCTAACAACGGCATCTTATACCTAGTCGTCTTGTACGTACAATCCATGAATAACACATTCGGGAATGTACGTAATAATTCTATGCTAGTAGGATGTGCGAAGAAAAAGTCAGTGATCACCTTTGTATCATCTTTCAAACGCTCCCACGTCGAGTATCCATTCTCCTTCAACTTCGTCAATAGATATTGCATTTGGGTTTGTCCCCCGTGTTCAGCGTCCCGATGTTTTTGGCGGACATTGTAGATTGCACGCATGTTCGAAATTTTTTCCGGATATTGGTGCTTCAAACCACTGTATATCTCCCTAAGGCGCGAACCTAGGTGAGACAAACTACGAACTAGTTCATCTTCGTCCAGTTTTAGCCTACAAGCGCGGGAATGACCGTCTAGGCGAACGTAGGGTTCATGATTGTGAGTACCGTTTATCACCTCCAAACGCCATTTCATGGCTAGTACGTCGATCGGATGACCTTTTAGCGCAAACGGACAATTACATTTCTTCGTCGATGTCTTCCTCTTTTTCAAAGTGTCCGGCTTTGCCTTTGATACGTATACACCGTATCGCTCGCAAACGTACTCTAACCTATGAGCCATTCCTCATTTCCCACTATCGTACAGTTTTCTTATTGTGACAAACTTGATCTTCTTTGATTCAATCTCCACGAAAGCATCTAATTCGTCTTTAGTGAATAATCTATCCGTGTTGAATATTTTACTGTAATCGGCATCCATAAATGGAGGTTGGGCAGGTTCCTCCTGCAAAATATACAATCGAAATGTATGAGTTTATATATACAAGTTGCAGTAGCAGGCCCAAAATGAGACATGTCTCAAGTACCGTCGCAGGGCCAAAATGAGACGGGCCCAAAAGAGCGTCTCATTTTGGGCTTGCGACAGAGGCTCTCTGTCTGCAAAAAATGTGCCATTTTTTTGGCCTAGCGTCGCAGGCCCAAAATGAGACGGTCTTTTGGGCCCGTCTCATTTTGGGCTTGCGACGGCACTGGAGACCCGTCGCCCGCTGTTCGTGCGATGACGACGCTGTTCATCGCACGAACAGCGTGCTACAGGCCTGAAATCCAAAAAAATGAATTTCGGTCCTTATCTCCATCCGGTAAGCTTCCTCCTCGTTCAGTAAGTCTTCCAGAGAAATGCCCATCTCTTCGTTGTCCATAGATACTCCGATTCAAGATTTTTCGAAGTGGGTTTGATGGGTTTGGGTAAAAAATGCTAATTTTTTCGAATTAATGGGTTTAGATTAGTAGATCTTAGTATAAAGCTTGTAGATCTAGTGTAATATCGGATAGATTTAAGTGTTTCGGCCGATTTGGAGACTAAATGGCATAAATGTCAAAATCTAGAGAGAGGAAGGGCAATTTTGGAATTTCAACTTTCAGTTTGAAAAAATAAGGGAGTAGGATGAGAGATCTATCAAAATGTGTAACATTTCTAGCCTGGCCCATTATTTAATATTAATATTTTATGAATACAAAGTAATTCTTCTATTTAAAAAGAAATAAAATTCATTTTAGGTAAGAATATGCCTAAAAGGACTATTTCTTACTACTAAATTTCATTCCGAGAACATAGAACATAGAATCTACATGCAATATAGTAAAAACTACATTTAACTTTTTTCCAAAACCAAAAAGTATCAAATTTTTTAACACGTTAGATAATGAAAACAAATTTTTGCCGTTTACACGATTATTTAAGGTTGCAGACACACTTCTTCATTTTCACTCTGCTTTCTGCTTTCTTTTTTCTCTTCTGCAAGATTCCGCAAAATTCATGTGAGCTTTTCAATTCTAAGTTTGATTTTGTTGTTCGAAAACAAATATTCGTACTTTGTTTATTGATTTTTGGTTTTCTATTTTTATTGCAGAACAAATCATATTAAGAAAAATCATGAAAGCTTTATTAGCTACCACCAGAACTTTCAAACAAGCAGCTCGGCTTCTGGGTTTGGATTCAAAACTAGAGAAGAGTTTATTAATTCCATTCAGAGAAATCAAGGTAAAATATCTTAGTTTTAAATTTCGGTTTAGAATCCACTAAACTTAACTTTATGGTAATGTTTATTGGGAAAATATTGTTGGTTCAATTAGTATATTTACTTGGTTTCGAGAGACACCCTTTGTATTAGGTAGTAGTTACATGCTTGATCGAAAAAAAAATCAATATTTCGTCACAGTTTCCTGGTGGGTCAATATATAGCCACCTTTGACCGGTAGAGATTATTGGTTCATTGAGTTGTCTGGTCAGTATATTTACTTCTTTTTCCAGAGACGCCCTTTGTATTTGGTAGTAGTAGTAGTTACATGTAGTACTTACATTGATGGAAAAAGTTGGATCCAAATTGAACCCAAAATTATAATTAGGTGACTTTTATTTTATATAAACTTGTTAAACTACAAAAACAAATCTACTTGGTGTTGTTACTTTTTATACAGGTTGAGTGTACAATTCCCAAGGACGATGGAACGTTGGCCTCTTTTGTCGGGTTCAGGGTCCAGCACGATAATGCAAGGGGCCCTATGAAAGGAGGAATCCGATATCACCCGGAGGTTCTTAAACAATATTTTTCATTTAAAACATTTTTTCATACCGAATGCTATTGTGACTCACTGATGCATATATAAAACCCATTCCAGGTAGACCTCGACGAGGTTAACGCTTTAGCGCAGCTAATGACGTGGAAAACAGCCGTAGCAAATATCCCATATGGAGGTGCTAAGGGAGGAATTGGGTGCAATCCGGGCGATCTATCCATATCGGAGCAGGAACGTCTGACTCGTGTGTTCACTCAGAAAATACACGATCTAATTGGTACCCACACCGATGTTCCGGCACCTGATATGGGTACCAACGCACAGGTTACGTATCCTAAATACACTAATATAACTAGTTTTGTCACCTTTAAGCTCATCTAAATTTCCATTTCTTTTTTTCGTCTTTTACAACAGACTATGGCCTGGGTGTTAGACGAGTACTCTAAATTTCATCGCCACTCACCCGCAGTAGTGACTGGAAAACCTATTGTAAGTGAATAACTATAATTAATGCTTTAGTGGAAAGCCATTACATAACAACATATATAAATTAGTTCTTATAATGCGCTGTTGTGTTTTGTGGGTGAAACAGCCTCTAGGTGGATCACTAGGCAGAGATGCTGCTACTGGTCGTGGAGTTCTGTTTGCAACCCAAGCGCTCCTTAAGGAATATGGAAAGAGCATTGCTGGACAAAGATACATTATCCAGGTTTGGTTTATACGCATAAAATCTCTACCTTTTAAACGGATAATATACGATTTTGAAATTGCATGTCTTAAATTGTTTTGAGCCGCTTAGATTAATAATTATAAAAAAAATGTAAGATACATAGTTACGTAGCGTATTCTGTAAGATATACAGTTTCATAGCATGCCGACCTATTTACATTTACCTTGATTTTTCACTTTCAGGGTTTTGGAAACGTGGGATCCTGGGCTGCGGAGCTGATCCATGAAAATGGAGGCAAAATTGTAGGGGTGAGTGACGTATCAGGTGCGGTCAAGAACAAAAATGGACTAGACATACCAAGCTTGAAGAAATATGCTGCTTCGGATCTTAATATGCACCTCTTATTATGTTTGGCTGAAGGGAAAATGCAAGTGATATAAAAGCCAAATTCATAGTCGAAGCCGCCAATCATCCTACAGATCCCGAAGCAGATGAGGTTAGACTATCTCTTTTATATTTTTACAGTACATGGAACATTTTGATTTATTTACTACCATAATCAGTTTCAAAACTTTATATTATCAGATACATTTCATGAACCAAACAAAGACAGTCTCACATTAGCTTTTGATTCAATTAGATTATGTACTGAAATTGGTTTGAAAGAACAGATACTGAAGAAGAGAGGAGTCGTAATCCTCCCAGACATATATGCCAACTCAGGAGGAGTTACCGTTAGTTACTTCGAGTGGGCGCAGGTATATCTTTTTCTCTCCATATATATAATCGTGAGTATCAAGAAATCAATTAAATTTCATGTTTTGTGTATATTTTAATAGTTTTATCATGTGTTATAAACTATTACAGAACATCCAAGCGTTCATGTGGGAAGAAACGGAGGTGAACGAAGAGTTGCAGAAGTACATGAATAGGGCATTTATGGATATGAAGGAAATGTGCAAAACGTACAACTGCGATCTTCGTATGGGAGCCTTCACTCTCGGTGTCAACCGAGTAGCACACGCTACTCGTCTCCGGGGATGGGGATCTTGAAATAGTTTTATCATGTTTAATTCCAGAATATGTTGAGTCTCTTGGAAATTGAGATTTCAAAAATATTTGAGCTTGAACATCCGATTTATTTGTTTACATACTGAAAGGTTACTTGTGGTGCAAGTTAGTCAATACATTTTATTATACACTTTAACTATTCCAAAAACATAATACCGTTTAGATTTCAATATACTCGGCGCCCTCTCAAATATATCAATGTTATTAATAAATAAAGATAAACAACCCGGATTGTTTTTAATTAGTTTCGGAAATTGAAAAAAAAGGTTTTGAGCTCATCCCACACGAGATGAAAGAGTCAGTTTATACCTATCGAAAACTGATTAAAATTTATCCAAAAAATGTTTTTAATTTTAGTTTGATTTTCTTACAAGATTACTTCAAACTTCCATTTATTCATACAACTATCATAAGTAATAAAGAACACTAAGATCCAAATCACAAAACAAATAGTATGATTTACTTGATCAAATTTTATATTGGTACTATTTTGTGAAGTTTTTCACCATCTTCTTTATATTCAAACCAGTTTCAAGAGCATTCAACCACGTTTCTAAGAAAAATATAAACTCAAATATGAATCAACCAGATTTAAGTAATAGCATGGAAAAGTTAATGTCGCCAGAAGTGAAAGAGAACATATGTTGCCGAAAAAGGTAACGACTTTTTTTTGTCCCAGGTTGCCTTCGCACCATCGGTTCTAACCCATAAAACTATGATACGTAGGTATTTTGGCACCGGTTGTGGGTCGTACCGTACCATCGGTTTTGTGGCCATGCACCATCGGTTCAGGGGCATAAAACAAATTCGCCTTTTCGACCCTCTAAATCTTTATTTTAACCTCTTTAAGTCATCTATGTTTAGGTCCTCCTAACTACAAGTTGTGTTTTGATTTTGGTAACTAGGAGCCGGTTAAACACCAAAAACATTAGTTCACTTGTAATATACTTGTATCTTGTCGCGACATCTTAACGACTACTTGGGGGAGGTCCAAGCAACCTCGTGAACTGTTTTCTCAACAAATTTTTTTTATTTCTTTTATTTTTGTGAATGTAGCACCATGATCGATCGTTGTGGTCTTTCTCCCTAAACTTTCATTCGTATTTATTTTCGCGGACTCTGTCATCTTTGAGAGACTTAACAATCTTAATATTTGTTCCAAAATGAATCACCCTTAATCGAGGAAGATTTTCAATATTTTTAATATAAAGTCGAGAATCGACAAACTAAACATTAAAATAAAAAACACATAAAAAAATAAGATTAGTCACAATACATATAATTAAACTAATTTTAAGTATATGTAAAAGCTTAAAAATAGATATAAAAGCTTAAAAATATTTTTAAAAAATCATATTTTTTAAATAATTGTTTAAAAAAAATTATTTTGTTGTTGTGCATCGACCGACGGTGCAGGTCAAACGCACCGATGGGGTGCTTGATCACACAACATCGGTGCCGGCCATTTTTCGATCTATTCCATCGAAGAATATGGCCAAATTTCTACATAATACCCTAAATTTAATCTATTATAATCCTAAATTCAAACGTAACCCTAAATCTAATCTATTAAATTTTCTAAAAAACCATAATCAAATCACCAAAATTCAACCTAAATAAATAAAACAAAAGACTTTTTTTAAACTACATAAATGAAATAGCTAAATTGTGATTCGTAATGTATGATCTGGATGTTCGACAACCATTCTCCCGAGTTTAGTTTATTCGTCGACCGTATTTTATCAAATTTTATACCATCGTAAGGATGAAATGACAAGACTTTGTATTCATATTTAGGCTAGATGCAGAAAGCAAAAGTCCAAATTGAAATCATAATTGAAAGAGATACCTCAGACTCGGTTCTTTTATCGGTATTCATACGTGCTTAGAGGTGGCAAATGGTTTTGGAACCACGTTTCAAAGCTGACAACCTGCTTAAAAACTGGCGGTTTACCTGTGAAACTGGTTCATTAGGGCTGCAAACTGGCAGGACCGCAACCCGCCAGGACCGTAACCCGCCAGGACCGCCAGACCGTCAGGACCGCATAAGGACTAACCCGGCAGGACTGCAACCGGCAGGACTGCGAAACCACGGTTTATTTGTAAAAAAACCGCGGTTTATTGGTAAATATTATAAATGTTTTATTTATTTTATAACCAAAATGTTATATTTAAAAAATATTGAGATTGCATATTATTATTATAGAATTATTATTACATTTTTGTTAATATTAATTTGTTTTGGATATTAATATTTTAAGTGTTGTAATTATTATATAGTCCAAAATTTTAAATATTACTTATGTTATTATCACATTTTGAATATTATTATTATGTTTTTAGATCTAATACAAACCAAAACTATATCTTATCATGTTAAAATATTACAAATTTTATGGTTATAATTTTAATATTACATTTTGAATTTTATTACTATGATTTGTTTTTAAATATTACAAGTGTTTGTTATTATTTTTTAAACCAAAATCATATTTTATCATGCAAAAATATTACAAGTTATATTTATTATTTTTAATATGAGATTTTGAATTTTATTATTGTATTTGTGATTAGGTTTTAAATATTACAAGTGTTATTTATTATTTTTAAGTTATATTGTTATAATTTTAATATTAAATTTTGAATTTTATTATTGTGATTAGGTTTTAAATATTACAAGTGTTATTTATTATTTTTAAGTTATATTGTTATAATTTTAATATTACATTTTGAATTTTATTATTGTGATTTGGTTTTAAATATTAGAAATGTTATTTATTATTTTTAAGTTATATTGTTATAATTTTAATATTACATTTTGAATTTTATTATTGTGATTTGGTTTTAAATATTACAAATTTTATTTATTATTTTTTAAACCAAAATCATATTTTATCATGCTAAAATATTACAAGTTATATTAAAATATTTAATATTACAAATGCTAAAATATTACAAGTCATATTAAAATATTTAATATTACAAATGCTAAAATATTACAAGTTATATTAAAATATTTAATATTACAATTGCTAAAATACATTTTTTAGTCTCTTGTCCCTAACCACTTTTTTAAGTCGCAAAACTTTCTCAACAGTAGCTGCAATTTGTAATGGATCTCCCAAAACTTGTCCTCGAGTCTCACGATTAACCTTACTTAACGCAGCAACAATCAAATCGACCATCTTCGTCTTCGTACTAAGACTTTGTTTAGGAACAACTGTCTTACTCTTAGTCTTAGTTATAGTTGGGTGTTTGACACTTCGTGTCACCTTCTCGACCAATTTAGAACTAAAATTTGGTTTGGCGGTCTTACTCAAAGTCGTACGTGTAGTACTAACAAGTTTGACGTTTCGCCTCTCCTTATCAGAAATTTTCAAACTAAAATTTTGTTTGAGAGTCTTACTCATATTCGTAGGTTCAGTGGCACATTTGATGCGTCGTGTGATCGGATCCCTCTCGGGTGGAGGAGACATCACAAAAGAAGAAAATTCCGAAAAATCAGTTTTCAGAGTTGCTTGTCCTAACCTGTTGTTGAAGCCACAAGACGGCATTGGAAATTTGAAATAAGCACAAATAATAACTAATACAAACTAATAACAATTCTTTTTCGAAAAAAAAATCTAACTATTTCGAAAACAGAAGTACAATATGTAAAATACAAAAGTTAAGCTTAATAATAAATCTAGAACAAGTTGAGAGATTTTGAGAGTTTATAGTAGATTTAGAGAGTGTGTGAGGTTGGAGTTGGGGTCTCCTCTATTTATAGGGGAGACCCAAAAGTTGTTTTTTGAAAAATCCGAAAAAATAAATTCGTCCGGATGGTCCGGACGACAGGCGCAACGGCTAGTTTCATAAACTAGCCGTTGCGTTTGAATCGTGCGGACAATCCGCACGACTGACCGGATGGTCCACACGGTGACGTCACGGATGACGTCACGGATGACGTCACGGATGGCGTCACTTGCTGACGTCATCTGACTGAATTGTTTTAAAAAAAATATTTTTTTAAAAGTTATGCACTTTAAACTATTTAAAAAAAATCAAAACTCTATATATAGGATTCCGCACTAATATTTAAAAAAAATTAAAAAGAATTATATAAATAGGAAATTCGAACTATTATTTTAAAAAAAAAATCTATAAATAGATTTTTCGAACTATTAGTTTTTAAATAATTTTATTACTTTTATGATACACATACATATTAAATTCTCTAAATTATTGAAAGAAATTTTATATTATTAACCCTTTCTTTTTTCTAGTTTATTGAAAGAAATTTTATATTATTAACAAGTTAATTTGGAACATAATAGATAGTTTATATTGTTGATGATGTTAATCTCCTAAATAAATATATTTAATTAATTA
Organism: Limnanthes douglasii subsp. nivea; assembly: GCA_036936605.1. Lineage (NCBI taxonomy): Eukaryota > Viridiplantae > Streptophyta > Magnoliopsida > Brassicales > Limnanthaceae > Limnanthes > Limnanthes douglasii. The sequence continues at coordinate 304,324,788 of JAUPFV010000002.1, read as the reverse complement.
TATTTAATTATGCCATCATAATATAATTCCTTTTTAGGAACCAAATTACAGATAGTTAATTGAAACACATTTGGTATTTTTGAATTTATTTCACAACCAAATTACATGTGTTTATGCAATTGGAACATAATCCAAATTTATACAATTTTTAAAACTTTAAATTTATACTTTGAATACTTCAAATATTAAATTTATACTTCAAATGTTGTAAATTTGTAATCGAAATACAAGTAGATGTACTTATTTTATTTAATATCTACATAATATTAAATAAAATATCTTAAATACATAAATATAAATAGAAAAGAAAACGTATCAAAATCAAATTACAATTATTTTTTTACAATGTAATTGATGATTACAAAATTTCGATTAAAATGATAACATATTTAAATTAAAATACATGAAATAGAATAATTAACTCGTGTATATGGTACATATCTCAATTATTGAAATTAGATTCAATTAACACTTCCAAATTAATTTTAAATAACATTATAAAATATTCTGATAAACGGTTCTTAAATGGTTTGGCTGATGGTTTGAACTGATAAACGGTTCTTAAATGGTTCGTCTGGTGGTTTGAACGGGCGGTTTAACTGTGAAACTGGTCCATTAAGACTGCAAACTGGCAGGACCGCCAGACCGCATAAGGAGCAACCCGCCAGGACCGCAACCCGTGGTTCTGATTTAAATGGTGCGGGCAGTTCACGGTTCAGACCGTTTGCCACCCCTAGTTCCGACTGTATTGGATCGCTAAATTTTCGGTTTTATTTTTTAGAACCGGATCGGATTGTTAAGGTTTTCGGTCGGTTTGGTTTGGTTTGATTGGATTAGATTCTATTCGATTTCGTTTTTGGTTCGGTCCGAATTCGGTTTGATTGTTTCGCTCGGAATTCGGTTTGATTGTTTTGCTCCGTTTCCATTTGGTCCGTTATTGGATGCGTGTGCCACCTTTCTAAACTGAATTAAGCTAAGTAATTAAAATTTTAACTATTTTTTCTCCATCAATTTTTTTTATTTTTCCCATAAATAAAAAGAAACCCCACTTTGTTATTTCCTTCGTGAAGGAAATAACATATTTACCATTTTCTTTATTTTTATTCCAAATCCATTGATTCTCCAACAACTCCATCGATTTCTACCACCATCCCAACTATCTCTATCATATTAACTTATACACACCCAACCAGCCCTATTAGCTTTTCACATCAATCCCCCATAAGCACTAACCCTAGCCTAGCCACTATAAAGACGGTCTCTTCTTCAAGATTTCTCTTCTAATCTTGAAAAACAACAAACCATGGCTAACTACTCGATTTCTCTTTTAATCTTGACAAACAAATGACAGTCTCTCTCGAATTCGTCTAAAGTAGAAATCATTCGTTATTTTAAAAAACAACAACACTTAAAAATGCACCATTGTTTATTAAAACAGATGAAATGCACCTAATTCCGAGACAGCATCTCAGAACTAGTTGTTTTCCGCTAAAACCTGGACAAATCAGGATTTTCGAAAATATGTTTTTTTAACAGAGATTGTCAAGTTACATGAATGTAAAACTAAAAAAAAATATTAAATTATCTTGTTGGTTGATTGGGTGATGTTCTTCAGTGTTAAATCTTTAGTTTGAGTGTTTTCCTCCTCCATGAGTAATCTTCAAGAAATTTGATTTTTTTAGGGTTTAATATTAGAAGTTATATCATATGTGTTGGATTTAATTTGGGGCTAAATCATGTGTTTGTTGATATAAGGGTTTTATAATGGTTAATGGAATCAAGTTATAAATTATAAGGTAAATTGAGGACAAGATAGTAAAAGCAAGTGATAAGTCTTTTTTTCATTTTGAAATATGGAGGAAATAAAAAGATTTTCTAAAAGGCAAATAGAGTTTCTTTTAAACTGCATAGATTTAGGATTTTCCGGTTAAAATATCGTGTTCCATGGTTGTTCCTCTGCACTGCTAGTGACCCTCCGCACTAGCAAAATATATATAGTTCCAAATAATTAGAAATGAACGTCTTCTTTGCCTAGCTTATAATCTATTTTACCACATGTTATTTCGTTGCCTCGGACTGCCCTGATGCGAGGTTGATTATAAGCTGTGAATCACTTATCGAGTGAATGTTTTTGGTACCACAAATATGTACAAGTTGCAACTCTGCTAAGGTTGTTTTGTATCAGCCTCATTATTAGATTTTATATAACCAAATAGTATCACTTAATACATTTCTTGTCCAATCAAAGCTACTAACTAAATCCATGCTCCATAACCTGAGATACTTGAACCTTAATCAGTTCGTATAACCCACTCATCTTTAAGGATATAAATATTCGATTCCAATTCTACTTGTTTAGGGTAAAATTAAACTGAAAATTATAACAGTCTTGCGCTTTGATTATTGTTTGAGGTTTGAAATTGATATCAAAGTTCATTGAACATTTAGTCATTTATCGCGAAACATCAGGATTTTACAGTAAATTATTCAATGTAAATGAAGTTTAAAACAGATGTGCCTAAAAGTGCGGCTTATTTTATATTGTTGTGACGTGATAACTAAGGAAAATGATAGCTTTTTAACTTCAAGGATCTTTTTTCGGCATCCAACAAACTTTTACTTACATTATATTACTGATCGACGATAATTTTAACTTATGTGACCAATACTGCACTTATTACACAGTGCATAACAGTTAAAGCATTCAATTATATTGGATCGCCTTTGATTCCTTTTGCTAACTATATCCCCCGAGAACTTTCCAGATCGTACCCCAAAGGTAAATGTTTATTGATTCAACTTCAAATTGATTACTTTTAGTTATGAAAAGTTTCTTCAATATTGGAAAAATAATCGTCATCTTTAGTCCTTTTTCCAAACATGTTGTCGATATAAACTTCAACATTTCTTCCAATTTTGCTACCAAAATTCACTATTTTTTATAAGTTACCTCATCAATTTTCAAACCATAAAGTATTACTGTGTATATATGTAAACCTTTGCCGGTTATGAATGTAGTGTTGTTCTGGTCCATTGGATCCATTTGTATATTATAATACCCAGAATACAAGCCCATAAAAGATAAAAGCATATTACTAGAAGTAGAATCTATTAGGTGATAAATTGTTGGACAAAAAGTGAGTCTTTCAGACATAGCCTATTTAGATCGGTAAAATCAACACACATGCTCCTTTATCCATTCTTTTATTCACAACATATCATCCTTTGTCTTAAATCTTGCCATAGTAGAGTGCCAATCTTCAAACTTTTACTATCTGGAAAGAAATAATTTTCAACATTCTCATTAGGTGTGACCGAAATGAGGGTCTCTCTATGGCCGTCGATAATGTCTGCCTCTGTAGTTAACCTTTAATATCTATTTTGTTAAGCTACCAAAGAAACATAACATTCTCTTGCCACTTTCTGCTTGTTTCAGATAATTTCCACTTGAATCCTAATAACACACTATAAACATTGGTAGATGGCGGAGCAAATAACATGCATTCTTAATAGCCAAGACGTACTAAAAATTGCATTATAAGAAGTTGAACCATCTAAAACTATAAAAACTTTACCTCTTTCATGAAAGACTTTCGGACAATAAATAATTCCATTTTGAACTCTCCTGTAAAAATTTGCCAGTATTCCAGTAAATACCATTATTGTCTAATCAGACTGGAGAAAATATAAGGAATTTCCATTGGTTATAAGTTGACATAAACAATATGTTGGCCGGCCTTCCTGTATCAATTAGAATCCTTTGGATTTTTCTATCTTTGATACATGCACTAATTACCATTTCATATTCATGAGGTCCGGCTATCCGTCTTAAATCGTCGTCTTCAAAAAAAATGGGAAACATATTTCTATAAGGATGAGTCGAAGTTCATCTCACTACGTGTGTTGTTAAACTCCTGATGTGTCTTTTCTGAGTGCAAATGCTAGTTCATGACAGAGTATCCTCTTCGAAAATTGGAAAATAATTCGAAATATTTGCAATGGGTTTTGAACTTTCCCTTTACCTAAGGTTCATCAATCATCACAACAATCCTTTGATTAGGCCTGAATCTAAATATCGTGAGGACAAATCAAAATTTTCAAAAGGCTCTTTTATGACCAATGCATTTTCATGGTTTAGAGAAATCTCAACTATTGCTCTTTGTGCTACCTTTTGGTTGCATATTAGTGTCTTTTGTTGGCTCTATAAATATTTTTAACTTTCCATTATCAATAAATTTTTGAATCTCATGCTTTAGAGCTATATAGTCTCTCGTATCATGACCGATGTTGTTGTGATATTTGTAAAACCTATTACTCCTTTATTATCTAAGTATTTGAATTGGAAGGGTTTCCTAAATTGGATAATATTCTGAGTCGTACTGGAAAATACTAGCAATATTTTGTGTTAATTCCACCAAATTTTAGGTTCAAACCCAATGGTTCACTATTGATCTTTGTTGTTAAGCATGAGGCTACAATTCTCATACACCTTCAACATATAGCTCAACATGGATTATTACTTGATTATCGTCTTCTTCCTTCATTTCAATTTCAAATCAAGAATCATTCTATTAAAATCATCTAAGTTTCTTCAGATATTCTTACTATATTCATTGTTAGTGTTACAACAATTTCCTGAGATACAGTCTGTTGTCTAGGGACTCGTTCGTGTAAATAGATTTCAACCGATTTTGTATATCCAACAACATATGCTTTTCATAAACCTATCAAAGTACATTATCCCAAAAACTCAAGATTATAGCATTATGGGTTTTGGACAACACCTTAATATCGAAGTCTTCTTTAACTTTTTCATTAGTGAAAACAAGCAACCATTTTTATAGTAGGAAATCCCGAATCATAATTCTACAAAGGTTAAAATTATTTTACCTGTTGAATTTATCAATATCAAACTTCATGGAACTCTTATTTGTGATATTTTTTGTTTTTCTAGTGAGATTCAAAACTCGAACCTCAATATCTAGAAGATGAATTTGTAAGTAATATTGCAACATGTAATATGTCTGAAGTCAAAAGATAAAGCGGGATTTTCTGGCTTTCGGATCACTACAACGAGAGTTTTATTCTAGAAATGGTCCATACGTCTATAGCTAAAAGATAGTAAACTAATTTGAAGAAGTTGGGGCCGGTAGAGGCCCAATAGTATTTAAAAAGTCTAGAATTATAGTCGTCACGCCCAAACAACTTGTTATCACAATACTGAATTAGATTTTTTTTATCTCGCCATGCGTGATAGGCCAAATCATATGAGTTTTATCAAAGGTACTCAATCTAGAAAGGATCATGTTTCTAGCTATATTAAAGGCCGTGATAATTAAGTGTTTTCCTTACATCATTGATATTATAGAAATAGTTGACAAAATGGCAGCCACACAATTGGGGACGGAAAAAATGACACCCTCAGAGTCATTAATAGAAATAATTTTATTTCTAAAAATACAAGATTTGATATTATTATTGAATAATTTAGAGTTATGGTCCCTAATTGGACCCAAGTCTCGCGAGAAATCTGCTCAAAAAAAGGATAATTCGGTACGACTGAAGAAGACGTAATTATTTGAGGCATTAATATCATCCTCGACAAGAGAAGGGTTGATGCAGTCATTATTCAAGCTGTGTTGAGATTGGAGGAGAAGAGAATAAACAAATTGATGTGCTTACTAATGTTACTAAACTGTGTCTTATTAAGAGAGGAGAGCTTAATTTGGATGTACTTCAACTCTTAAAGGACGATAAAAAAGATAGAGCCTTCGATAGGAAGGTTTTAATTATTGGTTATGATGGAAATGTAATCAAGATGGGGCTCTCACATTTTAAAATATCGAAAATGTTTTTTGGCAACGTGACTTGAGGTACTAAGATACAGAGTATTAAAGGTTTGGTCAGAGAAATGCAGGTACTCATAATACTCAAAAGAGTTTGGGAAGCGGTCATCCCAATAGTTGTTGATAAATACATGGTCAATTCTCGAAGAGATGGGATTTCTAGTTTGTTTGTTGGACTAAGAGAATTGAAAATCGCTGTATTGAAGGTCAATAAGCTCGCAGTTATAGCAACAGTCATTGAATTCATTTATATATGAGTGCTAGATGTTTGAACTTTCTATTCGATCATCTGGCTCACGAATGACATTGAAAGCGCCAAGAAGAATCCAAAGAATACCTTGGCGACGAGAGGAAATAAAAGATATATCAAGCCAAAGAGAGGAACGATCGGAAGGGTTTTTGAACCTTTACATAGCACATAAGGCGGGCTATGTGTTAGATGAAATACATTAAGATTTCATACTAACCAAATTATACCAATAGGGTACATGTTGTGATTGGTCTTAAAGTGTCAAAGAGAAAACATAGAGCGCTTAATATTATTAACTTTATTTTTTTGTAGATTTAGTTTCTAATAAGCATACAAGAGTAATATGGTTCAAGAATACGTATTCAGTAGCATTATTGTTTCGTGCAGGGTCACTGAGACAAAAAATATTCTAAGATCATATAATCATAATGATAATGACAAAAAATAGGACTTACGAGGTTCTTTAATCGAGGATCATATTATTCTCGAGTTCCTCATGATCAACAAGATTATTGACATGCATTTTAGATTGGCTAAGCAGAGAGTTTACTCATATGGCCACTTGGTCAACATCAATAATCTCCAAGTAGAGTTAGACAAGGGTCATGTTATTACCATGAGACCTTACAACTTCGATCTCCATAGAAGGGTTAACGTTCATGTCACCATCAAAACCCATTGGTTGGGCATTGTAATTTAGAGTGGTTGGTGTGTCGTTGTCACTTGAGGAAATCATCAGGGGTTGTAAATTGGTGTCTACTATAGGTTATTTTTCAGGCCGACGGGGAGTAACAAGCAAATTATTGGAATGTGAAGAGATGAGAGGCTCGGGAAAGTTTACGATGATGTGACCAAACGAATTACACTTGTTACACAATGGTGGAAAATGATGACACACAATAGAAAAAGGGGTGTACTTTCCTACAAATTTTATTCTCAAAATATTAAAGACCTTATCAATATCATCCATAACAATGCAAGTTTTGGCGAAACTCAGATGAACTTTATTTGCGGTATGGGTGTTTAATTATATGGGGGTACCAAGGAAACTGTAAAAGATACCGAGCCTTTTTTCTAACCAGAGCTTGTGGGTGAACCCATGAAACTTAAACCAAAGATGTATAGACTTCAAAAGGTATTTTACCTTGGAAGCCATTGGCTCTCATATTTTTAGAAATATACGATGACTGTTAAAAACTAGGGCGACATCTCGAGTAAGTGGGTGACATTATCAACAGTTGAAAACCAAAATAAAATAATATATGAAAGAGTTACCTTCTATTCTTGAAATCCATGTATGCCCTATATATTTACAACAATAAATTGAACATGGTATGCTACGTATTTGTTACCTATTTTTCCCATTCAGGCTTATCTCCATTAATGGTGTCATGGGGGATTACCAGCACACCATCTTCTATGTGGAGGTATTGAATCATCTCAACCATCATGGTTCACCTATTATCTTAGAGGATAACAACCACGCCGGCCCAACTTTGTGATGGTTGAAGTGAGATGTCGGTGAGAATATTCTGATGAACCGTATGCGTAAACATGGTGAAAAGAGATGGTTTATGTGTGCTCGCCAACAGGGGGAGAGGATATGGAAGGGTTATAAAGCATATTAAGAGCGATAACAATGCGGGGGCGAGAACTCTTAAAATTCTAAACGAAGTCTTGGATAGAAGGCTTGAAAGATATCGTAACATCGATCACCACGGGACTGGTTGATGATTCTTCCACAACCGTTGTACCCTGGAAGCGACTGAGGGAAAAATTTCATTAGGGTAGTTCCTAAAGAAAGTAAAGGCCCAAACAATGCATGTAGATGAGGAAAAATAGAGGAGACGGGCGTTTAAATGATCATGGATTAAATTTGAATGCGACATTTTATTGCTGTGTTGAGCGGGCAGTGAAAGGGGTTAAGAAACGTTAGTTGCTTAGTTGGGGGAAAATGACTATGGGTTTAATTGAGAAAATTTTGAGATACAATTGGGTCTTACCACGTTAGGTTGGTTGAAGAAATTATTGAATTAGTCTTTCGCATGGGGAAGTATTGGGTAAAAGGCTACAAACATAGTTGATAGACCTCAGATCCCATATTTGGCTATGTTTGTAACTGACGTTATGTGTGGTCAACAGAGGTAGTTAAAATATATGGTGTATGTTGGATTTAATCTAAACTTTTATTATGTTTTATTTATTTATTCGTGTTCTGGTATGACCCAGTCTTTAGCTAAGGAGAACAGGTCGCCAGGTAGTTGCCTTCTTGTAGGACAAGTACTGGAATAACGTGCTAGTCATGGAGAGTTTGTAGGAGTTTCAGTTTTTTAGTTCAGTCATTTCCTTCTGTAATGTAGTTTAAATAGGTATTCGCTTCTGCAGAAATAAACACGTCTATTAGACACATTCTCCTTTGTCTTTCACTGCATTATTCTCAATTAACTAAATTACTTATAACAGATTTCCCAACACTCTGGTATCAGAGCTTTGGTGAGACAGTTGATGCCCAAGTATATGCCTAAAGCAACAGCGATGGAACAAGGAAAGATTAAGGAGGGTGCAGTGAGTTTAAGCTACCCCATGTTGAACAGATCGAATTACACAGCATGGGCCTTAAAGATGAAGGTATACATGCAAGCCCATGACGTCTGGGAAGCAGCGGTACCTAAGGATCCAGAGACGGTGGTCGAGGACAGGACAGATAAGATTGCTATGGCTGCAATCTACCAGAGTATTCCAGAAGACATACTTCTATCAGTGGCGGACAAGGAAACTGCTAAAGATGCCTGGGAGGCAATTAAGATTATGTGCCAGGGCGCAAACGTGTTAAGAACGCAAGAATCCAGACACTAAAAGCCGAGTTTGAGTCAATTGTCATGAAAGACTCGGACTCCCTCGATGACTTCTGTATGAAGATTAATGGCCTGGTGATAAATATTCGTTCACTAGGGGAAACAGTTGAAGAATCATACGTTGTAAAGAAGTTACTGCGAGCAGTGCCTCCGAAATTCTTGCAGATCGCATCCACCATCGAGCAGTTCGGAAACCTTGAGACGATGACAATAGAAGAAACGGTTGGTTCTCTAAAGGGTCACGAAGAGAGACTTCGAGGACAAACAGAAAAAAGTGGAAGCCAGTTGCTTCTTACGGAAGAAGAGTGGATGAAGAAAGAAAAGAAGGAGAGCAAACTGTTGCTCACTCGTGATGAATGGATCAAACGCTCAAATCGGGGAGGAACCGATCAGAAAGCGCGAGGAAGAGACAACAATCGAGGTTTGAGGGACAGGAGCCGTGTAAGATGCTTTAACTACAACCTGCTCGGGCACTTTGCAGCAGATTGCAAGAAACCAAAACGTGGCAAAGACAACAGAGAGGAGGCCAATATAGCACAGCTCCCGGATGATGAACCTGCACTACTTTTGAATGAACTTGAGGATAAAGGTGAAAATGTGGTGCTCATAACCGAGGACAGAGTGTCACCAAAACTGAGTCAAGAAGCAAACAAGAATCAAGTGGATTCCAAACTATGGTACTTGGACAATGGAGCTAGCAATCACATGACGGGTCAACGCTCATAATTCAGGGAATTGGACGAGAAGGTAACCGGACAAGTCAAGTTTGGAGATGGATCAGTTGTGCACATCAAGGGGAGAGGCTCAGTGGTGATCAGAGGCAAGACTGGAGAAGAACGAACCTTACGGCAAGTTTACTATATTCCATCCCTCTGCAGTAACATAATCAGTATTGGGCAGTTAGCGGAGGAGGGGAACAAAATAACAATCAATGGTGATTATCTGTGGGTACGTGATAGTTGTGGAACTCTACTCATGAAAGTGAAAAGAACTCAAAACAGGTTGTATAGAATTATCCTCCAAGACAGTGAGTCACATTTCTTGTTGTCAAAAACAGAAGAGGACACCTGGTTGTGGCACTCCCGATTAGGACATGTGAATTTCAAGGATTTAAAGCTAATGGAGAACATGAAGATGGTGCATGGGCTGCCAAAGTTAAGCTTTCTCAAGGATGTGTGTTCAGGGTGTCTTATGTCAAAGCAGGCAAGGAAATGTTTTCCGTCACAGTTAAATTACAGCACAGAGAAGGAGTTGGAGCTGATTTATGGAGACTTGTGTGGCCCCATTTCACCACCTACGACCGCAGGTAACAAGTATATATTTTTATTGGTCGATGATTTCAGTAGAGTCATGTGGGCTTATCTGTTAAAATCCAAGGATGAGGCCTTCTCGGTCTTCAGGAAATTCAAAGCAAAAGTTGAAAATTGTCCGGAGAGAAAAATCAGAGCATTTAGAACTGACAGGGGAGGCGAGTTATGTTCAAAAGAGTTCGTGAACTATTGTGAAGAGGAAGGCATCGAGAGACAATACACTGCTCCATACTCGCCTCAGCAAAATGGCATCGTGGAAAGGAGAAACAGAACAATGGTGGAGATGGCTCGTAGTTTGTTGAAAGAAGCAAGACTGCCAAATACTTTTTGGGGCGAGGCTATACGGCATTCAATTTACATTTTGAATCGTTTACCTACACGAGCAGTATCTGGAATAACTCCGTACGAGGCATGGTCAAATGAGAAGCCAAATGTAGAGCATTTACGGGTCTTTGGGTGTTTGGGTTATATGAAGATACCAAGTGTCCATGTGAACAAATTGGGAGATCGAAGCAAACCAGTGATTTACCTCGGGAAGGAAGCTGGCACTAAAGCTTACAGGCTGTATGATCCTGCAAAAAAGGTGGTCCATGTCAGTAGAGATGTGATATTCGATGAGAAGAAGCGTTGGTCGTGGGAGTCAGATGCATACCCTGAAGCAGTTGAGGTGAGGACATTTACAATTTTTGGAGCAGGTGCATCAACACATGAGGAAAACACATTCGAGATGGGTTCAGATACAACACTCGAGTCTGAGGGTGAAAATGACTCTCATTCGGAACCTTCTTCTGCAGACTCAGTGCATTCCCATGGATCGATTCAACATTCAAGCTCCACTACATCAATGACAGATTCTGATACGAGTAGTGAGCCAAGGAATTTCAGATCTTTCGCTGACATTTATGCTAATACAGAGGAAATTATTCTTGAAGATGAGGAATTATTTCTCATGGGAATGGACGAACCTGCAAGTTATTGGGAAGCTGCCAAGGAGAAGAACTGGAAAGAAGCAATGGAAAGGGAGATAGAGGCTGTCAACCGAAATGGAACTTGAGAGCTCATTAAACTGCCACCTGGACACAAATTCATCGGATTGAAGTGGGTGTACAAGGTTAAAAGAAATGCATATGGGGAAATTCAAAAGTATAAAGCAAGGATCGTGGCTAAAGGATACGTTCAGAAACAGGGAGTCGAGTTTGAAGAAATCTTCGCTCCGGTAACTCGATTAGAAACAGTGAGGCTGCTGCTTGCTCTTGCTGCGAAAAATGGATGGGAGGTTCATCACATCGACGTAAAAACTGCATTCTTGAACGGAGATCTTCAGGAAGAGGTCTACGTCTCTCAACCCGAAGGTTTTGTTGTGGCAGGAAAGGAGAACTTAGTGTACAGACTTGTGAAGGCTTTGTATGGCTTGAGGCAGGCGCCTCGAGCATGGTACGCGAAACTGAATAGCTGCCTGGAAGAGTTGGGTTTTGAGAGATGTCCATACGAGCACGCAGTATACACAAACAAAGTCAATGGAGAGACTCTGATTGTCGGGGTATATGTAGACGACCTACTTGTGACTGGCTCGAGTGTTGTAGTGATAAATGAGTTCAAGAAAAGGATGAATGGAAGGTTTGAGATGAGCAATTTGGGAAAACTTTCTTATTACTTGGGTATAGAAGTGAGTCAGAGTAAGGGACGTATTGAGCTAAAGCAGACAAACTATGCTAAGAAGATTCTAGAAAAAGCTGGCATGAGTGAGTGCAACTCGACGAAATTCCCGATGGATCCCAAAGAAAATATTGGCAAAGATGAAGGTGGAAAGCTGGTAGACACAACTCAGTTCAAAAGTCTAGTTGGTGGCTTATGATACCTGGTTCACACACGACCAGATATCGCATTCTATGTTGGCATAATCAGTAGGTACATGGAAAAACCCACGGTGGTGCATCTCAATGCTGCAAAAAGGATCTTACGCTATATCAAGGGCACCCTGAACTATGGTCTCGTGTATACAAGAAACAGCGGTAATAATGTATTGACAGGCTACAGTGATAGCGATTTAGCGGGGCAAGTCGAAGATAGGAAAAGTACCAGTGGGATGGTGTTTTACTTAGATGAAAGCTTGATAACCTAGGTCTCGCAAAAACAGAAATGTGTAGCTCTGTCGTCTTGCGAAACGGAGTTTATGGCAGCCACTGCAGCAGCTTGCCAAGCAATTTGGTTACGAAAATTATTAGCTCAGATCACAAGTGAGTGTATCAGTCCTGTGGTGATCTACTTCGATAACAAGTCCGCTATCGATTTAGCCAAGAATCCTATGTTTCACGGACGCAGTAAGCATATAGATATACGCTACCATTTCATCCGGGAATGTGTCGAGAAAGGTGAGATTATTGTTAAACACGTAAATACGGATTTGCAGCGAGCAGATTCTCTGACTAAGGCCCTCACCGTGGTGAAGTTCGAAAGGATGCGCAAGCTTCTGGGGATCAAGGAGTTACCTGGAACAGTTTAGATTACGGGGGAATTTGTTGGATTTAATCTAAACTTTTATTATGTTTTATTTATTTATTCGTGTTCTCGTATGACCCAGTCTTTAGCTAAGGAGAACAGGTCGCCAGGTAGTTGCCTGTTTGTAGGACAAGTACTGGAATAACGTGCTAGTCATGGAGAGTTTGTAGGAGTTTCAGTTTTTTAGTTCAGTTATTTCCTTCTGTAATGTAGTTTAAATAGGTATTTGCTTCTGCAGAAATAAACACGTCTATTAGACACATTCTCCTTTGTCTTTCACTGCATTATTCTCAATTAACTAAATTACTTATAACAGATTTCCCAACAGTGTAGTAGACGTGGCACTACTCTGAGCAGGTTTAGTAAAATAATTGAGCAACTATAAAGAACAACTTACAACTGAATGGAAGAGTTCCAAAGGCTCGATGGCGTATGCAACCGTAAGGCTTCGAACGATGGGGAAACTATTCAGACCTGGAATCACAGGGGAATTCGAATATGGAATTGAGCATGGAGCATTGATGGAGGTAGGGGAAAAGTTCCTAACATTACCACTATCATGTGGCCTAGTCATAGGACAATCAGAGTGAAAGATACATGGGTTACTTGAAAATATGTTTGCGATACGATCTAGCTTTGTGTTGGATGGACTGAGGTCAGCTTCCGACAAATTATCTGCTTTATTGAGCTCGTGCGAGTATGATTGGAGGGAAATTAAGAGGATCTAGGTTTATTCTCTATCAAACTGCGCACCTCCACCAATGTAAGATTTCATGTCTAATCCTGTACGTGAAAGTTTTGAATCGAGCTCGAAGATGGTGGAATTTTGTATGCACTAGAGTATGAGGTCATGGACAGAGATAATCAAGCTTATATTATCTGAAGCCGAATGGTCATGAAAAGAATGTGCGGAACTAACCGATGGTCCGTTTTCTAGTGACCAGAAAGTGTCATAAGAGGCCGTTGGAGGAAATAAATGCACAATAAACAAAGATTCATCTTCGTGCACAATATAAATTTTCTTAACGGTCTCCATTTTTTAGAGGATCGAGAGTTCCTCCATAACAAACACAAATATAGAGAAGAACAAGACATTTCGTTTTGTTAAAGTACTTTAGAAAATAAAAATTGTAAAAAAATAAATTGTTAGACTTCAAAAAAAATAGAGCGAGGGCTCTGATATGTAAGACGATCTCAGGAATACAATACTTTGACAAGAGTCGAGAAATAACATCAATAAGGAAGAACGTAGATAATCATTACTAGTTTACTGTATATAGTCGCAAAACAAGATTTTGAAAGATTTGAACTTCGATTCATTTATTTCCCATTCATAGATTTCAAAGATGGAATCTGAGTTTTCCTGTATTTTGCACTCACTAAAGTCTAGCGCTGTTTTTTTTATTATTATTTTAATACTTTTTTAGCTATAGTTTTATGGAAAAACAAATATTAATATTTTTTATTTTTAGAGTTCTACAATACATAATTTGAACACAAAAACAAAATTGAATTTTTTATTTTCGTTTTTTAAATATATTTTTTTAAATAATAACTTTTCAATAAATAAAATTTATTTTTTTTATTTTTCGAAATTTATAGATAGAATTTAGATTTGTATGATGCAACAATTAAAATAATAAAAATAATTTACGATGAAATATACGATAGAGTAACGTAGCCCAACGATAGAGTAACGTAGCCCAACGAGATATATATATATATATATATATGGTGGATAGTTGAAAAGTTATTCTAAACTTTTCTGAACTTTTGATTAAGGGCGAATATGATACAAATGTAAATGTAATAGATACTTTTTAAAAGATCGGCTATTTTGTATATTTGCATAATCTAAGTACCATGTTCAATAATAATAGTGATAATAAAAGAATTTGTTTTTAAAGAATTTTGTATATAGTTTTATATACTGCAATACTTAAATGTATTTTAGATTGTCAAACATGAACTAGACTATTTTTAGTTTAATCTATTTTTATTAATCCATCTTATGTGTATGTTTACTATCTAAACTAATTAGAGATGCATTCCCATTAAAAAGGGATTAAAAGAAAGAGAAGCTATAACGAATAGAAGGTGTCATTTCATATCATCTTAATATTATTATATTTTTTTTACTTTATCATTATTTTTTAACCGTTATTAAAAAAATAAAATTTATATTTTAGATTGAAAATAAATAATATATTATATTTTTAAAATAAAAATAAAAATTGATATAAGATGCAACATATAAAATTTGGACAGGTCATAAGAAAATCGAACTTGAAAAACAGGGGTAAAACTAGAGTTAATAATATAATCTAAGATACTTTAATGGTTTCAGAAACCAATTTAGTGACATAAACCGTGTTTACAACCTTAAATCATGTGACAATTTTTATCTCTTTTTAACACGGCCATGCTAATAGTTGTGCGTACCAATAAGCCATGCTAAGAGTTGTGAGTACCAAAAGTTTTGCTACAACAAGACACCTGTGAATTGCATTAAAAACACTTCCAAATATCAATAGCAAAAGGATAAGCTTTAATTCTATAAAAAAAAAATATTTTGCTTTCTTGTATGCATTCTCTAATGACTTTCTCGCCATTTGATATTATAATGGCCATTAGTTTTATAGATATGTCTGAAAATCAAAGTTGTTATGTACGAATTTAGATAAAAATATTATAAACTAATAAAAATGTGTTATTCGATAGGTTGGGACAAAATAACAAAGAGTCTAGAAGTCAATAAGAATAAGATTAAAACCAAGATTAAGATCATTTACAACTGTAAATTATTTGGGTATTTCTAAAGGTTTTTATGCTGTGGCATGAGTCTGACTTCAATTCATTTATTTTCCCTCCCACATATTTCTGTTGATGGAATCTTCTGATTTCTTAACCTATGGTAATCTATTATTATTATTATTATTATTATTATTATTATTATTATTATTATTATTATTATTATTATTATTATTATTAGAGTAAAATTTTATATAAAAAAATTATAAATATTTTTTATTTTCAAAGTTCAACAATATATATTTTGAAAAAAAAATTGATTTTTTTTTATTTTATTGTTTAAATATTTATTTTGAATAATAATTTTTTAATAATAAAAAACTATAATTATCTTTTTACTTTTCGAAATCTATAAATAAGAATTTAAGTTCTTATGATATGAGAATCGAAAAAAATATTGATTTTACGCATATATATGATACAGTGATGTAAAAACATATAATAATAATATATAGTGAATAGTTAAAAAAATATATCCTATATGTTTTTTAATTCTGATTTGAAATTAGAACTATTTAGTATATCTGATGCAAATGTAATAGAGCTTTTTTAAAATTTTGACTATGTTGTGCATATACATAGTCTAAACTATATTCAATAATAATAGTATTAATAATAAAAGAATTTGTTGTTTAGGAAGATTACAAGCAATATCACTCTATATAATCCAATACTTGAAATGTATTCTAGATTGTCAAACTAGTCTATTTTTAGTTTAATCTATGTTTATTAATCCATCTAATGTGTATGTTTTATTATGTAAATGTCTATAGTTCGTACGAGTTTGACCATCAATATGAACTAATTAGGGATGCTTCCGCATTTAAAAGGGTTTTGTAAAGAGAATCTAGAACTTATTAAAGGTGGTCATTTCATATGATTTTAACATTATTATATTTTTTTACTAAAATTATTATTGAACAATTATTACAAATGTTAAAGTTAATTAAAAAATACATTTAAAATAAATAATATAAAAAAAAATTAAAATTAAAAAAAAAAATCATTGAGATACAACCTTCAAAATTTGGACCAGTCATATAACTAGTAAGAGATACAACAATTATTACAAAAAAACATTAGTAAAATTACCGTTAATAATATATATCATATATAAAACTGAACCCATCCTATAAAGCTCATGTACTAATTATAGAACTGATATCGAATAAAGTCTAACTCTATACAATCTAGTTTTGCAATTCAGTCTACTGATATAGGATAGTTTAATGGTTTCAGAACCAAATTTAATGACATAAAATTGTTAACAACCTTAACTCATGTGACAATTTTGTCTCTCTTTTTAATGCGCCCATGCTAAGAGTTGTGAGTACAAAGGTTTCGTTACCAAGATACACTGTGAATTGCACTGAAAACACTTACCAAATATTAATAGCCAAAGGGTAAGATTTGGTTCTTTGAAAAACAATTGAATAGGAAAATTTTCTCTTTGAAAAATATGTTTATTTATTTTATACGGATTCTTTAATTACTTTCGGTCATTGTGACATTTGAAACAAAATTTGCAAATCAAGTTGCCAAAGCAAATTCGACATATATAAAGAATGAATATAATCGATTACAAATGTGTGGCATTATCGAATTTTGGAGTAAAGAGGTTTATTTAACCTATGTCAGGTATGTTGAACATGAATATGGCCTTATGGCCATGAATAAAAAAGGAAGTCACAAACTTTGCTGATTCAAAAATCTAAAGGAGGCTTAAATTAGTATTCTTTGACCATTAAAGTACTAATGGGAACAAATATTTTATCTTTCAGGAGAGAGAGAAAGCTCTCTAGCTAGCAGAACAGTAACATTTCCTCGGTTGTATTTTTAGATCTGAAATTTTATGGTTTTCGGTTTGAATTCAGGCCTCCGAACTTGAATTCAAAGTCTTTTCCAGCTATCTCCTCTCTCTCAATAGTAAATTTCTTCATCATGGGAAGTGAGGTTTCTCGTTTAGCCATCTTTTCATTGTTACCGGCGAGGTAGTTTTGCCTCAAAAGACCTCTCCAATGGGGGCTTTTCTTTACCTTATCACTCCATTTTCCGTCTCCGTTCGCAAGGAAGGTCTTCTTCATCCCAAAAAAAATCGTTCCTTGTTTCAACTCCCTTTCTTTTTTTCCGACTCCGTCGCCAGATGGTTATATTGACTTCACAGTATCATTTCTGCCTTCGAAGCTTACTTCCATTATTTGGTTTCCCCTTCTTCTTTCTTACGAATCCGATAGTTTGAGTAAGCTTCTTCTTCTTGTTTTGTCTCCGAGAGACTTTGAGGTCTCGGCTGAAGTCCAGTCTCCTGTAATACTTCTTTGCTACAATCGTCTTCTGCTGGCTCAAATTCTCCTCAACCCCGGTAACCCCAGGGGGGTAATTGTCCGTCTCCTTTGTTTTGATAGTCACGACGAAGACCTTATTAACTTACCTGTCGTCCTGTATTTAGTCGCTATTAATCCTGGAGGCAGATTCGATAGTTTCTCGGTCGTCAGGATGACGTATTCTGCCTTCGACGGTAAAAATCTTGAGACTACCGCGGTGTTGTCGAATAAAAAAATCTCGGTGGTGTTGAGCTATGGTGAGGTGTGCGTCAATATACATCAAAGTTTGGTGGATAATGTCGTCGCTGGTTATGTTAATCGGGGCGAGTTCTTTAATCTGTCTCGGTTTCATTCGGATCCGGTCACCGTTTGTCTCAAACTCAACGGAGTGGAGAAGTTTTCCGACAATGTTTTACGTTTAACGACTTCAGTGTCCATGGTTGAGTGGTTGTCCGAAAGGATGAAGAGTTGCGTTCGCCTTCTTCTTTCCAAATCGGCATCCAGAGGTTGTTCTTTGTTTGGGATTTTTGGTTACTCAGCTTCCTTAATCCCCATGGGTGGTAAGATTGATTTCTTCAAGGTGATTTCCTTGATTCTAACAAAAGTCGTGAGTGTATCTTACCTTTCATCACATTTAATTATAAGTCCCTTGATTTTAATTAAAGTCGTGAAATCCTCATACCATCTACGACCAAGGGTATTATGGAGTTGTCCTCCGACAGGACCATCGTCTAGAGCACTGTAAGAATCCTTTTTATGAATATTGCTTATTGGAATGTTAGGGGATTAAACGATCCCGTTAGACAAATATGTGTCTCTGATTTCATAATTAGTAACAGCATCTCCCTTTTAATTCTTGTCGAAACTAAAGTAAATTTGCATAAAGTCGATGCTATAGTTAGAAATATGGCGCCCTTCTGGCATGTCCTCACTAACCACGACTCTCACCACCTAGGTAGAATTTAGATTATCTGGAACCCTAGTGTCATAACCATTTCTAGAGAATCCCAATCACCGCAATTTATTCACTGTATAGCTAAGTGTCATAACTATAATACTACCTTTAGATTCACGGCTATTTATGCTTTTAATGACGCCGTAGATAGATCTCCCCTTTGGAATGACTTGTCTACCATTTCCATGGTAAATAATAGTATTCCTTGGGTTTTACTTGGGGATTTCAACGCCATCCGTCACCCCAATGAGCGTGTGGGATCCTCTGATAACTGGACTACTGCTATTGAGGACTTTAATAGCTGTTGTTTCAACTGTGACCTCAGTGATCTTCGATCCCCTGGTTTTCAATTCACCTGGATTAATAAACAGCCTAATAACCCGATCTTATCAAAGCTTGACAGAGTCCTTGTAAATCCTGTATGAGATGATATCTTCCCTATGTCTTATGCGCACTATGGTTTTCTTCGCTCTTCTGACCACACAACTCTCTTGCTTAACCTTGGGTTCCCTCGCCCCAAACGCAAAAAACCTTTCAAATATTTCAACATGTGGCAAACTCACCCGCTTTTCAAAGAGATCGTTAAATCCAGTTGGAATAGCCCAGCTACTTCCACCGGGATGAATCTGGTCTCTGAAAAGCTGAGTCGCCTTCAGACTGACCTTATCAGTCTTAATCGTAAAGAATTTAGTGATATTGGATCCCGTGTAAATAATGCCCAGGAAATATTTTTTCAAGCTCAATCCAATCTTGCTAGAGATCCCCTCAATCCTTCTTTGGTCTCTGAAAAGTGTGAAGCATCCGCTTCATATATCTTTCTTAGCAGAGCTGAGGAATCGTTTCTTAAACAAAAATCCAGAGATAATTGGATCAAGCTGGGAGACAAAAACACAAAATTCTTCCACAATAGCATTAAGTCTCGCCTCTTTCGAAATAAGATCATCTCTATCTGTAATGAGAATGGAGTAACAGTCTCTACTCCTGGTAGTGTCTCAAAAGTCTTTGTAAATTTTTTTGAGAACTCATTAGGGGCCAGGCATTCTGATGGATACCCTTGCCTTGAGACTATATCTTCTCTTCTTACCTCTAAAGTTACCGATTCGGACTCAGTTTCTATGGCTCGTGAAATCACTCGTGAGGAAATAAAATCGGCTTTATTCAGTATTGACAGTAACAAAGCTTCGGGCCCCGATGGTTTCAATTCTTGTTTCTTTAAATCAAATTGGAGTATTGTTGAAAAAGACATCTGTAACGGTGTCCTTGATTTCTTTCATTCTAATTATTTGGCAGCCTCCTGGAGCTCTACCTCTATTTCCCTCATTCCTAAAATAGAGTCTCCTTCAAAACCTTCTGATTTTTGCCCTATAGCACTTTGTAATGTTAGCTACAAGATCATATCCAAGATCTTAGCTAACCGTATTAAGGATTCTCTTCCTTACCTGATTGATAACTCCCAATCGGCTTTTGTCAAGGGGAGAAATATTTCTGATAATATCCTTCTCTCCCAAGAACTCTTGAAGGATTATCACTCCAATGCTAGGGACAAAAAAGTCGCGCTCAAAATTGACTTAATGAAAGCTTTTGACAATGTCAAATGGCATCTCATTCTATACATACTTGTCGCCATGCAATTCCATGTTAAAATGATCTCCTGGATCATCACTTGTATTTCTTCTCCTTCCTACTCCATAAATATTAATGGAGATCCTCATGGAAACTTTAAAGGTCGAAAAGGCCTCAGGCAGAGAGACCCACTTTCCCTCTTTCTCTTTGTCCTAGTCATGCAGGTTCTCTCCAGCATCCTTAAGGAGAAAAGTACAGATAGTAATTTTCGTTTTCATTGGAAATGTCAAAAACTCAAAATCATCAATCAATGTTTTGCTGATGATCTTATGATTTTCTGCCATGGAGATGTGAACTCTCTTCAGCTCATTAAAGATGGACTCGGTGAGTTTTATACTCTCCCTGGACTAAAAGTAAACCCCTCCAAAAGTCACATCTTCTTCTCTGGTATTGATGAGCGTCTTCGTATAGAGCTCAGAAATATTCTGAGTTTCCCGGAAGGATCCCTTCCTGTTAAATATTTGGGGGTTCTCCTAATCACTAGTCGTCTTACTCATTCAGATTGTCGTCCTCTCATCCATAAAATTACTTCTAGAATTGAATCGTGGACCACAAAGCATCTCTCTTATGCTGGTAGACTTCAACTCATTAAGTTTGTTCTTTTCGCCGGTCAGGTTTACTGGTCATCCATTTTCATCCTCCCCTCGAGGATTTTAAAAGAACTGACTCAGTATCTTCGCCGTTTTCTTTGGTCTGGATCGGCTATGAAAATCCATGGTGCTAAAGTTGCTTGGAACACAGTAACTTTGCCCACTGTGGAGGGCGGCCTTGGGATTCAAGACCTCAAAATCTGGAATCAGGCGGCTGTCCTCAAACACCTTTGGTCAATAGTAAGTAACAACTCTCAGTCCATTTGGAGTTGCTGGATAAAAACAGAAAAAATAAAAAATAATATTTTTTGGAACCTCCCGATGGGATCTTCTCCTTCTTGGATTTGGCGGAAAATTCTTCGCCTTCGTCCCTTGGCTTGTTATTTATGCAGGATAGCAATTGGAAATGGCGAGGGTACCTCATTCTGGTACGATGCTTGTCTCATCCCTTCGTCTCTTGCCTCCCATTATGGCGAAAGTATCATCAAGGATTCGAGACTTGGGAGGAATCTCAAGGTTGCGGATATAATTACCAATGGAAGCTGGAGTTGGCCGTCCAATATTAGAACTGCAAACTCTCGAAGTCGGGCTAGTCTACAGGATATCCAAAACCTCATTTACTCTCTCCCTCCCCCCAACATATCATCTGTTGATATCCCCTTCTGGAACGCTAAAGAAGGGTGTCCTAAATTCTCCATCAATAACACGTATCATGCTATCCGAGTGTCCCATCCTAAAGTATGGTTGGCAGGGTTAGTTTGGAACAAATTTAATATTCCACGACATTCTTTCATTCTCTGGCTCGCTATTTCGGGCAAGCTTGTCACCAAAGACAAGCTGCTCAGTTGGGATTATCATATCCCAGCACATTGTATGCTTTGCAGCTCTGATAATGAAACTACCCCTCATCTACTCTATGATTGCACTTTCACTCAGAGCATTTGGGCAAACGCAAGTTCTATATTAGGTTTCCCCATTCTCGCTTCTTGTTGGCAGTCTTGGGTTTGTGAAGCATCAAATTGGTCTCCATCTCGAAACCTCTAAAGTTGGCAATCATGCTTCGCCACGGTAATCTACCACGTTTGGAAGGAGAGGAATCAGAGAACCTTTGGTTCCCCTCCGGTCCCCGCCTCTTTGGTCTCCCACCGAATTTTCTCAGATCTTCGGTTTCGATTCCAAAGAACCAAGACTGGTTAGACTTACTAATATTATTATTAATAGTCCTCCTTTGTTTGCAGGGATCCTATGTAGCATACAGCTCGTGACCTGACATTCCTTTGACGGACGGTTCTTTTGCGGATGCTGATGCGGGTGTCTAGCTGACTCAGCTACTCACTGGTCTACTTCTCATGGACGAGCCCTAGTTTATGTTATTTCCTATTATATCAAAAGACTACTTTAAATCGTTTGTAGAAGTAATTGGAGGGGAATGCCCCAGATCCTTGTATAAACTTTTATTTTTCAATTTTAATGTTTTTTAACACCAAAAAAATACTAATGATGTATTTTTCCCCGTATTACACCTCTCGAATACAACAACTCCATGATAACTTGGTAGCTAGAATGGTAAGAGATTACTTTGTTTATAGCCGTTGGTTATATAAAATGTTGTGGGTTGAATATATATATAGTCCAGTAGCAAGAACGATTAGATATTGAACTGCACCGGTGCACCTTACTGCTTTGAAATGATTTTTCACCCTAGTATGGTATTATATATTTAATGCGAAAAGTAATAAATAATATGAATTTAAAGACCTTACTGCTTTGAAATGATTTTTCACCCCAGTATGGTATTATATGTTTAATGTGAAAAGTAATAAATAATATGAATTTAAAAACCGTAAGCAACGATGTCCAACAATAGAATATTATATAAAACTATATATATATATATATATATATATATATATATATATCTTCAACAAATAACATATTAGTTTTAAAATTCAAGTATCATTTTAAGTTGCCTGGATTTGAAAATCCTTCCGTTATTTAAGTAGTTGTGTTCAACCATACCACTAAATGTGTTAGGATATAGTCCGTAGACCCAAACTTTATTACTAGTGTTTTCATTTTTCTAAAGTTGTGTATATGGAATTAGAAAATAAGAGATAAACCTAAAAATATATAAATAAATAAATAATAGATATGCGCAACAGTGAAAAAGTTTAATAGAAGGACAAGCGGTGTTGGTTTTACTAATGTTTTGACAATCTATTAAGGATAATCCGTTGGATTGTCTACCGTTAAAAGAGAAATTGATGCCGGAATCGTGCAGTATTTTGGGATATTGTTCACTTTTCGTTATGTTATTGTTAGTTCATTATGCTTGAACTTATTGTTTGGTTCTAGATTTTTATTAGATTGAATTATATATTTTTGTACCTTAATGTATCGTTATAATATAATAGAAATATTTTTAGTGGACTCCTCACAACTCCTGTAGTTCTTTTTAATCTTTACATCGAAAGTATTTTTCAATGTAAAATACATCTTGTGTGTTAATTTATTTTAGTGTTGATTATTTTTCTGTGATTAGGTTTTAGGTTTATTTGGTCTCCTAATTGGCGAATTGTTGATGATGAATTGAGGTTGTTTATTCTCTTGATTGTCTTAAAATTGATATTGTGAGGGGTTTGATATACTTAATATGATAATCCTACCATTGGTATTTGAGCCTGTGGTTTTTTGTTTGCAATAGAATAGTTTTTTAGAAGGAGAAGCTAAAACTCTTCCTGCCAGAGGAGTTATATGTGAAAGAAAGCAAGCCCTTGAAGCATAATAATGTTGAAGCTTCAAGGACTGCATCTGTTAAGACTTTGAGAAAGGAAGAAGAAAGAAAGAAAACTAAAAGAAGAAGAGAAGAGGAAGAAGAAAGAGGATTGGGTTCAATGTCTGAACCCTAATCCGAGTCGAGTCTTGTGATTGGGTTTTGGTATTGGGCTGGATTGTTTGCTGAAGTCCAATAGCTAATGGTGAAGTCCAATTGATGCCTAAGTGTGACAATATTGGGTTGTGTTGCTGGTCCAAGTTTTATCACACATGATCAAGTCATTTGGACTAAGTTTTACTCTATTAATAAATGTAACAAATGTAACAAGAATATGTGTAACAGACTAACTACCTAACAACTTATTTTTAGTGATGAGTCTATAAAGTGTAAATGACTGTTCTTGATTCATTAATGAAATAGTACGATTCTACAAACTCTCTCTCTCTCTATACTCTATTTCTATCTTGGTATCAGAGCCATTGCAGACCTTCAATGGCAAACTCTGACTCTCCCACCCATAGCAATGAGTCCCTTGGCTCAGTCTTTCCCAGCAACCTCTCCGGTGCTGCCAAGAGTGTGCACCTGCAAACAATGAATAACAGTAGTCACATAAGGCTAGACAGAAGCAATTACTTGCTGTGGAGGACTATGGTGCTTCCAATCATCAAAGGTAATAAGCTAGGAGGCTTTGTTACAGGGGATAAACCCTGTCCTCCTAAGCTTGTCAACGATTCTGAAGGTAATATTGTTGACAATCCAGACTATGAGGACTGGACAGCCAAGGACCAGCTTCTTCTTGGCTGGTTGTACTCTACTATGAGTACAGAGGTTGCTGCTCAACTAATGGAAGAGAGCACCTCAAAAGAGCTGTGGGATGCAGCTAGCAAACTATCTGGCTCACACACAAGAGCCAGAATTACATATTACAAGTCTGAATTCCAGAGAACAAGAAAAGGCAACTTGACTATGACTGATTACCTAAGCAAAATGAAAAATATTGCTGATAATTTGATACTAGTTGGCTGTGGAGTTTCAGGTGAAGATCTAATAACTCAGGTTCTTGCTGGCTTGGACTCAGAATACACTCCTATTGTGGTCAGTCTGACTGATAAGGAGTCTATGGGGTGGCTTGACCTTCAAACTAGCCTACTCACGTTTGAGAGTAGACTAGAGCAACTAGAAAGCATTCAAAACAATCTGTCTACCCTAAGCCTAGCTACAGCCAATGTAATTCAGAAAACAGATTACAAGACTCAAAACAACAATGGGAATCAAAAGAACTACTCTGGCCAGTACAAGAATTCCTATAAGAACAACAGAGGAAGGAACAACTCAAGCTATTCAAGGGGAAGAAACAGCTACTATAGAGGGAGAGGTGGACGCTTCTCTCAAAGCAAGCCTACCTGCCAGATCTGTAACAGATATGGACATGTTGCACCAGTGTGCTACTATAGGGATGACCCATCTGTTATGGGATCATCATCTTCTGAACAGCCTAAGGGGGACAGTGATCCTACAGCCTATGCAGTCACTCAAGATCCTAATGGTGAGTCTGCCTGGTATGCTGACAGTGGTGCTAGTCACCATGTCACAGGCAATCCTAATATGTTAACTCAGAAGGCTGAATACACAGGTAATAAGAACATTCTTGTTGGTAATGGTCACAGGCTGCCTATACATAATATAGGGTGCTCTAGTCTGCAATCCCTTAACCAAACTCCTGTCTCTCTCAAAAATATCTTACATGTACCCTTGATCAATAAGAACCTACTTTCTGTCTCTCAACTTACTAGTCATAATAATGTGTTTATTGAGTTTCACCATGGCTTTTGTCTTGTGAAGGACAAGTTAACAGGGACAGTAATTCTCAAAGGGACTACTGAGGGAGGTCTATACAGGTTAAAGGATGTTTCTAGGTCACAGGCTACTGAGGAGTCTCCTATCAGTGTCAAACACAAGTCTCTATCTTCAAGTGTATCTCTACCTAAATTCCTATCTGTTTCTTTGTCTAATTCCCTAAAAGATGGATGGCATAGGAAGCTTGGCCATCCATCCTTACATGTGCTTAACTCTGTTCTAAAACATTGTAATCTTTCCTCTGTTATAAAAGAAAAACTTACTTTTTGTGAAGCTTGCCAGTATGGAAAGTCCCATGTCTTGCCATCTTCCTTGTCTCAGTCTCATGCCAGCAATGTTCTGGATCTCATACATACAGATGTATGGGGTCCCTCCCCTGTGGCATCCACTCAAGGTCACAAATATTATGTGATCTTTGTGGATGACCATACAAGGTACACCTGGCTGTATCCTGTCAAACAAAAGAGTGAAGTGATTAGTACATTCAAACAATTCAAAAATCCGGTTGAAAAACAGTTTGAAAGAAGTATCAAAGTTATTCAGTGTGATGGTGGAGGTGAATTCCTGCCTATTACCACTATGGCCAAAGAACAAGGGTTCATTGTTAGAAAATCCTGCCCTCATACTTCAGCTCAGAATGGCAGAGCTGAACGTAAACATAGGCATATAGTAGAGATGGGTCTGACTCTTTTATCACAAGCTAGTTTACCCTATAGGTTTTGGGTTCAAGCATTTGAAACATCTGTCTATCTTATCAATAGACTACCTACACCAATTCTATCCAACAGTTCTCCTTTTGAAGTCCTATATCACAAAAAACCTAACTATCTAGCCCTGAAAACATTTGGGTGTGCATGTTTTCCATGCCTCAGGTCTTATCAAACACACAAATTTCAATTTCATACAGTTAAATGTGTGTTCTTGGGGGTCAGTCAGTTTCACAAGGGTTATGTTTGTCTTAGTCCTATAGGCAGGGTTTACATTTCAAAGAATGTCATTTTTAATGAAACTGATTTCCCTTTTAAGCATCAGTTTCTTCACACTACTATTCCTGAGTCCTCTACTAAAGTATTCTTGGATTCTTGGCTGCCTAGTCTATCTCAGGCTGTTGTGAACTATGAACATTCTGTGACACCTACTCCTTCTCTCAGTACTCCTGAAGATGATGCTACTCTGCCAACTAAGACTTCACAAGGTACAAATCTATCACCTGTTCATAATTCTAATCATACTATACATAACAGTTTTACTGAGTCTCAAACTAAGTCTGATTCATCTACATCTAACCCTAGTCATATTCAAGCCTCTAGCTATTCTCCTGACCAACTAAACACTACTGAGACTCATATAAATCAGTTGAACCATTCATATCCTAAAATTTCTATCTGTCTACCCTTTGAACCTACTGATACATCAGTAAATCCACATCCTAAACCCTCTTCTCATCATATGATAACCAGGAACCAGGATGGCACTAGAGTATCTAAAAACCCTTATATTGGCTCTGTGACTAAAACTAATATGGATGTTGTTGAACCAAGTACTTATTCTAAAGCTGTTAAATGTTCTCATTGGATAAAGGCTATGGAAGCAGAGTATGAAGCTCTGATGGCCAATAAGACTTGGTCCTTGGTTCCTTGCAATCCTAATCTAAATGTTGTGGGCTGTAAGTGGGTATACAAGGTGAAACATAACAGAGATGGGTCTGTTCAAAGATACAAGGCCAGACTTGTAGCCAAGGGGTTTCATCAAACCCCTGGCATTGACTACACTGAAACGTTTAGCCCTGTGATAAAGCCTTCTACAGTCAGACTTGTTCTAACCCTAGCAGTTTCTAAAGATTGGGAAGTAAGGCAACTGGACATTAATAATGCCTTTCTCAATGGTTATCTGACTGAAGATGTGTATATGGTTCAACCACAGGGTTTCCAAGATCCTCAGAAGCCTACACATGTGTGTAAGCTACATAAGGCTCTGTATGGTCTAAAACAAGCCCCAAGGGCCTGGTATTCAAGACTGAGGGACACACTTATTCACTGGGGTTTTACTAACTCTAAATCTGATTGTTCTCTATTCTATTTGGTCTCTAAAACTGTTGTTCTACTTATCTTGGTCTATGTAGACGATATAATTGTCACAGGCAATCACACAGACCGTTTGAAAGAGTTTATTCACAAGCTCAACACTGCCTTCTCTCTAAAGGACATTGGACCACTCCATCTATTCCTTGGAATAGAGGTTCATCGTGATCATACTGGGTTCTACCTAACACATCAACAATATATAAAGAACTTATTGAGCTCTCAGGGTCTTTCTCTAGCCAAGCCATGTCCTACTCCAATGGCTGCTGGAGTTCATATTTCCAGCACATCTGGTTCTCCTCTTGATGATCCTACACAGTATCGCAGCTTGTTAGGTGCTTTACAATACCTAACACACACGAGGCCTGATATTGCCTTTGCTGTTAATAAGCTCAGTCAATATCAGCAAGCCCCAACTAGTATACACTGGCAAAACTTAAAAAGAATATTACGGTACTTAGCTGGAACGTGTTGGATAGGACTGCACATCAAACCAACCTTCAACTTTCAGTTACAGGGGTTTTCAGATGCTGACTGGGCTTCGTCGTCTGATGATCGAAGGAGCGTTGGTGCCTATTGCGTGTATCTTGGAGATTCCCTGATCTCCTGGTCTTCAAAGAAGCAGAATGTGGTTGCTCGATCCTCCACTGAGTCGGAGTATCGAGCCTTGGCAAATCTTTCAGCAGTACTGATGTGGCTTCGCTCCCTTCTAACTGAAATTCAATTCCCAATCGTGACTCCCTCGGTTATCTGGTGTGATAACTTGGGAGCCAGCTCTCTCGCCTCCAACCCAGTGTTTCATGCCCGAACAAAGCACATAGAAATTGATGTGCACTTTGTTCGGGACCAGGTGTTGAAGGGTTTGCTTCAGATCCGATTTGTTCCCTCTCATGACCAATTAGCCGACTGTCTCACGAAACCCTTAACACATCACCGATTTCAGTTTTTGAGAGACAAACTCGGGCTTCTTCTATCACCCCTTCGTTTGAGGGGGGATGTGAAAGAAAGCAAGCCCTTGAAGCATAATAGTGTTGAAGCTTCAAGGACTGCATCTGTTAAGACTTTGAGAAAGGAAGAAGAAAGAAAGAAAACTAGAAGAAGAAGAGAAGAGGAAGAAGAAAGAGGATTGGGTTCAATGTCTGAACCCTAATCCGAGTCGAGTCTTGTGATTGGGTTTTGGTATTGGGCTGGATTGTTTGCTGAAGTCCAATAGCTAATGGTGAAGTCCAATTGATGCCTAAGTGTGACAATATTGGGTTGTGTTGCTGGTCCAAGTTTTATCACACATGATCAAGTCATTTGGACTAAGTTTTACTCTATTAATAAATGTAACAAATGTAACAAGAATATGTGTAACAGACTAACTACCTAACAACTTATTGTTAGTGATGAGTCTATAAAGTGTAAATGATTGTTCTTGATTCATTAATGAAATAGTACGATTCTACAAACTCTCTCTCTCTCTATACTCTATTTCTATCTTTATATATATATGGTTTTGTTTACATTAAATAGATATAATAATGAAAAAATAAAATGATCCGTGAACCCAGTTACTCAAACAAACTTTTATTCAACGATTAATAAAAAAATATAATACTCCGTCTTGGAAGTGTTAA
Source organism: Limnanthes douglasii subsp. nivea (assembly GCA_036936605.1). Classification (NCBI taxonomy): domain Eukaryota; kingdom Viridiplantae; phylum Streptophyta; class Magnoliopsida; order Brassicales; family Limnanthaceae; genus Limnanthes; species Limnanthes douglasii. The sequence goes on along the minus strand of JAUPFV010000002.1, from coordinate 304,295,395 downwards.
TTAATTACCAAAGATTGGGCATGTTAGCTACGTCTTCAATTTCCATCATGATTAGCTCATTTTCCTCTTTGGATAGATCGTGAAGTAGCTCAAGCAACTTTTCATGGTTTTTGGCTAAGATGACCTTTCCATCCTGTGACTTGTTAGGGTTAGCAACAAAACCATTGAAAATGTGGGAAGGAACTATTTGTATATTTTCACTCAGCAATGTTATTATGACTTTCAAGTGTCCAACTTATACAATATATCTTTTTGTGTTCAAATTTGGAAGTTCAGCAGGAAATCGGATAAAAGATTCAAGGATTGCCCTATTGTCCTATAATTTGAATATATCAAGATACTTTCGTAGGAATCAAAGAACTCATTATAATGAGCAAATAAATATATAGAAACTACCGATGTAGAACTCATTATAATGAGCTGGATAAATATTCAGAAACTACTGACTCATGTTTGGTAAGGAGATCCTTAAATGGAAAAAATGCGTCAGATGCAACATCAAAGTTAGGTGACTCAATAATTCAAAGCAAGCGGACTCTATAATGTATAAGTTAACATTCCAAATTTAAACCCTAAATTTTGCATTAAAAAGAGTAAGAACGCTAAGAGATTGAAATATTTATGTCTTCTTTTACAATGCTTACGAGATTCTTCTCAAAATTACTTGCAAGAGTTGGAAATTTGATGCACTCTCTCAGCATCGTTTCACAATTTAAAGCGGTTTCTTTGTTATCAAGTAACTCAAAAAAGGTTCTCTAGGTATTGCACAAAACCATTAGTGAACCATGCTTTAAAAGTATGGTCCAAGAGTGCACCAAATCCTTTCTTACCTTCCATCAAGTATATGTAATTTGTGTAATAGAAGAGATATAACATCCTTTCTACAAATTTTGATCGCTAATTGTGTAACTTGCTCAGCCTTGGTTCAGTCTCGCCATCTCTAGCTAAGCCAGCACGCATCTCATTGCTACAAAATTCTTCTCAACTTCCTCTAAGTCTTTTCAGGCGCTTTAGCTTCGACGTCAGTTTTGGAATCAAGAGCCCGTATGCACTCCTTGATTGCGCTCACCACTTCTTACGATGTTTTAGGTCTAGATGGATGGAAGAAGGACATTATCGATCACACAGGTTGTTTTACTTTTTCTCAATCCAAACAAAAACTTGTAGTTCTCTATCTTCATTTGTAATTATTTGGTGTGGAAAAATATGATCCAAACAAAAACTTGTAGTTCTTTATGTTCATTTATAATTATTTGGTGTGGAAAAATATGATGAAGAAGAGTGTATATATCTATAATGTTTATATATATATATATATAATTATATTTTAAAATTTATGATAATATAATAAAAAAATTGACAAACCAAGAAAACCCTAATAGATAACACCCAACAGATATGTAAATTACAAAAATAAATTAGATAATGTTACTTTCGATCTCCAATAATATGATACTATATACAAAACAATGTATATATCAATCTCCAACAAATAAAAAGATTGCTTTTGAAAACTCAAGTAGTCCTTGTCTGTTCTCTTTTCCTTTTTCATGTTAACTTGATGATCTGGGTATAAATTTCACCTCATCTGTGTTATGTAAGGTTCAACAAACCAAGTCACGGCTTTCTTTGTTGAATCATCTACCGGTTCTCTTTTTCTTTTTCCCAGATTTTTTAATAACTTCCGCCATTTTCCGTTTGTAATCATAATATATTCCAAACAAGTTGAAAAGCGAAGTCCTATAAATATGAAATGTAGTATGAATTTAATTTAATTTCACCAAAGTCCAATCTATCCAAAAACATGTTCTTTCAAAATTGACAAAAAAATAAACAAATTAGAATATAAAAGAAATTTTTTGAATTAGATCAACTTTTGTTAGTCAATCCACAATTGAACTGGTCTGTTGTTAGGATACGAGATCTGAAGTTTAGACTTTCAGATTAGATGTTAATGTATGAGCTTTAAACTGTGATGGAACAATTGAATTTCTCTGAGATAAAAATAGATTTAGAAATAAAAAAACTAATGAAAGTTTATTTTCAATAAGATTACCAGAAAGTGTTGTAAGAAAAATCTAGATTATTTAGTCTATAATCATATAGATTCGTGTAATATAAGTATGTTATACAATTGACGATATCCAACAAACAATAACTAAGATACTGAGCATGCTTCATAACACATAAAATCTTTTACAAGTTATCTCTTGTTAATTTTTTTATACATGATTTCTGATAATTAAAACATTTTCGTTGATTAACACTTTTAGAGAATATCACACATTGATGTAATAAGTTATGTAATAAGTTGTGTGAGACACCATTTGAAAGATACGCTTTGAGAGAAACATTTAAGAAAAACTAAATATAGATAATGTTTAAATAAAGTTGTCAATTTTTCAAAAAATACTTATTTCAATAAAATTTCTTTTTGAGATATAATATTTTAGAATTGAAAAGGTTAATGTATAATATTTAATTCTGAAAAATGAGAGTCCCACTTCAATAATATTTGTAAAATTGCGGATGATATTTATCTTCGTATATACAAAATTAACATAATCGCGTTAAAGTATTCTATCAATCATCTATGGTCTTTTATATCTTTTGGAGGTGCTATGTTTCATATCCAACCGAAACAATTAATAACCAGACTCTTTATAACTAAAAAAAATAGTAAAAACTCCACTCAGAATAGATCTCAAAATCGTAACTATTTCACAATGGTGCATTTAAGTTGAATCTTGAGAGAGAAGAAGATTGAAAGAAGAAGAAATGTAACAGAATTTATTATTAATCTTTCTCTACATTTTGTACTTACAAATGTGACATTTATAGTCACTCAATTCTGTTTAATATGTAACAGAATTTTGTTAGAAGCTGTTACACAATTTGTTATTCTATTGGACTTTAACAACTAACTCAGCCCATACAAAATAATCAAGAGGACTAAGCCTTAGGTCCAATACAAGTAGCTTAGGTTGTCAGCCCACGACCCGGTCCAAAACACAGCCCAACATATAAAACACTTAAGACCAGCTTCACCCACTCTTGTTCCTCCAAACCCTAGATCGAAACACCAGCTTTCTCCTTCTCCAAGTCTGTCAAACCCTAGTTCACACATCAGCCACCATCAGCCTTCTCCTTCTCCAAAAATGCCTCTTCTTCAGCTATTCTAACTTCCCCCCTCAAACGAAACGGAGGTTCACCAAGGCTCAGTTTGTCTCGAAGAAACAAGAACCGACTTTGAGACAAAGGCTTTGTGAGCAAGTCTGCAACTTGATCGTGAGAAGGTACGTACCGTATATCCAGTAAGCTTTGAGTTACCATATCTCGAATGAAATGTAAATCTAACTCGACATGCTTTGTTCGAGCATGAAATACAGGATTTGAAGCAAGAGAGCTCGCTCCAAGGTTATCACACCAGATAACCGGAGCTCTGGGAAGATCAAGTCGAATCTCATGAAGCACTGATTGTAACCAGATGAGTTCAGAGGCCAGATTTACAAGGGATCTGTATTCTGACTCTGTACTCGATCTGGAGACAATCCCCTGTTTCTTTGAAGACCACGAAATCAAGGAGTCACCCAGAAAAACGCAATAGCCACCAACCGATCGACGGTCATCCAACGAGGCAGCCCAATCGGCATCAGTAAAGCCTGTAAGTTGATGAGAGTCTCTCGGTTTGATGTGGAGCCCCATCGTCTGAGTACCAGATAAATATCGTAGAACTCGTCTTACACATTGTAGATGAACTTTAGTAGGATTTTATTGAAACTGACTGAGTTTGTTAACAGCAAACGCAATGTCAGGTCGAGTGTGCAGTAAGTACTGTAAAGGTCCTAATAAGCTTCTGTATCTTGTAGGTTTCTGAATTAATTCGTCATCAGTTTTGGAGAGGGGTGGAGTCAACTTCATTGGAGTTGCGCAGGAGTTAGCATTAGACAGGCCTTCTTTAATCAGTAAGTCTTTGATATACTGTGTTTGAGTTAAGTAGAGACCAGAGTCATCTTTGTGAGCCTCAATACCCAGAAACAGCCTTAGAGACCCCATATATTTTAGAGAAAATTCAGAATTTAGCTTCTGAATAAACCTAGACACATAGGAAGGACTGTTACCAGTAACAATTATGTCATCTACATAGACCAGTAGAATGACAAAGATGCCTTTAGACCGTAGAAAGAACATAGAATAGTCACCCCTTGAATTTTGAAAGCCCCATAAGATCAGTGTATCCTTGAGCTTGGAATACCAGGCTCGTGGTGCCTGTTTCAGTGCATACAGTGCCTTGTTTAGCTTGCATATGTGATTAGGATATTTAGGATCAAAAAAACCTTGAGGTTGTACCATGTACACCTGTTCTTTGAGATGACCATTCAAGAAGGCATTATTTATATCAAGTTGCCTGATGACCCAGTCTCTAGATACAGCAATAGTGAGAACTAACCTTATCATAGAGGCTTTAATCACTGGAGAGAAAGTCTCATTGAAATCAACCCCAGGCTGTTGATGAAAGCCTTTAGCTACATGTCTAGCCTTGTAGCGTTGAACAGACCCTTCTGGGTTATATTTAACCTTATACACCCATCTGCGCCCCACCAGACTCATGTTATTGCTGTGGGGAACAAGAGACCATGTATGATTGTTTATCAAAGCATCATATTCACATTTCATGGCCTGAACCCATTGAGGACACAGAACAACCTCTGAAAACTTAGTAGGTTCTTTAACAGTATTAGTAGATGTAATAGTAGTTCCTGAGTAAATATGCTTAGGTTTTGAAATACCATCTTTAGCTCTAGTGGTCATAGGATTCCTGTTAGGTAGAGTTTGAGAGGTAGTTTGATTGTTAATTCTGTCAAAAGGTAGTTCAATGAATAACTCACCAGGTTTTGATGGTTTTGTTTCAGGTAATGTGCTGGGAAAGGAGTTTTGAGCAGCTGTGGGATCTTGGGAATCAGTTTGGACTTGTGAAGAGGTGATATAGCTATCAGGTGAGTTATTACAAGGTACATATTGATTTGTTGTGTTGATTTGGTTTGACTGTAAAGGCTGGTTAGTATTTGGGTGTTGGTAACTATTGATATATTGTGGTGTAGAACTCTCAGTTGGCATATATAGATTAGGAAACTTAGGCAGCCAAGAGACTCTAGAGACAGACACAGAGGACTTAGTGTTTAGGAAACCAGACATACATGGGAACTCATCTTCATTAAAGATGACATTCCTTGACACATAAACTCTCCCACTAGGACTAAGACACTTCTACCCTTTGTGAACTCCACTATACCCTAAAAAGACACACTTGACTAAGTGAAATTGGAAGTTATTAGTTTGATAGGGTCTAAGACACGGAAAACAAGTGCACCCAAAGAATTTTAGGAACATGTAGTCAGGTTTAGATCCAAAAAGCTGTTCAAATGAGACTTATCTTTTAGAGTGAGTGTAGGTAACCTGTTAATCAAGAAAACAGCAGTGTGAAAAGCTTCTGGCCAGAACTTGTAAGGAAGACCAGACTGAGCTAGGAGGGTCAGACCAGTCTCAGTGACATGTCTGTGCTTCCTTTCTGCTCTACCATTTTGAGCCGAAGTGTAAAGACAGGATGTCTTGAGCTGGATCCCTGATTCTTTAGCCAAGGATAGAAAGGACCTGAACTCACCACCCCAATCAGACTGAAAAACTTTAATCTTTTTATCAAACTGATTTTCAACTAGAGTCTTAAACTCTTTAAACACGGTTACAGTCTCACTTTTAAGTTTAAGTGGATATAGCCCTGTGAACCTACTGTAATCATCTACAAACAATATGTAGAATTTATAACCAGAAGTAGATAGGACATGGGCAGGTCCCCACAAGTCATAATGAATCAAATCTAGGACATTAGAAGAATGTGAGACTGAATTAGAAAAAGGCAAGGAATGAGACTTTCCTAATTGACAATCATCACAGAAAAGCTTTTCATTGCTAGCAATAGTAGGTAGATTACAACTTTTCATCACAATAGATAAGACACGTTTAGAAGGATGGCCCAGTTTTTTATGCCACCCAACCTTTAGGGAATCAGAAGTATTAGTAAGAACAGACACATGAGAAACAAATGAATTTGACTTAGGAAAGGCTGCCTTAGTAGTCGTAGGAATAGAAGAATCATCCAACTTATAAAGCCCATTTTCAACTCTGCCTTTAAGTAGAATCATCCCGGTTGTCTTGTCCTTCACAAAACATTCAGAACTGTGAAACTCAATAAAAATATTATTATGAAGAGTTAATTGAGAAACGGATACTAGGTTTTTGTTGATATAGGGCACATGTAACACACTGTTTAGGAGGATCTGTTTGTTGATTTTAGTAGATAGGAAAGTCTTACCTAAGTTATGAATGTTCAGTTTACTACCATTACCTACTATCACTGTTTTATTACCTGTGTACTGTGTTTTCTGGTTCAGCATCTTGGCTGAGTTGGTGACATGGTGGCTAGCATCACTGTCAACATACCAACTTTCATCACCATTCCCTGACTCTTGTGAGACTGTCATCACACTTTGATCCTGGTTAGTTCTTTGTTGATCTGTTGGTATTTGTCCTATCACATTAGGGTCATCCCTAAAATAGCAATAAGCAGCCCCATGACCAAACTTGCCACATATTTGACAAGTAGGTTTGTTGTTAGAGTAGTTGAACCTACCACCTCTGCCTCTGTTAGGGCCTCTACCGCTGTAATTGTTAGAGTAGTTTGGGGAAAACCTTCCTCTAGAACCTCTACCTTGACCTTTATTTCCATAACTTGAATTGGAACCATAGTTGTTGCTGCCAGAAGACTTAGTTTCTGGCTTGTTAACAGAAGTGAGACTCAAGTTAGCCATAGCAACTTGAATTTTCCCTAGTTGTTCAAGCCTGCTTTCGTAAGTAAGAAGAGTAGCTTGTAGATCAAGCCAATTTTGAACCTATTTGTCACCTAGATGGACTGCAATAGGAGTGTACTCACTTTCAAGACCTGCCAAAACCTGTGAGACCAAATCATTTAGTGAAATAGGTGAACCAGCGAGAGCCAGACTATCAGCAATGTGTTTCATCTTAGCTAGGTACTCCTCCATAGAACTAGTTCATTTCCTGGTTCTTTGAAATTCGGCTTTAAAGAAGGTTACTCTGGACTTTGTTTGAGAGCCAGATAGCCTTACCACCGCATCTCACAGACCTTTGGAGGACTCCTCCTCCATCACCTGAGATGCAACTTCAGCACTCATGGTGTTGTACAGCCATCCCAACAACAACTGGTCCTTAGCAATCCAGTTGTCATATTCTGCATTATCAACTAGAGAACCATCTGGTCCAACTATAAGCTTAGGAAGACAAGGTTTCTCACCACTTATGAAACCTCCCAGCTTGTTGCCTCTAATTATAGGCAACACCATAGTCTTCCATAGAAGAAAATTGTTTCCGTCCAACCTGAGACTAGTAAAGGCATTCATCTGATTCAAGTTGTTGTTTTTGTTTGTCAACAGGTGATCCATTGAAGACGTAACCTGCTCAGCAGATCCTGAGCTGAAGTATGGTGAGTCAGTCCCTGCCATTGAAGGATCCTGCTCTAATACCAAGTTGAATCTTGAGAGAGAGAAGAAGATTGAAAGAAGAAGAAATGTAACAGAATTTATTATTAATCTTTCTCTACATTTTGTACTTACAAATGTGACATTTATAGTCACTCAATTCTGTTTAATATGTAACAGAATTTTGTTAGAAGCTGTTACACAATTTGTTATTCTATTAACAACTAACTCAGCCCATACAAAATAACCAAGAGGACTAAGCCTTAGGTCCAATACAAGTAGCTTAGGTCGTCAGCCCACGACCCGGTCCAAAACACAGCCCAACATATAAAACACTTAAGACCAGCTTCACCCACTCTTGTTCCTCCAAACCCTAGATCGAAACACCAGCCTTTTCCTTCTCCAATTCTGTCAAACCCTAGTTCACACATCAGCCACCATCAGCCTTCTCCTTCTCCAAAACTGCCTCTTCTTCAACTATTCTAACTATTTATAATAAGGTTAATACTGTCTTTGATGGTCAACCGCTACAAATTTATCAATTTCACTGAAAATAAAGCACATTAAATATTTTTAAATATATATTTATTATTAATATTATATGGACAAACTTGTAATACATCAATTGTTTTGAAGACAAACTTGTACTATAGCCGTACATTAGTTTTTTTAAAGAAGATGCACGTGCCAGCTTTCTAAACAGAATTAAGCTCGCTAATTTGCAATATAATCATAATGTTAGAATAAAGTGCCGTATAGGCGTAGTATATATAACATTTTACTAGGCGTAGTATATATAACATTTTACTAGCATGAACTGCCATTAAGACTGTCCTTTTGTTTAAGTTTTTTTATGGATTGATTAATCTTATTTATATAATTTGGACTCGTAGGAGGGATATGATATCGTTCAAGTGGCACATAACTGCGGCGTGGATTATAGTCATTTATTTATTTATTTACTATAAAGAAGTATTATACGTAAGAAGGATTGTTTGAGCGGGTTGCGAATACCGATAACGAAAAAAGATTCATAAGATGTTGCGATGATGCAAAAAGTAGAAAGACACATAGAATGGTATTATAATGCGAGACATCTGAATCATAAAAAAGGTTGGTGAACCCAAAGGATCTTCAGAGTAAGTGGACCGCAACAAATAAAAAGGGATGTCATTTAATGCTTAATAGATATATGGTGACTCATAAAGAATGGACCTCAGAAGTCAAATACGAGATTCAAAACCATGATACCTCAATAAAGAAAAGTTGTTTTTTACGTACTTAGCCGCAAACATTTTTTAGCAGAGTGACAACGTTGAACCCCAAGAATACATTGTCTATGCCCAATATATACAATGCACAAAAAACAACAATAGAATTTGGAGAAATTTGGTAGATCATAGTTTCAATACTTGTTAGGAAAACTTAAAAAGTTATATTATTTCTCATAATGAAAATATATCTTGCGCTATATTGCAATACATGCAGCATGTGTTAGTTAAAATAAATTTGATAACATCATTTGCTTTAGTTCCGACGAAAGGTTCGACTTCTATCAACTTTGAAAAATAATCAGTAACCGCGACGATAAATTGACATCCCCTGAAAGCCATAGGTATCGACCTAACTAAATCCAATCCTCATCTATTAAATTGTAACACTTCGAATATTGATACAAATGATATTGCTGCCATCTGTATGGTGTTGGCTAATCGCTCATAGGTATCATATTTTCTTACTAACTCTTTGGAATCATCCATGATGCAAGACAATATTATCCAGCCAATAAAACTCTTCTTGTTAATATTTTAAACTCACAATTAGTCGAACCCTCACCATCATGTAGTGTAGATAGTACCATCTGTAATTTATCCGTTCCGAAACACCACAACAAATGTCAGTGCTAATATTTTATGTAGAAAACATCTCTGATTACCACAAAGACATGTATATTACATCTCAACGGTTTAACCAACACTTTATCATCTAGAAAAATACCTCTAACCATAAAATATCTAAGCTCATGTTTCCAATCATTTTTTGTGTCTTGTTTGTCTGGCTTAGAATCTGTTTTTATCGAATGATGTTCTTATTCAAGTTTCTAGGGATACCCTTCAGAGTATGATACAGTTTCCAAAGAATTAGAAATGGAAGTTTCATCAATGTGAACGTGTTCTTATTGAATGCTCTGAAATATAGTTGATAATTCTTGTAAAGTCGTTAGATATTTTACCAAATTTTATTTTGTTGCCTCGGTCTGCCCTGATGCGATGTTGATTAGGAGCTACTAATCATTTATCGATTGAAATTTTTTGGTATTACAAATGTGTGTAGGTCGCAACGCTGCCAAGATTGTTTCGTACTCAGCCTTGTTATTAGATTTATTTAGCCAAACGTATCATTTAACACATTGTTTCTCCCATCAAAGCTACTAACTAAATCATTTCTCCAAAATCTGAGATATTAATACCCTCATCAGTTTGAATAACCCGCTCATCTTTAAGGATATCAATATACGGTTTCAGATCTGGTCGTTTAGAGTGAATTCAACTAAAAATTATACAAAGTCTTGCGCTTTAATTGTTGTTCGCGGTTTAGAATTAATATCAATATTCATTGACCATTTAGTCATTTATCACAAGACATCAGGATTTGCAGTATATTTTTCAGCAGAAATGAAGTTTGAACCAGAATTTAATGTGCCTAAAAATGCGGCTTATTTTTTATAGTTGCGATAACTAAGGAAAATGATTGTTTTTCTAACTTCAAGGATTTATTTTCAGCATCTAACAAACTTTTACTTACATTATATACCGACCGAGGATAATTTTCAACTTACGTGACCAATACTATGCATTTATTGCATAGTCAATGGCAGTTAAAGCATTCAATTGTACTGGATCGCCTTCGATTCCTTTATCGCTAACTATATCTCCCGAGAACTTTCCAGATCGTACCCCAACTAGTAAATTTTTCTGGATTCAACTTTAAATTGATTAGTTTTAAGTTGTCAAACGTTTCTTCTATATTGGAAAACTAATCGTCATTTTTAACATTTTTCCCAACATGTTGTCAATATAAAAGATAAAAGATATTACTGGAAGTGGAACCCACCACATGATCGATTCTTGGACGAGAAATAAATATTTCAGACACACTCTATTTAGATTGGTAAAATCAACACACATCATCCATTATCCATTCTTTTTTCAGGAGATATCAGCCTTTGTTTTAGAGCTGGCGATTGTAAAATGCGAATCTTGAAATGTTTACCATCAGGAAAGAAATAAGTTTCAACATTCGCATCAGGTAACCGAACTGGGGATCTCTCTCTAGCCATCGATAATTTCTGATTCTGTAGTTAACCCTATAATTTCTATTTTTGTTTTTTAACTAACAAAGAAATATAACATGCCCTTGTTGCTTTCTGGTTGTTTCGGATAACTCCCATTTAACTCCCAATACCATACTTCAAACATTGGTCAATGATAGAGGTAATAACATACATTCTTTATAGGCCAGAGCTAATAACAATTTCATTATACGAATTTTGACCATTTACCACTATAAACAAAACTTTTATCACTTTCGTGAGAGACCTTTGGCCCAGAAATACCTCTTTTTTGAACTCTCTTACAAAATTTGCCTGTATTCTCATTCAATCCCATTATTGTCTGATCGGAATGGAGAAAATATGAGGACTTTCCATCTGTTATAAGTTGACATAAATAATATGTTGGCCGAGCTGCCTTTATCAATTAGTATCCTCTGGATTTTGCTTCCTTCGATAGTTGCGCTAATTACCATTTCTTGTTCATGAGGTCCAAGTATCCGTCTTAAATCATCATCTTCGAAAACAGAATGGAAGACAGATTATTATAAAGATGAGTCGAAGTTCATCTTATTACATGTGTTGTTAAACTCGTAATATGACTTTTCTGAGAGCAAATGGTAATTCCTAACAGAGTATCCCCATCAAAAATTGATAATGATTCAAAATATTTGCAATGGGTTTTGAACTTTCCCTATACCTTAGGTTCATTAATCATCACAAAAATATTTTTGTTAGGTCCGGATCTAAATATCCTAAGGACAAATTAAAATTTTCAAAAGAATTTGTTATTACCATTGTAATTCCTACTTCAGAGCATTGTAAACTACTGCTATTTGTGCTGTCTTTCAATTGCCTACAAGAGCCTGTTGTTGGCCCCCCGCTTGCCTTTTAACAAATATTTTTAACTTTCCTTGTATCATGACCGATGTTTTTGTAATATTTGCAAAACCTGTTAGTCATTTATTATCTGGTCTTTGAATTGGAAGGATTTCATGAATTGAACAATATTATAGGTCGTATAAAAAGTACTAGCAACATTATCAGTTAATTCCACCAAATACTAAGGTCAAACCCAGTGGTTCACTCTTAATATATTCTACTGAGCCTGAAGCTGCTGATTTACGCTTGGCTATAGCGACATTTGGTTTAAAAACTTGAGGCAAAAATTCGTAAATGTTTGAAGCTGAAAATTTAAGCTTCTTGGTACGTGTAGACAAGAGTGGATTATTATTGAATTTTTCTTTGTTGGAGCAATGGAAAAAGTTCAATCTCTTAGACTTTTCTACCTTAATCTATTTTTTGGCCTGAGCGAGCAGATCACTGATGGTCAAAGATTTCTTCGTAGTAACTTCATCAACCAATTCTTAAGGAGAATCTTGTCTAAATGTAGTAAAAACAACTTGCTCAAGAAAATATTCTCAACCATTATTTATAAAAATAAAGTGCCTAACGTAATCTTTCAAACTTTCTCTGACTTACGATGTGCACTGGATCATTGTATCACCGTCTCCCCAAATTTCTATACTTCCTATAAATTACTGCTTATAAACTGTATAAAACATGTCCAAAATATTTATTGAACCCGGAGGAAGTCGACTGTACCACCTCTAGGCATTGTCATTAAAAGTATAGGAGAAATAACAACATAGCAATTATTATCATCATCATCATCATCATAATTCATCATAATTTTTTTGAAGTGCTCGATATAGTTATCCAAATCTCAGTTTCTATTAAACTTATGCACTTTTGATATTTCAAATAGTTTTGGCAGATGTCTGGATAGAATTTATGCTGACAGACGAGATTTACTCCAATTATTCCCCTAACCATATTGATGGCCTGCCATACCTTCATAAATTATTGCATTAAGAATATGCACTAATCGGTTATAGACATAGTAAACCAAACTTTAGTTAACTGAACTCCATTGTTGATACCATTGGTTGATCACTAGTGCTGTAGCCAATATTCCATGATTTTCTTGAATCTGAGGTATAGTTTGTTGTTATCCTACCATAGCTTTGGTGACCATCTCAGCCTTAACTTAGAGGCGTTTACCTTCTTATTCGAAGAATCATGATTTTTTTCGATCTCAACCCTATTTAGAATTTCTAAAAGGACCAGAATGTATCTTCAAATAATGTCTTCTCATGTGGCGATGTCTCCAATTTTGGAAAGGAGAAAATTCTTCTCAATCGGACATAGAATAATGACTAGAAATCTAAGAAACGTACCAATGTCTGTCTTTGTGCTCTTTTTTAAGTAATGCTAACTTAAGACCGATTGAAATTGTTTCCTTTGGTATTTTTCTTGATCTCGAATATATTGAGCCTTAGAATTATCACCTTTTGTAAAATTTTCTTTATTTCCATATTTTCAAAATTTTAATCAAACCTTTCTTGAATGCATAACCATTATCTCTCTATAAGCATATTAAGTGCACCAATTTCATCCCAAAAATGATCTCGATGTCCCTTTAGGTCCAATTAATTTCGTTGCTCTTCAAGTTGTTGTTGTGTTTGAGCACCCTCTACTAAGGAACCAGATTATTCTCCAATTATCATTCCTTATGTAATCACTACAAAAGTTTCTTACAAAATCACTACCAAAATCGAAAGTTGAGCTTAGTTGTTTTAGATATTATATTCGGGTACCAGTCTAAGTTCCCACTTTGATCGTCACTGATGACATATATATTAGCTTTAAATTACACTTTTCTAACACACACATCAAAGATTTCCCATAAAGTATTGTCCAAAACTAATTCTTTAATTTGAATACCTTGATAATTTAAACATGTTTGGTAATTGGTTATTTAAACCTTCTCAGATACTTAGTCAAAATCAACTAAAGAAGAAAAGAATTGCTAACCTTATCTTATGGAACCCTCGAGTCGAACGAGTTGCCAATGCAACATGGTTTGGTTAATACATTTTAATTCTTCATCGTAAGACAAAAATGTGATAAAAACTATTAATTTGTTTAGTTTTTGTTAATATAAGAGTTTCAAATATGATATACATAAGCCTACAAGAATAAGCTCTTTTATTTTGGGTTGATTGAACTGTTTTGAATTTGATTAGAAACTTTGACCTAGATTTAAATTTTGTTTTACGTTTTTCATAGGTTTTTGTGCATTGTCAGTTTGATTGTCCAAGTTTATTTGAAATTTGCACTATCTATTGTTTGTGGTTATGAACTTTTCTAATACAAGCTCAATTTATGGAAAAATATTGGTGCCTTTCTAGTTTTTTTGTTTTCTACTAATATTGTTACTCATATTATGAAATAACAGTTATAATATTATTGTTAATGATAAATTTTGTTACTCATACAAAAAATAACAATGCTAATTTTTTTATTTCTGATACAATATCATTATGCCTTATTAATTTATAATAAAATATATTTGTTTTTAATTTTTTTGTTAACAGAAGGAAATATAACAATAATTAAATCTTGTTAACTTGATTGTGTAACGGGATTTATATTTATATTTTAACTAAAATAATATTTTAATATAGTCGATTTAAAACACCAAATAATTTTATTTATTATTATTATAGAAAAATAATACGATAGTTTATATTAGCGAAAATTAATAATTTGATTTATTCAAAAAATATAAAATTTATCATGTACTCATATCAAAGATAAAAATATTCTTACTTGTAATTAAATATATAACATATAACAAATAAAGTCAATATAAAATACAATACGAAAATATATCCAATATATCAAATAGTATACGACATTCATATAAATTATTATTTTTTTAAGAAACATAATCAAATGTAAGAGAAATCCAAATGGTCACTTTATTCATTGCCAGGTTTGTTAGTTTTTCAATTACTAATACCTCTACACGAAACATATATTTGTAGGCTTCGTCACCTAAATTTGATGTCAACTTAGATTTCTTACGTTTTCCCAAACATCTGCAGTATATCAATTCAATTAATATGTACAGTAAAGTATTTTATTTTAGGAGTAGAAGAAAAAATATGAATCTTACTAGAAAAAGGCGGATTCTTCCTATGAAATTTCTGTAAAATAAAGAACAAAAGGAACAAACCGCTAAACGACTAGGGTTTTTGTATTATTCAGAAGTATATAAATTAGTACAGCATATGCTCTTATTTATAATAAAAGAAAGCTAACGGACTTGGGATTTATATGGGCTTTATATTCTTAACACCCTCCCTCAAACTTACAATGCAACAGTAATAAGCATTGAGAGTTTGTCACAAAGAAAACGAAACCGCGTTGTGGACTGAGCCTTTGTGAAAATATCAGCAATCTGCAAAGCTGATGGAACATACGGAAGTGAGATGGTGCCGATCTGAAGATGATGTCGAGTGAAATGACAATCTATTTCAATGTGCTTCGTCCTCTCATTTAAAACTGAATTTTTTGCTATCTGCATGGCGCTTTTGTTATCACAATGGAGGGAAGTTGGTTTAGTAACATTAACCCCTATATCTGCAAGAAGCCATCGTAACCAAACAATCTCACATGTGGTGACAGCCAAAGCACGATACTCAGCTTCAGTAGACGATCTAGAGACAACATCTTGTTTCTTGCTTTTCCATGATATTAATGAATCTCCAAGGAAAATACAGAAACCGGTAGTAGATTTTCGGTCATGAGGATCACTATCCCAATCAGCATCGCTATAGGCACGCAATTCAAGTGAAGAGGTCGAGGGAAATAAAAGGCTGTGGAACTGAGTGCCACGAAGATATCTCAATATTCGAAGAACAGCTCCCCAATGAACATATGTAGGAGTAGTAACAAACTGACTGACCACATGAACAACATAAGCTATATTTGGCCGAGTAACTGTAAGATAGACCAAGCTCCCTACAAGAGTTCGATATAGACTTGGATCTGACAAAGGAACGCCATCAGTCGGAGAATACCGATCATTTGTTTCAAGAGGAGTATCTACCATTCTGTTATCAGAAAGTCGCGCTCGTTCGAATAAATTAGATATATATTTTGTCTGAGAGAGAATATAACCTTTTGGAGAGTGAGCCACCTCAATACCTAAAAAATATCGTAATAGTCTCAAGTCTTTCATCGCAAAACGCTGAGCCAAATCACATTTTAGTGTTGCAATACCATCAATATCATCACCTGTAATGATCATATCATCTACATATATGGATAAAACAATTCGTCCTACACTAGTACATTTGATAAACAAGGCCGAATCGTGATTACTAGCAAGGAAACCAAGTGAAGTTATAACCGTAGAGAATTTTTCAAACCCGACACGAGGAGCTTGTTTGAGTCCATATAAGGGTTTCCTAAGTCGACAAACTTCACCTGGTTGGTGAGCAACACCTGGAGGAGGAGTCATGTAAACCTCCTCATGAAGGTCACCATTCAAAAATTCATTTTTGACATCGAGTTGGAAAATTTTCCACTGGCGAACAGAAGCAACCGCAATAAGAGTACGAACAGTCGTCATTTTTTCCACTGGGGAAAATGTTTCATCATAATCCATAACATACTTCTGTGAATACCCTTTTGCTACAAGACGAGCCTTATATCTTTCAACAGATCCACCAGATTTTGTTTTAATTTTAAAAACCCATCGAGAACCGATTATATGCTTATCGGATGGAGGCTTAACTATATCCCATGTATGAGTTTGGTAAAGAGCAGTGAGCTCTTCGACTATTGCATTTTGCGAACGAGGATCAGAAACAGCTTCTTTAAACGGCTGAGGTTCATATAAATCATGTATTTTTGCTATGAAGAGGCAAAAGGAGCTGAGTAAGAAGAATACGCAAAATCTGGTAGTTTGGTAGACTTACTTGTACGAGTAGATCTTCTAAGGGGTGGAGCTGGTGGTTCACTAAAAGAAGAAGCTGAATCAGGACTTGATGGATTAGAAGTAGTATCAGTTGTAGTTGATGTCTCAGGAGCTGGCACATCAATATTAATGGGTATGTCGCTATTATTTTTAAAGGGATCAATAGTTTGAAGTTTGGTACTTGTTATATCATGTGATTTCGTTAGAATCGAATAAAACGGGATATGCTCAAGAAAAGTAACATGTCGAGAGACATAAAGTTTCTGATTAGTGGGATCTAAACAATGATAACCTTTCTGTCTAACACCATAACCCAAGAAAACACATATTACGGATGTAGGGCCCAATTTGTTGCGTTCTACATGAGGATGAAGGACAAAACATGTACATCCAACCACTGAAGAATAATTTGGAAGTTGTCCATATAACTTCTGAAAAGGAGACATCCCTGCATTATGAGCAGTGGGAATTCGATTAATCACATATACAACAGTCTAAATTGCTTCTCCCCAAAAAATAGTAGGAACCTCAGCAGATAAAAGTAAAGAACGAGCAGTCTCAATAAGATGACGATGTTTTCTTTCTGCAACAACATTCTACTGAGGGGTGTCAGTGCAAGAAGACTGATATATGGTACAATCAGATGCAAGTAACTAAGTAAAATCATTGGATGTATATTCACCCCCAAGTCACACCTGAAACATTTTATTACAGTAGGATGTTGAGTCTTAACAAGTGCCCGAAATTCTCTATAAATTCCAAGGAAATCTGATCTCAGTTTCATAAGGTAAACCCAAGTATATCGAGTATAATCATCGATGAAAGAAACATAGTAGGATGAACCACCCTTTGTGGAGACAGGAGATGGACCCCAGACATCAGAATGAATAATATCAAACGGAGCAATAGAGGAAGAAATACTTTCATTAAACGGTAACGCCGAAAATTTTGCAAGTTTACAACCACTGCAATCGGAGATATTACAAGTGTTTAGCTGACCTAAAGCACCTGTAAAGACTAAAAACTTTAAACGTGATGTAGATACATGTCCAAGACGAGAATGCCAAAGATAAAACTTAGACGATGAAGGATTCAAACGAAACGAAGACAAATCAACACCAGAGGCAGCAATATCAGTCAAGTATGTTTTTTCACTATCAACACCATAGACATCCATATCTGTTACTTCGAGTTTCTCCAAAACATAGAGTTCCCTTATTTTACGACCTGTCCCAATCACTCTTTGGGTCTGTTGATTTTTTATAGCACAAACAGAATCGGAAAATAAGACATAATAACCAGATTTACACAATTGACTAACCGAAACAAGATTCAAAGCAAGGTTTGGAACGTAGTAAACATCAGATAACGATATATGAGGGGTACAAACAGAGCCAATACCCTCTACTGACATTGGTGTAGCACTAGCAGACAAAACAGATATGGGTGAAACATGAGATAATGAAACAAAGTTCGACATGTGATGTGACATGATGAGACGCACCCGAATCCAAAATCCACAATAATGAATCATTACCTGAAGTGGAAGACGAGGACATACCCGAATGGTATGCAGATGTAACAAAGTTCTTCTTATCATCTTTTCCTATCATGTTCGCAATAAGATCCACAATCTCAATAAAACTGCTCCACTGTTCTAGTTGCAATTTCTCCCAAACTATAGCACCGAATCAAAGTCCGGCCTGCGATATTGAAGGGCCGGATGTCCCAAACATACTCTCCAAAATTCAGCAAAAACGGACTTTGTTTTCCTTTCGATCGGACCGTTTTATTGGAGCTGCACACAACAGATCCGAAAACCGAAAACTATATCTATTTATTAGAAATTTTACTAATAATTCAATAATAACTCTTCTGCAATTTCATCGGACTTTTGTGCAATTTTACCACTACTTCAATAAACCAAATTTATCGGAGAAAAATTTTCTTAGCCGAACAATACTTTTGTGCAATTTTACCTGAAATTTATCCAGTGCAATTTTACCAAAACACAATAATCTCAGACGCTACTCTTCTTTCCGAATAATGCTTTTATGCAATTTTACCAATAATTTACACAGTACAATTTTCCCAATCTTTCTTAATTCAATTCTGATTGTTCCTCGAGACGCAACTTTACCAATAAGTTAACAATGCAATTTTACCAAAAAATATCCTTAACCAATACTTTTGCAATTTTGATTCCTTCTAAGCCCCAATTTCACCGATAAATTCCACTTACAATTTTATCAATCAGATCTAATACGAAATCAAATACCTGATAATTTTATCAATCGGATCTAATGTGAAATCAAATACATTATAATTTTATCAATCGGATCTAATACGAAATCAAATACCTTATAATTTTATCAATCGGATCTAATACAAAATCAAATACCTGATAAATCTGATTGTTACATTTACGCGATCAGTTTACTTCTGGCTCTGATACCATGTAAAATAAAGAACAAAAGGAACAAACCTCTAGACGGCTAGGGTTTTTGTATTATTCAGAAGTATATAAATTAGTACAGCATATCCTCTTATTTATAATAAAAGAAAGCTAACGGGCTTGGGCTTTATATGGGCTTTATATTCTTAACAATTTCAACCACGTCAAAGGCGAGTAACCTAGTAGATTCTCTAACAACATAGAAAATAAATTGTTTGGAAGAAATATGTTAAACTGTTTAAGTTGTCAAATTATCAGAAATATACAAAAGGTGAACTAGTATCTTCAAAAATAATATAAATAATTGTATTTTTTAAACATAAAAAAATACATGAATTCACATGTATAAATGATAGCCTGGTGGAAATTAGAAGAAAGAAACAACAATAAAACTCTAATACTAGGTTAGAGAATAAAGGAGACACAAACAAATAATCTCAAAATTTTATTAATCAAAGTGTGACCGTAAAATAGAGTGTGAGATGCTTTATATACATATTATCCAAAACTCTAATCCAAAAAAGAGAAATTACATAAATGTCTTAAAATAAAACATATAAATAAAAATAACACCTAAATATAAAAACTAGTTTTTGAAGGCTTTATGGGTCGAATTTAGGTATTAAACTTTGTGACAAGTCACAATTTTGAAATCTGACAGGCTCGTCAAAATTTTCAATTTGATTATCGCTTTGACCCAATTCCAATAGCTGAGCGAGAAACCAGTATGTCTGCAGTATTAGCTACATCAATAAACTATCAATATTTATGAATCTTTTATGATATGTGAACTTTTTTCCATGATCAAAGACTGCAACGACATCCATGTAATTTAGAAGAGAAGAATCCAAGTCATTACTAACTTAAAGAATGGTACTTTTGCATGAATTAATTAGAATATTTCTCATATAAACAAAAATATATTACTTTGAATTCGAAAGTGAAATCATCTCATTTCTTTGTGAAACGCTCCTTGTTATATAAGTTGTCGACATAATTAAGGGTTTAAACATCTCAACCCTTACTAATCGATAAGTGAACTGTTTAAAGTTTTGCATTCTTAAATGATTTATTCTTCATTCAGAAGTTCTTCTTGAGTAAACATTTTCTTGACTAGTACAAATATCATTCATAATTGATAAATAGAACAATTTATAGTAACTAATTACGAACAAAATCTCCAGCAATCATTTTTGCAATTAAATCAGACAATAATTCAAACAACACAAAAAATACCATTTATCAATATAAAATTTATTAAACATTAACAACAATGCATACATGTTACAAGTATCGATATTAAGATACAAATATTTGAACGACTTAAACTAAAAAAATCAAAATTACCCCAACCTGTTTTTCAAAAAGTAATTAGAAATAAAAATTATGAAATCAAATAACAAAAAAAGAGTAAAATAGTACAAATTGGAAGAAACTTCACTCATAATAGACGAGGGAGAAAGATAAAAGTGAGTGAGAATGGTGAAATTAAATAAAAAAGTGTAAATTAGAAGAAATTTCACTTCCTAAAAATGAGGCGGATAGAGTAAAGCTGTTTTTTTCAATATCATCATCAGCGTTTTCTTGAATTTCTCGGATGTAGTAGTAGAATGAGTGAAACCTAGTTTTGTTACAACAAGTATCTATATAATGATTAAAGAGACGAGAAGCCCAATTAAAACAAATTAGAGATATGTTTTTGCTTAAAAGTAAAAACTTCTATCTAGTTAGAATAAATATCTACTTGATGAACTAAGTGAGAATTAGACATAGTAGAAAACACTAAATAAAAAATTCAAAGTTTTGATTTACCCATTAAAAAGGGTAAGTCGATAACTAACTGGTTAAATTTCAAATTACCGATAACCACCTCGATTTTGAAGTTTACCGATAACCACTTCCAATAATTAACTCTTCCAACAATACCCTTGAAAGCACGTGCCTTCAACCCTTACTTATTTTTAACTTTCAAAACTTTATATCTTTCAAACCCAAACTTTAAAAAATCCAAAGATATATTTATATAGAAGAACACAACAAAGTCGATGAGTGGTATGTATGGAGATTATTTTCATTGCTAACTTTGCAATCAAATTGTTCATAATTCAGCAACTATATAATAGTTGTTTTTCCAAAACCAAATTACAGGTAATTCTGCGACTTAACAACTGTTGCTTCTTTCAAACGTATTTCACAATCAAATTGGATGTAATTCCGCAACTCAACTTTTTTTTATAAAAAAACGTCTATTCACCACAGAAAAATACATATTTTTGCAACTACAAAAGAAAAGTTGTTTCACACTTAATTAACATTTATTTTTTACAAAATAAGTTTGTATTTTGTTTTTTCACACAATGAGACTTATTTAGCGACCAAAGTTTATGCTACTATTTTCTTCTTATTAATACAATAAATTAACTATAATTTTTATTTTATTTAGACTAAAAAATACACATATTTTTGCAATTACAAAAAGTTAATTATTTCTCATCTAATTAACATTTATTTTTATAAAAAAATTGTATCTTTTTTTTTCACACAATTAGACTTGTTTAGTAACCAAAATGTATTTCTGGAACGACTTTATTCATATTTCTACAATATATTTGCAGGTATTTCCGTAAATAAACAACCGCCATTAACCATACAAAAATAGCTCAATTGATATTACATTCAAATGGTTAGGACCAAAGCAAAACGTCACACAACTTCACAAGGACAAAGATATACATGTTCGGGAGTAATAATGGCAGCTAAAGCAATATTTCCTATACTACAACAAGGAACCCTAATGTTCCGAAACTTTACTGGCCGTTACTCAGGAAATTAAGCATTAAATGATTAATTACTCGATCGGCATTGGTTATTACAAAATCATTTGATATCAGGGTCATTATATCCGGTCAAACAGATTTTCTTTTAAAATATAATTATAAAGAATGAGTTGCGAAATTAACTGAATTTTAATTAATAACTTTTTTTAATGACCATGTCTTGGTCATATTGGTATATAATAAATTTGACTCATAATAGTAATTTTAAAGAAAGTTAAAAGAAATACGTATCAAAATAAATAACTTTTTATTTAAAAACTAAAAAGTTGTATGGTATTTTTTTTCATTCATTCAATTTTTAAATCTGGTGTAATCACGTACTATAATAAAATTTTATGTTAGGGTGGCGACCAAAGCCCCGCATCCCACATCGGTTAAACATGGGAAGGATCAATGGTATATAAGTGAGAACATATCTCAACTAGTATGAGGCCTTTTGGTAGTGGACCAAATGCAAAGCCGTGAGGGCCTTCGGGTGCCAAAGCGGACAATATCATACTAGTGTTGAGATCGGTTGTGTTCTTACTTATATACGGAGGAGGAATATGCGGACCGGACCCCCATATTCCCAACACGTGGTATCAGAGCGTCAGGCCCAGACGGAACGCGATGGTGGTGAAATTCTCGGAGGTCGAACATGATGAACCAGTAGCCATATGATCAAGGTGATCTGCTCTAGAGATCCTAGTTCGGAGTGCTCGTGGCTCATCAAGCAGTGTGGCTTGATTGGAGTGGCGCTAAGGAACAAGACAGTGTGGTCTAAGAGGAGGTGAGCAGTAACATCCGTAGTGCCTCTGAGTCAGGTAGTCTCCAACCTGATTAGAGTGGGCGGATGAAAGTCAATTGAGAGGAGGCTAATGTGGTACTTTGTTCGAGAGGAGGATTTGTTAGGGTGGCGACCAAAGCCCCGCATCCCACATCGGTTAAACATGGGAAAGATCAGTGGTATATAAGTAAGAACATACCTCAACTAGTATGAGGCCTTTTGGTAGTGGACCAAATGCAAAGCCGTGAGGGCCTTCGGGTGCCAAAGCGGACAATATCATACTAGTGTTGAGATCGGTGTTGTTCTTACTTATATACGGAGGCGGAATATGCGGAACCCCTTCACAACACCGCATATTCCCAACATTTTATAATTTTAAATTTTATATTTATATATTTGTTATCTGAACAATTAGATTTGATCTTAGTAATACGACAATGGATAAACATCCCACAACAGAACCAGGCAGCAGAACTCTAGCTCATGACTAATTGAAGGTTTAACGAGGCAGGAGAACTCTAGTTCATGACTAATTTTAAGAAACCTTCAACGACCGGTCCTGTTGTTGGGAATGTGAGAAAGAAAGCTTTACAATTAGAAATCCACCATACCTACAGGTAGAAACCCTACCTCATCCAATATTTGATGCTTACCCTCTTTTACTTACCTTGTGTTTATCATGGATCGTCAAACATATCATATATACTACTGTATTTACCTATTGTTATTCATTTTAACTAACCTGCCTATCATTTTTGGTCCGTCAAACATGTCCTATACAGTTATCATTAGTAATATATTTACCTATTGTATTCATTTTAACCAATATCTCTATCATTTAAAATGACCATATGTGGTTTGTCAATTTATCTTATTTTAATCACTTTTCCACGGTTATAGTAACTTACAGATCTGACAGTTATAAGACACGTGTTAACGTTAATTTGTGATTGTCAACTCAACTTCCCATCTATGATTTTCTATATAAATGTAGACTTCATTGAATTAACTTCTTCTAATTATCCAATTTTTTAGAATTTTATCTCTCCAAAGCATTCTCTCTCTACTTGTTTTTTAAAATCTCAGATATTCGTCATCCATTTACTTTGCCTTTATTTCCTATTCGCTCACTAAATCATTATTTCAAGAAAGGTACAATACTTGTATTCTTTAACTTGTTGAAAATGTATGGTTGGTGGTAAAAGAAGTTAAACACTATAAGCATTTCGAGAATTTATAATATGTATGAGAGTATTTGTCAATCAAACTCCTAAAAAGACATCGTAGTGGTTTATTTGGTGATTTAAGTTTTGAGAGTAATAGATCGTCTAAGCATGACTTTTCTTCATATACTTCTTCTAAAAAACACCCATAAAAACATCATTTTGAATACAAATTCAAATTCGTTTAGGAAAAAACTTTCATTAGTCTTAAATACAAACGACTATTGCATCGTCTTCCAAGAAACTCAAAATTTTATGTCCGTCAAACATAGATCTTGACGATGTAATAGATGTACACCGAATGAACGTTTTTATGGAGTTAATTTTTTAGAATTTATAAGATGATTGAAAGTTTGAGATAATGACCATAAATGCATCGTTTCATCATTATTTTTTACTATCATGTCATCAATGTAGACTTCTAATTTTTTTCATAATTGACTAGCGAAAATTTGATTGATGAGCCTTTGATAAGTTGTCCCGACAATTTTAAACCGAACGATATTAATTTATAACAATACATCCCTTGCTTGGTTATAAACATTGTGGTCTCCTCGTCATTTTGATGCATTTTTATTTTACTATACATTGAATAAGCATCGATGAGTGAAAGCTCTTCATGCTCAATCGTTGCATATACTAACTAATCAATACAAGGTAAATGAAGAGTATATTTTGGAAATCCCGATCTAAGTTTGTAAAGTCAAGACACATTATTGATTTCCTACTTTTCGTCTTAATCAACCCATGTTGGATATATTAATTCGCTTATCATATCGGTCTTAATCTATTGCCAATAGTTATTAACTCCTATAATAACATTTATACTCCTAAAACAAATACATCCATATTCTTCTTGAAATAACTAACCAAATCATCTTAAATTTTTTGAATTAACTCTCTTTGTACTATCAAAATTCTTTCGTTACCAAAATTTTGTATTTACCTATTTTTTCTAAAGGCTCGGTTATCCCCAATCCTTCTCATTTTTTAAAATTTCTTCTTTACTTTCCATTAAAGGAATTTCACATTCTAATAGTTACTCATAATTTTAAAGGCTATGTAATTGTTATGTCACAACGTTATTATGGCAAAATTACATTGAATACCAAATTTTTGCCACTCTCTCATTTTCTCTAACAAACCATATTGACATCTACCAAATTACTTTACACATTAATGATAAGACAAATCAACTCTTTTCATATTATGCAACCATGAACGTATCGACGACCATAAACAACGTATTAATTATTTTTATTGTTACAGCATGCCCCACAACCACTATTAATTCTATCTCACCTAAACAACTGGTTGATTGTCCAACAAAACTAACCAACTTTATTTCTATTTTTTATACGGAGTTCCTCCGGTCATCGTATAATATCCATTTTGATATAACACATTAGCATAGCTTCCGCTATCATTCATAACTCATCAAATAATTATTCCAGAAATTTCAACTAAAATTAGTAAAACATCTTAGTGAGAAGTAATTAATCCTTGCAAGTTATCATTGGTAAAATTAAATGATGGAACTATAAATCTATTGATATGAACTGATGATTCATATATAAGATGCACTTCCAAATCCTTCGTATACACCTTCTTTGATGATTGAAGTGTCCAACTATAGTGTTTTCTCTAAAGATTAATTTTTTGATAAAAAAACAAAGAAAAAGTAAAATTTATAATTTATTTGTCACTAAAAGTGAGAAAATTTATCTTACCTTTTAAAATAATACAATTATATTAGATGATAAGAAACATTTATCACGGTCATATGTAAGTTATTTATATTTTAATGCATTCGTCTTAAAATCTCATATCAATATTGATTTTAAAAAATCAATAACAAAATATCAAATTTATACTTCAAAAAAACTATAAGTTAAAAGATATCTTAGTATCTTCCTAATGAATAACCCAATATGTTATATGTAATGAGTGATAAAATTTGATATATAATACAATATATAGAGTTTGCCACATAACATTCCGGTGGATAATATAATTTTGACTAAATTTTTTTTTTAATTTTTTTTATGATATTTTTAGCAAGTTATCCATAAAAAATAAACTAATTATTTAGGTTATAAACATTTCTTTCTATTGCGTTTTTTTAATTGTATATGACGGAAACTATAAATCATATTGGATCTTTCACATAGTATTTGGAAGGTGTTTAGTCATAAATTTAAGTTATTTTTTGCAATTTCAAAATGATTTTAATAATTTTGGCTAATTTTTTTGAAACGTGTAATATAGTTTTTATAGTATGTTCCGTGCTTGTTTTTTTCTCGTAGTTTACTGTATTTGGACTAATATAAATGCTAGAATTTTTTATATTCTACGGTTTTAACAAAACAAGTATCTCATCTCATTTTCGATGTATGTTACAAATTCTCAAACTCCAAAAATATTGACAAACTCATTTGCTTCTTTTTTTATTCTTTACTTTTTAGGTTTTCAGTATTAATGGAACTCTTCAAAATAAACTCATATCTAAACATAAAAAATTGTTATTTACTAACTTGTTTACCGTAGCCGCGTTTTTAAATTCTACTAATATTATCTTACTTCAGTTTTATCTTTTTTTATATCTATATATACACGACATTTTATTGGTACTAAAGCAATTATTGAAAAAAACATATAAACTTTATTTAGAAAATATAAAGTTTAGCAAAATATTAAATAAGTACACGTTTTCGTTTTCCAATGTTATTATAGGAAAATAATTACAAAAGAAAATAACTATAAAATTATAATACTGGGACAAAAAAAACCTACGGAATTTATGTGTTCGGTTCGAGAATTTATGAAAAAGAAAATTGGTAGTTAAAGTTATTGTTTGATTGAAATATAAAAAAAGAAAAAAAACTTATTTATTTTTGATATAAATAATAAAAAAAATATTCAAATAACAGAGATTATATTCAAATGGTCGAAACATATCATCAACTCTGGGCTCTTTAAGTGGATTTTAAAGAGAAATATAAATTTGAGACTATGTTCCATCCAATACAAAATTAGCTATTATACTCCAATGTTCTCTAATACTATATTAGTTATTAAACTCGTGTGTATTTCTTATACATTCTCTGAACCGTGTGAATTTTTTATTTATTCATTTTAAATTAAATAGGGTGACAAGAGCCATTGTGCTTTTATAATTCATATATGGTCAACATTCGGTCAAGAATATATATTATATATAATAACATTGGCATATTTTGAAATAATACTATGATATATAGTTTTTTATACTTACGGTAGATTTATTTGGAAACACCATTTTTTTACCTTATAGCAATTTTTTGGTTATATTTAAAATTAGAATAAATGGAGTCTCAAGAGTATTGTTAATAATGCTGAATTAAAATACGAGTGATTATTGTTTATCGATCATGTGATATAGCAAAAACAATGCTCATTTACATTCAATATCTAAACTTGAACTTGGGTTTTTCTTTAGGTTATGATTTAAGTTTTCTAATGTGCATGATTTCTTTTAGTGTCGGCTCTTGTACATGATGGAGGTGGTGTTATGTTTGTTGTGGTCAGTTTTGTTATTTGTTTTATCTTAATGTTAATAACTGTTTTTAAGTAAAAAAATTATTTTTTTATAATATTTTAAATAACAAAAGCCATTTTTAACACGAATTATTTTTAACATGAATTTTACGAAAATGAATTTTACGAAAATTTATGGATAATAAACATCAATAATTAAAAAAATATATATTAAAAACAAAATAATATAAAATAAATTATTAGTAAAGTGGGATCGGATCTAAAAGAAGAACCCTTATTCTTTTAATCACCACAAAATAATTATTTTAGTAAACGATAAAATCCTTTTTTATATTATCAGAATTATATTTAGTAAATGTTGTATAGGTAAAGAATGGGGATTTGTGATTAGTTTATTTTTTCAAGATTAAGTATCAATAAGTATTTAAAAATAAACATATATTTTATTCACTATTTTATTTACATATCCAAGATTTTATTTAATTTTGTTAATGACCGTTTAAAATCTATTTTATTTTTCTAATACTTTTATGGATTATATAAATCATATTTTACCAAACAATTTATTCAAATAGAATTAATTTTTTTGTGTTTTTTTTCTATTTTGTACTTCATAGATTCAACTAATAATGATAAGACAAATCAACTCTTTTCATATTATGCAACCATGAACGTATCGACGATCATAAACAACGTATTAATTATTTTTATTGTTACAGCATGCCCCACAACCATTATTAATTCTATCTCACCTAAACAACTGGTTGATTGTCCAACAAAACTAACCAACTTTATTTCTATTTTTTATACGGAGTTCCTCCCGTCATCGTATAATATCCATTTTGATATAACACATTAGCATAGCTTCCGCTATCATTCATAACTCATCTAATAATTATTCTAGAAATTTCAACTATAATTAGTAAAATATCTTAGTGAGAAGTAATTAATCCTTGCAAGTTATCATTGGTAAAATTAAATGATGAAACTATAAATCTATTGATATGAACTGATGATTCATATATAAGATGCACTTCCAAATCCTTCGTATACACCTTCTTTGATGATTGAGGTGTCCAGTTATAATGTTTTCTCAAACGATTAATATTTTGATAAAAAAACAAAAACAAATATATAATTTACTTGCCACTAAAAGTGAGAAAATTTATCTTACCTTTTAAAATAATACAATTATATTAGATGATAAGAAACATATATCACGGTCATATGTAAGTTATTTATATTTTAATGCGTTCGTCCTAAAATCTCATATCAATATTGATTTTAAAAAATCAATAGCAAAATATTAGAAATATATTTTAAAACAACTATAAGTTAAAAGATATCTTAATATCTTCCTAATGAATAACCCAATATGTTATATGTAATGAGTGATAAAATTTGATATATAATACAATATTAGAGTTTGCCACATAACATTCCGGTGGACAATATAATTTTGACTAAATACAAATTATTTTTAAATTTTTTATTTTATGATATTTTTAGCAAAGTTATCCATAAAAAATAAACTAATTATTTAGGTTATAAACATTTCTTTCTATTGCGTTTTTATAATTGTATATGACGGAAACTATAAATCATATTGGGTCTTTCACATAGTATTTGAAAGGTGTTTAGTCATAAATTTAAGGTTTTTTTGTAATTTCAAAACTATTTTAATAATTTTGGCTAATTTTTTTGAAACGTGTAATATAGTCTTTATAGTATGTTCCGTGCTTGTTTTTTTCTCGTAGTTTACTGTATTTGGACTAATATAAATGCTAGAATTTTTTATATTCGACAGTTTTAACAAAACAAGTATCTCGTCTCCTTTTCTATGTATGTTACAAATTCTCAAACTCCAAAAATATTTACAAACTCATTTGCTTTTTTTTTTTATTCTTTATTTTCAGGTTTTCAGTATTAATGGAACTCTTCATAATAAAGTCATATCTAAACATAAAAAATTGTTATTTACTAACTTGTTTACCGTAGCGGCGTTTTTAAATTCTACTAACATTATCTTACTTCATTTTTATCTTTTTATTTTTATATATATATATACACACGACATTTTATTGGTACTAAACCAATTATTAAAAAAATATATAAACTTTATTTAGAAAATATAAAGTTTAGCAAAATATTAAATAAGTACACATTTTTCTTTTTCAATGTTATTATAGGAAAATAATGCAAAACAAAATATCTATAAAATTATAATACTGGGACAAAAAAAAACCTACGGAATTTATGTGTTCGGTTTGAGAATTTATGAAAATGAAAATTGGTAGTTGAAGTTATTGTTTGATCCAAAATATAAAAGAAAAACTTATTTATTTTGGATATAAATAATAAAAAAAAAATCAAATAGAAGAGATTATATTCAAATGGTCGAAACATATCATCAAATCTGGGCTCTTTAAGTGGATTTTAAAGAGAAATATAAATTTGAGAATATGCTCCATCTAATACTATATTAGCTATTATACTCCACGTGTATGTGTTATTCAAGATGAGCCAATGTTCTCTAATACTATATTAGTTGTTAAACTCGTGTGTATTTCTTATACATTCTCTCAACCGTGTGAATTTTTTATTTATTCATTTTAAATTAAATAGGGTGACAAGAGCCATTGTACTTTTATAATTCATATATGGTCAACATTCGGTCAAGAATATATATTATATATAATAACATTGGCATATTTTGAAATAATACTCTGATATATAGTTTTTTGTACTTATAGTAGATTTATTTGGAAACACCATTTTTTACCTTATAGCAATTTTTTGGTTATATTTCAAATTAGAATAAATGGAGTCTCCAGAGTATTGTTAATAATGCTGAATTAAAATACGAGTGATTATTGTTTATCGATCATGTGATATAGCAAAAACAATACTCAATTATATTCAATATCTAAACTTGAACTTGGGTTTTTCTTTAGGTTATGATTTAAGCTTTCTAATGTGCATGATTTCTTTTAGTGTCGGCTCTTTTGTCGTACACAAATGTTTCACATGATGGAGGTGGTTACGTTTGTTGTGGTAAGTTTTGTTATTTGTTTTATCTTAAGATTAATAACTGTTTTTTAGTAAAGAAATTATTTTTTTTATAATATTTTAAATAACAAAAGCCATTTTTAACACGAATTATTTTTAGCACGAATTTTACGAAAACAAATTTTACGAAAAATTATGGATAATAAACACCAATAATTAATATATATATATATATATATATATATATATATATATATGTATATATATATATATATATATATATATATATAAAACAAAATAATATAAAATAAATTATTAGTAAAGTAGGATCGGATTTAAAATAAGAACCCTTATTCTTTTAATCACCACAAAATAATTATTTTAGTAAATGATAAAATCCTTTTTTATATTATCAAAATTATATTTAGTAAATGTTGTATAGGTAAAGCATGGGGATTTGTGATTAGTTTATTTTTTCAAAATTAAGTATATTTAAAAATAAACATATATTTTATTCACTATTTTATTTACATATCCAAGATCTTATTTAATTTTGTTAATAACCGCTTAGAATCCATTTTATTTTTCTAATACTTTTATGGATTATATAAATCATATTTTACCAAACACTTTTGAAAATAAGTTTAAGTTTTTGTGTTTTTTATTTATTTTGTACTTCATAGGTTCAACTAATAATGGGTTGAATCTTGAAATATTGAAGCTGGCTAACTTTAAGTTATGGTAATTATATAATATTATAAAAATATCAATATTTTAATTAATTTATAAAACTAAAAACATAATATTTTTTCGTTTTTATTCAATTTCACTCTTTAAAAACACAAAAGAACGTGGAACCGTTTTAATCACAAAAGCAGCAATTAATTCTTACGGGCCAACAATTCACTCAGTCATTCAGTGGTTCTAAAGCTGACAAAAATCTTCATATTAATGTCAAAAAAAATTCATATTGATGTTTGTTTGGAATAAAACTTCTATATGTCTAGTTAAGGAAGAATTTCCAAGTGTTTTTGTCCCTAATCTATACAGAAAATATTTTTTTCCCTATAAACTTTAGATAAACTGGTCAACTCCAAAAATAAATTACATTTGCAATGTATTTTTTCTAACATAAATTAAAATTTTATTAAAGTTGAAACATTTATATTGTGTAATAGAGTATTGATATTAAAAGGTATTAGTAATCTTTACTGGTATAGGGGTTGTCCAAAAAATTTATGTGTTCACTTTTTGTTCTTCTCGTATCGGTTGATTAATATGGTTCTTGTGCATTCAGCACTATCTTTTTTTCTGCCTTGAACCTCAAATTGTATCTCTTTATTTAATTTGTTCGTAATGTTTTTACGTGCAAAATCAGAAAAAGTAGTTGGTCGCCTAGTGGTTAGATAATAAAAACATTAGTTTAAAAGTTTTATATATCCCATGTTGATGCTTTCTAATAAGAGAATGGTATCCAATGGTGCTAAAACCTGATTTTCAAAAAATTGACAATCAGATTTTTATTTTAAAGTGAACTTAGCAATCCAATCGGCAACAACATTTTGTTCTCTAAAAATGCGTTTAATGACCATTTGGGAATGAACTAAGTTTCTACAATATTTTTATGGAGGAGTTCTAAATACCAAGAGAATTTATCATAAGCAAACATGTTGAATAAAACTAAAGAATCTATTTCAACATCAACGGATTTCAGGTCATGTGTCTGATAGTATATAAGACCATTTAATAAAGCTCGTGTTTCAGCTACTAAAGGAGATCATTTATTAAGAAGAGAACCTTTGGCAAAAATTAAATCACTAGAATAATTTCTTATAATGAACCCACTGCTAGACTCACCATCAGGAAGTGATAAGCCATTGCAGTTAAGTTTGAATCTATTTAAAGAAGGCGGGTGCCATTTTATGTAAATGAATGGTCTAGTGATTTCCAAATGATTAAGACAGTGCAATTTTTTAAGCTAAATGAAGGTCTCCATACCAGTGTTTTCTTTTAATAATATGCGATATGTTTAGAGATGTAACTATGTGATTAATATGATCTATAACATTTTTAGATGAGTATGTAATGTTATTATGGTTAGATTTGTTCATCGTCATCCAAATAGACTATAAAATCATTGCTGGTAATATTGTTCTCATTTGTGTATTCTTAGATGTTGAAAGAAACCATAAATTTATAACATGGTTAATGGTCATGTATTTTCTTAGTGTGATGCTAAATATTCCAGCAAAATGCTGCCATATTTTCCACGCAGTTTCACTGGATACAAAAACATGGTCCAAAGTTTCACAACTTTGACAGATTTGACATTTGGAAGCTTGTTGGAATCCTTTATGTTGAAGGACATAATCAATAGATATTAGTTTGTTTAATATTCTCCAAATAGTGAAAGAGCACTTCTGTAGAAAAATAGTATTCCTAATCTTTCTTTTGATTATAGAATTAATATTTTTGGTCTAATTGCAATCCAAATATATTTTAGATTGTATTTTCTATTTGAAGATAACTTCCAGATGATATTTGTTGGTATTTGTTGGTATTATTATAACCCCAAAGAAATTTGTTTAAAAGTTTATTAATTCTTGATATTACATTTAAAGGTAATTGAATACTTTGTAGGTAATATATGGGGAAAGCCAAGAGAATTGATTTAATCAAAATTAGTCTCCCACCAAAAGATAATGCTTTTCAATTTTATTCACTTATTTTGTTTCTAATTTTGTCAATTAATTCTTCACAATAGTAAGAGTTAATAGATGAATGAATTGGGATTCCTAAGTATTTGAAAGGGATATTAGAGTGTTTGAATCTGAACTGATTTTTCAGAGGACTAATTCTGGTTCTGGTTATGTTTGATGGTGAAATAAAGGTGATTTTTTGTGTATTAGCTTGTTGACTAAAGAGTTTTTTATTAATTTCAAGGAATTTGGAAATTTTAGTAATATTATTAAGATATCCACTGAGAAATAAGATAACATCATCTGCAAATGCTAAGCAGTTGATGTTAAGAGAGCCTCTAATTCTATTGGTCATAAACAATTGTTGGTTAGAGATTTTATTTATACCTCTTGATAGGAACTTTTCAACAATGATTAACAGGCTAGTCGATAATGGATCCCTTTTCCTGATACCATTACTAGACTTAAGGTAACCATATACTATACAATTTATTATTATTATTGAATATGAGATATTTTATATTCCAGTTTTTACCAAATTGATTACTTGTGAAATAAAATCAAAAGTGTGCATTACTTGGTAGATAAAGTTGAATTATATCTTGTCCAAAGCCTTTGATATGTCAAGGTTAATGATTAACTTACCTTCCATGGACTTTTGATTAATGTCATTAACTATCTCTTGAGTTATTAATATATTTTCGTGTATGTTTCTTTTTTCTACATATGCTCCTTGTTCTTTTGAGATGATTCTATGACGTATTCTAGCTAGTCTGTTGTTTAATGTTTTAGATAATATGTTGTTAAAGACTGAGCATATGATAATTATTCTAAATTTTTTCCAAGTTTTAAATGTACAAACCTTAAGGATTAAGTAGATTGAGGTAGAAATCCTGATGTTGGATCCCCATGTCTTGAAATCTAAAATGTGGGTTTATATCTGTTGAATTTGATGAAACATATATCACTAAAGGTGATCTAGTTTTGGCCAGATATTTCACCTCAGTGATATCAAATGAATCTCTCCAATAATCATTGTGTAAAGCTATGTCCAAGCGCTTCCACTTATGATTATTGGACCAAGTGAAGTTTGAACCTGCGAATCCAGTGTCTTCGAAGTTACAGTCTGAAGTCATATAATTGAAATCATCCACTCCTATTCTACATAATATGGAGCAAGCCCATTGTTCACTTTCTTTGGAGATTGTACTAAAATATCCAACAACAAGCCAAGGTAAGGTTGCTTCAGAATTTTTCCTTAAATGATCCCAAAGATGTAATCTTTGGAATCTTATACATTTTGCACACACTGTAGTAACTATAACTAGTTTGTTAGTAAAATAATGATTTACCATAGTTAAGACAAGCTGATCAGTATGGTCTATGATTTGGACATTTAAGTTTTTTTCTCTATAAAATCCATATTTTATCATTGTTGTTAGCGTAAGATGTTTCGGAACCAAGTTTTTTTTCTTTTATCAAGTTTTTCAGTGGATATCATAGGCTCCTGAAGAGCTTCAATCCACTGAATAATTGTATTTTTAATTATTCTTCTTGTTACTTCGTTCCCTAAACCTCTAGCATTCCAATTCAATATTGATATGGTAATTTTAAAGAAGATTTTGAGGATCGGATTGATCCGTTGAGATTTAAGTTAGCTATTAAGCCTTTAATCTTAGGCCTGGATGCGCTTTTATATGTATGATTATATGTATCTTTTGCCACAGGTTGATTATGGATAGGGGACTGAGGATTACTAAGGGTTGGTCTGGTTTTAGGGGAAACAAAATCATTATCAGAGGTATCTTTTTCATTGAAGATGTTAAAGGATTTACTAAGATTGATGGATTGAATAACTTCAATCACATCAGTTTTAGAAAATTCAGGTGGATTTGTTAATTGGTTGAAAACTAGACTGTTATCACTTTTATTATTAACCTGATTGATTATATTTTCGGTATTAAGATTAGTCTCAATCTTTGAATCATTAATTAGATTATTCATATTAGAGAGATTATTAGATTGTTGAATTATCTTATTACTTCTTATATTTAGTTCAAGAGAAGATTTATTAATGATATTATGTTCATAAATGTATTTTCTTATTGGTTTCTACAATTAGTAACTTTAGTTTATGAACCCCAACTTCTTGAGACTGAAGTTTGGGTTGAAGATTATCTAGTATGTTGAGGGTTCTAGAGTTATTTTGGTTTCTTTCTTCTTTTTTACACAATTTTTCATGGTGCCCTATATGTTTATAAGATTTGCAATAATGAGGTTTGTCAATGTATGAAACATCTTACTAGTAGCCATCTCGTTTCCCAAAGCCAATCCAGATTCTTTGGGGAGGAGCATTAGATATGTCAGCAATGAGCCAATCTTTACACATGTTAAAGCTTGATCGGTTTGTCTATGGAATCCACACTGCCGAAGACAATCCAATTGCTTTGGCAATGTGTGAGACAAAATCAGGGTTATACAGTATTTCAGATATTTTTAGCAATGAAATCTAAACATGAGTCATTAGACACTCCCATTTAGGATGAAAATCTGGTGACCATTTCAATATCCCAAATGTATGTTGTCATATGATTCTAACAGTTCTTTTCCAAAAATATTTGACATCATCTAACACATCAAATTTAACAAAATAATGTCTATAGTCCCATATAAATGCACTATATGCTCTCGAAAATGTAAAAGACGCAAGATATGATCTGAATTCATCGAGAGTAGGACTCCTAAATTGAACAAATTTGTAGTCTTTATGATCTTCATGAATGACATCAGTTTGGATAAATTTCTTTCTTGCTCCTCCAAGAGATTCCGCATAAGATCTTTTGAATGAGCTTCTTTGTTTAATGGCTGTAGCTAAATCGAACATAGGATTGTTCACAATTGTTGTTGGGGGATTTCTTTTCCTGTTTGTTCGTGTTGATTTTTGTAACAAAGGGAAGTCTTCCTCTTGGTTTTTATAATACCTTGAGTTTCACGGTTGAGATTCTTCTTGCATACATGATTATCATCTTTCAGGTATTAGATCCTTCTTGGTTATGTTGAAAATGGACTGGATTTTGATCATTTCGTTCCTTGAGGTGAGGAATCGAACGATACGCCATTTAGGAATCTGATAGGGAAGGGCTCGACGAATAATTTTTGGACTAATACCAATCTATTCTTGGACTTCTTGGAACCCATCTACATTTGCTATGTATGGTAACCCTACAAATGGTAGGAGAGGAAAATGCACAAATATTTTTATTTTTGTTAAATGAAAATGTGAATTATGAAATCATAATAAATTAAATGTTACATGTGAGATTAATATAAAATAATTGTATAGGTGTGATATGTGAAATAAAAGGTGTGAAATGTAAAACCATTGTATAAGAATATACTTATTTTGTTGTTTAAGTGCGAAATACCAAATCAAAAAATAAGAAATGCGAAACAATAGTAAAACAAAGTGTAATATAAAAAAAATTAAAAAAAACTTTGCTTAAATGCAAAATGTGAAATGAGAGTAAATGCAATGTAAAATGCGAGATCAGTGTAAAAAATAACATTGTCAGTCTAAGTGAAAAATATGGAACTAGAACATACATAACGTGAAACCCTAATAAAATGAATTGTGAAATCATTATAAAAGAATTATTATTTTTTCTCTAAGTATAAACTTGGAAACTATGATAAAAGAATTATTATATTTTACCGAAATGCGGAATGTGAAACCATGATAAAAGAATTATTTTTCTTTGTCTAAAGACAATATGCGAAACCAAAATATCTGAAATGAAAAAACCAAGGTAAATTGAAATTCAAAATGCGAGACTAGTGTAAAAAAGACCTAACTTCAAAATGCAAAATCAGAAAATAATGAAATACGAAATGCGAGAGTAGTGTAACTTGTTTTTTCCTAAATGTGAAATGTGAAACTAGAAAATATGAAGGCGATATGCGAAACCAAAAAATGTAAAATGAAAAAACCAAGGTAAATTGAAATTCAAAATGCGAGACTAGTGTAAAAAAGGCCTAACTTCAAAATGCAAAATCAGAAAATAATGAAATACGAAATGCAAGAGTAGTGTAACTTGTTTTTTCCTAAGTGTGAAACGCGAAACTAGAAAATATGAAGCGCGAAATTGGATAAAAAAATATAAAATATGAGTCTAGTGTCAGAAAAGTTGTATTAGAGTGAAATGCGAAATGAAAAAATCTTAAATGCAAAACAATTATTAACTAGGCTCGCAAAAAAATAAAAAAAATATTATTCATGGATGTAATTTGTTCGTCTTAAAAAATCGAAACCAATGTACTTTCAATATAACCAACCAAAATAAAATTTAACACTCGTTATTCTCATTCAGTAGTTTTTGATGCAATATCAAATTGGTTTAAACCATTTTAATTGTGAAAACATAATAAT
Source organism: Limnanthes douglasii subsp. nivea (assembly GCA_036936605.1). Lineage (NCBI taxonomy): Eukaryota > Viridiplantae > Streptophyta > Magnoliopsida > Brassicales > Limnanthaceae > Limnanthes > Limnanthes douglasii. The sequence goes on along the minus strand of JAUPFV010000002.1, from coordinate 304,257,729 downwards.
TATTATTAGACATCTACAAATATAAAAACATAACATAATAATATAGAATATAATAACCTAATGGGTGAAGCTATTTTCCCATGAGATCTATTATTTCTCCCATGTTTCAAAGAATAATCCACTTTATTATTTTCTTCATAAAGGAAATACCTAATTTACCTTTTTTACATCATACACCATATCTATCTTATTTACCATCCTTTTCCAGCAACGACCCAAACACCATATTTACCTTAATGTTTTCCAACAATCCACCCACTTAATTAATGCCCACCATAGCCACCATAAATTCGATATAAGTAGACCTCCTTCAAGCTAAAATTTTACTCAGCTCTTTTCTTCTAATTCAAAAAAAATCTGAACCACCACTTGAAGGAGTCTATCAAATTCCAAAGTTAAAAGTTTGAAATTAATCTTGTTTTTTTTTAATTTATGGGTTTGGATATCAATTTTCAAGAACTTTACTTTTTTTTAAATCAACTTACATGAGAAATGCATCTAATTCAAAGCCATCATCTTGGAATTAGGTGCTTTTTAAAAAAACGCATCTAATTCCAAGACACTGGCTCATAATTATATGCATTTGTTTTGTTTTTTTAAAGTACTTAAATATGAGATGCTCGCTAGGAAGTACATGTGTTTTTTTTAAAAAACATATAATTCTGATATGTTGCCTATGAATTGGATGTACTTTTTCTAAAAAGCACCTAATTCCGAGATGTTGGTTTGGAATTAGGTGTTTCGAAAAAAGGATTTTCATTGTATATGAATGTAAAACTAGAATACTGGTGTGGTTTATTTTCGTCTGAGCGTAAGTTTGTAATTTGTGTTTAGAACAGTGTGGAAGTTTGAGAGTATTTAATATTTGGGTAGAGTGTGGAGGGAGAATTGAGCAACCTGGTTGTATTTAATTTTCATTACCCTCATTTAATGTTGGTGGTTGTGTATTTATACCCTTACATTTGGGCCTTATCGGCTTTCGGGTCATGTTTAATGGACCCGGGTCAAGTTCAAGGACCCATGAGCTCTTAGTAGGAGAGCAGGCAGCTTAGTCAAGAAGTGATTAGGTTTTAAGTACTTCACTTCTGTTCGAACGGTCCAATGCATGATGGTGTATGAATTGTCATTGTCCGGTTGGGTAGACATTGTCCGAACTGACCCTGTCCAAAGTGGTAACGGAATCCGGACTCATCAGTAGCCCCTTTTTTAGGTGTTTGCTCAAAAACCTTTGTCAAAACCTGAAAAACAGTCTGTTGCTAGTGACAGTTACATCCGGACAGGTCCTCCGAATTGTGTTATAGTTTTATCCGGACTGAAAAAAGCTCTTTTGAATCTAAACGGTTTTTTGCCAAAGTTCGTGGGACACGTGTCTCTCTCTGGTTCGTTACTTCAGCTGTTTTTTCACCTCGAATTTCGCACCCACCTTCTCTGAAAAGCAACCTCTTCATTAAATGAAGGTGACATCAGTGCCGTTTCTTAATCATTGCAAATCCTTTCGAATTCTCCTAGGAATCAAAGCACCTTTTTGGGGTTTACTATAAATTAAAACACTTTTCCACTGTTTTACTATCACCTTCATTTTCACTTTGCTAATTTTCAGAGCTTTCTCTCTCAAATACAAGTTCTTCACTTTGGTTGTTTATGTTCACGGCTAGGAACGCTTTAATCAGAGGCGGTTGGCTCAATCTATCAGAATTAGAAAAGGCACAAAAAGTTGAAAGGGAAATGCGTATTGCAGCAGGCTTACCTACCTCCCCTATCGACAAACCAGTAACCTCAAACACAGAGCCTGACCAGGGTTCCTCCTCAACAAAAAGTGTCAAACCGAGGAGATTATTTCAAACCAACCTTTCTCCCATTGTCTCAGGTTCATCGGTTCAAGAATCAGAACCCACTGTTGAACCAGGGTTAGCAGTTATCAACTTTAAAAAGCCTTCCCCATTTATCGCCATGGGGTCAGACACAGATATCTCTCCCAACAAACTGGTGGATCAAAGAAGAGGCCGGCTGGTTAAAGGGCAAGCTTCCAAAGGCACCCCTTCAAAATCAGGGGCCAAGGACAGTAATACAGGGTCAGAGGCACCCATAAAAGTACCTAAGGATAGGCTGTCTGGTCCGGAGGCCATTAACTCAAGCCACCGAAGAGAAACCACCCCATCTGAGCCCCAATCGGAGGTTAGAGCTCAGGAAAGTATCGAAGATCAACAGTCCAAAGGTCAGACTGAGCCAACTCCTAACTCCCCCCTCCCAAAGACAACTGAAAACCCCTCCTCAATAATGGAGGAAGTTATGGAGGATTCTGTCGAAGAGGCTCCATTCGAGTCTGAAGCCTCCGAACAGACAAGTGATGCTGGTGTTGCCCAGAAGGATAAAGGCAAAGAAAAACTCTGCCTCAGGCATCCAAAACTGCTAGAGGTCTTAAAGGGAAAAGTTGGACCTTGTTTCCACAAGGTCAGCGTCAAATATTTACTTGTCTTGCAAAAAATCAACTATGCATTTATCCATACAGCCGAACTGGGTCAGATGCGAATGAAGTGGGAGATTCCGGAGAACGTGAAAATTAGGATCCCAATAGACCCTGAAACCCCAATGGACTGCAAACTTAGTGAAGTAGTCATCTTTACTGAGCTTTTTAACTGGGGGCTAAGGTTTCCCTTGGATCCGGAGATAGTTAGGTACTTCTATCTGATCAAGCTTTGTCCAAGCCAACTGAGCCATAACGCCTGGTACACTCTCATGGCCTGTATCATGGCCTCCAGGCTCTCCGGAATTCCTCTCCCGATGGAGGAATTCGCTGTTGTGGCTGGTCTCTGCAGAAATCCACATATCCCCTTAGATATAATATTCGGTAATAGGTCATAGTTTTAAAATTTGGTAATTTATTTTTTATAATTGTAAATGTGGCAAAAAGATTGTAGAGCTTTGGTTATGTGGAACTTCCACCACAAAGTTTGATAAAAAGACATAAAAATAAACCAATCCTATTGGAAAAAATTAAATTTGTTCGGGTGGTGAATAAATCCTACATCTACGGAAGGCATACACAAATTTTATATAAAGCAAGGCTACAACTAGACTCTCTAAAATACAACCAACACGACCATTGTTTTCTATCACGAATCTGATTCAAATTACATAATGAACTAAGGATCTCAATATTTATCTTTTCTATTGCCTCTCTATCTATTAGTAGACAAGATTGAGACTTTCTCTCTCAAACTAATTCACACACGCTCCAATATCGATTTCATACCTTTTCTTCACCATATATAGAATCAATGATGAGTGAGCTGAAATTGAAATATCACAATAGGAACTGATAATTTGTTTCGTAGGAAAGTCGAACGAAACGGTGTTGTAGTGTTGATATATTTGCGAGCGTACACTACAACAGGTTGTGGGACCACCCATGTTGATATTATATTTTTACTACTATGCTCATTACTCAAGTAAGCTCATATCAACAACTACGTAATCAATGATTAAGATTAATTCATTAATCGTATAACTAACAAGGTGTTACCATATACGATTCTCTACCTAGGCTTATAAATATATATTTCCCCGATTACTCAACTAATCCTTAGAGACATCCAGTTTACTTGTCTCTAACACTTGCATAAGTCTAATGTAATTTGTGAACATTGGAACCGGTAATACTTTGGTCAGAGCATCTGTCTAGTTTTTGGCACTTGCAATATTTGTCACATTCACTTGCTCTTTCTCTACCAAATGGGTAAAGTAAATCTATATATGTGCTTAGTTGTCTGGTGGAACTTATGATTCCTCTGTAAATGAAGACCACTAGCATTATTCCAAAACATAGTCACATCTTATTTTATACTTGTGATCTTACTTCAAAATTCTTTCAACCACATGAATTTATTTATTACTTCATTCGCAATATACCCTAAAGTTCGTTGGAAGATATAATTTGGAATAAATAAAAAAATATTTTGTCATTCTTTTATTTTTTGGTTCATTATTTCTAGAAAGTTATCCATGATGGATAAGCTAATCATTTAGGTTTTAACACCTTCATTGACTGTGTTTTGTAATTGTGTTATGGAAACCATAAACTATATTTATATTTTCTCATATAGCATTTGCATTTGAAAGGTTTTTAGTCGTGACCATCGGTTTTGTGAAATAAGAAATACTGAAAAACAAAATGCGAAATGCGAAACGCGAGTTAAATGAAATACAAAATGTAAAATCAGTGTAAAAAACAAAAACGTTTTTTTACCTAAGTGAAATGCGAAACTGTAAATACGTAATAGGAAACTACGGTATAATCAAACTCAAAATGTGACAAGAGTGTAAAAATAACTTCCTAAATTCAAAATTCGAAACCAAGATAAAGTGACATTCCGAATGTGAGACGAGTGTAAAAATAATTGTCTAAGTGCGAATGCAAAACTAGAAAATACAAAATATGAAAGCAATGTAAAATGAAATGAAAAATATGAAATTCGAGAATAGTGTAAGTTTTTTTTGTTTTTTTAAGTGTGACATACGAAACTAGACAATGTGAAATGTGAACCCAGATAAAGTGAAAAACGAAATGTGAGTCCAATGTAAAACAATTGTCTTAGTGCATGAAGTGAAACCAAAAAATGTGAAACTGGACTCAAGATAAAATAAATAAATAAAAATCCATTATAGATCTAGTTTTTTCCGTCTTAAAAAACTAATAATACTTTCACTATAACCAACCAAAATGAAATTCAACACAAGTTATTTTGGGTCTCTAGTCTTTGATGCAATATAAACGGTTACTTGAACTGATAAGGAAGATCTCAGCTGGTTGGATTTACAAACAAGTCTGCTCACGTTTGAGAGCAGACTTGAACAACTTTTGAATATTCAGAATAACTGTGAAATGTAAATCTAGCCTCAGTCAACTTCACTCAAAAGGCAGATGGCAAGTAACAACTAAGCAGCGATAATCCAAGAGGATTATATGGTGGTTCTAGAGGGAAAAGCAGAGGCTGTAGAGGCATGTCTTACTACTTTAATAACAATAGAAGCAAAAGCAACTTTTATAGAGGGAGAGGTGGCAGATTCTCTCCCACCTGCCTCATCTATGGCAGATATGGCCATTCTGCTCAAGTATGCTACTATAGAGACGATCCCTCCGTGATGGGGAACACACCAACAGAGCAAGCTAACAGTGAAGGTGATCAAACATCATACATTGCTACTCAGGACAATGCGGGTGATAATTTCTGGTTTGCTGACAGTGGTGCTAGTCACCATGTCACAGGAAACCTTGGGCTACTAACTCAAAAGTCTGATTATACAGGTACTAAGAGTGTATCAGTTGGTAGTGGTAAAAAACTTCCCATAAAAAACATTGGTAACTCTAAACTTTGCTCTAGCATTAAAACACCTATCTATTTGTCAAATATCCTACATGTACCTTTAATTAACAAGAATCTATTGTCTGTTTGTCAACTTACTAATCATAACTTGGTGTTTGTTGAGTTTCATAGTGGTTTTTTCTTTAAGGACGAGGAAACATGGACTATTCTTCTAAGAGGGACATCTGAGAATGGGTTATATAGTCTGGACAGTTATCCTAAGTCACAAGACAGGAAGGTTTCTCATAGTTCACCTCAGGCTTTTCTTTCTAGTGTTCATGCTGATGTTTCTAATTCCCTAAAATATGGATGGCATAAGAAGCTTGGCCATCCATCTCTAGACTATCTAAATTTTGTTTTAAAACTTTGTAACCTGAGTACTATTGGAAAGAATAAAACCAGTTTTTGTGAGCTTGCCAATTAGGCAAGTCTCATAGTTTGCCATATTCAGTGTCTAGCTTCTATGCAAGCAATGTTCTGGACCTCATACACACAGATGTATGGGGTCCATCTCCTGTTCTTTCTACAAATGGACATGGGATTTATGTCATTTCATTGAAGACCATTCAAGATTCACCTGGTTTTACCCTTTAAAAGATAAAATTTAAGTGTTTAACACCGTTAAAAACTTCAAAACACTGGTTGAAAAGCAGTTTGAAATATCTATTAAGGTAGTCCAGAGTGACTAGGGTGGTGAGTACAGACCACTCCTTTCTTTTGCAAAGGAACAATGGTTTATACTTAGGAGGCCATGCCCATATACCTCAGCCCAAAATGGTAGGGCTGAGAGAAAGCATAGACACTTGGTGGAGACTAGGTTAACTCTCTTGGCTTAGTCTGGTTTACCATATAAGTTTTGAGTACACTAATTTCAAACTGGCATCTTTCTGATCAATAAACTACCCATTACTATATTGCCTCACAAGTCACCCTATGAAGTTCTGTTTCATAAGACACCTAATTACTTCATCATAAAACCGTTTGGGTGTTCTTGCTACCCATGTTTAAGGCCCTATCAACCCCAAAAGTTTTAGTTTCACACTACTAAGTGTGTATTTCTTGGTTACAGTCAGTATCATAATGGGTATATCTGCTTCGGTCCTAAAGATAGGGTGTATGTGTCTAGGAGTGTTGTGTTTAATGAAACTGAGTTCTCATTCCTAAACTAGTCTTTATATGACCAACATTCTGTCCCTTCTTCAACTTACTCTTCTGAGTCTTGGCTTCCTAATTTTCCTAATTCTCTTGTGACTACTGGTGATCTGCCAACTACATCAACTCACTCTCCTGTCTCACCTGAACAGACAGTCTCTCTATCTCATGGTTTTTCCCAAGGTAAGTCTACTTCTCACACTCCTAAAAAACATACTACACACTCTACTAACACCCTCTCCAACATTGGTACCATTATCTCTACTTATAATGAAACTATACAATTTCATAGCTCTAGCTCTACCCTTCCTCAGTCCACAAACAATTTTTATTTCTCGAATCTCACACTCTTTATACAAGTACCACTAGCTTCCCCTGATTCTACTCAACACCTGCCTAACATTCCCAAAACTCACACTATGACAACCAGATCACAAGATGGTACCCTTAAACCACAAACTCTCTATGTTGGTTCTGTGACTACTACCAATCTATTAACTCTTGAGCCTACCAAGTACTCTGATGTTGTTACTAGTCCTTACTGGGTTGCTGCAATGGAGAATGAGTATAAGGCTCTTATGAACAACAAGACCTGAACACTGGTTACATGGTCACCTAAACTAAACATAGTGGGTTGCAAATGGGTTTTCAAGATAAAACATAATATCGATGGGTCAGTGCAAAGACACAAGGCAAGGTTGGTGGCTAAAGGGTTTCATCAAACCCCTGGCATAGATTTCTCAGAGACCTTCAGTCCCGTAATGATTAACCCAAATTAAATCCAACATATATAATTTAGTTTCTAAAATTAAATCATAAAAATAAAAATAAATACTTAAAATTTTAATGATTATTTATGGAAGAAGAAAACAATTACAAACAAAAGATTTAACACGGGAGAGCATCACTCAATCAACCAATAAAATAATTTAATGTTGTTTTTGAGTTTTACATTTATGTAACTTCAAAATCCATGTTTAAAAAATTCATTTCGAAAATTCCGATTTGTGCAGGTTTTAGCAGATAACAATTAATTCCGAGATAGTATCTTGGAATTTGATGTTTTTTTTTAAAACCTGCACAAATTAGGATTTTCGAAATTGGGCTAGTTGGTATGGTGATAGAAATTAATGGAATAGCTGGAATCAAATCGTTTTTGGTGTAAATGATTTGGATGATGGTAGAATTTAATGGGGTTGCTAGATTTAATGAGTTTTGATGTAAAACTAAAGAAATGGTTAATTTCGCATTTTCTTTTACAGAGGAAATGTCAAAATGGGATATATTTTCTATTTATGGGGAAATTAAAAAAATTGATGGGAGAAATAGCTTCACCTTTTAAAATTTTGTAAATAAACAATTTTTTTTTGAAAGTTTAATATAATTTTGGTTGATTCGGTTTTTTAATTTTTGGTTTTTTAATATTTAAATTTAATAAAAAAATAAAAATTACATAATTCTTTTTCTATTTCCTTCATTCAGTTTAGTTTTTAAAATAAAAATTCATCTCAATATCTTATTTATTATATAAAAATCTGTATAGTATGGAATATTATTTTATTTACTTAAATAAAATAACTATTTAAGATAAATTATATTATGGTTAAATTAATATATATACATTTTTAAAAATTTAATTATAAAAATAATCGAAAATTTATAATACATATAATGGGAGACTTACCAATAAAAACCTATTAAACAAACTTATTACAAAACCTAAATTTTTTAAGAGATTTTATACCTTACATAACCTTCTATATAAAATATAACAACCAACTTCTCTTTTTTTTTTTTAATTTTTAAAGCTTCGTATCTTTTAAACCAGAACTCGGAAAAAGAGTCTAAAAATACCGTTGGTTTTTTTTAAGACGAACAAAACTAGTACCATTCATGATATGTTTTGAATTTTTTTAAAAATATATAGTTTACACACGTTTCTTAGTTATATGGTTTCGCATCTAGTGACTGGTTTCACATCTATCAAAACAAAGAGGTTTCTCATCTAGTAAAATAAAGAAGGTTTCGCATCTATCAAGAAAAAAAAAGGTTTTTTATCTACCAAAATAAAGAAGGTTTAACATCTATCAAAATAAAAAAGGTTTCGCATCTATCAAAATAAAGAAGGTTTCGCATCTAGCACAACAAAATAGGTTTCACATCTATCATAATGAAGAAGGTTTCGCATCTTCTTCGCGAAACCCCTATAAATTTTAAAACTTTAAAAGTCTGTATCTTTTAAACCGTAACTCGATAAAAAAAATTGAAAATATCGTTCGTTTTGTTTTTTTAAGACGAAGAAAACTAGTACACTCACTATATGTTTTGAATTAATTTTTTTTAAGAAAAAATAGTGTTTCGCATCTATCAAATGCGTGTTTTGCATCTACCATTACAGAAGAATTACACGTTTCGCAACTATCAGTAGGTACAAATACAAACGCTTCACATCTATCACAAAATATGTTTTGCATCTACCAGTGAAGAAACATACAGGTTTCACATCTATACTTACTCACTGAAATTGAATGTTTCGCATCTTCTTCATTGAAAACATGGAAACTGTTACGCGACTGAAAATCTTAAAAACACAAAATAAAATACTAAAATCAATGAAACACTAATACAATGCTACAAATAAACTACATTGCCATAATTCGAACTCAAAACTAACAAGAAATTAGACTCGAAACACTACGAAAACAAACGAAAACATATCTTAAAAAACAGCGATTTCGAGCTCAAATTCGAGTTTCAAACACCCAAAACATCGAGTATCTTCTCATAATCAAGTAAAAACACAAATCAAAATCATATGAAAACAAAAGAAAAACAAAAAAGTCGAGTAAAAAATGATAGAATCGCCTAATACATAGTTGTTTTAATGGTAAATATATGACTAAAACATGTCTCTTGGAGATTAATGAAAATATGGGTCTTAGGAGGATTATACTTTGGATATTGGGTCTTAAATGGTACTTTACCCATATATGATTATAAAACAATGGAAAAAAAATATTTTTTAACTATAATTTATGACAAAAGAAAAATATATCAATATTTTATTTTTAGAGTTCTACAATATATAATTTTAACACAAAAACCAAATTAGATTTTTTATTTTCATTTTTTAAATACTCATTTTTAATAATATTTTTCAATAAACAAAATTCATACTATTATTTTCTTTTTTTCCGAGATCTATAAATAGAATTTAGGCTTGTATGATGTAAAAATCGAGAAAATAAAATTAATTTTACGATAATACAATAGAGTGATGTAGAAAAAAGAAAAATATAATCTCATATCTGATGGATAATTTTTAAAATATTTTAAATTTTGGTAAACTTTCTATTAAAAATTAGATGGACGTGGTGCATACGATACAAAATGTAACAGAAGTTTTTCTTAAATCGACTATTTTGTACATATAAATAATCTAAGGACAATATTCAATAATAATAATAGTAATAATAAAAGAACTTTTTTAAGGAGGAGCCAGCAATATCAATTATGTACTGAAAAACTTAAGTGTATTTTAGATGGTCTAGACTATTTTTAGTTTAATCTATTTTTATTAATCCATCTAATTTGTATGTGTAATTATGTAAACTAATTAGATTATTTTTAGTTTAATCTATTTTTATTAATCCATCTCATTTGTATGTGTAATTATGTAAACTAATTAGATTAAAAAGGGTTTAGAAAAAAGAGAAGCTATAACTTATTGAAGAAAGTGGTTATTTCATATCATCTTAATATTATTATATTTTTTGATTTTATCATTATTTTTAAACTATTATTAAAAAAATTAAAATTTATATAAAAAATAGATTGAAAATAAATAATATAATATATTTTTAAAATTAAAAGATAATTTTAAAATCGAACTTGAAAAACACGGGTAAATTACAGTTAATAATATGTATTATATAAAACTGAACCCATCCTATAAAGCTTCGGTACTAATTATAAAAGTGATATTGAATAGTCTAACTCTATACGATCTGATTTTGCAATCCTACCGATGCAAGGTAGTTTCAGAACGAGTTTATAATGATAAAAATTTGTTTATGTCATCTGTGAAGTTTAAAAGCCTGCAGCTATGAAGGAAGAAGGAGCAGCTATGAAGGAAGAAGGAGGAGAGCTTGTAACAAATTTTATTTTTTCTGTTTTTCTTTTTATAAATTGTACCTTCACAGCACTACCATATATATAGGTAGTTGGTACAGGCTATGAATGAATTTTTATTGTTACATTGGTAAACTTGTAAATAAGAGAGTAATGTTAGATGCTGAATTTTGTACAAGAGTGTCACTAGGACGAGCATGACTTAATTACGTGTGATATATTAGAGAGAGTCACAAGTAGTGGGTCACGAGCCTTGTCCAGTGAGTGACCCACTGGACCCTTGAGTTCAGCCCAAACGACAACCCACTAGTGAAGAGAAGTCAGTTCACTTAGGGACTCAGAACCCTAGCTGACTTCTCTTCTTCTTCTTCGTTCTTCTTCGACTGCCGGTGTGGCTGTCACCAGAGCGCCGGTAGCACCCTTAATCAAACATTGAGGTGTATCATTAACATCCCCCCACAAACGAACGGGTGAATCCGAGAGACCGAGTTTGTCTCGCAAGAAGAGAAAGCGTGCATGAGTGAGAGGCTTAGTCAGACAGTCGGCGAGTTGATCGTGGGGAGGAACGTAGCGGACCTGAAGGTGACCCTGGAGAACTTGATCACGAACGAAGTGCACATCCAGCTCGATGTGCTTCGTTCGTGCATGAAACACCGGATTGGAAGCAAGGGAACTTGCCCCGAGATTATCGCACCAGAGTATCGACGGCGGAGATGGTGGAAGTTTGATCTCTGAAAGTACCGAGCGCAACCACATCAACTCAGACGAGAGATTTGCAAGAGCCCGATACTCCGATTCTGTTGACGAACGAGCCACAACATTTTGTTTCTTCGAAGACAAGGAAATCAAAGAATCGCCCAAGTAGACATAGTAGGCGCCAACGCTCCGTCTGTCATCTGGAGAGGAACCCAGTCGGCATCAGAGAAACCATGGAGCTGGAGATGACTACAAGGCTTAATGTGAAGGCCAAGCCACCTGGAGCCAGATAAGTACCTCAACACTCTCTTTAGAGATTGCGAGTGAGTTGTGTGTGGGTTCTGTTGATACTAACTTAACTTGTTCACTGCAAAGGAAATGTCAGGCCTTGTGTGGGTGAGGTACTGAAGCGCTCCTAACAAGCTTCTGTATTGTGTAGGATTAGTGAGAGGAGTGCCAGAAGAGCTAGACAGATGGACACCAGCAGCCATGGGTGTAGGATAGGGCTTGGAGAAGGACAAACCTTGCGCAGCAAGTAAGTTTACTATATACTGATGCTGAGTTAGGTAGATTCCAGTGGGGTCACGATACACCTCGATGCCTAAGAAGAGGTGAAGTAGCCCCATATCTTTGAGAGAAAATAGAGTATTAAGCTTGTGAATGAACTGTGTCAGACAGTCTAACTGTCACCCTGTGACCAAAATGTCGTCAACGTAGACTAGAATGAGAACGATGGTGGTCTTGGACACATAGTAAAATAGTGAGCAGTCAGCCCTAGAGTTGGTAAAGCCCCAACTCAGAATTGTGTCTCTAAGCCTAGAGTACCAGGCCCTTGGTGCATGTTTCAGTCCATACAAGGCTTTGTGCAGTTTACACACATGTGTGGGGTGCACAGAGTCTTGAAAGCCCTCAGGTTGAGTCATGTAGACATCCTCAGTCAGAAACCCATTAAGAAAGACATTATTAATGTCAAGTTGACGTACCTCCCAGTCTTTAGATACAGCAAGAGCCAAAACAAGTCTGACAGTAGAAGGTTTTATGACTGGACTGAATGTTTCAGAAAAATCAATGCCAGGGGTTTGATGAAACCCTTTGGCCACCAACCTGGCCTTATGCCTTTGAACAGACCCATCCAGATTATGCTTCAATTTGAAAACCCATTTGCACCCTACAATGTTTAGTTCAGGAGACCATGGAACCAAAAACCAGGTCTTGTTAGCCATAACAGCTTTGTATTCATTATGCATAGCAGAAACCCATTTAGGATTAGAGACAACTTCAGAGTACCTGGTAGGTTCAAGAGTAGACATAGCAGTAGTGGTTAAGTGTCCAACATAAGGGGTTTGAGGTTTGAGTGTACCATCCTGAGATCTAGTGTTCATGGTGTGAGTCTTGTGTTTGAGAGGAAAGGACTGTGTAGGTGTAGTAGATGACATGGATAGGCAGACAGATAGATTAGGGTTAAGGTACTCATATGTGTGTGAGATCTTACTATTGTCAAGATGATCAGTGGAAGGGGAATGGGTCATTTGTTGGTTGGTCAATGTATGACAAAAAGTAGACTTTAAATTTGACTGACTAGGTGAGAAAGATTGTAAAGGTGTAGAAATAGTTTGGTTAGTTAGAGAGATATAGTTACCTTGAGTAGGATTAGGGGACAGTGGAGCTGTCTGACCAGAGAGAGCACCTGATGTAGCTGTAGGTAGAGAGTCACCATTAGTTGTAAGCAAACTTGGCAAATTGGGAAACCAAGAATCATAAAAGTAATTGGGAACAGATTCAGTCTGTTGACCATAAGGAAAACCCTGAGAGAAAGGAAACTCAGCTTCATTAAAGACTACACTCCTAGAGATGTATGTCCTACCATTTGAACCCAAACAAATATACCCCTTGTGATACTGATTGTATCCAAGAAAGAGACATTTAGCTGAATGGAATTGGAATTTATGTGATTGGTATGGCCTTAGACAGGGATAACAAGCACAACCAAAAGTTTTGAGAGTAAGATAGTTAGTTATTTTATGAAACATAACTTCATAGGGAGACTTGTTGGATAGAACAGGGGTAGGTAGTCTGTTGATCAAATAGGTAGCAGTGTCAAAGGAGTGAGACCAATATTTATAGGGTAAAGAGGACTGAGCTAGCAATGTCAACCCAGTCTCAACTAGGTGTCTGTGCTTGCGCTCAACCCTTTTATTTTGGGCTGATGTGTAAGAGCATGACTTCCTAAGAATGAAACCCTATTCTTAGGAAAAAGAGAGAAGTGGTCTGAACTCCCCACCCCAATCACTTTGTACCACCTTGATAGACTTTTCAAATTGCTTTTCAACAAGTTTTTTGAAATTTTAAAAGACAGTAAAGACCTTACTTTTAGTTTTGATAGGATTGAACCAGGTATATCTTGAGTGGTCATCAAGAAAGATCACTTAGAATCTATAACCCTCTGTAGATGAGATAGGAGAAGGACCCCATACATCAGTGTGTATGAGGTCTAAGATGTTACTAGCATGAGAATTGGATAAAGAAAAAGGTAAACTGTGAGACTTGCCCAACTGACAAGCCTCATAAAAACTCAATGTATTTTTCTCAATATTTTTCAGATTACAAGTTTTTAGCACATGATTCAGAGTGTTTAGTGGTGGATGGCCAACCTTCTTATGCCATCCATCCTTTAGGGAATTAGAAATAACAGAGTGAGACTCAGTAACATAGACTAGTGGTGAACCATATAGAGCCTTGCTTGCTTGTAACTTAGGGTAGCTCTCCAACCTGTAGAGCCCATTCTCAGATGTCCCTCTGAGAAGAGTAGTCCCTGTTCCCTTGTCCTTCACAAAGCAAACACGATTATGAAATTCAACAAAAACCTTATTGCTATTAGTAAGTTAAGAAACAGAGACTAGATTCTTGTTTATTGAAGGAACATGTAGGACATTAGATAAGGAAATAGGTGTTTTGGTTAGTGATTGTAGATTGGCACTCCCAATATGTTTAACAGACAACCTTTGACCACTACCAACTAGCACTCCCTTATTACATGAATACTCAGACTTTTGAGTCAGCAAACCTGAGTTGCATGTGACATGATGGCTTGCTCCACTGTCAGCAAACCATGCAGTATCACCAGTGTTGTCTTGAGTAGTGATGTATGTTGCTTGTTCAGTGTCACTCTTAGCTTGATCAGTAGGTGTAGAGCCCATAACAGAGGGGTCATCCTTGTAGTAGCAAACAGGGGCAGAGTGACCATATTTACTACAGATTTGACAAGTAGGCTTGTTTTGAGAAAATCTACCACCTCTGCCTCTGTAGTAGTGACCCCTGCTTCTGTTGTTGCTTGGATAGCTAGACCTTCCTCTAAACCCTCTGTTCTGTCATCTATTACCACCATAGAAGCCTCGTGAGTTGCTATTGTTTTGCTGTTGCTTGAAATCAGTCTTTTGAGTGAAGTTGGAAGATGCTAGAGTCAAGTTAGACACATTGCTTTTTAAGTTTGATAGTTGCTCTAGTCTGCTCTCAAATGTGAGAAGACTAGTTTGAAGGTCCAACAAAGACAAGTCCTCTTTGTCTGTCAGACTAACCACAATAGGTGTGTAGTCTGAGTCCAACCCAGCAAGAACTTGGGTGACCAGATCATCCATTGATACACCACAACCAGCAAGCATTAGGTTATCAGAAATAGATTTCATCTTGTTGAGATACTCAAACATTGACAAATTACCTTTACGAGTTCTTTGAAACTCGAACTTAAAGTATGTGATTTTGGCTCTTGTTTGAGAGCCTGAGAGTTTGCTTGCTGCTTCCCAGAGATCTTTCGAAGTCTGCTATTCCATTAGCTGAGAAGCTACCTCTGGGCTCATGGTTGAATAAAGCCAACCCAAGAGTAGCTGATCTTTAGCAACCCAGTCCTCAAAATCAGGACTTTCGACTGCATTTCCTTCTGAGTCAGTGATGAACCTGACTGGACAGGATTTTTCTCCTGTATTGTAGCCTCCAAGTTTGTTTCCTTTGACTATAGGTAATACCATAGTCCTCCAAAGCAGATAGTTGTTTCTATCCAATCTGATGTTGTGATTGTTGTTGTTGTTCATTGTGTGCAGATTCATGTTCTTATGGCTGTTGGAGAAGCTGCTGGGGAGCACTGACCCAAGTGAGTCACTGCTCAAGGGTGGTGATTCAATGTTGGCCATTGAAGGCTTGGCTGGAGCTCTGATACCAAGTTTAAAAGCTTGCAGCTATGGAGGAAAAAGAAGGAGAGCTTGTAACAAATTTTATTCTTTCGGTTTTTCTTTTTATAAATTGTACCTTCATAGCAGTACCATATATATAGGTAGTTGGTACATGCTGTGAAGGAATCTTTATTGTTACATTGGTAAAATTGTAAATAAGAGAGTAACGTTAGATGCTGAATTTTGTACAAGAGTGTCACTAGGACCAGCACGACTTAATTATGTGTGATATATTAGAGAGAGTAACAAGTAGTGGGTCACGGGCCTTGTCCAGTGAGTGACCCACTGAACCCTTGAGTTCAGCCCAAACGACAAAACACTAGTGAAGAGAAGTAAGTTCACTTAGGGACTCAAAACCCTAGCTGACTTCTCTTTTTCTTCTTCGTTCTTCTTCCACTGCCGGTGTGGCTGTCACCAGAGCGCCGGCAGAACCCTCCGGCAGAACCCTCCGGCAGAACCCTTAATCAAACATTGAGGTGTATCCTTAACATGTGACAATTTTGTATCTTTTTTTTTAACGTGGCCATATTAAGAGTTGTGGGTACCAAAAGTTTTGCTACCACAAGACACCTGTAAATTGCATTAAAAAACTTCCAGGTATCAATAGTGAAAGGAAAAGCTTTGATTTAATCAACAACAATTAATCACAAGAAGATTTATTGATGACTACACCATCCAATTTTTCTAGAGAACCATAAAGGATGCAACACTTTGTTTTAAAAAATCTAAATAAAATTTTAAAATCAAGTATAATCGAGTATAAATGTGTAGCATTATCTAATATTGGAGTAAAGATGTTTATTTTACCTATGCTGGTATGTTGAAAAAAAAGGAATTCATAAACTTTCCTGACTCAAAAATATAAAGGAGGCTTAGATAAGCATTCTTTAACCATTAAAGTCCTACCATTGTATTTTCCCTCATATTACACCTGTCAAATACAACCGCCAAATAATAACTTGGTATCTACTAGCTAGATACAATGGTAAGAGATTACTCTTTAGTGTACCTGTTTATAGCAATTGGTTTTATAAA
The DNA here is from genome assembly GCA_036936605.1 of Limnanthes douglasii subsp. nivea. NCBI lineage: Eukaryota > Viridiplantae > Streptophyta > Magnoliopsida > Brassicales > Limnanthaceae > Limnanthes > Limnanthes douglasii. Next base: position 304,241,129 of record JAUPFV010000002.1, on the reverse strand, counting down.
ATGTTGTGGGTCGGAGAGTATATATATATATATATATATTATACCGCTTCCAAATGATTTTTCATCTAGATATTTTAATATGAAGAGTAATAAATAATCAAGATATGGGAGAGGTAAAATTAATTTTAAAATAAATTTATATATTAATAAACCAAAATAATAATAAATAACATTAAACAAACACAAAGGTCATAATATAAATTTAAATAAGGTAAGTATCAATTCTCCAACCATAGAATATTGTATAAAAACAAGGGAAATGTCATACTAAATACCTTCTCACCAAACTTATTATCATCTACTACCTCAACTATTTTCTATATATACTAAATACCCATCTCACTAAAATAATTCCTTTTTAATATCCAGCTAATATTTCTCTTCCTGAAATACCCTCAAATGTGTCAGTCTCAAGAATGGACAAGAACTCTCTATCCTCCATATCAATAAACCTTTTAATCCTCTATCTCACCTTCGAACCTACCTACACATTTAGAACTCCTGGACACATCGAATTCAATGAGAATTAATATCAAGGTTAGCTAAAAGAAGCACAAGATCAATATCAGGGTTATGTGATGCGGCATCTAATGCAGTGCAAGCTCCAAGATATTCTCCAACGATATATATTGGTTTATTTGGAGAACGTAAATGCTTTGATCTCACCGTTTTTTTTATTACAGTACTAAATAATGAACCAGGACCAAGAACAAGTGGATTAGACGTTAACAGAGCACCACCGTCTACGACGAAGCCACAAGAAAACAGAACGACGGCTCTCTCATCTTCACCGTCTAACAGTGCGACGTCGTATGATATGTTAATCTAGCGTCATATGATGTGTCCATTTTCATCAATATAGCGTTAGAAGGACAGCTCGTCTAGCGTCATAGTACATGCATATCTAGCGTTAGAGTACAGGCTAATCTAGCGTCATATTACGGTTACATCTAGCGTTATAAGACGTGCACATTTAGCGTCATAAGACATGCACATCTAGCGTCATATGATATGTTAATCTAGCGTCATATGATGTGTCCATTTTCATCCATCTAGCATCATAGGTACAACTCGTCTAGCGTCATAGTACGTGCATATCTAGCGTTATAGTACGGGCTAATCTAGCGTCATATTACGGTTACATCTAGCGCCATAAGACGTGCACATCTAGCGTGATATGATATGTTAATCTATCGTCATAAGTAGTGTCCATTTTCATCCATCTTGCATCATAGGTACAACTCGTCTAGCGTCATAGTACGTGCATATCTAGAGTTAGAGTACAGGCTAATCTAGCGTCATATTAAGGTTACATCTAGTGTCATAAAACATGCACATCTAGCGTCATAAGACGTGCACATCTAGCGTCATATGATATGTTAATCTAGCGTCATATGATTTGTCTATTTTCATCCATCTAGAGCCTTGTGAACATAACATCTCGCGTCACAGTCATTCATCTAGCGTTGTACTACTTGAATATGACAGGTTGTGCTTGACTTATCTTTGAAAATCTCAAACCTCTTTTCTTTCTGTCCCAAGGCTTTGTAAACCTTGCCGTGCTTGACGAGCCACGACTCGTACATCACTAAAGAACTCATTGTAACTTAAATCAAGGGTTTGTAACTGAGTCAATTTCTCGCGTTCAGGTCCTAACTTACCTGAAACACCATAGCTAGAGAGATTTAATGAGATAACGCGGTGATAATCATCACACCCGGTCTCGATTTTCGAAACAATAAAAGGGATTTCGAAACACCATATCTGATGAAAATCCGAACATAGGAGAGAGAGAGAGAGAGAAAAAAAAACAGTAATAAATCGAAAGAGAGAGAAGGAGATGAGTATTAATAATAACTTACTTTCTCTTTCTTCTAGTATTAGGGCTAATTTGGTAAAAATATTAGCTTCTTATGACTAGTCTAAGGGTCTCATATTTGGGTACTTATTTGGGATTACATACCTGAAAAGGTATTTAGTGGTACTTTTCCCTAAAAACAATGGATATATAAATCTTCAACGAATAACATATTAGTTTTGAAATTCAATTACCTTTGAAGTACTTTTCAAGTACTTTTTGTCTTTTTCTATTGAAGATCATTTTAACTTGCTTGTATTTGAAAATTCATGGGTTATTTAAGTAGATATATTCAACTATATCACTAAATGTGTTAGGATATAGTCCGTAGGTTCAAACTTTATTACTCGTGTTTTCATTTCTGATGGTATATATGAGATAAAAAATAAGAAATAAATATAAAAATATATAAATAAATAAATAATGGATATGTTGTAGGTAGGTATAGTAATAAGGTCTAATTGAAGGATAAACGGTTGGTTTTTACTAAGGTTTGACAACCTATTAAGGATATTTAAGATTTTAATTTGATCGGTTGGATTGTGATTTTCTGTTACGGTTAAAGAGAAATCGTTGTCGGAATCGTGCAGTATTTTGGAGATATTCTTCACTTTTCTATATGTACCTCAATGTATCATTATAATATAAGTGTTTTGGTGGACTCCTCACAACTCATGTAGTTCTTTTTACTCTTTACATCAAAAAGATTTTTCCACATAAAATACATCTTATGTGTTAATTTATTTTTCCGTGATTAGGTTTGTGGTTTATTTGGTCACCTAATTGATGAATTGTTGATGGTGAATTGAGCTTGTTTGTTTATTCCCTTGATTGCCTTAAAGTTGTTCGTGTGGGAGTTTGATATATTAATATTATGATCCTACAATTGGTATCAGATACCATCAGCCAATTATTCTATTTGTAAATCGATGATGAAGGGTTTATTATATTGCGAATATTTGTTTGATCTGATTAAGCCAATTAAAGATGGTGTTGGTAACTCTACTAAACCTGTAAAACCACAAGATAAGCAAGAGAAATATTGAAAAATTGAAAGTAAAGGCATTAAAGACTATTAGACAATGAGTTTATATTAGTATCTTCAACCATGTTTGTCAAAAGTCTGACTTGTATGATATTTGGAATAAATTAGAAGGTATTTGTGTAAGGATTATTGCTCATAACAAAATGTTTTTCTATTTAAAAACTTTTTAATTTGATATTAAAAATTGTAAAGTCAATTGTTGAGCATCTCATTGACTTCCACGATATTATTAGTAAGTTGACTATTATGAGTATTGTTCGTGATGATGCGTTACAAGCTTTGTTCATATTGATTTCTTTATTATATATTTAGGAGATCTTAGTTGTGACTATTAGTAACTTTGCTCCAGATGGTGTCTTACATTTAGTTGTTATCAAAGAATTCATGTTCAACGAAGACATTTGAAGAAAAGGGATGAGATTTGGAAATTTACAAGTTCTTGTCATTGAGAATAGGGGAAGAAGCAAGAGTAAATATCCTAAATTGTATGGTAACTTAAAGAGAAAATCCAAGTCCAAAGATTGGAAAGAGACGATGGCATGCTACTATTGAAGTATTGTTATCGATGAAAGAAATAAGAAGGTAACAGGTAAAGTTCATATAATGAGCGTGATAATAAAAATACTGCAGTTATTGCTTCAACTTGTAATGGTGATGCATATTTGATTTGGGTTATTGGTGAGTGTTATCATGTTAATATTTCAAATTCATAATAGCGTGTATATACATGTGCTTTATATCATTGTTTTTTTAATAAGGAATGTATTTTGAACTACAAAAGGTTGAGGTTTTGGTACTGTCAAGACGGGAAATCAGAAATTAACTATCATTATTGGGTTGTGTCATATTCGTGTGAAAAATGCGTTTAGTACATACTTATAGTAAAAGATGTAGTATCATATTCCTGATCTATGCCTTAATTTGTTATCTGCAAATGTCCTTGGTCAAGAAGTTTTTTGTCAAACCTTTGTTGATGGTAAGTTGAAAATGTCCAACGGTTCGATGGTAGTTGCTCGAGGTGATTTTTGTTGCTCTTTGTATAAAACATATTAGGGTATATGTTCCAGTGAGCTGAATGTAGTTGAGGAAAATAATTCTCCTAACTTGTGACATCAAAGAATCTGATGCATAAGCAATAAGAAAATGAAAACCATGGTAGGTAAGTCATTCATTCATGTTGATAAAGCTATTAGTAGTTACCCTTATGACTATTGTTTGGCATGTAAACAATATAGAGCTTTGTTTTAAAAAAGGATCAGGTGAAGGCAATAAAAGTTGGAGTGAGTACACTCTGATGTTAGTGGTCCTATATATGTTGAATCTACTTGCGGTAACAATTATTTTATTACATTTATTAATGATACTACGATAAAAACTTGGCCATACATGTTACAGAAAAAAAAATCAAGTGTTTGATATTTTCTAAAACTTTCATGACATGGTAGAAAAGGAAACATGGAGAAAGTTAAACGTATTTGATCTGAAAATAATGGTGAGTATATTTAGAATAATTTCAACAGAACTCACATTATGCCATTAAACATGAGAGGAAAACACCAGATACACCACAACATAATGGAGTTTCACAAAGAATGAATCGAACCATTGTAGTGAAGGTAAGATGAATAAAATAAATGTCTAAGCTTCCAAAGATATTTTGGACTGAAATAGTTAATTGTGTTATATATTTGAAAAATAAAACTCTTTCCATATTCTTGAAAGAGTATGGAAACAGAATAATCCTACATATTCTAGTATTAAAGGTTATGGGTGTAAGGCATACATGCATGTTCCAAATAAAGAGAGATCAAAATGGATTTGAAGATTAATGTTTGTGTCTTTTTTGGATATGGAGAGGGATCCAGACTCGATGATCATGAGTAAATGATGCAAATCGTTTGAGTACAGGTTCATTTCTACCTAATATACATTTTAATACTACTAATGATATTTCTTCTTTTACTATTCCTTATGTAAATCAACCAACAAATGAGAATATTGAGTTTGTTCCCGAATATATCGATGATGTTTTATATGGTCATAATTTATAATAATATGTTGATGATGATGATTCTAATAAGATAGCCTTTGAGGAATAAATTCATAATGAAGAATTTCATGAGCAAGGGGGCAACGTACCCCTCGTGTAAAGGATGCACATGTTTAATGGTTAACTAGAGATATAAAACCTTCAACAAAGTATCCAAACTCGAAGTTTATTCTAGTCACAAATAAGAATAGTCCGGACATACTGGCTAAGGTCATTCCCGGAATAAAGGTTGAGCTTTATAGTAAGCTCATAGAATGAGGTTCAAGTAATCACCTCATGATCGCATCTTCATTTTCCATATCTTTTTGTTAGTTTATTATGCTTACAATTGTTGGTGAGTTACAGATCTATATTAGATAAACTTGGATATACGTCTACTCTCAACTTATCAGAATAATATAAGTGTTTAGGATGAACTCCTCATAAGTCTTTTGGTTTTTAATCTTCATATCAAATCAGTTTTTCCACGTAAAATAAATCTTGTGTGTTCATTTATTTTATTATTGATTGTTGTTTCTTTATTAGGTTTGTGGTTTATTTGGTTAACTAATTGGTGAATCATTGATGGTGAATTGAGTTTCTTTTTTAATGGCTAATTGTCTTGAAGTTGATCTTATGGGTGGTTGATATACTACTACTTGGGTCCTAATGAAGACGAATAACTACAGAATTATCAAGAAGTGTTATCTCATGATGAGAAAACTCTTTGGCTTGATGCTATGAAGCAATATATGAATTTCTTGAGAACAAAATAAAAGTTACGAACTAGTGACAGAAAGAAAATCCTGAAAATAGATGTATTTTAAAAAAGAAGAGAGATAATGGAAAGATTATTAAGCAAAAAACTATATTGCTAGTAAAAGGATGCAATCAAAAGAAAGACATTGATTCGAAGAAGATCCTCTCTCATGTTGCCTATATGACTTATATCAAAAAAAAATTAGGTTTAACTACAATTCTTAATCTTAAGTGGAAAAATTTGATAATAAAACCACATTTTTACATAGTAACTTGTATGAGGAAATCGACATAGAAAAACTTGAAGGTTTTAAAGAAAAATGGGAAAATTTATTTGTAATCTGAAGAAAATATTGTATAGGTTTAAACAGGCACCAAAAGAGTGGTATTGGGAATTCGATTCGTTTATCAACCACACAAATAGTAGCATATTAATCACCCACAACATCAACTTCAAGAAAATCAACCAAATAAACAAAAAACTCAAGTCACCATCGACGATTCACCAATTAGCTAACAAAATAAACTACAACCGTAATTACAAAAAAGTAATCAAAGGTAAAATAAATAACACATGAGATTTATTTGACGTGGAAAACCCCCTTCGATTTGAAGAGAAAAAACCACATGATTCATCACCCTAAACACTTCTATTATTATAATAAGTTGAAGTATATGTATATCAAAATCAACCAAAAATAAATATACAACACACCAACAATTTCAAACATAAAAACTTTTCATGACCACAATTACTGGTTATTACACAAAACACCCTCAATATTATGTATTTGTTGGGTTTCTTACCTAATATTTTATTCAACCGAATTGACTCATTTATTTATCCAACTTAGCTTATTCTTTCTAATATTTTCTCCTTTTATCAGAGTCTACCCGACCTCAATTAGCAGACATCTTCAACAAAGTCTTGTCCGCAAAATCGTTTAGTTTCTTATTATCCAAGATCCATCTTTCAGAATTTTTCAAAGATACATCTTGAGGGGGAATGTTGGATTATCCTTAAATAATTTATAGACAAGCAATGTTATGCAGGAAGATATGCCATTTCCATGACAGGAGCCCGACATGCATTTATATGTAGTGTTTACCTAATCAGTTCCTGTTTTTGTTGTAATTTCTCCATTCAGTTGGACCGTCACATGTTTTATCGATTTATCGAACTATCGTTAATATTAGTCCAATAAAAGTAATCATAAAGAAAAGAACGAGCTAGTAGATAAAATATGTATCATGGAGGTAATTGTATAGAACTAGGTTTAATTCCGAATACTGTGAATGATTGGATTCGGAAATAAACAACTTAAGCAAAACTTAAAGTTTTGGGGTTATTTTGTAAAACAAAATAATACCGGGTTATGGTCCCTAAGGGTGGAAATTTAATAAGGACTGGTCTTCATTAAGTAACTGTCTGGAAGTTACAGACGGTTAAAAGAGAAGAATCATTTTTCTCACTTAAGTTCTATATAAGAATGAGTTTCTCATTCTTAAAAGACACGACATTAAATACAGAGAGAAAAAAAGGGCCTTTAAGAAAAACAAATTTGTTTTTCCTTCAGAATCAATCGTTGGGTTTTGGTTGTCATCTCTTAGAAGATCATAATCTAGCAAAGGATTCAAAGATCATCTGTTGCAAGTTCGGAATGTGAAGATCAAAGAATGTCTACATCCTGTAAGTATTTCTTCCGCATTATTACATGATGATTTAACTTCATGGTTCAATAAGTTAGATAAGAAATCCGTAAAGTGTTTCTTACAAGTGGTATTATAGCCACCATGAAGTTAAGTTCTTAAATTTTTGGATTATGAAATTATGATCTATGAAACTAAAAGTGTTTGTCTATAAACAAAGCATGTTTAAATTTTAGTTTCAGATTTAAAAAAAAAAGAATTATAAATATTCAAAATAGTTTAAACATTTTAAGTGTGCAAATCGTAATAAATCTTTACTTGAGTTAAGTTTTGTATGAACCTATATAGAAAACATTTAATAACATAAAATTTATTGCGGAAAGTCATATATATCCATACATATTACTGTATACTTGAAGTGATTTAACAATAAATAGTTAGTTATAAGCATAAATACAGTTCTCACCATTTATATATATATATATATATATACCACACGAGTATCGTGTGTAATATTAAAATTAGTAAGTTTAATATAATTATGAAATTGAAAAAGCTAACTTTTAGCCTAAAAAATTGGTGTGGTGTACGTGCATTAATTACGCTTGAGTTGCACGTGCATTAGCCGGAGGTTAATTGTGCAATGCGTTAGTTGCGTTAATTAGCCGTTAGTTGCACGTGGCATTAATCGTGCGTTAATTGCGCATTAAAAGACGTACGGCAGTAGTAATGCGGAAATAACATGACTGCCAACTATGTACACGTGTCGTTTCTAATAATATATTATGTCCATGTACATTTATATTAATAATTTAAGATAAACTCCCAACTATATAATTATTTATTTAGACCGAATATTAATTAAGTCTTTAAACTTATATTATAATCTAAGTTTAGTGTTTATACATTTAGATATATATAACTGAAGATATATATATTAAGAGTTAACATTAATATATATAACTGAATATATATATATATATATATATATATATATATATATATATATTAAGTATTATATTATAGTATAATAATTTAAGATATAAATTTAATTTTATTAAATTTATATAGACTACAATATAGTTTGGACAATAAGTGAACAGGTAGTCGTATAGTATTTTTCAAAATAATAAGCATGTTTTAAGTTGTCTGAACTTGGATAGATAATTAATGATCCAATATATTGCCAAAGTGATCCATGTTGGTAAATTAATTATTTTAGAGTTTTGGCAAGTCTTTGATTGACAAGTATGTAAACTTTAATCGGCCCAAAGGAAGGTTAATGTTTGACATAGTTAATCTTAGACACGAGATAATTACTTGTGAATTGGTCATTAAGAAAATTGAACTAGAAAAATCGGCCCAAAGGAAGACTTTCTTAATTAAGTCAATTGGTAAGATCAACATTAATTATACTCAAACTTATACATATACAAATTAATATGCTTGCCCAAAGGTATCTTATTGATGTTGTAAGATTATGTTTTATTATGTTATGTTTATTTGTTAAATACTATGGAGATTATATGTTAAGTGATGTTTTGGCTATTTATTATTTGTTGTTTGTTATGTTGGCAAATTCGTATCTCTATAACCCGGAAGGCAAAAAGGAACCCATACTTAATAGAGCAACTTTGAGCTGTGGAAAGAAGATATGTTGCTGCACTTGATGTGCCATGCTTACATCTTAGCATTAAGGGTCGATGAACCTAAACCTCTGACTGATGACAGTTCTCCTACGGAGAAGAAAGAGTCAGAGGTGTGAGAAAAGTCAAACAGGATAAGTCTATGGATCATAAAACAAGCAATTCTATTAGCATTCCGTGGTGCAGTTCCACCTGAGATCACTAATGCGAAAATGTTTCTCGAAAAGGTAGATAAATATTTTTCCAAGAACGATAAAGTAGAGATTAAGACGATGCTTATTAAGCTACCCTCTATGAAATATCGTGGCAAAGGGACTGTTCGTGAGCACATCTTGGAAATGTCAAACATCGCTTCCAAATTGAAGCACTTAAGATTGACCTTCCGAAAGATGTTGTGGTAAGCTTTGTTTTTCACTTTTCCCTCCTCAGTATAAGAACTTCGAAACTTCTTTTAAGTGTCAGCGTGAGAAATAGACTCTCAACGAGCTCATCTCCTAGGCAGCACAAGGGGAGGAAAAGATGAAGCAAGAACATCCAGAAGTGAAAATGGTGAAAGCTCAGGTGGATAAGGGAATTAAGAGAAAGTATGAAGGTTCAGATGCACATGCATCCAGTTCGGGATAAAAGAAACATAAGGGTACGTCTGGTAAAGGGCGTTGCTTCCATTGTAAGAAACCGGGGCACTTTAAGAAAGAATGTGAAAAATAGAGGGCTATGATGAAAGCCAAAGGTATTTTCACTTCTATGGTCTGTTCTCAGATCAATTTAGTTTCAGTGCCAAGAAATACTTGGTGGGTTGATACAGCAGCAACAACTCATGTTTGTATTTCTTTGCAGGGTATGATAAGAAACCGAAGCCTGAGTGATGGTGAAACATCTATCTATACAGCTGATGGCACTTCGTGTTTAGTTCATTCTATTTGTGATTTTCGTTTGTTGCTTACAAGTGGATATTTTTTGTATTTAAAAGACGTATTGTATGTACCTTCTTTTAGAAGGAACCTAATTTCCTTTCCGTTATTGGACAAATTAAGTTATTCTTGTCTATATGGAAATGAAAGTTTATGTCTTTATTTACATGGTAATGTTGTTGGTTCTTGAAATTTAATAGCAAATGATAACTTGTATTTATTGGATACTCTAAAGGATCACAAAGAAATAATGAATATAGATGTACCTGGAAAACTAAATTGTAAAATGGAAAAATCAGCAAAACTTTGGCACAAACGATTAGGCCACATTTCTAGAAATAGAATTGAAAAGCTTGTTTCAGAAGGTTATTAAGTGAAGTGGATTTTTCGAACTTCAACGTTTGCGTTGAATGTATAAAAGGAAAACAGACCAAAGTGAAACGATTAGATGCATACAGAGCAAAAGGAGTCTTGCATTTGATACATACATACATCTGCGGTCCGTTCCTTACAACATCATGGAACGGCCAACGATATTTTGTATCTTTCATTGACGACTTTTCACGATATGGGTATCTATATCCCATTCACGAAAATTCAGAGGCCATTGACAAGTTCAAATTCTTTAAGACTGAAGTTGAAAACAATTTGGTAAAGACATTAAGTGCGTCAGATCGGACCGTGGTGGTGAATACTACGGGAGATATGATGGTTCAGGTGAACAATGTCATGGACCGTTTGTAAAGTTCGTAGAAGAGTGTGGGATAGTCCCTCTGTATACGATGCCAGGTTCACCCAACATGAATGGAGTATCTGAGAGACGAAACTGTACATTGAAGGATATGGTAAGAAGTATGATTAGTCATTCAACATTACCTATATCACTTTGGGGAGAAGCAATAAAAGGTGCGACCTACCTACTTAATAGAGTTCCGACGAAAGCAACTACTAAGAAACCGTATGAACTTTGGACTGGGCGTAAACCTAGTTTAAAACATTTACATGGTTGGGGATGTCCAGCTGAAGCTAAGCCTTATAGGCCGAACGAAAAGAAATCGGACTCCAAAATGGTTAGTAGTTATTTCAGCGGATATCCCGAGCACAGTAGGGGTTTTAAGTTTTATGATCCTTCCACAAAGAATATATTTGAGACGGGTACATCGAAATTCTTTGAGGATATAGAGTTTGGGGGGAAGAAGTTATTAACGAACATTCATTTTGAGGAAGAATCAGTAGAGATTCATGAAGGTTCTAACAGTGATACTATAGTGTCAGATGATGATATGGTAATTACAAGGCCAATCATCACTTTAAATTCGTTAGAACATATAGATACTCAAGATGATGTCAATCTTCCTCCTATGGATGTTGTTCTAATGAAGCAAAATGAAGTTGTTCAAGAAGAACAAACTCTGCCTCCTCAAGAAGTTCAAGTGCAAAATGAATAAATTATGCCTCTGCGTAGATCTACTAGAGAAAGAAAGAGCTCTATATCTTCAGACTATATAGTGTATCTTCAAGAACATGAAGTATTTTATGGTTCAACAAAAAACGATCATTTAAGTGTTCGTGAATCCATGAAAATTTCTAATTCTCACTTATGGATTAAAGCAATGAACAAAGAGTTTAAATCAATGCATGATAACACGATATGGGAGCTTGTTCTATTACCTGACAAAAAGAAGCCGATTGGTTGTAAATGAATTTTTAAAACCAAACGGGATTCTAAGGGTAATGTGGAGAGGCATAAAGCGCGACTTGTAGCTAAGGGTTTTACTCAACGTGAAGGGATTGGCTTTAAAGAAACCTTCTCTCGATTTTCTTCGAAGAATTCTTTTCGGACAATCATGGCATAAGTTTCACACTTCGACCTTGAGCTCCATCAAATTCCTTGAAGTTTTTGTCTCATTTGGTTTCGAGATAAATTCAGTGGAGGATTGTGTGTATCAAAAGTTCAGTGGGAGTAAATTCATATTTCTAGTGCTGTATGTTGATGACATATTATTGGCCACGAACGATAAGGAATTGTTACATACAACCAAGAAATTTCTTTCGGACAAATTCGATATGAAAGATCTTGGTGATGCATCATTTGTGTTAGGAATTCAAACTCATAGGAATCGATCCCATGAAATTTTGAGTTTATCGCAAAAGGCGTGTATTGAGAGTATGTTACAACGTTACGGGATGGCTAACAGCAAAGGAAAGGAAACCCTTATATCAAAAGGTGAAAATTTTAGCCTTAAGCAATGCCCAAAGACAAAACTTGAGATTGAAGAAATGCAAAAGGTTCCATATGCTTCGGTTGTTGGAAGTCTGATGTATGCTCAAGTTTGTACACGGCCAGATATTGCTTTTGTACTGGGTGTGTTAGGGAGATACGTAAGTAATCCAGGATGGAACACTGGAAAGCATTCAAAAGAGTTCTCTGGTATTTACAACAAACAAAACATCACAGGTTAACATATAAGAAGTCGGATATACTAGAGGTCATAGGGTATTCCGACTCGGATTTCGCTGGATGTGAGGATTCTCGTCGTTCAACCCCAGGCATTATATTCCTTTTAGCGGGAGGCGCAATATCATGGAAAAGTTTAAAACAAACACTCATTGCATCTTCCACTATGGCTGTGGAATTTGTTGCTTGTTTTGAGGCATCCAATCAGGCGCTTTGGCTGCGAAATTTTGTCACGGGACTGCGAATTGTAGAGGGGATAGAAAGACCCCTTAGATTATATTGTGACAATAACTCAGCAGTTCAGTATTCAAACAGTAACATGAGCTCGGTTAAGTCTAAATATGCAGATATCAAGTTCCTATCTGTTAAAGAGAGAGTACAAAGTGGTCAAATCAGTGTGGAGCACATAGGGACAAACTCAATGTTAGAAGATCCTCTTACGAAGGCATTAGTACCTAAAGTTTTATTTAAACACACCATTAACATGGGTGTTGTGTACTTAGAGGATTGTTAGTTTCAGTGGGAGTTTCTATTAAGCTATTAAATTTGTTTGTATTATGATTCGCGAACTTAAGGTCATTACTGCAAACATATTTATATATAAGTTTTCAGTGTGCTCTTATCTTTGATTATTCGTACTCTGCTGTAATTAGACCTCCAATTAAGTAGGACTAGTTAATAATAGATATGTAAGATTATATTTCATATTATTCTTATTTTATGCACCATGATAGATCCATGTAGTTGATTGTTGCAATATCGTGATTACTGATGCATCTATTTACGGCTTGAAATGCATTGATGATGACTTTAGTCCTATGTTGTTAATGGTCATTTACGGGATTGTTAAGGTTATCTATGTGACGATATAAATTAAGAATGTTCATTAAGTGGATGCATCCTATAGTAGCATATGATGATCCAAGTGGGAGATTGTTAGAATTTCTCCATTCAGTTGAATCGTCGCATGTTTTATCGATGTATCGAACTATCGTTAATATTAGTCCAATAAAAATAATCATAAAGAAAAGAATAGACTAGTAAATAAAATATGTATCATGGAGGTAATTGTATAGACACGAGGTTTAATTCCGAATACTGTGAAGGATTGGATTCGAAAATAAACAACTTAAACAAAACGTAAAGTCTTGGGGTTATTTTGTAAAGCAGAATAATACCGGATTATGGTCCCTAAAGATGACAATTTAAAACATTCAATTTTGTTTTTCAATTCAATTTCAATTTCTGATTAAAAAAAATATCATTAATAGCTCATATGTCGACTTCTATTGATGCCGTGGGATTTAATCACATAAATATTGTTCACTTTATATTTGGGTGTTACCTTAATAATTAAGCTTTTGGCACTGAGCTTTAGAAATAATTTAAGAGGATTACTGTTTAGATAGCAGAGTTGTCACGTTTTTCTCAAACAAAATTTACTCCATAAATAAAATTCTATTTATACTATTTGTAAAAGTGATTTTGAAAAAAGCCTAATTTGTATACCATTTGGTTTTGCATTGCAATTTACTGCTGTGAAATTGTTTAACGGTATAAAAAACCAATCTAACAACATAAAATTGTTTACAACCTTATATCATCTAACAAATTTTTATCTCTTTTTAACGCGGCCATTCTAAAAGCGTGAGTACCAAAAGATTTGCTAACTTGGTACCAGTGAATTGCAATAAAGAACACTTACCAAATATCAATAGAGAAAAGGTAAGCTTTTGTCCTATCAGAAAAAATATTGAGCTGGAAAAACTTTTTTCCTGTAAAAATATAGGTTACTGGTTTATCAAGTTCCATAGCTTGAGTTAGGGCTGTCAACGGTTCTCCGGAACCGAGAATCGGACCGGGACTGAACCGATAAGGACCGGACCGAGAACCGGACCGAGAACCGGACCGAACTTTAACGGTCCGGTTCGCGGTTCCATTCTAAAAACCGAGAACCGATAAGGAATCGAAACAAAAAAACGATTAGGAACCAAACCGATAAACCGATAGAACCGATAAACCGATAGAACCGATAAGGAATCGAATCGATAAAACCCATAGGACCGAAGGAACCGATACGGAATCGAACAGATGAAACCGATAAACCGGTAGAACCGATAAGAAATCGGACCAATAAAACTGTTAAAACCGATTATTTATTATTATTATATATTCTTTTATAAATTATAGTACCAAAATTAATAGTTTATTACCAATTTTTTAAGAAAATGAAAGATCAACTTATAAATTTTAGTTTTTATATCATTTATTTTAATAAAAAGAAAATTAAAAATCAAATTTTAATTGATTTTATTTTTTTAAGTGGACCGAACCGGACCGAAACCGGACCGGACCGAACTCGGACCCGACCGAACTCGGACCGAACCGAACTCGGACCGAACCGAACCGAAAGCTTAACGGTTCAGTTCGGTTCCAAAAGTTAGAACCGAAAACTTAGCGGTCCGGTCTGATCCGAACCGATAAGCTTAGCGGTTCGTTCCGGCTTTCAAAATCCAGACCGAACCGGACCAATAACAGCCCTAGCTTGAGTAAATATGAATAGTACATATTGGACTCACAGGAGAATCCCAAGTGATGGTAAAACGCAATCATCTATAAGGTTTTGTTTACAGAAAAGAGATATAATCATGAACAAAATAAAATTGATCCGTGAACCGACCACTTACTGAAACAAACTTTTATTGAACGATTAATAAAAAAATATAATAATCCGTCTTGCAAATGTTAATCGATTATCAAAGATTAGGCATCTTAGCTGCGTCTTTCATTTCAATCATGAAGCTGTTATCGGTCCGGTTCGGTCCGGGTTTTGAAGGAACCGGACCGGATCGCTAAGTTTATTGGTTCGGACCGGACCGCTAAGCTTTCGGTTCTAATTTTTGGAACCGGACCGAACCGCTAAGCTTTCGGTTCGGTTCGGTTCGATTCCGGTTTCGGTTCGGTCCGAGTTCGGTCCGATCCCGTTTCGGTCCGGTTTTAGTCCGGTTTGGTCCACTTAAAAAAAATAAAACCAATTAAAAATGAATTTTTAATTAATTTTTTATTAAAATAAATGATATAAAAACTAAAGTTTATAAGTAGATCTTTCATTTAACTATTAATTTTGGTACTATAATTTATAAAAGAATATATAATAAATAATCGGTTTTAACGGTTTTATTGGTCCGATTTCTTATCGGTTCTACCGGTTTATCGGTTTCATCGGTTCGATTCTGTATCGGTTTCTTCGGTTCTATCGGTTCGATTCCTTATCGGTTCTATCGGTTTATCGGTTCGGTTCCTAACCGATTTTTTGTTTCGGTTTCTTATCGGTTTTTGGTTTTTAGAATGCAACTGCGAACCGGACCGTTAAAGTTCGGTCCGGTTCTCGGTCCGATCCTTATTGATTCGGTCCCGATCCGGTTCTCGGTTCCGGAGAACCGTTGACAGCGCTAATCATGATTAGCTCATTTTCCTCTTTGATACTAAGTAGCTAAAGCAACCTGTCATGGTTTTTGGCTAAGATGACCTTTCCATCCTTTGACCTGTTAGGGTTAGCAACAAGAACCTCGAAAATATGGAAAGCAACTATTTGTATATTTTTACTCAACAATATAATTATGACTTTCAAGTGTCCAACTTATATAATGTATCTTTTTGTGTGCAAATTTGGAAGCTCCAACAATAAATCAGATAAAAGCTTCAAAGATTACCTTCTTGTCACATAATTTAAATATGTCAAGATATTTTTGTACGAATCAAATAACTTATTATAATGAGCAGATAAATATTCAAAAACAACCAATGCATGTTTGGTAAGCAGATCCTCAAATGTCGAAAATGCGTAGGATGCAACATCAAAGTTAGATGAATCCATAAATTTGAAGAATAATTCAAAGCAAGCATACTCTATGATGTACAAGTTAATATTCCAAATTGAAAAGCACTTCTCACCCTAAATTTTGGATAGTAGGAATGAAAAAGAGATTGCAAATTTTATGTCTTCTTTTATAATGTTTACGAGATACTTCTTAACATCACTTGCAAGAGTTGGAAATTTGATGCACTCTCTCAGCATAGTTCCACAATTTAAAACGATTTCTTTGTTATCATGGCAGACAACAAGAAAATCAAGTAAGTCAAAATGGTTCTCTAGATGCGGCACACAACAATTAGTGAACCAACTTTCTGCCTTAAAAGTATGGTCCAAGAGTGCACTGAATCTTTTCTCGCCTCCCATCAAGTATATGTAGCTTATGCGATAGAAGAGATATAACATCCTTTTTACAAAATTGTGTAATAATCAGTGAACCAACTTTCTGCCTTAAAAGTATGGTCCAATTGTGTAACTTGCTCAGCATTGGTTCAGTCTTTCCATGACAAAATTCTTGTCAACTTCCTCTGAACCTTTTCAAACGCTTCAACTTCAACTTCGACGTCAATTTTGGAATCAGAGCCAGTATGTTTTCCTTATTGCCCTCACTACTTCTTACGGTGTTTTCCTTGATTGCCCTCACCACTTCTTGCGGTGTTTTACGTGTAGATAGATGGAAGAAGAACATTATCGATGACACAGGTTTTTTTACTTTTCCTCTATCCAAACAAAAACATGTGGTGTTCTATGTTCACTTGTAATTATTTGGTGTGGAAAAATATGAAGAAGAGTGTATATATCTATAATGCTATATATATATATTAATTA
Organism: Limnanthes douglasii subsp. nivea; assembly: GCA_036936605.1. Lineage (NCBI taxonomy): Eukaryota > Viridiplantae > Streptophyta > Magnoliopsida > Brassicales > Limnanthaceae > Limnanthes > Limnanthes douglasii. Next base: position 304,224,071 of record JAUPFV010000002.1, on the reverse strand, counting down.
TATTTTTTAATTTATAATAATATAATAAAAAATTTGACAAACCAAGAAAACTCTAATAAATAACATCAAACATTACAAAAGAAAATTAAATAATGTTAATTTCGATCTCCAATAATAAGATATTATATACAAAACAATATATATATTAATCTCCAACAAATAAAAAGATTACTTTTGAAAACTCTAGTTGTCCTTGTCTGTTTTTTTTTTCATGCTAACTTGATGACCTGATAAACATTCATTTTTTGAGACTCATGTATAAATTTCACTTTATCTCTAGGATATAAGCATCATATTTTATAGGTATGTTATGTAAGGTTCAACAAAACCATTTCACGGCTTTCTTTGCTCAATCATCTGAAGTTATTTTTCTTTTTCATAGATTCTCTAATAACTTCCTGGCCATTGTAAACCGCTGAAACGATATTTTTCATTAGTAATCATAATATATTCCAAACAAATTGAAAAGCTAGTTCTATAAATATAAAGTATTAATTTAATTTAATTTCACCAAAATCCATGCCATCCAAAAACATTTATTTCAAGATTGACAAGAAATTTTAAATTAGAATATAAAAGAACTTTCTGAATTAGATCAACTTTAGTTAGTCAATACGAGATCTGAAGTTCTATGTTAGACTTTCAGACTAGATGTTAATGTATGATCTTTAAAATTGTGATTGAACAATTGAATTTGTCTGAAAGAAATAGATTTAGAAATAGAAAACTAATGAAAGGTTAATATTCAATACGATTGCAGGAAAAAAAATACATAAGAATCTAAAAAATGAAAAGAAAAATATTCATATATCTAAATAAGAAATTTTGGTAAGGAAAATCTAAAGCAAAACCATGAAATAAATGAAATAACGATAGTTTAGATACTGGAGCTAGAGTATTTAGTCTATAATCATTTAGATTCGTGTAATATAGGTATGTTATACAATCTAATTATATATATTAGATATCCAACAACCAATAACTAAGATATTGAGCATGCTTCTTATAACTTCCGAATGAGGTTTAATTCTCTATATTTGAATATTATTATTATTTTTATACATGAGATTTAAAGGTGTGGTTCAACATTAGAAGTTGTTAGGACATAAATTTGGATTGAAATATTGGAAATCAAGAATCTTAGTTTTTTATAAAATTGCAAGAAGAATAAGAAAAAAGTTGGAAAATCCAAACATAAATTAACCACTAATTACTCTAGACTAGCCACTAATACTAATGTATAGACTATTTTTACGCCTAATCAATTCTATATGAGTGTGTAATCTTAACCCTACTCTATTAAATACATTGGAGCTTCGGAAACTATAAAGCACCTAATAGGGTCTATTATAGAAGTTAAAGACGGAGTGCATGGGTCATAGAGTTCAATATAGTGTAGGGTGCTTAACTCTTTTTCTTTACCGAGGTGATGGAAGGGTCTTTTTCTACCGTGGTATTAGGGTTGTCGTCGGTTCTTCGGAACCGATAACCGGACCGGGACCGAACCGATAAAAATCGGACTGAGAACCGGACTGAACCTTAATGATCCGGTTCACGGTTTTATTTTAAAAACCGAAAATCGATAAAGAACCGAAATAAAAAAATCGGTTAGGAACCGAACCGATAAAACCGAAAAACCGATATAGAATCGAATCGATAAACCGATACGAAATAAAACCGATGAGACCGATAAACCTGTAAAACCAATAAGAAATCGGACCAATAAAATCGTTAGAACCGGTTATTTATTATTATTATATGCACTTTTATAAATTATAGTTTAAAAATTAATAGTTAATTACCAATTTTTTAAGAAAATCATAGATTAATTTATAAACTTTAGTTTTTATATATTTATTTCAATAAGAAAAATAAAATTTTAATTGGTTTTATTTGTTTTAAGTGTACCGAACTGGACCGAACTGGACCGGACCGGACCGAACTCGGACCGGACCGAACCGGATCGGACCGGACCGAACTGGACCGAACTCGGATCGGACCGAACTCGGATCGAACCGGAACCGGAACCGAACTAAATCAGACCGAACCGGAAGTTTAGCGGTCCGGTCCTGTTCCAAAAATTAGAATTGAAAGCTTAAGGGTCCGATCCGGTCCAAACCGATAAGTTTAGCGGTCTGATCCGGTTCCTTCAAAACCCGGACCGATATCGGCCCTAGTTTTGGGAGAAACATTTAAGAAAATGCCAAATATCGATAAAGTTTAAGTGAAGTTATTAATTTTTAGAAAAAACATTATTTCAATATTTTTTCCAAATATAATATTTGGAGTTAGAAAAAAGTAATGTTTATTATTTGGGTATGAGTAGTGAGATTCCGACTTTAATAATATTTTATCCTATGAGTAATATTTATTCTCTTCTATTGATATATGCGAAATTAACAAAAAAACTTAAATCGTCTATTAATAAATACGGATAATGTTTAAGTGAAGTTCTGAAAATTTTAAAAAAAGTTATTTCAATAATATTCTTTTGAGATATAATATTTGGAGTTAGAAAAAAAATTAATGTTTATTATTTGAGTATGAATAGCAAGATTCCGACTTTAGTAATATTTTTAAAGTGCGAGTAATATTTATTTTATGCGAAATTAACCGAAGACTCTTAAAGCGTCTATCAATCGTTTATGGTAATTGCTCATGTTTTTTTCCTTACAAATTGACAAAGACTAATAAATTCGAATATCTTTTTAGAGGTGGCTATATTTTATATCCGCAAACAATAACCAAGCTTTTTATAACTAAAAATAACAATACAGATTACCAGTCCAAAAAGTCCATGGCTATGTTCTAGAAGCTCTTTATAACTAAAAATAACAATACAGATTACCAGTCCAAAAAGTCCCTGGCTATGTTCTAGATGTTAACTAGAAAAATTAGGAAACTTGGACTGCTCAAAATCGATTTCAAAAAATCGTAACAATTACACAACGGTGCATTTACGAAGAAAGGTTAATACTGGTAATGGTTGATAATCTCTTAAAATCAATTTGGCCCAAAATAGAACACATTAAATATTTTTTAAAATATATATTATTTATTAATGTTATATTAAATATGAGTGACGGACGAGGGCAAATTTACTATGGGGCTAGGGGCCCTCAAGATAGATTAGTACAAGAAAATGTTTATTTTCGGATTTTAAAAGAAGTCATGATTAAAATGATTGATCAAAGATCAAACGGTGTCGGTTTTGGTTGAATTTTGGACAGCATGTATGAGACATTTAAGACTTCAATTTGACTGGTTGGATTGTAATTTGCTGTTATTGTTCGGAAGAAATCACTATTGGAGTTTTTGTTAGTTTATTATGTTTAAAGTTTTTGGTGGTTTGTAGATATTTATTATATTGGATTGGATATACTTTTATTCTCAACTTATCATAATAATATAAGTGTTTTTGGTGAACTCTTCATAAGTCTCGTGGTTTTTTACTCTTCACAAGGAAGAGGTTTTTCCATATAAAATTTTTGGTTCTTGATTTATTTTACCATTCAGCGATTAGGTTTGTGGTTTTATTTGGTTAATAAATTGGTGAAACTCTATTGTTGAATTCCGTTTGTTGTTTATTTGGTGGGTTGTCTTGAATTTGATATTGTGGGTGGTTGATATACTACTATTTGGGTCTAACAGTTGGTATGAGAGCTTCATACTCAGACGAAACGTGATGTGGATGAAATTCTTCGATATCAAAGATGATGAACCATCAGGCATGCTCATCAAACAGGGTGACTTTATTGGAGTGTATCAAGATGGTATGACTTGATTGAAGTGACGTTAAAGAACATCTAAGATGTTATAATAAGAGTGAGCATATATATCTATGGCAAAGCTTTATGAATATGTATAATGATACAACCTGATTAGATTTAGCATATGTAAGTCAACTGCGAGAAGGATCAATAACCCTTACTAACTCATATATAAACTTTAGATTATTTAGACATGTGCTTGATAAATCAAATGTAGAAAAAAACTTATTTTACTATTATTTAGTTTCCATAATTGTTCGTGATTTTCTTAATCAATACAATGTCATGTTTAATTTTTTTTAATTTTTTCCAAACAAATCATAAAAAAGTCAATTAAAATTATGAGGCGAACCGAAAAAAGAAAAAGATTAAAACATGTTTTTAATATATTAGACTTCAGCCCCTCCTCGTCTGAATTCCTGGTTCCGGGATCGGTGACGGGTAAACTTTTACTATAACAGTACATCATTTCTTAGCAAAGATGTGCGTGCTGGCTTTCTAAACTGAATTTAGGTCGGTAATTTTGAATACAATTATAGTGTTAGGCTAAAATTTTGACCGGTTTTTATAAAAATTACTCTTAAGTTTAACCAAACCTAATTTATATATATATATATATATATATAATTTTAATATATAATAATATTAAAAAAATAAAACATACCTTTTTTATATTTTGAATATCATATGATAAACACTCCTATTATTTTTTTAAATTAAAATTTTATTGTTTAAAAGACTAATTCATACAAAAAAAACTTTATGGAAGATAAAAGCGTGTAACCAAACTCAAGTGCTAGAAAATATAACTAATATAACCTATGTTCCGGAAAAACAAAATTCCTTCAAACCGGATAGATTTAGGATTTTTCGTTCGAAGGTCATTTTCCACGGCCGCGTACCTTTGCAATACATATATCCCGCACACCCATAAATGGCGGTTAAGAGTGCTTTTTTGTTTAAGTATTTTTTATAGATTGATTTTAGTCTTCTCAATGTATTTTAGAATTGTAGGAGAGAAATGATATTACTTGAGTGGAAAATAACTGTGATGTGGATTATAGTAATTTATTCACTATAAAAAGATATTTTACGTAAGAAGGATTGTGTGAGCGGGTTATGAATATCAACAATGACAAATGATTCATAACTATATTAAGATGTTACAACGATGCAAAAACTAGAAAGAATCATAGATTGATCTTCGAATGCGAGAAATCTGAATCACATAAAAGGATAGTGAATCCAGATGATCTTAAGAAAAAGTTGACCGAACAAATAAATCCAAATTTCATTTTATACTAAAAGGATATATTGTGACTCATAAATAATGGGCATTAGAGGTTAAGTACACGATTCAAAACCATGATAATGTGGACAACGTAGAAGCTCCTTCGTATGCGGTACGCCTCAATAAAGAAAAGTTAGCATTTTTACATAATTTTTCGGACATGGATACTTTGTTGTAAGAAATTTTGAGAAGAATGAAAAAATTGAACCATAAGAATACATCTTTTATGTGCAATATATACAATGCACAACAAAAAAGCCACAGAATCTGGACAAATTTGGTCCATCATAGTTGCAATACTTGTTAGGCGGGTTGAAAAAGTTAAATTATGTCTGATAATGTAAGTCGGTCCATATTGTGATACATATAGCATCTAGCTTGGATAATACCAAATAACAATTCATCCGTCCTGAGGCACCACCACAGAGGTTGACTTAAATATTTTATGTCGAGAATATCTCTGATAACCGCAAAGTCGTGTGCTTTACATCTAAACTGTATAACCAATACTTTATCATCTGGAAAAGTATATCTAACAATAAACTCTCTAACCTCATGCCTCCAACATTTTTTTGTATGTATTGAAAACTAAAAACCGTCTTATTTGTCTAGCTCATAATCTATTTTTATCGAAGGATATTCTTGTTCGTGTATCCAGAGATACCCATCGGAGTATGATATAGTTTCCAAAAAGTTAGAAATTAAAGTTTCATCATTGTGAACGTGTTCATATTCAATTCTCTGAAACATAGTTGACAATTCTTTAGATATTTTACCAAATATTATTTTGTTACCTCGGTTTTCCCTGATACGAGGTTGATTAGGAGTCGGGAATCACTTATCGAGTGAACGTTTTTTGGTACCACAAATATGTGCAGATCATAACTCTACCAAGGTTGTTTTCCTAATCAAAGCTACTAACTAAATCCATGCTCCACAACCTGAGATGCTTGAACCCCGTCAGTTTGAATAACCCACTTATCTTTAAGGATATCAATATACATTCCCGGTTCTGGTTGTTTAGAGTGAAATTCAAAAACATGATAGCTTTTCTAATTTCAAGTATTTATTTTCAGCATCCAAGAAACTTTTACTTAAAATATATACCAAACGAGGATTGAAGAGTTTTAAAGTTGTCCATGGGTGATTATGCGATACGAGGATTGTTGATGATTTTGCGATACAGAAATATCTTAGTGTTAGATCTAGAGAGAGAAAGTTTAGATTGTTAGGTTAAGTAGAGAGAGAAAGTCTCGTACTATTCATTTCGGGATTTGTGAATCATGTGTGGTCCTTTTATAGTACAATTGCGGACCCCACACGCTTTAACTTGGACTAATTACATCTTTTGGTCCCTACATTTTGCTTTCTTCCTATTTTAGCTATCTCTCTATAATTCATACAATTCAGCCCTTATACATTTATTTCTATACATTTTCCTCCTATCATACTTTTCCTTTGCTATTTTCTCCTGTCAAGTTTCTTCTTTACACTTTTCTCCTTGTCTTTTATTCTTGCTTATCAAGGATAATTTTCAACTTTTGTGACCAATACTGCACTTACTGCATATTCTATAGCAGTTAAGCATTCAATTGTACTAGATCTCCTTCGATTCCTTTTTTACTAACTATATCCCCCGAGAACTTTCCGGATCGTACCCCAAAGGTACATTTTTATGGATTCAAATTCAAATTGATAACTTTTAAGATATGAAACGTTTCATCAATATTGGAAAACTAATCGTCATCTTTAGCACTTTTTCCCAACATGTCATTGATATAAACTTCAACATTTCTTCCAATTTTGCTAGCAAAATGTTTATTCACTAATCTTTCATAAATTGTTCGAACATTTTTCGAATGAAATGGATTTATCTATGTAAACCTCTGTCAGTTTTGAATGTAGTGTTGTCATCGTCCTTTGGATCCATTTGTATAATATAATACCTAGAATATATGCCCATAAAAGATAAAATCATATTATTGGAAGTATAATCCACTAGGTGATCAATTATTGGAACGTGAAATGAGTCTTTCGAACACACTCTATTTAGATCGGAAAAATCAACAGACATGCTCAATTATCTATTTTCTTTCAAGATATCAGCCTTTGTTTTACATCTAGCAATATAAAGGGGCCAATCTTCAAACTTTTGCCATCGGGAAAGAAATAAGTTTCAAGATTCTCATCAGGTGTTACAGAACTAGCGGTCTCCTCTAGTCGTCGATAATGTCTGACTCTGAAGTTGACCCGATAATTTTTATTTTTGTTTTCGAGCAACAACGAAAGATAACATTCTCTTACTACTTTTTGGTTGTTTCAGATTACTACCACTTGAATCTCAATAACATACTTCAAAAATTGGTGGATCGTAGAGACAATAGCATGTGTTCTTGATATCCAAGACCTATTAAAAATCTTATATGAAGTTGGACCATCTACCACTATAAACAAAACTTTTATCACTTTCAGGAAACACCTTTGGGACAAAAATACCTCCATTTCGAACTCTCTTACCAAATTGGCCAGGATTCCTAGTAAATCATAATATTGTCTTATCATAATAGAGAAATATATGAGGACTTTTCATTTGTTATAAGTTGATATAAATAATATCTTGGCCAAACTGCTTATATGAATTAGAATCCTCCGAATTTTGCTTTCTTCGATACATGTGATAATTACCATTGCATGTTCATGAGGTTCAGCTACCCTTCTTAAATTATCATCTTCAAATAAATAATAGGAAACAGATTTGTATAAGATGAGTCAAAGTTCATCTCGCTACATGTTTTGTTAAACTCATAATGTGACTTTGCCCTCTACCTTAGGTGCATCAATGATCACAAGAATCTTTTGGTTAGAGTTCGGGTCTAAATATTATGAGGACACATCAAAATTATTGAATGGTATTGTTACGACCATTGTATTTTCATGGTTTGGAGAATTCAAAACTACTACTCTTCGTGCTACATTTTGGTTGCCTACTAAAGCCTCTTGATGCCCCCCATCCCATCTCCCTTGCCCGACTCTTAAAAATATTGTTGACTTTCCATTATCAATTAAAGTTTGAATTTATGCTTTAGAGCTATATAGTCTCTTGTATCATGACCGATGTTGTTGTGATATTTAAAAAACTTGTTAGTCCTTTCTTATCTAGCTCTTTGAATTACACGGGTTTCTTGAATTGGACAATATTCTCGGTTGTATCAAAAATATTAGAAACGTATTATGTTAATTCTTCCAAATATTAGGGTTGAACCCACTCGTTCACTCTTGATCTTTGATGCTGAGCCTGGGGCTGTTGATTTAATAATGGTTATGGTGGCATTTGGTTTGGAAACTTGGGACAAAAATTAGTAAACATTTTAGGCTGAAAAATTGAGATTCTTGGTGTTGGTATACCGGAGTGGATAATTATTGAATTTGTCTTTGTTTGAGAAATGGAACAAATTTGAATCTCTTAGACTCTTCTATCTTAATATGCTCTTTAACCTGAGCTAGGAGAGCGCTGATGGTCAAATATTTATTTGTAGTAACTTCATCAATGATACAGAGTAAACGCAGATAAGCAAATATAGGGAAATCCTAATTTTCTTTATCCAAATTCAACTCCCTTACAGCGTAAACAAAGTCTGTTTAAATAAAGGTTCGAATGAAAACCCTAATACGAAAATACCCAAAATGCCCAAAAGTAATAAAAATTTGAACTAAAATAGTAAACGACTGTGAATGCCCAAAAATGCCATATGTCTTATACTTGGCGGTCCTCAAGACAAGTTGATCGTATGTCTTTTGGTGGGTTTGGCGAATCTGCGATACAAGCTCCTCAGGAATTGTGTGAACACGAATTTTACTGGGCTGGGCAAGCAAGTCCACAGGACCCCGGGGTACAACACCATACACCACCTAGAAAGGACAAAGACCAGTCGAGCGGTTAAGGGCATGGTTGTGGGAAAACTCTGCCTATGGTAGGCGCTGATCCCACGCCTTCGGGTGATCTCCCACCAGGATGCGCAACAAGTTTCCGAGGGAACGGTTAACCACCTCTATCTGACCATCAGTCTGGGGGTGGTAGGCACTACTGAAAGTGAGCTGCGTATTCACCATCCGCCATAAGCTGCGCCAGAAATGACTCACAAATCTGGTGTCACTGTCAGAAATAATGGCAATAGGGAGGCCATGAATGCGGTAAATCTCTCAAAAGAAAAGTTGTGCGACACACACTGCATCAGATGTCTTTCTACATGGGATGAAGTGTACCATCTTAGAAAAACGATAAACCACCACAAAAATAAAGTCGAATCAACGCTGAGTCCAGGGTAATCCAAGAACAAAATCCATACTGATGTCGGTCCAAGGATGAGTAGGAATTAGCAACGGAAAATAAAGACCCGCATTCGTTGATGTTCCTTTGGCCAACTAACAAACCCGACAACGGGAGACATAACGACCAACTTCCTTACGCATCGAAGGCCAAAAATATGATGCGGGCAACAACTGGTATGTCCTATCACGGCCCACATGACCCTCGGCATGCAGCTCTTTGATCAACTGAAGACGCAAGCTACAGTCAGGGATACACAACTGTACCCCGCGAAAGAGAAATCCATCCTCCATTAAAAAATCAGATTGTGTCCCCTGCTGAATTAGTTCAATAACCCAAGAGAAGAACGAGTCAGTAGCATAAAGGTCAACAAAAGAATCAAAACAAGGAATATGAACTCGCATTTCAGTCAGCATGTTGTGACGACGGCTCAGAGCATCAGCAACCCGATTCGTAATACCGACCTTGTGCTTGATGACAAAAGTGAACTACTTCAAGTAAGATATCCAAGAAGCGTGTCTATGAGAGACTTTGTCGTGGCTGCCAAGATACTTCAAAGAGTCATGATCAGTATATAACACAAATTCACGCTGAAACAAATAATGACGCCAATGCTAGATAGCCTAAACTACAGCAGAAAATTCAATGTCATATGTACTAAATCGCAGATTAGCACTCGCCAATTTCTCACTGAAGAAAGCCACAGGACGCCCTGACTGGGAAATAACTGTCCCAATACTAAATTTAGACGCATCACAATGAAGCCCAAATGGTTAGGAAAAGTCGGGCAACACTAGAATAGGTGCAGTGGTGAGACGCCGTTTAATCTCTGCGAACGCCGCATCAGCATCCTTGGACTATTCAAATTTTGTGCCCTTCGTGCAGTCCGTAATCGGGGCCATAACACTGCTGAAATGGGGAATGAAATGCCGATAAAAAGAAGCTAAACCATGAAAACTGCGAACCTCGGTGATGGAAGTAGGTCGAGGCCACTGGTCCACTGCAGCAACTTTGCTCGGATCAGCTCGTAACCCTTCAACCGAGACAATATACCCCAAAAATTTGACAGATGGGGACATAAACGCATATTTGGGAACAACACCATAAAACTTGTGGGACAAGTGCACAGAAGGGTTAGCGTTATATATCAAAATATCATCGAAGTAAACAATAAAAAATTTACCGATGAAAGGCCTAAATTCCTGATTAATAACACGCATGAAACTGCTCGGCGCGTTAAACAGGCCAAACGGAATCACCAGCCACTCGAACAGTCCCTCACGCGTCATAAACGCCGTCTTCCACTCATCACCAGGACGAATCCGAATCTGATGGTATCCACTCTTAAAATCAAGCTTGCTGATCACAGAAGCACCACCCAACTGGTCTAAAAGATCATCCAAACGTGGTATAGGAAACCTGTAGCAAACAGTGATCTTGTTGATAGCTCGGCTGTCCACACACATACACCAGGAACCATCATTCTTCGGTGTCAGCAACGCCGGAACTACACATGGACTGAGACTTTCTCGAACATGCCCCTTAGGCAACAAAATCCTCCACCTGTCGACGTAATTCCTTATGATTCTTCAGGCTCATGCGATAGTGGGGCCAATTTGGGAGAGCAACACCAGGAACCAGGTCGATTTGATGTTGAATATCAGAGGAGGTAACTCGGGGGCAAAGTCTGCGGAAACACATCTGCAAACTCCTGCAAAAGAGATTGAACTGCAGGGCTAGGGTCCGCACGAGAATCAGTCATAACAGGATCACAAAACAACAAGAAGACCACACCAGCTTCTTCCATGGCCGCCTGAAAAGGAGCACTAGACAACACGGTCGTTGTGGAAGGACCAGAGCCAATGCTTAGGGACCGAGGCTTTGGCGGCATTAGAACAATCTTCTTACCCCTAAAAAAGAACGAATAAGTATTTGCACGACCATCGTGCACAACAGACAAATCATACTGCCAAGGGCGGCCAAGCAATAAGTGACACGCGTCCATAGGCACTATATAACAAAACACCTCATCCCGGTTTGTCTGCCCTATAGAAAATGATACAAGCACACGTTGAGACACAGTGATATCAGTACCTTTACTCAGCCAGGCCAGCTTGTATGGCTTGGGGTGCGATTCTGATTTCAGCCTGAGCTTCAAAACCGTTATCTCAGAAATTACATTCTCACAGCTACCAGCATCAATAATGAAGGTGCACACTTTACTGCCAATCGTACAAGTGGACTGAAACACATTATTCCGCAACCAGTCACTCTGATCAGGAACACGAGGGGAAAGAAAAGTGCGTCGTCCCATCAGAACTGCACCAACATCACCAGTCACTACCTCCTCCGCAACCTCAATCACATCATCATCATATGTATCAAACTTCGGGAGACCATCAGGAACAATGGGGGCAGATTCAAATACCTTGTGAGAGAAAAGACCCCTAGCACCTGCAACATTTGGACACTCTACCTGAGGATTCCCTAACTCACCACAGCCAAAGCAACGTAACTTACCAGCAGAACGGTTGGTCGCACCGCGCCCAGGAGGGGCCTGTAGGAGCACTAGTTCGTACGCCAATCTGGGTCCGTCGAGCCAACTGTTTTTCTGCCTAGAGGGCACGCCGATGAGCTTCCAAAACAGACAACGAGTCAAACATGTTCAACACATCCTGGAGTTGATTGCGCAACCCCCCAATATAGCGGGATACCCGCTAATGTGTTGACTCGTTCACATCTGTACGAGCAAGCTACTAAAAGAACTCCTCTGTATACTCGTCCATAGAGCGTGGCCCTCGACGAAGATTCTGGAAACGCTAGAACAATTCTCGCTCAAAATTGTAAGGCAAGAATGCCTTGCGGATTTTCTTCTTGAACTTCTCCCAACTACATACTTGCTCATTGCCTTCACGCGCACGGATCGTTTTCACCTGCTGCCACCAAGCTTGTGCCCTACCGTGCAGGTGGATGGTAACCAAAGCTACCCGTCTCTCCTCAGGAACTTCCTTGAAGTCCAGCACCTCCTCAACCTGGGATAACCAATCAACAAACTCCTCCACCCGAAGGCCACCATCAAAGTCAAGAATGTTGACCTTAAATCAAAGCTCCCAACGGCGGTCCTGATAAGTATTCCGTTCTGGCCTTTCTCCAAAAGGGTTATCGGGACCTTCAGCCTCCACGCCGGGTTGCCTGGCAGTAAGCCCAGCCATCTGTCGGGTAAGATACTCAACCTGATGACGTAGGTCAGCATTCTCGCGATCTCCGAATTACTCGCATCTCCTTCCACAGCAACGCCGCTGCGATCTCTGGGTCTTCCACACACCATCTCGCAGGACTGCCTGTGTCTAATACAAATATGATACAGAGTAAACGCAGAGAAGCCAATATAGGGAAACCCTAATTTTCTTTATCTAAATTCAACTCCCTTACTGCGTAAACAAAGTATGTTTGAATAAAGGTTCGAATGAAAACCCTAATACGAAAATAACAAAAATGCCCAAAAGTAATAAAAATTCGAAATAAAATAGTAAACGACTCTGAATGCCCAAAAATGTCATATGTCACGAGAATATTTGGTGACGTGTAATCGTGGCGCCGCTCCCTTCGAAATAAGGTGTTGTGGGTCAAAATCGGACACCGGGAGCTCCGAAACTGTTAATTCGCTACATTCTTCAGTTGATCGCCTGTCTTCATAAATTCTACCGCTAATTTGTCTGCATCAATCAACCAATTATCTAAGGAGAATCTTGTCTAAATGTAGTAAAAAATAATTTCTCAAGGAAATCCTCTACACCATTATTTATATAAATAATTTCTCCAAGTGACTATCTGCACTGGATAATCGTATCACCTTATCCCCAATTTCCTTAATTCCCATAAATTACTTCCTAGAAACTATCCAAAACATGTCAAAAATATTTATTGAACCCTCAGGAAGTCGATTGTACCACTTTAAGGCATTGTCCTTAAAAGTATATGAGAAAGAACGACATAACAAATTATCAACATCATCATCATCATCATCATCATAATTCATCATAAATTGATTTTCTCGATATGGTTATCTGAATCTCAGTTTCCATAAAACTTCTTCACTTTTGATATGTCAAATTATTTCGGCAGGTGTCCGGATAGAATTTTTGGTGATAGATAAGATTGACTCTGATTATGCGTCTGGCTATATTGATGGCTTTTCATACCTTCATAAAATATTGCATTAAAACCATGCTCAGCAGGATTCACAAATCGGTTATTGACATGGTAAAAAAAAATTTAGTTAACTGTACCTCATTGTTGATACTGATGGTTGATCACTGGTAATTTAGGTGATATTACATGATTTTCTTTAATCGGAGGTGTATTGTTTTGTTATCCTACGTTACCCTCGGTGACCATCTGAGCCTTAACTTTAGAGGCGGTTACCTTCTTATTCGAATGATCTTGTTGTTTTTGAATCTCGCCCTTATGTAGAACTTTAAATCAACTAGAATGTCTCTTCGATTACCACCTTCTCATGTAGAGTCCATTTTGGTAACAAAGAAAGTTCCTCTTAATCAGACGTAGAATACTCAATAGAATCCTAATGAATGTACCAGTTTATGGTTTTGTACTCTTTTTTAAAGAATGGTAACTTTGGACCGATTGAAATTGTTTCGTTTGGTATTTTTCTTGATCTCGGATAGATTCGAACTCAACATCATCACCCTCAGTAGAATTTTCTCTATTTCAATTTTTTCAAAATTTTAAGCGAACGTTTCTTGAGCATTTAGTGCAACAATTTCATCCAAAAATGATCTTGATGTCCCCTTAGGTCCAATTGATTTTGTTGCTTTTCAAGTTGTTGCTGCGTTTAAGCACTCGATTACTAAGGAATTAGAGCCCTCTCCGATTATCATTCCTTCTATAATCATCTATAAAATCTGATTGTGTTTGAGAGTCCATTTCTCATAAGAATCCAAAGTGGAGCTTAGTGTCTTAGTGATTTTAGATGTTATATCTGGGTACCAGTCTAAGCTCCCAGTGTGTTCACCAATCATGAATCCTAAAATTATTCGAAGGAAAAATGGATCATGAATATTCAAGGATCACACACAAGTTTAGAGAGGTATTTAAGATGCAATGTTTCAAGAGAGACTCTGCCAAAATTAGTTATAAAATAATAAATGTTCAACATTCCCAAGAAAAAGTAAATTGTCTTATATTGTAATGGCGGTGGGCCTTTGGACTTACGAAATTAGTCTATTTCTGGTTAATCCACCTCATTATCTTATTAAGTTAAAACATAGTTACACCATATTACGTAAAACATCCTCAATATTACACATTTTTTGGGTTTATATTACAAAGTAAATATCGGTAAAATATTTTACTAATTCAACTTACGAGTCAGATAAATCCTACTTTTATGAGTTGTTATGTTTCGGAGAACGGAAAGGGAAGTAATTTTGTTCTTGTTCTCTGACTATTAATATTTTTTATTCAATGATGTATTTATGATAGGATTCTACATGTTTTCATTGTTTTTGTGCTATGAACTTTATTATCAATGACCTAATATTCGTTGTTTTTCCCATATCATTCAGATTTGTAGTCACCATATATATTATTTTTGAATTACACTTTTCTAATAGACACATTAAAGATTTTCCGTAAGGTACCGTAAAAAAAGCTTCTCTTATTTGAACACCTAAATAATTTAAACATGTTTGGTAACTGGTTGTTTACAGTTTCTTATATACTTGGTCAAAATCAACCAAATAAGAAAAGAATTGCTAACCTTATCTTATGAAACCTTTGAGTAGCACGAGCTTTCAATGCAACATGGTTTGGTCCATATATTTTACTTATTTATCGTAAGATAAGAACATGAAAAAAAAATATTAATATGTTTGGTTTCTAGTTAATATAAGAGTTTCTGATATGATTTACAAAGTCTACTTGAATAAGTTCTTTTAGTTTGGTTTGATTGAATTTTTTTGAATCTGAGTTGAAACTTTGACTTAGATTTAAATTTTCTTTTGCATTTTTTGTTGTAGGCTTTTGTGCACTATCAATTTTATTTTCAAGTTTATTTGAAATTTTCATTATCGTGTGTTCGTGGTTATGAACTTTTCTGATCTAAAATCAATTTATGGAAAAATATTGGTGATTTTTAGTTCTTTTATTTTTTCTGCTAATACTCTTACTCATGTTAGAAATAGCACTGATATATTATTACTTTTTATTAATATTGTTACTCATATAAAAAATAATAATGTTAATATTGTTATTTCTGATACAATGTCATTATTCGTTATACAACTTATAACAAAATACATTTGTTTTTAAATGTTTGTTTTTTATTAACGGAAGCAAAGATAACAATCATTAAATCTTGTTAACTTGATTGTGTAATGAGATTTTTATTTTTATTTTAACTAAAATAATATTTTTTAATATTGTTCTTTCAAAAGATCAAATAATTGGATTTATATTATTATAGAATAATAATACAGTAGTTTATATTAGCGAAAATCAATCATGTGATTCATTCAAAAATATAAAATTTAATCATGTACTTATATTAAAAATAATAGTAATAATAGTAATAATATGCTTCTAATTACTAGTATTAAGAAAAAAAACATATAACAGAGTTATAATATAAAAGCAGGTTCGTACATACATTGGGGCCCGCAGAGGCGCTGACCGCCCGCAACATTAGTTGATTTTGCCCACCGCAGTTTAGCTTTTGGTCCACTTTCAAAATGATTCCTAATAGTTGAGACATGTTCTTACTTATATACCATTGATCATTCCCATGTATAAACGATGTGGGATATGAGACTTTGGTCGTCACCCTAACAGACATTCATATAGAATTGTTTCTGTAAGAAACATCACCGAATGAACGTAAGAAAAGTCCAAATAGCCATTTTATTCCTCGTAATGCTTAAGTGTTATCGGTTTTTCAATTACTAATCCATCCACACAAACACATATATTTGTAGTCTTCATCATCTATATTTAGTGTCGATTTAGATTTTTTATGTTTTCTAATATGTCAATATCAAATCAAGTAATGGTGTCCTGGTTATTGTCCAAAAAATATTACTATTGTAATGGAAGTTGTAAAATTGTGTTGTAATATATCTTTCTTTTCCATCTATATAAAAGTTGTTTATTTATTTAAGTGAGTCTTCCGTACTATTTTGCCAACACTTTGAAATACTATTATAACATAAAAAAATAGAAATTGACTAATAAATGTATTGATCATGACATGTATTGTTAGTGAACTCGAGAGGCTATGTTGTTACGGTTTGATCGGGTTTTAGTTTGAGTTTTTTTGCAGTATACAAAGACTAAAAGATGTATTGATTAGGACATGTATTGTTAGTGAACTCGAGAGGCTATGTCGTTACAGTTTGATCAGGTTTTAATTTGAGCTTTTCTGCAGTATACAGAGGTTTGACATTTTGGTTTTCCATTAATAACATCATATTAATCTATAAGAGGATATTTCTCCTTATGAGGTTGAGTTAGACCTATTAAAATGTAAGCTCTTCTTACCGAGTTTTGAAGATTTCTATGAAAGCTAAGGATTGAGTCTTTTTTCCCTGGATCAGCCTCCAAATGTTCCCAATTTGAAGATTGAACTTCGACTTCAGGTTGTGGATTATTGACCACCGGAACATATACTTATGGAATAACAACTTCATCTTGGATCTCTCCCGGGTTAACTTGAGTAATTAAATTAGAGACATTTTTATTTCCTTTTTTTAAATTTAGGAGTTGTTTTAAAATATCTATGCATCCAGTAATGGCAAATATAAAAAAAATCAATCAACAGTAAAATTCAAACTTAGGAAAGTATAATAAAGATTATCATTAATGCAATTGAACTCTACCGCTCTCTATCTTAAAAAAAATATAGATCAATCAATGTTAATCTTAAAAAAAAAATAGATCAACCAATGTTAATCTTTGTATCTAGTGAATAAGTCTTATAAAAATAAATAATATAAATTTATATTATACATTCAAAAATAAATAATAATAATAATATATCAAATCTATATCAAATATAGATAAAAAATAAATGATATATTTATATCATAATAATATTGATACGTCATTATTTATATTTATAATGAAAACCTAATCTAACTCAAATGAAAAATAATCCACATATGTCATTATTTATATATTTAATGAAAACCTAATCTAACTCAAATGAAAAATAATCCACATATGTCATTATTTATATATATAATGAAAACCTAATCTAACCCTAAATGAAAAATAATCCACAGCTAGTTCCCTTATTTATATATATATATAATATGAAAACCTAATCTAACTCTAAATGAAAGCTAGTCTCGAACCCATGGAGTGTGGGTCTCCATGGGTTCCTGACTTAGCTCTTTGCCGGCTAGAATAGAAGCTGAAGAGATGCAAAGTTACAAAACATATTAATTAATCGTCTAGGTCGGTTCTGCATGGTAAGATATTTTACTCTAGTTCTTCTAAAAAATTGGATAAGAGCATCCCCAACAGATACTCTATTTCACAGTTATTTTAAAAAATAACTATTATCTTTAAAATTATGTTTTCCAACAGTTAATCTAAAACGTAGTCTAAATATACATATTTTATTTTGATAATCTATATTTACCTAGGCGGTTACACAATCTGTATATTTTTTCCTTATTTTTCTCACCACTTACAAAACTAAAGAACTAACTTAATTATAGATTAGCTGTTGTATTATTTGGTAGTCTAAAATTATAAAGTGTCATAATTTAATCTATATTTAGCTAAATTATAGACTAGCTGTTGGGGATGCTCTAACAAACAGTTTTCTCTCTCTCGTTATTTATGCATTTGGAAATCAACATTTAGTCCATACAAAAATAAAAAATAAAATTATTTATATCTAAAATTTTAATATATTTGAGAAATGATGAATTTTCTCTAGTATATCTATAAAGCTTCTATAATATATATATTTATAATAATAAGTTACAAAAGTTTATATTTAATTAAGATGAACTAAAAAATAACGACTAGTTTCATATGAAACAAAATTCGTAACACTACGTTAATGGAATTTTCTCATTTAGAAGAAAAAACAGCACCGAGAGACACGGAAGACGGATCGTTTGTACGAAATCTCAACCAGGCCGAAGGCGAGTAAACTAGTTATTCTGTAACAGCATAGAAAATAAATTACTTGTAACAAATGTTTTAAACTATCTAAGTTGTCAAATTATCAAAATGATATAAAATGTGAATTAGTACCTTTAAAAATCATATAAAGAATTTTACTCTATATATATGAAAAAATACACAAATCTACGTGCATAAACTACCAACATTTCGGAGTCCTTTATGAGACGTGCACTTTTTTTCCATGATCAAAGACTGTAACGCATCCATGGAACTTAGAGAAAAGAATCCAAGCCATTACTAACTATAAGAATGACATTTTTGCATGAATTAATTAGACTATTTCTCGTATAAACAAAAATGTAAGACCTTGTATTCGAAAGTAAAATCATCTCATTACTTTGTGACAGGCTCCTTGTTATATACGTTGTCAAGATAATCAAGGATTCAAGGGTTAAAACATCTCAATCCTAATGGATATGTGAACTGTTCAAAGTTTTACATTCTTGAATGGCTTATTTCATTCTTGAATGGCTTATTCTTCATTCAAAAGCTTTTCCAAAGTAATCGTTTCTTTCTCTGGTACATATATCATTCCTCATTGATAAATAAAACAAGTTATAGAGCCTAACTACCAACAAAATCCGACAATCGTTTCTACAATCATATCACACAATAATTCAAAGACCACCAAAAAATACCATTAATCAATATAAATTTTATCAAACATTAACAACAATGCAAATATGTTACCACTATTTATATTAAGATACAAATAATGGGAAGAACTTAAACTGAAAAAAACATTTGTCCCCCAACCAGTTTTTCAAGCAATACCAACTCTTTTAGTTCAAACAATAACCATAAATAAAAATCATGAAATCAAATAACAAAAAAAACAAAAATAGTACAAATTGGAATAAAAATCACTCACAATAGACGAGGCAAAGAGATAAAAATAAATGAGAATCGTGAAATAGAAAAGAAAAACAAAAATGGTACAAATTGAAAAAGAAAATCACCTCTTTACAACCAGGCACACGTAGAAGGCCACGATTGAAGTTCTTTTTTATCTCCCGAATGTTGTAATAGAATGAGTGAAAACCTAGGTATTTTTGTGTTTAAAGTAAAAAAGTATCTAGTTAGAATAAATTTCTATTTAATACACCAAGTGAGAATTAGATATAGTAGAACATTATATAAAAAAATTCAAAGTTTTGATTTACCCTATAAAAAATGTAAGTTATCCGGATGAATTTCAAATTACCGATCATCACTAATTTTGAATTTTAAAATCACAAATCCAATAATTAATTATTAGTTATTTTTAACCTTCAACCATTAGTTATATTTAACCTTCAAAACTTCATATCTTTCAAAAGTATAACTTAAATTTTTTTTTAAACATATATATATATATATATATATATATATAAAAGACAACAAAATCCTTGAGTGGCATGTTTGGAGATTATTTTAAAAGCCAACTTTGTAACAAAATTATCCCTAATTTCGAAACTAAACAAAAGTTTTTTTTTCCGCAACCAAATTACACGTAATTTCACAACTAAACAATAGTTGCTTTTTTCAAACGTATTCCACAATCAAATTGTATGTAATTTCACAATTCTTTTTTTTTTATAAAAAAAGGGTATTCACCATAGAAAAATAAGTATTTTTGCAACTAAAGAAAAAATAGTTGTTTCACAACAATTAACCCTTATTTTTTACAATGCAAGTTTGCATTTTGATTTTTTAGCCAATGACACTTATTTAGCAACCAAAATTCTACTTTTACAACTATTTCCTTCTTATTATTGAAAAACATTTGCACGTTATTTCACAACTATAATTTTTTTATTTCATTTAAGATAAAAATACACATATTTTTTCAGTTATGAAAAGCTAATTGCTTTCTCACTTAATTAAAATTTACTTTTATATAAATAAAAAAAATTACTTTTTTCACACAATTAAACTTATTTAATAACCAAATCTTATTTGAGTTACTATTTTATTTTTATTTCTACAATATATTTAGAGGTACGTCGGCGAACAAACAACCATCGTTTTTCTTAAACTATAAACAATTTGGATCTCGTTTGATATTATATTCAAGTGGTTACGGCCAAGGCAAAACTCCACACAGACAACGTTATACTACTAACCAGAACCCTAATTTTCCAAAATTAAGCATTAAATGACCACATACTCGATCGGCATTAATATTAGGGTTCTTATATCCACTAAAAAGAATATTTAAAGATATATCATTACAAGGGATGATTACAAAATTAATTGAATTTTAATTAATTAAGAAGTTTAATGAACATGCATGGTCATATTAATTTTTAATAAATTGGACTGAAAATAATGATTTTAAAGGAAGTTTAAAAACAATATGCAAAATAAATAATTTTTATTTAAAAATAAAAAAATTATATCATATCGTTTTTCTCATTTCAAGGTTTAAATTCTATGTAATCACGTACTACGAATAAAACTTTAGAATTCGATATTTCATATTTGTTATCTTATTACTGGTAAGTAGAAAATTAATTCTTTTTTTTAAAGAATTTAAAAGAAATTCACCGTAGTTTAAAAAAAAATCGAAATTCAACCATGTCAAATCCAACAACTTCTGAACCAGTGTTTCAGTTCTAGAGGAGTAGTTATATCTGATCTTAGCAATGCGACAACGAATGAACACCCCACGGTGGAACCAGACCGTAGAACTCTAGCTCATCAAATAGATGATGACTGATTTGAAGAAACCTTCACCGACCAGTTCGATCATTGGAAATGTGAGAAAGCAGGATTTACAATCTAAAATCCATCGTACCTACCGATAGTATGACTCCAATGAAGAAGATGAGCATCATTCTTAGTACCACGATACCAACCTCCCCATGATCATTCACTGCGACGAGAACGCCAAGATTATCGTGTCCGAGAACAGATTATGCGGGCCAAAAGATCCATAGACATATCTGATAAGGAATAACCTTGTCATATGACTTTCAATGATCTGAAAGACTAAAAAACTCATAAAATACGGAAATCTTAGTTATATTAATTTTATCTATATTCAAAATATTGTTCACCCTAAAAATGAAGGAATATTTATACATGTATACTAGTGAGTTCAATTATTATAAGTCGGTTTAGTAAACAATAATTTGAGTGTTTTAGTGAGAGAAAGATTTTAGAGAGAGAAATTGAGAACACAAGTGAATAAGAACAAAGTTTCAACCCCTTTATTAGTTCAACTCTGGCTTTTATATAGACGTGCATAGACTTAGTTCATAACTGTAAGTAGTTACACGAAAGGATAAATTATCCTTAGTTCCCAATAAATATATGTACTTAAAATCGTTCTTTCAATCTTCTATTATTTACATTTAAGTCCTTGAACTTTATTTACTTATCAGTAGCGCCACTAGTTTTCATGTCAGTAAATGAATGAGAACTAACTGTCTTCGAATCATTTCAAAAACAACTTCAAAATCTGAAAAGTTTAAAAACAATAACATCTTTCTCCTCGAATCTCATTAGACGCAGATTTGTCATTCAAAATAAAAAACTTCTTTCTCCTCGAATCTCATTAGACGCAGATTTGTCATTCAAAATAAAAAACTTCTTTCTCCTCGAATTTTATCAGACGTAGATTTGACAATCAAAATCAATAATTTCTTTCTCCTCGAATTTTGTCAGACGCAATGATACATCGAAGTATGCTTTCAGATAATCATTCATTGAGTTAACATTGAACTCATGTTGTAAAATCTAATTGTTAAATACATTATGATTTCCTAGCTACTAGGCTTACAACTAGCATGGCAGATGCCGAACACGTAACATTGTTACCGTTTCAAATTGTTTTCAATAACCACAAAACCTTTTCGACTTCTACACTCATCTTATTCCTCCTATAAATTCATTTGCAATTTCATTTTTGGTTTCACAACCTAAAATTCTTCAAAGAGAAACTGAAAACCTCCCAACCTTTAGATACCTTCATGGTCTTTTTTAAAATTTCTAGTTGCTTTCACCGGAAAAATCAAACTTTCCGATCAATCTTCAATCTATTTATGAGAAAACACCCAAGATCTAGAACATCTAAAGCAAGAATTCCTAAAAAACCCAAATCTCTAAGATCTGGCGATAATCTTGTCTTCAGATCTTATGATTACTTTTGCATAAGTGATAGAATAGACGAATATAAAGTTGTGAGGTTGATAAACGACGCTCCCCTCGGAAGAACTACAGAGACCATTTACTACGATAACTTCGACCCCTCTAAAACTCATATTTTTTCATCTTCACCTGTCACAAAGGAGAGTGAATCTTCTAAAGCTCAAACTCAAACTTCTACTTCCCATATTAAAGCATCACCTCGAATTAGTGGTGAATCAAGCAAATTCGAAACAACCCTTGTTCAACTTATCCCCCAAAAATTCGGTAAAAAATGACTTTTATAGCCATGGGAGATGATACCAATGTTACACCAAATCCTTCCTCGGAAAATCCATCTACCATATCTCCTCCCCCGAGGGAGATTGTTGAGGAAGACCCATTACCTCAACAAAATTCCTCGAAGAATCTTTCATAGTTAAGAGATAAAACGCCCAAAGTGGAGGAAATTTATTATGATGCTACTCATGCAGACAATGAGGCCAGCTCCAATGATGAAGAATCAGAGAATGCTATATAGAAAAACGTATGTAAGCCAAGAAAAAAGAAGGCTCTGGCTACTATATTTGATGAGGAAGTAGCCAAAATTGGCAAGAATATGAGATCTCTTGATGCTGACTATATTGTCGAACTAAAAAAGTCTCATACATATATTATCAAGAGAGTCAAACATCGGATCTGAAGAAACAATGGGGCACGAGAGATAATATTATCCTTTGATTACCCAAAATGGGAGGGACTCCCTTAGATTGCAAGGACAATGAGCTGGTGGTCTACCCCAAAATCATCAATTGGGCCTTTGGTTCCCATTAGATCCCATGATCGTTGAGTAATTTGGACTTCTAAATCTGTGCCCAACTCAAGTGACACTGAATCAATGGTTCACTCTTATGTCTGTAATCATGGCCTCTCACTTGTCTAAGATTCCGATCAGCATCAAGAATTTCATATTTTTGACAAAACTATCCAAGGGACCAAAGCTTCCATTTTACTAGCTTACCCGAGATGATGATCTAAAAATCATCGACGACCTTTTGGAAGCGGAAAAAGTTTGGAAGCAAAAATTTGTATTTATCTCAGGAGCATGGGAAAACGGTAAAGAGATATATGATGCCAACCCATCGGAACTGAACCTCCTCTAGAGAAGCAATCGTAAGTACTATAATATTATTATTTTTAAGAAAAATAGTATAACTGTTGTTACCCTTATTCACTGTTTGCTTAAATGATCCTTTTTAGAATCCGAGGCGTTATGTCATTCATCGGACAAAAGCCAAAGATATATTCGTTAAGCTTGCCGCTTGGGCTGAAGCGGAATGGAACAACCCTTTTCATACCGCCTTTCAACCAATTAATTTCCTCAACTGCCACATTTTTCCAACCCTCATCGTGCTTGCAAAAGATTAATCCAGCCTGATGGTAAGGTATTCCTCCCCATTCGTAACAGATCAGTCAGTCACATGCCTCAAAAGAAAAAGGTGAAAAAGATAAAAAAAGAAGCTAGTATATCTAGTACTATCCTTCACTTGAAGAGAAAAACAAAAGAGAATACGATTTTGACTATCGAGGAAGGAACAGAAGGAGAGCCTTCTTGAAAAAAGAAGAAAGCTTCTAGACCCTCGAAAAATAAAAATTCCAATAGTCCTCAGAAGAAGAAGAAGAAGAAAACAACAACGACCATCAAATACATAGTTACTGATGGTAATGCGGTTACAGTTGATGAGGTTCAACAAGAACGCATCAGAGAAGAATTCATCGGAGATACTATAACAACTGCAGAAGATAAACAAGATGACGATCACTTCGATCCCGATAGTTTTATCAATTTTAGTGAGGCACAAGAACTCATCGAAGAAGATGATCATGTCATTCAAGAAGTTCAAACTCGCTTACACAACTTTGGCAGAAGACCTGCAAAATCTGCTTCGGAAGAATCACCTGAAATCATTGCTCCTATTGTTCCTACAACTTCTTTGGACCCCATTTTCTCTCCCTAGTCTAGTAGTTTTCCCTCCTGTTGCACCAAATTCAGACTTCATTGTTGCACTTAATCCATTATCCAACCTCAAAAGTGCAGCGAGCATCCTCACATAGGAAATCGAAGTTTCGCAAAGTCGTCTGAAACAATTTGCCAAATATATGGTTCGCTACAAGGAAATTGTTGAAGCTGAGAAACAGTTGAGGGAAAATTTTCAAACTCATGTAATAGATCAATTTCATGGATTTGGAATGGAAAATTCTGAGCTTATCAGAGGACTCTTTTTTGCTAAAGGGCATTTGCGAGAGAAACATCGAATTGAAAAATAAAATCTTAACTCTTATCATCAAGAAGAGATAAATCAACTCAAGACTAAACATATTGAGGATTTGGCTACTGAGAAGAAAAAATTTGAGGGGCTTCGGACTTCTCTTACCAAAAGCGAGGCAGAAAAGAAAAACCTGAGCGATAAGATAGCCACACTAAAGACCGGTTTTGAGGAGGAAAAACAACTTGCGATCATTGCCGTAGAAGTTGAATTCACCAAGACATGTTAGCAACTATCAACAATGGTAAAGAAGAGACGGCCATTACTCTCATTCGAGAAATTCATGAAACATATCCAAAAATCAACATTTCTAGCTTCTGGAATGATATTCTTGTCGAACGGTGCCCTAGCGAAGCCTTCGACCCTATCCCAAGCTCATCATCAGAGGAAGAATCATTCGAAGAAGATTCATGTGAATGATTTTGTGTTATCCTTTTTTGTATTTATCATTTTAGTATCATATTCATTATACTCATCGAATTATTCTAATTGACAAAGGTTTTGGTTTATATTTCATATTTATTATCAAGTTATGTGATCTTTTAATTTTTTACTACAACCCTTCGAGTATTATGGTGCACTAGATGAATATGGCACATCGAAAATCATAATACATAGTACTAGCACTTTGAATATCACTGTGCATTTAATAAACGTAGCACTTCGAATATCATAGTGCATTTAATGAATGTAGAACTTCGAATATGCTTGCTTCTTCGAAAAGTGTAATAAAAACTTCCAAACATTCTACTCCTAATCAACGTCAAAGATGATCAGTCTTTGAACAGTTATCAAGATAGTTTAAATGAATACTTGTAAACAACCATTGGCCAAAAAATGCATTTTATTGATAAAGTTGAATATGCACACTACGCCTCATTAAAATCTTCATGGGCCAACATGGTAGGAATGAGTGCATTATTCAACCCAAAGAAAAAAATTCAAAATATAATAGAATTATTCCCAATATAATTTCAGATGTTGTATATTCCACGGGTGTTGAACCATCCTCCGCTGAATACCGCAGAGCCGATAAGACCCTGCCTTTATCCTTTCAACAACCATATAAGGTCCTTCCCAATTCGGGGCCATTTTTTTGAGGCACTTTTCCTTAGTATGCAAGAATACTTTCCTCAACACTTTATCACCTGCTTTGAACTCCCTCTTTTTTACCCTCAAATTATATTTGTTCCTCATAAGAGTCTAGTAATCGATTACGTTTAAATTAGCTCGAACTCTTTTTTCATCAATCAAATCTATATTTTCTCTTTTGGCTTCGTCATTAGATTTTTCAGAATATGGAGCTATTCTAAAAGATGATATCGTAGATTCCACAGGGTTAACAACATCCATTCCATATGCTAAAGCAAAAGGAGTTTATTTAGTATCTTCCCTGAGAGTTGTCCGATAAGCATAAAGTACTTCTTGCAAATAATTCGGATATTTCCCTGCTGCCCCTGTCAAATATTTCTTTAACCCATCTCAAATAGTTATGTTTGTGACCTCGGCTTGTCCATTGGATTGGGGATGAAAATGTGTTAAAAACATTGTTGAATTCCCTTCGATGCGCATAATGAAGTCATTTCTTTGTTATTAAACTGAGGTTCATTATCCATAGTAATTCTCTGAGGTACTTTGAAGCGGCAACACATACTGTTTACAATGAATTTGATTATATTTTTTGCTTTCGTACCAGATAGTAGTTCTTCTTCTGCCCATTTTGTAAAATAATCCACTGCTACAATTATCATTTGTCGTCCCCTAGATGCGACTGGCAAAGACCCCCCCAAGTCATTCCCTCATCTATCAAATGGTATGGCCTCGGTTATAGACATAAGTGGAACTGTTGGTTTGTGTATAGAATTGGCAAACCTTTGACAAATATCACAGCTTCGAACCAAATTTTTGGCATCGTTCATGATTGAAGGCCAATAAAACCCTACAGGTAATACCCAACGAGATAACGCTTTAAACCCGCAGTGAGCTGACCCCTCTCCATCAAGCAACTCTAATAATACCTCATGTGACTCTTGCATGTCTAAGCATCGTAATAATGGCCTACTTAATGCCTTCTTATACAAGATTCCATCCAAAACTATGTATCCAAAGGCTTTACCCCTCAATTTTTTGGCCAACTTCGTATCATCTGGAAATGTTCCTCGAATAAAAACATTTATAATATCAGTTCGCCAATCACCTCAGTTATAGAGCGATAAAGGATTCGTTTATACATTCACATTGGTCTAAATGGGTCAAAATTGAGGGATTTTCTTGTGATAAAATCCAACGATACTCATCCTTGTAAGCAATATTTGCTAAAGAATTAGCCGCCATATTACTTCCTCGACTAATATGTTCCACAATAATATGATCAAATAGTAACATTAAGTTCTGAAGCTCCCGAAGATACAAAATTAAGCGATCCTTTTTTGCCTTGGAATTTCTGAATACTTGATTTGCTACTAACTGAGAATCTGTCTCTAAGCACACTGAAGTTGCTCCACATATTTTTGCCAACCTCAAACCAGCCAAAGCAGCTTCATACTCAACTTCATTATTAGAAGCATGAAAATCGAATTTGATAAACTGAAGCATCGTTTCTCCTGATAAAGTAATTTGCTGAACTCCAGCACTGCATCCTGAAATACTAAAACCTCCATTTGTTCAAACAACCCCCATCAAACTTGCTAATACAACATCCTGACTTTCTTCTATATCCGCTCTGCTCGAATGAAATTCAATAAAAAAAATCTACCAACACTTGAACTTTAATCGCAGTTCGAGGTGTGAACAAGATATCATAATCTCCTAACTCTACTGACCACTTGGTCATCCTCCCCAAAATATCAGGAAGTTGGAAAATATTCCTTAAAGGGAATGAAGTTCGGACTTTGATAGTATGAGCTTGGATGTAAGGGCGCATTTTCCTAGCAGCAATCACCAATGCTAATGATAATTTCTCAAGATTCAAATACCTCTTTTTTGCTACCACTAAACTTTTGCTGATAGAATACACTGGCTTGTTCAATCTTCACTTATCAATACTGCAGTTAGCGCAAAATCCGATACCGCAATGTATAAAAAAAATCTCCACTTCGAGGTTTTGACAAAATCTCTAGTGAAGATAACAAGTTCTTTATGCTTGTAAACGTTGCTTCACAATCAGATGTCCATTCAAATTTATTTGGCCCTCGCAACACTTAAAAGAAAGGAAATCATTTGTCGAAAATATAGAAATAAATCTATTAAGTGCTGCTAGCCTTCGTGTCAAAATTTGAACTTCTTAAAGAGATCGAGGTGAATTCATTGCTATCAGAGCTTTCAATTGTTCTGGGTCTGCTTCTATTCCTCATTCACTGATAACATAACCAAGGAAATTTCCTGATCTAACTCCGAAGGTGCACTTTTCCAGGATTAAGTTTTAGTCTGATTGCCCTTAGATTAAAAAATGTTTCCTCTAAATCCTCCAGATGTGCATCATCCTTCAAGCTTTTTACCACCATATCATCAATATACACCTCCATATTTATTCCGATTTGAGTGGCAAACGGTTTATTCATCAACCTTTGATAAGTAGGTCCATGGTTTTTCAATCCAAATGGCCTAACCTTGTCAGTTATGAAGGTCGTGCATTCTTGGTCCTTCCTGCGAAAGCATCCATGGAAGTTAATATTTTATTTCCTAAAGTGGAATCAATGGGTTGATCTATTCGAGGAACGAGAAATTAATCTTTAGGACAAGCTTTATTTAAGTCTGTAAAATCCACACACATTCTCTATTTTCCATTCTTCTTCTTGACCACCACTGGATTCGCCGTCCATAAAGGATATTTTGACTCCCTTATATCCCCGAACCTAGATAAACGATCGAGTTCGGAAACTATTGCTTCTGCTTTCTCAGATGAAAATGCATTTTTTTTAAATTACAAGCTTGACCTTTGGATCAACAGCTAAACAATGGAAAATTAATTCGATCGGCACCCCCGTCACATGATCCGTTCTCCAAGAGAAAACATTCAAGTTAAAAAAACCAAAATTCTAGCAGTTGTTGACGTAGAACCGGGGTCAGTAAGGTTCATATTCGAAGTATTGGGATCCATATACTCCTCAATTTCTTCACTTACTATCAAAGACCCTCGCGTTTTCGTCGGATTGTCAACCTTTTGATCAAAATCCAAGGTCAACCTTCCCACATATTTAAAACATTGATGTACTGTCAACACATCCCCATACATTCAGGACAACCAAAACCTTCAAAAAATAGCGTTGTAACTTGTAGGACAGTCCACCACCATGAAGAGAACTTGGACCTTCTTCTTGAAAGGTCCCTTTCCTAAGCTCACCTCTCATTCAAATTCCCCAATCACCCGTGCTCTCACACCAGTGATTCCTATAATCTTACGCTCTGATTGAGAAATTCTAGGAGGATTACGCATCCTGTCATAAGTCGTTTTGAGAAGGACGTTCGTAGAACTACTGGTGTTTATGAGAACAGGTCGAATTTCATCACCAGCCATAACTACCGCATCTTCATGCGGCCCCGTTCTACCCCGCAAGTTGTCCTTGTCAAACAAGATAAAAGGTATAGCATTTTTGCCATACAAATGAGTAGCCATTTTTCCCTTCAATTTGAGTTATCAAATTTACAACATGCCTCTTCCTCGAACTGTGAGTAGTACCAACCATTGAGTCACCTCTGAAAATAGCCAACGATTCAAAAAAATTCACACAAGCTTTTTCTTTACCGGCTCCTCAACAACCATCATAATTAACCCGTTTGGATCCTTATCCAAATATTCTGAAGCAACATCGAATTCAGCATCCTTTGAATCTAGAATCATCAAATTCTGAGCTAACACACTTGGGTTAGTAGGCCATGAATTCGATGCTGGATTTTTCGATGCGCTTCCTTGTGACATCACATAAGTCAAAGGTTTTCCATTTTCAATAAAGATTTGGAATTTTTTTTAATGCAATACAATCATTGGTATAATGACCAATTTCCTCGTGATATCTGCAATATTTGTTATTCCGCTCCTCCCTTAGCCTATTTATTAGAGCTGGCTTCTTGAAATTCACGAAGCTCTAGTTTTGTTGAAGATTGCAGCTACACTTTCTATTAAATCTGCATAATACTGTGGCCTAATCCACTCATTCGTCCTCGGTCTATTGTAATTGTAGGATGGGGCATGATTTGAATATCCTCCAATTCGAGGTGGCAAATTATTATTCCTCGAAAGCGATTGCTGATTACCATTCGAGGGTTGCCCTTGGCTATTGGCCATATGACCCGAATTTTTTGGAATATTAACTGCTCCTCCTCGAACCCTGGTTGACTCTTCAAATTTGATCTGGTCTTCAACCTGAGCCATCAGTTCCCTAAATGTTAAAGCTCTTATTTTTGTCGTTTCATTAGCAAGATCCACTGGCAGTAAACCCTAGCGAAAAGCTTACATCGTCACACCTTCTTCACAATCATCCAAACTTGACTTAGTCATAACAAACCTCCTTGTGTAGTCCTTTAAATTCTCTGCAACTGCCTGTTTGCACTAGATAATCGTATCTCCATTCGCTCCCATATCTTTGCTTCCAACAAATTGCCTTCGAAAAGCAATATACAAAATCTCTAAAATTCAAAATGGATCCCCTCGGAATCCGATTGTACCACTTACGTTGTTCCTTTGAAAGTCTGTGAAAAAGCACGACATACCAGCTGATCGTCATCTTCGAAATTCATCATGTAATTCTTGAATTGTTCGATGTGATCATCTGGATCCTGCATCCCATCGAACTTTTCAACCTTAGCAATATCAAAACGCTTCAGAAGCGTAATAGATCGAATTTCACTTGTTAACAGAGAGTTCCTCCAATCGACACCCTGCACGTATTGATCCTCAGTCCTTATGACTGCATACGAATTCTGATCAGTCTCAGTGTACTGATTCGATGTGTTCCTCTCACACCAATTAGATTCTTTCAAAGAACGAGGAATGATGTCCCTCTTAGATATGTGTTCTTTCTTATGCTTTCTTGCATGTTCCCTTTCTTTCTCCTCCTTCGAAGAACTTCTATACCTCTTAAAGCCTGAAGCAGAACTTTCAATCTCTTTGTCAATAGAGGTAACACATTTCTGTCTGTCTTTCTTTCCCTTTCGAGAAGAATAACACTCTTTTTTAGCTTTGAAATGGACCTTCTTCTGCTTATTCCTACTATATTGATTAGTGCAAGATTGATCGGACGAGTTTCCAATTTCAGTTTTCTCGTTTACTTGTCTCACTTTGGATTTAAGCTTCGCCCAGTGAACTTCCTGCTCTATTTGCTCGTACTTCTCATTCAGAGTGTTTATTTTATCCACGAGCTGGTTCATACACATTTCAATATCTCACTAAGCTTGGATCGGAATAGATCTTTCTGGTCTATTTTCATTCCCCTGTAAATCTTCTCTCAGCGTTTCAATTGCTGATCGGACTAATGGATTGTTTTCAGGATTCATTGCGAACTTTCAAGACTATTTTTTCAAGATTAACAAAATTCAGACGAGAGAATAAGACAACGATTGTTAGTTGTCCTCAGCGGAGTAGCCAATTTGGTGAGTTCAATTATTATAAGTCACTTTTGTAAACAATAATTGGAGTGATTTAGTAAGAGAAAGATTTTAGAGAGAGAAAGTGAGAACACAAGTGAATAAGAACAAAGTTTCAACCCATTTATTAGTTCAGCTCTGGCCTTTATATCGATTTGTATGGACTTAGTTCATAACTTACACAAAATGATAAATTAACCTTAGTCCCTAATAAAGATATGCACTTAAAATCGTTCATTCAACCTTTTATTATATACATTAAGTCCTTGAACTTCTATATACTTATCATATATTACAAATAAGCCTAAAATTTAAGGATTGCTGACGAGTGTCTTTATAGTTAAGTGGTATTCATCTATTACAAATTTTATTACAAATATTATTTAAGTAACTTATAACCGTCTATGGTATTATTGAATAATATTAAATAGTTATGGAACACTCTTTCGGCCCTTTAAGCTCTAGTCTATTTAACTTATGTTTTGTATTGCCTTACCCAACTTTATTCATATATTTTGTTGGTCAATTTTCTTGTAATTTATCTTTTATTAATGTGTTATCCTTTCCTTGCTTAGTTATGCTTACCCTTCGTTACGTATTTTGTGTTTAGCATGGATCGACAAACATATCCTATACAATTATCATTACCAGTATATATTTATCTATTGTTATTCACTTTAACCAACGTACCTATCATTTTTGGTTTATCAAACTTCTCATATAAAGTTATCATTAGTAGTATATATACCTATCGTTATTCACTTAAACCAATATCCCTATCATTTTTGAATTATTATATATGATTTGTCAATTTATCTTATGTTAACCAGTTTTCCACGGTTATATCAACTTACAAATGGAACGGTTTCGAGACACATGTTAATGTTGATTTGCGATTGTTTCGATTCAATATTTCACCCATAGTAGCTTCAGTAGGTAACTTACGCACCGTTGATATGATTCTAAAATTAAATGACTCATATTGAAAATGACTTTCTATATAATGGTAGACTCCATTGAATTAACTTCTTTGAATTATCTACTTTTTTAGAATTTTCTCTCTCCAAAGCATTCTCTCTACTTTTTAAAAAAAATCTCAAATATTCGGTCATCATCCATTTATTTTGCCTTCATCTCGTATTTGTTCTTTAAATCACTATTTTAAGAAAGGTACACTACTCATATTCTTTAACTTAATTGATGAAAATGAATGGTAGGTGGTAAAATTTGTTAAACACTACAAGCACTTCGAGAATTTATAATATATATATATGAGTATGTGTCAATCAGACTCCAAAAAACACATTTGTAGTGGTTCATATGGTGACTTAAGTTTTGAGAATAATAAATCATCTAAACATGACTCTACCTCATATACTTATTCTAAAAACACCCATAAAAACATCCTTTTATATGCAAACTCAAATTCGTTAACAAAAAATCTTTTATGAGTTTTAAAAAAAACGACTATTGCATCATCTTCCAAGAAACTCAAATTTTTATGTCCGTCAAACATAGATCTTGACGATGTAATAGACGTACACCGAATGAACATTTTAATGGATTTAGTTTTTTAAAATTTATAAGATTATTGAAAGTTTCAGATAATGACAATAAATACACTACTTCATCACTATTTTTTACTATCATGTCATCATTGTAGACTTCCAAATATTTTCACAATTGACTAGAAAAAATATGATTAATGAGCCTTTGATAAGTTATCCTAATATTTTGAAAACCGAATATATTCATTTATAATAATACTATCCTTTCTTTGTTATAAATGTTGTGGTATGCTCGTTATTTCCATGCATTTTTATTTGACTATACACTGAATAAGAATCGATGAATGAAAGCACTTCATGCTCAGTCGTTGTATCTACTAACTGATCAATACAAGGAAAATCAAGAGTATCTTTTGAACACGCCCGATTTAAGTCTGTAAAGTTAAGGCACATTACTTTTCTTCTTAATCCACCCATGTTGGATACATTAATTCTCTTATGCACCCAACCTTTGGTAACCTTCATACTTAATTCATTATTGCCTCATATTTTTCTGAAAAAATGTTCTTCATTATTATTATATCAGTCTAGTCTATTGTTAATAGTTAGCTCGTGAGAAATAACTTACTTATCAACTTCTATAACAACATTTATACTCTTAAAAAGTATATCATTATTCATCTTCAGATAACTGACCAAATCATTTTAAAAAATTTAAATTAACTCATTTCGTATTATCAAAATTCTTTCATCACCAATATTTATATTGATCATTATCTCTAAAGGCTTTGTTAAATCCAACCCTTCGTTGTTCACAATTTCTTCATACTTTAATAGGTTGTGTAATTGTTATGTCACAATGTTATTAGGGAAAAAATACATCGAATACCAATTGTTGCCACTCTCTGATTTCCTCTAACAACACTATCTTGACATCTTGCAAAATATATTACACATTAGTGATAAGACAAAACAACTTATTTCATCTTATGCAACCATGGACGACCCATAGTATCCTTGTACGAACTTGGTTCATCGACGACCGTAAAATGTATTAATTGTTTTCATTGTTTCAGCATGCCCCACTGTAGGGAATATGACTCTGTATATTCCATTTTTTATATAAGTAAGAATACTCTAATCTCCACACTAGTGTGATATTGTGCACTTTGGGCCCACTCACCCGCACGGTTTTGCTTTTGGTTCACTTCCAAAAAGCCTCAGACTAATGGAGATGTATTCTTAACTTATATACTGATCTTTCTTCCCATCTTTAACCGGCGTGGGATGTGGGACTTGGGTCGCACCTAACAATCCTCATCTCGAACAAAGTACTATTGTACCCTTCTCTCAATTGACTTTCATCCGCCTACTCTAATTATATGGAGAGAAGCCTGAACTCTAGAGCTTTAGGGCAGATCCATCTAAATCTTCCCACTATCAGATGGCACTATACCGCTCTTTGATCAAGTCACCTGCTTGATGAGCTATCAGGCACTCTATCTATAGCTGACACTGCGACGCCCCTTGATCAAGCCACCTGCTTGATAAGCCATCATGCACTCCATCTATCCACCAGATCATTCACCTTAAGTATGACTCCTCGACTATAAATGAAATTTATAATCTACTTTTCTACCACTAAAGTGAAAAAAATTATCTTATCTTTTAAAATAATTAAACTATATTGTAGATTATATGACACATATGTCACGGTGATATGTAAGTAATTTATATTTTAATGGGTTCATCTTAAAATCTCATATCTATATTGATCTTACAAAATTAATAGCAAGATATTAAAAATATGTTTTAAAACAACTATAAATTAAAAGAAATCTTATTATTTGCAGATGAATAAACTACTACTATGTTATACGTAACGAGTGATAAAACTTGATATATAGTATAGTATCTAAACTTTGAGACACATAACATTCGGATGGACAGTATAATTTTGACTAAAGTATAAATTATTTTGCCATTTTTTAGTTATTAATATTTGTTAGCAAGTTATCCATAAGGGACAATTAAATACCTCATTTGATTTCATTTTTATAATTATATTGCAACCACAAATCATATTTTAGTCTTCTGACCTAATATTTGGAAGGTCTCGTCATAAATTTGAGATTTCATTTGCAATCTGAGAAGGATCTTAATGATTTATTTTGGCTAATATTTGGAGATTAGTAAAAATAATATTGACCATATTTGTCGTGTTTTTCTTTTTTTTTTAGTTTATCGCATTTAGACTAAAATAAATACTAGTATCTTGGATACCTTGATAATTTCAGCACAAAAAGTATCTCATCGTTTCGTTTGATGTCAGTAACAAATTCTTAGTTTCCAACTCACTAATTTCTTCATGTTGTTGCTTCACTTTCACATGTTCGAAATTAATGAAACTTGTAAAATAAATCATATCTTATTATGAAAAATTGTTACTAGGTAACTTGTTTACTCCTAGCGTTTTTTAGTTTTGCTAATATTATCTTATTTCACTTTTATTATTACTAATATGATTATACTCGAGTATTAAACCAATTATTATATATATATATATAAACTTTCTCTAGAAAATATAAAGTTCGGCAAAATATTAAATAAATATACATTTTGTTGCGAAGGTCGTTATAAAAAAATAATTACAAATTAAGATATCTACAAAGTTATAATAAGGAGACGAAAAATCTACCACATAATTTATGTGTTTGCTCCGAGAATCCATGGAAAAAAACTGGTAGCTAGAAAATTATTGATCGATTGAAATACAAGAGAAAAAATAAACTAACCTATTTAGTTTGCATATAAGTATTTTTTTTGGATGATTTTCAAATGGTCGAAGCATATCATCAAATTTGGGCTCTTAAACTAGAATTTGAAAGGGAAATATAAATATAGATGAAACCGAACATTATTTAAAAATTTGAGCAAGTGTGCCATCAAATACTATATTAGCTATCAAATCCCAAGTAATTTATTATACAAGATGAGCCAATGTGCGATCTAATAGTATATTAGCTTTTAAACATGGTGTATTTGCTATACATTCTAGCCAAGTTGAATTTCAGCAGAATTATTTTTATCTATTCCTTTTAAGTTAAATAGGGTGACATGAGCTATTGTGCGGTCAACCATCTGTCAACAATATATATCATGTATAATAACATTGTCATATTTTGAAATAATATTGGATATACAGATTAAAGGTTTTAACGTATAAATAATTCCTTGGATTTATTTGGAAACACCATTTTCTTTTATGTGATAACAAATTTTTGGTTATATTTTAAATTATAATAAAAGGAGTCTGAAGAGTGGACTAAACATGGCTTACAATGTTGGATTAAAATGCGAGTGATTATTTTTATGGATCATATGATATTGTAAAACAAAATGCTCAATTACATTTAATATCTAAGCTTTAACTTGAGTTTTTCTTTAGTTTTATGATTTAAGTTTTCTAATGCGTATGATTTCTTTTAATGTAAGCTATTTTGTTGTATAATACCAATGTTTTGTTACTTGTATATGATGGAGGAGGTGTTGTGTTTGTTGCGATTAGTTTTGTTATTTGTTTTACGTTAATGTTAATAACTGATTCTTGTACAAAATTTCTTATAATATTTTAAATCACGAAAGCTATTTACGAAGGAGTATAGATAAGAAACATTAATAATTAAATATAATTTAAAATACTTAAATGAGAAAGAAAGGTACAAAATAATTATTTTAGTAAAGTATGATCGGATTTAAAATAGAAACCCATATTCTTTTAATCACCACAAAATAATTATTTTAATAAATGATAAAATCATTTTTTATATTATAAAAAATATATTTAGTAAATGTTGTATATGTAAAGCATGGTGATTTGTGATAAGTTTATTCACTATTTTAGTTACTTATCCAATATTTTAATTTAATTTTGTAAATGACGGCTTACAATCTATTTTATTTTTTTAATATTTTTATAAATAATTTTTTACGAACAGTTTATTCAAATGAATCTATTTTTTTTATTCGCCAAAAGCTGGACCGATTTTGTTGGTAGATTCAAAAAATAATGTGTTGAATCCAGATATATTGAAGCTGCTAACTTCAGGTGTGATAATTATATAATCTTATAAAAATATTAACGTTTTAACTAGTTTATAGAACTAAAATATAACGTTGTTTTTCGTTCTTATTCAATTTTACTCTTTAAGAAACAAAAGAGCATAGAGCCCTTTGACTTTAATCACAAAAAACAGCAATTAAGGCCAACAATCCACTCAACAGCCGTCATTCAATGGTTTAAAGCTGACAAGAATCTTCATGCTAGTGTAATATTTTTTGTTTGAAATAAAGCTTCTATATGTTCACTTAAGGAGGAATTACCAAATTTCTTTGTCATGGAAAATAATTTTTCATGATAACTTTTGATTAGCTTGTCAGCTCCTGTTATAAACTACATTTGCTATGTATATTAATCCCTACGTGGTAGGTGACGAAAATGCACACATACTTTGAGTGATGTATGTAAAATTAATATAAAAATAATAGTATAGGTGTGAGATGTGAAATAAAAGGTGTGATATGTGAAATTATTGCAGAAAGAATATTTTTTTATATAAAATTAAAAAATACGAAATGCGGAACAATGGTAAAATAAAAAGAAATTGTTTAAATACGAAATGCGAAATTATAATATACAAAATAGGAAACGAGAGCAAAATGTAATGTAAAATGCGAGATCTTTGTAAAAAATATTTTGTTTGTCCAAGTGCAAAATATGGAACTAGAAAATATGTAATGCAAAACCTAGTTAAAATGATTGCGAAACTCTGATAAAAGAATAATTAATTTTTGCTGAAGTACGAAATATAAAACTGTGATAAAAGAATTAGTATTTTGTCTAAGTAAAAAATGCGAAACCATGATAAAAAATTATTATTATTTGTTTAAGTGCGAAATGCGAAACCCAAAATGTGATATGCAAAAATCAAAGTAAAATGAAATTTAAATGTGAGACCGGTGTAGAAGAAATGCCTAAGTGCGGAATGTGAAATCGGAAATACAAAATGTGAAACCAAAATAAAATGAAATGGAAAATTGAAGAGTAATGTAAAAAAAAATTGCATAAGTGCGAAATGCGAAACTAGAAAGTATGAAGTGCGCAACTGGATAAAAAAAATATAAAATGTGACTGTAGTGTAAAAAAAATTGTATGAGTGTGAAATGCAAAATGCGAAACAATTATTAATTAGACTCGCGAAAAAATAAATCAGAAAATATCATTCATGGATTTAGTTGGTTTGTCTTTAAAAATTAAAATAAATAGTACTTTCACTATAACCAACCAAAATAAAATTCAACATCTGTTATTCTCATTCAACCGTCCTACCGTCCATGATGCATTATCAATATTGGTTGAAAATATTTTAAGTGTCAAAAACATAATTATTACTATTATTATACATTTACAAATATTCAAACATAACATAATAATTAGAATATAATAACCTGAAACTAAAATCAAAAAGCAATATATTTTTTCTTTGGAGTTCAACCAAACAAGAATTTTTTTTTTCTTTTAAGATTCAATGCTAATCGGAATAAAGTTATTCACTAGTACTCGAGACTTACATATCTTAGCTATAATATTCGGTAATAGGTCCTAATTTTAGAATTTTGGTGATTCATTTTTTTGTAATTGTAAATGTGGAAAAAAGATAGTAGAGCTTCGGCTATTTGGATCTTCCAACACAAAGTTTTATAAAAAGACAAAAAATAATCCAATCATATAAGAAATAATTAAAGTGGTTCAGATGGTGAATAAATCCTACATCCACGGACGACACACATATTTTATATAAAGCAATGTTAGAAGAAAACTCTCTCAAACACAACTCGCATGATCATTTGTTTTTCTATTACAAAACAGATTCAGATTATAGAATGAACTATGGATCTCAGTGTTTCTCTTTTATATTGCGTCTCTCACTTTATAACTAGACAAGCTTGAGACTTTCTCTATCCATCTAATCCACACACGCTCCGACATCGATTTCATACCTATTCTTGACCATATATAGAATCAATGATTAAAGATCTGAACTTCCAAGATCACAATAGGAACTTACAATTTGTTCCTTTGGAAAGTCGCAAAAATGGTGTTACAGTCTTGACATATGTGCGACTATTCACTGCAACAGGTAGTGGCACCACCAATGTTGATATTATAATTTGGAATATTATGCCCATTACTCAAGCAAGCTCATACCAACAACTACTTAATCAATGGCTAAGTTTAATGCATTAATAGTATACCTAATAAGGTATTGCCGTATACCTAACGATTCTCTACCTAAGCTTAGTTGTCTTATGATACTTAAATTTACTCAATAAATGAAGAGCATTGTCATTATCATAAAACAGAGTCACATCTTATTTTATCTTTGTGATTTTACTCAATAATTCTTTCAACCAAATGGGTTCTTTCATTGCTTCTGTAGTACCGATCTATTTGGATTCCTTAGAGGACAATATAATAAACTTTTGAAGTCATGATTAGCAGTTAACCACTCTTCCAAACGCAATAAAGAAACTTGATTATAACATAATCATAATGAACATACCTTTAAGCATCTCACGAGCTTTGTACTTCTCATTATAACATTACCCAACTTCAAGAGAATTTTCACATTAATTTATTATTTTTTATTCCAATTGGTGCTTGAGTGGTACTTATTTGGAAATGAGCACCAATGGAAGTTGCACCATATTATATTTCAACATACCAAACTTTTTGAGAATCTTCTATATATATATTATTATTAAGATAATGATAAATAATGTCTCTCTTGATCTTTATAGCAAGTACCCTCTTAGTTTCTTATATATACTTTGTCTTAAACGTTCACACCAGTTGTGTCTTCATCTTTTCAATTGTGTTATTGTCATTTTCAACAACATAACCTCCTTATTAAATACCACATATCGGCTAAACATTATATGACTTCCAACTTTCATGC
The DNA here is from genome assembly GCA_036936605.1 of Limnanthes douglasii subsp. nivea. NCBI lineage: Eukaryota > Viridiplantae > Streptophyta > Magnoliopsida > Brassicales > Limnanthaceae > Limnanthes > Limnanthes douglasii. Next base: position 304,183,921 of record JAUPFV010000002.1, on the reverse strand, counting down.
ACTAAAACCTATTCTTTTTTAATCATTCGCGATAGTCAACGAACAAACACTTCTATAACTCTAACATGAAACTTATCTTGCTTCACATATGCGTAGGCAACGCATCCGAACACTCTTAAATTTTCTATTATATGTTTTTTATTGATATTTGAACTTCGGTATCGTATATTGACTCATATTAATGATATATCTAATTTTCATTATTGCTTCTATATAGAATCTTCAGCATACTCCTGATGTCATAATCCTCTCATCAAACTCATTATGTTGGATACTTACTCTCATGGTTTTGTGTCTAATAATGACAAGATTAGAACAATGCCTAATGAATGCCTTATTCATATATTTCAAGCCAGTTATAGTCTTTAATTTCTTTAATATTTTCCACTATTATCCTCCACTAGCCTTTTCCAGTTCCTACATCAATTTATTCACCTTGGTCTTAAAACTTATAACCAATATTTTTATGAAGTAATAATCAACAATTAAATAAATGAAATACTTTGCATTACCTATGGTGGCCCCGTTGTGTGACCCCAAAGATGTTAATAAACTTATTCATGCACATCACTCGTTATATAGTTACTAGACATCAACTCAACCATTTGATTTTACCTAGCACACATCATTCGCAAAAGCTCAACTTATAAATTATGTTTCCATCCAATAACCCTCGTTTGCTAAGGTCAATAAAGCCTTGCTTACTCACATTTCGTAGCATAACGATCAGAATAAGGTTTATTTAACGTTGGACACATATCTCACAATCGTTATCATTATCTCAAGTCATGTAGACAACTTGAACCGAGTCTTCCTCGTCATTTTTATATCAAGAGGTTTGTCCTTCCCTAATATGAGCTTGTCACCATCAAACAGTCTCAGGTTTTCAAACCAATATTTGTTAGATGTCATGTGGGATGAAGCTCTAGGTTACAAAACCTACTTACTATTGTATATGATAGTATATCCCATTAATGTATCAATCTATTCATAGTCATTCAACACTATTACTGAATCTCGAGCATCGTGCTTTAATAACTTTCTCATTTCCTGCTCTCGGAGTAGTTTTTACTGAGATGACCTTCCTTCTTGCACAACAAATATTTCACCTTATAACCGTTTACGAGTCTTGTTGATTTAGACCGAGATTTATCTCTCTTATTTATTGAATCTCTTATTTAAGGTTTACCCGTAACACTCAATTTGGTACCTTTAGAGTCACATTTTAAAATTGTCTTCCTTTGAAGATTCTTTGGGTTTTAAGTACTCTTAAATTTAAACATTGTAAGATAATCTTTTCCATAGAGCATGGTGTCAATATTATTCTCATATACCTTCAACATATTACTCAAATGGAACTTGATCATCATCTTCTTTCTTCATTTCAACTGCATCCAAATCAAGAACGGTTCTATTAAAATCATCTAAGTTTATTTGGATCTCCTTACTATATCCATTATTAGTGTTACAATAGTTTTTTGAGATATTTTCTCTTGTTTAGGGACTTGTTTGTGTAAATGGATTTGAGCCAATTCCGTATTCCCAACAACATAGGCTATGCATAAAACTCCCAATATACCTCATCTCTGAAGCTCAAGATTATAACATTATAGGTTTTGGACAATACCTCAATGTAGACTTCTTCTTCGACTCTTTTATCAATGACAACAAACAACTATATTTATACTATGAAACCCTGAACCATAATTTTACAAAGGTTAATATCATTATATACGTTGAACATATCAAGATAAAACTTAATTAAATTCATATTTTTTATATTCTTTGTTTTTCTAGTGAGATCCAAACCTGTAACCTCAAGATCTTGAAGATGAATTTCTAAGTAATATTGAAACATGTAATAGGTCTGAAGTGACAAGAAAAAACGGGATTGTCCAACCTTGGGATCATTGCAATAAGAGTCTTATTACAAAAATGGTTCATACTGATAAGGGCATAAAATACCAAGTATAATAGAGGACCTAAATTGTAATACATTAATTTACAAGGACTTAATTGTATGGTAGGAAGTAAGTGACACAAATACAAATATAGGGGGCAACATGCAATTAGAATAAATTTGGCATGTGACAATGGGCCCCACAGTTGTCATTGTATAAGGAAAGATTATGTCCCCTAAAAGGGGACCTTCTAATGATTAGTACTTAATTTTGACTACTCTCTCTCTAGAATCTTGTACTTGTTTGCCTGACACCTTTCACCCATTCACGTTTCTTGATAAACTACCTTCGATATTCTGACACTTATCATTGGCGTCGTCTGTGGGAACGAGAGACACCCAGAGATTAGGTTCCCCAAAATCTCAACCTTACAAAAAGAAAAGTCAGAGAATGAATATCGAGGCTAGGTAGGGAAAGACAAAGGAAAAAGGTTCTGATAAGGAGATGTCATTTTTGGAGGGTCGGAACTCTGCAGACTTATTTGGTGATGATGATCAAGGAAATCAGGGCCGAAGTAAACAGTCAACCCTGATCATGACTAGGCAACAGCTTTTAGATGACATTGCTAAGCTAAATGCCGAGAGGGCTTTGGCTTTGGCTGAAAAGAAAGGCCGGTTGGATGGTCGAAGCGAACGATCAGATGTAGAAATGAAAAAGGCTCGACGCAGTGCTGATCGGGAGGAAGTGGAGTTTTACAAAAGCATGAATCGGATGCAAAGGATCGACGGGGCTGCACGAAAGAAATCTGGATTCTGATCCAAGCTTGAGTATGAATTTTATTTAGGGGAGGATATGAGTGAGTCTTCTTCTCCGGTCAGAGATTTACGACGCTTCAGGAAGGACAAAAGGATTATCAAGGAAAAAGATCTCAGAAGGCGTAAGTCATTGCGAGCTAAAATAGTCAAACCTTAGGGAGGTAGCATCGATAAAGTAACTCCCACATCTGCTGAAAAAATCGGTACAGTTACTTTTAACAGAGAGCAGCTGAATTGTCCTCACTTCAAATTTTAATGAGGGAGCCAATCTTACGGCTACAGGGTGGGGAGTCAATTTGCTAACCCACTTGATGAAGGATTGTTCACTAGTCGTGCAGAATGCTTAGGAAGTGGAACTTTCAACATTAGGCATAATTGGAGGTCTCCCCTTTGTCAGATGAAATTCAGGGAATCTCCCGAAGTGTTTCAACATCTCCAAGCTTGAAAAGTACGATGGTAAGAAAGACCAAGATAATCATCTGGAAGCTTTCAAAAAATTTATGCTGAGTTTTGACAATGACGACAAGTTGGTCTGTCAAGCTTTCTGAATTACGTTTAAAGACCCGACATCAAAGTGGTACAATCGATTTCCAGAAGGATGCATTAAGAATTTCAATATTTTCTGGATGATGTTCAGACAGCAGTTTATCGGGAGCAAAAATTGCCGAGAAAACGGGGATGCAATAGTGAATTGCCGACAAAAGGTCGGAGAGAGCTTGAGGGATTATACTCGGCGTTTTATAGACGCAAAGACAGATCTCAGTTATTGTAACGAAAATATAGCCTTAACTGGTTACATATTAGGCTTATTACATGGGCCAATGAAGCAAGTTGTGACGAAGAAGCAAGCCTTCACTTTTTCAGCTTTGTTAGCCCAAGTCGAAAACCAGATCCTGATTGAGGAAACTGAAGCATTAGAATTGGCAGCACAGATCCAACAAATATCTCAAACTTCGGTTGTTATGTATCAGAAAACTTCGAAGACAAGTACGATCCCTCAACCACAACCGATAAGTACCGTAGCACCAGCAGCATACACGAAAGGATCGGGAAATCAAACTTAGAGGACGCGAAATGGCTACCAAGGAAATAAATACCGACCCATATCGAACAAATAGGTTTGGCCTGATTATTTTGCTGATTTAACTAAATATGTTGCGAATATCTTTGATAATTCGCGGAAAAGCGTGCATTTTCGGAAACCATTCCCAATCGAAACTCCCCGCGCAGGTCGGAACAATCGTTTATGTAGGTACCACGATGATGTAGGTCATGATACCAAATATTATATCGCACTCAAGAAGGAAGTACAAGCACAAATTGACAGTGGTAAATTGCTAGAGTATGTAAAGAAACAAGCTCAGCAAGGTGGAACAGCCAAGCAAATTGTAGCGGTGCCCAAACAGGAAATTTCTTTTGTGATTTCTGAGGTCAATGATTCGTTTGATGTGTCCACCAAATATTTGGACCTCGATAAGAATAGGAATCTAATCGGAGTAATTGAGGAAGTGGTACCCCCAACACGAAAAAATGTAAGAGAATTATGCAAATGTTTTGAGTCTCTGAATATCTTCGGGGGCGATTCAACGGCAGGTACTACCAATTCTTCACGGAAGATGCATATAGTAAATCTGGCTACTCAGCTAGAGGCAAGAACTTTGCCTCATTTGTACTAGAATCTTTCTCCTATTTTATTCTTTGACGATGATGACATGAGAGACGGTGCTGGCCCTCGTGAGAATGCAATCATGATTGGGGCGACTATTGCAGGGGAGGAGGTGCGCAGAATTTTGGTGGATACTGGTAGTTCAGTAAATATTATTTTCTTATCGACCTTTTCAGGGTTCAGGAATAAGCTAGTGATTGTAAAGTCAGATCATACAATCATCGACTTTACAAGAGCATCAGCAGAAGTAGTAAGTGAATTTGAAGGAGTGGTTCAGCTCGGGAGAGGGTCGTTCAAGAAAGAAGTGACGGTTTTGTTTATTATTGTTGATGCAAGCTGTGAGAGTAATAGTTTTCCAAAAGGAAGGTCCTGAAGATTAGGGTGAACTTGTCCCCTTGGTTTCGAAAAAAGTTGATCGATTTTCTTAAACAAAAACTACATTTATTCGCTTGGTGTTCAGAAGACGCAACAGGAGTTCCTTAGAGCGTCATATATTACCAGTTATCTATAAACCTAAGTATTCGACCCATAACACAGAAGCACCGAGCGTTTTCTCAAGAAAAGGCATAGGCGATCATTTTAGAGGTCAAAATATTGACAAGGGTAGGACATATACGGGAATCCCGGTACCCGCGATGGACAGCTAATCTAGTTCTAGTTAAAAAAAAATAGAAAGTGGAGAATGTGTGTAGACTTCACGGATCTCAACCGAGCATGCCCCAAAGACCCTTTCCCCATCCCAAGGATTGATCAGTTGGTAGACTCGACATCAGGTAACAAGTTGTTATCTTTCATGGATGCCTACGCATGGTATATAGATAAATATGGATCCTAAAGATCAAGAAAGCACTACATTTATTACAGGAATGGGCTTATATTGTTACATGGTTATGCCATTTGGTCTGAAAAATGCGGAAGCTACCTATCAAAGACTTGTGAATAAGGTTTTTGATGAACAAATAGGACGTAATGTAGAGGTCTAAATTGATGATATGCTGGTCAAAAGCGTCACCTATGAAAGTTATTTTTGGGATCTAGAATAAACATTCAAGAACCTTGGAAGAGTGAACCTTAAATTGAATCCAGAAAAATGCTCCTTTGAAGTTCGATCTGGAAAGTTCTTAGGGTTCATGATCAGCGAAAAAGGGATAGAAGTGGATCCAACCCAGCTAAATACTTTAAACAATATGACACCTCCGAGGAATGTTAAAGAGGTACAGATTTTGACCGGGCGATTAGCAGCGCTGAACAGATTTATCTCGCGATCTTCGGACAAGTGCGCACCATTTTTTCAAGTTCTGATGAATGTTAAGAATTTTAGCTGGACTCCTGAATGTACAGAATAATTCCTCAACATCAAGAATTATTTGTCATCTTTAACGTTGCTGACAAAGCCGCTACCCCGGGAAAGGTTGTTTCTTTATATAGCGGTTTCGGAGCATACGGTGAGCGCAGCGCTAGTTCGAGAAGAGGATATGATCCCTATACCTGTCTATTATGTGAGTAAAAGTCTACTGGACGCAAAAAAACGGTACTTAAAGCTTGAGAAATTAGCGATGGCTTTGGTAACAGCCGCTAGAAAAATACGACCGTACTTCCAAGGCCATTCCATTACGGTTCGAACCGCTTTCCCCCTTAAAAGTGTTTTACAGTGACCTCATGTTTTTGGCCGTATGACGAAATGGTTGGTAGAACTGGGGGACTTTGATATCGATTCTGAACTGAGAATGACAATCAAGGGGCAATTGTTGGCAGACTTCTTCGTGGAATTTCATTCTAGCAGACCCGATGATGTATCAGTCGAGCCAGAGGTTAACACGAATGAATAGATAGTCAGAACGGATGGTGGGTCAAGTGACATTAGATCCGGGGGTGGCGTTCAAATTTCTACACTAACGGGGATTGGAATGCATCAAGCAATCCGTTCCAGTTTCAAGGCTTCAAACAATAAAGCTGAGTATGAAGCAGCATTGGCAGGACTAAAGCTGGCGCAGATTTGCGGGGCAAGAAATGTTCGGCTGATCAGTGATTCACAACTACTGATAAATCATGCAACTGGACAATCCGAGACAATGAAAGAGCAGTTGGCTTTAAGAATCCTGGCTTCATCATTTAAAAAGGTGACTTATGAACACGTCCGAAGGGAAGATAACACGGTTTCTGATTCGCTGGCAACAACCGCATATTCAAGAGAATACCCCTGGATTTTGACACAAGAATACCCGTTCATTTTGAAGAGGAAAGACCTGGAGAATCGACCAGATGTAGCTTATCAAATTTCAACGGTCTCAAATACTGATTGGAGGAGCAACATTACGAAGTTTTTGACTGAGGAAGTGTAGCCCAATAATAAGAATTTGGCAAAAAGTGTTCGAAATAAGGCGCGAAGCTTTATCTTTTTAGGAAATATTCTTTACAAAAAATATGCAAGCAGACCTTTGTTAAGGTGTTTGGGCCGTGAAGAGTTGCAGATGGTTTTGTCGGAGCTGTACGATGGCGAAGGATCGACACATTGCAGTTTCAAGACATTGATTAGGAGAGTCCTCTTGTCAGGCTTCTATTGGCCTACATTATCTGCTAATGCTAAAGAGCTGGTCAAAAGGTGTGATACGTGCCAGAGGTTTGCCAATTCGATCCACACTCCGGCAGTCCCCCTAAAGTCCATTTCTCAGGGTCTACCGTTCGATAGGTGGGGAATAGACCTGGTAGGACCACTTCCACTAGAAACTGGAGGAAGGCAGACTATTGTGGTGGCAGTGGATTACTTTTCGAAATGGGTCGAAACAGAACCATTGTTTGGCACTAGAGCCAAGGACGTGGTGAAATTCATATGGTCGAACATTTGATGTCGGTATGGGGTTCCGCAGAAGATAACCATGGATAATGTTCCTCAGTTCGGCAGCAATGAGATGAGAGAATTATATGCTAATCATAATATACAACATTGCTTTTCGGCTCCATTCCATCCTCGAGAAAATGGGCAGGTCGAAGTTACTAACAGAACGATCATCAGTGGATTGAAAAGGATATTGGAAGGAAAGGCTGGAAAATGGCCGAATTTCTTACAAGAGGTGTTGTGGGCATACCGAACCACGCCTAGAACAGCGACGCAAGAATCATCTTATGCTTTGGTGTACGGAATGGATATGGTAATCCTAGCAGAAACAATGTTCCCTTCTTTCAGGGTTGGTCATTACGAGGAGAGCATGAACGATGAAAATCGGGCTTTGGATTTGGATTTGATAGAAGAGAAGCGAGCGAAGGCTCATCTCAGTTCTTTACATTATCAGACCCTGATGAGGAGCAGGTATGCATCGAAAGTTCGAAAAAAGAGATTTCAAGGTTGGGGAAAAAGTTTTGCGAAACGTTTTCCTCCACACAAAATATAAACACCTTGGGAAGTTGGCTCTAAACTGGGAAGGACCGTACCAAGTGGTAGAAAAAGTAAATTCGTGGACTTATCATTTGAAAGACAAATTTGGTCGACCTTTACGCCTTCTGTGGAACATCGAGCATCTTAAATTGTATTTAGAATGAGTTGTAATTTTTATCTGTCATGCCAGATAACAATGCAAATCCATTGGGTAAGAAATTGAAGGGATCTTGATATCAGCAAGCATACTATTTCATAATTAATAGCTTTTATGTAAAAGAGAAATAATTTTCTGGATAAATATTACGTAAAAGTCAAACAAGGGAAGCATATTATAACTATACAACCGTTACAATATGCTTCATTGGGAGACTATCTAACCTTTTCTGTATACTTTTAGTTAATTATATTTATAAAGTTATAAAACTTCCTTATGATACTTATAACCAACAATTATATATTCAAAAAATTGATCGTTTTCATTATATAATGTATAATGAATATGTTGAAAAATACGGGAGAAATTTAATATGTTAAAATATAATGGGTACTAGTAGTAGTAATAGGAGGAAAATAAAAAGTCGCCCTAACTATATGAGAATGGAAAACCAAATAGTAGGGTGCCAAAATAAACTTTTCAAGCTTATAATGAAATGGAACGATATCTGAGCACTTCATGTGAGTTACAACAGTATGACGAGAACAACCCACTTGATATCTTAAGGTGGTGAAAATTGAAAGAAGACGAGTTTCTAACGATATTTTTAATATATCTATGTCTATAGTGGCAAATAAATGTACATTTAGTCAGGTCAGATTGTAATATATGACTAAACGAACAAGATTAACCGGCGGGGCACTTGAAGTTCTTGTTTCAATCAAAGAGTACACTACAACGTATAATAGGATGCAAGACAAATAGAATAAAATGGAAGAGAGTCTAAGGAAAATCTTCGATGAATTTCCAAATGATGTTGAAGAAGAGTTTGACGATCAAGATCTTGACGAGGATGACAAAACTTGGCTAGACAAATGACATTTATAATATAGTTTTTAATATGGTAGTTCAATTTGAGATCATTTGTACAACACATGGCCTCCAAGAGTATAATCTCTAAAAGACTTAAATCAATAAAATTTATTTTTTATCCTTCAATCTCATAATGTAACAACTTATAATAATTTTTTAGCACTTATAAAAATAAACAAACTATAACAAGTTATTTATAATAAAACTATAAGACACTAATAAGAAATTATCAAACTATAACATCACTTGTAGTATATATAAATTATAATCCAACCATAATAATCAAAGTATATAATAAATATATAATAACCTTATACTAATTTTGAATTATAATATACAAATTATACAACAATTTGTTTATAAAAAAGTAACCACACAAATACTATGTATTATAACTAAAATATAACAAAACTGGTAATACTTATAAATTATAATCAAACCATAATAATAATTAAAGTATAATAATAAAACTATAATAACCTTATATTTATAATTACAATATACAAAGTATATAAGCATTTTTTTATCAAACAATAATAACACTTATATTATATGTCTTACAAAAATAATATAATACGTGTAGTACTTAAAAATTATAATTAAATCTTAATAATAATCAAAGCATTATAATAAAATTATAATAACGTATATAATATATTATCGTAACATTAATCCTGTTGTAATCGTGATGGTCATGATTGTGTTTTACCGTAACCGTGACAGTCATGACAGGGTTGCAGAAGAATGAATACTAAATGAACAACTAGTACCACTTTTTCCCTTTTGCAAAAAAATGTTAGGATCGCAAAGCCCTCGCTTGTTCACTCACTCTATCCCAACTAGAAGGGTAAAGACTACTACTCACGTGTCAATCCCCCCAGGCCACGAGCGAAGATGGACTTCCTAGTGAGTATCGCTCAAGTAGTTAGAGTGACCACATCCTGGAGAGAAGGATTAAACTTATGAGACCCATAGTGATGTCTGAGGTCAGAAATGAGGAGCATAGTGGGGAGAAAATTATGGATAATTCTTACGAGCTATTTGTATTCGATGGACTGGACAAAGCTCAGAGCTCCTCAAAAGATAGCTTTAATGATGATCTTATAATGTTTTTTAATCTGCAAATGAGGGTGAAGACCGCTCATACCTTACTAGTCCTCAGTATCATCGAGAAAGCTAGGAATTTAAGAGGTGTAGATGGAGCGTAAGCGTCCAATAAAGTCTCGAGAAAAGCCAAAAAAAGGATGAGCAAAATGCTCAATAGTGAGATATGGCACCTCAACCAGGTCACCGTCACAAGGGGATAACATCAATAGGATGGTGTAAAAGTTCTTATATGTCCTATCTCGAACCTCAAGTGGATAAAAACCACTAGACTAGATACTCGCCCACCTTTGGTGGGTAACCCCCTGGTAGGAATTTGCTTATGGTAATTCAACGCCAATTTTTATCATAAGATCAAAGGATATTTTGAATGAATCTCTTTACACTTATGGTTTTATAAAATTAGTGTTTCCTTTGGTCACATATAAAATTTCTCAAAGATGACCGTTTATGGTGTTGAGCGTTTGCAAGACCCTCAAGGAAAGAGTTTTGGCCATGTTTAAATGACATACAGTAGCTCAAGTGGATAAAAACCTCAAGTGGATAAAAACCACTAGACCAGATACTCGCCCACCTTTGGTGGGTAACCCCCTCGTAGGAATTTATCATCCAATTTATTCAGGTCAAGAAAAGGTCATTGATATCGTAGAAGTTTATGACACTTTAATTAGTGTATATTTTGTTTTTTATTGTAACAACTAATATATTTATTATTGAGGTAGCCCTATGACTAACCGATATGATCTTTCTGCTTTTCATGTTATTAAGGAACGATATTTGTTTTTCTTGTTTCTTATTTATCTTTGAACTTAAACTCCTTAGATGGTCGAGATGAATTGACTTCTGTTTAGTGAGGTTTGTTTAAGATATTATGTATCCAGTAAATTTAATAGTGTTTTCTCCATGAAAGTTTTGTTATTGTTTGTCTGCTGAAATTATATTTTAGAAACTAATTATGCACTGGTTCTCATAAGTACATAATATGTACTAGCTCGGGAGTTGAGTGTATGTTGTTTGTATTATTTGTATGGTGAAGTTGTATGTTTGTAAATAGTTATGTACTGATTTTCACAGTTAAATGACATACAGTAGCTCAAGACATAGTTGTGTAATTATATTATTTTCATGTCAACTTGTGTTTTCGCAACTAACAACGCGTTTGTTTTTGTAAGTATATGATATGTACTAGATCATGAATTTATTGTGTGTTGTTTGTATGCTGGAATTAGTTTTTCCCAACTAGTTATGTATCGATATTCACAATTACATGACATGTATATAGCTCACGACTTGGTTGTGTGTATATTTTGTTTTTTGGTTGCTAGAATAATGTTTTTTGCTATTAATTATGCTCGCTCAATACTAGATTGACTTATGGTTATGTTATTTCTATTTTGTTATGGTTATGTTATTTCTATTTTCTTATTGTATTTTCACAACTAAGAACATGACATGTATTAGCTCTAAACTTGATAGTAGATTGGTTGTGTTATTTATTTGGTAAAATTATGTCTTTGCAACTAGTTATTTAATGATCTACATAATTACATAACATACAATAGATCAAGACTTGTTGTGTATTGGTTGTGTTGTTTGTATGCTCATATTGTATGTTTCGCTACTAATTATGGACTAATTTTTACTTGTACATGTCATGTACTAGCTTATGACTTGATTGTGCGTTGCTTAAGCTTAAATAATTGATGTCTTCATCCTGTCAGCTTCTTCTATTTGAGGTTTGGTTGGTTGTATCCTCTCACGGCTTGTGGATAGCCTTGAGTCAATTTTGGTAAAACTGTAAACCTTTCGACTTTTGTTGCATTCATTATGCAAGGTTCAGTGGATAACCTACTTGTACACCCAAAGTTCTTATAGAGCATAAAAGACTATGAGGTCAGGACTTGCTGTTGATTGGGAAGAATCCTGGGTGCGACAAATTAATTCTGTTAGAATCTTGGTCAATTCATAAGGAACTATTGGTACCACGACTAAGGTAACGATTATCCTGACTGCGTTCCAGACAATAGTGCTGCTTTAGTGTTCAAGACTAAAAGAATTATGGGTTATTTATGGTGAGATCTAGTTTTACTTTTGGAAGTTGTTTTAAGAAAAGAATTCAAGAGATATATTTTTTTTCAAAGAAAAGTCTATCCCCCCTTTCATTAAACGTGTCTGGTCCTTTATATAGAGGGACCAAAACACCTAGTTTGTTACAAAAAGGGTTTTAAATGCTGTTTAGTCCTTATGAGTTACATAAAGTTACAAACACCCTCTAATACGTGCAGAAGTCACAACTTGAGGACAAAAGTTACATTTAATCACAAATAAGTCATTTAAATTATATTGTTGACAATTAAGTCCTTATAGATCTATTTCCTTATTAGAAGGCCCCCTAGTTCTCATGTCAGTAAATGAATAAGAACTAAAAAATCTTCAGAACCATTTGTCTTTGAATCATCAGAAATCCATCCATTCGAAGATGTTGTCTTCGAATCATCAGAAATCCATCCATTCGAAGATGTTGTCTTCGAATCATCAGCAACCCATCCATTCGAAGATGCTGTCTTCGAATCAACTACCTGTCATAATAAAAGATGTCCACTCGAAAACAGATGCTTAACTCAGTATTCGAAGCATATACACAATACAATTAAAAAAGCTCATAAACGGATTTGAACCAAACCATATGCTTAATCCAATTCGAAGCATATGCATACAAATCATAAAAACTTATAAAAACTTTGTAAGCAAATTTGAATCAAGTTCAAAAACATATTCGAACTGACAAGCGATTGATCTTTAACCAATAACCAACTGTCATTGAATAAAAAATACTCTTGTCATATCATGTAGATTATGGTTAGACCCTTCTTCAAATTTAACGGTTATATGCTCAACGGTTATATTCAAGTGCGATGCAACACTGACAAGTGTCAAAAATTCAAACCACCCAGCGATTCATATTCTTACCTATCACCAAGTGGGTCTGTCCACGTTCACACGTCTTCACCTATTACTATAAATACCACATCCTTCTCATTTCAACACTTCTTTCACAAAACTAATCTAGAGAGAAGTTAGTGCTTTCTTAGCTACCTTCATCGTGTTCATCTTTTCCGATCAATCTTCATCTTCTCGGACTTATCTCCGTCACGTTTATGAAAAAAAAACCGTCAAACAAAAAATCAAAAGCTCGCTTACCCAATTCATCTAATCCTTCAAACCCTGAACACAATCCCGTCTTCGGCTTTGAAGACTACTTTTGGATTTCTCAAAGGGCTGAAGAATACAAGAAAGCGGGTCTAATCCAAGGAGACCCAGTTGGTACCACTACCAAAACTATCTATTACGGTAACTTCGACCCAACTAAGGTTCCTACTATATCATCCTCTTCGATAGTTAAATATTATTATTTATCTGATTGTACCGACCCTAAACACCACAGATTTTTCCTTCTTTGTCAATCAAAACACCTCGAACCATCCCATCTCCAAATCAATCCTCGAATCAATCTTCTCCTCGTATCCAAAAATCTCCTCAGCAACCAAAATCAAATACTCAATTTCCAAACCAAACATCAACAAACAGACCAAGAAAAACTTTTATCGCCATGTGTGATGAAATGGAAAATGTTCAAAGCTCATCTCCCTCTTCACAAAATATTACAAATGTCCCCGAACAGAGGGTCACTGAAAATTCTTTAACACAAAATCCTTTACCGGAAGCCACTGTTCCTCCTACTCTTAATCCCAAAGAAACCACATCAAAAACCAAAGACGTTGACTCTGAGGCTACCAAAACCGATGTAGACATCAGAGAGGATGATGTCAATTCTGTTGATTCAAGGAATCATCAAGAAGAAAATCAAATTTATTTTGTTTCCGAGGAAGAGAGGTCGAAAATCGGAAGAAGTCTTAGAAACCTCGAATCCAAATACATCGCTAATCTGAAGAACGTTCGCTACCTGTACTACAGAGAAGATCAGGCTTCATTTTTTAAGAAACAATGGGGTATGGGAGAAAACATTACACTTCGTCTTCCTAAGGAAGGCGAAACCCCATTAGACTGTAAGGACGATGATTTAATTGTTTACCCTGAAATAATTAACTGGGGTCTTTGATTCCTGCTCGACTCTATGATCGTCGAATACTTTGAGATACTCAGCATATGCCCAACTCAGGTGACGCCCAACCAATGGTTTACTCTTATGTCAGTCATTATGGCGTCTCGCCTCTTCAAAATCCCTATTAGTATAAAAGACTTCATCTCTCTGATCCAACTATCAAAAGGTCTGAAGCTTCCATTTTACTACCTTACCTTGGTAGATGACCTCAAGATCATAGATGATCGTTTAGAAGTTGGTAAGTGCCGGAAGCAAAGATTTGTTTTCATATCCGGGGCGTGGGAAAACGGCAAGCCTATTTCAAAAGACAACCCTTCCAAACTTACCCTCGTATGGAGGAACAACCGTAAGTGCCTCGAACCTTCTTCTGTTTTTTTTATAACTCCTATTTCTAACTCTTTATATTTGTTTATTTTAGAAATTTCGAAGCGCTACTCCCTTCGTCAAGAGAAAGCCAAAGACATCATCAAAAATCTGGTCGCTCATACTGAAAAAGAATAGAACAACGCATTCCACACGGCCTTCCAACCTGTTAACTTCTTGAACTGTCACCTGTTCCCAATCGCTGAAGGTGGCTTGGCCCCGAAAGATCTTATGTTAGAGCCTGAACCAAGGCTTGTTTGCAAACGACTAACTCAACCTGAATGCAAAGTCTTTCTGCCGATCAGGACTAGGTCGGATAGCCACTTACCAAAGAAGAAATAAGAAAAAATGACTAAAGAAAAAAGAAAAAAAAACGATTACTAACACTCCTGGCTCCAGCTCTTCAACGCTTCCAAAACCGAAGCCTCGAAAAAGAAAACAAACAGAAAAAACTCTATCGCCAGTCGAAGAGGAGAAAGATCAAGATCTATCTCCTCAGAAGAAAAAGAAAGGAAATACGAAGAAGAAAGGAGAGGAGAAGAAAAAGCAAAGAAAGATCACTTTGTATGCTTTGGTAGATGAAGCCGAAGACGAACACAAAGACGAAAATACCGATACAGAAGAAACCGAAGCTGTAAATCCTCAACATACCTCAATTGAAAAACCCCTGGCACAAAGTGATCAGGTGATTGTCATCGAAGGTGATACACCTCAGGAAGATCAAAATGCCAATGAAAGAAATCCTCAGGAAAATCAAAATGATAATGAAGCAATCCCTGAGGGAAATCAGAATATCGATGAGGGTTTTCGCATCGAAGACTATCATGGTACCACTGTCTACGACCGTGATGTATTCACCAATCTTAAAACTACTGAGGCATTAGACAACAAAGCAGACCCAGTTCTCCAAGTTATTCAAAGTCATATGGTCAACCTTGGAAGATCATCTCCAGTTGAAGCAATTCTTCCAATCATCTGTCTTCCTGCTCCTACAACTACCTTGGAATCAATTGAAAGACCATCTTCATCAAAGATCAGACTTTCTACTCCTCCTCCAAAACCCAAGGTTGTTACTGCACTTCAACCATTTACTGATATCAACAATGCTGTTACGAATCTTGCTTCTCAAGTCGAGGCCTCTCAAGGACACATGACTCAGCTGGCCAAAGACATGGTCTACTTCAAATGAGCCTACGAAGCTGAGAAAATCCTAAGAGAGAAATTTCAGAAGAAGATGCTTAACCAGTTTTATATGTATGAAATGGCAAGGTCATAACTTATCCAAGGAGTTCTTTGCATGAAAGTTCACCTTCAAATTACCCACATGGTCAACACAGAGCTGCTAACTCAGTCTTTTGACAATGAGATAGCAAAACTTCAAAATGAGCATTCGAAGGAGCTAGAAAGCAAAAAATATCTCTCCAAAGGTCTTCAAAATTCACTTGATCTTTGCGAATCAAAGAATGAAAAATTGACCAAGGAGATAACTGATTTGAAAAACAATCTTGAAGCAGAAAAAGTCGTTGCTGTGGCTGCTATCGAAGAAGATTTGAAGAAGAAATTCGAAGTGGAGAAAGCAGTTGTTGTGGCTGCTGTCGAGGCTGAGCTTTCAAAAGATATGCTTAGTGCAATCAACGGAGGAAAAGAAGATGCAACCATTCTCCTGCTTCGAGAAGTTCATACTACCTATCCAAAGATTGATCTTTCTAGTTTTTGGAGTTGTATTCTTGAAGAAAAACACCATGCTGAAGCATTCGATCCCACCTCCTCAGAAGAAGAGTCATCCGAGGAAGAAGAATCATCTGACTAATCATGTAATGTTGTTACTCTCTTTTTTGTCGAAGTATAGAACTTCTTTTGTTCCCAAATTATCAAGCGTTCTCAAATGTCACAATCTCAAATGATATGTTGAACTTTAATATCATGTTATTTTGTATTTAATATCTCAAATGTCGAAGAGTTTTATTTATTCTGTTATTTTACTGTCATGTAACTTTTCAACTAAGTCACAAGCTCTTCGAAATATTGAACTTGCACTTATATAGTAAAACTATTAAACGCAATTATGTCTTCGAAACAACGACTTCGAAAAACTTATATGCTCACTAAATATAATAAAATTGCCAAACTTTAAATGTCTCACTAAACCTCTTCTCAAAATAAAAAATATAACAAAAATATCGAAAATGGTTGTTTCTTCGAAACATGTTATAAACATTTCGGAACATTCTACTCTTAACTAATCTCAAAGGTGATCATTCTTTGAAGATTTGCTAAGATAGTATTTTCACATATGTAAACAACCATTGGCCAAAAAACAAACTTTTATTGTCAATATTGAATTTGTACATGGCGCCTCGTTAAAACCTTCATGGACCAACAGGGTAGGAAAGAGTGCGCCATTTAGAAACAAAAATCAAATCTCAAAATACAAAAGGATGCATATTCACAATAAATCTTCAAATGCTGAATATTCCATGGATGTTGTAGCAACCTTCCTTCGAAATCACAAAGAAGATAAGAACCCGGCTTGATTCTTTCAACAACTTTGTAAGGCCCTTCCCAATTTGGAGCCATTTTCATGAGGCTCTTTTCTTTTGTGTGCAAGAAAACCTTTCGCAACACTTTATCACCTTCTTTAAATTCCCTTCTTTTTACCTTCGAATCGTATCTTCTTCTCATAAGAGTTTGATAATGCATTGCATTCAAATGAGCTCGAACCCTTTTTTCCTCAACTAAATCCAATTCCGCTCTTCGAATTTCATCATTAACTACTTCAGAATACTTTGATATTTTAAAAGATGTCATTGTAGATTCAATAGGACTAACCGAATCCATTCCATAAGCCAATGAAAAATGAGTCTCCTTTGTAGCCTCCCTTGGAGCTGTTCGATAGGCCCAAAGTACCTCTTGCAAATAATTTGGCCATTTTCCTGTTGCCCCTGATAGATTCTTCTTCAAGCCATCTAAAATCGTTCTATTTGGCACTTCTACTTGTCCATTGGATTGAGGATAAAAAGGCGTCGAAAAAAATTGTTGAATCCCTTTGATATTACAAAATGCAGCTACTTCCTTATTATTAAATTGAGGGCTCTGTTGTAATTGTTCGAGGTACACCAAAACGACAGCAAATATTATTCACAATAAATTTGATAACGTCCTTTGCTTTAGTGTTTGACAGTGGTTCCGCCTCTGCCCACTTAGTAAAATAATCCACTGCCACAATTATCATCTGTCGTCCCCAGAAGCCATTGGCAAAGTTCCTACCAAATCAATTCCCCATCTATCAAATGGTATCGCCTCTGATATAGACATAAGCGGCACTGCTGGTCTGTGAATAATATTGGCAAACGTTTGACAAGTATCACAACTTCGAACTAAGTTCTTAGGATCATTCATAATTGTAGGCCAATAAAACCCTGCAAGCAAAACTTTTCGTGATAAAGCTTTAAATCCACAATGGGCTGACCCTTCACCATCATGCAATTCCAATAATATTTCTTGTGATTCTTGTCTGTCTACACACCGCAATAATGGCATGCTTAATGCTTTTTTGTAGAAAATTCCATCCAACACTATATATCTGAAGGCTTTACCTCTTAACTTTTTATCTAATTGAGAATCATTTGGTAGAACTCCATGAGTCAAAAAATTAAGAATATATGAACGCCAGTCACATCGGTTTTCATTAGTGGCCACAAATTCTTCTAAAACCCCACATTGACTAGGTTGAATGTAAATTGAAGGATTCTTTTGAAGTGGAATCCAAGGGTACTCTTCTTTATAAGCAATATTTTCCAAGGAATCAGCCATCATGTTACCTCCACGTCTTATGTATTCCACAATCACATTATCAAAATTTAGCATCAAATTTCGAAGCTCCCTAAGGTATAAAACCAGACGATCCTTCTTTGCTTCTGAAAACCCAAATACCTGATTTGCCAATAATTGAGAATCTGTTTCTAAACGTACCGAAGTTGCTCCGCAAATTTTTGCCAGTCTTAAACCTGCCAGAGCAGACTCGTATTCAGCCTCTTTATTTGAAGCATGAAAACCAAATTTAATTGACTAAACCATTGCTTCCCCCGTTGGAGCTACCAACTGAACCCCAGCACTACACCCTAAGATACTAGATCCACCATCATTTCGAACTACCCACTTCGACCCTTTAATGATATCTTTTCCGCTTTCCACTTCGTCCAATCGACTTGAATGAAACTCAACAAAAGAATCAGCTAAAGCCTGTGCCTTGATCGCTGTTCGAGAAGAAAATAAAATGTCGTAATCCCCCAATTCTACCGACCATTTGGTCATTCTCCCAGATATATCAGGACGCTGCAATACATTCTTTAAGGGAAATGAAGTTTGAACCTCTATAGTGTGAGCTTGAAAATAAGGGCGCATCTTTCTTGCAGCTATTACCAATGCTAAAGCCATTTTCTTCAATTTCATATACCTCTTTTCTGCCGCCACCAAACTTTTACTGACGTAATAAACTGGCTTCGAAATCCCTGTATCTTCACTTATTAGCACTGCACTGAGTGCAAAATCCGATGCTGCAATGTATAAGAACAATTTCTCTCCACTTCGAGGCTTCATTAAAATTTCTGGTGATGATAAAATATTTTTGATGTGTGTGAACGCTGCCTCGCATTTCGATGTCAACTCAAACTTACTAGGTCCTCGCAACAATTGAAAGAAAGGAAAACACTTGTTAGAAAATCTCGAAATAAAACGATTAAGTGCTGCTAACCTCCCTGTTAAAACTTGGACTTCTTTAATTGTTCGAGGTGAATTCATCGTGATTAAGGCCTTCAACTGTTCTGGGTCGGCTTGTATTCCTTTTTCACTAATTACAAAACCTATAAACTTCCCTGACCAAACTCCAAACGTACACTTCTCATGGTTTAATTTTAATCTAATTGCCCTTAAATTCAAAAAGGCTTCCTCTAGATCATCGAGATGCACTTCGTCACTTGAACTTTTAACTACCATATCGTCGATATATAGTTCCATATTTTTTCTGATCTGCGTAGCAAAAGCTTTATTCATTAATCTCTGATAAGTAGCTCCAGCATTCTTCAACCCAAAAGGCATCACTCTATAACAATGCAAACCCCTATCAGTTATGAAAGTCGTGCACTCTTGATCTTTTGGATCCATTTGAATTTGATTATACCCTGCAAAAGCATCCATAAAAGTTAGAATTTTATTGCCTGGAGTAGAATCTACCAATTGATCTATTCGAGGAACAGGAAATGGATCTTTAGGACAAGCTCTATTTAAATTTGTGAAATCCACACACATTCTCTATTTTCCATTCTTTTTTTAACTACCACTGGATTCGCCGTCCACAAAGGGTATTGTGATTCCCTTATATGCCCAACTTTAGTCAACCGATCCACTTCGGTAATAATCGCTTCTGCTTTTTCTAAATAAAATGCCATCCTTAGAGATCTCAATGGTTTAACCTTCGGATTTATCGCCAAACTATGATTGATTACTTCAATAGGTACTCCTACCACATCTTCCGTCTTCCAAGCAAAAATATCTAAATTTCAAGATAAAAAATCAAGCATCTATTGACGTAGCAAAAGGGTCAATAACGTTCCAATTTGAAGCACCCTCCCTTCTGGAAAAGTAAACTCCTCTATTTCCTCATTCACCGTTAAAGACCCTGAGGTATCCCTCGGATCGTCAACCCTTTCTTCAATATCCGAGGGTACCTTCTCTAACTGCTATTCTCGCATCAAATCACCACTGCTGGATCCTTTGACCCGAAGCGCAGTAGCATGACATTCCCTAGCAATATTTTGATCACTTTGAACCACTCCAACTCTATCTCTAACCACATACTTAAAACATTGGTGAACCGTTGAAACAACTCCATACATTCTTGATAACCATGATCTTCCCAAAATAGCATTATAACTGGTAGGGCAGTCCACCACTACAAGAAGTACTTGCACCTTTTTCTTCAATGGTCATTTCCTCAAACTCACTTCACCTTCGAATTCTCCAACAACACGATCAGTTACGCCTGTAAATCCAATAATTGTCTGATCTAATTGAGTAATTCGAGGCGGGTTTATTAGTCTATCATAAGTAGGTTTAAAAAAGATATTAGCTGAGCTTCGAATATTACTCAACACGCGTCGAATTTCAATACCAGCCACCTCTACTCCAATTACTATTACATCCTCATGCGGTCCTGCAGTCCCCCTCAAATAATCTTCATCGAATAGTATAAAAGGAATATCCTTCTTTCCATATAAATGTGTTGACATTCTCCCCTCGATTTGAGTTGTCAAATTGACAACATATATTTTCCTCGAACTATCTAAATTTCCAGTCATCGAATCACCTCCAAAATAGCTAATAATTCAAAAAACTTGCATAGCTCCCAAACACGTCCCTTTCCCACAGGCTCTTCGACTGTCATTAAAAGCAAAATGTTCGGATCTTTTTCAACATACTCAGAAGACACATCAAATACATCTACTGGCATATCCACAATCATCAAATTCTCAACTGGTTGAACAACCTTTGAAGTTGAAACTCCGTTATTCTTCGATGTGTTTCCACGTGATTTCACATAAGCCAAAAGTTCACCATTCTCAATCAAATGTTGAATTTATTTTTCATAGCGATGCAATCATTCGTGTCATGCCGAACATCATCATGATATCTACAAAATTTACTATATCTTTCCCCCTTTGGCTTACTGATCAGAGCTGGTTTTCTGAAATTCACAAAAAAAATATTCTTATCCCATATAACAGAAACATTTTATGTTAAATCAGCGTAATACTCTGGCTTGATCCATTGGTTCGGTCTATGCCTGTTATAAGTAATATAATTCGCATAGCCGGTATTCCGAGGAGGCAAATTATTATTCATTTGCTTCGATTACTGATTACCATGACCATTACCATTCGAAGACTGACCCTGATTGCTAACCACTTGTCCTAAATTCTTTGTAGTATTAACAAGTGCGCCTCGAACTCTGGTTGATTCCTCAACCTTAATCTGATCCTCAACTTGAGCCATTACGGCTCCAAAAGTTAAAGCCCTTCTTTTTGTAGTTTCATTAGCCAAGTCACCTGGCAATAACCTTTGACGAAATGCTGCCATTGCCACACTTTTCTCACAATTGTCCAAACCAACCTTGGTTAATACAAACCTCTTCGTATAATCTTTCAACTTTTCCCTAGGTGGATGTCTACATTGAAGAATTGTATCACCATTAGCTCTTATTTCTTTGCTTCCGACGAAATGTCTTCGAAAAGCAGTATAGAAATACCTAAAATTTGAAATAGACCCCCCTAGGAATCCTGTTGTACCACTTTAGAGTTGTTCCTTTAAAAGTTTGAGAACAATCTCGACACACAAGTCGATCGTCATCCTTGAAATTCATCATGTAATTTTGAACCGTTCGATGTGGTCATCGAGATCTTGAGCCCCATCAAACTTCTCAACCTTTGAAATGTCAAACCACTTTGGAAGTACTACAGAACGGATCTCATCTACTAAAGGGGAATTCCTCCAATCGACTCCTTGATCAAATTGATCGTCTGTTCCCATTGTAACATACAAATTCCTATCGGTCTCAGCATTGATTTCAATGATTTCCCTCATTCTACACAGATCGAGGAGAACTCTTACATTTGCTCTCTTTCTTATACGTCCTCGAATAGTCTTTTTATGACTCTCCCCTCAAAAAAATTCTAACCTTCTTAAATCCCGAAGCTGAACTTTCTACTTCTTCATTACTGGAAATCATTACTTTTTTCTTATCCTTTCAAGGGGAGCGCTTATCTTTTGGAGACACAAAACGAGCTTTATTATGCTCAGATTTAACATGCTTATCACCAAAAGACTGATCGGACAAACCTTCAGCCTCTACTTTTTCCAAGTCGTGTCTAACCTCAGATCTGAGGTTAGAAACGATCATTTTTTGCTCCCTTCGCTCGTATTTTTCACTCAAATCATTGATTTTAGCAAGGAGTTGATTTATCCTCGTTTGCACATTAAATTGAACTCAAACATGAGACGATCCATCAGTTCCAGTCCTGTCAATTCCATTTCCTTGCAAATCATCTCCAACATTTTCCAAAGTTGGTTGATTATTTTCAAGATTCATCTTACTAATTTCAAGAAAAAAAAAGACTATTTCCAATTGAATAAGCTACTGATTTTTAAGAAAAATCCCCAGCGGAGTCGCCAATTTGGTGAGATCTAGTTTTACTTTTGGAAGTTGTTTTAAGAAAAGAATTCAAGAGATATATTTTTTTTCAAAGAAAAGTCTATCCCCCCCCCCCCCCTTCATTAAACGTGTCTGGTCCTTCATATAGAGGGACCAAGACACCTAGTTTGTTACAAAAAGGGTTTTAATTGATGTTTAGTCCTTATGAGTTACATAAACTTACAAACACCCTCTAATACTTGCACAAGTCACAAGTTGAGGACAAAAGTTACATTTAATCACAATTAAGTCATTTAAATTATATTGTTGACAATTAAGTCCTTAGAGATCTCTTTCCTTATCAATTTATATTTTCTTTATAATCTATATGAGACTCCTTAACCTTCTCCTCTTTTCGGTTATGTCTTGAAATGAGATTTTGAATTCCTTTTTTAGTGATGTTGTTGTCTCTTCTTTTTTCGGTCTGAAACCCATTGGTCTGAATTTTTTATACCCTCTTTGCGATACACTTTGAAGGGAAAATTTATTGTTTGAGTTTCCTTTTGCAAATAGTCCTTCAACATTTCAAGAGTTACATTATCTTCTTGTTTTTCATCCACGTATTGCATAACAGATTTGACTTTCGGGGACTAGGAGACTAATTGTTCACGCAACAATGAAAAAACTATTAGCTTGTTCCTCTTCCTAGTGTTGAGCCAATCGCTTAAGGTCACTTGGAAGGGACACAAGATTCATTGGGTCCAAAAGTTGTTTATCAGGATGTTCCATCTCCAACTCCTCATCTGCGGACATATCAGATATCTCTACAAAATTCGACGTCAACTAGTTTGAACTTCTTCTTTGTTTTGGTTTTTTGGGAAGAAATTGAAGTGGAAAAATTAGGACCTTAGTTTTGATAGAAAGCTCAAGATAATTTATTGACATGTTAGTGAATAGAGAAAATATAGACGTGTAATATTTCTTGTAAGCAATAAAAAAAATGAATCTACACATATTTTATTGATGGTTATTAAGCATCTATTTATAAAGTGTGTAATTACACAAGATGTCTCATACGCTAGGATTATTTGATATTTTCTTACTTTAACAATCTAGATATCGTATATGATCATATGTTTTTACCATATCTTCTGAACCTCATATATTTAAAATGGTGATTGAGCAATGTAAGATCCAATCTTTTACACTCTTAAAAATAATTATATTATATTGGTTTCATTACTAAAAAGCATACAGTTTATAATATATTTTTATTGAGTTATAAAAAATATTAAACTTGGTTTATTACAAAAGAGAAGTTTGAATTAATTGATAAAATATTCATCTAATGTTTATTAACGAGATTATAGAGTTTAATAAATTTCCTTTTTATCTTGTTTATTTTTATTTAAAAATTAATTATAATTAAATTTTAACGTAGAGTTTAGATTAGTTGAACTTTTAGACTATATAAAGGAAATTATTACTGGTTTAGATCAAGCCTGCCTATTCAAGAAGAAGCACGGGTATCCTAATACTTCTGCTACTATAGAGATAAACTGTTATAATCATCTTCAAGTCAACAAGGAGCCTATCTATGTAAATTGGATTCCTCCTCATTCTAACATAATAAAACTCAATACAGATGGTTCATGCCAATCTAATGGTGAGGCTAGTAGTGGCATCATAACAAGAGACAGTAAAGGTGATATAATTATGGGCAAGGTAACTTATATCATAACCTTACCCTAATTATGGCTAAAGCAAGAGCTCTCATTGATGGTCTTCAAATCTGCAAGAACAAAGGATGGATTAATGTAAATGTTGAAACAAATTCACAAACCCTTGTTAATCTTCTAACTATATGTAAATCCCCTGACCTCTTAAGCTTATCATAAACTGTTATAGAAGTCTTTTTTCTTCCTCAATAGTTATCTCTCATATATTAAGAGATCAAAACAAAGCTGTTGATCGGCTAGCTAAATGGACTTTAAAATACAAAATAAAATTAGAATTCAACAATTTTCAAGCTCCATATCAATTGAATGCCATAACCCTACTTGAAAGTGTGGGTTTAGATTATGTCGGAAGAAATCTCTAATCTTATTCATTTACAAATTCCAGTCATATATTTAACTAATTGTATCTAGGCAGCTCGCAGTTATTCTGACAAGCATATGTCAGCTTTGTTCTTTAAATGCATCTCAGGTTCAAAGGTAATTCTATATTTATAGATAGCCAACAAGTAATTAACTATATTCTATCATTATAAAGCCATTTGGAAATCTAAATTGGATTTATTTTGTACCTTAATTATTCTTTTACTGATTGAGGAATCTTGATCTACCTTCCAGCATCTATCATCTTTTTCCAAGCTGATTTAGAGTTGGACTATTCATGGAGCTGAAACTTAAAACACTATCATTATAGTTCTCAGCAAATATCAATATTCTTGAAGCAAAAGCTAGCCTTTCGTTAAGAAATCAAATCATCGATCATAAAACTATGACAATTTAGCATTTCTCTGCTCTAATGAAGATAAAATCCTCTTAAAAGCAATGAATTTTACCTGCACGTCTCCTTCGTCAATACATTTGTTATCCCAAAGCAGAATCATGCATTCCTTCGAGCATATCCTATACACCTTCTGTTGCATTTCAGTAGCTTCAAATCAAAATGGATTCTAAACCCTTGCAGTATTCTCTTCTCTATTATCAAAGGCTTTCCTATCATCCGTGTAATAAACTTCCTTTTTATTTCTTTCTTGTACTACTGTACCGTACATTAGTTTTCTGTTTATAAGTAAGAACAACTGTGTCACAAGTTAGTGCAGTTTTTATTTCTTGTAATTCCCGTTACTAGTTATAGCGTGTGTTTTGAATAATTCTTTATCCATTACTTGGATTGATTATAGTGGAGTAAGCGAAGCTAATAATAATGTTAGTGGAGTAGTGGTAGTCATATTTTGCTATAAATATTGAAATCGTGTTTTCATTATTCATTATAATAAAAATCAAGTTTATTCATCACTTATATCTTATATATATATATAAGTTTGTTCAATTGTTTCATGGTATCAGAGCAAGGTTTCTGCATATCAAGTGCTTGATTTTATTACACGGTGAAATAATAAAAAAACTTGTCAAGTATTGTTACTTTTAAATCAATATGGATGGAAGTAATTCAGTTTCTCAAATATCTACAGAGAATCTTGTTGGAACCAATTATCAATACTGGCGGTTGTATATGGAGGTTTTCCTTCAAGGACACGATTTATGGGACCTTGTTTCCAGTACAGAGACACTTTCTAATGATACTTCCAAAAACACTGAGTTAAAGAGGAAATGGAAAGTAAGGTGCGTAAAGACTTTATTCTCTTTGATAACTTCGATCGTTACGAAGATTATGGATCATGTTCGTGTATTGGATTCTCCAAAATATATTTGAGATACTCTTGGAAGGTTATTTACCCAGAAAAATACTATGCGTCTTCAATACCTTGAGAATGAGCTTGTTTCTTTAACCCAATGTAATATGTAAATCTCTGATTACTTTTTTAAATTTAAGAATGTATGTTCGAAAATTTTAAGTTTGGATAGAGATGAACCTATTAGTGATGCAAGGTTAAAAAGTTATTTGATTCGTGGATTATGGCATGACTTCATGTCGTTTATATCATCAATACAAGGATGAGTTAAGCAACCATAAATTATTGAGTTAGAGAACCTACTCTCTAACCATGAAGTATTGGTTGAACAAATGCTTGTAAGAATTCTACTAATGTTGAAGATACATTATTTACTAAAGACAAGTCAAAGTGGAAAAACACATAACCATTCTCAAAATGGTGGTAAGCAGAAAAGGATTCAGCGGGATTCAACAAACCACTATGAACTGACATGTTTTAGATATGGAATGACTGGACACATTAAGTCGGATTATCGTGCAAAGCTTGTTTGTAAGAAGTGTGGCAAACTAGGCCACATTGAGCCAAATTGGTATGCAAAAATTATCAAAGCATATGCAAATGTTGCACATGATGTTGAAGATAGCAATGAGATAAAGTAGGAAAATTATTTCTCAATTGAGGTTATTTAACAACCGGGAAACATGGATTTGGTTACACATCGATCTGAAAATAAACCGGAGATTAATACTAGTTGTATTGACTACAATAATGAGTGGATCATTGATTCGGGTTGCTCATATTATGCTACCGGTAATGCTTTTATACTTTCTGATATTCATCATCAATTGAGCAAGCGAGTAATTGTGACAGCGAACAACTCATTACATTCAGTAGTGAAAGAAGGTGATTTCAGTGTGAAGGCTACTAATTCAGATGATGTAAGTCTTACACTTGAAGATGTATACAAAGTATCGGGTTTAAAGAAGAATATTGCGTATGTTTCTCAAATTACTAATTCCGATAAGTATGCTTTATTTTGACCAAATGATGTTCAGATTCTTTATGATTATAAAAGTTTTGATGCTAATATCTTATTCACCGGAAGAAAGGAAAACTCTATATATGTTGTATCTACAAATGAGGCGTATGTAGAAAAGACAAGTCAAAATACAACAATTTCACTTTCGCATGTTCGACTCGGCTATGTTAGTAATCAATTGTTGCAGCAAATATTAACTAAAAGATTACTTCAAGGAGTTCTCTTCTTCAAATTAACACATCAGGATGTCATTTGTGTTGGTTGCCAATATGGTAAGTCACATCTGATGAGTTCGGAGATTTCACCACTCAAATTACTGAAGTTCATTTTCCCGAACAGGTGAAATTCAAATCATGTCTCCCCATTAAATATCTGAACGGCTCCCACGTATTAACTTTTGACTAATCTGTTTTCTAATCAACTTAAAACTAATGGGCTTTTAAACACGACCCAGTTCTATGACCCAACCCAAGAGGCCCACAAGTTAGTAATTAAGTATAAATACCCCAACCACTTTCATTAATGAGGGTAATGAGAATTTATTACTAGTAGACAGCTTAATTATCTCTTTACTGATCCCACTAAGCACAAAACATCACAAAATACCTAAAATACCCAAAACCCTTTTTAAACACTTTATCAAATTACCCTCAGATCAAAACTAACCACCACCAAATTGGTTACCACTGTGGGAGGGGGACACTGCCTGAATTTTACATTCAAAACTAGTAAGGAAAACGGTTGGATAAATCTGGATGAGCTAAATGTTCTACCTCCTGAGGTGGAAGGTACAAAAGAGAATCAAGAATATACTATCGAGGAACAAGACCAACTAAGGGTTGAAATAGAGGCGTTAAGAGCCATAAGACAAGTGGAGAAATGTATTAAGGAGAAATTCAGGGCATCAATACCTCACCACACTAACAACCCTAGAGAGAATGAACCATTTATTCAAAAAAAACGTATCGGTCCAAACCTGTTGAAAGTTCTGAGTCTGAATCTTCCAGCAGCTCTTCGAATGAGACAGAATTTGAAGAATCATTATCCTAAAGCAGTGATGAAGGGAGGTCCAGAAAGAAGATGAAAATAACCAAAAAACATTCAAGAAAAAAGGACCGGCATGGTAGGCTCAAAAAGCACCAGGGCAAGAGATCATCTCACAAGCGCATTAATAAATTGCTGATTGATCCATTTGCTTTCTAGTCTGAGCCAGGTATTTTTGCAACTCCTAATGAAGATATAGTTTTTAGTCTGAGTAAAAACTGGAGACAGTCTCCTTGTCTGCAAAAATACTGTCCGGACACCTTTCTAAAATGTTTGATAGCACTAAGATAGAGAAATACGATGAGAGTTGGGATGCGGACAATCACTTGGAGCAATTCAAGAACTTCATGATGAGTTTTGATGATGATGATGATAAGCTTTTGTGTAGAGCTTTCTCTCAAACTTTTACAAGAAGTGCTCTTAAATGGTACAATAGCTTGCCTTAGGGGTGTATCAGAATATTTGATACTTTTTGGGTTACCTTCCGGAGGTAGTTTGTTGGAAGCAAAGATGTAAAAGGAAATGGAGATACCATTATCCATTGTGCACAAGAACCGAACGAGTCTTTGAAAGATTACATAAGTCGTTTCATGAATACAAAGAATGGGTTGGCAGACTGCTTTGAGCAAGTAGCAATAGCTTCTCTTAGGCAAGGATTGAATCCTAGGAATTTAGCTGATTCTGTAACTCGAAAAAAATCTATGATCTATGATGGCTTGCTAAACCAAGTGGGAAAACAGATTAATGTGGAAGAAACAAAGAAGACTAGGGTACGTCATCGGGCGAAATCCACCACTTCTCCAACCACTAACCAATCCGGTTATAGGGCAAAGGAGACTGGACAAGGATCTAACCGGTATAAACAAACTCAATCCAACCAGAACCAGACTCAGAACCAACAATCGAAGAGTAAGAGGGGTCTTTGGATCCAACCTGAATGGTTCGCTGAGTTAAGAGAAAATATGGCCATAATCTATGACAAAACAAAGGGTGAAGTACATTTTCGAAAGCCGCCGGCGTTGCAGTCCCCTCAAGAAATTCGGAACAGTTGTTTTTGCCATTATCACAATGATATATGCCACAATACTCAGGATTTTATAGCATTGAAGCAGGCAGTCCAGAACCTTATTGAAAGAAACAAGCTAGGAGCTTATGTTAAAAGGCAAAATGGAAATAAACCTGAAAATGCTCATCGGGCGGGTCCTTCGAACAATCCCGGAACATCTGTTCAAGAGGGTGCAATTGTTATTCTTGAAATATTTGATGTGGACTCTCAGTATCTGGATCCGGATCAAATTCGGAATAAAGTAGGATTAATAACAGAAGAAACTAAGACAGTGTCCAGATTAATCAAATTCTTTGAATCATTAACCATTTTTGGAGGTAACACTGTAACTGCACCTACCCTTTCATCAAGAAAGAGGCATGTTCATAATCTGGTTACCCAGTTAGAAGGGGGGATGTTTTCATATCAATTCCATTCCCCATTCCCTTTCATAGTCTTTGATGAGGATGACCAATGAGATATTGTAGGCAATCACGAGGATGTGGTGGTTATAGGAGGTTCTATAGGAGGAAATGATATACGCCAAATTCTGATTGATACGGGACGTTCGGATAATGTCCTTTTCTTGAGCTCCTACAAACAGATGAAGAATCCGACTGCTATTCAACATTCGAACAGAACTATTGTGGGCTTCACAGGGAGTTTAACAGATGTAATTGGGGAGTTTGAAGAAGAAGTGTTGTTGGGCAAATGATATTTTAACAAAATGGTAAGAGTACTAGTTGTTGTGGTAGATTGTCCCACATCGTACAACGCCATTTTTGGGAGGTCTTGGCTTTCTAGAATGCATGTTGTGGCTTCTAAATTCCATCAGTGTTTGAAATATGCGGTTCAGGGGAAGGTAGGAACTGCTCGAAATAGTCAGAAGATAGCCAGGGAATGCTACGCAACTGTTCTTGCTCCTAATACATTGGGGGTAGTTCGGATTAATAAAGATTAGCAATTACATGAGCCTTCTGTTGAAGAAGCTGAAATTGATGACCTCAGAGAGGCTCCTAGTGTTATAATAACTGTTGAAGAAGTTGAAATTCATTCCATTGTAGAGGGTAAGAATGTTAAGATTGGTTCCAAGTTGGCACCATAATTAAAGAAGAAATTGTTGTCTTTTTTATTCGACAATCAGCATGTGTTTGCATGGTGCAATAGTAATATAACCGGAGTACCAGCATATATTATTTCACATAAGTTGTCTCTCCGGAGTGATGTTGCACCTGTTGTATAAAGAAGAAGAGAATTTTCCAAGGAAAAAGCAGATGTGATAGTTCAAGAGGTTGATAGGCTAACTAAGATGGGACACATTAAAGATTCCAAATATCCTCTATGGACTGCCAATCCAGTTTTAGTCAAGAAAAAGAACGAAAAATGGTGTATGTGTATCGATTTTACTGATCTCAATAGAGCTTGTCCTAAGGATCTTTATCCGGTCCCACGAATAGATCAATTAGTAGATTCTACATCTGGGAACAAGTTGTTACCCTTTATGGATGCTTTTTCAGGATATAACCAGATACATGTGGACCCAAAGGATCAAGATCATACCACTTTTATCATAGATAGAGGTCTCCACTGCTATAAGGTAATGTCATTTGGACTGAAAAATGCTGGGGCAACTTATCAGAGATTGGTAAACAGAACATTTGCTAATCAGATCGGCAGAAACATGGAAGTATACATAGATAATATGATGGTTAAAATCCTGGAAGAAGATATACACATAACCGACCTTCAAGAGATATTTTCTAACCTAGAGGCTGTGAATTTGAAATTGAATCTTGAGAAATGTGTGTTTAGGGTCCGATCTGGGAAATTTCTAGGCTATATAATAAGTGAGAAAGATATCCAACCTGATCTGGATCAGCTTAATACCTTTGTTGGAGATGGATCCCTCTCGGAATGTTAAAGAAGTTCAAAGGCTCACCGGAAGACTGGCTCCTCTGAATAGATTTATTTCAAGGTCATCAGACAAATGCACTCCTTTCTTCCAGATATTGAAAAATGCTAAAAACTTCAATTGGTCCCCACAGTGTGACCAAGATTTCATTCAAATAAAGAAGCACTTATCTTCACCCAAGACTCTCTTCAAACCTATTTAAGGAGAGAGACTCTATGTGTACTTGGCTGTGTCACAATGTGTCATAAGTGCTGTTCTAGTGAGGGAAGTAGACAATTACCCTCGTCTGGTTTACAACATTAGTAAAAGTTTGTTGGAAGCTGAAAAAAGGTATCTGAAGCTAGAAAAGTTGGCATTGGCTTTGGTGATTGCAGCCAAAAAAATGAGGCCATATTTTCAAACTCATTCCATAACTGTCTGAACATCTTTCCCACTCAAAAATAGTCTTCAAAAGGCAAATGTGTCAAGCATAATGACCAAGTGGTCAGTGAAGTTGGGTGATTATAACATTGACTTCGCCCCTCGAACAACTATGAAGGCTCAACCAGTGGCTAATGTTTTGGTAGAATTTCATACACATAGATATTCTGCGCAAGATATAGGATAAAATGTCAAACAGGAATGGGTTGTTCAGACGGTGGTGGTGCAAGCACTGTGGGTTGTGGAGCTAGAATTTTCTGAACCTCTCTGTATGATGATAAAATGTATCAAGCTATATGCTTTGGATTCAGGGCCTCTAACAATGAATCTGAATACGAGGCAGCTATAGTTGGTCTTAAGTTAGCCCTCATTTGTGAGGCTAAAAGAGTCCAATTAATGAGTGATTATCAGCTTCTTGTCCATCATGCGCTGGGGCAGTCTGAGGCTAGGAAGGAACAGTTGGTTAAATACTTGCTCATCTTGAAGGAAGTGGCAGAAAATTGTAAAAGTGTTTGCTATGAGCATATTTCTAGATCGGAAAATACAGTAACAAAATCTTTAGCAACTATAGCTTATTCTGAATCCTATCCTTGGATTCTCGTACAAGAATTCCCGTCCATATAATTTAATCAAAAGAAGATGGAGATGAAGAAAATATGGCTATCTTAGTAATCCACCCTAAAGACTAGAGATATGCAATCCTTCGGTACATAACCGATGGGACTTTGCCTACGGATAAAAATGTAGCGAAAAAGGTTAAATACAAAGCTCGTGCTTTCTTGATAATAATAGAGGTTATGTACAAGAAATCTTTCACTAAACCTCTCATGTGATGTTTGGGGTTTGAAGAATCTCAAGTTGTCTTGTTCGAACTACACGATGGGGAAGGCTCAGCATATTGTGGGTATAAAGCGTTAGCCCGAACAGTCTTTTTAGCTGGGTATTATTGGCCAACCATAATGGCAGATGCTAAAGAAATAGTGAAGAAATGTGATCCATGCCAAAGGTATGGAAATGAAATTCATATACCAGCGATACTTATGGAGTCTATTTCTGAGCTGGTACCTTTTGCTCGATGGGGAATGGATTTAGTTGGACCTCTTCCTATGGCTTCCGGTGGATGTTGAACCATTATAGTTACCATTGACTATTTCTAAAAATGGATATAGGCAGCCCATTTGGCAAGTACCACATCGAAAACAGTTATCAAGTTTATCCTATCTAATATATGTTACAGATTTGGAATCCCCCAAAAGATTACTACAGAGAATGGACCACAGTTTGATAACCATGATATGGAAAAATTTTGTGCCTCTAGAGGTATTCAAAATTGTTTCTCCTCTACCTTCCACCCTTAAGCAAATGGCCAGGTTGAAGTTCCAAACAGAACTATATTGTTCGGATTAAAGAAAAATTTGGAGGGGGCTACAGCCAAGCTATCTACAAGAAGTATTGTGGGCATACTGAACTACTCCTCAGACTGCTACACAAGAATCTCCTTTTGCCTTGGTATATGGGATGGATACAATTACTCCCATAGAGTCTACTTTACCATCATACATGATCCACAACTATTCCAAACAGACTAATGATGTTGCTGTTAAAAATCATTTAGATTTGATAGAGGAAAGAAGGGTTAAAGCACATTTGAGAACAACAGATTACCAAGGCTTGATGAGAAGAAGATTCGCTTCCAAAGTCAAAAGAAGAGAATTTCCAAACAGGGGATAAAATGTTAAGAAAATTCTTCTTACATACCAAAGAGAGGCAGTTCGACAAGCTGGCTCCGAACTAGGAAGACCCTTACATAGTCTGTGAAAAGATCAAACCAGGGACGTACAGGCTTCAAGATAAAGAAGGAAGAGTTTTCAAACATCCCTGGAATGTTGAACATCTCAGGTTACATCTAGAATAAAGTTTTCTTTGTAAATATTTACTTGTTAAGTACCATGTAAATACTAGGGGCATACTCTTTCCTACCCTGGTGGCGCAAGGAGGTTTTAATGAGGTGTCCGGTTTCTTTTTTAATAATACAAGATGCCTTCTTTAAAAGTTTGGTGTGATGATTACTTCAATTCAATTCAAGTACAAATCATCTATTCAATACCTCGGCTCTCAAATATTCTTGAGTAGATCGGATTGTTTAATGATTGATCATAGCTATTAAACTTATGTGATCGGAGATTTTAAACGTTCTCTATTCAACACTTTTGAAAATATAAGGGCTACTTAAACATTAGCCGTAGATGATTCAAAGCAAAACAAATTATTTAACAAAAAGGAAATTAAATAAATTTGGCCTGATCGGACAGTAGCCGATCAGTAGCACAAAAATACCTTGGCCTTCCAAGGACTTTAGTATTAGGATAAGGTAAGCTAAAATAAAACAACGATGTCTTTGCCTTCCAAGGACTTTGGTTTTTCAAATAAGTAGAAGTTACGCAATAAAAACTTAGGTCTTAGGCTCCTCAGATTTTTCTTCACCAATCTTCTTCTCAGGACTTTTGATTTCGGAACTTAAACTCTCACATGTTTTCTCTTCATCATCAGTTGTAGAATATATTCCACTGGAATAGCTATGCTTGTCACCATCTACCAGAGTGTGGAATGGAATGTCCTCTTACTGCACGTACCTCCATAAGGAACCAATGGTTCTTTTTAGGAAAGGTTTCATGAAATAAAAGCACCATGTCGGACTTGATCCCATTGTTTCTTTCTTCTAAAGAATCCCCTACCCTATTAGCGTACTTCTCTATACCTGCAGCGATAACCTCTTCTTGTTTGCTTTCCAAAGCTTCGTTCTCTTTGATTTTTTCTTGGATAGTATTCTTCAACTTGGTCTTCTCATTCGTAAGAGTTTGAATAGTACCATCGTGAGTTTTCAGCTGCTTCTTCAGAGCTGTGAGGTCTTGTAAAGAAGAAGTCTTCAGTCTATAATACTTGGCTTGGAGCTCAGTGTTGGCCATTTCCGATACGGCCAGTTTGGCCGCCAAGTCTTCTTTTTCCTTCCTCAATACCTCTAAGCTCTTTTGGGCGCTTGTAAATTTATCTGTCAAACCCTGCTTGTCAACCGTAAGAGAGTTTATGATTATGATATGATACTTTACCTGCCTCTCCTGAGCAAGTACTGGCCGGATGTAACCGAGGAAGATATGACTCAAAGTATCTTGTTCTCCGGATATAGAAAAGGATTTTCCATTATATGTCAACATTTTGTAGGAACTGGAGGGACGAGAAAAACCTGCAAAATCATATTTATTAAGGTTATTAAAATACAGACTGATATCTTGAAGGGCTGAAAGGTCCACTTCTTTGTTTCCTCCACCATCAATATATCCGGACTGAAGGTCTGTTAGGATTTCCACATGTAAAGTAGGAAGGGCTAGAACTGGGGGTGATATTTCTGTTGTGTGAGTAGTTATCTCTGTCCCCAGAGTAACCTTCTTCCTCTTGGCAGCCTTCTCGTCACTGCTGACTTTACGTTTATTGTCCTTTTTAGGAGCCTTTGGTGGATTCCTTGACCCTTCGGCTTCCTTCACTAACTCAACCTCTACTGCCTTTAGCAAGGCCACATCAATACCATCTTAGTTCTCTGAACCAGTCCATTCGGTAGTTTTTTTAGAAAAGTCTGTTGTAGATTTTTTTCTTGTTCTTCTTCATTTTGCTAGGGGTTTTGGCTCTGGCAGGCAGATATAACTTGGCATCCTTCGCTTCTGTTCTATTTAAGATCACATTCGCAGGGAGAGGGATGGTTAACTCTTCACATGAAAGATCTCTTTTACATGTGGTGTTCCACAAGTGAGACCTTACAAAATTTCCCGATTTAAAGCAATAATGGAAAGTATTTTCCCAATTCTCCGCAGCCCATGTATTGAGCTTTACACAGGTTTTTTTCCCTTCTTCCAAGTGGTCTCCGGACGTATTTGGCAGACCTGGGGAGAGATATCAGTTAGTTAAGATAAGGGAAACTACAATTATAAAATGAGAAGAGAAAAGGACTTACTTATGCGTTTCTATATACTAATCAGAAGGTTAAGGTTAGTAGTAGACTTGATCTTTCTTACATTCTCCCAAAACCCATTGACAAAAAGAAATTTCCTCCTCCAAGGCTTTTCGGACTCAAGCAGGTCGACCACAATTTTGAGATCGTTCTCCATAATGAAATGATAGAAGGGGATTATGTGATTCTTGATTAGACCTGCTACAGCAGCAAACTGCTCCATTGAGAGTGGAATTTCTTATAACATGGAAGCCATGATGCAGGCTAAGAGAGTATACCAGGCATTGGGGCTAAGCAGGCTGGGGCATAGTTTGACCAAATAGAAGTATTTGACAATCTCCGAGTCTAAGGGGAACTGAAGTCCCCAGTTCAATACTTCGGTATAGACCACCAGTTCATTGGACTTGCAGTCCATAGGGATCTCCAAAGTGATTGGGATCCTAACTTTCACAAACTCCAAGATCCTCCATTTGGTTCGGATCCTACCTAACTCATCTTTCTGGGTATAAACATAGTTGATGTTCTGCAAGGCCAACAAATACGTGACGAAAACACGCTTTTAACAAAGACCTACCTTGCCCTCTAGATACTCCGGAAGTGCGTCCGGATGAGTCATGCAGACCTTAGTCTTACCTTTTGGATCTGAGACGACATCTTCTGTTTGACCGGACGTCTCAGTCTCGAAAGGGGCTTCCTTCATACTATCTTCCATGATCTCATTTATCACCGAGGAAGGGTGTTCGCTGGTTATTGGAGGATGTTGTTCTGACTCCTTCATTGATGGTTATACAGAAGGTGGCACAGATGACCCTTGTGAAGGCCTAATGTCTGGCAAAGACTGATGTCCGGAAGTTTTGGCCGTAGGAACATTTTTTGCTACCTCCGATCCGGAGGGTTTTGTATACGATGGTGTTGATTGGTTCTTTGATTGACGATTAATCCAGCGAAGTGTTACCTTTTCTGGTGATTTCTTTGTATCTGAACCCATCGAAATGAATGGAGAAACTTTCCTAACACTTGAGACAGATTTTTATTTACCAATAGGTTGTTGAGACTCTTGAACTGAAGAACCGGATGGGAGAGATGACAAATTCGTTAAGAATAGAAGTTTTTTGTTTTTACGGTTTCTTGAAGAAGACGACCCTTGATCGATGTTCTGATTTGTCTGGTTACTTTCTTTGTTTAAAGGAGCGGGAAGAGTGGCCGCAATACGATTATCCCTCTCAGCTTTCTTTTTCTCTCTCTCTCTAATGCAGACAAATTAAGCCAACCTCATTTAACTAAGGCGTTTTTTGCTGTGAACATATATGTCTCAAGAACAATCCAAATATGAACTGAATTTTCTCTCTGAAAATATTTGAGTGTGAAGCGCAATGAAATAGTGGAAAGATTTATATATAAACAGTGAAAACAACGGTTACCAAGGAGAAAATGAATAGATGTTTTTGCAATGATTAAATGATGCGCAACGCTTGAAAACTTGGACCCTAGATAGGCTTCTAGGTCTAGGGGTGTAACAATCTTTAAGAAAAACGGTTGGGAGGCTGAACCAAACATCAACATGTGTCCCATGATTCAAGAGAAACTCTTAGACTTCTGGCAAGAAAACACAGTTCTAACAAAATACGGACAAAGTCATTTGTGAAAAGGGCTTCTTTAGTTCGGACAACATCAGAGCTAGAATTATTTTTTAGTCCTTTCAAATATTTTCACAAGGCCTACAAAATTGGCTACTGATGAGTTCGGAGATTTCACCACTTAAATTACTGAAGTTCATTTGCCCGAATAGGGGCGACTCGGACCATGTCTCCCCACTAAATGTCCGAACGACTTCCACCTATTAACTTTTGACTAAGCTATTTGCTAATCAACTTAAAACTAATGGGATTTTAAACACGACCTAGTTCTATGACCCGACGTAAGAGGCCCACGTGTTAGTAATTAAGTATAAATACCCCAACCATTTTTATTAATGAGGGTAATGAGAATTTATTACTAGTAGACAGCTTAATTATCTCTCTACTCATCAAACTAGACACAAAACATCATAAAATACCTAAAATACCCAAAACCTTTTTTAAACACTTTATTAAATCACCCTCAGATCAAAACTAACCACCACCAACATTGACTCCCTTTTCATAAATCATTGAACCATGCATCATCGATGTTTGAGCTTGTACATTCTGATCTCATGGGACCTACAAGAATACCAAGCTTTAGTGATTTCGGCTATATGATGGTTATTTTTTATGATTTCTCTCGCTTATAACTGGGTGTATCTCTTGAAAAATAAAGACAAAACTTTAATTCACTTTGTATAATTCAAATAAATGATAGATAAGCAATTTTGGTCTTTTAAAGTGTTTTCGAATTAATAATGAAGGTGAATTACAGTCACACGAATTTGCCAAATTCTTTCGTAAACATGGTATTCATCGACAACTAACATGCTCGGCTACCCCCACAACAGAATAGAGTCGCTGAACGTAAGTTAGCACATCTTATAATAATGACTTTATCGTGGTTGCACGATAAGAACCTTCCTCGAGAGTTGTGGACAATAGCTATACAGTGTACTTGTCATGTGATAAACCGATGGCCTCCGTGGCTAGGTACATCAAAATCTCATTTTGAGCTGCTATATACTATCAAACCTAATGTGAGTGAATTTATATTTTTTGGGTCTCTTTGTTATGTTCATATACTTAACCATAATCGAACTAAGCTTGATCTGAAAGCAAGAAAGTGTGTTTTGTTGGTTATGATGCGAAGATGAAAGGTTGGAGATGTATATATCATATCACTAAGAAGATTGTGACTTTTCGTGATGTTATTTTCGATGAGGTTTCTAAGTTTTACCCAACTGTTGGTCTGGAAAAAACTTCTGTATTTATGCCATTTGTTAAAACTGATCCTGAGCCGATCTATACTCAAGACGATCTCATCGAGAGGGGGAGTTCAAAATTTTCTTGTCATAATAATTCACCACAAAGTGAAATCATACTGCAAAGAACTATAAAACCTAGGATGACACCTATTTATTTAATGGAATATGAAGTTCAAGCTAACCAATGTACTATTACTTCTTACTTTATGTTGGAAGACACATTGGAAAATAAGCCTTCATCCTATATTGAAGCTCAAGGAAGTATGAACGGGAGAATACAATGAAAGATGAATTTACAGCCTTGGACATAAATTCTACTTGGGTTCTTGTACCGAGACCAAAAGATGTTGAATTTGTTACATGTAAATGGGTTTACAAGTTAAAAAAGGCAGATGGTTGAAGCATTTTTAGACACAAAGCTTGTTTAGTTGCTCGTAGTTTCTCTCAACAACATGGTTTTGATTATGAAGAAACCTTCAGCCCATTTGCAAAGATGGTGACAATTTGTACTATTATTTCTTTGAAGAGAAACAAAAGATGGACTCTTTGAAAATTCGATATAAAGAATGCTTTCCTCTACGATAAATTGGATCGGGATATATATATATATATGGAATAACCACTTGGTTTTATTTTAGAAAAATTTCTATAATATATTTACAAACTTGAAAAGCACTTTACGGCACCTCATGTGTGGTATGGTAAGATTGTTGAATACTTCTTATATGGTTGTTTCCTTGGTATAAGAATCATATGGTTATTTTTTTGGTCTAGTTGATCGAGAGAATAGAATGTACTAATGGAAAGTGTCACAATTTAGTGCACTCTTTATTTTGTAATTTCCGTTACTAGTTGTAACGTGTGTTTTTAATAATTTTTTATCCACTACTTGGATTGACTAAATAATTCTTTATCCACTACTTGGATTGACTAGAGTGGAATAAGAATAAGAAGTCATATTGGATCTCCACATTAGTATGATATGTTCTTGCTTATATACCATTGATCATACTCATGTCTAACCAATGTGGGATGTGGGACTTTCGTCGCCACCATAACATAATTGATATAGTCGAAATCTTATATAATTTATGAGGTTTTATACTCAACTGTTGAATGTTTTCCTGCTTGGTTGTCAGTAGGCACATAATTTTTAAAGATAAACTTACATATAAGAAAATGATATTCCTACTGTAGAAAATAGAGGTAGAAAAAGATACTTCAGCAATGTTATACATGGTGGTGTATCAAGTTTGAGGATTTCATGTCAAACCTCAAACTCTCTTGAAACTACTGAAAATCCCAAAGTAGAAAGTGAAGCCAACTGTATGCCTAGAATTCTTCATTAATTTCATGCATAAGTAATCACATAGAACTTGGAATATATTCAGGGAGTGTGCGATATAATGATGGTATCGTGAAGCTTATTCCTCGCATAAAGTTTTAACAGGTTTGTTAATATATGTATAAATGTGTGAAGCTTATTCCTCGCATAAAGTTTTAACAGGTTTGTTAATATATATGTATAAATATATGTATGTATATTTGTGCTCATCTTGTTTGTATATACTTTGTGGATTAGGCATATAAGTTATCTTAGTGGAAAAATCTTATAAAATTTGCGCTTATTGTTTTGTGCTTGTGGTTATTTTTGTCAATTGTTTTTGTGTGGTTCCTCTAAAACTATACAATATTCATAAAGGGGGTTATTGATCCTCCAAGCTGTTTTATTGGGATTAAAAAGAAAATAAATATATAAATATCACACCGTTTTATTGGTTTTAGGTTCAATTAGAAGAGGATTTTTATATTGTTAAAGGATACAATTGAATTTTGTTAGTATTTTGTCTTAAAATAATATTTTACGGATTGACGTTTTATGGATTGAACAATAAAATCTCATTAGACCATAAAAACTTAACTCACCCATCATATGATATTTTTCTTTTCTTCATTTTGACAATTTTTTTAAAAATATTCCCATTAAAATACTTTATTGAAAAATGTTTAAAAAAATACTATTTTTTCTCGGTGATATCTTAACATCACATTACTAACCGGATCGGATGCAAATTGTCAATCCAACTTTTATGCTACTATCCAAATCAGGATGAAAAGATAGTAGCCAACCAAATGATACTCGGGTGGCTAATTAATTTTTATTTTAATATTCAATACTGGTAAAAGAACAAATTTGAACTACT
Organism: Limnanthes douglasii subsp. nivea; assembly: GCA_036936605.1. Lineage (NCBI taxonomy): Eukaryota > Viridiplantae > Streptophyta > Magnoliopsida > Brassicales > Limnanthaceae > Limnanthes > Limnanthes douglasii. Next base: position 304,143,398 of record JAUPFV010000002.1, on the reverse strand, counting down.
TCATTGACCATCTCTAAGTAGCTCGGGCGTAAATCAAACAAAAAAAATTAACTATCTTATTTATAGTATTATTTGATTTGTATAATAAAGTCTAAAATTAAATATGAAATTTGATTTTAAAAGAAATTGCGTTATTTTTGAGTTTTTATTTTATTAAAATTTGATTAGTGTAATTGCTATAATTTGCAATTCACTCGTATATCATATTACGTGATCAAATTTTTTTCAAATGAAAAAATATTAAATAGCATAATGACTTAGTAAAGAAAACCTCGATGATCAAGGGAAAGTTGAAGAGTGTAAAAGCTCCAAGAATTGGTTAAACTCTGTTCTTGCTTAAGAACAGAGTCTGTATTTTATTTTATTTTTTTCAATTCTTTCTCTTCTGTTCTATCATTTGGATGATGTCTACTCCTAATCTTCATTCTTCTGATGATTTTCCTTTACTAAGGAATACTGAGCAACCTCAACAATCTCAAGGACTAGAACCAAAGCAGAGTAATGTCGTTTCTGAATTTCCTGATGAGGGTTGTAATATTATATTGAATCCAATCTTTGAGGAGAAAAGCAAGGTAAAAGTTGATGGATCAAAGAAGAATTCGTATGCCGATACGTTAAAAAACAAGAAGGCGGATTTTGAACATTCTGTGGTCTCTGTTTCAGTAAAGAATGATATTTCAGTCATTGTTTTCGATGCTGGTGATAAGGATAAACTTATGAAACTCTCTAAACACACTCTGATTGCAAAATTTGCATCAGGCAAGCCTTCCATGGAAAGTTTCAGAAGTTTCTTGGCTAAGTTTCAGTTTTCAGGTAGTTACAATGTTTCTGTCTGGGATTTTAGGCATGTTTTTGTCGAGTTCAATAATGTTGATGATTTTATGCGTTTATGGTCAAGAAATGTTTGGATTCTGGGCAATAAGACGATGAGATTGTTGAAATGGACACCAGGCTTTGATCCTAATCTGGAATGTCCATTTTCTCCTGTCTGGGTTTCTTTGCCAAGCTTGCCTGAGTTTTTGTTCAACAGAGCCACGATTAGTGAAATAGCCAAGATATTGGGTACTCCTTTGAAGATTTGGGTTCCATCGGTTAATAGAGCTAGGCAGAACTGCTGTAGATTCTGGGTTGAAATTGATGTTTCAAAACCTTTAGTTCGTAAAGTTCAATTAAAGTTTGGAGAAGAGGACAGTTATTTGATTGATCTTGTCTATGATAGTATTCCTTTGTATTGTCATCACTGTGCTCATATTGGTCATTCTGAGGACAACTGTAAGAAGTTGTTGGTTGGTGAGAAGGTTCAATCTACTGGTCAGGAGATAGGGCATGATCTTGATGTTTCTTGTGAATTAGATCGTGTTTCTTGTTCTAAACATGATGAGAATCAGCAGGATCTGATCTGTGAAGATAACTGTAATCAAGTTGTTCATTCTGTTGAAGAGAAGCCTTCTGGTAGGATGATAAAGTCTATTATAGTTGACAAGGATGATGGTAGTCCTAGTGATGTGGATCTGGATACGGATAGCTGTTCATTTCAAATGGTTAAAGCAACAGAGTTTAGTGATTCTGTTGCCCCTGTGATTGAAGAGGAGATGATTGATGCGTTAAGAACATTAGAAAGAAGGAATATGTTTGAGGTCTTGAGTACTGATGTTCATGTTTCTCCCAAAAAGTATGGCAGTCTGCCATGTTCTCCTCTTAAGGACAAGTATGAAAAAGGCAAGAATAAAAGGCAGGAATCTCAGAAGTCTAAAAAGGTTCCTAACATTTGGTCCTCAAAGGGTCCAGTTTCTTCTAAGTTATTGAAGCTCAAAAGAGCCCACAAGCCTGCTCCTGATTAATGACTATAACTCTGATTAACTGGAATGCAAGAGGTCTAGCAAGTAAGGAAACGTTGAAGAGATTAAAGTCTTTGGTCATTTCTGAAAATGCCAGCTTTGTTTCAATCCAGGAGCCTTTGATAAAGGCTGATATTATGAGTAAGGTTTCTATGAAGTTGAAGTTGAAAGGGTTCATGTGTAATGTGAACAATAAGATCTGGGTGTTTTGGCATCCGGGATTTTAAGGTGGAGATCGTTCTTGATTCTGAACAGCTTCTTCATCTTAAGGTGAGTCACTCTTCTGTGAATAAGTGGTTTTATGTGTCTGTGGTTTATGCTAAGTGTAGAAGAGATAAAAGGGTTGAGCTTTGGGATTTAATAAAGGGTCTTGATGTTGGTTCTCATATGTGGATAATGTTTGGTGATTTTAATATAATTTCTAGTCTTCATGAGCAGTTGGCTTGTACTACTGTTAACCAAAGAGGGATGGATGAATTTAACAATCTTATTATGGACTGTGGTTTGATTGATGCTGGGTTCTCTGGATCCCCTTTTACTTGGTCTAATGGTCGTAATTGGAGAAGGTTGGATCGTGTCCTGTATACTTCTGCTTGGCTTGAGTTTTTTTACTGCATTTTTGTTTCCCATTTGGCTAGATGCTGTTCTGATCATTGTCGTTTAGTTATTAAGATGTCCTCTAGTAGTCAAATATCTAAGGCTTCGTTTAAGTTTCTTAACACGTGGGTTACTCATCCAGACTTTATGAATATGGTTAATGATAGTTGGTCTGTTAGTATTGGTGAAGGTGTGAGGAATCCGGTAATGATTTTTTGGCTTAAACAGCAGAGACTTAAAGGTGCTTTGAAGGCCTGGAATAGAGGTGTTTTTGGGAATATTTTTGATGCTATTAAGCATTCAGAAGCTACTATCATTGACAGGGAGGCTAAGTTTCAAATTGATTCTTCTGATGTGAATAGAAGTGCTTTGGAGGAGGTCAGAATTAATCATTTGATCCTTCTTGATAGAGAGGAAATGTTTTGGAGACAGAAGGCTCATGCTTCTTGGTTGAAGGATTCTGATAGGAATACAGCTGCCTATCATGGTTTTGTGAAGAAGAGAATTAGGAGGAACATGATTGATAGGGTCAAGGTTGATAATGACTGGCTTTCTTCTAAAGAAGATATTAGTAGATCTGCTGTTGAATTTTATAAGTCTCTTCTTGCACCTTATGTTGAGTTGGACTCTGATACTCTTTCAATGGAGGTGATCCCTTTGTTAGTTACTGAGGATGAGAATTGTGCTATTTCTTGTACTCCTGATTCTGATGAGATTTTTGAGATCATTAAGTCCTTAAACTCTGATTCTGCTGCTGGTTCTGATGGATTCAACGGTGAATTTTATAAGAAGTGTTGGAAGGTTATTGGGGATGATCTGTGTGTTGCAATCAAGGGTTTCTTTAATGGTTTTAATCTTCCTAAGGGGGTGAAAGCAACTACAATCTGTCTTATTCCAAAGCTTGATAATCCTAGTAAGTGGACTGATTTTCGTCCTATAAGTTTAACTACGTTATTCTCTAGAATAGTGGGAAAGATTATCAATAACAGGCTTGCTAGAATTTTGCCAAAGCTCATTTCTAAGGAGCAAGGTGGGTTCGTTAAGGGTAGATGCATTCAGGATTCTATTTTGCTCGCTCAGGAGATGTGCTTTGATATCAATGGTAATAGAAGTATGGGTAATGTCATTGTCAAGACTGATATGACCAAGGCTTTTAATAAGCTTAGTCATAAATTTTTGTTTGATATTTTGAAGCTCTTTGGCTTTAGTTCTGCTGTTTCTGCTTTGATTAAGAGTTGTATCACCAATGTTCATTCTTCAGTCTTGGTTAATGGTGAGTTAAATGGATATTTTTCCAATTCACATGGCCTTAGACAAGGGGATCCCCTATCCCCAAGTCTGTTTATTCTAGCTGAAGAATACTTGTTAAGGAGTATTAAAATTCTTTCAGATAGTAACCCCTTGTTCAGATATAAGACTAGAAGCAGGATGAATGTGGCTTGTTTAGCCTTTGCTGATGATTTTATGATTTTTGCCAATGGAAATGCTGATACTATGAGGGCTATTAAGGATGTTGTTGATCACTATCAGAGGGTTTCTGGTCAAGAAATTAATACTGCAAAGTCAAAGCTGATTGTGTCTAATAAAATGAATCATCATCAGATTTCTATTATTGAAGGCATTTGGAATGTTAAACATACATTTTTGCCTTTTAAGTATCTGGGTTATATCATCTCTATTAAATCTAGAGTTTCTTACTTTGAGGATTTGATATACAAAGTCAGGAAAAGAATAATGGACTGGGACAAGCTTCATCTGTCCTTTGCAGGCCGGTTACTCTTGATTCAGGTTATCCTTCTGGCTTTTCCCACTTACTATCTGCAGCGCATCATGTTGCCTATCAGCATTATAAACAGGTTGGAGGTGCTCTTCAACAAGTTCCTGTGGGGATCAAAAGAGGATAAAAGAACTATTAATTGGGCTAGTTGGGGAAAGCTTTGCAAGCCCTTCATTGAAGGGGGTCTCAACTTAAATACTCTTAATGATATGCAGCAAATGTTTTCAATGAAGTTGTGGCATGTTTTCAGAATGCAGGATTCTTTATGGGCCAACTACATGTTGTCTGTTTATTGTCATGATGAGATTCATCCTGTTTTGGCTGTTTCTCCTAGTAAGAAGTCTAGATCTTGGAATAGAATCATTAATGCTAGAGAGATGGCTGAAGAATTTATTTTTTGGCTTCCTGGTCAGGGGAATATCAATTTTTGGTATGAAAGATGGTGTTCTGAGAATTCTTTTATCAAAGTTGGAACCAATGATGAAAGAAGATTGCTGTGGGGTTCTGTAAATAACATGGTTAAAGACTACTGGCTTAATGGAAATTGGGACTTAGAGAAGCTCAGGGCTATTTTCACATCTTCTGAGATCACCAAGATAGTGCAGATTAGGCTGTCTGATAGAAAAGATGCTATTAAGTGGTCTCTATCCAAAGATGGGAAATTTAATGCTAAAGAAACTTTGAGACACATTAGAGCTAAGGGTAGTGTTTCTGTTATTTATGCTAAGACTTGGAATGGTGTCTCTCCTAAAAAATGCTCTTTTCTATTATGGAGAGCTCTGCATGGTTGGGTCCCTACTGATGATGCTATGCAAAAGAGAAGAATTCAATTGGCCTCAAAATGCATTCATTGTAATAATAATGTTGAAAGTACTAACCACGTTATGGTGCAGTGTTCTGAATCATGGGCTGTCTGGCTTCATTTCAGTCATATCTTCAAAGTGCAAGTTCAACCTCACATGACTCTGGCTCATGTGGTGATGAAGTGGTATTGGGCTGCCAAGAAAGCTTGTGATATATACTCCATTTTACCTGCAATAATAGTATGGTGTGTGTGGTCAGGTCGAAATAAGAAGAAACATAATAATGACCCTTCTAATTCGATGTTGATTATCAAGCATGTTATCTACATTCTAAATGGATTAGATCATGCGAATATCTTGGCTAAGAAACATTGGGGATCTTACAGTAGAGAGGCTCTTAATTTAGGCTGTGTAAATCAAGTTAAGACTTCTGTCAAACCATTGTTCTTAAGGTGGAAAAACCCAAAACATGGTAGATACAAATTGAATGTCGATGGATCCTATACCTCAAATCATGAGTCTGCTGGAGGTGTTGTTATCAGGGATAGCATGGGTCGCATTGTTGGTGGTGCTGGTAAGCTTTATGGTAAAGGATCCCCCCTGATTGCTGAATGTCGTGCTCTGCTCGATGGTTTGGTGCTGTGTAGCAACCTGGGGCTGCTTCATGTCGATATAGAGATGGACTCGCTGGTTCTGGTAAATCTTCTGGTCTATGGATCTTCAACATGGTACCTCGCTCCTTTACTGAGCTGCTGCAGAAGACTGATCAAGTCCCAAATGGTCTTCAAACATATTTTTCGTGAGCAAAATCTTGCTGTCGATTGGGTTGCCAAGGAGACCTTGAAGCTTCGAGTAGATTTTGATTTTACTGATTTGAATGTGCCTTCGAAATTGAAGGCTATAGCTCTGTTAGAAAGTTTAAATCTAGGGTTTTTGAGATTGGGGATTTAGGGTTTTTGCCCTAATTTCTTAGGGAAGAAGAAGGAGTTCATCTCCCGCGTTCTCTTTGAATTTTTGTAATATTGGTATCAAGCCGCTGTACTCTTTTCCTATTTCAATAAAAATCCTTTATAAAAAAAAAATATTACGTGATCAAATGTTTTCTCAAAACCAATTTTTATTCAAATCTCTTTTGGAGAAGGAGAGAGCTTTTGTCGGGTTTTATGAACGTCATGATGGATAAAAATTGTTGAGCCTTACCTGACTGTCAGCGGCGGGCACTTTATTTTCTCGAACAAATTATTTTATTAAAAATGCTTGGTCAAAAATAGTAATAAAACGGGTCGGTGTCTTTGGTTTCTTCGTTGTTTTTTAGGTTTCGTGGCGGCTGATCTGCATCGTTTTATTTCTGTACATTTCTAAAATTAAAATATTTCGTTCATTTTCTATTAATTAAATTTATATCTTATATGTTATTTCCGATAGGAGACTAAGCTAAAGCACCCAATTTACTCTAACAATTGGATGTCTATGCTAATTCTGAATAAGCATGTAGGTATTATTAATATAATAAATTATTTCGGATTGAACTGATCTTTTGGTTTAATTATAAAAGTGAAACATAATCTCATTTTCAGTTATTGAATGGTTTGATTTTGCTAAATTAGTTGTCTTATTTGATTTCAAAAGAAAAGGTTATTAAATTATATATTATTATTTATATTTTTATAATTCATCTTAATATAACTTTATCATCGGACTACTGATCTTTTAAGAAATAAAATTGGTAAAATTAGGAAATAATTTTTCAATTTTTTTAATTTATTAAATATAAATATTGAATTATATTAAAAAGGTTAATGTTATATATTATCCGAAATCGCATCAAATAATATATAACAAATCGCGGAAAAAATAATAAAACCCTTTTGATAGATTTATCTATAGAAGAAACATAAAATCAAGAATACTTACGGGTTTGCCTGCTGCTATCCATCTAGTATTCTCTACAGTTCTTTTGCGTTCTTTAGTGATTCCACGTTCTCCGGCGATTCCGTTTATGAAACTAAGAGACCTGCAGAATCAGATTAGAGAAGAAGGAAAAGGTTTCCAGACACTAAGGAAGCGGCCGTTTTTTGTATTAGGGTTTAGAGTGATGAAATACCTAAACCTAGCCCCTTATTTATAGATTTTACAATGTGAAGCCCAACATTGTAAAGCCCATCCTATGTTACTTCCTTGTGTCCGGGACCATAACCCAATAAATTGATAATTCAATTTATATCCCTGATTTATTAATTCAGGCTTAAGTGTTGAGATTTGGGCCCTCTTCATCACAGTGCCCAAATTCAACCCGGTTACCACACTTGAGCCCATAACGCCTTTTTACCCATAAGTCCAATTTAGTTAATTAAATAATTAACTCGACTACTTTTAATTTGGACTTCCTTAAGACAATAACCGAATATGTTTATTTAGCATATCGGTCCAAATTATTATTAGTCTATAAATATATTAAATAAATATATTCCAACAATCTCCCACTTGGACCGTCATATGCTACTCAAGAATACATATTCAACTTTAATGGGATCCCTATATTCATTGTCAATGGGCAAACGGTACAACCCCGTACATGATTGATAATAATAAAGGACTAAAGACCTCTTTCTCGTAATGTGAACAATAGGATGCAACAGTAATCACATTACCATAATCAATCAATTACTTGGGCCAATTATGGAGGGTGGTCTAAGAGTAATATGGCTTGTAATCGTACATATCTACTCTTAAATGGTTCCTACTTTTGGAGATCCAATACAGTACAGATATCAATAAATATTTCCAAGCATATATATTGCAATAAACTTTAATGTGCACAATACTGCAAAATACAACATCAGATCCTATTACAAACTCTCCCACTGAAACTAAAAATCCTCTAAATCAACTACACCCATACTGATGGTGTGTCCCTGGAAAACCTTAGGCAAAACCGCCTTTGTTAGAGGATCTGCTATCATGGAGTTTGTTCTGATGTGCTCTATACTTATCTGACCCATCTGTACTCTTTCTTTAACAGACAGAAACTTTATGTCTATGTGTTTGGATTTAGATGCGCTCCTGTTGATGTTAGAGTACTGCACTGCGGAATTGTTATCGCAATATAACCTCATAGGGATTTCTATCCCTTATACAATGCGTAATCAAGTAACAAAATTCCGCAGCCATAGTGCCTGGTTTGATGCCTTAAAGCATGCAACAAATTCTGCTGCCATGGTGGACGATGCAATAAGTGTTTGCTTTACACTTTTCCAGGATATTGTACCTCCAGCCAATAAGAATATGTTGCCTGACATACTTTTAATGTGTCTGCGCATCTACAAAAATCCGAGTCGGAATACCCGATGATCTCTAGTTTATCCGACTTCCTATATGTCAACATGTGCCCCTTTGTTCCTTGCAGATATCGGAGTACTCTTTTAACTGCTTTCCAGTGATCCATTCCTGGGTTACTAACATATCTCCCCAACATGTTTACAGCAAAGGCAATGTCCGGCCTAGTACAAACTTGAGCATATATTAAACTCCCAACTGCAGAAGCGTAAGGGACCGTTTTTATTTCCTCAATCTCAAGTTTTGTCTTAGAACATTGACTCAGACTAAGTCTGTCACCCTTTGCTATAGGGGTACTTAGGGGTTTGCAATCTGCCAATCCGTAACGTTGTAACACACTTTTAATGTATGCTTTTTGTGATAATCCAAGAATACCACGAGAACGATCTCGATGTATCTGGATTCCTAACACAAAACTGGCATCACCAAGATCCTTCATATCAAAATTGTCTGATAGAAATCTTTTTGTAGTGTGTAACAATTCCTTATTATTCGAGGCAAGCAATATGTCATCCACATATAATATAAGAAATATGAAATTACTCCCACTGAACTTGTGATAAACACAATCCTCAACCGAGTTGATCTCAAAGTCATAACCGACTATCACCTCAAGGAATTTGTGATACCATTGACGAGAAGCTTGTTTAAGCCCATAAATGGATTTCTTAAGTCTGCAAACCAGATCTTTTGAGTTACTTTCTACAAAGTGTTCTGGTTGCATCATGTAGATCGTTTCCTCAATATTACCATTGAGAAAAGCGGTCTTAACATCCATCTGATGAAGCTCAAGGTCAAAATGTGCAACTAATGCCATGATTGTTTCAAAAGGAATCCTTCGTCGATACTGGAGCGAAAGTTTCTTTAAAATCAATCCCTTCACGCTGAGTATAACCTTTCGCTACAAGACGTGCTTTATGTCTTTCCACATTACCCAGGGAATCGCGTTTGGTTTTGTAAACCCATTTACAACCAATTGCCTTTTTCCCTTCAGGTAATGGGACAAGATCCCATACGGCATTATCCTGCATTGATTTATACTCTTCTTTCATAGCGTCAATCCACTTTTGAGATTCAGAGCTTGCCATGGCCTGTTTGTAGGATGAGGGATCATCTACAGTTCCAGCACATAACTCATCATGCTCCTGAAGATATACTATAAATTCTGGACCTATAGTACTCTTCCTTTCTCTAGTGGACCTTCTTAATGGCACTATTTCCTCTTGTTGCACTTCTTGAGGAGGTAGAGTTTGATCATTATGAACGATGTCATTTTGATTCCCTTGTGGAAGATTATCTTGAGATTCCTCTTGTTCTACCCGAATCTATGTATCCTGGTTAGAACCCTCAAGTGGAGCATCAGTGTTAATCTGAGGATTACCTTGTTCTAATGGGATCGAAATGATTGGCATTACCGCCCAATCTTCAGATATCTCAGTATCCCTATTAAAACCTTCATGAATCTTTATGGATTCTTCCTCAAAATCAACATATGTTCCCTTATTCTTCCCCCCAAACTCAACATCCTCTAGAAACTTGGCCGTTCCTGTCTCAAATATTGTACCAGTGAGAGAATCATAAAACTTAAACCCTCTAGCATGTTCGGAATAACCTATGAAGAAACAACTAACTGTTTTTGGGTCCAGTTTCTTTTCTTGAGGTTTGTAAGGCCTCGCCTCAGCTGGACAACCCCACACATGCAGATGCTTTAAATTAGGTTTACGCCCGTTCCAAAGCTCATATGGAGTCCTAACAGTAGCCTTTGTGGGTATTCGATTGAGTATATAAGCGGCACATTTGATGGCTTCCCCCCAGAGAGATAATGGTAGAGATGAGTGACTTATCATGCTTCTAACCATATCTTTTAGTGTTCGGTTCCGTCTCTCAACTACACCGTTCATGCGAGGTGAACCAGGCATAGTGTATTGAGTGGCTATTCCACACTTCTCTAGGTACTGTGCAAAGGAACCTGGACGTTGTTCACCTGATCCGTCATATCTACCATAGTATTCACCACCACGGTCAGATCTAACGGTCTTAATGCTTTTACCAAGTTGTTTCTCAACCTCGGTCTTAATTGTTATGAACTTATCCAGGGCCTTATACCTTTCTTGTTGACCAAACCTTGACCCGGTCCTTTGCCATATGCCTTCCGCTTAGGTCCTGCCTTATTTGGTGATGTAATCACATTAGCCTCAAGCGCTGTGCCTTTAAGTCTTTCCTCCTCCTGTGCAGCGTGGGAAATCAATACATTGATATTCCACTTTTCTCGCATGCAGTTATAGGTGGACTGGAAATACTTAAACTGGTCTAGCAGCGAATGAAATGTGAATCCCACTATGCATTCCTCAGGTAAGTCTAAACCGATTGCCTTTAACTTTTGGCCAATCATCAACATTCCCAGAATGCGCTCCCGGATTTTACCTTTGCAATTATACTTTTTGGTAGCTAGCTCGATGAGCAAACGCTGCATCTCTACCTTTTCATTTTTGGCAAAGGCTTTCTCAATCTCCGTGAGAAAGACCGAGGCAGTGGTAACACCTTTAGGGACAGCCCCACGCAATGCTACTGCTATTCCCTGTAACAAGAGCGCCATGCATAACTTATTTGACCTTTCCCACTTTTCACCAGCCTTAGTTTCATCCGGTGTACTTTCCGGACTAAGGGGAGATGGTTTGGGAGTTAACAATGCATAGTCGTAATCATGTACAGATAAAAACAGCAACATTTCTTCCTTCTACGATTGGAAGTCCGAACAATCCAACGTTGGTGGACGATTCCCCAACAAATTGTAACCCATGGATACTATAATAGGAACAAACAACACAAAGCACATCTAGCATTTTGACATATAACTGAAAACATGTGCATAAACATGACAAATACATGTAAAACATAAAATTCATTGATAATAGATACCGGAGGGCAAATCAAATTAACATGAAATTTTATGAGTTTGAGAAAAATACTATGATCATTATTTTAATTTTCTAATTGCCAATGAGACCTTCCGGAGGGCCGATGTCATTTACATATATTAAAATAACCATAATTTGATTTTCTTAAGTACCGGTGAAACCTTCCGGAGGGCCGATTTCACCTACTTAAAATCAAAAAATCGTAAGGCTGAATTTAATTTATCCTTAAGTACCGATGAAACCTTCTGGAGGGCCGATTTCATCTAATTAAAATTAAAATCAGCACAAAGACCATTTTCAATAATTTTCTCCCGTTCATGATTAATTTAAACCCAAACGTGAACCTTCCGGAGGGCCGATAATATTTGAATTTAAATTAATCCCCGAACTTTTCGAAGCCTAGGATCCTTAAGAAAATTAATTTTAACCTTCCGGAGGGCCGATTAAATTAATTTCTTAGTTTCACCTACCGGTCTACGAAACCCTAATCATGCGTCGTCATTTAATCATTCACACACACACAATTTAATTCACAAATAAACATACAAAAAAATTGCATGCCAAACACAACATACTTGTGAAATAATTTACATACAATATATATATTTCCGAACAAAATATGTACTTTCGAAAAAAAAATTAATTTTTTTTTTTTAAAAAAAAAAAAAATCATCACAGGCCCCTGCTGTTATTTCCAGCGGGCCCCTGCTGTTATTTCCAGCGGGCCCCTGCTGTTATTTCCAGCGGGCCCCTGCTGTAATTTTCAGCAGACCCTTGTTGAAATTGCAGTAGGTCCCTGCTATAATTTCCAGCAGGCCCCTGCAATTTCTAACGAGCTGCAAATTGCTGCACCAGTTTTTTTTTTTTCGGTTACCGTGATAACAGCGGACAGTCTTCGATCAGCGTTAACATCAGGGGTTAAGCTGTCGATGAGCCACTGTCCCAATAATTTTGATTTTATTCGTTATTTTAGGGTTGATTTGATGCTAATTTTGGGAGAAAAATTCCAGACATCAATAAACCCTAATTTTACCCGAAAAATAAAAATAAAATCCCAAACTATAAAAATTGCAATTTATTGATAATAAAACATGTGTTTCAATACAATAAATCACATAACATGCTTTTCATACAATCCCTAAATCCATGCCCTACCAATTCAATTAACACATAATCCCAATGACATGGATTCTTTACGATTACGAAAAACATGCGTTCTTATCTATCAATACTCAATTTGATTATTCTACTGAATCCAAAAAGGGTTTAACCTGGCTCTGATACCAATTGTTATATATTATCCGAAATCGCATCAAATAATATATAACAAATCGCGGAAAAAATAATAAAACCCTTTTGATAGATTTATCTATAGAAGAAACATAAAATCAAGAATACTTACGGGTTTGCCTGCTGCTATCCATCTAGTATTCTCTAGAGTTCTTTTGCGTTCTTTAGTGATTCCACGTTCTCCGGCGATTCCGTTTATGAAACTAAGAGACCTGCAGAATCAGAGAAAAGGTTTCCAGACACTAAGGAAGCGGCCGTTTTTTTTTATTAGGGTTTAGAGTGATGAAATACCTAAACCTAGCCCCTTATTTATATATTTTACAATGTGAAGCCCAACATTGTAAAGCCCATCCTATGTTACTTCCTTATGTCCGGGACCATAACCCAATAAATTGATAATTCAATTTATATCCCTGATTTATTAATTCAGGCTTAAGTGTTGAGATTTGGGCCCTCTTCATCACAGTGCCCAAATTCAACCCGGTTACCACACTTGAGCCCATAACGCCTTTTTACCCATAAGTCCAATTTAGTTAATTAAATAATTAACTCGACTACTTTTAATTTGGACTTCCTTAAGACAATAACCGAATATGTTTATTTAGCATATCGGTCCAAATTATTATTAGTCTATAAATATATTAAATAAATATATTCCAACAGTTAAATATCTAAAAAATATTTCATAATCCAAACCAAACATTTGAATTACTAAAATTAAAATAATTTTAATTTTTAAATTATTTTATCGAGACACAAATTCTTAACCATATATCAAAACATTATAACTTTGTTGAAGAACTACCAAATTAGGTACACGAATTTCACTAGTCAATCAATATTTTGTATTCATTTTTATGGTGGTTGATCTTTGTATAATTTTGGTTATTAGAGATAAGTTTGTAAATTTTAGTTGTCTAAAAGTAATATTTTATTTACAACTTTATTGATGATATTTTATAAATACAAATATTTTTAAGAGTTATCTATAATCATTTAGTAACAAAATCAAATTATAAATGAGCATTTGTTTAAAAACATTTAAAATATTTATGAACACACAACACATAGAAGTCTCTACAATTAGTTATTTTAAATTTCAAAACTTTATATTTTTTGAAAATTGACTAAAGAAAATCATAAACACATATTTCTAATTTTTTAAAACGAACAAAACGAAATCCATATGTGATATTTTTAAAGACGAACAAAATGAAATCCACGAAATTCATATAATTACACAACTGTACGGCATTTGTTCTTTAGCAACCAAATCACACGTAATTCTGCAAGTGAAGCACAATTATTTTTTCAAACTTATTTTGCAACCAAAGTCCTATTTGTGCAACCATTTTCTTCTTATTTACGCAACTCATTTGTACGTAATTTCACAACTGGAACACAATTGATTTTTTGCAACCAAAATCATATTTACACAACTATTTTTCTTTTTATTTACACTACTCATTTGCACGTAATTTTATATCTTAAATAAAGTTTCTTTTTAACCAAACTATGCGTAATTTTGTAATTGGAACATAATTGTTTTTCAGAATTATTTCACAAATCAATTATACGTAATTATACAATTGAATGATTGAAAAATATATTTGATGGATCTAGTTTTGTTAGTCTTAAAAAATAAAACCAATAGTATATCCAGATATTCTTTTGGAGGTATCATAAAAATTGATGCATTAAAAATTATAAGAAGAACAAATGATAAAAAAACGTGGGGTTTCAAGAACAAACGGTTCTCCTAGACTTAAAGTATGAATTTTATTCTCTAAAAAAACTAGGGTTTGGAAGCCTTGAATATGAATAGTTATTACAGAGACAAAGAATAGGGACTGATGTGTTACAAGTGACAAACATGGAGGACCTGTAGTGTTTTTTTACCCTAATTTGAACACAAAAACAAAATTAAGGTTTTTTTTTTAAATACTCATTTTGAGTAACAATTTTTCACTAAATAGAGGGTAAAGTATCATTTAAGACCCAAAACACTAAATATTATCCATCTAAGACCCATATTTTTATTATTCTCTCAAAAAACCCATTTTAGCTAAATAGTTACCATTAAAGACCCACTAAATTTATCTTCCTTCTTATCCATTAAATTTATCTTCCTTTCCCTCTCCAATTAAGTTAAAAACCAACGGAAATTGACTTTCTTCATAAGTATCTTACTGTATTATCTAATTTCCATTGATTTCCTTTAAATTAACGATGCAGATTTGACATAAATCAGATAACGAGGCGTACCTTATGAACATGGAAACAAGCTTCATCAATATAAATAAGAACATCCGGTTTCCGTCCTGAAATCAATGACCTAAATTCAAACAAAAAACAATTAATCGGAAAGAGTAAACCCATAAACTGTAAAAAAAATCTAAAAAAATGAGTGTATATACACACACCAAGATTCTACTTGACGACAAATAGAGGAATGAAGAGATGATAGATGTTAGCTGCTTGAGCTTTCTAGTAGTTATTAATCCCTCCAATCTTTATTCAGTTTATTAGAATCTGGACATATTTGAATGCTGAACTTATGGAAGGAGATGCAAAACGTTAATACAGTAGACGTGAAACGCTAATACAGATAGATGCCCAAAAAATATTTTTAAAAACAAAATTCAAAACATATCAAGAGTGGTACTGGTTTTGTTCGTCTTAAAAAAACAAACCACGGTATTTTCAGATTTTTTTTCCGAGTTACGGTTTAAAAGATACAAACTATTAAAAAATTTAAATTTAAAGGGTAAATAAGAAGATGCGGAACCTTCTTTATTTTGATAGATGCGAAACCTTCTTTATTTTATTTTGATAGATGCTAAACCTTCTTTATTTACTTTGATAGATGTTAAACCTTCTTTATTTTGATAGATGTGAAACCTTCTTTATTTTGATAGATGCTAAACGTTTTTTATATTTTTTTGATAGATGCTAAACCTTCTTAATAGATACTAAAACTTCTTTATTTATTTTGATAGATGCTAAACCTTCTTTATTTATTTTGATATATGCTAAGCCTTCTTTATTTATTTTGATAGATGCTAAACCTTCTTTATTTTGATAGATGCGAAACCAGTCACTAGATGCGAAACCATATAACTAAGAAACGTGGTAAAATATAATTTTAAAAAAAAAAATCAAAACATATCAAAAGTGGTACTAGTTTTGTTCGTCTTAAAAAAACAAAACCAAAGATATTTTCAGATTTTTTTTCCGAGTTACGGTTTAAAAGATACAGACTTTGAAAAAAATTAAATTTAAAGGGTAAACGAAGAAGATGTGGGCCTTCTTTATTTTGATAGATGTGAAACCTTCTTTATTTTATTTTGATAGATGTTAAACCTTCTTTATTTATTTTGATAGATGTGAAACCTTCTTTATTTTGATAGATGCGAAACCTTCTTTATATTATAGATGCTAAACCTTCTTTATATATTTTGATAGATGTTAAACCTTTTTTATTTAGGGTGAAGCTATTTCCTCCATAAGATCTATTATTTCCTCCATATTATTTTTTAATAAAACATTGAACACTTGTTTTTACCTTCTTACCCTTTATTTACTTTCTAATTTATAATTTGATGCCACTATCCACTATCAGACCCTTATTACAACAAACACATCATTAAACTAAATTACAACCAACATATATGATTTAACTTCTAAAATTAAACAATAAAAAACATAAAAACTCAATTATTTTTAAGATTAGTCACAAAATTACATGTTTTTAACATGTTTTTTTTAAAAGCACGTGATTCTGAGTTAGGAACTCAGAATCACATATAATATTTTTAAAAATAACCCAATCAACACACTAATCAAACCACATAAAATCTATAATTAAACCAGAAATTGATATTAAAAAACGATTAAACTAGTAACTCGATTAAACGATTAACCAGTTTTTTTTTCTGCATATAGAGCTCATATAAATCATTATGCAAAAAAATCGTAGATTTAAAAAGAGATTTTATTCGATATGTCAACCCATATATTTAAAATAAAAATAAGATTAACAATAGATTTTTATCTTTGGAACTCCAGAAACTGATTCAAATTGTTTGGTGGTTAGGGTTTTTTAGGGTTGGAAGAGAAGATGTGAAGGTGGATAGTTACTGGAGAAATTTGGGTTTTTGGTGTAAAATTAAAACAAGGATAAATTAGGATTTTCCTTTATGGAGGAAATAACAAGATGAAGTTTTTTATGAATGATGGAGGAAATAATAAATTTTATGGGGGAAATAGCTTCACCCTTTTATTTATTTTGATAGATGCTAATCCTTCTTTATTTATTTTGATAGATGCTAAACCTTCTTTATTTATTTTGATAGATGCTAAACCTTCTTTATTTATTTTGATAGATGCTAAAGCTTCTTTATTTATTTTGAGAGATGCTAAACCTTATTTATTTTTTGATAAATTTTAAACTTTTTTTATTTTGATAGATGCGAAACGAGTCACTAGATGCAAAACCATATATTTGAGAGACGTGTGTAAAATATAAATTTTTTTAAAAAAATTCAAAACATATCATGAATGGTACTAGTTTTATTCGTCTTAAAAAAACCAATTGTATTTTCGGACTCTTTTTCTGAGTTACGGTTTAAAAGATACGAACTTTTAGAAATTAAAATAAATAAAAAAACTAAAAAAAGAGAAGATGGTTACTATATTCTATATAGAAGGGTATTTTAAGGTATAAAGTCCTTTAAATTTTTTAGGTCATTATCAGTAATAGGTTTGTTAAATGGGTCTTTATTGGTAAGACTCCCTAAAAATTATATCATTATTTTTTTATAAATAAAATTGTTTGTATGGTACGAAAATAAAAATAAATTTTTTTTGGTAGAATGATGTAAAAGGAAAAAAAATATAATAAAAGATATTCGTACAATTTTTTGAATTTTTGATTGAGAAAATTGATCCATGCAAACATAATAAATATTTAAAAAACAAAATTACTATGTTATACATATACATAGTCTAAAGAACCTATCGAACAAATTATAATAATAATAGAATTTGTTTTTAGAGAAGATTAGAAGCAATATCACTCTATATATTGCAAGACTTGAAATGTATTTTAGATTGTCAAACATGAATTAGACTATTTTTAGTTTAATCTATTTTGATTAATCCATCCAATGTGTATGTTTTATTATGTAAAGGGTTTTGAAGAAAGAGAAGCTATAACTTATAAAAGGTGGTTATTTCATATGATTTTAATATTATTATACTTTTTGACTTTACAATTATTAGTGAACACTTAAACATATTAAAATTAATTAAAAAATAGATTGAAAATAAATAATATAAAACATGTTTAATAAAAAATTTGATTATGAGATACAACATCTAAAATAAATAAATGAAAAAGAGTAAAATTACAAACAACAAAGTAAACACAGCTAACCAGAAACCAACGATCACAAATTGAACAAAAGCAAGGATAAATTCTATTATGTAACCAAAAAACGATACAATCAAGAATTAACATTATTATACCTTTTGATCAGCATCTCATTGGGCACAAGCATCAACCATATCGATTCCTCTTTAATAACAATCAGATCCTGCTCGCATATATATCATATAAAACCGAACACATCCTATAAAGCTCGTGTACTAATTATAAAAGTGATATTGAATAAGGTCTAATTCTACAAAATCTGATTTTGCAATCCAATCTACTAATATAGATAGTTCAATGGTTAGAGAAACCAATTTAATGACATAAAATTGTTTACAACCTTACATCATGTGACAATTTTGTATCTCTTTTTAACTGAGTAACAAAAGGTTTGCTACCAGGACACCAGTGAATTACATTAAAAATACTTACCAAATATCAGTAGCGAAAGGGTAAGCTTTGGTTCTTTGAAAAACAATTGCATAGGGAAAAGTTCTCTTTGAAAAATATATTTTATTTTCCTTTAGCGATTCTTTAATGATTTTGTGGCAATCGTAACATTTGAAATAAAATTTTCATTCCTAATCATAATATATTCCAACTAAATTGAAAAACAAATTCTACAAATTTGAAGTATGAATTGAACTTACTTTCATTAAAATCCTCAAAGAATTTCAGCTAATTTTTAAAAAAATGAAAAATGAATATATGTTAATCATCTATATATGAAAGATACTCGGACTCGAAACATCGTGATGGAACTTATCTTTTGTTTGACCGTGATAATAAAATTTAAATTACATTTGGAAGAATAAAATATAAACAAACTTTATGAATAATATAAACAATTGAACTTTGCTTATTGATGATTTTCTGAATATTCCCTTTAGATTTGCTTAAGTTTATAATAAAAGTTAGGTTCATATTAATGTATGAGCTTCAAAGTTGTGATTGAAGAATCCAAGTTGTTGGACATAAATTTAGATTCGGAAATTAAAAACTAAATGCAAAATTTGTTTGCAAAAGAATAGTTGTGTGGTAGTAGGACAAGTTTAAACTCTTTATGTGCGGAGGACCCATTTTTCATATACATATATATTTTTGGATTTATATTGTTTTTTTAAGATATATATAGTATTTTATTATTTTTATTTTTATTTTATAAAAATAAATAGCATAAAAATCGACAACAATTAGTCGCAAGAAGATTTATTGAAGACTACACCGGTAAGGATATGAGTTCTAAAAGGATTTAAATGTAAGAATTAAAATGTGTATGAATGAATTGTAAACTAAAGAGTCAAAACAGGAAACATAAGTAAAGTTTGGAAACCAAGTATATCATACTCGACCCATGCACCTATGTATAAAGGCAAAGCTCTTATAATAAAGCTCTCGAAACTTTTCATAAAACTTAACACTTTCTTTGTTTTCTCTTCTTCTTCCACGCTAGTATAATCGAAATAGCCTTGTTAATAGTTGAACTCACCATACACCATCTAAAATTTGGAGAGAGACAATAAACGCAACAATCTTTTATTATAAAAACATAAGTAAATTTTCAAAATTAAGTATTATCTAGAGGAAATGTATGGCATTATCGAACAATAGAGTAAAGAAGTTTATTTTATCGGTTGTCACGCATGTTGGACATGTATGTAGTCTTATGGCTATTAACAAAAAAGAGAGTCATAAACTTTCCTGATTTAAAAATCTAAAGGAGGCTTAGATAAGCATTCTTTAACCATTAAAGTACTAACATTCTTTAACCCTTAAAGTACTAACAATGTATTTTTTTGTCCCATGTTACACTTCTAAAATACAACATATGCATAAAAATTTGGTAGCTACAATGATAATGAATTGTTTTTCAATGTACTCAGTTTATAGTAATTGGTTTTATAAAATGTTTTGGGTTGAACTTAGCAATATCGTTTAGAGATTGCACTGCACCATACCCCTAGCGCTTCAAAATGTTTTTCTATCCCGCGGTAACATTAAATGTTTTATGAGAACAGTAATAAATAATTATGAAATTAGAGATACAGCTTATTTCAAAATAATAAATAATTTTAAAATTAAATAAAAAAGATATATATATATATATATATTCATAAAAATATTAAACATAAAACTTATTATTTTAGCTCGTAAAACATTAGTATGAATAGAAAAAAAAAATTATAAAGTGATATACTAATTAAAAATATATTATCTTAATAGCATATAATGTATAAAATATTATGTAAAATAATATATTAATATAAAAGCATTATTTAAAATCATTGAAAATCCAAACAACGATAATGTTTGAAATATAAAAGAACCATTCTACGAATATTGTTATTGCTAAACTATTATTTATGAGGTCGTAGATATCCATGATAGTATTACAATATACGTGAAGATTTACTAAAGCTCTGTTCGACCTTAATTAAGCACGAAACCGAGCATAATAGAAATTATGTCGAGGAGAGCATAGAAGATTAAAGTAAGAATCGAGCGGAGAAAAGCAAAATGCTTATAAAACTAGGTCAGACATATGCAACTAAGCCCAAAGTCGAGCTAGGTCAGACATATGCAACTAAGCCCAAAGTCGAGCTGAGCAGATGTTAATAAGATCAAGAAAGAACATAGGTGCTTCAGTAAAAGCACGCTCGGATCAAAGCATTAACGTGTAAAACAAGTCAAGATGAACGGTATCAAACCGACCAAAAAGATCCCGAACGAGCTCATGGCCGAGCAGGACTCAAAAGATTGGGTGCGGAAGCGAAACTGAAGAATCGGTCTGGTAAAAACAATAGAAACCGTTGATATTCGTAGTCAAGTGTATTAACTGAAGTCAACCATCAAAGACTATAATTTCTATACATGTTGACTGCCTATCTTAACTACAGTTATGGTCAACCTGCGATATAAACGAGTCTTTGTAATAAATAATATAAAAACGACTAAATGTAGTATAAATAAGGTCGAAGATGGATGCAATACGTTATGCTATTTTTTCTTTTCGAATCAATAAAGTTCACTATTTTGGCATATAAGTGTTAAGATTTTTTACGTTAACAATTATTTCTCGTCTAATTCATTCTTTTCTCTTACCGGTTCAAACAATTGTAAGTATTGATCTCTAACACTAGAATATTATATAAAACCATATAAATATTCAACAATTAATAGATTTTTTTTGAAATTCAGGTATTTTTTGTCGTTTTCTATTTAGTGAAGATCAATTTAAGTTGCCTGAATTTGAAAATTCATAGTCTTGTATGTTCAACTATATGACTGGATGTATTAGGATATAATTCGTAGGCCCAAACTTTATTATTCATGTTTTCATTTGTCTAGGGTTGTATATATGGGGTAAAAAACAAATAGATAAACGCATAAAACATATTTTAAAAAATTAGAAGTTTTTATTTTTTGGATATGTTGTGTGTAGCCACAGTGAAAAGTTCTAATCGAAGGACAAGCAAGTTTGGACAACCTGTTCAGGATATCTAAGACTTCAATCTGATCGGTTGGATTGTGATTAACTGCTATGGTTAGAGAGAAATTCATTGTTGGAATAGTGCAGTATTTTGGTGATGTTCTTTTTTTTATATTATATTCTTGTTAGTTTATAATGCTTGAACTTATTGTTTGGTTGTATATTTGAGTAGATTGAATTAAATATACTTGTACCTCAATTTATCATTATAAAAGAAGTGCTTTTTTAGACTCCTCACAACTCCCGTAGTTCTTTTTACACTTCATATTGAAGGGATTTTTCCACGTAAAATACATATTGTATGTTAATTTATCTTACCGTTCATTATTTCTTCTTGATTAGGTTTGTGGTTTAGTTGGTGAACTGATTGGTGAATTTTTAATGGTGAATTGAGATTGTTTACTACATTGATTATCTTGAAGTTGCTCTTGTGGGTGTTTGATATACTAATATTCTGATCCTACAGTTGGTATCATAGCTTTTGGTTTTTTTTTATTTACCATTGAAGATGGAATAAAATAATGGTAACCCTATGAATAAGTTGGCATCAGCCAATTATTCTGTTTGGAAACCGTTGATGGAAGTTTATTATATTGTAAGTATTGTTTGATCTGATTAATCCAAGTAGAGATGATGTTGGTAACTCTACTAAACATGTAAACCGTAAGATAAGCAAGACAAATATTGGAAAAGTTAAAAATAAAGACTTTAAGGAGTATTAGACAATAGGTTGATATTACTATCTACAGCCATATTTTTTAAAAGTCGGACTCGTATGATATCTGGAAGAAATTGGAAAGTATTTATGAAAGGATTATTGTTCATAACAAATATTTTTTATATTAAAAACTTGTTAATTTGAAATTAAAAATTTAGGAAGTCAATTTCTAAGCATCTCATTGACTTAAACAATACTATTAACAAGTTGACTATTATGAGTTGCAAGATTTGTTCTTAATGAGTTATTTATAGACATTTGAGAGACCTTGGTTGTGACTATTAGTAACTCTGCTTCAGTTGGTGTCTTACCTTTGGATGTTATTAAAGAAATCATGTTCAATGAAGACATTAGAAGAAAAGAGATAGGACTTGAAAATTTAAAAGTACTTGCCATTGATAATATGGAAAGAAGCAAAAGTAAATGTCCTAAATGTTTTGGTAACTCAAAAAGAATATCCAAGTCCAGAGATTGAAAATAGACTATGGCATGTTATTATTATAACAAACTTGGTCATATACAAAATTATTATTATCGATGGAAGAAATAAAAGGTAACACGTCAGATTCATATAATGAGCATGATAATAAAACTATTGCACTTATTGCTTCTACTTGTAATGGTGATTCGCCATTAATTTGTGCTATTGGTGAGTGTCATCGTGTTAATAATTCAAATTCATAATGGCGTGTATATACAAGTGCTTCATATCATTGTGTCCGTAATAGGGAATATATTTTGAACTGCAAAAATTAAGGTTTTGATAGTGTCAAGACGAGAAATCAGAACTTAACTAACATTATTGGGTTGGGTAATATTTGTGTAAAAACATGTGTCGGGTACATACTTACAGTGAAGGATGTAGTGCCATATTCCTGATTTACGTCTTAATTTGTTATCTGCAAATGTCCTTGGTCAAGAAGGTTTTTGTCAAACCTTTGGTGATGGTAAGTGGAAAATTTCTGACGGTTCGATGATAGTTGCTTGAGGTGATTTGTGTTTCTCTTTGTATAAAACATGAAAACCTTGGTAGGAAAGTCAATCATTCATGTTGGTGAAGCTATTAGTATTGACCTTTGTGATTATTGTTTGTCATGAAAGAAATATAGAGCTTCGTTTTCAAAAGGTGCACTAGAAGGCAAGGAAATTGGAGTGAGTACACTCTGATGTTAGTGGTCATATAGATGTTAAATCTACTAGTGATAACAAGTATTTTATTACATTTATTAAAGATTCTACAAGGAAACCTTGGGTATACATGTTGCAGACAAAAAATCAAGTGTTTGATTTTTTCAAAAAATTCATGACATAGTAGAAAGGGAGACATAGAGAAATTTAAACGTCTTAGATCTGAAGATAATGGTGAGTATATTTCAAATAATTTCAACATTTATAACTCACATTATGATATTAAACATGAGAGGACAACACCGGGTGCACCACAATATAATTCGTTTCATATAGAATGAATCGAATTATTGTAGCAAATTTAATATTTATGCAAGAAATGTTTAAGTTTCCTAAGACATTTTAGACGGAAGCAGTTAAGTGTGTTGTGTATTTGATCAAGAGAACTCTATCAATAGATCTTGCTTTGATATTCTTGACAGAATATGGAAACGGAACGATCCTACATATTATCTTATTAGAGTTTTTTGGTGCAAGGCATACATGCATGTTCCAAATAAAGAGAGATCCAAACTTGATTTGAAGATTAATCTCTGTGTTATTGTTGGATATGGTGAGGGCTTTGGACTTGATGATCTTGACAATAAGAAATTAATAAGAAGTAGAGATGTTGTATTTTTTAGCATAAAAAAGATGCAAATTATTTGAGTACAAAGTTCATTTCTACCTTAGATATATATTTGCATACTACTAATGATGTTTCTTCTTTTACTATTCCTTATGTAAATCAACAAACAAATGAGAATGTTGAGTTGGTTTCTTATGATATTGATGATGTTCTATCTGGTCATGATTGATGATGATGATTCTAATAAGACATCATTTGAGGAATAAATTCATGATGAAGAAGTTCATGAACAGGGGGAGCAACGTACCCCTCATGTGGAGGATTCACATGTTTGAAGGTTAACTAGAGATATAAAACCTTCAACAATGTACCCAAACTCGAAGTTTATTCTAGTCACAAATAAGAATAGTGCAGATATGCTGACTAAGGTCATTCCCGAAAGCAATGTTGAACTTTATAGTAAGGTTATGGGATAAGGTTCAAGTGATCACCTCATGATCGTGTCTTAACTTTTCCGTATCTTCTTGTTAGTTTATTATACTTGCAATTTTCGTGAGTTATAGATCTATATTTGAGAACTATGAATATATGTATACCGTCAACTTATCATAATAGTATAATTGTTTAGGATGGACTACTCATTAATCTAATGGTTTTTAATCTTCATATCGAAGAGGGTTTTCCACATAAAATAAATATTGTGTGTTGATTTATTTTATTATTTACTACTTTTCTTTAATTAAGTTTCTCGTTTATTTGGTTAACTAATTGGTGAATCATTGATGGTGAATTAAGTTTCTTGTTTACTGGTTAATTGTCTTGAAGTTGGTCTTGTGTGCGGTTGATATACTACTATTTGGGTCTTAATGAAGACTGAGAGTTAGATAATTATCAAGAAGTGTTATCTCATGAGGAGAAAACCTTTTGGCTTGATGTTATGAAGCAGCAGATGAATTTCTTGAAAAAAATAAAATTTATGAGCTAGTGAAACCTCATAATGGAAACAAAATCCTAAAAAATAGATGGATTTTCAAAAGCAAGAGAGACAGTGGAAATATTGTCAAGCAAAAAGCTAAATGGGTAGTAAAATGATGCAATCAAAGAAAGGTATTTACTCATAAAAGATCTTCTCTCGTGTTGTTAATATGACTTCTATCAAAATTATGTTCGATTTAACAACAAGTCTTAATATTGAGTGGAACAACTTGATAACAAAATCGCATTTTTACATGGTGATTCGCATTAGGAAATCTACATAGAAAAACCTGAAGGTTTTGAAGAAAAAGGGAAAAATGTTATTTGTAAGCTGAAGACTATATTATATGGGTTTAAACAAACACCAAGAGAGGGGTATTGGAAATTCGATTTGTTTATCAACCATCAAAATAGTATTATATCAATCATACACAAGATCAAATTCAAGAAAATCAACCAAATAAACAAAAAAAATCAATTCACTATCAACGATTCACCAATTAGTTAACAAAACAAACCACAATCCTAATCACAAAAAAATAATCAACAGTAAAACAAATCAACACACGAGATTTATTTTGCATGGAAACCCCTCTTCGATTTGAAGAGTAAAAATCACAGGACTCATCACCCTAAGCACTTTTATTATTATGATAAGTTGAGGTATACGTATATCCAAATCAACCATAAATAAATCTACAACACACCAACAATTTCAAACAAAAAAAATACCAATAAGAGAAGGAAAAGTGACAAATATCACCAAAATAATTCATTGTTATGGAAGTGATTTCTCCCAAATTATATCACCAAATTACAATTTAACCAGGCAAATTCAAGTCTTAGATGTCTCAAACATGTTATCTAATAAATCTAATATTGTTTGCTTCTCGATCATACTTTTTTACATTGTCCGTAAATAATAAATCCTAAAACCAAAAATCTTTTTTTATCTTTTTTATGGTTGTTATCTTATTTATTACCCTGTATACGTGGAATTAAAGAGACGAAACCCAAAATTAAAAAGTTTTGGCGTAATTTTAACGGGATCCTAAAAATATGATAAGGTGAAAAATGTAATTAAAGAAACGTTGTGGCTTGTAAAAGAATTTTTTGTGTGGACATTTTCATTATGAAACATTGGTTAATGAGCATGGAGGAAGTCATAATCCCTGGAAGTGCAGTAAATTTTTACCAATGATGATTTATCTAATTTGCTCACGCGTACACCTTCATTACGAAATGTTGTCGCTTCCTAACTTTAGTCTAAACCAAATAATGTTAGTGGGTTGGGGTTTACATCGGCTAACCTTATTGAAATTATTAATTGCCAAGATTCCTTAGTTATCGCATTAATAACTACATTGATGAGAGAATCAATTATCTTACAATTTTGTTGGGATAATGTTGTGTACGGTCATTAAAAAAAACATATCCCTATTGATTTATGACTTGCATGACAAAATCAGGTTGGCATTATATTATACGAAGAACTGTGTATCAGCAAACAAGATTCAATCCCGATTCTCATTTCCTAGCATACTTTGATTTCAAGAACATCTTTTGACGTCGAGAAATCCAAATATAAGAGTGAGGTCTGTAAAGATACCAAGATGTTTAAATACATCATTTATATCGTTAGAATCTTACTTTTTAAAACCCTTCGCGAGAAAATGGCTAATATAGAGAAGTTTGGTTTTACAAACGATGATATTTGGTAATTATTTAAAAGGATTTCCTTTAAAATCGAATTTATGAAATCCTTTGATAATTTTCGTTGGCATCTCATCCTTGACATTCTTGTTGTGATGAATATCCCAGATAAGATGATTATTTGGATCATCAATTGCATTTTCTCTTCCTCTTACTCCATTATTATGAATGGAGATCCTTTTGGAAACTTCAAAGGTAGGAAAGATCTTAGGCAAGAAGAGCCACTTTCATCTTTCCTCTTTGTCCTTGTCATGCAAGTCCTATCTACTACCCTTAAGGAAAAGAGTGATGATAAAAACTTTCGTTTTCACTGGAAGTGATCTTATGGTTTTCTGTCATGGAGATGTGAACTCCATTCTCCTCATCAAAGAGGCTCTTGATTATTTATACTCTCTTTCTATCCTTAGAGTCAACCCCTCTAAGAGACAAAAAAAATCGGGTATCAGTAGCCCTCTTCGCTCTGATCTCATGTCTATTATGGCTTATTTGGAAAGTTCTCTCCCTGTTAAATATCTAGGATTCCTCTTCTCACTGCCGCCTTACTCATTCGGACTATTATCCTATCCTTCATAAGATTACCTCCCGGATTGATCCTTGGACATCTAAGCATCTCTTTAATGTCGGCAGAATTCAGCTCATTAAGTCTGTCTTATTTATTGGTCAGGTTTATTAGTCCTCCATCTTTATTCTCCCATATAGGATCATTAAAGAACTGACCCAATGTCTTCTTCGTTTCCTCTGGTCAGGTTCCGCTATGAAAATTCATGAGGCTAACAACAATAATAATCACTCAATCTGGTGTGATTGGATAAATCTTGAAAAAATCAAAAATAATAATTTATGGGATCTTTTTATTGGTTCCTCTCTTTCTTGGATTTGGAGGAAAATTCTTCGTCTTCGCCCGTTGGCTAGTATTTTGTACAGGGTGACGATTGGCAATGGCTCGAGTACTTCTTTCTGGTACGACCCATGGCTCCTCCCTATCTATTTTGCTTCGCAATATGGTTCCGATATCATCAAGGATTCCTGGCTTGGTAAAAATCTCAAGGGTTTCAGATATTATTTTTTATGGTCATTGGAACTGGTCTTCTATCATCAGATCGGTAATGGTTAGAAACCGTACCAATATTTTTGAGATTAATAACCTCATCCTCACTTTACTCCATCTTAACATCAATGCCAATGGTGTTTCTTTTTTTATTGCAAAGTATGGCTGCAACAACTTCTCAATTAATTATATGTATAACAAGATTCGTACACATGCCCCAGTCGTGGGGTGGGGTGGGTTAGTATGGAATAAATTCAATATTCTTCATCACTCTTTTATTTCTTGGCTCGCTATCTTGGGAAACATTTCTACCAGAGATAAGCTTCGCAGTTGGGGCATCAACACCCACCCGATTGTGTCTTATGCAACTCTGACTCTAAAATTATTCCTCATATCCTCTTTTACTATAGTTTCACTCAAAGTTTTTGGACTAATGCTATCTCCAAAATTGGGTTTATTTTTATCGTCTCGTTCTGACAATCTTGGTTTGTGAAGCGTCAAATTGGTCTCACTCTAGAAACCATCATATTTTTCGTACTTGTTTTGGGGCGGTTATATACCACGTATGGAAGAAGAGGAACTCAAGAATTTTTTGTTCCCCTCCGGCCATTGCCGTTCTAGTTTTCCACCGAATCTTCTCAGATCTTCGGTTTAGATTCCATGGCACCAAGACCTGTTGGTCTATGTAACTGGTTATTATTTACTTACATTCTTCTTCATTTACAGGTTCCCCTTTCCTAGTTCCTAGTCGTAGTTTTCAGTTGCTGCGGATTTTCTTGGTGCTTCCTTCTTTTGATTGATTGGCTTTTGTGGTGATTCTTTAGTACTCTTATTTTTCTCAATTGATTTTTCCCTCTTCTATTTGGATTATAAGTATTGTTTTATCGACTTTCTTTTATCGATTGTATTTCCTCGGTATATGCCACATGTATTTGTATGAAATTTTTTTATTTAGTTTTATATTTTTTCACACAAAAAACCATATACGAAGGTCAATTATTTGGGTATTTCTAAAGATTTTTGTGTTGCAAGACACTAACTTCAATTCTTTTGTTTCCTTTTCATAGATTTCAAAAGATGGAATTTGTGTTTTCGAATTTAAATTGATAATCATTGAGTAATAATTTGTTAATAAATAAAAATTGTACCATTATTTTCTTACTTTTCAAGATCTATAATTGAAAGAAAAAAAAATTATAATAGGATATTTTGATAGAGTAATGTAGAAAAAAAATACGGTGGATATTTAAAAAAATATCGTAGAGTTTTTTAGCTTTTCATTGAAGATTAACTGAGGATTAACGTGTCGCATGCAAATATAATAGAGATTTTTTTAAAATATACTAAGTTCAGTTTGTGACAAATCATCTTCAAGCTAGAATCGGCTATGATCGGAGGGAAATGACGAGGACCTAGGTTTGTCCCATGTCTGATTATGGGCGTGAAATTCTTGAATCGAGTTTGAGGAAGCTGGAAGCTTGTTATTTATTTTAGTGTAATTGGATCGACTAGTCGACCAATTTAATCATGATACATTATCAAACAAGTCGTAGAGTGCGGAGTGCATGCTTGTTAGATTAGATCGTGATTAATGGGGTCAAGGGGTGGAGCCCCTTGCGGGGTCCAAGGTTATTGTTAGCCCCTTGGTTAAATCGGCTATTGTTGCAAGTCAACAGAATTTCGAAATTGAAAATTTGACCGTTTTATTCAAATTTTAAATTTCAGCCGTTTTATTACAAAACCAGTTTAGAGACCTTAACTGCCCTAACTTCCAAACTGTTTTTTGGTTGGTCAAATTGATAAATATGGGTTATGTTGAAAAAGGACATCATATCATTTTCATCCTCTCTCTTTAAAAATATATCTCTCATTTTATCCAATTGAAATTTTTGGAGAACCCCAAAAATATTTCATTAAGAAATTATTTATAAGACATCAGAGATTATCCGGAAACGAAACATTGTTTTCTACATTTTATTGAAATATTCTGGTCTTGTTGATGAATATAGAGATGAAAAATGGAGGAGAATCTGCGAAGGAGATGACAAGTAAATTCGCTAAGTTGGACAAGTTCGAAGGACATGATTTCAGACGATGGCAGAAAAAGATGCATTTTCTGTTGACTACCCTCAATGTTGTGTATGTCCTGAGTACCCCTTGGCCAGATATCACTGAGAATGAAACGTTGGAACAAATAAGGAGGTGCGGCAAGTGGGAGAATGATGACTACATGTGCCGAGGCCACATATTAAACGGTATTTCTGATACTTTGTTTGATGTATACGAAAATGTCGAATCTGCAAAAGATTTATGGGATTCTATAGAATCAAAATACATGGCAGAAGATGCTTCTAGTAGGAAGTTCCTGGTTAGTAATTTCATAAATTACAAAATGGTTGACTCTAGACCTGTAATGGAACATTATAATGAACTACTAAGAATTATTGGTCAATTCGTTCAACACAATATGAAAATGGACGAATGTATATCGGTTTCTTCTGTTATTGACAAATTGCCTCCTTCATGGAAGGATTTTAAACACACTGAAACACAACAAGGAAGAAATGACTCTAGTCGAACTTGGTAGTCATTTTAAGATTGAAGAGTCTCTAAGGGCTCAAGATGAAATAAGTAATCCCAAGGGTAAAAACCAAGTGGGAAACTCATTTGTAAATATGGCTGAAAGCAGCGGATTCTTTAAGAATGGAAATACAGATAAGGGGAATAAACGAAAGTTTAAAGGAAACAATAAAAACAATAATTTTAACAGCAAAAAGCCTAAAATGACATGCTGGAAATGTGGCAAACCTGGTCACTTTAGAAGGGATTGTCGAGTTGGAAAAGGCAAAAATAATGTTGGTCCAAATGGGAACAATGCTGGTTCAAGTGGATCTAAGGATCCTGAAAAGCAACAAGGTCAGATTTTATTTCAGAATTCTAATTCTAGTCAAAATTATATATCTCTAATATCTGAAGCAATTTATGTGCAGGATGATGATGTTTCTTGGTGGGTTGATTCGGGAGAAACAATTCATGTATGTAAAGATCTTCGATGGTTTAGTAATTTTCAACCGATTGAAGATGGATCTTCACTTAAGATGGGAAATGTTTCTACCGAACCAATTAAAGGACTAGGAAATGTTAAATTACTATTTACTTCTGGAAAGTACATATTATTGAACAATATATTGTATGTTCTTGGGATTCGAAAGAATCTTTTGTCTGGTGTTGTTTTAAACAATTGTCGTTTCAAACAAGTGTGCGAAAGTGGCAAATATGTATTGTCAAAACATGGTGTATTTATGGGATTCAGATATTTATGTAATGGTATGTTTATGTTAAATATTAATGTTTCGTTCGAAAATGATTCTGTTTGCATGACTTCTACTAGTGTGTGTAGAAAAATGAATAAAACAGAATTATGGCATGCTAGATTAGGACATGTTCATTATGGAAGAATAAAAAAACATGTCCAAAATGAGCCTTATTCCTCCTATTGATGCAAATAATGAAAAATGTAAAACTTGCATGTTAACTAAGATAACTAGAAAACCTTTCAATAATGTTAACCGAGTTTCCAAAATATTGGAACTAGTACATAGTGATTTATGTGATTTCTATGCTACACCTTCGTTAGGAAATAAAAAGTATGTTATTACTTTTATTGATGATGCATCTAGATATTGCTACATTTATTTGTTGCATGCTAAAAATGAAGCTCTTGATAAGTTTAAAATCTATAAGGAATAAGTTGACCTACATAAGAATGATTTGATTAAAAATCTACGTGCGGATAGAGGAGGTGAATATTATGATCCTATATATTTTCAGTTTACGGGTATAATTCATCAAACCACGGCTCCTTATACACCACAACAAAATGGTATAGCTGAAATGAAGAATAGGACTTTGAAAGAAATGGTTAATTCCATGTTGTCCTATTCGGGTTTGAGTAAAATATTCTGGGGTGACGCTATGTTAACAACCTGTTATATATTGAATCGTGTTCCTACTAAAAGGAATAAGATGACCTCGTATGAGCTTTGGTTTAAGAAGCCTCCAACACTGAATTATCTGAGAGTTTGGGGTTGTAGAGCAGTTGTAAGACTCACTGAACCTAAAAGGAAAAATTTGGGTGAAAGAGGTATAGATTGTATCTTCATTGGGTAGCTGAGTATTCCATTGCATATAGGTTCTATGTGTTAGAATCCAATGACTATGTGTCGGTGAACACAGTTATCGAGTCAAGAGATACAATATTTGATGAAGAGAGATTTACTTATATACCTAGACCTAGAGATTTGATTCAAAACTCTTTGAATAGGAACTCAAGTGAAATTGAAAGTATATCAAGTGGTACCAATTGTGTATCTGAACCTTCTGAACCAAGGAGAAGTACTGGAGACAGAAAAGCTAAGTCGTACGGATCTGATTTTCAACTATATTTAGTTGAAGGGTCAAGAGATAAGGTTGACTATCAATATCAATACTGTTTTGTTATTGAAGATGATCCAAGGAATTTTACTGATGTTATGGCATCAAGGGATGATGCATTCTGGAAAGAAGCTATCCAGGATGAAATAGAGTCTCTCATGCATAATAATACATGAGAGCTGGCTGATTTACCTCCTGGGTGCAAATCATTGGGAAATAGATGGATATTTAAACAAAAAATGAAAGTAGATGGTACTATTGAAAGGTATAAAGCTAGATTGGTTATCCAGGGATTTAGACAAAGAGAAGGAATTGACTTCTTTGATACTTATGCACCGGTTGCTAGGATTTCCACTATTAGATTGTTGATTGCACTTGCATCTGTATACAATCTTGTAATTCATCAAATGGATGTTAAAACTGCATTCTTGAATGGTGATTTGGATGAGGAGATTTATATGAAACAACCGGAAGGGTTTGTGATGCCTGGTTGTGAAAATAAGGTATGAAAGTTGAAAAAGTCTTTGTATGGTTTGAAACAAGCACCAAAAGATTGGCATAAAAAATTTGATAATGTGATATTGTCTAATGGATTTATTCTTAACCAAGCAGACAAGTGTGTATATAGAAAATTTGATAATTCTGGTAAAGGAGTTATGATTTGTCTATATGTGGATGATATGTTGATTTTTGGTACTGACCCGAATCAGGTAAATGAAACGAATAATTTTTTATCATCTAACTTTGAGATGAAGGATTTGGGGGAAGCTGAAATGATTCGTGGTATAAGAATCAAGCGAAAGAACAATAGTGTATCGATTTCTCAATCTCACTATATTGAGAAGATATTAAATTAAATTAATTTTAAAGATTGTTCTCCGGTAAGCACACCTATAGATCATAGTCTTAAGCTTTTATCTAATAAAGGTATTGCTATATCTGAACTTGAATACTCGAGAGCCATAGGGTGTCTTATGTATGCCAGGACTAGCACTAGGCCGGATATTGCCTTTGTTGTTTGAAAACTTAGTAGGTATACTAGCAATCCTGGTTCGCATCATTGGCAAGCTTTAAATCGAGTATTCAAGTATTTGAAAGGAACCATGAATTATGGTTTAACTTATACCGGATTTCCTTCTGTACTTGAAGGATATTCAGACGCGAGTTACATTTCCAATATGGAAGATCATTCTTCCACAAGTGGATGGGTATTTCTACTTGGGGGAGGTGCTATCTCTTGGGCGTCTAAGAAACAAACTTGTATTACTGATTCAACAATGGAATCAGAGTTTGTGGCATTAGCAGTAGCGAGTAAAGAAGCTGAGTGGCTAAGAAATTTAATGTACGAAATTCCGTTGTGGCCCAAACCGATATCACCTATATCTATCAGATGTGATAGTGAGTCTGCCTTGGCTAATGTTTATAGACAAGTTTACAAAGGCAGGTCTAGACACTTATGTGTTAGACACAGTATGATTCGTGAGCGTATCACGCATGATGTTATTTCAGTAGAGTTTGTGAGAACTCAGTATAACTTAGCCGATCATTTAACCAAAGGGTTAAATAGAGATCTTTTGCACAAATCTGCTATTTGGATGGGATTAAAGTCCATCTGAAAAATCTCATGTTGAGATACCCAATTCCCATCTAATATGACATTAGGTGTTGAATTCAATGTGGAAAGCTTAACATTAAGAGATTGGAACACATTTGTATATCATCCCGAGGTATGTTCAGACCTGCAAGTTGTGAAGGTTGAAGATTATCTTCTTAATAACTCTTATAAAAATTGCATATGCAGGTGCAAGATGAAAAGAACTACCTATTTGAGCATGAAGTTTAACTGCTTCAAGAAGCTAGGACTTGGCTTTAATATGCTTAAGAAGGATAAGGACACAAGGCTAGTAAAATATAGTGTCAAGTAAGAACAAGTGAGAATGTAAATTTATGTGTATATTATCTTCATGTATTCATTGTGAATAGTAAAGGTTCAATATTTAGTGATACCTTGGTATTCGAATATTTGGAATGTGTAATATACTAATGTGAAATTCAATCGTTACGATATTTCATTTATGATATTTGATATGATTGTGTTTAGTAGATCATGAATTACACTAAAATGGGGGAAGAATGTTATTTATTTTAGTGTAATTGGATCGACTAGTCGACCAATTTAATCATGATACATTATCAAACAAGTCGTAGAGTGCGGAGTGCACGCTTGTTAGATTAGATCATGATTAACGGGGTCAAGGGGCGGAGCCTCTTGCGGGGTCCAAAGTTATTGTTAGCCCTTTGGTTAAATCGGCTATTGTTGCAAGTCAACAGAATTTCGAAATTGAAAATTTGACCGTTTTATTCAAATTTTAAATTTCAGCCATTTTATTACAAAACCAGTTTAGAGACCTTAACTACCCTAACTTCCAAACTGGTTTTTGGTTGGTCGAATTGATAAATATGGGTTATGTTGAAAAAGGACATCATATCATTTTCTTCCTCTCTGTTCAAAAATATATCTCTCATTTTATCCAATTGAAATTTTTGAAGAACCCCAAAAATATTTCAATAAAAAATTGTTTACAAGACATCAGAGATTATCCGGAAACGAAACACTATTTTCTACAAAGCTTGCATGCAAAAAGAATGGGAGGTCATGCACAAGGATAGAATGTGAGGTCATGCACAAAGATAATGAAGCTTGTATTATCTGAAGCCGGATTGTCATGAGAAAAACCTACGGAACTAACGGATAATATGGTTTCTAGTGAGGGGAAAGTCACCTAATCATTGTTAGTTTATCTTATATAATGGCAAGAACAAGATTTTGGAATATGTTTAATCATAATTAAATATTAAGGTTTTATGACATTCTTTGGAGTCAGACCGTAAAATTTGTTTTTTATTTATTTAACGTAATTTACAAAAAAAACATTCTAACTAATATATATATTTTAGTCTATGTTTAGTATTTTTTTGGGTTCGTGTAAAAAAAAATTAAATATGGATTTAAGGGTGAGAATAATTTCTATAATTTCTTAGAATTGCATATTCAACTTTTAGTTTATGTGCTAATAAATGAGTTTTAACATTATAGCTGAACCATCAAAATTATTGGATAAGAATTTAGATTAACATATTACAAATTAATAAACAAAATGTTATCTCTAGGTTGAAACAAAATAACAAAGAACCTAAAAATCAATAAAAATGGACTAAAAATTTCACAAACTTAAGACCATATACAAAGATCAATTCTTTGGGTATTTTTAATGATCTTTGTGTTATAATAAGAGTCTAACTTCATTTTATTTTTTCCTTTTCATAGATTCTAAAAGATGGAATTTGTGTTTTTCAATTTTTTCGTACCAACGGTAATCTCACTATCTTTTTATATTATTATTATTTTAACATTTTTTAGATTAAATATATCAATATTTTTTTTATTTTTTTAGGTTTACAAATTCAATAATTTGAATAAAAAAATAATTTTTTTATTTCCTTTTTTATTATTCATTGAAAAAATTAATTTTTTTTATTTCCTTTTTTAGTATTCATTGAGTAATATTTTTTCAATAAAAAAGTTATACCAATTGTTTTTTATTAAAAAATCTATAAATTAAAAGAAAAAAAATTAATTTTACGATTGAATATTTTGGTTGAGTGATATAGAAGAAATAATAATATAGTAAATGTATAATCGACAATCGAAAAGAATGTCGTAAAAGTTTTTGAGCTTTTGATTAAGGATTAAACCGGCGGATCATATATATAATGTAAATATAATAAAAACTTTTTCAAAAATTGACTATGTTAGATATATAGATGGTCTTTATAATTACAGGGACTTACCATTAAAGATTAATCCAACAAATCTATTACGGATAAAAAATTAAAAAATTTAAGAGATTTTATATTTTAAATGACTTTCTATCCAAAATATATTAACCAATTTTTTTTTCTTTCTTTTTTTTTAATTTTAATTTTTAAAAGTCCGTTTTTTTTTAAACCGTAACTCGGAAAAAGAGTCCAAAAATGTCATTGGTTTTATTTTTTTAAGAGAACAAAACTAGTACAATTCATGATATGTTTTGAATTCAAAAAAATTTGAAGAACAAATAACGTGTTCTATTCACGAAGAGAGAACGAGACAGAAAATTGAGGAAAATGTGAATAATGGGTCTAAAAAGTTTTTTTATAGTATAGAGTAAGGGTATTTAGGGTATTAGTGGATCTTCGATGGTAAATATTTGATTAAAACGAATATTTTTCAAAAAATAATGAAAATATAAATATTACGTGGATATTAGTTAGGGTTTTGGGGCTTAAATTGTACTTAACCCTAAATATAATAGTGAAATTTGTTTTTAAGGAAGATTACCAACAATATCAGCGATACTTGAAATGTATTTTAGATTGTCAAACATTAACTAGACTGTTTTTAGTTTAATCTATTTTTATTCATCCATCTAATATGTATGTTTTATTATGTAAACGTCTATAGTTTGAGGGAGTTTGACCATCTAAATAAACTAATTAGGATGCATTAGCATTAAAAAGGGATTTTCAAGAAAGAGAAGCTACAACTTATGAAAGGTGGTCATTTCCTATTATTTTAATATTATTATATATTTTTACTTTACAATTACTTTTAAACAATTACTAGAAATTAATTAAAAAAAGAATGGAAATAAATAATAGACAACATTTTTAGAATTAATAAAAATATTATGGGATAAAGCATTTGAAATTTAGACAAGCATAAAAAGCCCAAATTTCAGTACTAATTACAAAAGTGATTTTTGAGTAAACCACCGAAAGATGACTATTACGAGAGCAAGAAAGGTTAATAACTAGAACATCCCCTTCCATTTCTGATCAGTTAGACAAAATTTCTGCCTTGGTGCGCCGCCGATGAGCCTGCAGGTGCCACCATAGGTGGCCTTGGCCATGTCGTCTGTTGCGCCTCCTAAATTGACACCACTGTTGCTGATAGCTCAACGAGGCCTGTCTTCAACACTGCTGGTATAGCCTTTAAGTCTTCTACCCCTGCTTTGGTCAGAGGGCTGCTTGTTTGTCCTTCGAATCTATTACTGCCGCTATGGTCTGTACATGCACAACTTGCTTGCCTTTCAAATCTGCTACTGATGCCTCAGTAATGACGACCAGCATCGCTAGTAGCATTTTCATGATCCCGAATAGCTACCATTTTCTGCGCCAATTGCACTGTCGTGGATCGTAGTCTACTATCAAATGGTTTAGCTCTGATATACGAGCCAAAATTCTAAGCAACCTTAATGTTCATTAACTCCTAAGTTTGAGAGAGAAAAAAAACAGTACAAAACTCTTAATTAAAGATTAAAGTTATTCTTGGAGCTTTTTTTTTTCATTGTGGAATTACTTAATTTGGTAACAACATATTAAGACCAACGTGGCTTCAATTAAATCGCCTAAAATATAATATGTTCAACTTTCTAGAACCCATGCTAGAAAGCTCTACACATAAATTTATGTACCAGTTATAAAAGTGATTTTTGAATAAAGTCTAACTTTATACTATCTGGTTCTGAATCCAGTCTAATATGTAGTGATGTAAAATAGTATAATGGTTTCAAAAACCAATTTAATGCCATAAAATTGTTTACAACCTTACATTATCTAATAATTTTGTATCTCTTTTCAACACGGCCATGCTAAGAGCTGTGAGTACCAAAAGTTTTTCTACCACTGGATACCAGTGAATTGCATTAAAAACACTTACTAAATATCAATAAGGTTTGGTTCTTTGAGAAACAGTTGAGTAGGGAAAAGTTTACCTGTGGAAAATATATTTTTCTTTCTTTTACGGATTCTTTAATGACTTTCTAGCTATTGTGACATTTGAAATAAAAAATTTCCATTCCTAATCATAATATATTCCAAAGAAGTTGAAAAGCAAATTCTACAAATTTAAAATATGAATTGAACTTACTTCCATTAAAATCCTCGAAGAATTTCAGCTGATTTTTAAAAAGAATGAAGAATGAATATATGTTAGTCATCTATATATGGAAGATTTTGGGACTCTAAACATCACTATCCAACTTATCTTTTGTTTGAAAGAAGGACAACAAAATTTGTATTAAATACTGATGAATAAAATTTTATGTGTATTCCCTTGGATTTTCCCAAGTTTAGAATAAAAGTTAAAATGAGCTTAAAACCTTGGTATGAGATTTATAGTTCTATGTTTTACTTTTAGATTCATGTTAATGTAAGCTTCAAAGCTGTGATTGAACAATGAAAGTTGCGAGAAAGCTAAAACTAATGAAAATTTGTTTGCAAAAATATAGGTGTCTTGTAGAAGGAGAAACTAAACTCTTTCTATGCAGAGGATCCATTTTTTATATACATATACATTCTCAATTATATTTTTAAATTTATAATATTTTGTCTTGAAAAGATATATATAATATTTTATTAATTTAATAATAATTTTATACAAATATTTTTATCATTGAACTTTATAGATATTTTTTTTGTTAAAAATAAATAGTATAAAGATCAACCTTTTGTTTTAAAAACCCAAGTAAAAAGGTTTATTTTATCTCTTGTCACGTATGCTAGACATTTGGACATGTATATAGTCTTATGATTAGGGGTGTCAAACGGTTTGAACCGCGAATCATCGGAACCGTTTAAATCAGAACTACGGTTTGCGGTCATGTCGGGTTGCGGTCTGCCGGTTTGTTTCTTATGCGGTCCTGCCGGTTTGTAGTCCTAATGGGTCAGTTTCGCAGTTAAACCGCCAATTCAAACCACTAGGCAAACCATTTAGGAACAGTTTATCAAAATATTTTATAATGTTATTTAAAATTAATTTGTAGGTGTTAATTGAATCTAATTTCAATAATTGAGATATGTACCATATGAACGAGTTAATTATGCTATTTGATGTATTTTAATTTAAATATGTTATCATTTTAATCGAAATTTTATAATCAAGTAATTACATTCTAAAAAAATAGTTGTAATTTGATTTTGATATGTTTGATTATATTTATGTATTTAAGATATTTTATTCAATATTAGGTAGATATTAAATAAAATATATACATCTACTTGTATTTTGATTACAACTTTCTATATTTGAAAAAATATAAAAATAAAAATTTGATTGTCTTAAACAAGATAGCGTAAACAATATAATTGTAAAATGATTTGTATATTGTTTGAACATACTAGATATTTAAGATGTTATATTTAATATTATATACATATTAAATAATATATACCTATTAGACATATAGTTGTATTCTAATTTTAAATTATTAGGTGATTCTTTAGATTCTTTCAAGCTTGAAGTGTTTATGGTTAGATGAATTATACAGTTTATTGTATTTTCGAACTATTCAATATTAGAAGTTTAAATTTAAAATTTTTAGAATTGTATAATTATATGCATAAACGTAAATAACAAAATAAAAATTGAAAGCGAAAGTGATTTAAATAACATTTAATAAAAAATAGAAGCAAAAGAAACAATTCATTACCAAACAAGTAACATAGTTGTTCAATCAAATAAAAAAGAAAAACATTACAACGATAATGATAATCAAATACAAAAAACTAAGGAGCTTCATCGTTGTTGTTGTTGTTAGGTGGCGGACCTTGCAAATGCATGTTCTCCATCATCTGTCGCATATACTCCGACTGTTCGGCTTGAGAGTTTGCAAATCGCTCATTCCATCGATCTTGTCCATGATGCCACTGCTCGTATTGACCATGCCACTGCTCATATTGACCATGCCACTGCTGGAGGTGACCAAGTTGATCATTCACCCCTACTTGCCACTGCTGTATCTGGCTAAGCTGGTCATTTACCCCCCCCCCCCCCTGCCAATTTTGAAATTCACTTTGCCATTTTGTAAAATCATCATGCCATTCCTTTTGTTGAGTATGCGCAAATTACATATAATCCATATACTGCTGATGCGAAAACTCAGCAAATTCGCGATCGGTTCGTCTTTCTTGTGGCGGTACTCTAGAAGAACCACCAATAGCATTTCGATCGAAAGGCGCCTGAGCCTGAAATCGATATTGAGTAGGTGGATTTGGCGGTTTTGTAAGACCGTTCGCAGTCCATATCTGATTCAACTCGGGTCTATGGTGGTTTCATGCTTCCAATTTCGACATCAACTCTCTATCCCAAGAGTATATTTCCTGCAAACGCAAAGAGTTTCTACCTATAGCACTAGTCAGCCTCACCTTCATCGGAGTGTACATACTCACATCAGCTCCTTTCGAAACAAGAAAGTAACTCACTATCATCCCATAAGGTAGTTTATCTGTACCACACCTCGTAGCCATATTTCGAATCATCAAGCTAGGTAAACTAATTATTCCCTGATTTCGGACGATAAAAGCAATAACAAATGTTTGAATATATGAAAGCTGCGAATCATTGTTACTAAGGGGAAGAAATATACTATTTACCAATTTCAAAGCTAATTTCCCATTAGCATCCAAATTACCCCGCATGGCTCGAAATTTACCGCTAATTTTCGGAGCATTCGCACCAGGACAAGTAAGAAGCTCTACTGCTTCTTCGTAAGACATAGGCCAATCAGCACCCCAGTTCGAAGGGCGATAAATAATGGAAGGTAATTTATTACCGGTATATATATCATGGGTTGGAACGAAAAAAAGATCTTCGAAATCAGTTTAAAAAAAACTATAGGGTTTACCATCAACCAAACAATTCATTCCTAAACCTCTACCATTTGGATCATTCTCAATTAATTGTGCGGTGGCATAAAACTTGCGTACTAGTTCTAGATACCAATCACATTTGAATCTAGCTAGTGTCATCCAACTTAGGTCATTAGTAGGTTCAATAAGTTTGAATTTTTTTTGCATACCCTCTACTTGGATCAGTTCATCGTAGTCCAAATACATACCCGACCAAATTTTGGTTACACCTCGTCCTCCTTTCGGATTATGGATGCGAAGCTCCCCTTCGCCACGATGTTTGATAGTCGCGCTGTTCCTTACCTCCATCTCTTCATACAGCAAATCTTCGATCTCTCTCATTTGTCTCGAGGTTGATTCAACTCCTCCACCTTGACGGGCTTGCTTTGATATTTTCGAAGACATTTAGCGAAACCTGAAATTTAAAATAGTGTTTGAAAATTATAAAAATAATTTATAGAAGTGTAGTGGAGAAGAGATAGATTTGTAGTAGAGAAGGGATAGGTTTGTACTGGGGAAGAGATAGATTTGTATTGGATAAGAGATGGATTTGTAGTGGAAAAGAGAAATATTTGTAGTGGAGAAGAAATAGATTTGTAGTGGAGAAGAGATAGATTTGAGGTTGTGTGAAAAATAGAATAGGAAGTAGGTAGTATTTATATGAATTTTTTTTTTCATATAGCCGTTAGATGACGTCATGGATGACGTCATCGTGCGGACCATCCGGCCAGGCGTGCTGATGGTCCGCACATTCGAAATGGTAACGGCTAGTTGAATTCAACTAGCCGTTGAGGTCCGAGGCATCCGGATCGATATCCGGATGGTCCGAATTCTCTGTCCGGGCGTCCGGACATTTCGTCTGGATACCCCGGACCGTGTGTGCGGATCATCCGGACATTGGTCTGGATGGTCCGGAAATTTTTTTTTTCGTTTTTTTTTGGGTCTCCCCTATAAATAGAGGAGACCCAACTCAATACTCACACCTCTCAAACAACTCTCTACTTCTCTCTAAATCTATCTACTTGTTCGAAAAATTCTAGAAAACTATAATTACTTATTTTACATATTCTACTTCTACTTTCGAAATTGTTTGATTTTTGTTTTTCCGCAAATTGTTTCTTAGTTGTTATTAGTCTAAATTTAGTTGTTCTATCTTGTTATTAGTCTAAATTTAGATTTTATTATTTGCAATATTAATTAGTTCCCATTAGTATTTTATTGCATATTTAAAAAAAATTGTTATTAGTTTTGAAATGAATTCAAAACGTAGAAATACTGGGGTAAACCCACCCTCTAATGTGGATCTTAATACCATAGATGAATTTTCTACAGACTTCCCTCACGTTGACACATTCTCCTCCCACGAAAGTGGTGGTGGAAGTACTAGTGGTGGGTCGAGATCGCGTAAGAAAACATCTTGGATTTGGAAACACTATACTCCATAAGAAGATGGTTATTCTAGTATTTGTAACGTGTGCAAAAAATGTTATCTTCACGTAAGTGGAAATAGAAATATGGGCACTAGCACTATGGTAAAACATTTATTGAAACATCAAGTATATGATCCTACAAAACCTAACCAAAATAATGTTTGCATGAACCCTCAAACAGGTCTTCCTTTTAAGTTTAACCACGATACGTATAGGGAAGAAACAATGATTTATGTCGTCGGTAGTTTACAACCATTTAGTTTTGGGGATTCTTGGAGGTACGAAAATTGGATGCAAGCTGGGGTAAACCCACAGGCAAAACGCATTCCACGTAGCTCTTTGCGATCGCTAGCCTTTAAATATTATTTAAAAAGAAAAAAGGGCATTATTCAAACTATGCTGACTTTGCCATGGAATGTTTCGATTACTAGTGACATGGCTACTTTTACTGATTTTGATATGGTATGTGTTACCCTTCATTGGATGGATGCCGAATGGGTCCTCCAAAAGAGAATTATATGGTTTGAATCAATTGGGAAGCATAACGCACAATTAATTAGGGAGAGTATGATTGAATGCATGAATGTTTATGGCATTAAAAACAAGATTATGTCTATTTCGTTGGATAATGCAGCTTCTAATATTAATGCTATAAAATTGCTTATAAAAGATTGCAATCCCCCTTTTCCAAAATTGTTTCACACCAAATGTTTATGCCACGTACTTCAATTAATTGCGAAAGACAGAATACGTAAGGTTATAGGTGATTGTATTGCCCCTATAAAAAATGGGATCCTATTTTGCTCGACATCCGCTGCTAAAGAAGAGCTTTTAAATCACTTGTTACTTCAAATGGGAAAAAATATAAGAAACTTATATTAGATGTCGAAACTAGATGGAATTCTACTTACACAATGCTTGCACGTGCGCATGTTTTTAAAGAAGAGATTATGACGCTTTATAATGCATCTTATCCTGAAACACCAATTGAAAACGAACATTGGAAATATTGTGCACACATGTTAAGATTTTTAAAACTTTTTAAAGAAAACACTCTAACCTTTTCTTCACAAAATCAATCTAATGCTCATTTGACCCTTTTCACGATTACTGATCTTGCCATGCATATGAATGAATTTAGATCAAATTATGTATGCGTAGACATGGTGCCCGAAATGGAATATAAGTTCACAAAGTATTTTCATCCAATCCCTGATAGTTATTCATTTGCTTGCGATCCTTCCGGTTTGCAGTCCTAATGGGCCAGTTTCGCAGTTAAACCGCCAGTTCATAAACAGATTGTCAAGTTTGAACCGCGGTTCCTGAACTATTTACCACCCCTACTTATGGTCATGGCCATGAACAAAAAAGAAAGTCATAAACTTTACTAATTTAAAAATCTGAAGGAGGCTTAGATTAGCCTTCTTTAACCATTAAAAAAGTAACGATGTTTTTTTTTTCATCCTACACCTCTCAAATACAACAGTTGCATAATAATTTGATAGCTACAATAATAATGAATTGTTTTTCAATTTATTTGTTTATAGAAATTGGTTTTATAAAATGTTTTGGCTTGAAATATGTATATGTATATATATACAGTCTAGTATGTATATATATATATATACAGTCCAGTAGTAATATTGTTTAGAGATGGCACTGCACCATACCCTACTACTACAAAACGATTTTTGAAACGGATGTAACATTACATGTTTATGTAATAAGAGATATAGCGAATTTCAAACTCATAGACAATTTTGAAATTAAATAAAAAATAATTTATATATTCTTCAAGCCAATACATTTTATTAAATCAATACATTTTATAAACAAATACATTGAAAAAACAAAAAGTATATATAATTTAATAAACCAAAATAATAATAATAATAAATAACATTAAAGAAATATAAATATTAAAATATGAAAAGGGTACACAAAGAAAAACTTTTAAAATATTATTATGAATAGAAAAAAAAACAAGAGTGATATACTAATTAAAAAAATATTATCTTAATTGTAAACTATGTATAAAATGTTATAGAAGA
This sequence comes from Limnanthes douglasii subsp. nivea, assembly GCA_036936605.1. Lineage (NCBI taxonomy): Eukaryota > Viridiplantae > Streptophyta > Magnoliopsida > Brassicales > Limnanthaceae > Limnanthes > Limnanthes douglasii. The sequence continues at coordinate 304,099,060 of JAUPFV010000002.1, read as the reverse complement.
TAATATATTAATATAAAATCATTGAAAATCTAATCAACCATGTTCCAAATATAAAAGAACCATTCTATCAGTATTATCATTATCAAACTATTTTTTCTAGTCTAATTTATTCTTTTTTCTTAAAGATTCAAACAGTTGTAAACATCGATCTTTAACAACGGAATATTATATAAAAACCAGGTATATATACATATTCAACAAATAACATATTTGTTTTGAAACTCAAGTATTATCTGACATATTCTATTCAGTGAAAATCATTTTAAGTAGTCTGAATTTAATATATGGGTTATATAAGTTGTGTGTTCAACTATATGACTGAATGTATTAAGATATACGTAAGTCTAAACTTTATTATTCCTGTTTATATTGGTCTAGGTTGTATTTGTATATATGGGGTTAAGAAATAAATGATAAACACAAAAAAAAATAGTTTTGAAAAATTGAGAATTTGTTATTTATTAAATAATGTTGTGTGCAACCAGAGTGAAAAGGTTTGATGGAAAAACAAGCTATGTTGTTTTTATTAAATTTTGAACAACCTGTTCAGGATATCTAAGGTTTTAACCTGATCGGTTGGATTTTGATTTACTGCTACGGTTAGAGAGAAATCATTGCCGGAACAGTGAAGTATTTTGGTGATATTCTTCATTTTTCATTATCTTCTTATTAGTTTATTACGCTTGAACTTATTGTTTGGTTGTAGATTTTTATTAGATTGAATTAGATATACTTGTACTTCAACTTATCATTATAAAAAAAGTTGTTTAGATGGACTCCTCAAAACTCCCGTATTTCTTTTTACTCTTCACATCAAAGGGCTTTTTCCACGTAAAATACATCTTGTATGTTAATTTATTTTATCGTTAATTATTTCTTCGTGATTAGTTTTGTGGTTTATTTGGTCAACTAATTGGTGAACTGTTAATGGTGAATTGAGCTTGTTTATTCCGTTGATTGTTTTGAAGTTGTTCTTGTGGGTGTTTGATATACTAATATTCTGATCCTACATTTTGTATCAAAGCTTGTGATTTTTTTATTTAGCCATTGAATATGGAGTAAAATAATGGTAACCCCGTGATAAAGTTGACATCATCCAATTATTATGTTTGGAAACCGATGATGGAAGGTTTGCTATATTGCAAATATTTATTTGATCTGATTAAGCCAATTAAAGATGGTGTTGGTAACTCTAATAAACTTGTAAAACCGCAAGATAAGTAAGACAAACTTGAAAAAGTTGAATAATAACTTTAAGGACTATTAGACAATAGGTTGATATTAGTATCTGCAACCATGTTTTTCAAAATTCAGACTCGTATGATATTTGGAAGAAATTGGAAAGTATTTATGAAAGGGTGCCTGCTCACAACAAAGCTTTTTTATATTAAAAAATTGTTAATTTAAAATTTAAAATTATGAAGTAAATTTTTTAGCATCTTATTAATTTCAACGATGTTATTAACAAGTTTACTATTATAAATATTGCTCGTGACAATGAGTTGCAACCTTTGTTCTTATAGTTCTTTATTAGACATTTGGGAGACCTTGGTTGTGACTATTAGTAACTTTGCTTTAGATAGTGTCTTACCTTTGGATGTTATCAAAGAAATCATGTTAAATGAAGATATTAGAAGAAAACATGTGAGATTTGAAAATGTATAAGTTCCTGTCATTGAGAATAGGGGAAAGAAGCAAGAGTAAATGTCCTAAATTTTATGGTAACTCAAAGAGAAGATCCAAGTCCATAGATTGGAAATAGACTAGGGTATGTTACTATTACAACAAGCTTGGTTGTATACAAAAGTATTGTTATCGATAGAAGAAATAAAAAAGGTAACACATCAGATTCACATAATGAGCGTGATAATAAAAATACAACAGTTACTGCTTCTACTTGTAATGGTGATGCATCATTTATTTGTGCTATTAGTGAGTGTAATCGTGTTAGTAATTCAAATTCATAATGGCTTGTATATACAAGTGCTTCATATCATTGTGTATGTAATAAGAAATATATTTTGAATTGCAAAAGTTGAGGTTTTGGTATTATCAAAATTGGAAACCAGAACTTAACTAACATTATTGGGTTGTGTAATATTCGTGTGAAAACATGCGTTCGGTACATACTTACAGTGAAGGATGTAGTGTCATAATCCAGATCTACGTTTTAAAATTTTTGTCTGTAAATGTCCTTGCTAAAGAAGGTTTTTGTCCAATCTTTGGTGATGGTAAGTGGAAAATGTCCAACGGTTCGATGATAGTTGCTCGAGGTGATTTGTGTTGCTCTTTGCATAAAACATATTAGGGTAAATGTTCGAGTGACCTGGATGTAGCTGAGAAAAATAATTCTCCTAACTTGTGGCATTGAAGACTAGGATGCATGAGTGATAAGAATATGAAAACATTGGTAGGTAAGTCAGTTATTCATATTGGTGAAGCTATTGGTATTGACCTTTGTGAATATTGTTTGGCATGAAAGTAATATAGAGCATTGTCTTCAAAGAGGTTCACTATAAGGCAAGGAAAATTGGAGTGAGTACACTCTGATCTAGATGTTAAATCTACTGGTGATAAAAAGTATTTTATTACATTTATTAAAGATTCTACAAGGAAACCTTGGGTATACATGTTGCAGACAAAAAATTAAGTGTTTGATTTTTTCAAAAAATTCATGACATAGTAGAAAGGGAGACATAGAGAAATTTAAACGTCTTAGATCTGAATATAATGGTGAGTATATTTCAATAATTTCAACGGTTATAACTCACATAATGAAATTTAACATGAGAGGACAACACCGGGTGCACCACAATATAATGGAGGTTTATAGAGAATGAATCGAAACATTGTAGAAAATGTAAGATGTATGCAAGAAATGTCTAAGTTTCCTAAGACATGTTGGACCAGAGGAGTTAAGTGTGTTTTGTATTTGATCAATAAAATTATATTAATAAATCTTTCTTTGATATTCTTAAAAGAATATGGAAACGGAACGATCGTACATATTTTCGTATTAGAGTTTTGGGGTGCAAGACATACATGCATGTTCCAAATAAAGAGATACCCAAACTTGAATTGAAAATTTATCTTTGTGTTGTTGTTGGACATGGTGAGGGATTCAGACTCGATGATCCTAACAATAAAAAAGTACTAAGAATGAGAGATGTGGTATTTTTTTAGCATAAAAAAGGTGCAAATCGTTTGAGTATAAGGTTTATTTCTACCTTTGATATAAATTTTAATACTACTAATGATGTTTCTTTTTTCATTATTCCTTATGTAAACCAACTAACAAATGATAATGTTAAGTTAGTTTTCAATGATATCGATGATATTCTATCGGGTCATGATTTACAAGATTATGTTGATCATGATGATTCTAATAAGACATCATCTGAGGAATAAATTCATGATGAAAAAGTTCATGATCAAGGGGGGCAACGTACCCCGCATATGGAGGATGCACATGTTTGAGGGTTACCTAGAGATATAAAACCTTCAATAACGTATCCAAACTCGAAGTTTATTCTAGTTACAAATAAGAATAGTGTGTACATTGTGACTAAGGTCATTCTCGGAAGCAAGGTTGAGCTTTATAGTAAGCTCACGGTATGGGGTTCAAGTTATCATCTCATGATCGCATCTTCACTTTTCTGTATCTTCTTGTTAGTTTATTATGCTTGCAATTTTTCGTGAGTTATAGATCTATATTTGAGAACTATGGATATATGTATACCATCAACTTGTCATAATAATATAATTTTTTAGAATGGACTCCTCATAAGTCTCGTGGTTTTTAATCTTCACATGGAAGTGGTTTTTCCACGTAAAATAAATCTTATGTGTTGATTTATTTTATTATTGATTATTTTTCCTTGATTAGGTTTGTGGTTTATTTGGTTAACTAATTGGTGAATCATTGATGGTGAATTGAGTTTCTTGTTTACTAGTTAATTATCTTAAAGTTTATCTTATGGGTGGTTGATATACTACTATTTGGGTCCTAATGAAGACGGGCAGCTCGAGAATTATCAAGAAGTGTTATCTTATGAGGAGAAAACCCTTTGGGTTTATTCTATGAAGCAACAAATGAATTTCTTGAAGAAAAAAATGAAATTTACGAGCTAGTGAAACCTCCTAACGGAAAGAAAATCGTGAAAAATAAATGAATTTTCAAAAATAAGAGAGATAATGGAAAGATCATCAAGCAAAAAGCTAAATTGGTAGTAAAAGAATGCAATCAAAAGAAAGACATTGATTCTGAGAAGATCTTCTGTCATGTTGTCAATATTACTTGTATCAAAATTGTGTTGGGTTAAATTACAAGTCTTAATCTTTTATGGGACAGCTTGATAATAAAATCACATTTTTACATGGTGACTTGCGTGAAGAAATCTACATAGAAAAACCTGAAGGTTTTGAAGAAAAAGGAAAACTTTGTTTGTAAGCTGAAGAAAATATTGTACAGGTTTAAATAGGCACCAAGATAGTAGTATTGGAAATTTGATTCGTTTATCAACCACCCATATAGTAGTATATCAATCAGCCGCAAGATCAACTTCAAGAAAATCAACCAAATAAATAAAAAACTCAATTTCACCATCAACGATTCACCAATTAGCTAAGAAGATAAACCACAATCCTAATCACAAAAAAAATATCAACGGTAAAATAAATCAACACATGAGATTTATTTTATATGGAAAACCCCCTTCGATTTGAAGAGTAAAAATCACAAACTCATCACCCTAAACACTACTATTACTATAATAAGTTGAGGTATACGTATATCCAAACCAACCATAAATAAATCTACAGCACACCAACAATTTAAAACATAAAAAATAACAAAAAGTGAATGAAAAGTGACAAATATCACCAAAATAATTAATTGTTAGGAAAGTGATTTTTCCCAAATTATATCACCAAATCACAATTTAACCAGGAAAATTGAAGTCTTAGATGTCTCAAACATGTTTTCAAATAAATCTAATATTGTTTGCTTCTCGGTCATAATTTTGTATTGTAAATGAAACTTTTATGTGGATAGTTTCATTATGAAACATTAGTTAATGTGCATGGAAGAAGTCATAATCGGTGGAAGTGTAGTGAAGTTTTACCGATGATGATTTATCTAAATTTTTCATATGTACACATTAATTACGAAAGGTTGTTGCTTCCCAACTTCAGTCTAAACCAAATATTGGTAGTGGGTTGGGGTTTACATCAAGAGATCTTATAGAGATTATTAATTGTTCCTCGAGATTCTTTAGTTCTTGCATTAATAGCTGCATTGATGAGAGAATCAATTATCTTACAATTTATTGGGATCGAGAGAAATGTTGTATTGGGTTATCCCAAGAAATAATCCCCTCTTGATTTATGAATTGCACAACTAAATCAAGTTTGTATTGTATTATACGAATAACTGGGTATCAGCAAACAAGATTCGGTCCCAATTCTCATTTCTTCGTCTACCTTTATTTCAATAACATCTTTCCACAATGAGAAATCCAAATATATGAGTGAGGTCTGTAAAGATACCAGGATGTTTAAATACGTACTCTCTATCGTTGGCATCTCTCTCTTTGAAACCCTTCGCGAGAAAGAGGCTAATATGGAGAAGTTTAGTTTTACCGACGATGATGTTTGGCAATTATTTAGAAGGTCTCCTTTTTTGTTGATATTTTTAATTTCATAAGGTTTAAAGAAACATAACCCACATAATGACTACAATTAAGCTTCTTACACTCGTATTAGAAAAGACAATTTGATAGAACTATGAGATAGAAAATGAAAGAAAATCTCCAAGAAAAGAGTTTTTGGATCATCTATGTTTCACAATCTAGGATCTATCCTCTCTGATATTTCTTGTTTACTTCTCCTTGATTTCATTTTTGAAATCTGATTCTCATGAATATAATCAAAAAATTTGTCTTTGGAGATGAAGATTTCCCCAATCTTCAATTTGCTGCCACTAATACGTAAAATCCTACATAAAGTAAACAAACATCATGGGCAAACATGAAGGAAAAAACCTTTGTGGATATACTAAAAAAACATAGGCTTATCCCGGAATTCAAACCAAATTTTGTCATGTATAAAAATGATCATATCACCATTCAGTAGACTCAAGATGTCAAAGACAAGCTTAAACAAGAGACTAAATACACACTGATTGGTAAATGCTCACTAGGTTTACCAAAAAGAAAGCTTTTAAACTGTTTACTTGAGTCTTTGAAATTCAAAGGTGAAGTTGCATCTTTATGGGACTCCATACATGTTTTCATGGAATTTGACAGGAAATAAGATTTTAATAAACTCTGGTCCATGAATGTTTGGACAATAGGTGAATCAACGATGAGATTACTTAGGTGGACAGGAAACTTCAATCCTAAGTATGAAAATCCTTGCTCACTAGTATGGATGATATTGGAAAGATTACCTGAATATCTTTACAATGAGGATATAATCAGGGATATTGTTGGTTCAATTGTTGAACCACTGAAAATAATAGTATAAGCAAAAAACAGAGCATTCCAAAATGCATGTTATGCTAGAGTTGAGGTGGATGTTTTTTAAAACCATTCAAAATAAAGAATGGGTGGGTTTCGGAGATAATTAGGGGTGTTGGATATATATCATTTATAAGGATCTTCCAAGTTACTGTACTTTCTGTGTTCACTAAGGCCATAACTCGAAACAATGCAAGAAAGCATAGAAAATGCAATATAAATTGATCTTGAAGAGTACTAAATATGATAGTATGGTAAATGACACTGACCAAAAACAAACAGAAGCTATCATAGACAGAATTGACAAGCCAAAAATTAAGCCTATGATTATTAAACCTGATCAAAAAGCAAAGAAGGAAAGACATAATAGGAAGAATGAAGAAAATGAAAATATTTTTAAAGAAACCATATAGAAAGGAAACAACACTAGAAGCAATAAATGAAGTCAATGCATACCTGAAGTGATCAAGAAGCAAGCCATTCCCAAAGACAACCCAAGATACCTGAAGAAGAATAAATTATCGAAGTTATTTAGACGTTAGAAAAAGGCTATAGTCTATTAAACAATGAAGACTATGAGAATTTAATCTCTGGAAATGTTACACCTACTTAGAAATGCGCTAGAAGCCTTCCTTTATCTCCTAACTATAATATTGAGGACATTGAAGAAGGCTTCCATGAACTCTTAAACAGAAAGCTAAAGGAAGCCTGAAAGAAGAAGAAGAAGGAAAATAACATTAAAAAATCTTTGACTTTCTGAAAGATCAACAAATCTAGCTCACCACGCCATCAAGATTTTTAAAGATCCTTAGCTGGAATATAAGGGGCGTCAACAATAATTGTTCTATTAGAAGGCTAAATTTTATCATGATTAAAGAGAATATGAATCTGATTTCATTCAAGAGCCTTTAGCTAAACTAATAAAATTAAAAGAATTGCAAATAAGTTGAATATCAAAAACGTTTTTACAAATATTTCTACAAAAAAAATGGTGTCTTTGGAAGGATGATATAATTATCAAGACTGTTTTAGGTCACAATCAATGCCTTCATTTAGAAGCTTTATTTTCTAGTTTACCTAATCGTATATTGCTAACATGTGTTTATGTTAAATGTCAGAGAAATAAAAGAATGGACCTATGGAATCAGGTGAGGATTATTTCTATAACAACTAAGGAATATATGGTATATGGTGATTTCAATGTCATCACTGATCCTAATGAGCAGGTAGGATGCTCAGATATTTTATTAAATAATATCGAATACTTTAAGGATGCTATTAAAGACAGTGATTTAGAAGATGCATGTTTTGCTGGCTCAAAGTATACATGGAACAAGGGCTCTAGATGGAAGAGACTGGATAGATCCTTATATAATTCCTCCTATTCCAGACTCTTTACTAATACTCAGGTTTTTCACATGGCATAATGTGTTCTGACCATGCTCTTTATTGTATTCTCATTTACCAATGAAAAAGAAATTTTAAAAACAGTTTCAAGTTCTTAAATATATGGGCTATGGATGAATCTTTTCTTAGTTTTTTTTATAATAACTGGAACTAGGATATGGAAGGAAATAACCTTTACATCTTCTGGCATAAATTAAAGAGACTAAAAAGGGTCTTAAATAAATGGAATATTAACAGTTTTGGTAATATCTTCGAAAATGTGAAGGTTTATGAAGAAAAAGTTAAAAGGATTGAAGATCTAAATTCTATCAACTATAATGAGGAAACTACGGATAAACTTTCTAAAGCTACTGGAAATTTTCTTCAAGATTTGAGAATGGAGGAGGAATATTGGCATCAGAAGTATTACAGCTCATGGTCAAAGAAATGAGATAGGAATACTAAAGTTTATCATGCTAATGTCAACAAAAAGAGAAAAAAAAATAACACCATTAAAAGCATTAAAGATGAAGACAAATGGATCTTAAATTCAGAGGATATTGGCACATCTACTATTGTATATTTCAAAAACATTCTTGTCGTTCAATCATATAAGAACTGTAAAGATTAAAATTTGAAATTGGAGGACAACAATTTCAACAGTATTCCTAAATTAATCACTAAGGAAGATGATGACTTATTGCTGCAACTTCCATCTGAAGAAGAAATTCCTGGAGGTTATCAACAATAACAATCTATCAAGTGCTTCTGGAATAGATGACTTCAATGGATTTTTCTTCAAAACCTGCTGGAATATCATAAAAACATATCTTACAAATGTTATGATTTCCTTTATAATGGGGCACAGAATTCCCAAAGGTCTTTTAGCTACATGCATGTGCTTAATACCCAAATCAAACAATCGTACTTGTTGGAAAAACTACAGGCCTATAAGCCTTTGCACTATAATCAATAGAATCATGTCTAAGATAATAAATACTAGGCTATCTAAACTTCTCCCTAAAATCATCTCAAATGAGCAGGATGGTTTTGTAAAAGAAACATTTATACATGAAAACATCTTGATAGCTAAATAAATTATTTTTTATTTAAATAGAAAGCCTAAATCTGGCAATATCATTATTCATCTAGACATAAATAAGGGTTTTTATAACATGGCTCACTCTTTTATAATCAAAGTGCTTAACTCTTTCGCTTTTTCCAGGAAATTTGTAAAGCTCATAAAGAATCTAATAACATCTGTTTATGTGACTCTCTGGTCAATTGCGAACTAATGGATATTTTAACACAAAGATATGATTGAGACAATGAGATCTATAATCTCCTAGTCTCTTTATCTTTGGTGAATAAGTATTTATTATAGGTCTCAATCATCTTTTCTTATTTAATAAAAATATGCAGTTTGCATCAAGGACTGGCATCTTAGTTCCTTCCCTTGCCTTCGCAGATGACATATTAATTTTCACTAATAGAAGTCCTTCTACTTTAGAGAAACTAAGTATATTTTTTCAGTGTTACCAAGATATATCAGGGCAATAATAAACAAGAACAGGACTAAAATTATAGTTTCTAACAGAATGCAGCAAGCTATGACCAATACAATCAGTGACAATATTGGTTTTAGCACTGCCAATTTACCTACTGATTATCTGGGTATTACCCTAAATAACAACAACAATACAAGTAATTACTTACCTATCATTAACAAAATCAATAACAAAATTAAGGATTGGGAAGATAAACAGTTATCTTATGGAGGTAGATTGGTTCTTATAAATTTTGCCCTTATGCCCATTCTTTTGTATTGGATGAACAACTGTATTATACCTAAAAATATTATTAGCAAAATTGAAAAGGTCCTTAACAAATTTTTATGGGGTTCTAACTCTTATAAGATTAGCATTCATTGGTCCTCATAGGCCTCTTTATATAAACCCTTTGCTGAGGGTGGCCTGAATATCAAAAAGCTCTCTAATATTTAGGAAACTCTATCTTGTAAGTTGTGGTATAATTACAGGAAAACAAATTCCTTCTGGGCTTCCATCATGCACAATATATACTATAAGTCTGGTCATCCCCTCAAAGCTAACTACAACAACTATGGCTCTTTGAATTGGAAAGGTTGGCATCGATTAAAGATATTGATGAGCTTAACATAGGCTGGGAAATTGGGAAAGGTGATGTTGACTTTTGGCTTGACTCTTGGATGAACTTTCCTCCTCTTATTGTTCTATTTAATAGCCTAGATTTTAGCATGTTTCAAACTAACAAGGTTAATTACTACTCAAAAGATAATAGTGGGAATAAATAATTTGCAAAATTTTCTTGATGATAACAGATTAAGCTACATCACGAAGCTCAACATTAACAGCAATAAAGATGATAAGATGACTTGAAAGTTATCTAAGGATTTCACCTTTAACATGAAAGAAACATGGAATATCATAAAAACACAACACAATCAAATCTTTTTAACAGAATTCAGAACTCTATGACACCCAGGAAGTATTCATTTCTACTTCGGAAAGTCATAAAACAAATTATTCCTATTGATTCTATCCTACAAAAAAGAAACTTTAGCCTAGCTTCAAAGTGTTAGTTTTGTAATGCTAATGAAAACCCTAATCGTCTCTTTATATCGTGCCCTTTTGCTTGGAAACTTTGGACTTATTTTACAAATATTTTTAAAATCAGAATAGATACCTACATGACTATTACACATTTAACTAGAAACTGGTTTTGGGCTCCAAATAGGAAGGTTCATATAAAAATTGTTGTGTCTCCTATAATGTTCTGGATCATTTGGCACAATAGAAACAAAGTTAAATTTAAGGAGCAAAGGTTTTCTTCTATGGATACTATTAATCATGTCAAATTCAATGTTCTATAGACGATACTAATATGTTTAGGCCAAAACATTTTAATAACAACATCAAAGCAGCACAAGAAATTGGTTGCATCTCTTACAAGTTGTGAAAGAAGACCAACTTACCTAAAATTGATAGCTCTAGCTGCTGGCAGACTCAAACTGAATTCTGATGGTGCAAGCCATAGAAAGGGAGACTCTAGTGGTGCTATAATCATCCGATAAAATTCGGGTGATATAGTTATAGGTGCCACCAACCTCTGAGGTAAGCTCTCTCATTTAATGGTCAAATCTAGAGCACTATTGGATAGTCTCCTCATCTGCAAGAAAACAATTGGGTCAATGTTGATATGGAAACTGATTCTTTAGCTTTAGTCAATTTTCTTGCTTATGAAAAATATCTATGGTACTTAAGACCTCTATTAGAGAGCTGTATAAAGTTAATTTATCCATCTATGAACATATCTCACATTTACAGAAACCAAAATTGCGCAGTTGATTGGCTCGCAAAATGGACTCTGAAGTGTAAGATGCGGTTCGATTTCAATCATCTCCAAACTCCAAACAAATTAAGTGTGATAATTCTATTAGAAATTCTAGGGTTGGGTTATATTAGCAATCTCTGATTTCCACTGATGTGTTCCTTCTGAGATTCAGCAGAGTTTTCTCTAACTAATGTAGACACAAATAAGTTTAAATATTACAGATGAATTCGAAAGCAGTATGTAGAATTTGTGTCAGCCCCAATTTTGCAATCGGCTGCTCTCAAAAGGGAATTCGTTGTATAAACTAGAAGCTGATGCGATTTTCTGATCTTCTCTCTCATTGTATCTACTCAAATCAAATAAATGATCTTGGGTTTTTGAATCAGAAGTCTATATTCAGAGTTGTGGGTTTCAGTTCTAAAGGAGCACTCCGCTCCTTCCAAACCTAGCATTTTGTTGGTATTTCTCTTGAATAACAATAGAATGTAGCACCTTTATGGTATTTGGAGGGTACACCATCTTCAAGCTGATTGAAGGTCTGAAGCTGCTGCGATTGATGGTTTTAGCTGAAATCTATTTATTTGTCGATTTAGCTTATGTTTGAAGCCAATGTTTGGTTTTTTAGTTAGACTTTGATGAGATTGGGGTTTTTAGGCTAAGTGTTTTATTTTGACATTGTATACACTCCGATGTAATTTCTTTTCATGTCAAATATAACTCTTTTAGTTTAAAAAAAACACTCGTGATCCTTATTCATTCGTGTTTGATGTGCAATAATCTAGAGGTTGCGGTGAAACCTCATATGTTGGTCTCTCGCATAAAAATATTTAAAATTGGATCTTTTTTTATTAACGACACTAAAGACGCACCAAACAAAATTTTGAAAGAATTTATTACGTGTCACTCAGAAAATGTCTTTCTGGAGTAACCGAGGTCTATAATAATGCAAAGTGCATAAAACGCTAGCTGAATCTCGGAAAAAATGTCATTTTCAAACTATTTCCTTTTTAAATATTCACAAAGTGTTTATCGAAAGGATTACGTTACATTTTGAGATAAGATTATTTTTGTAATCTATGACTCCATATACATTATCTTCAATACAGGTAGAAAGACGGTTGTATTATTTTTATGGAGATAAAAAAGCAAACCTACTATACGTATATATGTTAACGGCTACTATATTTCATGGGTATAAAAAACAAAAAATAAATAGTAATGTATTTTTTCCAAAATAAATTTATTATCAATCAACAAGAAAATTAGATTATTAATTGACAGCTCTTCATTGCAAAATTAAATTTTAGTTTTCCTCTTTTGTTTTATTGTTTAGCTATCGATTCTCCTTTCTATTGATTCAAACTCTTAGTATTTTGTTTGATTTTTATTTTTATTTTTTTTATGAGGCTCTTCTTCATCAAGTATTTTGAACCAGTGAGAGGATTTTTATAAAAAAACATGAAAATAAAGAAGAAAATCAACACCAATAGATATCAACTATGACCTTGTTTTGTTTTTTATTCAAAGGTTTTTTTATTCAGTGATTCGCCATTGTCTTCTGAGTATGCTTTCAGCTTTTTCTTTATATTCTGGTTTTCAGTATCTTGAATTCCACCAAGTGAATTTATCTTTATTTGTTGTTCTTTCCTGTTGATTTGTTCATAGCGAAGATATTGATGATGTCAATGGTTTTAATAACTATTAAACTTCGATTTAAAGAATCTTTGGATGCCCGAATGATATTTGAGTCAGGTTATTATTAATTGATGAGATAATTTAATTTTATATATGTATTCAACAATGAAAATTCATGTATTGGTATTCTTTTATCAAATTGGGAATGTTACAGGCCAGCTTCCTTTTTATTTTCCTTTGTAAGTAATAGATACCAAAATTGATTTATTTATACATCTCTTTGTCTTGCTTTGATAAAGTTGAAATATTGGTCTGAGCTTCTGTTAATTCTCTATTTTTATATAACATAGTTTTAAGCTTTCAAAAAAAAGTGATAGTTTTTTTGTTGGTTAGGTGCCATTACTTTATCGAAATCTAATTTGCACATTCTTTTTAATGATTTCTTAGCCAACTAGTTAGTTGTTTGATTATATTCTCGATGAATATGATTGTTTGTCATTCCACATTTGATCTCTTTTCTACAACTATCAATAAGGATGCCATGATCCTTGGTGATTTCCTTTCGCAACCATAGCAATCAGAGAAATAAAACATATTTTTATATCAATATTGTTTTTAAGTTTCTAGCTTTGCAAATGTGTAATGCATCCAACATATCTCTACATTTAGCTAATTTGACTGATTGATTCCCATAAGCTCTACCAAAATCACAAATTATTTGTCCATTATTGTCTCTCAATATACCCCTCTAGTAGCTTCACCAATTAAGCTACTAGCTTCATCTGTATATAGTTTAAGTCTGTTTCTATTTGGAGGCTGCCACTTTAATGCAAAACATACACTAGGCTTAATGTTATGATTATAACAACCTAATTCATAAGCTAAGTTAATATCTTTTTGTCAATAATCTTTTTTTAGTAGACTGACTCTATCCAATTTTGATATCATGTTATAAATGTGTCCCATTATTGATCTAGCTGATATAGTTTGTTATTGATCATTTGATTTGTTCCTTGTATTTCAAATGGCTTTGTAAATAATAGGTAGTAGGATAGTCCTTATGTGAGTGTCCTTTTTGGTTAACTAGAACCATGTTCTTATAAAATGATATAATGCCATATTTTTTGACATATATACCTTGAATAACCCAATAAAATTCATCCAAATTTCCTAAGTCATTGTTACACTCCACAAAAAGATGTTTGAACTAATAATTTTATTGAATATTTAATTGATACTTTAAAAGATAATAAATAATTTATTTTTAGTGTCATTTTTCCAAATCAATACATTTACTAAATATTTATTATATTCCTAGTTTCATTTTCCTCACAGAATTAACACTTGGAAGCTAGAGAAAAAATTCTCATTTGAAGTAATGAATCCACGGGTACAGAACTTTTTAATAATCTTCAAAGCAATAATGAGCATTTTTAGAAGTTGAGTTGCTCCATCTTTTAAAAGATTTTACTTTTGGCACAAGACATATGGCAGTGGCAAAGATACATTAAAGAGTCTGATGATTTTGGAAAAAGACTTTTATAATAGCATAAAGATCATCATGGATAATTGGCTAATAATAGTTGAAGAGCTTTACAATAAAACCATCAATCCCAACAACACTATTTGATCTCAAGGATTTAGCAGTATTTTAAATTTTTTCATTTGAAGGTAAGGTAAGTAATCTCTCATTTTCTTGTGTTGTCACCAGTTCAGGTATAACATTTTAGATTTCTCCAAGCTTTCTTTGGTTTGGTTGAATGGTCGAATAATTTTCTAAGTGGTTGACAACAGATTGACCAATATCTGGTTGTTTATTGATCCATAATTCTACATCTAATATCCCACGAATTATGTTTTATTTTCTTCTTCTTTTTACATAGTTGTGAAAGATTTTGATATTTTTATCACTATCTTTTATCCATTCAACCCTAATTTTTTGCTTCAAATAAGCTTTCTCTCAAATAATCGAAAGTCATTGGCTTGCTTTAGCTTTTGATATCTTAATTCTATCCTCCAAACTTTGGCTAGTTTCATAACAGTTTTTCATATATTTTACTTCTTCCCCAGCCTAAACAAGAGCATCAAAAATGTTTTCGAATGTTTCTAAGCTCTAAGCTTTCAATTAATATTTTAGCCTTTTTAGTTCATTCCAGAAAATAAATATTGAATTACCACTCATCTGTTCCTTCCAACTAGTTTCTACAACCTTCAAAAAAATTGGATGCAAGGTCCACATATTTTTAAACTTGAATGATGATTCAATATGATTTGTGTCCACTAATATGTTTATACATTGTGGTGAATGATCAGATCATGTTCTAGTTAAGTGTTTTATTTTTTTTTTTTTTAAAATGCCCTAGCCAAGTTGAGTTGTATATAGCACTATCAAGCCTTTTCTATTTGCTATTATTAGACCAAGTGTATTTAGAAACTGAAAAACTCTACATCTTCTAAGTACCAATCTTGTATGAAATTATTAAATCATTCATGTTCCTCAAACACGTAGTAGAACAAGCAAGTTATTTTTATAAATTAATAACTGCATTGAAATCTCACATTAGAATCCAAGTAGTAGACTGGTTAGCAGCTTCTATAAGTTCATCCCATAGATCAAGTCTTTATTCCTTAAAACATTTAGGATATACCACAATAACTAAAAAATATTTTTCAATAGATGAATGACTGATTTTTAAGTGAATAAATTGATCATGATTGGTTACAACTTCTACTTTGAATTCTTCCTTGCAAGAAATCTAAATTTTATTTCTTATATTTGTTGCACTTAACTAAAATCCAAGCTACTCCGTAATTTTGGCTTAGTTAACTAGTGAAACCATAGGTTCTTGGATAGTAATAAAGTCTATATGTTCACTTTCTTTAATTGATTTGATCATTCTAATGGTTTTTTTGTTCCTCACTCCTCCCGCATTCTAATTAAGGATTGTGAGTGTCATTTAGATAGTTTTAAGATGGACCTAAAAGACCATTTAGATATCAATTTCTTGCTAGAACCTAGTACTTTAAGCTGCTTATTGTTTGTTTGTTTTTATTTCTTCTACCTATAACTTGTTTGAATACATTATCATGTTCTATATTCCCTATGATAGGTGTTATAGGTAGACTCTCAACTATTTTTAAAGGAGAAGAAGTAATTGTATTAAATTTTATATCATCTGAAATTATGAAAATATCTCACGGTTTCAAAGAGTTTGGTGTTCCTATGATCTCATTGCCAATGTTGGTTGAGTAATCAATAACAATCTCTATTTCTTTGTTATTTATTGCTACTTTTGAGTTTTATGATCCTTCTTTTTTATTGTTGTTACTCTCAGGGTTATTGTAATCTATTTCAGAGCTTCTTGAGGTAATGATTTTGACTCATCATTTTCAATTCTAATTGACTTCAGCTTTGGGACACAAACTTTAATTTGGTTTACGATTTCGTCTCTTGTAAAAAAAATATCAAAAAATATTATTCATAAATCTAGATTTATTCGTCTTAAATAACGAAACTAATGGTAATTTTGGAAAAAAAATCTTAGTTACGATTTAAAAGATACAAAATTAAAAAATTAAAATCATAAAAAACAAAAGGGAGAGAATATATATATGTTTGATAAATATATAAAATGGTATTTAAGATGTGATGAAAAATAACTGGACAGTAGATAGTAAATAGGAAAATTATATGGATTTATACTATAAATATGTGATAATAAAGATAGTAAGTGGAAAATAATTTTTTTTAGTTATGTATTAGTATTTTTCCGTAAATGAAACTACTTTTATTTGTAAAAAAGAGCCCAATTTTGTAACAGCTTCTTCACTTTAACCCTTAATTGCATTAGATTGAACCCTAGACTTACGAAATCAAACATCATGGAACTTTATATCTGAAAATTGAACCCTCAATTGCTTCTCTCCTGACAGTAGATCATGAGGAGGAACTTCCCGGAAATCCAGATGTCCTACTTATATTACTTTTCCAATACCTTTTATTCTCTATGGTTATCGTATTATGGCTTCTAACCTAGCTGTCTTGGTCAGTAGATCAACCGAAACTTGAGATGAGGGACTAGCCGGTAAAGATTTATTGGTTCTAAATTTAAGCCAAAGCTTGCAGGATAAAGTGTTCTGCATATCTTGAATGTTTCTTAAGTTAAGCCCACCTTCCTTTTATGGTCTACACAGATTATTCCAATTTGACCAGTGGATGTTTTTGGAGTTTTCCTTAGTTCCTCATATGAACCTATTGCATAGTTTTTTATTCCTATCACTTACTGAATTAGGCAGCATACAACATTGCATTCAGTAGAGAGGACCACTATTAGAACAAAGTGTATTAGTAGGAGTCTTCCACCAAATGATAAGTGCTTACTCTCTCATTTCAATATTATATCTCTAATTTTGAATATAAGATCATCATAATTGCTTAACTTATTATTAATATTGATATTAATACCAAGATAAGACAAAAGTAAACAACTAGTTTGAAAACCACTCAGTAAACTAAGCATATTTTCCATTAATGGAGATAAATTATTTATTACTATGACCTTTTTTATCCTTGTTAATAGTCTAGCCAGATACCTACATATAGCGAAGTAAAAATTCTATAAGTCTGTCAATATTTTTTGTTGCTCCATTAATGAAAATGATTAAGTCATCAACGAATGCTAAACATGGAATAACCATGGATCATCTAGACTTGAATACCATTTCTTTATTTAATTCAAACATTTTCTTTAAACCCTTACTCAGATACTTTTCCGCAGTTATAAAAAGGCTAGTGGATAAAGGATCCCCTTGCCTGATGCCACTAGTTGCCTTAAAGTATCCATGAGCCTCTGCATTAATTATGGTAGAGAAATAAGCTTGAGTAATTGAGCTCTTAATTTTGTCTAGCTAGGGTTTACTAAATCCAAACTTTTCAATTATATCTAGGATGAACTTGTAATTTAATCTATCAAATGTCTTAGACATGTCAACCTTGATCATGATGTTATCTCCCTTGACTTTTTTTATTCAATAAAAAGTTCTTTAGCTAAAAAAAATGTTGTCATAAATATTCCTTTCATGAACAAATCCATAATGTTCCTATAATATAATTCTAGGAAGAATCTTAGCTAACATATTGTCGAATATTTCTGAGATTATTCTGTTTAGTAATATATATAGACTTATTGGTCTATACTCATTCCAAGTTTGAGGGTTACCCGTCTTGAGGATGAGGAAAATAATGGTAGTTATAATACCAATGGGAGCATCTTGACTTTAGAAGAAACTCCAAATTGTATCATATAGATATTTTTTTATTATGTACCGGCAATACCGATACAAAATCCATTAAATCCATCTTTAATGGATAATCATGGTGGTATGTCCACAAATTTTGATACAATATTTTGCTAGATAGGGGTTTCTTCTAATAAAAAAAATTGGGAGCCACCTCCTGGATTTTAAACTCCCAATGTATCATGGTGATAAAAGATGTTCACAAAATGGATTAGAAGAAACCCCTATCATTGGGACTTTGATACAATATTTTGCCGGTACATATAGTACAAAATTGTTATAATACCAATGGGAGCATCTGCTCAACATTTGCTAGATAATCATGGTGGTATGTCCACAAATTTTGAAACTTAAATGAGGATCTAATATTCATATGACCATCTTTAACAGTTATACATATAAGAGTACGATCAGAACAAGTTATGGAAATGTTCCTAACACTTGTTTCCTTAAAGTAATTAGCCCATAAATAATTAAACAATACCCGATCCAATCTATTCCACTTTCTGTGATTGTTCCAAGTGAATTTGGTACCAATATAACTAGCATCTCCTAATGAACACTTCAATACTTCTCAGACATAAAGATGTACATTAAAGATGTTCATGTCCAGAGATGACACTAAAACAGCGTCGGTCTGGTGATTTATAAGGTCTAAGGCATTTTTAAAAAATGGGGCCCTGCGAAATATTTTAGAAATTAACAAAATAATTTTTTTTGTCAAACCAACAAAATAAAATTATGAGTATTTTACAACCCATAAAAAAGACAAATTTTATTTCTGGAAAACAAGTCTTCTAGCTTTTCTTTGACATGTCTTGAAACATCAGTGACATTTTTTATACACATGACAAATTCCGGTGACTAACCAAGGTTCTTAGCCTCACTACTATTATTAATGTATTAGTAATTTACTCTAAATATATATTTTTTATTAATTTATAATATATAAATATATAAAATTTCTATGAATAAGATCTTCTTCTTTTTTTAATAAATACAATCAGTACATTTTTGTGGCACTCTTAGTCTCGTGTCATCTCATTAATAGTTTACTAAAAAAATAATGGGTTTATTAAAATTTAATTTGTATGTGTTACTTTAGTCAAATAAAATAAATTAAGATATGTATATGATAAACAAAATATTTAAAATATTTATTTGATAGGTTTTGTAATTTTATATATATACTATAAATAGTTTATTATATCTTTCCACTAATAGTTTATTAGATCTTTCAGCAATATATTTAAACTATATCTTTAAAGTTATTGGAATCTTTAGATCTTTCAACTATTAGATATTTTACATACTTTATATTTGATCTTTCAACTATTGGTTATTAAATCTTTCAACTATATCTAAAAACCATATAGTTAAAGTTTTTGGAATTTCATATCTTTAAATCTTTCAACTATTAGATATTTTAAATGATTTAATTAGATCTTTTAATTAATAATTTATTAGAACTTTCAACTATATCTTTAGATATTTTAAATTGTCTATTAGATCTAGTATTTTATTATATCTTTTAACTATATCCTTAAAGTTGTTGGAATGTGATATACTTATACAACAATTTTAAATTGTTGGAATGTGATATACGTATACAACAATTTTAAATTGTTTAAATGGGCTATCATTATACATATATATAACTTGTACTATTGTAAATAACAAAATAAAATAAAATATAAATTTAATTAATAACAAAAAAGATTAATATCCATATACATAAATTCAAAAAATAGATTAATTGGATAAATAATAATGATGTTTAATATGATAAAATATAAAGACATAACCAAATTTTTTGAAAAATGTTTAAACTGATGTGGATCTGATTCATCCGAACGGGATATTCCACGAGTAAGCTACTTGCTAATGACTAAGCTGCTTGCTAAAAACCTTTTTACAATTTGAACTTGGGCTCATAACCCACAAAGTTTAGACACGGATCCAAAACCCGACCCATAAGGCCCATGGGTCATAAAACAAGTATAAATACCCCAATCAACTTCATTTAAGGGGTTAGACTTTTTCTAAACACATTTAATACTAGCACATACCTCTTTTCTCTCACTACCTCACACAAAACATTAAATACAATACTCACATTACCAAAACTACCCTCATATTACCCAAACTACCCTCACATCACAAATTTGTCACACCAAATTATCAACCACAGTAGGAGAAGACGGTGCCTGAATACCAAATTCAAAATCAGCAAGATAAAAAGCCATTCGGATGTCATCTAAGCAGATGGATCCCAATGTATAAGATGTCCCTTCTCATCCGAACGATGAGGGGCCAAGGGACATGAATGAGCACACAGTCGTATCCCATGTCAATAGTAATACGGCTGACAATCAGTTCTTGCAAGATGAGAATAATCAGCTAAATGCTGAATTGGAAGCATTGAAGGCTCAGAGACAGCCAGCCAATAGTGTGAAAGAAAAGAATGGTGCATCTGAACCACACCCAAACTATGAACCCGGTGAGAACGAGCAATCAATTAAAACTAGAGTGAGCTCTAAAAAACTCATCAGTCCAAACGACCAGTAAGTACAACGTCGGATTCCTCTTATAGCTCTTCGGAGGATGTAAAAGTTGAAGAGTGAATTTCATCTAGTAATGAATAAACCAAATGAAGAAGAAAGTGAGGCTGTCCAAGAGACATTCTAGAAAGAGATATATAAGGCATATAATTAAGAAGCTTCGACAAGTTGATCATATGCTAATAGACCCATTTTCTTGTCAGACCGAATCAGGTATATTTGTTACCTCTAATGAGGATTCGGTGTTCAGTTGAAATCATAATTGGGGGCAGTCACCCTTTTCTTCCAAAATCTTATCTGGGCATCTTCGGAAGAAGTTTGATAGCTCAAAGATGGAACAGTATGATGGGAGTAGAGACCCGAATAATAATCTTGAGTAGTTCAAAAACTTTAGGATGAGCTTTGATGATGATAACAAACTGCTTTGTCGAGCCTTTTCTCACACTTTTAAGGGGGTTGATCTCAAATGGTATAATAGTATCCCTCAATGGTCCATTGGAAATTTTGACATGTTCTGGGTTACCTTTCAAAGGCAATTTGTTGGAACCAAAGAAGTAAAGAGAAATGGTGAAACCATTATCTATTGTTCTCAGGAACCTAATGAGTCCTTAAAGGATTATGTGAGCATATTTGTAAATACAAAGAATGGGCTAGCTAATATTTTCGAATAGGTAGTCATCGCCTCTTTAAGGCAAGGATTGAATCCAGAAAATTTGGCTGATTCAGTAACCAGGAAGAAAGCAATGACTTTTTGGGGTTTATTAAACCAGGTTGGAAAGCAAATTACTGTTGAGGAAACCAAGAAATCCAGAGTTCCTCGATAGAACAAGGCAATTGTTGTTGCACCGACTTCACAACAAATAACACAGTCCGGATACAAGGCTAAAGAGTCCGGATAGGATTCCCATAAATCCAGAGAGAGTCATTCCGGTTAGAGCTCCCAAGGGAAATGTAAAAGGGGATCATGGGTCCAGGCTGAATAGTTTGCTGAACTAGGGGAAAGTGTAGTAACCATTTATAGCAAAACTAGACGAAGTACATTTGAGAGCCCCTGCACCGTTGCATATTGGGCATGATCATAATGATATTGGGCATGACATTAATGATTGCATATCACTGAGGCAAGAAGTGCAAAACCTTATTGAAAGAGGAAAACTAAGGAATTTTGTGAAGAAACAAGGGGGAAGCAGGCCAGATGGTAGTAAAACTCTTACGTTAGCTGCTCCTAGGGCTTCCAGACATGAAAATACGATGGTTATTACTGAAATATTTGATGTGGACACTGAATACCTTAATTTGGATCAACATCAAAATCGAGTAGGTGTCGTAGTGGAAGAAACTACTTGGGTTTTCAAACTGGTGCAGTTCTTTGAGTCATTAATCATATTTAGAGGAGATACTATGGCAGCCACTTTAACTAGTTCAAAAAAGAGGCATGTTACTAGTTTGGCCAATCGAGTGGAAGGGAAGATATCTACACATCTTTACCAAGGCCTATTTCCATTCATAGTGTTTGATAAAGATAATTTGAGGGATATTGCGGGGCCATGTGAAGATGCTGTGGTAATTTGGGCATCAATAGGGAGAAATAATATCTGAAGGATCCTTATTGATACTGGTAGCTCTGTAAATATACTATTAAAAGTAAATGAAAATCCTTATGTCATTCAACGCTCGAATAGAACCATAGTAGGATTCACTGGCAGTTCAGCAGATGTGATTGGTGAATTCGAAGAGGAAGTGTTGTTGGGGAAATGACCATTTAGAAAGATGGTAAGAGTCCTATTTGTGGTAGTTGATTGTCCTACATGCTACAATGCAATATTCGAGATATCTTGGCTATCAAGGATGCATGTTGTAGCATCCACTATACATCAATATTTGAAATATGTTGTTGGAGGTCAAGTAGGTGTCGTCTGAAGCAGTCAGAAAGTTATCAGAGAATATTACGCCACTGCTTTTGCCTAGAAAACTTTAAGGGCAGCTAAGGAGGATGAAGAATAGCAGTTATTGGATCCATCTATCTATCTTAATGAGATAGATGATCTAAGGGAGACTTCTAGTGCCATGATCTCTATTGAAGAAGTTGAAACTTGTTCCATCGAATAGGGTAAAAGTGTTAGGATTGGTATTAAGTTGTCTTTGGATTTGAGAGAAAGATTGTTGTCATTCTTGTCAAAATATTTGCATATCTTTGCATGGAATAATTCGGATATAACTGGAGTCCAAGTTGAGGTAATAAGTCACAAGCTATCTGTATGATCTGATGCAGGCCTTGTAGTTCAAAAAGAAGATCTTTTTCAAAATAAAAAACGGATGTGATAGTACAAAAGGTGGATAGGTTGACCAAAATAGGCCACATTAAAGAGTCTTATTATCCTTTTGGACAGTAAATCCTATTTTGGTCAAGAAAAAGAATGGCAAATGGCGTATGTGTATAGATTTCACTGACTTGAATAGTGCGTATCCTCAAGACTTGTTTCCAGTCCCTCGGATAGATCAGCTGGTAGATTCTACATCTGGCAACACGCTCTTGTCGTTTATGGATGCTTTTTCGGGCTATAATTAGATCCAAGTAGATCCAAATGATCAAGATCACACCACTTTCATCACTGATATGGGGCTCAATTGCTACAAAGTTATGCCCTTCGGATTAAAAAAATGTTGGGGCCACTTACCAAAGGTTGTGAATAAAACATTTGCAAATCAGATTGGCAAGAATATGGAGGTATATATAGACGATATGATGGTAAAGAGCCTTGAAGAAGATGAGCACATAGCCGATCTTCAAGAAATTTTTTCTTGTTTAGAAGTTATAAATCTAAAGTTGAATTAGGAGAAGTGCATATTTGGAGTCCGCTCCAGAAAAAAAATTAGGATATGTAATAAGTGATAAAAGGAATTCAGCTTGATCCTGATCAACTCAATTCTTTGTTAGCCATGGATCCTCCTCGGAACACTAAAGAGATACAAAGATTAATTGGTTGTCTAGGTGTCTTGAATAGGTTTATTTGCAGATCCTCAAATAAGTGTGCTCAGTTCTTTCAAGTTTTAAATAATGCTAAGGATTTTGATTGGTCTCCGGAATGAGACCAAGATTTTCTTGAGATTATGAAGTATCTGTCTTCACCAATAACATTGTTCAAACCAGTTCCGGGGGAGAAACTTTACATGTATCTGGTTGTATCTGAGTATGTTGTGATTGCAGTCTTAGTTAGAGAGATGTATAATATTCTCGTCTGGTCTATTACATAAGCAAGATTTTACTGGAGGCAGAGAAAATATATTTAAAGTTAGAAAATTTCGCTTTGGCCTTAGTAATAACTGCTAGAAAGATGAGACCCTACTTTCAAGCTCATTCTATTATTGTCCAACATCATATCCCTTGAAGAATGTTTTGCAGAAGGCTGATGTACTCAAATAGAATAACCAATGGTCAGTTGAGCTAGGTGATTATGATATTGATTTTACTCATCAAACTGCTATCAAAGCCTAAGCTGTGGCTGATTTCTTGGTAGAATTTCATGCAAAAAGACCCCATGAACAAGAACAAAGCGGCCAAGGAAAAAAAGAATGGGTGGTATGCACAGATGGTGAATCAAGTACCATGGGTTGTGGGGATGGAATTTGTTTTACTTCTCCTTATGGTGACACGATGTATCAGCTTATACGCTTTGACTTTTGGGCATCTAATAATGAATCAGAATATGAGGCAGCCATTGCTGGTCTTCGCTTAGCATTAATATGTGAGGCAAAAAGGGTTAAGTTGATAAGTGACTCTCAACTACTGATTCATCAGGCTCAAGGTCAGTTTGAAGCCTAGAAAGAACAGTTAATACTATACTTAACGGTGTTGAAAGAAGTGGTGCGAATTTTAAGAACGTTCAATATGAGCATGTTCCTAGATCAAAGAATACTATGGCAGATTCTTTAGTTGCCATAGCTTATTCGGAGGCTTATCCATGGATTCTGGTACAAGAGTGCCCTTTAATAAATTTGAATGAAGAAGCTACGAAGAAAGAGTAAAAGAGCATGAGTATACAAGCCATGCAACCACAAGATTAGAGGTATGAAATTTTGCAGTTTTTATCTGATGGGATTTTGCCTCCAGATAAAGCTTTAGCAAAGAAGATTAAATACAAGACTAGTGGTTTTCTAATTTTGGGGGAGGTTATTTACAAGAAGTCCTTCAGTAGACCTTTTTTGCATTGTTTGGGTTTTCAAGAATCCCAAAATGTGTTATCCAAACTACATGATGGGGAAGGTTATGCGCATTGTGGCTATAGGGCACTGACCAGGAGAGTTTTACTGGCAGGGTATTACTGGCCTACCATCATGGCAGATGCAAAAGATATGGTGAGAAAATGTGATCCTTGTCAGAGATTTGGGAATATAATCCATGTCCCAGAATTACCCTTAGAGTCAATATTCGAACCACTACCTTTTTCCAGGTGGTGTTTAGATTTAGTTGGGCCTCTTCCAATGGCGTCCGGAGGTTTCCAGACTATAATTATGGCCATAGACTACTTTTCTAAGTGGATAGAATCCGCTCCATTAGTGGGAACTACTTCGAAGGGAGCCATTAAGTTTATCCTATCAAACATATGTTGTCGCTTTGGAATCTCACAACGTATCACTACGGACAATGGACCATAGTTCGATAACAATAAAATGGAAATGTTTTGTGCTTCCAGAGGAATTCAACATTATTTCTATTCTCCGTTTCATCCTCGGTCTAAAGGGCAAGTTGAAGCTGTAAATCGAACTATTTTAAAGGGGCTTAAAAAAATAGAAGGGGTTGTAAGAAAGTGGCCAAGTTCCTTACAAGAAGTACTGTGGGCCTACCAAACCACCCCAACAGTAACAACTCAAGAGTCTCCCTTTGCCCATGTTTATGGTATGGATTCCATAACTCTCATAGAAGCAACATTGCCTTCCTTTAGGGTGTAGAATTACTCCGAACAGGCTAATGAAGTAGCAATAAGAGGACTGTTTGATTTAATTGAAGAGAGGAGGGTTAAAGCACATTTGAGAACTATACATTATCAGGGCTTAATAAGAAGTATATATGCATCAAGGGTTAAAATAAATTATTTTCAGATAGGTGACAAGGTATTAAGAAAAGTTTCTTGCATACCAAGGAGAAGCAGTTTGAAAAGCTGGCTCCAAACTGGGAAGGGCCATATGTTGTTTATAAAAAGATCAAACCGGGAACATATAGACTTTTAGACAAGGAAGACAACCTGATGAAGCACCCTTAGAACATCGAACATCTCAGGTTGTACTTAGAATAACATCTTTTGTAAATATTTACTTTGATATATATCCATGTAAATATCTGGGGGCATACTATTTCCTACACTGGTGGCGCAGGGAGGTTTTAATAAGGTTCTTAGTTTTTAATCTACTTGATGCCTTCTTAAAAAAACTTTGTTAGCCACATAATCGAAATCTATTAAACATATGTTTGGAGTCTATTCAACATTTGGTAAAATTTATTAAATACCAGTCGGATCTATTAAACACGTTCTGAATTCATTAAATGCTCTCTCGACATATTGAACATAGTCCGGATTTATTAAATACCTTAGTAAATCCAAGTTTATTAAGCACCTACAAGATTTGGCCAAGGAAGTCAAGAGAAGTTAAAGATAAGCATAAATAAAAGTAAAATTAAAATGGATCGGGGAAACACCGGCCAATTTTACAACAAAAATGCCTTGGCCATCCAAGGACTTTAGTACTGAGAGAAATTAAAGCAAAAATTCATTGGCCTTCCAAGGACTTTAGTTTCAAAATAATAAAAAAGTGATAAATAATAACCTCAGGGCTTATTACCTTCGTTTTCTTCAGGAGTAACTAGTTGGGGAGGACTGGTGGTGTCTGAACTGGAATTTTCACTTTCTTCACCTTTGGAGTCACTGCTACTGGCTGAGGAATAACCATGCTTGTCTCCATCAGCCATGCTATTAAAGGGTATCTCTTTACTGGGCACGTACTGCCATAAGGGTCCCAAGTTCTTCTTCAGAAAATTCTGATGGAATAATAAAACCATGTGAGACTTAACCCCCTCATCTTTTTGTTCCAAAGAATTCATTACTCATGCAGCATACCTTTCAATGGCGGCGTCCAATTCTTCCTTCTTTTTTTGTTGAAAGGCATCCAACTCATCACGTTTTTCTTTGAGGAGCTTTTCTAGTTTCTCCTTGTCCTCGGAAAGAGTTCTGATGGCATTAGAATCGTTGAGTTGCTGATCCTTAAGAGACTTGATTTCAGCATAGGTGGTTGACTCCAATTTTCCATGTGCAGACTTCAGCTCCTCAAAAGCAGTTTTGGTGTGTACTAGTTTGGAATTATTTTCCTCTTTCTCTTTAAGTAAAGCCTTCACTTTTTGTTGTTCGGAGGAGAGAGAGTTCTTGAGGTTCCGATTCTCATTCCCAAGGGTATTTATATCCTGGGCTTGAGCTCTGGCTTTCTTTTTTAGTTTCGCTATTGGCCTAAGGTAACCCAGCAGTGCATGACTCAAAGGGTCCTTCTCCTTGGATATCTCGAAGGGCTCACCATTGTAAGTTTTGTGATGGTGGATGATCATTGGTTATTTAAGTGTTTGGTATATTTTTTATTTTCTTTCATCTGTGTTATTGTTAGATATTTATTACGTTTACTAGTTTTTTAAATTTTAAAAAAACATTTAAATGACATCGAATAAAAGGTGATCAAATGTCCCAACTCAACATAGGGCTAATCCATACCTAAATTATTTTCGCTATGATATGAATATACATGATCTCATAGATACGGGTCTAGAAAATCCAATCTTCAAAACACATTCTTCTCAGGGTAGCGGTATTGCCGCTAGTGCTAGTAGTGGTTCAAATTCTATGAAGAAAACATCTTGGACATTGATGAGGTCGGAAATATCCGAACAGCTTGTTACCCAAAAATTCGAAGGGCAATTCGGATATTATCATGCCTCTATTAATTGGACTATCGGATGCATAATGGACTCCATCGAATAAGCTACATACTATAGTCATATTTACTCGTAAGACCTTGGGCTAAAGGCCCATGGATATGATACTTGAACTTGAGATCTGACCCATAAGGCGGATGGATCATAAAAACCTATAAATACCCCCAACCAACTCATTTAAGAGGGTTGGACTTTTTTAATACAAATAGAATTCTAAAAACACCTCTTTTCTCTCACTACATTTTACAAAATATTTAATATCCAACACGCAATTCCCATACTACCCTTACACCATAAATTCACACTATCAAATTGGTGACCACATTGGGAGTGAAAGGTTCCTGAATTTCATATTCAAAACCTACGAAAGAAGTTGTTCGGATGGATCTGAATTATAAGATATTCCACCTCATCAGGTGGAAGTTGAGAAGGAAAAGTAAGAGTATACCATTGAAGGGCGAGATCAATTGAGGGCCGAAGTGGAGGCGTTGAGGGCTATTAAACAAGCATAAAAAAGGAATTAAGGAGAACCCATGGCCATCAACAATTCACCATACTGATAATCCTGGAGGAAATGAACCTTCGGTGAAAACTCGTTTAAGTTCCAAAATATACTTCAATCCAATCGTGTGGAGACTTCGGAGTCTGACTCTTCCAGTAGTTCGCCAAATGAGGCAGGAGCTAGGGGAATCATTATTCTCAAGTAGTGATGAGGGAAGAGCCAGAAAGAAGGCTAAATTAAACGATAGACTGTCAATGAAAAAGGATCGTTATGGGAAACTTAAAAGCGTCATGGCAGAAGGTCATCACATAAGCATATTGACCAGCTGTTGGTTGATCCTTTCGCTTTTCAGTTCGAACCAAGTATTTTTGCAACTCCTAATGAGGACACCGTCTTCATTCAAAGTAAAAACTGGAGACAGTCTCTCTTATCTTCGAAAATATTGTCCGGACATCTTCCTAAGAGATTCGACAGCACTAAAACGGAGAAATATGATGGAAGTAAAGATCTGGACAACCACCTGGAATAGTTTAAGAACTTTATGATGAGCTTCGATGATGATGATAAACTCTTGTGTAGATCATTCTCTCAAACCTTTACAGGGAGTGCTCTTAAATGGTATAATAGCCTGCCTCATGAATGCATTAGAAATTTTGATACTTTTTGGGTTGCCTTCCGAAGGCAGTTTATGGGAAGTAAAGAGTTAAAAGAAAATGGGGATACTATCATCCACTGTTCTCAAGAACCAAATGAATCTTTAAAATATTACATAAGTCGTTTTGTGAATACAAAAAATGGCTTGGCAGATTGCTTCGAACAAGTAGCAATTGCTTTTTTAAGACAAGGCTTAAACCCTGGAAATTTGGTTGATTCGGTAACTCGGAAGAAAGCTATGCCTTGGGGTGCTTTACTGAACCAGGTGGGAAAGAAAATAAACGTAGAAGAAACCAGTAAGACTAGAGTATATCGACATGCTAAAGCTATCACTTCTCCGAACAGCAACCAGTCTGGGTATAAAGCTAAGGAGAGTGGGCAATGGTCTAACCGATCCAGGCAGATCCAGTCAAACTCAAACCAAACATCAAACCAACAGCCTAAAAGTAAAAGGGGGCCTTGGGTTCAACCATAATGGTTTGCATAATTGAAAGAAACCGTAGCCACCATTTATGACAAAACAAAAGGTGATGTGCACTATCGGAAGCCAGCAGCTTTACAATCCCCCCGGGAGAGCCGAAGCACTAGCTTTTATCATTATCATAATGACATAGGCCACAACACACATGACTTCATAGATTTGAAACAAGAGATTCATAACCTTGTTGAAAGAAAAAAGTTGGGGGCCTATGTTAAAAGAAGAAGTGGGAATAAACCTAAAAATACTACTCAACCAGGTCCTTCGAACAATCGAGGGACATCGGCTCAAGAATGTGTAATGGTAATATTTGAAAGATTTGATGTAGACTCTGAATACTTAGATCCAGATCCGGTTCGAAATAAAGTTGGGATGATAGTAGAAGAAATGAATAGGGTATCCGGGTTGATTGAGTTCTTTGAATCCCTCATCATCTTTGGGGGTGATACAGTGACAGCTCCTACACCTTCGTCTAGAAAAAGACATGTTCACCATCTCGCTACCCAGCTAGAGGGAGGAATGTCTTCTTACCAATGCCAAGCCCATTTGCCCTTCATACTCTTTGATGAAGATGATTTAACGGATATTACTGGTCATCATAAGGATGCAGTTGTTATATGAGCTTCAATAGGGGAAACGATATACGTCGTATCTTAATTGACACGGGCAGTTTGGCCAATGTCCTATTTTTGAGATCCTATAAGCAAATGAAGAATCCAGTACTTATTCAACAGTTAAACAGGATAACTGTGAGGTTCACTGGAAGTTCGACAGACATGATCAGAGAATTTGAGGAAGGGGTCTTGCTAGGAAAATGGCCTTTTAAGAAGATGGTAAGAGTATTGTTTATTGTGGTAAATTGTCCCACATCATACAATGCTATCTTTTGAAGGTCCTGTCTTTCTAGAATGCATCTGTAGCTTCCATCGTCCATCAATGTTTAAAATATACTATCCAAGGGCAAGTGGGCATTGTTTGAAGCAGCCAGAAGATAGCTAAAGAATGTTATGCCACAGCTCTTGCACCTAAGACCTTGGGGATGGTTCGAAGGAACAAAGAATAGCAGTTATTGGAGCCTCCGATTGAAGAAGTTGAAATTTATGACCCTAGGGAGGCTCCCAGTGTTATAATACATGTTGAAGAAGTGGAGGTTCATCCCCTCGCTGAAGGGAAAAATATTAAAATTGGGCCCAAACTGGGACCCGAATTAAAAAAACAGTTGTTGTGTTTTTTATCTAATAATCAACATGTGTTTGCATGGTGTAACAGTGGTGTTACTGGAGTACCAGCAGAGGTTATTTCCCACAAGGTATCTGTTCGAAGTGATGATGCTCCTATTGTCCAAAAAAGAAGAACTTTCTCCAAAGAAAAATCAGACGTTATAGTACAAGAGGTTGATAGATTGACAAAGATGAGGCCTTATTTCCAAGCTCATTCCATTACCATCCAAACGTCTTTCCCTCTTAAAAATTTTCTCCAAAAAGTAGATGTGTCCAGCAGAATGACCAAATGGTCTGTAGAGTTGGGTGATTTTGACATAAACTTTGCGCCCGGAACAGTTATGAAAGCTCAACCAGTGGCTGATTTTCTTGTAGAATTCCATACAGATAGATCTTCTACACAAGATACGGCCGAACACGTTAAAAAAGAATGGGTGGGACAGAATGATGGTGGAGCAAGTACGATGGGTTGTGGGGCTGGAATTTGTTTAATTTCTCCATATGGTGACAGAATGCATCAGGCTGTATGTTTTAGGTTTAGAGCTTTGAACAATGAATCTGAGTACGAAGCAGTCATAGCTGGTCTGAAGTTAGCTCTCATTTGTGGGGCCAAAAGGGTTAGGTTGATGAGTGACTCTCAACTCCTTGTTCACCATGCACAGGGGCAATCTGAAGTTAGAAAAGATCAGTTAGTTAAATACTTGCTTATTTTAAAAGAGGTAGCATCAAACTTCAGAAGTATATGTTATGAGCATATCCCTAGATCGGAGAATACAGTAGCAGATTCTCTAGCTACCTTAGCCTATTCGGAATCCTATCCTTAGATTTTTATACAAGAATGCCCATCAATCCAAGGGGCTCAAGAAGCAGAAAATTGTCATGAGGAAAATATGGTTATCTCAGTGATCCAACCAAAGGATTAGAGGTATGAAATCCTTTAATATTTAACTAATGGAGTTTTGCCCACTGATAAAGGAGAAGCAAGAAAGCTTAAAAACAAAGCTCGTTCTTTCCTACTCATAAGAGAAATGTTATACAAAAAGTCATTTACTAAGCCTCTCTTACATTGTCTGGGCTATCAAGAATCTCAAGACGTTTTGTCTAAATTACATGATGGAGAGGGATCAGCCCATTGTGGTTATAGAGGTTTATCCCGAAGGGTTCTATTAGCTGGATATTATTGGCCAACCATAATGGCCAATGCCAAAGATTTGGTAAGGAGTTGTGATCCATGACAAAGATATGGAAATGAAATTCATACTCCAGCGGTGCCTATAGAATCTATTTCTGAACCTATACCATTTGCAAGATGGGGTATGGATTTAGTTGGTCCTCTCCTTGTTGTGTCCGGAGGTTGCCGAACGATCATTGTAGCTATTGGTTACTTCTCCAAATGGGTCGAAGCTGCTCTTTTGGCAAGCACATTAAATTTATTTTTTCCAATATATGTTGCAGGTTTGGAATTCCTCAAAAGATTACTACCGACAATGGGCCACAATTTGATAATAGGGAAATGGAAACTTTTTGTGCTTCAAGGGGTATTCAATAATTTTTTCTCTTCTCCTTTTCACCCTCAAGAAAATGGAAAAGTTGAAGTAACCAACAGAGTTATATTGTCGGGCTTAAAGAATAATTTAGAATGGGCTGCCGGGAAATGGCCTAACTATCTACAAGAAGTGTTGTGGGCATATCGAACTACCCCTCGGACGGCCACACAAGAATCCCTTTTTTCCTTGGTCTATGGGATGGATGCAATCACTCCTATATAGGCGACTTTACCATCCTACAGGGTTCATAACTACTCTGAATACACTAATGATTCTTCCATTAGAAATCAACTTGATTTGGTGGAGGAAAAAATGGTTAAAGCATATCTCCGAACGACACATTACCAGAGCCTGATGAGAAGCAGATTTGCTTCTAAAGTTAAAAGAAGATATTTCCAAGATGGATATAAGGTACTAAGAAAAGTCTTTTTACATACTAAAGAAAGGCAGTTCGGCAAGCTCGCTCCTAATTGGGAAGGCACTTATGTGATTTTTGAAAAGATCCAGTCAGGGACTTATAAACTTCAAGATAGAGAAGGAAGAACTTTAAAGCATCCCTGGAATATTCAGCATCTCAGGTTGTACTTAGAATAAAGTTTTTGCTTTAAATATTTACTTTTCAAAATACCATGTAAATATTAAGGGGCATACTTTTTCCTACCCTGGTGGCGCGGGGAGGTTTTAATGAGGTGTCCGGTTTATTTTAATGATACAAGATGCCTTCTTAAATTTTTTGTGTTTCTTAAAATTTTCTGTGTATCATACATTAAATACTCCGAACCACTAAACATATGTTCGGGTGCTAAAGAATATATAGGTTAGCTAAGTTGGACAAAATTAAACAAATTCCTTCGTATTGGTTAGCTAGGTTGGAAAAATTAAACAAAGTCCTTTGTGGTGGTTGGACAAGCTAAACAAAGTCCTTCGTACCGTGTAGACAAATTAAACACTGTCCGAACATCAAAATCCATTCGAATAATTAAAGAAAAATGTAAATCAAAACAAAGATTGAAGGATTAAGATAAAACATAGCATTACACAACAAAATACCTTGGCTCTCCAAGGACTTTAGTACTTAACACAAAAGGAAATAAAACAAGAGTTTCGTGGCCATCCAAGGACTTTTAGTTTTTGGAATAAAGTAGAATTACCTTAGGGCTCTTCTCCTTTGGTCTCGGTTGGTTTGGTTACTAGGGGTGGGCTGGTGGTTTCTGCGCTAGAACCCTCGCCTTCATCCTACTCACTACTACTACTTGTAGAATAACCATATTTGTCACCATCGGCTATGCTGTGTTGAGGAAATTCGTGAGCAGGAACGTATCCCCATAAGGGCCCTATGGTCTTTTTTGGGAATGTTTGGTGAAATAGCAAGACCATGTCAGCCTTAACTTCTTCATCCCTATGTTCTAAGGAGTTCACTACCCCAGCAACATACCTTTCAATGGCTTCTTCTAAATCTTTCTTTCTATCCTTTCGGAGAGTATTCAACTCATCACTTTTCTCTTTCAAAAGTTTTTCAAGTTTTTCCTTCTCCTCGGATAGGGTCATAATAGTATTACCATCGGTGGTTTGCTGTGCTTTGAGAGATTTGATCTCATAAGAAGTATTTTCCTTCAAGAATTGATGTTCAGACTTCAATTTCTCTAAGGCGGCTAAAGCTTCGGTAAGTTCAGAGGCTTTTTGATCTCTTTCCTTTGTAAGGACCTCAGTCTTGGCTTGTTCGGAAGTGAGGGAGTTTCTTAAACTTATATTCTCACCATTTAGGGTGTTTATATCTTGTCCTTGGTCACATACATCTTGCTCCAACTCATAAATTGATCTGATATACCCTACCATAACATAACTTAAAGGTCTCTGATCCTTCAGAACTTCAAAAGACTGACCGTCACATGTTACACAATTAGCCATTGGAGACTTTGGAAAGGCTTTCTCGAAGTCGTCCTTATCAAAGTCACTGATATAAATGTTTGGGAAAGGATTAAGAGAGTCGTGACCTGTGCCAGTGGTTGGTGGTCTTGGTGAGGACGGATCCGGAGGATTATCATAAGGTCCTTGAGGGACCTGATCTTCAGGCTCGGCAGGGATTTCAGCATGGATTTCAGTAGGGACTTGTGAAGGATGAAGAACTAGCTCTGACCCTGTTTTGGTCTTTTTCTTCTCCTCAAATTTTTTGTCTGATTTTTTCTTCTTTCGAATCTCATCTTGACTCCATTTGTGCCCCCGTTTTTGGCCTCGTTTCTTGGGATGAACAGGTAAATGAGCCTGACCTGCCCTTTTTGTGCTAACTACCACTGCCTCTAATAAGGTTGGATCAATCCCTTCAGGATCGGCAGTGGGAGGATCGATCATCTTTTTAGCACGATCCTTCTTCTGCTTCTTTTGGATTTTTTCCAAATGACTAGGACACCTGTGCCTGGCAGGAAGGTACATTTTTCCCTCTTTCTGTTCGGTTTTTTGGAGGATGTCATCCGAAGGAAGAGGAGTTATTAACTCCTCCCAACTTAAGTCTCTCTTACCGGTGATGTTCCACAGATGGGGCCGAATTAAGTTCCCTGAATTAAAAGCGTTGTGGAACTCTAACCCCCAACGTCCAGTTGTCCATTCATTCAACCTCTTAAGAATCTGCTTACCATCCTCCAAATGTTCGGAGAACATCTTGGAAAAAACTGCCACATATACAAAGGAGGTTAGATAAATTTAATACTTGTTTGAAAAGAAAAGCCATAATAAAGAGGTATTTACTGTTGGTAGTCCATCGGTTAACTAGCTGACTTGGTTTTTCAACATCTTTGATCTTTTTCCCATTTTCCCATGCACCACTTTATGTACAAGAACTGCTTCCTCCATGGTTTCTCCGATTCCAGCAAATCGATCACCACCTTCTGATCATTGGGCATGTTGTAATGGTAGAAAGGGATGTGATGGTTCTTGCACAACCCTACTACTGCAGCAAATTGTTCCATTGAAATTGGAATCTTTGCTAGTCTTGATACCATAATGGTGGCCATCAAAGTGTACCAGGCATTCGGCATCAACTGGCTGGGACACAACTTAATCAAGCTAAAGTATCGGACGATCTCCGGATCAAGGGGAAACCTAAGGCTCCAATTCAACAACTCGGTATAAACCACTAATTCATTGGATTTACAATCTAATGGAGTTTCCGGATGGATTGGAATCCAAACCTTGACTAATTCCGGGATACCCTATTTTGTTCTGATTCTACCCAACTCAGCAGTATAGGTATAGATATAATTTATTTTCTGTAAAGCAATGAGGTACTTTACACTAACCTTCCTGAAGTTCGGACCGACTTTTCCTTCCAAACAGCCAGGAAGGGTGTCAATGTTGGATTGACCAACTTTGCCTCTGGTCATCGATCCTGATTGGTCCTCTCCAGTCTGTCTGGAGGCCTCAAAGTGACTATCAATCTCACTGACCTCCAAAGCTTCTTCTCCGGTATGAGGAGGCGCAACAGTAGGTTGTTTGGATGCTTGACTGGTTGGTTCTTCCAATTCTTCACTTACTTGTTCAGAAGGTTCGACAGTGGTAATATCCGAACTAGTCTTTAAAACAGGAGGAGCAGTGTCTTTAGCTTTAGACTGTCGGGTGACCCGGCGAGGAGTGGAAGCATCTATATCTGAACCCATAGAAATGCAGGTAGAGGTCCTCCTTACACTCGAAACTACCTTTTCCTTAGAAGGAGATTTGTGGGTTACTGGTTCTGTGGTCTCAGTGGTGGTAGAACAGAATTTTGTGTCTTATTTTCAGGAGATTTCAGGGGCTCTGAGGAGAGCGGAGCTAAGTTTGAGAAAAAGGCTGGACGACGAGTTACCGAAGTTCTGAACGATGACGAGCTTCTCTCTGGTTCAGGAATAGTCTGTATTACTAATCCGCTAGGAGATACTAGTAAACCGCCGGCGATTCGAGCTTGTCGTTTTTCTTCTTCCAATTCTGACAAATTTAACCAACCCCTTTTTCCAAGAGCAGTTCTAGCAGTGAACATAAAATTACCCAGATCAAGAAGTTTCAATTAATTTCAAACTTTTTCTCTCTAGAAATTTTCTGGTAAGAATGAATGAAACAGTGGCAACAAATTTTTATACTAAGAAGAAGAAGTCTTAGAGTTTTCCTAAGGAAAATGAATCGAACCGACAAATGATTAAGGATTAATCATTACAGCCTACCAAACTTTAAGAGCCTAGGTACGGTTATCAAGAATAAAAAACGGCTCGAAAAGCCTAGCCATAGACTGCCACGTGTCGTAAACGCACAGAATTTGAGCAGTCACTTTTCACAGAATACATAACGGTCCTTCGGATCTAGATAAAATGAAACAGACACAAAGTTTAACATTTCCGAACATGATCAGTTCGAAAATGTTAAAGGGGCTACTAATGAGGTCGGAAATATCCGAACAGCTTGTTGCCCAAAAATCCGAAGGGCAATTCGGATATTATCATGCCACTATTAATTGGACGATTGGATGCATAATGGATTCCATTGAATAAGTTGCCTATGATAGTCATATTTACTCGTAAGACCTTGGGCTAAAGGCCCATAGATATAATACTTCAACTTGAGATCTGACCCATAAGGCCCATGGATCATAAAAACCTATAAATACCCACAACCAACTCATTTAAGAGGGTTGGACTTTTTTAATACAATTAGAATTCTAAAACACCTATTTTCTCTCACTACATTTTACAAAATATTTAATATCCAACACACAATTCCCATACTACCCTTACACCATAAATTCACATTATCAGACATGGGGACCAATTTATTAAGAATCTTAAAGATAATATATTTATGTGTAAAATTTGTGAAAATCATATACCTATTAGCCTAGAAAAACAAATTGCGGCACTGTGGTAAAACGAGACACTAGACTAAGCACGACATTTTTTATCCTTCAAATAATTTGAAGAAAAGAATATAACCATAGCTCCAAACACCGCTAATGCATTCATTTTTAATCAAAATACATATAAGGAAGAGAATATGAAATATACTATTTGTACTTCACAGCCATTTGGTTTTGGCAACTCTTGGTAATATGGCGCATGGATGCGTAAAAGGGTTAACCCGAGAGCCACATGCATCTCATGTAGCTTTATGAGATCATGATCTTTTAAATATTTTGAAAAACAAAATAAAGTCATTCATGATATAATATTAAATTTTCCATGGAAATTTTCTTTGACTAGTGATATAGCAATATTTCGTGATTTTGTATTATATGTGTTACTTTATATTGGATGGATGCTGATTAGATACTCCAAATAAGAATTGTATATTTTATGATATTTGTAAGCATAGTTTTGTTGTATTTAGAGATAGTCTATTAGATTATATGAATGATTTCAATATTAAAAATAAAATTATACAAATTTTGTTCGATAATGCATCTCCAAGTTATTGAGTTAGTTAAAAATAATTGTGAATCTGATTTTTATCAAATGTTTCACACTAGATGTTTAAGTCATATACTTCAATTGGTTGTAAAATATGGAATAAATATGATATCTCGTGATTATATCGATCTTATTAAGAAGATGGTCATATTACGCACGACCTGAGGTCCTAAAAAAATATTAGAAAAAAATTATTAAGGTCTTTTGAATATGAAACTAAATCTTTTTTTACGTAATTTACTCCTAACATTCGTTTGATCCTTTATAGTATTAGTAATCTTGTCATGCATATAAATACATATAGGGATCATAATGTATGTCTCAAAATGGTGTCCGGTATGGAAGCAAAATTTACAACTTATTTTCATCAAATCTTATTTTTTATGTTATTGGATGCCTTTTTAATCCTTTTAAAAATGGGCGGGTTTTACCTTTTTAATTTAATTGAGTTTTGTAAAAGTATAAAACTTCGTAATGTAACCTATATCTCAAAAATATATTCAAGAAATTGACGCTTTTCTTTATACAATGTAAAATAACTATCCTGAAAATATGAGAGAAATAATAATGTTAGATCTTCAAATGTAGTGGGTAATAGTAGTAATAAAGGGAGAGGCAGAAATTGAAACAATAATCACGATGTGGAAATTACAATGTTAAATAGAGGGGTGACAAGAGAAGCTTCTCAAGCTGATAATAAAGTGGCCAAATATTTGAATACTTCATTTGATTTAATTTAAGTATGATGGGAAAAAACCCTTTTGATATTTTAAGGTAGTGAAATTTCAAAAAATATCAATTTCTTATTCTTTGTAGATTAGCCAGAGAGATTTTTTTCAATACATATGCCTACGGTGAAAAGTAAATGTGCATTTAGTCAGGCCATGTTGAAATACTTGACTAAAACGATCAAGAGTGACTATCAATGCACAAAAGTTAATTGTTGCAATCAATGGCTGGACTGCGCCGGAACATAAGATGCAAGACCACGAATATGAAACAGAAAAGAATCAAAAGGACACCTTTAATGAATTTTCAAGTGTTGAAGAAGATCTTATAAATTAAGTTGTTACCGGACATAACGATGAAGAATCATTTGAACCAGAAGACGGATTGTTTTATGATGAATCAATAAGTGAGTTTGTAATATGATAGTTTAACTTGAGAACAATTATACAATTGTTAACCTGCAATAGTATTAAAAGAGAAATGTTCAAATCAATAAAAAAAAAATTCTACCATTGAGTCTCATAAGATAGCAATTTATCACAAATTTTTAACCACTTATAAAATAAACAAATAATAACAAATTATATTATAACCAAGCTATAACAATTATTTTATCACTAGTAAAAATCAAAATATAATATTATTTATAATATATATATAATCAAACCATAATAATAATGAAAGTAAATAAAACCATAATTGTGTTATATTATTTCAAATTATAATCACCAAACTATATAACAATTTGTTTAAACCCTAACAACAATGATATTATAGGTCCTATAAATTGAAAACTAACTAAATTTTTATTTAAATATTAAAAATCGGCCATTAAAAATTTATCGCTTTAAAAAAGTAAAATTAAAATTATTATAAATTTTAGAGGAATAAAAAAAGTAAAATGCTATCGTGAAGTTACCATAACAGCGTGATAGGATGAGAGGTGAATCCCATCATAGTCTCTTGTGGTCAGGGCGAACTGTGACTGTATTTTTACAGTTAGATTCATAATAAAATTCCACTATGTTTAACGATGATATACCGCGCCATGATGTTGTGTTTTGTAACCTTTGCCACCCCCCCTAAACACACGTGTGCTAAAAGCATGAGTACCAGCAGTATTGCCAACGTGGGCTAGTGAGGTTAAAGGTAAATTAATAGAGAAGGCGGTAAAAGCTTTGGTTCTTTGAGAAAGGATTGAGTAGGAAATAATGCAGTTTAGATAGTTGAGGATATTCATGTATAGACTATTTGTTCTAATCCTATTGGTCTAATATAGGTATACATATAAGTTTAAAGCTCTACGTTGGAATTGAATTTTAATATTAGTGCTCTATATGAGAATTAAATGTGTAGTTGAACATTAAAAGAAGCTTGTCAAATTTGTGATTCATAATTGAAAAAGCTAATTATGATTAGGTCCAGTTTTGGTATACCTTTTCTCAGATTTTTGGCTAAATCCTGGTCGTTTGTTCGCGTTTTTAGGTTTATGGTCAATATAATAGTTTTGAACTGTAATCCTTTTTTGTTATAATAGACTGATATTACTATTTCCATATTAAAAATAGTAGATATGAAAAGAGAAACAAACAAAAAAGAGTCCATTCAACAACTTAGATAATGAAAAATCACACTTTACTAAAGAAACTATATATTTACAAGCTCTACACTTATTTTATATGATTCGTAATTAGTCAACAACCCTGTAAAACATTGCGAACGAATTTTAAACTTCATTTAGCAAGCACTTGTTTCCAGGCTGCTTGTTTCCACCAGCCTCGCACTAACAGGTCTACATACACCCGAAACTTTTAAGGATGCAAAGAGGCATGATAGTCTGGCTATTATGGGGCTGATTTTC
The DNA here is from genome assembly GCA_036936605.1 of Limnanthes douglasii subsp. nivea. Lineage (NCBI taxonomy): Eukaryota > Viridiplantae > Streptophyta > Magnoliopsida > Brassicales > Limnanthaceae > Limnanthes > Limnanthes douglasii. The sequence goes on along the minus strand of JAUPFV010000002.1, from coordinate 304,058,903 downwards.
ACTATTCTGGGAGCAACAACAAGCTCCTTATAATCATCAGAGTTACTCTGATATCCTTCAAGATCAGCTTTTGTAATCAGAACAGCATCTCTCGAGGGAGACCACGCAGTAGCAGCTCGTCCACGCTTACTGTATTCTTGAACGGCCTGTCATTGTCATCAGAAATCAAACAGGAACGTATAGACTTAACTAAGCCCATAACTATTTTTCTATCATTTTGTTGAAAAATAAATTTCACATGTCATATTTTGCAATAGATTTATGATTCAGAGATGGATCACTTAGAGTCCTAAAAATGCAATATCGAACGAGTGCAAATTTTAATTAAAGTATCCTCAAGCTTGCCATGATCTTAACCTCTCCTTCCGTATGTAAGGATAGCTAGTAAATGAATAGTTGTAAGCTTATTAGTAGTTGAGGGAGTTTAGAAAAAGGCAGCGGAAACTAGATACACAAGTAAGATAAAACCAATTATTTCTCTTTTAGTATCATTGGTTATTGAGTGGATAATAAGATTAGAGAATATAAAAGTTTCAGGAACAACATTTTCGAAATTTGGAAGTCTTTTCACTAGTATCTATTACTCCTCACTCGTACCAAAACATAGTATCAAGTTACCCAAAATGTAAAATATAAGTTTATCTTTCGAGGAAAAATCTCATTTACCTTCCATTGTGAAGGGGCTAACAACACTCTAGGTCTTCTAGATCGAACATAATCCAATGCGGCAGCAGGAGTCATATGCTTATACTCAACCTGAAAATATGAAATTTCATGTTTATTATGTGCACAAGAAGAAGTTCAAATTTGATTATACATAATAGTCAAAACAAACAAATTGACTCAGCAGCATATGAAGTTCTCATGTGAAATTCAGAGACATACCAAATAGCAGAGCACAATCGTCGTGCTTCTTCCTCGACCAGCTTTACAATGAACATAGGTCGTTCTCCCACATAAAGCATTCTCTATATACATACAAAAAAGCAAAAGAAAATAATCTCAGACATGAAGGAGAAAAGAAAGATATAAAATAAGTTGAATCATAAATCATATACTCACCATGAATAAAGTTTACAGCTCGGGAAATGTCCACAGATGAAGGAGCAAACAAATAATCTCTGGTGGGTATTACTAGATGATCAATCCCGTGTGCCTATTCAAATATGACAGTTTTTAAATTTGCAAATTTCTCTACATGTTCCCACAGTTGTAAAAATAGAATGTGAACGCTAACAACTCTACTACTGTTTCTCAAACAATCTGACCAGTAAAGAATTTTGATCCGAAAAGCTTATATGTCTCTTGAAAAACTTATCATCATTATCAAAACATTTGCATAAAGTGTAACAGCAACAACTTACATAATACAAAGAAGATGGAACCAAAGTCTCGTAAGGTTCATTCAGAGTGATCACACCACCTACACCAAGTCGCTTCAATCGCGGAACATCTTTTCGAAATGGAACCGCACCCAGCAGAAGATACTAAAGAACAAAACAAACCCATATAATCAATCCAGAATATTGCATTTTACCAAATGGAGAACTAATAACAAAGCCACTTCAGTAATTGCTCCACCAATAGGCACAAAATTTTGATATCCATCATCAAGTCGTTGTTCTCCTCCAACATATCATGTAAAGATTAACCACATAATTAAGAACAATCAAGCTTCAAATTTGATCAAATTTTAGGAGCTAGGGTAACTATAAGCCTAATTTAATACTATCCCAATCCCAAATCAACGATCATACGGAAAATACAACAAAACACTAAAACTGAGTGAAAATAAGTATTGATAGTATGATATATAACCTGATCGACCTCGTCCCACCATCTGAACTCAGCTTCGATCTTATTCCTCAAGACATTATACAAAAGAGTCGGGTAAAACAGGATCCGAGCTCCAGCCCCGACTAGCGCTCTCTTGGCATCAACCTTTGACATCTGCTGTTTCACTATCACTAGATCGTTTGGATATTCTTTCTCCAATTCCACCCCTAAATCTCCGATCTTCATTTCAAATTGGAATAACTGAACACAATCAATACCTAAAATAACCGATCGGAGCTTAAAGAAGAATAAGAAATTATTTCTAATCCGGAGTGGAAACGTTTTACTGACATGAAAATAGGATCTTCTAGAAAAGGCAAAGGATTGGGAAACCGGACACTGATGGAAATGGAACGAGTAGAAGAAAGTTTGGTGGATAATTGTGGAATCCTCTTGATGTGAAGAACTTTCTAGGGTAATAAACGGAGAGTGTTTGGGAGGCGAGAAAATTCAACGAAGACGATCGTTCAATTTGCCCTTGAAGTTAATGGGGTGAGTATTTGGGTAAAGGACAGATCAAGCGTTAATCGAAGTTGCCCCGATTGGGTATAGAAGAATCTAAACTGTAAAATATTAAATTTGACTATATTTAATATTTATTTTTACACCTACCCTTCAATTCGGCCTAGTTATCAATTTGTTTCATAAAAAAAATGCCAAAGCTATTTCCTCCATGATAATTTTTATTTCCTCCCTAATTTGAAAATAACTCCATCTTGGTATTTCTTCTATAAAAGAAATTACACATTTTTCCTTCTATCCATTTATTCTGTCTCTTTCCTTTTCAAGAACACCATTATTCTACAAATTTATTCTATTATCCTACACATTAACAAATTCAAAGAAAAAAAACCATACTTATCTCTCTTTAGTTTTTTCTCTTCAGTTTTCTACTGTTTTTTGTTTTCCAGCTTCTTTTAGGCTATGGCTCTTCTTTTTAGGTTAGGATTCTTATTTGGTAGATTTAGGGTTCGATTAGGGTTCTTATTTGGTAGATTTAGGGTTCAATTAGGGTTTATGCTTTTGGTTGGATCTGTTTTCGAGTTTTGTTCGATTTTGTGACCATATGGCTGTTCTTTTATATTCTGTTTTTTTAGCGAAAGCATGTGATTCCGAGATGGCCTCTCGGAATCACATGCTTTCGCTAATGCCTCTCGGAATCACATGCTTTCGCTAATGTTTAAATTTTGTGGCTAGCAATAGTTGCTTCTGAACAAAACAACTGATTCCGAGATACCGTCTCGGAATCAGTTGTTTTTCGTTCAGAACTGCAGAAATCGGGTTTGGCTGAAAAAAAGAAGTTTCGAAATGGTAAAACATAAAAACAAAGATTAAATTATCTTGTTCGTTCCGGTTTAGTTTGGGTTTCTTCATTTTCCATGATTAATCTTTAATAAAATTGAAGTTCTTTGTTTTATGGTTAATTTTAGAAGTAGAATCATATATATTGGATTAAAGTTAGGTTGTTGCTGTGTTTTTACGTATAAGACTATCTATTAGATCAATGGCATCTAGTGTTAAATTTGAAATAAAAATAAGGGTAATTTGGTAAAAGCAAGTCACTAGTGTTTTTAAAAGTTTGTATGATGGGGAAATAAAAAATAACATGGAGGAAATAGCTTTGTGGTTATAATTAGTATCAACACAATATATTTGTGGTTGTGGTAAATAATTAGTATCGACACAATATACGGTTAACGGCTTATCTAATAAAATAAAAAATGTGGTTAACATTTATATACTCGTTCCAACTTTTTTTTAAAATTAAAATTAAAAATCTAAAACTAATATCTTTTGTGCAATTTTTATGGTCGCGAAAACTAATCCTAATCTAAAATCCAAACAAAAATTTAAATAATTATATAAATACCTATTATAAATAACTATCAAAATACAATTGAGTTAACTTTTTAATATTAAATATTAATAAATTATTTAATATTTTAACTATCATTTATTTTTATTTATTATTAAATAATTTGGATGTTTATATCATTTACTAGTTATTATTATTATTTTATTAATGTTCAAAATACTTTTATCAACTGTATAAAAAAAACATTTTTTATTGCAAACAACTTTTTTTTTCTATTTATTAGTACATATACGAAAATTAATATTTTGGTGGAGATATATAATTTTTTTTCTCATATATTTTATAGAAGACAACGATGATTTATTGAAATCCAAAAGCTATACATATATACAATACAATTAAGATACTAACAAGTAATTTAGTGGAACAAACATTTTACAAGAAAAATCGATTATCCTGAAACTCATTTAGGATTTCTACTTTTAAAAGAAATGAGTTTGTTTTTTCTCTATGAGAAGGTTTGATAGTATATGATCTTTAGATGAGCATTGGTTCTTTTTTATTATATTATATATAACTCAACCATCTTTCAAAATCATTACTTTATTCAGAGTAATTAACAACGCGAAAATATTGTAAGACGGTTTCGAAAAGGACAAAAGCATCAATATCATATACAAAAGAGAAATGAGCTTCGCTCATTGTTGTTCGGATTATCGTTCGATATCTCTATAAGAATCCCTGGAGAAAGTTAGCCACTAGCATAATGCCCCTTATAGGTTCTTCTTCAATCCTTTTTAGAAACTTCGGTTGGTAACCTCTATAGCTTGCCATTGTTTTGATGATTATTTTTTTTTTAGATTATACTACGTGATACCTCTTGTTCGACGAAATTCAGTTATCTCTATATTTTAAAAATGAAGGCCATTTGGCAGCGGTAATTTTTTTGGGCATTCTAAACTTGCAACAAATGTTAGTTTTAATAAAATTAATCACATATTTTGCCCTTATTATCGAGAGAGATTTTTCATTCACCCACTTCCATAAGTAGTCAATTATGAAAAGGTTCCAGTATGATTTCAAGAGGTATTGCCGGGAAGTGGATAATACATGCAATTGCAAAGCACTGAGAAGTGTTACACTTACTGAATATCAATTAAGTAACTATCATAGACCAATAATACGTTGCTACCAATACCTTTCTTGTAAATGTCTTATACCCATAATGAGTTGATCTCACTCTATCATGAGTTCTTCATGAAAAACACAAGACTCATTAGGTCCAAAGCTATGTACAAGGGGGCGACTCAAACCTTACTTATATAGAGTCCATCATATCAACACATACTTACAAGTTCAAAACTTCAACCTTCGGGTTGAAGCTTTGCCCGAAAGGAACACATAGTTAAATCCCCCCCCCCAAATAATCTAAATCTATAACATAATCTCTAATGTTTCCTCTCATGGGCTCAACTTCGGTTTCACTTGATGGGGGATCTTGGAGGATAACTGAATGGACAGCTTCAGAACATGCCAAGAAAAATAATAAATCAGCTAGGGATTTATCAGCCCTTTAGACTTTTTCATAAAGGATAATCAACTTTTTTATCAACAATGCCCTCAGCTTGGCATCTTATTTCAAAACCTTGAGGTACTTAATGTGTTGTTCCTTACGTGCTTCTTTTTTACTAAGAGCATAGTTGATCAGGAAGTGAGAGTCACTTACCAAGCTCATTATTTTTTATCTACAAAACAATGCCAACCAAAGTCCTACAATTGCGGCCTAATACTCGACCTCATTGTTAGAATCTTAAAATTCAGAGTGAATGGCTTTGTGCATGTCCTTTCCTAAAGATTCTATTAAACGAACTCATGTCTCACACACTAATGATCTAAACCATCTATTGGTCCAAATTATCTACTCAAGTAGAGAAATCTCAAAAGAAGGATTGGTCTCTCAACATGAAACTTTGTTAAGAAATCGGCTAAAACTTTAGCTTTAATAGTAGTAGTTAGCCCAAATATGACATCTAAATCCCCCAACTCAATTGATTACCGCATCAAGCGTCCATATATATCAAGATTTTGTAGAATCTTTTGAAATAGGATGTAGGTTCGGATAATGATAGAAATGGTTTTATAAATAGATTTTCATCTTTCGTGCAATAATTACAAGGTGAGTGCTAAATTCTCTAGCTTGAGGTAACTAGTGAAATCATCAAAAATCTCTTACTGGCGTAATAAATTGGATTCAGACACTTGTCCACCTCTTTTACCAAAATAATGCTCAGAACGTAAACAAACACCACCATATATGTGTAAGGTTTCTCATCTAGGAGAGGCTTAGATAAAAATTACATAAAATATATATTATTTTATCTTTTCAAATGCAAACTCATATTTTTTAATCCATGAGACATTTTTTAACACTTGCAAGAAAGGAAAATATTTGTTTGAGTACCTAGATATAAATATGTTAAGTTCGGGAATCCTTCAAGTCAGAACTAAGCTTTCTTGATGGACCTTGGAGGAAGCATAGGCGTTAAGGCTTATAACTGTCATGGATCGACTTTTATATAATTCTCACTTACCAAGTAACCAAGGAGCTTGCTTGACTTGACTCTGAAAGAGCAATTTTCATGATTCAACTTGAGGTTTATACTCATTTTTATTTTTTGGAGTTTAAATAAGGTCGAGTATATGGTTAGAATCGTCAAGATTCTTGAACTAACATATCACCAATATACCTCAAAATGTTGTCCAATCTAATGAGAAAAAAATTATTAATAAACTTTGTTAAGTTTATATTACGAGCATATACCTCATCGGGATTCTTGACCAACATGTCTTCCATACACCTCGATATATACCTTATAACAATACAGGCTTCGGTCGGTAATAAACGTGGTTGATCACCTAGATGAATCTGAATTTGGTCATAGCCTAAGTAGACATCCATTAAGGATATGAGTTTTTTATGTAAGGTATAATCTACCAATCGATCTACATTGATGCAAATTAAAGACAATTGAAAGATCATATCAAGTCATGGTCGCCCAAATATTGTATTATAATAGGTTAATAAGTCAACTATCTTGAACAGAATTCAGATGAATTTCTTTAATTCTCATTTTCCAAAAATGATTTTGACTTCAAAATCTCTTATAACAAAGGCACTTGCTCTTGTGAATTCAACTACCATCCTATCAGATCTTCATATGGTTTGAAGGTTTCTTATTATTTCACATATTCATTTAAAATAACATTGCTTGAGTTTTTAATGTCTATCATAATTATTCTAACCATCTGTCCATTCAATGTTAGTGTTGATAAAATAATACATTTGCATGGGGACCTGTGATCGGAGGGTAAAAATAATTCAGTAGAAGTAAGAAAAGTTTGATCTTGGTAATAAAACTCGAGATCATCATGATGTATATTTCTAGAGGGTATTGGTCTCTTTGGATAGTGAATATCCTCAAAAAATGGTTGCTAAAATGTGTATATTGAGATCCGGGTAGATGTATTTGTTATAAAGATCTAGGTATTCAAAAGGTTATCCAAATCCACCATTATAAAGATCATCTTAATTCTGTTTTAACTTAGGTTACCTTAGGTAACGAGACAGTCGAGCCTTGACAAACTCAAAGAATTTTCCATTGTCAATCAGAATTTGAGACTCTTGATCCAATATTATATAATATTTCGTCAAAATCCCGATATCATTATAATACTTACATAATCGATTGTTCATCTTTTATTAAGTTTTGTTATGGGGAAGAGTCTCTAGAAGTATACAAAGTCCTTAGTTTTCTTATAATTTATACCAAATTATTGGTTAACTTAAGGGTAAGAAGAGGGAGGATCGAGGTCGATGTCCATATACTTGATATCTGAACCAAAATTAAAAACGATACAACCGAACTTGGCGGGCATATGAATTTTATACCAAATCCAAACTTGCATATTCAGGCAACCCATATGGATACCCATATATGAAAACCGGAAATAATTATCCAAACCAACAAAACAAATTAACCGAAATTTAAATAAAAAAAGAAATTTCAAAATAAATAAAATATACTTCAAACAATATTAACATTAAATAATAATAAAAAGTTATATATAATTTAATGGAAATTGGAAGGTGTTAAGATGGGCGCCATGACATGATATATAAAACTGAAACACATATTGAACCTGAACAAGTAGTAAAAAATAAAACCACAACTTATCTTGTTTTTTTTCAAGTAATTTGTACCCCCGCATCAATTCAGTTTAGATATCCATAGTTTTGGGTAAAATTTACATTTATAAGTTAAACCATTAATTTTTTATGGTAAAATCTACTTGTTTCTTTAGTCATCGTAATAAGGGGACAAATTATTAAGAATAATAGTCAAATCAACTAAATATGAAAGGTAATTGGGTCTGATAAAAGTGTTGTATAAGAAACCCAACAAATGTGTAACATTGAGGGGGCCTTATGTAATAAATAATAATTATGGTTAGTAATAGTAAAATAGTGAGGTAAAGTGATCATAAATGGCAAATCATGTGATTTATGGGTCCACCTCTTGTATATATAAAACAACACCATTTTTTGAGAAAAAAGATCAATAATTACATTATTATTACTTTTATCAACTTCTTTTTCTAGCTTTTTCATGTTACTCTCTCTAAATATTCTTCTCCAAACATAGTTTGAACAGATAATCCCTCTAAAAAATATTTGAAACAATTATTGGCATCATATGTGGGAAAACGATTGGTACCCATAATGGTTTTTCCAAAACCATTATTGTATTGTCGAACACTTCGAGAGAAATAAATACATAAATGCTAAGAGAGTCTAATGTTGTCACTCATGGTCTTGTGATCGAGAACTCGTCTGGAGGTCATTCTATTGAAGAGAAGATAATGAAGGATCAAAATAATGATGATCGGTATGCCGACGAGCTACTCGAGAAGTCTGTATTAGTAGCTTGGAGAAAAGAACTTCTAGATGATATAAAGAGGTTAAACAGAGAAAATAATGCAGTTTTGAATTCAAAAAGGCTCTGGTCGGAGGGTCGAAGAGAGCAGATAACTAAAAAAGATGAATAAGAGGATGTTCATCATACTAACAATAAGCATGAAATGTATTGAAGGAAAAGCCGTTATTATTAAATAAGAATAATGAAACCTAGGTTTCGATACGAGTCCATTGAGTATAGTGAATATTCCTTTTACGACTCGGACGAGTCTTCCTCCTTGGAAAAGGATAATCAACGCGGAAAACATTATAAGATAAATGATTCAAAGTGGCGCAAGGATTGACCTCGAACATCTCGCGGGCTAAAGATTTGAGGAGAGAAATAAATAATCAAGAGAAAATGGGGCTTGGGTCCAATGAGCAAGATAAGGCTGTAAATGTTGCTAAAAGGGAACAAGTTGCGCCCCATGCACATATCCCTTCAAAAAGTCATAGTTTTGAATATCGTATGAGTAACCAGTTCACGTATCTGTCTGAAGAGGGTCTGTATAGTGCTATAAATGAAAGCCCAAAGGGGAGTATGTATAAAACTAGTCATAATTGGAGATCATCCTCTCTCTCACCTCGAAAATCATATCGGGACACTTACCGAATCGATTTAACATCTCAAAGTTAGAAAAGTTTGATGTGCCTCATGACCCAGACTTTATGATTAATTATGACGATAATGATAAATTGATGTGTAGGGCTTTATCCCAAACATTAAAACATGTTGTAAATATTTCTAAAAGGGAACAAGTTGCGCCTCATGTAGATATCCCTTTGGGAAATCCTAGTTTTGAATATCGTGTGAGTAACCAGTTCACATATTCGTTCGGATAGGGTATGTATACTGCTATAAAAGAAGGCCTCGAGGGAGGTATGTATAAGACTGGGCATAATTGAAGGTCATCTCATATTTCCTCATAAATTCTATCGGGATACTTACCGAAGCGATTTAACGTCTGAAAGTTAGAAAAATTTGAGGAGAGTTAAGACCCAGATATCCACATCAAACATTTCAAGAATTTTATGATAAATTACGAAGATAGTGAGAAATTGTTGTGTATGGATTTCAACCAAACATTAAAGTTTGTTGCCTCGAAATGATATAACCGTCTGTCGCAATGTTATATCAAACTTTTTGATATATTTTGGAACATCTTCCGCCAACAATTTGTAGGAAGCAAAAAACATGGTGTGAATGGTGATACGATAATCTACTGCAGACATAAAGTGGAGGAGATCCTTAAGGATTATACCAACCGTTTTATCAAGACGAAAATCGACATGGAGAGTTACAAAGATCAAGTGGCATTAGCGGCTTTCCGAACGAGACTTCTCCCTGGTATTTCAGAAGGATAACGTCGCGGAAAAACAAGTCATGATGTTTAAGGAATTGTTGTACCAACTAGAGAAGATAATTTTGGTGGAAGAAACACAAGCATCATAAATGGATTCCATGGCACCAATTGAACAGAATTAGTTCCACCAATCTCTAATGGCGACACACAACAATCCACTTCCAACAACCATTGTCTGACCGCGAGTACCAACCCAATTACCTCTGAAACCAAAATTGCATTCGCAAGTTATAAATGCACGAAAAAAGTGTTAGGGCAATGTCTAACAAGGTAATCTGACCAGCTCATTTTGCTGAATTGATATAGCAACAATTTTCGACAAGGCTCAAAATCACATACAATTCTGTAAACCTACCCCGATACATAATCTCAGGAAAAGCTGAAGCAACGGGTTTTACAAGTGCCATGAGGATGTAGGGCATGACATGAAGGATTGTGTGGCATTGAAAAAAAAGAAATACAAGTGTTGATCGAAAATGGAAAGTTTACAATATTTGTTAAGAAAAATCCATTGTCGCTCTAAAGAAATAGAATACTTAAATAATTTCAGAACATATTGACTCTTTTTATATTTCTTCCGAGTATCTAGATCTGAAGCCGAGTATGAATAAGATAATGTTAGCAGAAGAGCCATTTGTGAATGGAAAGGTTAGTGAATTATATGATTTTTTTTGAATTAGTGACAATTTTTAGACGTGATACTATTTTAGGGACGTCAAATTTCTCGGAAGAGACATATCGTAAGCCTAACAACTCAGTTAGAAGTGGGTGTTTCATTACATTTATATAGAAGTCCATCTATATTACTTTCTTTTGAAGATAATGATATGAGGTAAGGATTTGGCCCACATGAGTATGTTGTGGTAATCATGGCAAGAATTGCTGGGTACGAGATATGAAGAATTCTGATAGACATCGATAGTTCTGCCAATATAATATTCATGACAACTTACAAAAAGATACAGAACCCTACCATAATTCTTTGGTCACATCAGATAATTGTAAGTTTTACTAGAGTGACATCCGAAGTAGTTGGGGAATTTGAAGGTACAATGAAGTTAGGTCGCGGACCATTTAGGAAAAACGTGACAGTACGCTTCATTATAGTGAATGCGTTAACATTATATAATGCGATATTTGGAAGGTATTTGTTGTCTAGAATGCATGCAATGACTTCAGTTGTTCACCCATGCTTGAAATATATCGTGGCAAACAACGTAGGGATGATCGAGAGTAGCCATAAAATTAATATAGAATGTTATTGTACGACTCAGGCCCTGAAGCATATTAAATAGGGTGAATCAAAGAATACATAATAGTTAACGGGGTCTTCCTCAAGTTCTATCATGTTGATGATCCAAGGGAGACCCCCAGTTTTCTGGTCCCTGATAAGAGTTTTTAGGAATATGATTTTTAAAACGGGAAGATTAAAGATCGATACAAATTTATATCCAGAGGTGAGGGAAAGGCTAATTCAATTATTATCAACAATATTACATATGTTTGCGTGATACATCAAAGATGGAACTGGGGTGCCAGCGGAAATTATCTGCCACAAATTAGAGATTCGAAGCAATGTACGCCCAGTCATTCAAAAATTATATTTTTTTCTCAAGAAAAAACCAAGGCTATATAAATGTTGAAGTATATTGGTTATCCAAAGTTGTGCACATACAAGAATCACAGTATCCTGTATGGATGACTAATCCGATTTTTGTAAATAAGAAAAATGGTAAGTGGAGAATGTGTGTGGATTTCACTGACTTGAATAAATTATGCCCAAAATATCCTTTTTATGTCCCTTGTATATATTAGTTAGTGGATTTTACGTCGGGAAATCGGTTGCTTTGTTTTATAGATGCAAAAAATTTGGGGAAACTTTTCATGTCCAATAGAGTATTTCATTCATCACTAGAAGGGCCTGCATTACTATAAGTTTATGCTCTTTGGGTTGAAAATGTTAGGGCAACTTACAAACGCTTAGTAAACAAAAAATTGAAAGCTCATGTCAAACGACATGTTGAAGTGTACTTTAACAATATGCTAGTGATAATCTCATAGGATAATGACCACTTTACAGATTTGGAAGAAATCATTGCCAACTTAAAGAATATAAACTTGAAGTTGAATTTGGAGAAGTGTACATTTGGGGTGCGGTCCGGAAAATGTCTTGGGTATATAGTCAGTGAACTTTATAATTAAGGAAGTGAAAATCCTGACTGTCATGCTGGTAGTCTTAAATAAATTCATATTCAGGTCCTTGGATAAATATGCCCCATTTTCCAAGTGTTGGGAAATGAAAATTGATTTAACTGGACCCAAGAATGTTTTGAAGCATTCGTGTGAATTAAAGAATATTTATCCTCCCTAAAAATTTTGATAACGCATATTTTGAGGGATAAAATGTACATCTAAATATCGGTATCGGATTATGCAGTAAGTGTCGTTTAGATTTGAGAGTTAGATAATTGCTCACGACTAGTGTACTATATCAGTAAAAGTATTTTGAATGCGAAAAATAGATATTTGAAGTTGGAAAATCTAGCCCTTGCTTTGGTTACTCCAGCTCGAAAAAATAGACATTATTTTCAGTCTCACTCAATTATCGTCTGAACATTTTTTTCGTTGAAAAGCATGTTGCAAAAACCTGATATTTCGGGCTGAATGACTAAATGGTCTGTGGAATTAAGTGATTTTGACATTGATTTTGAGCCTCGAACTGCAATTAAAGCGCAAACCTTAATCGAATTTTTAGTCAATTTATATTCTGATCGGTCATAAATGAAAGTAAATGAAAAAAAGTTAAGAGGCAGAATGGACAATCCGAGCAAATAGACGTTCAAGTGCATCGATATGTGAGGTAGAGGTCTAGTTGGTTTCTTCATATGGTATTGCGATGTATGAATCCATACACTTCAAATTTCGAGCATGGAATAATGAGGCAGAGTACGAGGCTGCTTTGGTAGGGTTAAGACTTGCTCATATTTGTGGAGCTAAAAAGGTTAGACTAGTGAGCGACTTGTAACTTCTTATAAATCACGTGTATGGCCAATCCAAGGCTAGAAAAGATCATTTAATGAAATATTTTAGAGAATTAAAGGCCTTAACAATTGTAGTTTAAAGCATCAAATCGAACATGTTCATAGGGCAGATAATTTTGTGGCTAATTCTCTGGCCACTACTGCGTATTCTGAAGAGCACCCTTGGATTCTTATGCAAGAAATTCCTTCGATAACAAAGAGATTAGAATAGGTGGGAGGATCAATTGAAGATTTCCAAATTTCTATAAGTACTGAAAAATATTGTAGTTATAACATTAAGGAGTTTTTAGTTAAGGATATCCAGTCAATCGATAAAGCAATGGAAAATAAAATACAGTTCAATGCACATAATTATATGGTACTTATGAACATCTTGTATAATAAATATTTTAACATGATTTTGCTTAAACGCAATGGTGAACATGAGTAACAGATGATATTATCTGAGCTACACGATGGAAAATAGGTTGCATATTATTGGTACAAGACTTTGATAAGGAGAGTTCTTTTATCAAGATATTATTGGCCTACGATTGTGTCCAATGATAAAGAATTAGTGAAAATGTGTGATACTTGCCAAATATTTTCTAACAGAATCCATGCACCATGCCTACCTCTCGAATCAATCTCTGAGGTGTTACGTTTTAACCAATGGGGTATTGACCTCGTTGGACCTTTCCCAATGACATATGGGGGACGACAAACAATAATAATTATAGTAGACTATTTTTCTAAATTGGTGGAAGCTGAACTATTGGCAGGATCAAATCCAAAGATGTGATCAAGTTTATTGTTTCAAATATTTATTATTGCTTTGGTGTTTCGAGGAGAATAATGATGGGCAATGGGCCACAATTTGAAAATAAATACATTAAATCTTTTTGTTCTTTTTGGAGGAATACGACAATGATTCTTGGCATCTTTTTATCTGCAAGCAAAAGGCCAAGTCGATGTAACTAATATGAAAATTATTGATGGGCTCAAAATAATTTGGAATGTAAGGTTGGAAAATGGTAAGATTATTTACAAAAAGTCCTATGGGCACATCGCACCACCCATCGAACGATAACTCAAGAATCTTCATTTGTGCTAGTTTATGGGATGGATATTATGGTTCCATCTGAAGCAGTCTTCACATCGTATCAAATTGTTGAATATTACGAGGAGGGTAACAATAAAATAAGGCGTGTTGAGTTAGATTCAATCAAGGAAAAAAGAAGGTGAGCACATTTGAATTCTTTGCATTACCAAACTTTGATGAGAAGCAAATACACATGTATAGTGAGACAACAAGAATTAAAGATTGGGGGCAAGTACTAAGGAAAGTGTTTTTGCATACGAATTAAAAATGGTTTGGTAAGTTGGGACATAACTGGGAACGCCCGTACGTAGTAATTGAAAAGTTGAAACCTGGGACATATCGACTCAATGATAAAGATGGAAGAGATTTTCGTCTCTCGTGGAATATCGATCACCTTAAGTTTTATTTGGAATGAATGTAAATGTTTGGATATATGTTTAAACTTGTGTAAAGACTATTGGCATACTCTTTCCTACCATGGTGGCGCAGGATGGTTTTAACGAGGTACCCTTATAGTCGACTTATACATAATATTTATTTACCATTCTAAAACAATTCGTACAATCGTTTATTTTTGGACCAGAATGGTCTTTCAACGAATGTTTGTCAATAATTTTTTATTTTTAGACCGAAACGATCTTCCAACTAATGCTGATCAACAATACTTATTTTTTAGACTGCAAGGGTCTTCCAATGAATGTTGGTCAACAATTTTTATTTTTGGTCCGGACGAGTCTTCCAATGAATGTTAGTCAATAATATTTTTTTTTGGATCAAACAGTCTTCTAACAAATGTTCGGCAACAATCATTTGTTTATCGATCAGGAGGGTCCTTTAATAAAATTTAGTCAATGACAATCGTTAAAAATTGTTTTGATATGGAAAAGTTGAGTAAGGAAAAATTATCCGAAGAAGAGTATTTCTATTTAATAAAACATGCAAAGTACAAAATTCCTCGATGATGCGAGAATTTTACAAATGTGCGCAAGGCAAAAAAAGCTAAAAAACATACAACAACAAGGTCCATTCACCCCAAAAGATTGTTTCCAGATTTATCTACAGATGAGGCAGATGAAGAACTTTTCGACTCATCGGATATTTTTAGGTGTTTATTCATTTTCTAAGTAATTTCCATATGAGCGCTACTAATCAGGCACAAATTCCCAAAAGCTGCATAGTTTTAAGTTCAAGAAATGTTCGTGAAATTCTAGCATCATGGTAGACTTAGCTTTAGCGTCCCTACCCTCCAACTTATAGCATCGTATTCTCCGAGGGCAATATTTTTATACGCTCCAACATGGTCTTTAAGAGCTTTTTTCTCAATATCAGCTTTCTCTAAGTCTTTGACATCTCATTCAAAGTATTTTTTTGGTCTTGTAATATCATTTGGTAAGATTTTTTATAACTGTATTCTTTTGATTATTCACATCAATAAAATGTTCTCGCTCATTATCAAACATATCATGTTTCAGCTTTAACCAATCCTCCACCATCTTGAGTTAGGTCAGATATTTAGGAGCAACTTTTTTGTAATGGGAAAGCTCTTCTTCCAAATTTTTCATGTTGGATCTTCTTTTGAAAGCCTCATCTTTATAATGTTTTTTCGAACATTCAAAATTTTGGCCTTTATTTTAAAAATTGTCACGGGATGGAACTTGTGTACCATCTCTTTGCCCTTCTTGGGTATCAGTCACCTTATTTTCTTGAGTGGCAGTTTCCTTGGTTGATACCCGACGAGAGTTTGGGTCAATAACAATAACTGTCTCGGGAGATGGCAAAGTAGGCTTAACTGTTTCATTACCTGAAAAATCAACATTCTCTTCTGCCTCTTGGTCAACTTCTTCAACATTTTATTCAACAACTTTGCGCTTTCCTTTTCTCTTTAACGATTTTTCTATCGATGGCCTATTGGAGCCACCATACCCTGCAAGATGAACCTCATCGGTCTCAACTTCAACATTTTATTTCTCATCGGCCTCAGCTTTGGTATTTTCTTCCTCAACCATATTTTTGCTAGAGTTCTAGTAGCTTGGAGCCTTAGCTCTTGCAGGAAAGTAGACGAGAACATATGTGAACTCCAATTTTTTAAGTATGTTGGCTTTTGTAGGAGGCACCATGAGCTCTTCTAACAACATAGATTTTGTTAGGACAAACTTCCGAAGATGGCTTTTAGCCAGATTACCTGGGCTAAAACAGCGGTGGAACTCATTGGACCAGGAACTACCGGGCCCGCTACTTAGTCAAGAAAATATCAAAAATGCCTCCTTTAGGTGCTCCTCGAACGCATTAGACACCCCTTTAATAGATTTTTACCAATAAAAAAATTGTTAGAATAAATCAAGTAAACAAAGCGAGAATAAGCTAAGTAATGATGTACCGATACTAGTCCATTTTAAAGAGATGAATGTGGTTGATAAAGGAAGATTAAAGATCTAGGAAAGATGATGGTGTTTTATTGATAAAGAAAGTTTCTTAAGAGAAATTTTCAATTATGTAAAAAAAAGGACTAATGTGAATAAAATAATAAACTTGAGGCTAGGACCACAATTATAAAATTGTTAAGCTTGTGGGACATACTATTTGTACTATAAATAGACCCTCACTTTTTGGGGAAATGGTGATTGATAAATGATTAAGCAATTATTATATCGACTCTCTTTCTCTTTAGAAATATGTATTTCGATCTCTAAAATATTGTTTAAGCAATCTGAATAACACTTTGTCCCTCTAAATATAGTTTTATATAAAAAAACCTCCTCTATAAATTTATGGAGCGATCAGTGGCATCGTCTGTGGGAAAGATTTGGTACCGGGAATCGTCTTCCAAAACCAATCTAAAATTAAAACATGAGTAACGATTTGGAAATTGGAAAAGAATTCAAGGAGGTCTGAGCGCAAAATAATATAGAAATTTATCAACAGCATGATGATTAACACGTTGGTGAAATTTTGGAAGAGTCCATATTGGTAGCTCGTAGAAATGAATTGCTGAAAGAAATTGAAAAGTTCAACTCTGGAAGAGATGTAGCGATCGCTGCAAGGAAACTTTGATCTGAAATCCGAAGAGAAAATGAGACAAAAAAAGATGCGCATGATCACTATCATCGAGTTAGTAAGAAGAACAGGTATCAAAGACACCATCGTAAGTCTACGAGGAAGAAGTTGAAGCCAATGAACAAGTATGCATCATCTGAGTCAAGTGAGTATTCAATTTATTATTCTAGTGAATCTTCGTCGGAAAGGGAGTATCGTAGAACGAAAGATTCTAGAAAAAAATATTCGAAGAAGTATAGGAAGGAGCATCGATCAAGTCATCGTACTAATGAGTTAAAAGTGAATGATTAGATTTCCAAAGAGTATGTTAAGAAAGACAATGTGAATGTACGGAATCAGTCAGGAAGTCAAAATTTCAAATATCGCGTAAGTAACCTATACACGTTGCCTTCCGATGAAGGTCTTATGCGATGGCTCACGAGGAACCAAGGACTAATATTTACAGAGCAGGTCATAACTGGAGGCCTTCTCCTTTGTCTGCAGAAATACTTTATGGAAACTTTCTGAAGCACTTCGATATTTCTAAGCTGGAGAAATTTGATGGGACTCAAGATCCAGATAGTCATATTGACCAATTTAAAAATTTCATCATTAATTTTGATGACGATGATAAGTTGTTGTGCATGGCTTTTTCTCATACTTTTAAATGGGCTACTTCAAAGTGGTATAATAGATTACCACAGGGTTATATTAAGAACTTTGATATGTTTTAGAATGTGTTCCGTCAACATTTTATGGGGAGTAAAAAGTTTTGTGCTAATGAAGATACTATAATATATTGCAGACATAAAATTGGAGAAAGTCTTAAAAATTATACCAACCGTTTTGTTAAATCAAAGACTGATATGGAATATTTTAAAGACTCTGTGGCTTTGGGAGCATACCGAATGGGGCTTCTCCCCAAAATTTTAGAAGATATAGTGGCTGAAAGTCATGAAATGATGTTTGAAGCTTTACTTGATTCGGTTGAGAAGAGGATTTTGGTGGAAGAAACTCAAGCTTCGGAGAGAAGATTTAGCTATCAGTCGGAACAAAATTAATTTTAAAGATCTGTTGCTACTGTTCAACTTCCTCAAATTAATGCTCAACCAAAGGCAGTGGGTCAGTATCCTCCAAGGCCCTTGGTAAATCTGCAGACGTATAATACGCAACAAGTGGGTAGGCCTATATCTAACAAGTGGATCCCACCAGATTACTTTGCAGAGCTAACTGAGTGCATGGAAACTATATTTGATAAAACTCATGGTCATGTACAATTTCGAAAGCCGTTTCCGATTCAAACTCCGAGGGAAAACAGAAAAAATAGGTTTTGCAGGTATCATGAGGATCTACGCCATGACACAAAGGAGTGTATTGATTTAAAGGAATAAATTTAAGCGTTAATTAAAAATGGGAAGCTAACAGACTTTGTAAAAAAGAATTCTAGCAAAAATCCGACGATTAAAGAAAAGTCAAACAAAGATATTTCCGAGGAAATTGATTCTTTTGATATTGCGACAAAGTATCTAGATCCAAAAGAAGGCATAAACTATATTAGCATGGTAAAGGAAGTTGTCCTGAGGAAAAAAGTTAGTGATCTATGTGCTTATTTTGAGTCTTTAGCATTTTTTGGAGGGGATATTGTGGCAGGAAATTCGAACAGTTCCCAGAAAAGACACATAGTCAGCTTAACTGCTCAGTTATATGTGGGAGCCTCAGCACATCAGTATCGAGTTCCTTCTCTAATAACCTACTTCGAGGACGATGATATGAGAAATGTAGCAGGCCCACATGAAGATGCGGTGGTAATTGAAGCGGGGATTACTGGTGATCATGTACATAGGGTATTAATAGATACAAGAAATTCTGCTAACATTTTGTTTATGAGTACTTACAAGAAGATTGTCGACCCACCTGTTATCCGACGGTTTGATAAAACTATTGTCGGTTTCACTGGAGCAACTGCTGAAGTAGTGGGTGAATTTGAAAGTGTTGTAGAATTAAGTCAAGGACCTTTCAGAAAGGAGGTCGAAATCTTATTTATCGTCGTATATGCACCAACTTTTTATAACGCCATTTTTGGAAGGTCATGGTCGTCGAAAATGCACGTTGTTACTTCCACGGTACATCAATGTCTATATTATATCGTGGGAATAATGTAGGAACAATTATAAGCAACCAAAAAATGGCTAGATAATGTTATTGAATTACATTTGTCTTCCAAACAAATTTGAGAGAATAAGTCAAGTAAAACATAGCAGCTAGTGGGGACTTCCTCTGAGCCAACCCCTTTTGATGATCCAATGGAGTCCCCCAATTTTTTTATTCCTGATGAAGACTACGAAGATCATACACTTTCAAGTGGAAAAGTTCTAAAAATTGGAACAAAGTTGTCCCCGGATTAAAAGCAAGGATTGATTGAATTTTTATCATAAAAGTTCGATTTATTCGCTTGGTGTTTAGAAGATGTAACCGGTGTTCCTTCAGAAATTATTTGTCATAAGCTGTCAGTTAAGAATAACGTGAGACCAATAATTCAGAAAAGAAGACCTTTCTCCCATGAGAAATCTGAGGCGATAATTATGGAGGTAGAGCGTTTAACCAGAGTTGGACATATACGAGAGTCTCGTTATCCGTAGTGGGTTGTAAATCCAGTTTTGAGTAAAAAAACGGTAAATGGCGAATGAGCGTAGACTTTACAGACTTGAATAGATCTTGCCCAAAAGATCATTTCCCAATCTCACAGATTGATCAGTTGATGGATTTAACATCTGCAAACCGGCTACTTTCTTTTATGGATTCTTATGTGGGGTATAATCAGATTAACATGTATCCGGGAGATGAGGAAAATACTTCATTTATTACTGGAAGAGGTTTATATTGTTATAAAATGATGTCATTTGGTCTAAAAATGCAGGGGCAACTTATTAGTGTCTAATGAATAAGGCCTTCGAATCACAAATCGGGAGAAACATGGAAGTATACATCGATGATATGATGGTTAAGAGTTCGAAGGACGAGAATCATTTTGCTGATTTAGAGGAAACTTTTGCTAATTTGAAAATGGTAAATTTAAAATTAAACTTGGAAAAGTGTACATTTGGAGTCCGTTCAGGAAAATTCCTCAGGTACATAGTCAGTGAAAAAAGGATTGAAGCAGACCCAATACAACTGAAGGCTCTTACATCTATGACTCCTCCTCAAGATATTAAGAAAGTTCATATATTAACGGGAAAATTGGTAGCTTTAAATAGATTTATATCACGCTCATCAGATAAATGTGCTCCTTTTTTCCAAGTGTTAAATTATTTTAACTAGACTACAAAATGTTCGGAGGATTTTCACCAGATTAAAGAGTATATTTATTCCCCGCAAATTCTCACTAAGCCTTTGTTAGGAGAGTGATTGTTCGTTTACTTGACTGTTTCAGATTATGTCGTAAGTGTTGTTTTAATTCAAGAGGAGGAAAATGTCCCAAGACCGGTGGATGCAGAGACACAATATTTGAAGTTAGAAAAGTTGCTCTTGCATTAGTAATTTTTACTCTAAAAATATGACCATATTTCCAGGCTCATTCGATTACAGTTCGAACATCTTTTCCACTAAAAATATGCTTCAAAGACCAGATATTTTGGGGAGAATAAAAAATGGTCGGTTGAATTGGGAGATTTCAATATCGAATTTGAACCATGCGGTTAAAGCTCAAGCTCTAGCAGATTTGTTTTAGTGAAGTTTCATTATGATCGATCAGATATGGATGTGGACAAGGATAATTTCGAGGCTGAATGAATAATTCAAACTGATGGAGGGTCAAGTACATCTGGAAATGGAGCTTGGATTCAGTTGATTTCTCCAGAAGGAATAGAAATGTTTCAAGCTCTTCGGTTTGGATTTAAAGCAACATATAATGAAGCGGAATATGAAGCAGATTTGGCAGGGTTAAGGCTTGCACAAATTTGTGGGGCTAAAAAGTTAAATTAATCAGTGATTCACAAATGCTCATTAATCACGCCTCTGGACAATCTGAGGCTCAGAAGGATCATTTGGTAAAATACTTGAAAGCATTAAAATAATTATCTTTAAGCTTGGAGAAGATAAGCTATGAACATGTTCGAAATGAGGAAAATTCAGTTGCAGATTCTTTGGTTACTATTTCATATTCTTAGAAATACCCATGGATTATTACATTGGAAAATCCATCAATCAGTAAAACTTCGGAGCAGATAGTCGGGATCGTTAATGAAGATAGCCAAACACTAGCTGCGAAAGTAAATATTGGAGACAAGACAATATTAAATTTTTAGAAATGATGAGTTATCAATTGACAAGTCATTATCTAAAAGAGTACGCTTTAAATATCACGGGTACATTGTTTTGGGGGGTGTACTATATAAAAAATATTTTTGTAGACCTTTGCTTCAGTGTTTGGGAAAAACGAGTCACAAATAATATTATCAGAACTTCGTGATGGGGAAGGATCTGCACACTGCGAGTATA
The DNA here is from genome assembly GCA_036936605.1 of Limnanthes douglasii subsp. nivea. NCBI lineage: Eukaryota > Viridiplantae > Streptophyta > Magnoliopsida > Brassicales > Limnanthaceae > Limnanthes > Limnanthes douglasii. The sequence goes on along the minus strand of JAUPFV010000002.1, from coordinate 304,037,221 downwards.
AATTATTGATTAAAACAACATTTTTGGCAGGGTATTATTGGCCCACGGTATCATCTGATGCAAAGTATTTGGTTAAACAATATGATACATGTCAAAGATATGCGAATATAATTCATAAGCCAGGAGTTCTCCTTGAAAGCATATCAGAGACATTACCATTTGACTGATGGGGTATGGACCTGGTGGGTCCTCTTCCAATGGCTTCCGGAGGGCGACAGACAATAATAGTGGCAGTGGATTATTTTGCTAAATGGGTGGAAGCAGAGCCACTAGTAGGAATAAAGGCCAAAGATGTGATCAGGTTCATTACTTCAAATATTTGTTGCCGTTTTGGGGTACCAATAAAAATAACTACAAATAATGAGCCTCAGTTTGACAATAAAGATTTAAAGAGATTTTATAGTTCGAGGGGGATACAATAGTGTTTCTTAACTCTTTTTCATCAACAAGCGAATGATCAAGTAGAGGTTACTAATCGAACAATTCTTGATACATTGAAGAAAATTTTGAAGGGAAAAACGAGGATGTGGCGTAATTATCTACAAAAGTTCTTTGGGCATATCGAACAACTCCTCAAACAGCAACGTCGTAGTCTCCATTTGCATTAGTTTATGGGATAGACGTTATAGTACCATTTGAGGAAGTCTTTCCATCCTGTCGGGTTATGACATATTCCGAGGAGCCGAATGATATAAGCAGAGCGGTTGAGCTTGATTTGATTGAAGAAAAAAGAAGGCGAGCACAAGTTAAAGCGTTACACTATCAAACATTGATGAGAAGCAGGTATGTCTCCAGAGTAAAACAAACAGAATTTAAAGTGGGAGATAAAGTATTGAGGAAACATTTTCTTCATACCAAAGAGAAACATCTAGGGAAGTTAGATCATAACTGGGAAGGCTCTTATGAAGTAACTGAGATGGTGAAGCTTGGAACATACATAATTAAGGACAAAGAAGGAAGAAATCTCAAACATCCTTGGAATATAGAGCATCTTAAATTATACTTGGAGTAAATGTAAAAATGTAAAAATGTATATATTTTCTTTTTTTCTTTATTTTGTGTAAAACATCAGTGGCATGCTCTTTCCTACCCTGATAGGAACATGAAAGTTTTAATGAGGTGCCATTTTAAGCCGATATATATATATATATATATATATATATATATATATATATATATATGAGTCTTTTGCCTTAAAATTTTGATGATTAGACCTAAAAGGTCTTCCAACGTAAGTTGGTCTACAACGATTATATGTCCGACAAAAATTGGTCTACAACGATTATATGTCTGACGGAAGTTGGTCTACAATGATTATATGCCCAACAAAAGTTGGTATACAATTATTATTTTTCCAACGAAATTTGGCCTAAACTTATTAAGGATGGATTGAATTATTCTAGGGAATAAGCAAAAAAGATAAAATATTATGAAATTTTAGAAGTTTTCTTACAAAATTGCCTCGAAGTTTTCAAAAGGACTTTTCTTACAAAATTGCCTCAAAATTTATCAGGACTTTCAACAAAAATGCCTTAAAGTTTAAGAGGAATTTTTTAAAAAATATTTTTTTAACTAGAAGAATTATTTTGTTACTTAGTAGCTTCAGATGAGTCATTACCATCGGATTCGGTCCTCTCACTTTCACTTTCAATTTCACTTTCACTATCATTTAGCACTATCCTAGGAGGGCGAAATTTGGCTGGAATATGTTCCCAATCTTCTTAAGTTGAGGTCAGGATAGCGTGCATGGATTTCCTGGATTAAGGCACACCTAACTGTCGAATCCCTCGAATCCAACTTATCCACGCATTTAACAGCATAGTTTTCAACAACATCGAATTTTTCTTTCTCAACATTATCCAATATGAGCTTTTTTTTATTTTACCACCCTTTCAAAATACTTAAAGCATATGTTTAAGCCATCTGTTGCTAAGCTGTTAGAGTCCTTATAAGCTACAATGAGCTTATTGTTAGTTGCATTTTGTTCCGCGAAAAGTGCCATTTCATCTTGACAACACTTTTCGATGAACATGATATAGTGTTCCGATGCAAGGAGCTTTTCGAAGATGGCTTTAGCTTATCGTTTAAGGGTTGCATGTTCCTTCTTAAGCTCTTCAAGCTATGATCTGACCTTTGAAAGTTCAGATTTATAATGACTCTTACGATCCTTGAGATATTTCATTTGTTTCCCAATGGTTACAGAGGAGTTCTGATGCAAAGATAAAATTTGTCTTCCATCAGAATCTCAAAGGAGCTTGAGGGAGACCCTTCCTCAAAAGTTTCCAAGGGTGGGGAGTCAGCTGGTTGAACATTTTCTTGAGAACTTTGAACTTGTATGTGAGGTATTGGAAGTGGATTAAGCTTGGGAGAAAGGGGAACTTTTTCTGGGGAGTTTTTGGTTGGAGTATTCATCTCTATTTCCGGGGGAGTGGCATTAACAAAAACCTCTGGAACTTCCTCGGAAATAGTATTCAATTTTCTTTGCACGTTCTTCTTGGGAGAAGTCTGAACTGGAAGCTTCAAGGGAGAAACTTTCTTGACTTTATCAATAATGTTAGTATCATTTGCGTTTGAAATCTTAGATGTGCTTGTATATTGGGTTACTCTCTCAGAAATTACTTCTATTTCTGAGGGAATATCTGATTCTTCTTCAAGATGGATTTTAGCCCTGTCTTTTATTGGAAGGCAAACGATCACATCTTTATTGTCCAACCTATCTAATACTTCTTGTTGAAAAGGGAGAGTCATGAGTTCCTCTAGTGTTAGCCGTTCTGAGGGGTTAAGTATCCATAAACGGTCTTTAGCAAGGTTTGTGTGGGTGAAGCAAAGTCGAAATTTGTTGAACCAAACAGTTTTAGCCCATAAACGTTGATGAGTCCGAAAACTGCTTCCTCTCCGGACAGGGACAGATCGGACCAAGGCCACCAGACCGGACAGACCACTTCGAACACTTAGCCCATTGGACTGTTCGAACTATGACAAAAGTACTAAAAAACCTAAACATTTCTTGACTAAGCTGCTTGTTATCCTACTAAGAGCTCATGGGTCTTTAAACATGACCCGGGTCCATTAAACATGACCCGAAAACCCATAAAGCCCAGATGCAAGGGTATAAATACCCAACCACCTGCATTAAATATGGATAATGAAAATTAACAGCAACCAGACAGCTTAATTCTCCATCCACTCTCTACTCAAAATATTAAATACCTATAAACTTCCACAAAACTCAGAACAAATTACCTAATTACCCTCAGACATAAATTAACCTCACTAAATTGGCGACCACAATGGGAGCACAAAGGTGCCTGAATCGAGCATTCAAAACCAATAAGAAAAGTCAGTCGGAATGAATCCGGACGCCCCGGAAGTGCCACCAGCTTTGCTCGAAGTGGTGGGTGAAAACGATGAATACACCATCGAGGAGAGCAATAGGCTAAAAGGCGAGATAGAAGCTCTGAGGGCTGAAAAGGCTAGGATGGGCATAAAATAAAAATCGAAAGCATCAATTGCTCATCATACCGATAACCCTAGAGAGCATGAGCCTTCAAAGACTCATATAAGCACCAAAAAGACTCATGCTAGCTCTAAAAAGTCTCACCGGTCTAAGCGAGTGGAGAGTTCTGACTCAAGCTTAAAGTCTTCTGATAGCTCTTCGGATGATGAGGGAGTTGAAGAATCCTTATCCTCTATCAGCGATAGAGAATGACATAAGACGAATTTTGGTGGATACTGGAAGCTCAGCCAATATCCTTTTCTTAACCACATACAAGAGAATGAAAAATCCAGCTGTAATTCAGAGTTCGGACAGATCAATTGTGGGCTTTACTAGCAGCTCAGCAGATGTGATCGGGGAGTTCGAAGAGGAAGTTCTATTGGGCAAAGGCCCTTTCAAGAAGATGGTCAGGATGCTTTTTATCGTGGTAGATTGTCCCACCTGCTATAATTCTATTTTAGGGAGGTTTTGGCTCTCTAGGATGCATGCGGTGGCTTCAACAGTCCACCAATGTTTGAAATATGCTGTTTAGGGATAGGTAGGAGTTGTCCGGAGCAGTCAAAAGGTTGCAAGAGAATGTTATGCTACGGCCCTGGCTCCCCGGACGTTGGGGGCAGTTCGTATTAACGAGCAATAGCAATTTGAGGGGCTTTCTGGGGGTGAGGGTGAAATTGATGACCCCAGAGAGACCCCTGGAGTGTTAATACCAATCGAAGAGGTAGAAACACATAGTTTAGAGGAAGGAAAGAGTGTTAAAATAGGGTCCAGAATGCCACCCGATCTGAAAAGAGAGATGCTAATTTTTTAAAAAAGCCATCAGCATGTTTTTTCTTGGTGTAATGCTGATGTTACCGGGGTTCCAGCAGATGTGATATCACACCACCTATCTGTCCGGAAAGATGTAGCACCAGTGGTTCAAAAGAGAAGGGCTTTTTCCAAGGAAAAAACTGATGTTATTGTGCAAGAGGTTGACAAGCTCACAAAGATGGGGCATATCAAGGAGTCTCAATATCCTTTGTGGACTGCCAATCCGGTTTTGGTGAAAAAGAAAAATGGCAAGTGGCGAATGTGTATTGACTTCACAGACCTCAATAGGGCTTGCCCAAAAGATCTGTATCCAGTTCCCCGGATTGACTAGCTAGTTGACTCTACCTCTGGGAATAAGCTGCTGTCCTTTATGGATGCTTTCTCCGGATACAATCAGATCCACGTAGATCTGAAGGATCAAGAGCATACCATATTTTTCACGGGCAGGGGTCTACATTGCTATAAGGTAATGCCATTTGGGTTGAAAAATGTTGGGCCTACTTATCAGAGATTGGTAAACAAAGCCTTTGTTGATCAGATTGGAAGGAATATGGAAGTATACACCGATGACATGATGGTGAAGAGTGTGGATGAGCAATTGCACTTGGCTAACCTCCAATAAAATTTTACCAACTTGGTGAAAGTGAATTTAAAGTTAAATCCAAAAAAATGTGTGTTCGGAGTACAATCCGGGAAGTTTCTAGGCTATATTATAAGTGAGCATGGGATACAGCCCGATCCGGACCAGCTTAATGCTCTATTCCGAATGGAGCCTCCTCGAAATGTTAAAGAAGTACAACGGCTAACGGGGAGTTTAGTTGCTTTAAACAGATTTATCTCAAGATCTTCGGACAGATGCGCCCCATTTTTTCAAACCTTGAAGGGTGCGAAGGGATTTGACTGGACCTCACAGTGTGATGAGGCTTTCAACGAAATCAAGAAGCATCTTTCCTCTCTCAAAACTTTATTTAAACCAGCTGGTGGAGAGATACTCTTCGTATATTTGGCGGTTTCAAGTTGTGCCATCAGTGTTGTGTTGGTGAGAGAAGTAGATAATTACCCCCATCCAGTGTACTACATCAGCAAAAGCCTGATGGATGCGGAAAGACGTTATTTGAAACTTGAAAGATTAGCTTTGGCCTTGGTAATAGCTGCAAGAAAGATGACGCCTTATTTCCAGGCTCATCCTATTATCGTCCGAACTTCTTTTCCCTTGAAGAATGTCCTCCAAAAGGCAGACATTTCAAGTAGGATGACTAAATGGTCGGTAGAATTGGGGGATTTCGACATTGATTTCGCTCATCGAACAGCAGTCAAGGCCCAAACTGTGGTTGATTTTTTGGTTGAATTTCACTCCGACAGAGATTCGAAGCAGGCTACTGACATAAAAGACAAAAAGGTCTGGGTCGTCCGGACGGATGGTGGATCCAGCACTATGGGATGTGGTGCAGGGTGTGCTTGACTTCTCCATATGGTGACAAAATGTACCAGGCTATATGTTTTGCTTTCAGGGCATCCAATAACGAGTCTGAGTACGAAGCAGCTATAGCTGGTTTAAAGTTGGCCTATGTTTGTGGGGCTAAGAGGGTAAAGCTAATGAGTGACTCCCAGCTTCTTGTCCACCATGCTCAAGGTCAATCTGAGGCTAAAAAAGAACAATTGGTGAAGTATTTACTTCTCCTTAAAAATGAAGCACTCAAGTTTAAAAGCGTTGTTTATGAGCATATACCCCGGACAGAGAATGAATTAGCAGATTCATTGGCAACTATAGCCTACACAGAGTCATATCCATGGATCCATGTACTAGAAACCCCCTCCATTCAACTTAATATGGGTAAAGAAGAAGAAATTTTTGAAGTCCAGGTGAAACAACCTCAGGATTTGAGATTTCCTCTCCTACAATACCTCTCCGACGGCATCGTGCCTCCAGATAAATCACAAGCAAGAAAACTGAAGCACGAGGCTCGTGGTTTTATCATGCTAAGAGACATTCTGTATAAAAAGTCTTACAGTAAACCTCTTCTGCGTTGTTTGGGGGATAATGAATCTCAAGTAGTCCTCTCTGAATTGCATGATGGCGAGGGATCAGCTCATTGTGGATTCAGGGCTCTAACAAGGAGAGTATTACTAGCTGGCTACTATTGGCCATCTATCATGCAGGATGCTAAAGAACTGGTTAGAAGGTGTGACCCATGCCAGAGATACAACAATGAAATTCATGTACCAGCCATTCCTTTAGAATCAATCCCTGAGCCTATACCTTTTGCTCGTTGGGGATTAGATTTAGTGGGGCCTCTCCCTATGGCGTCCGGAGGGCGCAAAACTATAATTGTTGTTATTGATTACTTTTTGAAGTGGATTGAAGCAGCCCCTCTGGCAGGAACAACATCAAAAGCCGTTATAAAATTCATTATATCCAACATTTGTTGCAGATTTGGTGTTCCACAAAAGATAACGACAGATAATGGGCCACAGTTCGACAATAGGGAAATGGAGAGTTTCTGTGCCTCAAGGGGTATACAACATTGTTTCTCTTCACCTTTCCACCCACAAGAAAATGGTCAGGTTGAAGTGGCTAACATAACTATACTGTCCGGTTTAAAGAAGAATTTGGAAGGGGCTGCTGGGAAGTGGCCTAGCTATTTACAAGAAGTTTTGTGGGCCTACCGGACAACACCTAGGGCTGCAACACAGAAGTCACCCTTTGCTTTGGTCTATGGGGTGGATGCAATAGATCCCATAGAAGCAACTCTCCCATTATTTCGTGTTCACAACTTCTCCGAAAGCGCTAATGATGTGGCAATCAGAAGTCAGCTCGACCTAATAGAAGAAAGACGAGTTAAAGCTCACCTTAGAGCTGCACACTATCAGGGTTTAATGAGGAGCAGATTTGCTTCTAAAGTTAAAAGAAGTGATTTCCAACCGGGGGACAAGTTGTTGAGGAAAGTCTTCTTACACACTAAAGAAAAGTTGCTCGGCAAATTGGCCCCGACTTGGGAAGGACCTTATATGGTTGTTGAAAGGCTTAAACCTGGAACATATTGGCTAGAAGACAAAGATGGCAGAGTTCTGACCCACCTTTGGAATATCGAACACCGCCGGATGTACTTGGAGTAACACTTGTGTAAATATTTACTTGTTTAAACATCCATGTAAATATTTGGGGGCATACTCTTTCCTACCCTGGTGGCGCGGGGAAGTTTAAATGAGGTGTCCGGGTTTTTAATAAAATTTAATGCCTTCTTAAAAAAAATTCCGAAGTGTTCTTACTTTGTCTTTTATCACACCATCCGGATTGAAACAAAAAGAGTGATGACCACTTAAACATTTGTCATCGGAGAATTTAAACACTCTCACTATGAAATAACTAAGGGCTATTTAAACACTAGCCACCAAAATTGAAACAAATTATGAAAGAATGTGAGAATTGTGCGAAACAAGGGAATTCATTAAAATAACTTAAGTGCCTTGGCCTTCCAAGGACTTTCAAATTGTCAAGAAGAGTAAAAGATCTATCTGGTCAGATACCAGACACACTTACAAAAAGAGTGCCTTGGCCTTCCAAGGACTTTAGTTTAGATAACATGAAAAGTAAAAAGTAATTCATAATTTAAGGCTGAGTCTTTGAGGATGGCTCAGCTTCATCTACTTTCTTCTTCCCCTTAGAATCATCTTTCTCTTCATTTGGGCTCTCCCCGGTGTTCCCTTTGTCATCAGATGAGGATGCACTGGAGTAGCCATACATGTCGCCTTTGGCCATTGTGTGATATGGGAGGTCTTCAAGCTCTACGTGAAGCCACAAATCACCCAAGTTCCTCTTCGGGAACTTCTTATGGAAGATCAGGACCATGTCTGATTTCACCTTAGCATACATTTACTCTTTAGTGTCTATCACATTATTGGCATAAGCATCGATCTTGGCTTGGATTTTTCCCTCCTGCTCCCTTAGCAACCCAGCTTTCTCCTCTGTAGCTTGAGACACTGCTTTTTCAAGGGCAATCTTGTCGCTGGTCAGGTTGGTGATAATTTGGTCCTTGGCCGTGGTCTTCTCTTTTGATGAGGCAAGATCTTTCTCCAATCCGGACAGCTTCTCCCGGAGCTCTATGATAGTATTCTCTAGAGTGGCAACTTTCTTGGTACTCACCTCTTAGGTTCTCTTCAACTCTTCGTTTTCCCCCTTTAGAATGGCAGCGTTTGAAGTGGCAGTAAGAAGGTCGTCAGACAACCTCTCTTTGTCAGACTTGAGGTCTTTGATAATGTCAGCCTGATTTCGAACTTGTTTCTCCAATGCGAGCACCGGCTGAACATTGCTTAATAAAGAGTGGGCTATGACATCCCTTTCACTTGAAACAATAAAGGTCTTACCATTGAAAGTGACTGTGTTTGAGGTGCTCGGAGGGAGGTAAGGCCCAGCAAAATCGTCTCTGGGGAGATTGATGAAGTACTCACCAAGCCCACCAAGACCAGTGATGTCTACCCCATCAATGTTAAGATCTCCCCCTTCAACCTCATCGGTTTGAGAGTCACCAGGTATCTCCTCCGCTTGTGTTGGGTCAATGGGGTCAGCTTGGGAAAAAGGCTCTGGAGGTCGTAGAGAGACTTCGTCACCCTTAGAGTTCTTTTTCTTCTTCTTGACCTCCCTATCTTTGCTTTCAGCTCCCCGTTTACGGTCTCTTTTGGAAGCCCTTGGAGGATTTAGGGAGTGAACCTTTTGCCTGACACTATCCTACTTTACCACTGCCAAGAGAGCAGCATCAATTTAACTAGGAGCTGGCCCCTCCGGATGCTTTGGAACATCCTCCTCCACCTCAGCCGGGTTAGCTCCACCCACCACTTTCTCGTCCTTATTTTTGCCTTTCATCTTACTCGGGGCCTTGGCCCGGCCTGGCAAGTAAAGTGTCCCATCCGGTTCATGCGTCCTTTTGAGCACGATATCCGGAGGAGGCTGGGTGGTGAGCTCTTCCCAAGATAAGTCTCTCCGACCTGTGGTGTTCCACATATGAGACCTTGCCAAGTTGCCCCCTGTGAAAGCAGCATGGAACCGGTTCCTCCACTTCTCAGCAGCCCAAGCGTTGATCTTGGTGCAAGTGGTCTGCCCGGTTTTCAAGTAGTCCTTGGGCAGTTCTGCTAAGGCAAAGATAAGACCGATTAGTTTAATTTAATTTTAAGAAAAAAAAAAGACAAAAATGTAAAGTAGGAGACTTACGATCACTCCTCCATCTGCTTGTGAGAAGACTTGGGTTGACTCTAGACTTGATTTTCTTCCCATTCTCCCAGACACCACTTACGAACAGGAATTGAGTCATCCAATTCCTCTCCGACTCTAGTAAGTCATCCACAACTTTGAGGTTATTCTCCATGTTGAAATGGTAGAAGGGGATGTGGTGGTTTCTGCAGAGACTGGCCACAACAGCAAACTCCTCTATTGGTAGAGGAATCCCGGAGAGCCTAGAAGCCATAATGCAGGACATGAGGGTGTACCAAGCATTGGGGCTCAGCTGGCTCGGACAGAGCTTTATCAGATGGAAGTATCTGACAATTTCTGGGTCCAAGGGGAATCTAAGTCCCCAATTGAACAGCTCCGTGAAGATGATTATTTCGCTCAATTTGCAGTCCATGGGAGTTTCGGGGTTGATAGGGATTCGTATATTCACATTCTCCAGAATTCCCCACTTCGTACGCATCCGGCCCAGTTCAGCTGTGTGGATGAATGCGTAGTTAATCTTTTGCAGGGCGAGGAGGTACTTGACATTGACCTTGTGAAAACAAGGCCCCACCCTTCCTTCAAGACTCTCCGGCAGATCCGGATGCCTCAAGCACAACTTCTCCTTTCCCTTATCTTTTTTGGCAGCAACAGCACTACTGGTCTGTCCGGAAGGCTCAGACTCGAATGGAGCCTCTTCGATAGAGTCCTCCATTACTTCCTCCATGATTGATGAAGGGTTTTCAGCAGTAGTGGCAAGAGGAAAGTCTAGATTTGGCTCCGTCTGATCTCCGGACTGCTGAGCTTCAGTATTTTCTAGGTTTCTGGCCTCCGGTTGGGGCTCTGATGCAGATGTTTCTCTTCGAAGGCTTGCGCCGCTACCTTCCGGACCGGACAGCCTGTCCTTGGGAGCTCTGATGGGCACTTCTGACCCAGTGCTGCTGTCCTTGGCACCCGATTTTGAAGGAGTGCTCTTAGAAGCTTGACCCTTGACCAACCGGCCTTTTCTCCGGTCAACTAATTTTTGAGGGGAATTTTCGGTGTCTGAACCCATAACTATGAAGGGGGAGGGTTTCTTGAAGCTAGTAACAGTTGCACCTGGCTCAACCACAGGTTCCGATTCTTGAACCGAGAAATCAGAGACGATGGGTGAGAGATTGGTTTGAAATAACCTTTTCGGTTTGGTGCCTTTTGAAGAAGAAGAGCCCTGGTCTGACTCTGTGGCAGCAGTCATTAGTTTGTCAATAGGGTAGGTGGGTAAACCTGCCGTAATATTCCTTTCCCTTTCGACCTTTTGCGCTTTTCCTAGTTCAGAGAGGTTGAGCCACCCGCCTTTGACCAAAGCGTTCCTTGTTGTGAACATAAACGACCTGAGCAAGAGTTTGATTTAGAGAGAGGAAACTTTAAGAATTTGCAGAGTAAAAACGGGAGGGATTGTGAAACAGTATAAAATGTTTCAATTTATAGTAAATCTGAAAAAAAGAGTTTGATTCCTAGGAGAATTCGAAAAGATTGGTAATGATTAAAAGACGGCGATGATGTCACCCTCTTTAATGAAGAGGCTACTTTTCGAAGAAGGTGGGTGCGAGATTCGAGGTGAAAAAACGGCTGAAGAAACCAACCAAAAAGTGATACGTGTCCCATAGACTCTGGCAAGAAACCGTTTGAATTCACGAAGCTTTATCAGTCCGGATAAAACCACAACACAGATAGACATGTCCGGGTTAAAACTGCCCCTGAACATCGGACTGTTTTTCAGGTTTTTGACAAATGCATTTGAACAAACACCTAAAAAAGGGGCTCATGATGAGTCCGAAAACTTCTTCCTCTCCGGACAGGGACAGATCGGAGCAAGACCACCGGACCGGACAGACCACTTCGAACACTTAGCCCATTGGACTGTTCGAACTATGACAAAAGTACTAAAAAACCTAAACACTTCTTTACTAAGCTGCTTGCTCTCCTACTAAGAGCTCATGGGTCTTTAAACATGACCCGGGTCCATTAAACATGACCCGAAAACCCATAAAGTCCAGATGCAAGGGTATAAATACCCAACCACCTGCATTAAATATGGGTAATAAAAATTAACTGCAACCAGGCAGCTTAATTCTCCCTATACTCTCTACTCAAAATATTAAATACCTATAAACTTCCACAAAACTCTTAACAAATTACCTAATTACCCTCAGACATAAATTAACCTCACCAAACGTAACTCAGAATAACGTCTTTAACATGAGGGAAAAAGTCGGCATATGGCTTAGATATACCCCTCGTTGTTGTCAATAAAATAAAAGTGTTAGCTACTATATAAAGAAAAAACATAATTTTTTTGGTAAATGAAAGGCCATACTTTTGTTGGTCCATACTAATTTAAGATTGTGAGGATTACTCGGAGTATCCTTGGACCCGGTCTCTCAAAGACCAGAAAAGAAGAGGAAACGTTGTTTCCATTTTTTATCTCATTCCAAAAAATTCTTTATCACTTTATGACCGCACCCAAAAGTAAGAGAGTAAAAAGGGAAGTATGGATTATTTTCTAGCCCAGAAAGACCGATCAACTCCTCCAATGAGAAAGAGATTCCTAAGATCCTAGAAGTCATGACACATGTCATTAAAGTGAACCACATGTTAGGACCAACTTCGGTAGGGCATAGATCAATCTTTGAAAAATATTTGAAGAAGAAAAGATCAAGTGGATAACGAAGGCCCCATTCTAATATTTCAGTATAAACTATCAGTTCTTTGTCTTTAACAGACAACGGGGTTTCTCTGACAATGGAGAAACGGATATAAATTGACGAAAGGATTCCCCAGCGAAGTCTTAGTAGTTCTTCTTCGGATGGATTGAAATATTCATATCGAATTCTATGCAAGGTCAACAGATTTCTGTTGTCAACACTCTTCATATTTTTTCCTACCAAGGCCTCGTCTCCGGGAGAAGTGGGATGTCTTTTTTGAGTTATTTTTCTTTTTCAGGAGAACCAACAACTTCAGTTGTATTTTCAAAGAAACCTATCTTTAACATCGCGAGGAACAACGGAGTGAGAGGCTTGCCTAAGAACTTGTGTATAAACAGTTTTCTCATTGGACACTGAAAGAACAGTCGTTGTGGTGGGTTTCTCTTTGAAAATGGAGGATACTTTATCTTCAGAACTTGAGCGGTCTTTTACTTCTTTTGAAAATTTAATCTCTGGAATGGATTCAAGAGGCTTTTTGGTCATCCGAGCAACATCTTCTCGTATCAGTTTGTGGGGAGGAATCTCGGGTGTTGGCATCGGAGTTCTGTGAAAGGTGGCAGAAGGTGTTGAGGGAACATCAGACGGGGACTCTTTAGGATATTTTGAATGTTTGTGCTTGTTATCTTTGCTTCGAAAAAGACCATTTCGAATTTTTGTCTTTCCCCAAGATCTTGGAGTCACTCTTGTAAATTGGTAAATAAGACTGACTGGAGGGCTGAGAGAAAATATCTGAGGGAATGATAGCTGTTGAATTCTCTATGGGAGGCCAAGTACCGTAATAAAAGATTTCTGAGGGTTGGGGCTCTGGTGCAGTGTATAACCCAGCAGCTTTTCTTCATTTGAATTTTTGGCTGATAGTTAACCACTCTGGTATGCGAGAACTTCTTAGCATACATAAATGTTTCTATCTCTAAAATGAGTTGCTAGAACTTTATCTCTATAAAAGTGGCACGGGAGAGTTGTGAGGGATAAATAATATTTATAAAGAAAAGATAGGGCTGAAAGCGTCAAGGCCCATGGAGCTGACGAGTCGTTTGCCTAAGGGCAAATTGTCCAGCATAGGCTTAATGAGTGCCTAGAGAACTGATGCGCCGCCCCTAGACTATGTTGTGTCAAGAAGAGAAGCACGCTAAATGCTAGTCAGTTGACATTTGTCAAGTGGAGAAGAACGTTCATTGGTGGTGTATGAAAAATATGTGACGTCATGATTTGGTTTGAAAACGTTTGGTCTAGGTAATAAAGGTTTGTTAAAATTCAAAAAGATTGAATTCATTTTTAGCATACTTTCAGAAAATTTGAGGAGCCAGAGTCTGATGAGAAAACACTATGTAAAATCCGATGGAGTTAATAATATACAAAGTCCTTGCATAAAATATTTTCACAAAGACTGGGGGGCTACTGATAAGGGAAGATTAAAGATCTAGTAAAGATGAGGGTGTTTTATTGATAAAGAAAGTTTCTTAGGAGAAATTGTCAATTATGTAAAGAAAACTGACTAATGTAAAGCAAACAATAGACTTGAAGATAGGACCACAATTATAAAATTGTTAAGCTTGTGGTATCTACTATTTGTACTATAAATGGACCTTCATTTTTGGGGAAAGAGTGATTGATAAATGATTAAGCAATTATTATATTAACTCTCTTTCTCTCTCTCTAAAATATTGTTTAAGTAATCTAAATAACACTTTGTCCATCTAAATATAGTTTTATACAGAAAACCTCCTCCAAATTTTGTCTAGAGTGATAAGTGGTCTCTCAGCAAACTCCTCGAACCCATCTTCTACAACTCGGAGATAAAAAAAATATTTGCTTTCAATTTTTTTAGCCTCAATCAGATCATCCACTATCTTGAATTTATTCCCAAGGGTCAAGGAATAAAAAAAGTGGGGATTTTTTGTAGTGCTGGTTAATCCGATGAACTACTCCATAGATAATCCGACATCAGATATCCTTGCCGCCATTATACAAGCCATCAAAGTGAACCATATGTTTGGACCTGATTGAGTAAGGCAAAAGTTTATCAGCTCAAAGTATCTCACCAAAGCGGGATCCAAAGGGAACCAAAAACCCCAGTTCAGAATTTCTGGTAGACGATTAACTCATTATCTTGAATTAATAAAAGGGTCTATACGGCTTCGGGAAATCGGACGATTATGAAGCTAAGGATCCCCCATTAGTCTCAAAGCTTTGTCTCATTGGAGGTTTTATAATACTTGTACTTTATCTTGTACAAAGCCAACAGATAATTGCTCTCAACTTCTCGCAAGTTGTTTCCTAAGATAGCCTCGATGTCCGAGGGTAATTCAACAACGTATTTTTTTCTTCTTTTATTTGGCTTTCATCTTCTATGCATGGGAACCCACATTAACTTTCCTTGGGGGGCTGGCACCTCGATTCTCACGGAAGTTCTGACATGAGAAGATGAAAAGATAGTCTTTTTTAGCTGGTTACCTAAAACAACAGGCTCATCCTGGTCGTCTTCAGGCTCATCAACCGAGTATCTTTACCTCATCTATTTAATTGGTTTGAGGAGCTGCACCCCCACATACGTTATTGTAGGAGCAATAGTTTCCATAATTACTATTCGATAGGCTACTTGTGGAGCTTATTTTGAAGGTGTATGTATATTTTTTTAGAATTGATTTGGGGGGTGACATGAGAAGTGTTTTGAACATAGAGGTAGTAAACATATTTTTAAATTTAACGTACCTCTTCACTACAGGTATCGGGGACCGCTTCTTATTCGAACCATCATTTTTTATTTTCTTTATCGCTTTTTTTTGTCACCCATTAGAATGAAAGTTGATGTAAGAACTGTTTTCTTTGGAGGGCCAAGGTCACCATTATCGTTGTTGTACAAGTTTGATCGGGGGACTGGCCGGTAGTAGGGTATATAAGGTATTGGTGTTCGGAGTTCTTGCCGCATCGGATTATTTTTTGACTGGAGGCCATTGCCTATAGTATGTGGTTTTAACAATTTCAAGTGGTATGGGCTCATTGTCTAAATCGGCTTATTTTATCTCTTTGGATTTTTTACCTATGGAAAACAAATCTAGGATTATGTACTTGTTAGGTATGAACTGTGGACGAAAATGTTTAGATAAGTATCAATACCCTCTCTCTCTCTTTACAAGACGCCTTTCTCTCTCTAGAATTAATAATTTGAATAACTCTCATACATAAAGTGTCTGAGTATTTATAACAGTATAAAGGGCCCAAGTATATGAAAGTATTTTATTAAGTGGCGAACGCATATGAAAGATGAAGATTATTGTAGGCCTTCTACCTATGATTTGAACTGCAAACATATTGAGAAAGGTAAGATTTTTCCGGCACACCTAATCACCCCCAATCCGTTTTGGAATGTATGCACGTCTATGTCATAAAACCACTGATAAATAGACGAGAAGAAGAGCACGTGTCGTTTGTTAAAAATCATTTTGACACGTGGAGTGAAGCAGAACAATCATCGTTTGTCAAAAATCATTTTGATATGTGAATTTAAAGAAAAATATATCCGACGAGAGGAATAAAGAAGAAGAGGTCGAACATTTTCGAGGCGACTTCCCAATTTAGTCCTTGCTCGAATAACTTTGCAAGGACCCGGGGGCTATTGATAAGGGAAATAATTATTTGAAATAATAATCAAATCAACTATATAGGAAAGATAATTTGGTTTAATAAAAGTATTGTAAAATAAACTTAACAAATATGTAACACTGAACGGACCTTATGTAATAAATAATTATATGGTTAAGATTTTTAAAATAGTGGGGTAAAGTGGCCATAAGTAGGAAATCATGTGATTTATGGGCCCATCTCTTGTTTATATAAAATGACACCTATTTTTTGGAAAAATGATCAATCATTACTTTATCATTACTTGTGTCAGCTTTTCTTTCCAAATATTCTCCTCCAAACATAATTTAAATAAATAATCTCTTTAAAAAACCTTTGGAATTATCAATCCCAACCTATGCTTGGAGGACCGAATCCATCAGGGGTAATATGGTTCTACTTCGGCATCACTGAAGCATGTGAAGTTCTTTATTGATGGATAATAAATTTTGCATTGCATATGAATGCTTGATGGACTTCTATAACATGTGGCTCAGAGCCTTGACCTTAGCCTGTAGCTGGAGATTTTTTTTTGGGTTAGAGCTTAGAGATTAGACCCAAAATTGAGGAGAAAATGATTAGGTAGGCTGAGCTTGTAGGTGATGTTCGGAAATCGTGGTTCTTCAAACTTGATTGACGTCTCTCTTCTGGGAGTATTGGTTTAGACAAACTCAAGATCCTTTCTAGAAGTAGTGCTTTTGGCAATGACACCTAGACCTTGGAAGGTTCTGAAGCCTAATATGAGTTCTGCTTCACCAATGGTGTCTTCTTTTAGGGGAAGAAGTGTCCTCGTCACAATCAATAGATTGATCATCACTTGTAGTTGGAAAATGGCAACAACACCTAAGTTGATGCTTTTTATTAAGATTATAACTTATGTCTGAAGGAAAGTGTTGTAAAGAATATGAGAATTCATCGTCTCCTTCGATGATTTTCATTTTCAGATCCACCTGTCTCTATTAAATCCACTTATAATTCTTTTCTCTATTCGAATTTTTTAAATACAAATTACTTATTATCTTAATTATTTTTACAAAAATTTGTAGGTTAGAAAACATAAAAAAAAAAACTACATTAAATAAAATAATATAAAAATAAACGCTTACTAAATTACATAAAAATATTTGATCGGTTACCCTAAGTTATCTATTTATAAAAGAAATAATATTGCATTTTTCTTTTACATAAGTTGTAACCTCAAATGTTGGGCACTGGGCTGGATTTGAGCCCGAATGATTGAGGCTGTTCAGCCGAAGTATGACTCGCAATTTGGTTGGACGTGCCAAATCAGAAAGACTTGTCGACGAAGGAAGCTTCTGGGTCCTTGTTTCGTATTAACCCGAGTTCCGTCGTCTTGAGTTTCCATTTCATCATCATCTCTCCCAACTGGATTTCATCTTTGCGAGTCTGCAATGTCATCTCCTGCTGAGTACTGAATTTTTCAATGTTTCTCTTATATATATGTATCTGTCTTATGGATCCAGAAACTGTAGGTTTTAACTTGTTTTTCTTCTCAAATTCGGTTAACTATCGACTTCTGGACACGATTCCCAGATACTAGAGTTTAAAAGAATGTTAACACTTTAGGAAACTATTAATTTATGCCAATTTTGTAGTCGTGGTTGTTAATGAGCATTCCGATGAGCTCTATAACTTTCTAACCTACTACTTCAATCTCTTTAGGAGAATTTATAGATCCTATGATTGAAATGAGTTTGATGTTTAATTATATGGTGCTTAGCCTTGTACACTGCTATGCTGCTGACTGATTCCGCTTAAAGTTCAGTATCCATATCTAATTCGATTGGTGATCATGATATTAGGTTGTCTGTTAAAGGCCAAAATGATCATTAGTCTAATTTGCAGCCATTTTATCACTGGCTTTGTTATGCTTGTATGGTGTGTTTTTGTTTTAACAGTTAGTTTTTGCAGAACTGATTTTGTGCATTTTGGTGTTGTTTCAGATTCTACAACTCTCTTCCACCCATAACAAAGGCTTATGGGACTTTGTGCTTGCTGTTCACTACAGCTTCTTCCATCGGATTATTAAGTCCTTTTCATATCGCGTTGCTATATGAATATGTATTCTATCATTTTCAGGTATGGTCAGTCCAGTCCTTGTGCAGGTTTGAGAATGTATATGAGTTGCTCTAGTCATGTTTGGTGTATTAGGATTGTTATTTAGCCTGTCTTATGCTAAGAAAACTACATAGGAAGTTGCACTAGTATGGTACGCGGGGCTGGAAATTTATATTTATACTAAGTTGCAGTTTGTAAATTTCATCAATTTAAAATGCGGCTACATTATATTCTTTATTTTTTTGGGATGATTATCTGGGTTATACTTTAATTAGATATAGTCTGTTTGCTGCAAACAAGTTTTTTTCCTCGGCAAAAGATCTGCATTTTATTCAGCAATTCACATGAAGAGGGGTGTGATCTTGCAAACAGCATATTGAAGTATGATATTGAAGAACTTTTTTATTCTTGAATTTTAGTAGCTCCCAGTTTTAAGTTATCTGAAGAATCTAATAAAGGACACAGTTTTTGAGTTGTTTAGGGTTTCAGTTTTGAGTCGTGTTCTGCCTGCACGTTATTTAGCAGTCTACATGTTTCAAGTGGAGTAACGATAATTAAGTTGCTATGATATGTTGAGATTTCGTGGCTGTATTCATTGGTAGATGCACTATCTCTAGCCTGCATGGACTTTGTCAGTCATGCTGTTTCCTGTCTCGTAAATACTGAAAGTGCTACCTAAAGAAATGAGCTACATTCAGCTAATAACGAAAAGAAAGTCTCTGTTTGGACATATTTTGTAGGTCTGGAGGCTGTTCACGAACTTATTTTTCATTGGCAATTTCTCTGTCAATTTTGGAATACGCCTTTTAATGATGTAAGTCATAGTTCCATTGCTTTCTGTTGACTCTTCCCCATAGAGAATGATTTTTGAGCAAGTCAGATCTAGGTGGTTGTTTAAGGAAAACATGTTTATCTTTTTGATTCGTGTGCTGCAGAGCGAGGTATGGAGTCCAACTTGAAAAAGGACCATTCGAAAGGCGTACAGCAGACTTTTTGTGGATGATGATCTTTGGATCCTTGACTTTACTGGTACTGTAAATAAACTCTCCTTATATTTTGTAGTTCATCAAAGCCACGTGTCCTCGTGTATTAAGGATATATTCAAATTCAATGTACAAAACTGTACTAGAGTAGTGATTGGGGTGTGAAACAGATTTAAGAAGTGAAACCTCGAAAATTTGTCAGTCTAGTTAGTCGGCTGCTGCTAGTCTGCTTTTTGAACAAATAGAGCAAATGTTCTGCCTTTGGCACCAGTATCACCTTCCTAGATAACCTTTTAATTTCCCTAATATATTTTTGATGGATTCAGGCACTAACGGCCATCCCCTTTTGCTGGTCCCCCTTCTTGGGCACACCTGTCGTTTTCATGCTTCTCTACGTCTGGAGTAGAGAATTCCCAAATGCCCAAATCAGCATATATGGACTGGTCTCACTTAAGGTACGAGGTCTTTATGTTATGTGATGTGTTTAATCAGATATGACTGCTTTGAAATTGTAATATTAGTAGTTTTTTTTTTTATTTGCAGGCATTCTATCTGCCTTGGGCAATGCTTGCCTTGGATGTTATTTTCGGCTCTCCACTCATGCCAGATCTAATGGGTATTATTGCGGGGCATTTGTATTACTTCCTCACAGTGTTGCATCCACTTGCTACCGGAAAGTCCTATTTGAAGACTCCAAGATGGGTGTATCCTTTAATTGCTTATCACCATTAGTCAATGTCAGCATTACCTTTCTCTATTTAAGGCAAACACTTTATTTCAGATGTCTATTTAGCAACCACGAGATCTAGTTTACAGGGTGTGTCCCTCTCTTGCTGTGAGAAAGGGACCAAGTATCTTACTTTTTAATATCTTACCCATGATTTAATAACTTTTGCACATTTATTGTTCCTTGACATGCTATAGACACAAAATCGTGGCAAGGTGGAGAATTGGAGCTCCAGCCGTTGTTCGTGGTGCGCAGCCTGAAAGACCTACTACTGGTCCTTTCAGAGGGAGATCTTATCGTCTTACTGATTAAGTTCCTCTACCGTTCAAGATGCTACAGTAGGCTTCTGGTTTTGTTATAACTTTATTAGGTGATAGAGGGTACTGAGAATGTTGTTCTCTACCAATTATGTCTATTGAGGAGAGATCTTTTGCTAAAACTTGAGCAAACCAGTAATTTAAGAACCATTAATGTAGAAATTAATGCCATAGCTGTTATCCTGGAATATGATTGTTGGGCTTGTGCTTTTATATTTTGGGTTGATCTTACGGAAACTTCTTTCCAAAATGATGGTTTTTCGGCTAGTGGGCTACAATGTGTCTAAAACTTTTCAAATTGAATCATATATCTACAAATCTGTTTTTGCCATTCCGAAAAACTTTTAAAACTTGATCTTAGAATAATCCTAGAAAATATCTCCTTTGTCAAATATGCATCCCTGTGGATTGAAACAATGACTCGGAATATTTTGAATTTGAGCATACTCATATACATTGGACTAGCTCTTAATCAGAACTAAATCAGAAGTGACAAAATTGATCGATCATAAGGAGCGAGAGAGAGAGTATGAGTGGGGTAGAACCGATGAGAGAGCTAAAATAAAGGCGAGCATCACATTAAAATGAAGGGCTGATATTCCATCTCAAGTTGTTCAAACCTTTCCCTCTTCTTCGCTCTCTCTATTTATCAAGGGAGAACAAAAACCACTATAACCTCCTTCTTTCTCCTCCTTCTCCAACACAAAGATCAAAACCTGAAAATCAATACACAGTATTAACAACAAAGAGAAGGAAATCGAACTACTGTTTATAGAAAAAGGGAGAGAAAATGTCGTGGCAAACTTACGTCGATGATCACTTGATGTGCGACATCGATGGTCAAGGCCAGCATCTCACTGCTTCTGCTATCGTCGGTCATGACGGTAGTGTCTGGGCACAGAGCGCTGCTTTCACTCAGGTGACCGATTATTCTAATCCTAATCATAATCCTTTTCTCTAATCATTTTATTTTAGCTGTTGTTTTCGTTAATGAGTCCTTTGTTTTGCTTGATCTTGTTAGTTTAGTTTTAATCGCTTTGATCGTCGATGCAATGTACCTTGATCTGCATTGGCATGATTAGAATTCTTCATTGTATGTTTGGTGTGGTTTCCGATCGATGTAATTATACGTGACTGCATTTCTGGTATCCCTTGTTGATGTAATTTCTTATGCGAGTTATGGAAGTAATTTGAATTTGCCTCAGCAGAATCCTTGATAATTGTTTGCATTTTGAAAGATCCATGTTGGTGATGCTTTGTTCTTAGAGGTTTTTAATGTGTTTAGGTTTTTTTATCTATGATTCCTTTTCTGTACAGTTTCAACCAGCGGAGATTACTGCTATTATGAAAGATTTTGATGAACCAGGTCACCTTGCCCCAACTGGCTTACACCTTGGGGGAGTCAAATACATGGTAATCGCAGGAGAACCTGGAGCCGTTATTCGTGGGAAGAAGGTAGAATGAACCGAATAGCTAATGTTAATCTCTTCGATGCATTCATGTTAGCATTTTTATATGTATGTTATGTTCTGTATGCAGATTATGGATTTATTTTAAGCCTTTATGACATGTATCAGAAGATGTATCCCTAGGCTTATCTATATGGCTATACATTATGTCTCGTGCCTTGCGATTTCAGTGACTTAAACCCTCTTTATAAATCTTGAGGTTTTCGTTTTCGGTTTTCTGCCTCGAAATAGGAGTTGAAACAAGTATTATAAATGTTAACTAAAACTTCTGATGAAGTTTCTTGATTGCAAACTATAAGTGCAATATGATCATAAGAGCTAGCTTTGCATTAATTCATATGTTAGTAAATCTTGACAATAGATTTCCTAATTTATCCATCGTCTGTCTTCTGCTTGAGCCATGCTTCACCAGACTAAGCTGGGTGAAAATAACGAGAAATATTACAAGCTCAAGGGTGAAACAATCAAATTTGAATACTAATTTACAACTGGGTTTCTCCTTTTTGCCCTATAAATTCTTATGAGGAACACCAAATGCTTACTACATGCTGGGCTTCAGTTACCTGTTACCTGTCTGATGTAATGCTGTAACTGATATTGGCACTTTAATATACTCCGGTCTAAAAAATCTAAATACGCAGGGATCTGGAGGCATCACCATAAAAAAGACTGGACAGGCTCTTGTGTTCGGAGTTTATGAGGAACCTGTGACACCAGGACAGTGCAACCTAGTTGTCGAAAGGTTGGGTGATTACCTCATTGAGCAGGGCCTGTAAGCCTAGTCTTGGTCATCATCATCGATAATCATCCTAGTTTGTCCTTTATGAGTGGTATAATCCATTGTTCTTTTTAATTTTCTTTTTTGATTCTTTTTGTTCCCGGGGTTTTTAGTTTGCTTATTATTCTTCCACCGAAATCGTCGAATTGGAAGTAAATATTACAGACAGCAACCAATGTGAGAACTAAAACCATTATTTGGTGCTCGGTTGTTCATTTGCATTACCTTGATCAACAATTTTTGTTTTGGTAGATTCCTTCCCTATTGTCTAGATTGAGCAGTGTTACATTTGATACTTGATTCTAAAAGCTGTGCTACTCTATATACTACCTTCTTTAGATCATGGTGTCGATGATTTTTCCTGGTGCTATTATTAGTATAAATTTTCTATTACTGAACATTGGAAGGCCTAAAATTTTCAGTACACCATAAGTACTGAAAATCTCCGAACTGGATGAAAAACTTTATATAATGGGGTACCGATTATAGTGAAGGTAGATATTCAAAGCTGGATATTTGATGCAAAATATCTATATTTAAAGTATGGGTTATGTTGACAGCTGGGATTCTCTAGAACGATAATTGTAATAAAAATATAAACGTAAAATAGTTATACAACAAAATATGAAATCGGAATGTGGCTGGAGATCAGATTCGGAGAATGGTAGACAAAGAGAATTGCAAGTTGATGATGTGAAAGAAATGATGACAGGAATATCCAGCTACAAGTTCCTTACTTGGAAAGTGATGGACACCATATCTTTATAAGTTGTCCATGATAATCCTGAAAAGATTTTTTTTTTTTTTTATGAAAAGGCCTTTTATTGAACTAAAGAAGAATACAAGCCCTATAGGCAATTTTACACAAATTCAAACAAAACCCTAAATCCATTCGCGCTACCAGAACATCTTCTTCAACCTTTAGACTCCATCTTCAACCTCTTGACACCAATCAGCTCCAGAAACCCTAATTTCGTAACCTCAAATAGCCAAGATTAACGCTTTCTAAGAGAGCAATAGCTCTTAATTTTAAAGGAGCATTGCTCCCATTAAACTCCAAATCCGAATTCCTTTCAAGAACGTGTTTAGCAATCCAGTCTGCCCCTAAATTCTGCTCTCGAAAGATTTGATTCACTATCATCTCAGAACAAAGAAGCTTTCTGCAACATTTCAGCATTGGATCAAGGTACCATGGAGAATTACCAAAAATCAGTAAATTAACCAAGACAGCAGAATCGATCTCAACATCAACCTGCTTCAACTGCAACCTGTTACAGAGTTTCAAACCCTCAAACAGCGCTCTACATTCTGCAATCAAAGGAGAACTCTTGCCAAAAATGCAGCCCATACCCACCACGATCTTACCAGAGCTATCACGAATCAAGACACCACCAGCAGACTCACCATCTAAGGTACACGCCCCATCGATGTTGATTTTATACCTACCCTGCTTAGGATTCTTCCATTTCAAATGAATGGGTTTAAAACCAGCATTAATATGATTAATACAGCCTAATATCAAAGCCTCACGAGTAAATCTGCCCCAGTGTTTCCTTTTCAAAATTTTACTTCGATCCAGACTAGTCAGAATGAACAAAACATGCTTGATGATAGTAGTAGAACTAGTCATAATACCCTGCATTTTCTTCTTATTCCTAGCTGACCAAATACACCATGTTATTATTGCAGGAAGAATTGTAAAGATGTCACACTCTTTCTGAGCAGACCAATACCACTGCATTACTACATGGGAGATAGTCATAAAGGGTTGAACCTGAACGTTGAATATATCACCAAAATGCCTCCACACAGTCAAGGCTTGCTGACACTGGACCAAGGCATGGTGAGTAGACTCAACACTATCACAGTTAATACATTTTGATACCAACTGAAACTTCCTTAATTGCATGACTTCATCTGTTGGAATCCAATTATGTAACACCCTCCATAGTAGAAAAGAGCATTTTCTAGGAGAAACAGAATTCCAGGTCTTATCATAGAGTCTTGTGACATTGCCCTTATCTCTGATGTAAGTCAATGTATCTCTAGTACTGAATGCCCCATCTTGTATCAAAGACCATAACAAAGCGTCATGTTTATTTGATAGTGTAACATTTTTAATCCTGTCAATATCAGTAGAAGTTACCAGAGTTTGAAGTCTGTTCAAATCCCACGAACCATTTAGCCAAAAGTCACCAACCTTATCATTAACACTTTCCCATAAAGTTCTTCTATCATTATCATTAGTAACCTTAATGAGAGGTTTATCAGAACACCACTTGTCATACCAGAAGCTTAAGTGACCATGACCAGGTAACCAAAACATAAAGTCTTCAGTCTCATCCTTGACCTTTATAATGGCAGCCCATGTTTTAGATCTTCTATAAGGTGAAATAGCCAAAACAGGGTGAATACCATTTCTGCAATAGATAGAAAGCATAAACCTGGCCCAAAGAGAGTTTTGTCTTCTGAAATTAAACCAATTCTTCATTGCAAAAGCATGCTGCATATCTTTCAACTTGTTGACATTAAGCCCTCCTTCTCTATAAGGCTTGCACAGTCTTCCCCATTTAGCCCAACTAATGCTTGTTTTGTCATCTTTACAGCCCCACAGAAACTTACTAAAGAGAACCTCCAATCTGTTGATGACACCAACAGGCAATGAAGTATGTTGTAGAAAATAAATTGGGAAAGCCATCAAGACAGATTGGATCAGCATCAGACGACCAGCAAAGGATAAATGAAGCTTGTCCCAATCCAAGATTCTGCTCCTGACTTTACATATAATAGATTCAAAGTTAGCCACTCTAGTATTATTTGAGATTGTAGTACCCAAATAATTGAAAGGTAAACACATATGATTGATCTTCCAAATGTCTTCAATAACTTTGATCTTTTGTAAACCAATCTTCCTAGAAACAATAAGCTTAGACTTTGCATTGTTAATTTGCTGTCCAGAAATTGCTTGATAGTGAGCAAGAATGACTTTTATAGCTTCCATAGTAGTAGCATCAGCAGTTGTAAAAACCATGAAATCATCGGCAAATGCAAGACAAGAGATCTTCACCTCACTCCTAGTCTTATAATTAACCATAGACTGCTCATTAGCTTTAATCTTTATACATCTAATAAGGTATTCCTCAGCCAAGATAAACAGACTAGGGGAGAGTGGATCCCCTTGTCTAAGACCTTGAGAGTTAGGGAAAAAACCAGTAACCTCACCATTAACAAGAACAGAAGAAAAAACATCCTTAATGCAATTATGAACCATCCCAACAACAGCAGCATTAAAGCCAAAAGCTTTAAGAACATTTAAAAGAAAGCTATGATTAAGCTTATCAAAAGCCTTTATCATATCTGTCTTCACAATGACATTACCACTTTTGCTGTTGCCATCAATATCAAAACATAACTCCTGAACAAGTAGAATTGACTCCTGAATATTCCTACCTTTAACGAAACCACCCTGCTCATCAGAAATCAATTTAGGAAGAAGTTTAGCCAGTCTATTATTGATAAGCTTTCCCAAGATCCTAGAAAAGACAGTAGTTAAGCTAATCGGTCGAAATTCTTTCCACTTATTAGGATTCTCAATCTTAGGGATCAAGCAGATTACAGTTGCTTTTACTCCTCTAGGCAGTTTATGACCTTGAAAGAAGCCTTTAATAGCTTTACAAAAATCATTCCCCACAATACTCCAACAAACCTTGTAGAACACAGAATTGAAACCATCTGGCCCAGAAGCAGACTCAGACCTTAAGCTTTTAACCACCCCATGAATCTCAATATCATCAGGAACCTTAACCAAATCATTACAATCCTCATCAGAAACCAGAGAAGGAATAACATTCCATAAATCCCCTTCCAACACAACATTAGTAATAGGAGAAAGTAGATCTTTAAAAAACTCCACAGCAGAATCACCAATTTCTTTCTTATCATTCAACCAATTCTCACCAGATTTAATTCTATCAATTCTATTTTTCTTAGTTCTTTTCTTCACAAAACTATGGTATGCAGCAGTGTTTCTGTCTGAATCCCTCAACCAATCTGTATGAGCCTTCTGTTTCCAATACAATTCCTCCCTATCCAGCAAGATCAAGTGATGTTGTCTAGCCTTTTCTAAAGCCAATTTATTAGCATCATTAACATCATTAAGAAGCAAAGACTCCTTACTAATCATACTCTCTTCAGACAGTTTAAGAGCATCAAAAATATTACCAAAAACTTTCTTGTTCCAACTTTTCAACTCCACCTTCAAATGCTGTTGCTTAAGCCAAAAAGCCATAATAGGATTACTAGTCTCAACAACTGCACCATTATCAGTCCAAGTATCCTCAACCATCTTTAAGAAATGTGGATGAGTAGCCCACATGTTAAGGAATTTAAAAGAAGGCTTTGATCTTTCCAGATTAGAAGTAACCTTAATCAAAATAGGACAATGGTCTGAACAGCTTTTAGCCATGTGTGAGACTGAAGTAGAATCAAAGTAATCTAACCATGCTGAATTATACAACACACGATCCAACCTTCTCCACTTATGACCATTAGACCATGTATAAGGACAACCTGTAAAGCCAGCATCGATCAAGTTACAATCCATAATACAACTATTAAACTCATCCATACCTTTCTGATTAATTGTTAAACAAGCAATCTGCTCCTGAAGAGTAGCAATAATGTTGAAGTCCCCAAACAAAATCCATTCCTGTGAGTTTACATTCAAGGCACGAATCTCATCCCAAAGAACAGATCTCAGACCAGTCTTGCATTTAGCATAAATAATAGAGACACCAAAGGTTTTATTCAAAGTTGGATGAGTAACATTAAGATGCAGTAATTGATCACTATCAAACATAACTTCAACCCCATAATCCTGATGCCAGAAAACCCAAATCTTGTTACTCAAATTACAACAACAACCAGTCAGCTTCAATTTCTTAGCCAGCCATTCCATCTTATCAGCATTTACAAACGGCTCTTGAAGAGCAACAAAACTAACTTTTAACGAAACAACCATAGATTTCAACCGTTGAATAGTTCTTTTATTTGCAATCCCTCTTGCATTCCAACTCAAAATCGAAATAGTCATGTGATAGAAGTAGTTTTCTGGGCCTTTTTCATCTTCAAAATATTTGAAGACACAGGACCTTTCGTATTCCAAACATTCATTAACTTTTTAGACCTTTTAGTATCCTGCTTCTTCTGTTTAACTTGAAGAGAACTTCCTTTCACAGGAGAAGTCTCAAGACTCCCAGCATGAACTGGATAATCATGTATTTCTTCATTAAAAGATTCAAACATACTTTTCCTTTCCAAAGTTTTCAAAGCATCGATCAGTTCATCATCATTAACTAAATCAACAGAATCTTCCTCAACCAGAATATGTTGAACAGAATCTTTATTCACAAAATCAGCAGAATCCACCTCTTGAACATTTCTAACATCTTCATCTTGAACATAAAGCTCTTTATTAACAATGATAGATTTTAAGACTCTCCCACCCACACCATTCTTGTCACCAGAAACCACTATATTCTGAAGATTACCACCATCACGAATCTCCTGAGACTGTTTTAAAGAGCAAGAAACCTGATTAGAGATCTTTGAATCATCCTTCAACTGCACAATATTTTCAGAATCCATTTCTTGAGCCAACAACCATTTCTTACATTTATCAATGGAGTGCCCAATATGAGCACAATGATTACAGTAGACATGAACTTTATCATAAACCAGATGAATCAAATAACTCTCAGATTCCCCAAAGTTAACCTGAATCTTATTAACCAACGGTTTCGAAACATCAACTTCAACCCAAGCTCTACAGCAATTCTGTTGAACACGATTAATTGAAGGAACCTATATCTTCAGAGGAGTACCCAAAATCTTTGCTATTTCTGAGATAGTAGATCTGTTAAACAAAAACTCTTGCAAATTTGGAAAAGAAACCCAAACCGGCGTAAATGGAGACTCAAGATTTGGGTCGAAACCAGGTGTCCATTTCAAGAGTCTCATCGTTTTATCTCCCAAGACCCAAACGTTCTTAGACCAGAGCCTCATTAGATCATCTAACTCAGTAAATTCAATGAAAATATGTCTGAAATCCCAGACAGAAAGACTGAAAGTACCTTTGAAATGAAACTTGGTCAAAAAAATTTGCAGACTATCCATTGATGGCTTCCCAGAAGCAAATTTGGTCACCAAAGTGTGCTTGGAAATCTTTAACAACTTTTCTTTATCCTCAACCTTAAATGTGATAACAGGGCATTCAGTAGAACGAGTAACAGAAACATCAGCATGAACAAACTCTGCTTTTGATGGTTTCAACATATCAGCGTATGAACCTTTATTAATCAATGAAGTATCATAAATCTTATCTTTATCCAACTCCTCAAAAACTGGATTTAAAATAACATTACACTCAGCAGCCTTTCCCTCACCATCAGTTCCTCTGTTTTTGACAAAATTTCCATCTGATCTTGCTTCCATTGTATTCCTAAGTATAGGAAATTCTTCACGCGAAATGATATTGATATTATTACTCATTCTCCAAAGGGAAAAGAAGAATCAAAAGAGAAGAATCAAAAAGAAGGAAAAATCTTTTAGGCTCTGTTCTTGAAGAACAGAGTTTCTTGGAGCCATCGCTTAGATTAATCCTGAAAAGATTAGAACTATAATAATAAGTTTAATTTTTAAGTATTTCAAAAACAATTTGTAATATAGTCTACCAAAAATACCGAAAACATAAAATCTACCAATATAGAAACTAAAAAAAAATCATATTCTTTCACGTCTCACAACTTTTTTCTAAAAAATAAAAATAAAACTCCTAAAACTTTTAAGCTAAAATTTAATTTAACAAATTAATGTGAATTAGATTTAAATCTCACAGATCTTAGGTTAACATAAATAGATTTAAATCTCATATCTTAGTTCAACGTAAATCAACTAATAAATAATATTAAAAAATTTATTTTACATATTCATTTTCCATTGTAGTTATTTTTAATTTTCAAATTCTATATCTTTTAAACTCTAATTTAATTTTTTTTATATAAACGCATATTTCTATTTTTAAGGATATACAAAACAAAGTTCATATTTTTGAATATTTTTTGTCTTATTTTTCTAATTTTCACCATCTAAATTACTAATTTCGCAACTGGAACATAATTATTTTTTCGAAACTAATTATATAATCCGGCTATTTTTATTTTCACAACTAAATGCAGTAAAAAAAAGTTCAATTTTTTTCATGGATCCAGTTTTGTTCGTCTGAAAAAACAAAATCAATGGTATTTTTGAATTTTTTTAGTTATTGTTTGAAAGATACGACATCTAAAAATACCCTAAAACAATTGTTTTTTCACAACCAAATTCTTATTTATGGAACTCTTTTCTTTTTAATTTCACAATCCGATGACTTATATTTTCGCAACCAACTCGAGTAAAAAAGTTATCTTTCATGGATCCATTTTTGTTCGTCTTAAAAAAATCAAAACTAATAGTAATTCTGGATTATTGTGGAGCTATGGTTTTGAAAGATATGACATTTAAATAAAAATAACTCTAACATAATTGTGTTTTCACAACCAAAGTATTATTGACGCAACTCTTTTCTTCTTAATTTCGCAATGTTACTCATATTTTCGCAACCAAATGCATCATTATTATTTTTAAACAAGTTTTTTCAACTCAGAATGCACATATTTTAGCAACTACAACAAGTTAGTTGTTTCACAACCAAAAGTCTTATATACACGCAACCATTTTCTTCTTATTTTCACAACATATTTGCAAATAGTTTCGCAACTAGAACAAAGTTTATTTTTTTTCACCCCAATAACACGTAATTTATCACCCTTAAACACAATCCAATATTTTTCATAAAAAAACATGGGTTTTAACACAAAATGCACATATTTAAGCAACTACACAAAGGTTTGCTCTTTCACACCAATTAGTACTTATTTTCACAAAAAAAATTGTACTTTTATTTTTTTACACAATGAGTTTATATCACAACTCAATTACACCAAATTATGCAACAAAAAAATCTAAAAAAATCTTTCATGGATCCAGTTTTGCATGTCTTAAAAAACAAAACCATTTTTTGTTTCAGATTTTTTTTGGAGCTATAATTTGAAAGATAGATACATTTCTCGACTATAGTGGTATTTGGTCAATTTTTATTGTCAATAGATATTTTCACCGTTTTAAGTTTTCAATTTTAATATAGACCGTGAATTTCAAAATATAAATTATACACAATAAATTTTTATTATAAAATTTAAAAGTAATTTTTTTATAAATAAAAAAAGCTATGTAGATATTTTGAGTTTCACTAAAATCCTATCAGCTCCCGACGTCTCTTCACCACCTCCTCAACCTAGCCACCATCATGATGACTAGATGAGGCACCTCCTTAATACCACACCAAAAAACTACACATCACACAACCTCCACCTAATTCCCTCAAAGAGCTTCAATTTACCAATCAACTGCAGGTTTCACCCAATTCTTGAACGCAACAAACTTCACAGCTCTGAATAGATCCAACCATGATTCGCAAATCAACATTGTCCACTCCAATCCTGACTCAAAGATCTGCCTATTTCATCTCATAGAAGCTCCCACATTCAACAACTCACTTCAAACACCAACCAAAAATTTATCCTGCAACACAAGCAACATAACCCTTTCCTTGTGAGATCTTATGCAAAAATCACTAACTCAAAATCCACTGACTCCACAACAATCAATCCAATGAAACATAAAAAAGATGAACATCAAACAATAAGATTCTCATCACAAGACAAAGAAATATTTATATCCATCTCTAAATATATTATGGTAGCCACGTTTTCACATAGTAGACCCTATATGAAAATTATCTATAACTTCATTCTTAACATTGAATTTATAGGAGAATTCAATCTCACATTATGGGACCCAGACATATATTGATTGACTTTGACAAACTGGAAGATTACTCAAATATCTAGAAATGAAAAATTTGGTCAGTAGATCAATACCATATAAGACTACTTAAATCAAATCTTTTTTTATATCATAAAATAGAATCCCCCATCACACTAGTATGGATCTATCTCCCTAACTTACCAGAACTCATGTATAACGATGAAGTCATCCTCTCAATTTCTAAAGTCCTTGTAGATCTCCTAAAATCCGTGTTCTACAAAAAAATAGAGCTAGATATAATGTTTGCAAAATATGTCTTCACTTAGATGTTTCAAAAGCTTTAATTCTTAAAGTATGGATTGGTTTTGGTAATCAATCAAATTCCTAAACAAAGGATGCATTTTGGAAATAAATATACTATACTGATATGACATCCTATTATTCAGAATATCATCATCTAGGATATAACTCTATGTCTTGCAAGAAAACCACATAAATTACAGACCATAACACCAAGACTAGCAACCTAAATCAAAGTCAATCATAAACAAAAAAAATTAGACTTCCATACTCCATCAATGAACAAATGGGTCCCAAAAATCAAATCCATTATTATTAAAGAACAAAGCACGAAAGATCAACAAACATCAGTTACCACAAACCAATTGGTATCCTACCATCTTCTCCTATACTTGGAAATATAGATCACAACCAAACATTTACAGAGGTCATCAAAAAAAGAAAGAAAAAATTACAATGTCATGGCGCAAGATATAAGGCTCAACAAAGCAATTAACTCTAAATGGTCTTCAAGACCCTCTCATAGTCGCTGTTAATGATACTTAGAATTTAAGAACCAATGATATCTATAGAAAAGATTCAATATACCACGAGAAACATTGGATTTCAGTTCAGTCAAGACAATTTAAACAACAAGATCTGGATCTTTTAGAAAAAAGACTTTAAAGTAGAATTTATCACAAATCATGAACAATTCATACACTTAAATATCAGACATCCCATAATAGACTAAACCTTCTTAGTGACCATTCTCTATGCTAAAAATACTATAGAACTAAGAAATGATCTTTGAGATGTTTTAAGGGAAATAACAGATTATACAAAGCCTTGGGTTCTAATGGGAAAATTCAATGTAATTAAAAATTCTCAAGAACAACTCTCTTGTTGTACCTTATATAAGAGAAGTATAGAGGTTTTCAACAATGTAAAACATAATTTCTCTTTCATTGATGTTGGTTTTGTAGCTTCTCATTTTACCTGGTTAAACAACTATAAATAAAATAGATTGGACAAGGTATTATACAACACGGCCTCGCTTAATCATTTTGAAACCACTAAAGTTAACCAATTAGCAAGGACTGGCTCTGACTACTACTCATTAAGCATAAACATTTTAATAGAAAAAATACAAAGCAAATCATCCTTTAAATTCACAAAATATGTGTATTATACATCCAAATTTTCTAAACGTGGTTGAATAAAGTTGGAAAGAAGAATTGTATGGATATTGTAGTCTCATTTTTTCAATAGTGCTGCAATAGTGATGCTGGAGTAGATACATTTAACTCAAAGTTCTGTTTATCTTCATGGTCTATCATTCATAAATATATTTGTGATACTATAGTCTCTTTTTTCAAGACTCACAACCACCTAAATCAGTCTCTGCTACAATAATTTGCTTAATACCAAAAGTAGAATCACCTAAAATCTGGACAGAATTCATACCTATCAGCCTATGCACTATCTTCAATAAAATTCTATCAAAGTTACTCAATGACAAATTAACTACTCTTCTACCTAAACTTATTTCAGAAGAATAGGGAGGCTTTGTTCAAGGTAGAAAGTTTCGAGATAACATTTTACTAACAAGAGAACTTTCCCACAAGATCAATAGAAAAGTTACAGAGGGAAATATTATGGCAAAAATTGACATGGTTAAGGCATTTGATAGAATTCCTTTTGAATTCATCTATCAAATATTGGATGCATTTGGCTTTGAAAAAATATGGATAACCTGTATTAAAAATAGTATTAATTTAGTAAGGTTCCCGATCATTATCAATGATCAATTATATAGATACTTTAAATCTACAAATGATGTAAGACAAAATGACCTTAATCCCCTAGTCTATTTATTCTAGCTGAAGAACATCTTATAAGGGGGCTTAAAAGATTTTTTGAAAATGATAGTGGACTTCATTGTAAAACAAGAAGCAATATGATCATACCTTGCATAACCTAT
Organism: Limnanthes douglasii subsp. nivea; assembly: GCA_036936605.1. Lineage (NCBI taxonomy): Eukaryota > Viridiplantae > Streptophyta > Magnoliopsida > Brassicales > Limnanthaceae > Limnanthes > Limnanthes douglasii. The sequence goes on along the minus strand of JAUPFV010000002.1, from coordinate 304,003,809 downwards.
GCTAATAAATTCCTCATCTTCACTAATGGCTCCTCAAATAACCTCAGCAAAATCTGCAACTTCCTGAAACAATATGAAGCTTGTTCATGTCAAATTATCACCAATGAGAAATCAGTAATTATTACTCTTATAAAAATAGTTCAACCAAAAATCAATTTGTTCAATAGACTGGCTGGTTTCATATATATAGAACTACCTTTCACATACCTAGGGATCCCAATTCACTCAAATAACAAAATCCACATATATGATCATCTTGTGGACAAGGTCAAATAAAAAAATACAAGAATGAGATAGAAATATATTATCATTTAGGGGTGGACTCATTTTGATTTATTTTGTGCTTATGGAAATACCTATATGTTATCTAAAAACTTGCATTTTCCTTAAGATAATAATTACCAAACTTACGAAGATATTTAATAGGTATCTTTAAGGATCTATAGAGGCTAAGGCTGCTGAGCATTGGGCTAAATTGAGTAATTTTGTAAACCATATAATGAAGGTGCCATTAACATCAAAAGTATTGAAGAGTTACAAACGTGTTCTCATGTAAACACTGGTTCAAATTCAGAGAAAATACTTCTCTTTGGGCCAAATTCACGTTCTCTCTTTATTGCTCTAATACTCATCCTTTACTAGTACAACCATATATCACAAGCTCTAAAATATGGAAAATAATTACAAGAATCAAAGATATTGCAGAACAATACACATTTTAGAAAGTAGGCATATGTGGTATATATTTTTGGATGAAAAGATAGTGTGATAAGCAATCCTTCATCCAATTTTCTTCACCACGTAGTTCTTTTGAATAATCTATTGACCAGTTTTGGAAGGAATGATATTAGGGCCTAGACAAGCTTAGATTCTCAGTTCTTCCTTCAGATATAGTCAAGATATCTAAACTTAAACTACATCCATATATTGATGATGAAGTCAAATTAATCATCTCCAATAAAGGTGCCTTTAATACCAAAACATGACTGGAAATTAGAGAAAAACAATTTCAAAGGATTTGGAACAACGTCACACCCAAAAAATATTCCTTTCGACCATGAAGACTTCTTAAAGGCTGGATACCATTGATTCCATCTTACAAAGTAGACATATCTCATTAGCCTCTAAATGGCAGTTTTGCTCAATAAGTGAATCCACTAAACATTTATTTGTAAAAAGTAACACAACATGGGATATTTGGAAACACTTTTCTGGTTTGTTTGGTATATACATATCGAAGCACATGATACTAATTCACCTCATAAGAACATGGTACTGCTCAATTCAAAAATACATATACATCAGAACCATCTTACCAAACCTATCATATGCTGGGCTATTTAGAGAGTTAGAAATAAAGCTATACATGAAAGGCTAATCACTAATTCTAAAGATGTTATAAATCATATAATATTTCTAATCTTCAAGATAGATAATTTTAAAATCCTCAAACTTAGTCATTTGAAGGGAGATAAAAACCTAGCCTTTAACTTCTACTGCTATAACTTCTTCTGCTATTTGGTTCATCAGCAATTCAACCATTTAAAAAGATAATAAGACATGGAGTAACCATTCTATAAAAAAAAAATAAATTCATTTCTCTCTAGTATATATTATGATAAATTTCCCATTATGGACAGTTTTTCTATTTTTGCTATCAATAATCTTTATTTTCTTCCAAAAACTTGTCCAGTCTCGGTCCTCATGGGCTTCTAATATTATGCAACATCCACCAACTAGTGAACGTAACACACCACTCTCTATCCAAACCATCCGCCAAATATGGTCAAATTATGCACTTAAAAATCTTCGGCAAACCATTAATAATAATCTTCGAGGATTGGTTCGGTCTTTGATTGGTTGTTTGGTCTACATGCGAAAATTGAAAAATCTTGGCATGATTTGGATATTTCTTTCAAACTAGAAACTGAAGAAGAGTAAAAAAAGAAATAAAGTATTCTATATGTCCCATTAAGGTAGAATATAGATTGATTTCAAGATAGGAATGGTGAGCTCACTCGAAATCATATTAAAGAAATTCTTTTGGTAATAATACCCTCTTTCAATAGTATTAGAAACTACTTTACAGCCCCCAAGGGGGTAGCCGAGTTGGTTGATTATGGAATTCTTATGACCAAAAGGTCATGAGTTCGAGTCCCACTACATACGCTTTCTCGGCTGAGCCTGTCACCTTGTGTGGTTTACCTTCTGAGGTTGGTTTGCAGGCTATCGCGTCAGACTGAGGGTTTACCCTGTGCGCACTCATTTCACTCTGAGTAGCGGCTGCGGGTTCCCTCCGAAAAAAAAGAAACTACTTTACAATTTTTTCAACCTTAAAATAGTTACCTTATAATCTTATTATATAGTACAGGATTTATTCGTAAGCGCAATTGACATTGCGACGATCACCGCGGTTTAGGATATGATAGAACTTATTTAATATCGAGTGTTTATGAAAAGAAGATAAATCTCTTATATAAAACAACAATGGAGACAAAGAAAAATTCACCAACGACGATATTAGTAAGCTCGACTATAAGTGGTTGTGAAAGAAACCTTTAGAATGCATGTTCCAGCGTTTCCACTCTCTAGCGAAGCAATACCCAAATATCCACTAATATATTTAAAATGACTTTGAGGATATTGGTGATAAAGAGTTTTTTAGCCAAATTGAGACTTATATTTCATGTGTCAAGATGGATAATAACTTTTCTAATTTGAAGAGTATCTCGAATCTATGTAAAACTCTTGTTCGTACAAATAAGTAAAAGATATTTGGATTTATGTACACACTTTTGAAGCTAGTTTTATCATTACCAGTTGCCACAACAAGTGTTGAGCGAATATTTTTTGGTATGAAATATGTGAAGAATGAGTTGAGAAATAAATTTGGACAATCCTTTAATTATTGTTTAATTAAATTTATGGAAAGAGAAGTTTTTTTCTACATTTGAAGTTCTAGATATTATCAAACTCTTTCAATGCATAAGTAAGAAGAGACTGCACTTACGTTTGGACTAGAATATATTTTTATTTTGAGTTGTAACCAAAATATTAATATATTTTATTATGCAATACTCATATATTTATATTTTATTGAATGTTTTTTTCCATAATATTTTTGGTATAATCCTAAATTTAACTCCTCGATCCGACACTCATCTTAACACATCATCGTATTGATTAAGATGTGTTAATTTATAGCAATAGTGGCTCGCTAGGTGATAAAATATGATTTTTTACAATTTCAATTATCTATATTAATGTAAATTTTACAATTAATTATAACTAAATAAAATGAAACTAAAATTTGATGATTGATATAAATATAATATTATTAAAATTAAAATAAAATTATTCATGCTTAATAGTTATCAAATTTATTATTTTGATAAGGGTAGATATGAATGGTTAGTGATCATATTAGTGGTAACTTATAGTTTTTTATTTGAATTTTAAGATCGTAAGGCTAAAACCATAAAAATCATTTTGCAACATTAAGAAACTTATACCAAAATCACAAAAAAAATCGAATAAAGTTTATGTCTATAAATGCAAAAAGATGATCATATAGAGAATCACTTCATTTATTAGAAATCAGATTCTCATTATTGATCTCTTTTTGCAATTTAAATTTCAAAATATATCGTTCTTTAAATAAATCATTATTCCTCTCCAGCAACCAAATCTTTCCTTGTTTTCATTCTCCAACGTATTTCAGCTGCCTGCATCACTATGCAAGCTTCGGTTAACACCTTACAAGTTTTGGTTAACTTTCACAAAATCTTTATCAGTAACTTATTTTTCTTTTAAAAATCAAATCTCACTAGAATAACACCTAAATACATTTATGTCTCTCAAAATTGGTGTCGTCAGGAAGTGATAAAAAACCAAAAGCAAAAAACATAGATCCCAACAAATGTGATAATGTTAAATTCATAAGTGGAATCCGATCACCGAGTCAGTCCAGAGACACCAAACAGACTACCTTTTGCTCTATGTGCATGTTGTGCCTACTACTCCAGCTTCTCTCACTGTTGACAATCAACAATACGTGAATGAACCGAGACAAAAGAAACTAGCCAATTTAGAGCTTTACAAGCTATGCTGAAACATAAACTCTCAAATTACATGCTCAACAAGTCAAGTTCAATTACTATTTTTTCCTTCATTCTGTGGGGTACACTTATATACATCCGCAGGAAATCTGAAGTAGTTTTTTTAAAAAATAAATCTCTCTTAAATTCATGCTAATATTAAAGTGAATAAAGTGTATGCCTACAAGATAACCAACTACTAGTAAATAAAAAACATAGAAAATGATACTTATACTTGTAATATTTTCTCTTTGGCAAGATAAAGATTTTTTTCCTCAAGTGAGGTTTGGATCGGTGAAAGATTTTTAACAAGGCAATTATAAGATCAACACACCTCAAGACTCTCACGAGTCTAGCTATAATTAGCTCGGTAACTTGGCTCGCCAGACCATCAATATGACATGAACCTTTAACTCCAAAATTGCAAGACATGCAAGCTTCAACATAATCACAAAAAAATAAAGACAATATAAATCTCAGCAAAATAAAAAACACTTTAAAGACTATATCCTCACTCAATACTCTCACAAGGACTATGGACTACTGATAATGATAGAAATTACATAGGTGGGACCTCAGTATTAGTTGTAACTTACAACTTTAGGCTGAAACTTAGAGTTGTAAGGCTAAAGCCACAAAACTCATGTTGTAACATCAAAAGACTTAATCCAAAAGTCCAACTTTTGGCACAAATCTTTGCCTATAAATATAGAAAGATTCTCATTTATGGAATCATTTGATTTTTTTAGTAATCACATTATCTTCTAGTTACTTGTCCTTTTCTCTTTTTGCATTTTGAAATCCAAATATTTCATTCTTTTACTAATTCTTTACTTTCTCTCTAACAACCAAACCTTTTTTTTGGTTATATTCCAACAGATTTCAACTTCATGTATCTATGTAAGTGTCGACTAACATTTTAGTAATCTCTGTCGGTCTCCACATAACATTTTTCAATAATTTATTTATCTTTTAAACATCAAGCATCATTCAAATTACATCCAAAGACATTTATATCTCACCATTATTGTGCAGAGTCTAAAAATCAAACGCATCTAGAAATTATTCTTCGATCACATCGGAAATCAGCATGGTATCGTCTTGCCTTGAATCGACTTCTTGTTTAGGTACCACCGCGGTATTCTTCTTGACAAATTCAACTAACTTTCTATTTTTTTCTATTAAGTATTGGAATTCTTTCTTTAAAGCCACACAATGCTTAGTGTGATGCCCGATGTAATCATGGAACTGACAGTATTTGTTCTTCATGTGTTCCCTCAGAGTCTGAAGAGGAAAAGGCTTGCGAAAATTCACGTTTGCACGTGCCTTTTTGAAAATAGTGGAGACACACTCAGTTAACTCAGCGTAATGAGCTAGTCAGACCCACCTGTTCGAAGCTGGTCTGACATACTATTGAACTACTCAATATGGTTGTCAGGATCCTGAGTCCCATCAAACTTATCTAGTTTGGAAATATCAAACCATTTAGAAAGGTGTCTAGAGAGGATTTCTGGGGAGAGGGTTGACGACCTCCAATTATGTCCGACCTTGTACGTACTCCCCCTGAACCGTCATTAGTGGCAGGGTACAATCTTTCCTCGGTTGGAGAAGTAAAGTGGTTATTGACTCTATAATCTTGGTGATAGCTATCAGACTGAGTTTGCTTCCGAGTAGTAACATGGTCCATGGAATGCATTTTTCTCTTACCAGCATCATCTTTCTTCCTCGAATCATTCCTTCTCCTACTAGTCTGATGAGTATGTTTATGCTTCCTCGGATCTTTGTGCCTTCGATCCACCTTATACCTTGAATCAGTCTCTGAAGAGGAAGACTTATCGGAATTCAATGAGGTATATTCGCTAGACTCGGACGGTTTATAATTTTACTCGGATCTATCCCGTTTTTTAGAATGCCGATGGCTTTTCCTGCGTCGGTTCTCTTTGGGTATAACAGCACCTCGGATCTGACCCTTTTGGTGCTCGCCACCATGGTATCCCTTTCAACATTTAACCTTTCGATGTCTTCTAGCAACTCTTTTCGCATGACGACCAAAATTGACTCCTCTAGAAGTTCTTCTGCATACCGATTCGGAGCATTGCCTTCGTTTGTGACCTGTTCTTCCACCAAATGGTCTCCAGATTCGACACCAACTAAATCTTTGGTCGGATTAGTCTCGATCTCTCCACGAGTTTCTGTATCCATAATTTTTTTTGCTTTTAGTTTTCAAAGTTTTAGAAAATTATTTCTGGGTACCAAATGGTTCCCACAGACGGCGCCACTGATGAGCTCAGAGAATCTTTAGTGAGACTCATGAGCGAAGATGTTCGTGTGAGGGGGTCAGACTAGAGAATATTAGTGTGATGTTCCAATGATCAGTGAATTACTAGAAAAGAAAGAGACAAAATGAATAAATGTTGCAATTATTGATCAATCATTGGCCCCTTTTCCCAAAAGGGAATGTCCTTTATATAGTAAATGAGGTAGAGGGTAAAATTACATATTTACCACCGTAAGAGTGGATTTCTCACCCCACTATTTGACTATTTACAAACAAGTTCTTGGGGCTATCATTTAAGTCCCTCATTTATTATGTATGCTTTACCTTAGTCCTTAGTCACTAAATACATGGACCTTGATCTTATTTGTGGGCTAAATTACATGTTAAGCACCTATATTTTCCTTTCCTTATCAATAATAGCCAAAAATACGATGGGTATGTAAGATATCCAAATTAACAAAAAAAATTAAATTAAAAAAATATGATTGAAAGATACAAATATACGATAAGAAAAATAAATCACGAAAACAGGTAAAGATAAAAAAAAATGCATTTTCATTATTATATATGTTGTTTTATTAATTGATCTGAAGATTTTTAGCTCTTTAATTATTATTTTGATAAAAATATTTTTAAAAAACATCTTTTAAGTTACATATATTATAAATTTTTAAAAATATATATTAACATATATTTTATCTTTATATTATTTATATTTTGTTGTTAATAATATTTTTTCAAAAATGGCCCACAATATTTTACACTTAAAATTTTGTTATTTTTTTCCGTTAATAATATTTTGAAAGAAAATTCGACCAATAGTTTATGGAAACAAATAGTCTATGGGAACAGACCAGACTATTTCTTGGAATGTAACCACATAGGGCACAAAATGAAGAACTGCATAAAAGCTAAAGAGGCAAAAAACTCTATCCAACCCAATGATAATCAATAACCTGGAGAAAATGAATTTAAATCATCTACTCAAGTAAACCCTCATATCAAATCTATCATAGTTCAAAGGCCTAAAAAATAAGACCTCTCAAATCCTCCACCTGATACTACCAAATCTAAAGTCACTCAGCCAGAAACCATTCTTCTTGGAAAAATTAGCTCTCCAGATCTTATCATTTCCCTAAGCTCTACACAAAATAACCTTCAACCATCATCCCATTTATCATTTTACTACAAGCTAAATATCCTTTTCAAGCTCATCAAACTCCATACATGTTATAGCTCCTCCCGAGATTATTGAAGCCCTCCATGAACTAGAAATGGGCTCAAAGATAACTAAAATTCATAATCTTATCCTTGTTAATTCTACACCTTCTTCCCCAATTCCTAACTCCACTGGAAGCCTCCCATCCAATCACAATCCCTCAACTCATGATAGTAAAGATTTCGACAATTCCATGAATCAAGAAAAAGAAAGAACCATGATCAACTCATCAAAACCCAAGAGCTTACCCAAAGCAATTCAAAAGAGAAGGTCTGTCGGGACCATATCTGGCTCTTTCAAATAAATATGAATATTTTATGCTAGAATATTATAAATATTGGAAATAAGGCATCCCGAAGAAGACTTAAATCAATTATTTTTTCTAAAAAAAGTTATTTCCTTGCCATCTAATATCCTATGATTGATGCTATTCACCTCCCTAAAATCTCTAGAATTTTAGGTTTTCATCACATTCTGGATAATATCTCTAATAAAATCTGGGTTTTTTGGAATATGGATTTCAATATATCTACTCTAGCTAACTGGATCAATCTCTGCATCTCAAGGTTAATATATCAAACAAAGATTTACTAATTTCCTATTGTTTATGCTAAGTGTAACAAGAAGTTTAGAATGGAGAGCTGGGACAACCTTATGCAGATTACTAACCCTTCTTATGAATGGTTTTGATTGGGGGTTTTAATGTTTATTTTTCTACTTTTTGTGTCAGAAGTATGAATGAGTTTAATCAAGCTATCCAAGACTGTAACCTCTCTAATATTAGCTACATTTGTAGTGAATAAACTTGGATTAATTCTCACAAATGGAAAATATTAGACAGAGTATTTACCAATATGCATGGGCCAATCTCTTTGAATCCACCATTGTCATTCACATGGCTATAACAGGATCTGATCATAGCCCATTTGCATCTCCACGTCCCAACAATCTAAAAAAATCAAATAATCTTTTAGATTTCAGTACTAATTTTCACAATGTGACTAAAGAATTCTGGTAACAGAAATGTATGGAACCCAATTCACATATTCTGGAACATATTGAAAAGATTCAAGGCCAAGCTTAAAGATTGGAACATAACATCATTTGGTAACATCTTCAATGTTATTACTAACTCTGAAATTGAAGTCAAGTCTTTGAAAATCTCCTATCAAGAATCAAGTATTATTGATAACAAGATTAAGCTTGCTAAAGCTAAGGCTGATCATCTTCAATTACTTGCTAGAGAGGAAATTTATTGCGAGAAAAAATACAGTAACAATTGGCTTCTAAATAGAGACAAAAATACTTATGTGCTCCACAATTATGTTAAGAAGAAAAAGAAAAAGTGCAGAATTAACAAAACAATTGATGGGAATTGGATTTAAAATTAGCAAGACATTGCCAACTCTGTTATCTCTCACTTTCAAAGCTTACTCACAACTATAACTGTCAGTGAAATTCCTAATCTCTCTCATATTATTCCCAATCTTATCACTGCTGAAGGAAAAAATAAACTGATCATGAACCCTACTAAAGAGGAGATTCATAGCTACATATAATCCCTAAACTCCTCTAGTGTGGCTCGTATTAATGGATTCAACATCATGTTCTTTCAAAAATGTTGGTATATCATTGGTAAAGATCTTTGTGCTGCTATAAAGGTTTTTTAATGGAACTCAAGTTCCTCAATATGTCTATGGTACCTTTATATGCCTTATTCCTAAAAAGGATTCTCCCAAAACTTGGAATGACTAAAAACCTATTCGTCTTTACATTTTGTTCAATCGTATCATTTCCAGAATCATCAGTGACATGCTATCTTCCTTATTACCTAAGCTGATATCTGAGGAACAAACTGGTTTTGTTCATGCGAGGAATGTACATGATAGTAATCTTATTACTCAAGAGCTTCTTAAAGATCTCAATAAAAAAATTGTAGGAGGAAATCTTCTAATCAAGCTAGACATGGAAAAATAATTCGATAAGCTTTCTTTCTCATTTATTCTTAAAATTCTTAATGCATTTGATTTTTCAAACAAATTTATCGATAGGATTAATTGTTCAATTAGTTCTAATAGGTTTTCTATCATAATCAATGGTGAGGCTAATGATTACTTCAAATCTACCAATTAGGTCGGATAAGGATACCCATTATCTTCTAGTTTATTCATCCTAGCATAAGAGTTCCTAAGAAGAGGCTTAAATCATATCTACCAGACTAACAGGGAAATATGATACAATACCAAAAGCTCTTATAATCCTTTGTCTTGCTTTTGCAGATAACCTAATCATCTTCTGCAATGGTTCAAACCAAAGCCTCAACAAAATCCTAAAGTTCCTTCAAAACCTATCAAGATATATCAGGCCAGACTATCAACAAGCTTAAATCCTCTTAGTCATTAAACTACCATCCTAAACTACCATCTTAAAACCTGTATCATTTAAAGATTTGTTACAATAAGATTTGAAAATATCTTTAGCAAATTTCTTTAGGGAACAAACAATCACCATAATAACATATCTTGGACCAATTGGGACAATATTTTCAAGCCATATAAAAAAATAGACTCAACATTAGAAGTTTAAATGATCTCTCTCAAGCCTACTCTTGTAGGATGTGGTATAAATTCAGACAAAATAAATGTCTATGGTCCAGATTTATGCACTCCAAATACTGCTCTAAATTCCATCTTATGCTAACTCAAAAAAAAACTACTAATTCAAGAATCTTGGAACATAATGCTTGATATTAGAAAGTATGTTGAAGAATCAGTATTCTGGAAATTAAGTCATAGTGAAATAGACTTTTGGCTGGACTCCTGGTGTTCATACAGACATTTTATCTCTGTAAATTCTGGCAGGATAACAGTTAGAATTATGACAAACTCAACATGAGTGTTTTTCCCTTAGACATCAACAAAATTAACAATCTCTCCATCACAGATACTGTCGAGGATACTATTCAATGAACACTCACTAATCAAGGAACATTCAATACCAAGGCTACCTGGAATAAAATAAGAACTAAAGGCAAAAACTCCAATCTTTTCAACAATATTTGGATTTCAATTACTCTAAATAAGTGCTAATTTTTTTTGGAGAACTTTGAATAACTGGATTTCTGTTGACAAGGTCCTTCACCACGGGAAGATTTCCCTAGCTTTTAAAAGTCAATATTATGAAAATAATGAGACTGTTTCTCACCTTTTCGTTCAATGCAAGAACTCTTGAGATGTTTGGCTCTATTTCAGTAGTCTCTTTAACATTCCTATTGGAAACTACATGACCATTCAACATATTACTAGACTCTGGTTCTGGTCTACAACAAATGATATTCATATTTGTACCATTCTCCCAGCCATCATCTGTTGGAATATATGGTCAAACAGAAACAAAGCTAAGCATCAACAAAAATCAACTAGTGTTTCTTCAACCATCTTCCAAATCAAATGACTAATCCAAAGGTTGGATATGGAAAACCTTCTAAAAAAGAATCATTAGGATAAGGATTACAACATTGCTATAAAACTTGGCTGCTATAATCACCTTAACTATCCCAAAAAGACTCAAACTAAACATCGATGGTTCTTGTGCTGCCAACAGAGAAGTTAGTTAAATTTTCATAATCAGAGACTCGAATGGTGATATTATCTAATTCTATTGGCAGACTATATGGTAAACAAAACCATCTAAATGCTGAATACCGTGCTTTTCTTAAAAGTCTTATTCTTTTCTCAAATGTAAATATAACTAATATAGACATTAAATAATCAAAATATCCATGGGTATCTTTCTCCCCTTATAAACTGTTGCATGAACCTATTATTTATTAATATGACTATTTTACACATCTATAGAGAGCAAAACAGAGTTGTGAACTGGCTAGCAAGATGGACTCACAAATGTAAGCTTAAAATAAACCTAAAAGCATATCAAATTCCAAACAGATTAAAGGAGATTGTTCTTCTAGATAGCTTGGAGCTTGGCTTCTTCAAAGATATAACCTAACTCAGTCTTTTTTTATATATCGTTATCAAGGATTCTGTAGTTAAATTTTCTAGTTATCTCTATATTGTGCTAACTATTTTCGAACCAGGAAATTTTACTTGACAAGATCAAATGCAGGAATCAATTTAGCATCTCAGGTCCTTCTCTAGAATAACATCATCAAGACATCACCGATTATAGCTTTGTTATCTCCTCGATTCTCTTATTCATCAATAATCCAAGTTAAAGCTTCTTCAGTCTCGAGCAGCTTGGAAACCCTGCAAATCGTCGTTCTATCATTCAATCAAGCAGCTGGTGTTCCACTCTCTAGTCTCTTATTTTTCAAAGCAAATCACAACTCTATAAAGCTCATCACCAAATACAGGTCTAAGTTTTAAATCTTTTGTTAAGGATTTTTTCTCTTCGATTTGTGCTACTTCCAAAATTCAAGTACCAAAGTCCAGGATCGGTCTTCTAGCATCTCTCTTTGTATCTTCTCGAATTTCTCCATCAATCTAGATCTCATCTCTTTTCAACAACGTGATATTAGACTTTGTTTATCAGATAGTTTTAAAAAACGCCGTCGCGGCGCCGTTGCAGCGCGCGACGGCGTGGAACACTAAAAAATCGTTACGACGAGTCGTGTAACGGTTCGAAAGGAAAAACGGCCACCGCAGCGGCGTTAAGGAGGTGTAGCGTCACGTTGCGTCGCGAGCTTTATTCCACTGGCTACATCTATTTTTTATTATATATAAACTAATTTAATTACTTAAACTGCTATAATTGAACTGCAAATTATGTATAAAATAAAGTAAACTTATAATGAAGCAATGGTTACTATTTAACTTTTAAACCATTCGACTAGAAACCACTAACTTATCTAAAATATAAACTAAATACTAAATTATTGATTTATTAAATTTATTTATATTGATAAAAGTTATTCACATTTTATAAGGCAAATGACCAAGGAGATGATTTTATAAGGCATATAACCAAGGAGACGAAGATAACTTAAACGATGATGATATTTGAGTTTTTTTAATGTTTAGTTGAAGTTCTTTTTTTATATGTTTAATCGCATTTGAATGTCTTAAAATATTTTGAAGTTTAGATTTTATGATATTTTTATATTTAATTTCTTATTTTTTTATTATATTATATTATTTAATTAATAATATTAGTAAACAGAATAACTCTCGCCGCAATTTTTTAACCCCTCAACACATCGCCGCAGAACATCGCATGTCACTTAAAACTACAGGTTATCAGAACCTCATCATCCCCTCTCTTGATCTAATTATGCTGAGTCTATATCCTATCTCTATAACAAATTTTCAAATTTGCTTTTATCATTTGTAATCAATTTTCATCATATTTTAATAATATTTTTATTTTGAGAATAAAAAAAAATTGACATATAATATTAAATAATTTTGATCAACGATCTTTATATTAAAAAAATTAATGTTTCAAACAAATTAATAATATATTTAAAAATAAGGGGGAGAGGAAAAAAACGAAGCCACGTACTCCATTTGAACTAAAACTCGATATTAATTATTGGAAAATAAATGCCTAAAAAGAAGTTCTGACACGCATCACATCACAATCTATTTTTGTAACATATCTAATATAAATATAAATATAAATATAAATATAGTACGTATGAAATATAGTAATATTAATATATAATATTATATAATAATATAATAAAAAGAAGAAGAATTATTACTCCTATTAGGTATCGTCGTGGTTTCAACGCTATATCTGTCTGATTGGTCTTTCTCTCAAGACTACATAAAGACAGAGAGAAGAAAAACAACCTTACAAAAATCTCTACTGAAATCTCAAAGAAGAAGAACAAGAAGAACGCTAAAAATGTCGTGGCAAGCGTACGTTGACGATCACCTTATGTGTGAAATCGAAGGAAACTTTCTCTCTTCAGCTGCCATCATCGGCCATGATGGTACCGTTTGGGCTCAGAGCTCCAATTTTCCTCAGGTTTCGATCGATTTGAATCTGAGTTTAGTATACTTACTTTGTTAATCTATATTTATTGATGGATTTGATCTGGAAGCTGATTTTAGTGGTTTTTTAGCTGTTGAATAGGATGATTTAAAGGTTTTGCTTGATGTAATTCGATCTAAATCTCTGGAGTTAGTAGCCTTGTCTTCTGTATCTCGAATCGATTACTTAGGGTTTATTGAATTTGGGCAAGATTAACTAATCAGCTGAGATTACACTAGTTCTTTGTCAATTGTTGATTTGAAAATAGGATTAGACTTTCAATTCATATACTCCTACTACCACTACTACTACTAGCTCATGCTCTTCAGTCATTAGATTGACCTGATGGATTCTGATGATAGATAAAGTTCAGATACCACAAATCTGATTTGGAAGTAAAAAGCCTGTTGTTCAAGAGGGGAAGTGGGTGTGAATTCAGGAGCTCTGAAGTTAGGGTTATTGCTTGTTGCGCCTGCTTTAGTCTATACACCCATTGGCTGATTAATGTTTTCTTCTTCTTTTTTGGATCGAATGCTCATAATCTTTGTTCTACAAGGAATGTAATGATTGTGAATCAAATTTGTTTCTTATTATTTACTGTTGATTCTTTTTCAGTTGAAACCTGAAGAAATTACTGGTATCACGAGTGACTTTAATGAACCTGGAACACTTGCTCCAACTGGCTTACATCTTTCTGGAACAAAATATATGGTGATTCAAGGCGAGCCAGGAGCTGTGATTCGTGGGAAAAAGGTGCTCTTTTTTCATTCAACCCTTGATTTTGCTAGTTTAATTATGGTTTGGATGTTTATTGCGGATTCTAAATCACTCTTTTGCCTGTTTTCGTATATGATACATAACTTTTTTTTCTAGAAAATATATATTTGTTCTTGAATTCATTTGTCTGCAGAAGCATTTTTAATATATGTGATTTCGTACATTTGCGAAGTAGTTTTAATTGTTGGTTATGTACCGGAGAATTCTTATGAGAATGAAGGAAAGTTTGGGGGCGGAGTCCTTTTGGTCAAGTTTGTTTCTAAATTTTTTGAAATAGAATTAGGGTATTAAGAATGCTTCATTCAAGGGGGTATTTAGAGGAAAGGAAAACAAAAACGAGTCTTTAGTAAATGATAATCAGTCGGTTTTGTTGAGGTTTTAGCTTGACCCAAAAGAAAATCCTATTCATATTTTAACTTTTGAAGTTAGGAGACTGTTTAGTAGGTTTGTCAGCATTTTTATTCATTGATGAGTAACTCTGGACTGCATTATACTTTAGAAGAAAAGTAATATGAGTTATAGAAATAGTACTTATTTTCTCTTGCCGTCACCGAACTAGATTAGTATACCATCGAATGCAGTTTTCTGGAAGGCAAACCTGAAAATTGAGTAGGTTCCAAATCGTTGGTTGCACTTAGATATTGAACATCTCATTTAATATGCTATTACTGCAGGGATCTGGGGGTGTGACTATTAAGAAGACCACATTGGCCTATATTTTTGGAATCTATGATGAGCCAATGACTCCAGGCCAGTGCAATTTGATCGTCGAAAGGCTTGGTGATTACCTCCTCGAGCAAGGTTTTTAATCTATTTTGGGTCTCTTTGATTTCTATACAAGCTTGGATCTAGAACGCTGTGTTTGGTATTTGTCTGAAAGGAACTTTGTAGTTTGGTTTCATTGTTGTTGTTTCATTCCGTTAAGTATATGATTGCTGAGTGATGTAATTGTTTTTACTTTACATTGGATTTATAAGTAATTGATGTTTTGATAAAGCAATGTCATTTTTGCAGTTCTGGTCTCCCATCGTTTGTCTGTCTTGCTTAGGAATCTGTTTGTTATCTACTCACTATAAATTAACTGTTTATCATAATTTTTAATTTAAGTGGCAAATCAGACGAAATTGTGTTATTATCACCTATAGATACCTTAACACAAATAGATTTATATAAGCAATTTTTACTAGCATTTAAAATCAAGTGGATATAATTTAATTTTTGATCAAGTATATACTTTAACACAAACAGATTTAAATAAGTAACTCTTACTAGCACCTAAAATGAAGCAGATACAATTTATTTTTCATCAAGTATATGACGTATAGATTCATTTATTTGTTCATATAGTATCTCTATTTTATGTCTATGTACACTATTCTATATTTAACTATATGTTGGAAGATTAACCCATAGAGTAACAATTCCATGATATTCAAGACCCTAATAGTGCATTTCTAAGTTTTGTTGTTACTATTATTGTTACAGTTCGTAGTTTATGGTTCATGGAAGGGCTTATAGTCTTATACATATATCCATCATGTAAGTTCACCCTTTAGGACTAGCGAGGCCTGCCTTATAGCTCTAGAGACTTTCCAAACTTGGTGTTGAACAAATTTCCATGATTCTTTTGTGTTTAGGGCTTTTGCTTCCTCAATCGCATCATCTATCCCTGGAAACGACTTCGATCCATAATCGTTATGCTTCGATGGTCCATATATCTGTAAACGGAAAAGAATTTAGTAATCATTATGCTTCGATTGTCCATATATCAGTAAACGGATAATAAACTCAGTTCTTTGTATGTTTTTTCTCTGTCTATGAGGCACATAATTACAAAAATTTGAGCTTTTCCGTTGTTGTTTTTGTATTCTAAAGACAAATAAAATTCATTACAAATACTCTAAAATAGCTACTTATCGGTGTTAGCATAAACCCAAGAACACCATACCAAACGGCAAACAGCCTTCTGTCAGTATCAGTAAAGGTGGTTTAATTCTAAAGGCCAAACAAAATTATTCGATTTCGGTTGAAATTTTCATTGAAAAAACAGATCGCATCTCAACCTTAGTTACTTTCCATTTTTTATTCGTCAGAACTTACCAAATGCTTGTACCACGTCCTTCCAGAAAGTCCATCCCGATCAGTGAATGCTCTTTCTGTCATCATTAGCCTGTCGTTAAGCTCTCTTGCCTTAAACTGATCTCGTCCCCAAATCGATCTCCATTTCTTAAATTCGAGCGCCTAAACATTTATATTAAGTATTTTGGACGTACAAGATAAACTTAAAATGAATACACTCGGGTCATACCTGTATCTGGTTATTTATTATGGTGGCAGCTTTTGATAGCTCATTAATAGACTCAAACAAGGGAGTCAGATTGATGCTCTTCCCCAAGACCTCAACTTCCAAATCCTTTGCGCTTTTCTGTTATTAGCACTTTGACACAATGAGTTAGTTTTGCTCCTTATCTATACAACAGCCATAGTTATTAATAGCTCACGCCACAGCATCTTGTGTGTGCTTTGTGGTAATGGCACACGGTGCATTATTAGCCCACTGATTGCCCAGTGGGCTTAAATCACTGTTCGAGTTTTGAATTATATCAATTGGATATTACCTATGACAAACCAGGAGCCTGCCTACCCATTTCCAGCGAGTCAGACAAACCAGGAGGCCGACTCTAGTGTCGGATTGCTTCTAAAGTTTTAAATTGTTTTTGAGACTTTTTTGGAAATTACGATTCTATTTTTCTTTTTATGAATCTTGTTTGATGCATGTTTTTTTTCTTAATATTCAGTTTTTTAATTAAATTATTGTTATTTAGTATAATATTTAAATCTGTGCCTTAAATACTCAAACAAAGCACTGCGAGTTATAGACCCACGGAGTATTTGCCTTGCACTGCACTATAAATAACTATGAACAGGTGTAACGTAACGCTTTGAATACCTGAAGCTCGTATGAATAGGAGTGATAGTTGAAGGGCAAGAACTCGTCATCTGCTAACCTTAGAGCTACTAATCCCCATACACTTGCAGCTGTTCACATGGAGAATATATTACATTGTAGTAGATTGAGTTGTCAAATGAGTACAAACAGGAATATGCTATGAAACCTGCGACGTGTCTTTGAAACAGTGGGTCTCCGAATTTTTTCATCCAAATGAAATCATCGTACCTTGAGTGGTATACAGGATATCCTGTTTTATGCAACAATGTATTATAAGCCATTAATGAGATACATAGCTGCATCACCATAAAACGACCAAATCTGTTAAACGTTGATTTTAGGAGTTGCGAAAAGTAGCATTTTAAGTAAAGACAAAACAAAAAAGAAGCGGCGTCTCATATTATAGGGTATATATCCCGGTTGAATGAAACCGGTCCTAAAGGCTTGAATCAAGAATCGATTCTAAAGAATAAGGTCTTTCGGTTCCAATGGTTTGCATGTTTGATACAATTTGTTATAGAAAAGTAGTACGGTTTTTCATGATTTTAGTAGGGTCATTAATTGGTGTTTGTTTAACAAAAATATATCAAAGTTATCACATAAAAAAATATATTTGAAAGCATAATAAAGTCAGTTACCTCCGCCGAAGAACATGTCAGCTGCTGGAACACCGATGTGTTGCACAAAAGCTGCATAATCTGACCCTCCATCCCCTAATCTCCCAATCTAGTTTACAAAGTAAACCTGTTTAATTAAAAACTTACTTCGAATTTTATATGAAATACTAGTACTTGGAGTCTATTGTTAGACTGATACTCCTACTTCTTGAGAAGATCAACGAGAAACAAGTTATCAAATAGGTTTGACAAAGATTTTGCTTTTGTACCTTAGGAGGGTTGCTCGATTCGATCCATGAATCATAGACGGATCTTGTTGAGTTTTCTGGATCTTGAACCTTCGTAAGTACACAGCTAATTAGATAGAGAAGGGTGACAGACGGTGAAGAACAAAGAAAACTGAAGATTTGAAGAAAAAATTAGAGACTGTGACATGAATAAGGCTATGTTTTATTGGTTCAAATTTTCACTTGAAAACAGAAACCGATGTGACAACGTGTTTGGTTGCTAAAAATTAAAACTGTTTTGTATGAAACTCAGTAAACACCAAATTTAAGAGTATTTCTAATAACATTGGAGTACCTGTTGAGTAACTTGTTTGAGCAGGTCTTCGAGCTGTGGAGTCGAAGAAGCCTGGAATCCTGGTCCGGACACGGCACAATCAACATTCAAGTACGCCACAACCTTTGAAGCTAGCATTTCCCTGTTTTCTTCTACCCATTCGGTTGATCCAATCTGGAATAAAACTTCAGTTTTTCAATTAACGCTCTTAAAAAAATGGTGATCCTGCAAACTACCACAGAAAAAGGAGAGAAAAGAGAGACCAGGCCATACTCCTCGGCATCCCAATTACACAAAACTATTGTCCGCCGAGGTTTCCACCCTTTTTTCTGTAGCTTATCTAGTCTTTGCGCGACCTATGTTGCAGATTAAGCATTGAGATAAACAATGTCATTTCTTCTCTATTTGTTACATGCTATCTGCTTCGGAAATTAATGCTTACCTCGAGAAGTGCTGCAGTGCCGCTGTTAGGGTCCACTGCTCCATATGTCCATGCATCCCTATGGTTACCCAAAATGACAAATCTACAAAAAACACCACAACTAATGAGTATACTCTTCTAAATTTTACTTACTGTTTCATTTTCTCTTTAGTCTAACAAATTTGCAATTGCATGCTACAATCTTTTTCTAGGAAATACTAAGACAATAATTTGCAGTTACCGATCCGGCTCCTCAGATCCTTCAATCACTCCAATAACATTCTCGATTTTTGCTATGAGTTGCTTTCCCTGAAGCCAAAGGACAAAAAACAAGGTGCATCATCACCATAACTAAGTACTAGTCCTTATTTGGCTGCAGGCGAACACTTACTATACACTTCAACTCCTTATTTCGTATTAAGTTATCTACCAAATGGTCTCTATATATTATATGCTGCTCTTTTCTAAGATAGTAACAAATGGCCTCAGAGTAATTACTTACAGTGTAACTCAAATTTAGAATCCCTGGCCCTGGTCCAACTTTGTAAACAGGAGCATCTTTACTTCCTTGCCAATCTTTTTTGGCTACTTGGCCACCGATCAACCTCAAGATTGCTTCACCGTCAGCTGATGATACCGGCAATGACGGTATTAGAGGAACATCACCGCTCTTCTCTACCTCATCATCCGATATCCTCTCACACCCTTCGGTACTAGTCCAACCCGGAGTTGTAGGATCCCCTACCCCACCATAAACAGTACCCACCTGAACCCCACTAGGCGGCATCCACTTATCATCGGGAAATCCCTTTCCATGGCCACCATCACAGTAGTCTACTTTATCGGTATACACCACCACCCCAACAGCTCCAGCCTTAAACGCGTGTTTCACTATATCCCCTCTATATATCTCTCCATATCTCGCCAATGCAACCGCACCGGACACATTCACGCCCATTTCTTCCAACGTTGCGTAATCTTCGACACGTCCGTAGTTGGCATACACGACCGACCCGATGGCCGTTCCAGACTTGGCGTATGCATGAAAAGTCGGCAGAACTTCGTCAGCATAAGGTTCACCATCATAAGTTTCTTGATTCAGACTGAAAGTGATAAGCGTTGACTCGTCTGAGCTTGTTAGTGTTAAAGAACGTGAGTTTGGGTAAGTGAGGGAGACATGATAAGGAGCTATGTGTGCTTTGATGTTACAAGAAGCCAGAGTTGAGAGGACGTAGGATGCTGCATCGGCGTTGGCTTGTGAGCCAGCAACGTGAGGCCTGCGTGTGAGAGTGTAGAGGTTGTGTGAGATTGAGTCGTTGTTCGAAAAAGAAGGGGATACGAAGAGGGAGTGATAATATGATTTTCTAGAGGAGGAGAAGAGAATAAAGGTTAGTAAGATGGCGATTGATAGAATTAAGGTGGCGATTGCTGGTTTCAACATTTTTGTGAAGGTAAAGTAGATCCTTGCTGGGTTTTGAATCTTATAAATAAGCAACACGGGTTTAGTAGAGAAAGAGATGGTTTTGGTTAGATAGTCTTAGATTCGACTCATATGGTTACAACCTAACTTATAGAGGCATCTATTCTAAGGATTTTAGGAGTGAACAATTCAGAAAGGGTTAGGCTAAATTAGGGCCCAAAAAATGTTAAGCATTCCCAAAATTTAGAGAATCTTTTTAATTCAATAGTCAAAGACTATTTTGCCCTTTGACCAAGAATCTTTATTTTTGTCTTGTAGTGAAATGTGGGTATAGTTAGCCAATTCTTGAAGAACACAAAATTTCTCCTCCAAACAACCCTCTAACACTCTAGGTTTAACAAAAATTTCAAAAACTCCAAAAAATTCAAAAACTCAAGTGAGGTTCAAAAACTCAAAAAAATTCAAAAACTCTTCAAATTTCAAAAACTTCAAAAACTCACAAATAAACACTTGAAGCTCCAAAAAATCATCAATTTTTTTTATAAATTCCGAATAATCGAAGGATGGACTCTCAATGTGAGAAGCTTGATGAGGAGCATGGGACTCCAAATACGGTAGTTTTCTAACCAATTTTTTTGTCAAAGTTTCTATTTTGGTAGACCTTCCACATTTAGAAAGTTGGAACACGAACTCACCCGCCGGTTTTGACCCTCTCACCCGCCGGGGCTGAAGAACACTCATATGTAGAAGATGAAGGTTCCCCGCCGGGTGAGGCCGTGTCCAACCGCCGGGGGAAGCCATGTCCACCCGCCGGGTGAGACAGCCGACCCCGGCGGGGTTGTTCCTTTGCATACCGGCGGGGCAAATCGTTATGTTTTGGACTTAATCCTTTTTTAAAGGGAAGGTGTATCCCCGCCGGATTAGTACACTTCAACCGGCGGGGTTGGCCTTTTCCACCGCCGGGGCTGACCAACTCTACCGGCGGGGTCCCGGGCTATCTCCAAACTCCAATGGAGTTGGATGTATAACCTCACCCCCGGCGGGTGGGGAATTGTCAACCGGCGGTTGACTACATCCCCGCCGGGGTGGGAATTTTCAACCGTCGGTTGACAATGTCCCCGGCGGGTCAGACCATTTAAAACCGGCGGTTGGGGTTTGGTTTGTCCGTTGGGTTGGGGTTTTGTTTTATCCATGGTCGTATTTGATGCTTCTTTTTTAACATGCATAGGGTGATGAGTCAAAGGATTATTTGACTGGTTCGTGCATGGCGAAGGGGGAGGAGGAGGAAATACCGGTGCCTTGCTCCATCGATTATAGCGAGGTGTTCAACACCAAATCACAGTACTACTCTCGGACAGACCTTATTGAATGGGTTAAGGAAACCGCATCGGATAACGGGTTTGTGATAATTTTACGGCGATGCGATAGAAACGATCGTAAAACTCCTAGAGTAGAGTTTGTGTGCGAAAGATCCGGTGTTTACACAAAACTGGTAGACCCCAAAGATCTAAAGAGGAAGTCTACCGGAACGAAAAAATGCGGATGCCCGTTCTCCCTTAAAGGAAAGAAGATGGGTGACGATTTGTGGGGAATAGAGGTTGTGTGCGGCGTTCACAATCACAGTACTACATCCTACAAAGAAGGTCATTCCTACGTAGGACGCTTTCAAAAAAAAGAGATGGAATTTGTGGTCAGTTCGAATAAAATGGGATCCCGTCCTCGTGATATTCTTGGTGGAGTCAAGAAATTGAACCCTAAGAATTCTTCTACAATCCGGACCGTGTACAACGCAATACTAAAACACCGGAAGCTCGAGAAAGGCGGTCGGTCGCAATTCCAATACTTGTTGGGTGAACTAAAGCGACTAAACTACTACGAATTCCATAGAAAGTCCGAAGACGGAAGCGATATCATAGGCGAGCTTTTTTTTGCGCACCCGGTTAGTTTGGATTTGTTACGGACATTTCCGAACGTCATCATAATGGATAACACGTACAAGGTGATCAAATACGGGATGCCGTTGTACGAGGTCGTGGGTGCGACTTGTACGGGGAAAACATTCTACATTGGATTTGCTTTTATGTCGAGTGAAAAAAATGAGGCCTACAAGTGGGTGTTAGGATGCTTACATTCGTTGATGGTAACTCACTCCATCGAATTACCATCCATTGTTTTGACGGATAGAGACTTGGCGCTTGTGAATGCGGTGGAGGAAGTGTTCCCCAATGCGACGCACATGTTGTGTCGATGGCACATCAACATGAACGTCCTTGGAAAAACAAAAACGTTCATAAAGGAGAAGGTAGTGTCCGATGCCTTTTTGAAAGTGTGGAACAGAATGATGTTGGCGGAAACGGAGTTAGCGTTCGAAAACTACCGGTCCGAATTGCACCGCGATTTCAAAGACTATCCGAAAGCGATTGAGTATACCGAAAGTTGGGTAGGGCCGTACGGTGAGAAGTTTGTCACGTGGAGAACTAACAAGTGGATGCATTTTGGTAACCAAACCACAAACCGCGTGGAAAGCGCTCATTCGAGCCTCAAGCGTTTCATCGGTTCGAGCAAAGGTAACTTTGAATCTTTTTGGTTGAAGTTGCATACTTTGATTGAATTGCAACACGGGGACATCAAGGCTTCCTTCGAAAAGAGCCGGTTGTTGGCCCTACATAAATTCACAAACATTGTGTACGGTCAACTAAAAAACAACATCTCCCACCATGCAATGGAAATTTTGGCCAACGAAGTCGAATGTGCCCGGAACATGACAATCGCACCGGATATGCCTTGCGGTTGTGCCATACGAACTACGCACGGCATGCCTTGCGCCCACGAAATCTACGAGTTTGTTGCGAAAGGGATAGAGGTGCCGCTTCAGTTGTTTCATGAACATTGGAAGAGGTTAGACATCCTAGTTCGTACCAACCTCTCAACGAATGAGCAACTTAAAGCAAAGCTTGACAAACTAGTATCCGATGTCATGGCGTCCAATGACGAAGCACGGATAGAGCACATTTACAAACAATGGTTTGCCATCGTCCATCCCGAAACAACTAACATTTTGGAGCCGTTGGTTAAGCAAAAAGCGCGCGGTCGTCCTCCTAACAAACGTAAGTTATCTATTGCCGCCGATGATACATCCACTAAACGCGACAAAAGTTGGCACGAACATGTGCTTAAGGAAGAAAATGATAGTACGCCATCCTTGCTTGGAGACTTCAAACTTCCAACCGAAACCTCGAGGAAGGGAAAAAAGAAGGAGCCTAAGCGTGGTTCGGGGACCACCCCCGCTCGTACGAAAGGTAGCGCTATTCGAACGCAAGGAAGTGGTACAATGCTTAGTAGTGGAACGGTGGGTTGTAGGTCAAGCTCTACGATGCCGGTGAAGGCAAGTTTTGTCGACCCCAAAGGATACATGAACCAATTCCCGAGCTTTTTTACGCCTTTCGTAGAGTCCATTACCGATGTTAAATCCGATGGGCATTGCGGGTATCGCTCGATAGCGTACGCCTTGAACGGGCAACAAGATGGGTGGAGGTTGATAAGGGATGCCCTTTACAACGAGCTTATGGATTACGCATCGGTCTATGTAAAGATTTTTACTAGCATGGAGGATTTGATTGATTGCGGAGCGTGTGAAATGTTCTAGCGATGTGGGAACTAAGGACCATTGGATGTCCATGCCCGAGATGGGAGTGGCAATCGCATCAGCGTTTAACTGCATACTCCATTTTGTTGGGGTATTCCGAAATATGGATGTCGGCTTCACTTTTCTTCCGCTAAGAGGTGCACCTCCTCCGATGCCAAACCGGTTGGAAATCGGATTGGGTTGGGTCAACACCAACCATTTCGTGAACGTAAGTATTCATACATTTCGTGGACGTTAATGGTAATTTTAATTTCAAGAAATTTATTTTATCGTGTTTTCGTTTTGTAGCTTGGGATTAAGGCGGAGGCCCCATGTGCTAGGATACATCCTTGTTGCTTAAAGTTGCGTTCACCAGAAGCTGAAGGTTGGGCATTGCCGATTGTATCTCGTTGCAAGAAATACGAAGAGCTTAAAAATAATTACCCCGAAGTAACCAATTTATCCCCTTTTGCTTGATGACTACACGATTGTAACGAATGTAAACCCTGGATGGTTTATGTGCTTTTATGGTTTTTATGTTTGGTTGTTTTTTATGTTGAAAACAATAACACTTTTCCATTCTTAATATGATGATTGCACTACAACATTGAAAACATTGCATTAAAACAGTACAGTTTAATTTAAAGCATTGCATAATTAGAAGTACAGAAGCACATAACGTAAACCAAATGATAGATAAGCTAACTCCGGGTTAGCATTGCACGTTCAGTTTTACGGGGTTGGATAGTTCATCCCGTATCCATCAGAGTCACTACTTTCCTCGGGCGTTGAGTACGTTTCAACGGCGCTGGCTATTGCATCGGCTATTTCGTTCTCCGCCCGCTCTATCGCTTCCGACACCATCTCCTGCGTAATTGTAGTCTGCAATCCCATGTCGAACAGCCTTCGGACTTTGGTTCGGTCTTCCCAAGGAAGTGACTCGATATTGAAAGTCACAGTTTTAAGATAAGCTAACCTATCCGCGACTTCTTCGCGGGCACGTGGTCGGGGCATTAAACATCCTGCACACGATGCCTCCCTACCGTGGTTGAAGAACATTCTGCACAGAACTGCATCAACGAAACCAGGAAGCTCCTCTTGCATCGTAGCTTTGACGAAGTCGAATGCGCATAGTAGGCTTGCATCTTCGTACACATTCCAGCCTCGCTCATCCATTGTTTTAACTTAAGTGTTTAGTTTCATAGCCGGGTTACAGTATTTATAGAGTTCATGCATGTGGCTCTCAATCATAATAATAGGGAGCGGGAAATGGTGTTGTTTTCCCCGCTTATTTTTTGCTTATTGGCGGGAGTATCTGTAGGTAGGTGTTTGAATTTGGCGGGAAATTAAATTTGGCGGGGCTTATTTTGGCGGGAGTTTATGTGGCAAAGTTTTTGGCGGGAGTTTGATATCTATTTAATAAATGTCCTGTCCACACAAGAAGAGAAACCCTAAAATAATGTGTGTCTGGAACGAGTTAGAAGATCAATATCTGATTAAAGCATCTATCGAACTAGGTAACACTCACATAGAAGAGGGGCGTAAAGCATAACAACTTAACATTACATAAACAACTTAACATTACATAAACAACTTAACATTACATTACATAAAAACATAACAAGTTAACATAACATAAACAACTTAACACATATAATAAAAACATAACAAGTTACAACAACATTACGCAACATAACCATTAGTAGTCGTAACGCAAGCTGTTCAAAACATCGTCGCCATCCTCCCTTGCCAAAACCATATCCTCCACATATGCAACCATATCCCTAGTGATATAGTCGCAGACGGTCATGTCCCAGACCTTTACCGCCTCCTCTTTAATTCTTCGCGGCATGAACAACAACTTCGTGAGGGGCTGCACAAAGAGGTAGCGTGCCTTGATTTCGTCACGGCTGCGCACAACGACACCTCCAGTTTCTAAATAGCCGTAGTTGTAATACATATGGCACAAAACCCTTTCAAAAAATGCATCACTCCTATCTTCACCCAACTCGGCCCGAGAATCCTTGACTGCTAGAAGCATGTGGTAGTCTTCATTAGCGGTAAACTCCATATGTTTGTAAGTGTTTGATGGATGTCATGCTGCTCCTTAACACTTGTATATTTATAATGGAAGTATATCGTTGGCGGGAGTTTCATTTGGCGGGAGAGTCATATGGCGCGAAATATTTTTTGGCGGGGGCAATAATTGTATTAGGTCCCCGCCGGTCCATGACTGGTCACCAGCCGGTCCATGTAATAAAATACTCGTGTACATTTTTTTAAAAAAAATTAAGTTTCAACCGCCGGGGTGGAATTGTCACCCCGCCGGGTGACAACATCCCCGCCGGGGAATTAATGTCCCCGCCGGTGTGGATTTTGCACACCGGCGGGCGATATGCCCATCCTCAATATTGGTTGAGGATGGGATTGTCTCCCCATCTCCGCCGGGTGATGAATATTCACCCGCCGGGCGACTATGTCCCCGGCGGTTGGATATTTTTCACCCGGCGGGGGAGCGAGCAGGAAATCAAAAATTTCCCACTCGCTCCCAACCGGCGGGGTAAAGGCCTCCACCCGCCGGTTGAGTATTAAGTCCCGCCGGCGGACCAATTTTCATCCGCCGGGGAAGTAGTCAACCGGCGGATGAAAAATCTTCAACCGGCGGGGAAGGGTCCTTTAAAAAAAAAAGTACCAAGTTCAAAGTTAACAATGTTTTTTTAAAAAACTTACGACGGTTTAAACTTAAAAAGTTATGTTTTTTAAAATGTACCACGTACAAAGTTATAAAATGTTTTTTTTAAGGCTACGAAGTGAATGAAATATAAATAAACAATAACGAACTATAATTAAACAAACACAATGTTAACATTAATAAAACAAACTAACCCAAATGTCTACAAGTTCGAAACTTAAACCAAAAAGAATGAAAACTAGAACAATAAGCATAATAAAAATCCAACCATAATAATAAGGAGCCACGGTGCGGTAAGCTCCATAACCTTCCTCCCAAAAGCGAGTACCTCGTCATTCGAGTCGTCTAACGGCCGAATACGATTAATCGTATTCACCACATCGACCGCCGACGTCTCCGTAAGAACCCTAGGTGTGATGTTAAACCACCCATACTTCTTCACGTACGCCTTGTACTGGGGGGACGAGGTGTGACTACTCCCTTCCAAAGGCCTCGAATACCTATCGATCACGTATAGGTGCTCCCTCCACTGCGTCCAATGCCTAACCTCAACCATATAACGAAGATGGTCTCCTCTACCAAGACCGGTTCTAGCAACTATGGGGGCGAGCGGCTTTTCTTGGATCCAACCAAACTGTCGCATCACACGGTCGGGGTGATATGCCTCGCTCACCATCATTAGGCGAATAGGGTTTCGGTACAACCCTATTGCCTGCTCCGGCCATACCTCACGGAGATCCTCGTAAGGTCGGAAAATAACCTACAAATAAAATTATTTCAACGTCCAACATTTTATATAAATTAGATTTATTTAAATAAACGTAAAAAAGAGAACTTACATCCTTTTCTCCTTGCGCCGCAAGGATCTCACGGTAGTAAGGCTTCCCCCGAGCTAATGATACCGGGATCTTTTTCGGCAACCACGCAAGCATCTTCGGATCTGTCGGGCTATAACCGCTGTTCACTGGCGCGCGGAAGACGGGGAAGTGGTCATAGACCCAACACTCGAACAAGGCCGAGAAGCCGACCAAGGTCTTCAAGGAGTGCTTCGAGATGCCTCCCAAACTCTTGTACAGCCACACCAACGCACAAGTCCCCCATGCGTACTCACCAACCGACTCTAAATCCTCGAGGGCTAGAAGGAAATCGCACTGGATGTTCTTCTGGCTCGTGTTGGTGAAGATCGTACACCCGAGGAAGAATAGGATATATGCCCGAGCTGCTGCCTTCTTCATCTCCGGAGTGCAGGCGGTGTTCGAATCTAAGTACGCTTCCCCCGAGAATGTGGTCCTAAGCCATCGGAGTCCGAATCCGCTCCCGTCATGAGCCTCCATTTCCTGCTGCACATCAGCAGCCGAAACCCTCAACAGCTCCCCATACCGTGCATACGTCGCCTCTATCGGATCAGGCCGGAAGAGGTCAATGATTCTCCCCTCGACCGGGAGGCCCGTAATGACATACACGTCGTCCAGTGTGATCGTCATCTCCCCGAAGGAGAACTGGAACGTGTTCGTCTCCTGGTGCCACCTCTCACCGAAGACCTCCGCCAACTGTACATGGTTGTTGAACCTCGGTAAATGCCGCATCAAGGGCCAAAATGGGGTCTCCTCTAGGTACGCCCTAACCCCCACTTGTTTGCTAAGGTCCCACTGACCAAGCAAACCATACTTCGACTGCACGGTAATGCCCGAGCGCGCCTGTAAAAAAATTGTAAAATAACTACAATGTTAAAAAATGAATTCAAGTAAACAAAAAAATAATAAAATAATATACTTACATCGTTTTTGAAGGCGTAATACGCCTCGTGCTGCGCATACTCGGGGAAGAGAAGCACACTATTTTGGGATAGGAAAAGATTTTTCCATCCCTCGGCATCGGTTGGAGGCCCTTCAGGACGGACCTCTCTTCGAGGTGGTGGCAACGGGACCTCCGCTTCCTCCTGCTCCGTATCATCCTCCTCCTCGTCCACTAGGGCACGTCGGCGGATGGGGAGCACCTCTCGTGGAGGAGAAGATCGTCGACGGGGGGCATCCCTGGTGGCATCGAATTTCCGATGCCGCAAAGATCGCTCGGTCGGATCCACGCGCTCCTCGCGCACCTCGCGGTAGGGGCGAACACGCTCTGTCCGATCCCCATGTTCCGGCCTAGCGGCGACCACCGCCCGTCGGCTACTGCCTTCGCCTTTTTTTGCCGCCTTCGCCGCCTTCTCTTTCGTTAGGCGAGGTGCTTCGTGTTGGCTGCAAAACATTAGAGAAAGAAGTTAGAAAAATGTATTCAAAATTCCATAAAATAAATGCAGGAACAGGTCTCCCCCGCCGGGTGACAATTATTCATCCGGCGGGTGAAAATTAATAAATTAATTTTTTAATTTTCACCCGCCGGGTGAATAATTTTCACCCGCCGGGTGAATAATTATCACCCGGCGGGTGAAAATTAAAAAATTAATTTATTAATTTTCACCCGCCGGGTGGACCCCCCCTCACCCGGCGGGGAACAAGAACAGACCTAGGTTTTCCCAGGTCTGTTCTTGTTCCCCGCCGGGTGAAGCGGGGTCCATCCGGCGGGGAACAAGAACAAACATTGGAAAACCCAGGTCTGTTCTTGTTCCCCGCCGGGTGAGTGGCCTTAACACCGGCGGGGGAACACGAAAACCTGCAAAAACCGCCATTGAAGGCAACCCAAAACCTCCATTCACTACCTAAATCAGCCACAAACAGCCTAATCTAGCATACCCTAGCATTACTAGATAACTACAAACAACATATAACACCAAATCAGCCACAAACAAACCTAACCTAGCATCAAAATCAAAAAACCTAACCTAAACCAAATATAGAAAAAAAATGCATTTAAGAGTAAAAACTTACTCCTTTCCTTTGCCCATTGCAGTTCTTGAGTTGTTGTTGATGTGTAGAGATGTTTGGATTTGATTTTGGGGCTGATTGTAGAAGTTTGGAGTTTTGAGAGGTTTTAGGGTTTTGGGGTTGATTTTGGGTTGGGGCTGTTTTAGAAGTGGGAATGGTTAGTGTTTTAGGTTTTGAGTTAGTAAAAAAACGAAGGGTTTTTTGGGTATTAGTTTGGGGCTACTTATATTTTTGATGGGTATGCTTAAAATTGGGGCTGGTTAGCCGATTGGGCCCCAATTTAGCCTAACCCATTCAGAAACTATTGTCATTTAATACGAAACTATTGTATATGTTTACTCCTCATCTCATTTACCGGTCATCTCATTTATATAACTTACATGTAGCAACTATAATTTTATAAATATATCAAATATTTATATTTAATCAACTTCATCACCAACCAAGTAACCATTTTAACTTTTGAACTAATTTTTTTAAAATATATGAATTTAAACTAGAATTCAGAAAAAAAATCTGAAAGTACTATCGCCTTTGTTTTTTTAAGAAGAACAAAATTAGATCCATTGATAATATTTGTTTATTTCTTTTTAAAAATACCAGTAACATGCGAGTTCAACCATGAGAGTTTTGTACATTTTTTTAAGCATGTAAGTTTTGTATATTTTTAACCATAAAAGTTCTAGACATTTTTAACCATGCGAGTTTTGGATATTTTTAACCATGCGGGTTTTCTGTACATTTTTAACAATGAGAGTTTTGTACATTATGTTTTCAACTATGAGAGTTCTGTACATTTTTAACCATGAGAGTTCTGTACATTTTTAACCATGCGAGTTTATTGAATATTAAACATGAGAGTTCCTCATCATAATCCAACCGCGCGAGTACTGTACATTTTTAACCATGACAGTTCTGTACATTTTTAACAATGCGAGTCTATTGAATATTAAACATGAAAATTAATCCAACCGTGCGAATTTTGTACATTTTTAACCATAAGAGTTCTTTACATTTTTTAACCATGAGAGTTCTGTACATTTTTAACCATGAGAGTTCTATATATTTTTAACCATGTGATTTTATTGATCATTAAACATGAGAGTTCTTCACTATAATCCAACAGTGCTAGTTATGTACATTCTTAACCATGAGATTTCTGTACATTTTTAACCGCAAAAAAAAATCCAAAAATATCATTAATGGATCTACTTTTGTTAGTCTTAAGAAAACTAAGTCGATGGTACTTTCAGATTTTTTTTTCGAGCTACGGTTTGAAAAGTAAAGACTTCAAATAAATATTATAAAGAGAAAGTAAGAAAGAAAAATTTAGTTGAAAAAAGAAAAGAGGGTTACTTGTGGTTTTTGAGCCCGGTAGAGGTAGGGATTGATAATAATAATATGTTATTTTTAGGTATTAAGTGGTCATGAGATTGGTTTTTTTTTAATCAGTAACTACTTTATTTATAAAATTGAGAAATTACAAAGTTTAGAGTCAAATAACAATTTTCAAGAAGTTGAAGGACTAAATTAAAACTAGACTAAACTTTCAGAGGTCCTAAAATTAATAGACAAAAGCACTAGAGAAAGAACGAATTAGGGATTAGACCCAAGGAGTAGAGGTAAGACTTGTATTTCCAGGTTGTTGCTGGAAAGTCTGACTTGGAGAAGGGGTAGGAATTTCCAGGTCGCTGCTGGAAATTTATATTAGGGCATTGATACTGAGGATAATTTTGATAGGGGGCAAGATAAACATATTAGGCGGAGGTTGGTGAGGACGATTCGGTCCCTGATTAGGGAACCCCCGATTCCGGTTTTGATACTTAAACTGATTATAACCAACACTTCCATGATGCAGACTCCATTGTTCCCTGATATGGATAGGGTGGCTCTGGTGGAGGTTCTGATAAGATGTAGGATCAGAATCCCTTGGTGATTGAGGTGGTGGTTCGTGGTTCTGATAAAATCTTGATATGCAGAGGTGCAAGGGATCAAAAAGCAGGGTTTTCTTGTTGAAGCTGTGATTATACTGGAAATCAGAGGAATGAAAGCTTCTAGGAGCAGCTTTCAAAACTCAAATTTCAACAATCTTCATAGAAGCTTTAAACGCAATGACAACAAGCCAGAAACAGCGAACTCCACTTCTGAGTCTTCAGGACAAAAAAATCCTTACCACGATTTTAATATTCACAGAACTTGAGACGCGAAGGCAGATCTCCAGAGACAAGCACAAGAAGAGCCAGAAATAGCGAACTCAGCTTCGAAGTCTTCTAGGAAATGAAATCCTAGAGCCTCACACCTGCCTGAAACATCTGGATCGAACATCTGCAAGATAAAGGTAAGATAATTCAAATTTTAATTATTAACTCTAATTTTCCCCATACACGGGCTATCAAGGACAATGATTGATAGCAAATGAATAGGGGGGATGAAGTTTTCATAGTGAAACTTCATCTTACACTTGAGAGTCCACCTTGCAAGCCAATCGGTTACAAGGTTTTGCTCTCTGAAAACATGATTAAGAGACATGTCAGAGGTGATTAGGCCTCTAATTCTGTTAATCATAAGCTCAATAGAGACAATTGAGTTTCCCGTTTTGAGTAAATTAATAAGAATCTCTGAATCACTCTCAATGTCGATGTTAACAAGTCCTTTAATTTTGCAGATCGTCAGGCCATCCAACAGGGCTCTGGCCTCAGCTTGGATTGGGGTCTGCTTGCCGTAGGAAGTTTCCATAACCCAACACGAGATTTCCCTGATGGTCCCTGACGATTGTTGCACCACTGGTTTCACCAGACTACGTGCAGCAAGCGTCAGTATTAAGCTTCAATCTACTAGCTGCAGGAGGAGACCAGAACAGGTAATTAATGTTGCTTTTAGTATCTCTGTGCATATAGCATCCCAAATCATGAGCTGCACTTTCATTATTCTTCCAATATTTAGCTTTGATAAGGTTAGATTAATCAAGAGAGTAAATAATATTCTTAATTTTCTTAATTGAAGAACTAGCAGTAATAGGAAGACCTTTAAACTTAACATTATTTCTCGTTTTCCATATAACCCAATTTATAATTGGGGGCAAGATAGTTTTCATGTGAAGCTTAGAAGGAGAGGACCATGACCAGCATCTAGCCATATGAATAGGAGTCATGTATCTAAAAATTTTAACATTGAAAAGGTTACCAAAAAAGGACCAAATCTGCCATGCATGCTCACAGTTAATAATTATGTGATTAGTACTCTCAATATTACAGCAAAATAGACATTTTGAGGCTAAAACTAAATGTCTTTTTTACAAAGTGACTTCGATAGGAATGTAGTTATTTAGAAGCCTCCAATGAAGAAAAGAACACTTAGGAGGAGTGATAAAATTCCACGTCCGATCAAAAATTGAAGAATTAGGGTAAATTTTAGAAATATAGTTTAAGGTATCTTTGATATTGAATAAACCATAATTAGAGAGACTCCAAGTAATTTTGTCGTCCTTATTATGATCAATTTTTAGAATTTTAATTAGACAGATCCTAGAAGTACAGATAAGAGAACTTATCGAGCTTAGAGCCCAATTATTGTTGTTCCAAAGAGAGTTTACTGAATCCCCTTTGAACCATCTGTTGTCTGAGCAAGGGTCAAATGTGATAATATGATCAGTACCCAACCATCTGTCCATCCAAATGTCCACTTCGCTTTTACCTATGACCCATGAAATATGCTTTTCAGCATCATTTTTGATTTCGAGTAACCTGTTCCAACTTAAAGAGCCCTTCTTGTAACCAATTTGAGAAGGATGCAGACCTTTAGAGTAAATATTGTGGATAAGTTTAGCCCAAAGGGATATGTTACTTCTAAAAGCAAACCATAGCTTAAAGGAGTAGACTTTTTGGTAATCGTCAAGACTATGAATATTGAGACCCCATTCCTTGTAGCTTTTACAAATTGACTTCCAAGTGCACAAGTGAATATTCTTGTTATCAGGAGTAGATCCCCATAAAAAACGATTGAAGATTTTTTCAATTTTACAGATCACTGAAATGGGCAGCTTGCAACTTTGGCACCAGTAGAGGGGGATGGGGAGGAGAACGATTTTAATAAGAGTAAGTCTTCCTACAAAAGACAGACTCTTTCCTTCCTAGGCTTGGATTCTGCTATTGATCTTATCTATCAAAGGCAAGAAGTTGCTGACTCTATTATTAGAGTTCAAAAAGACTCTCATGTAAGTTGTTGGAAGATTCCCAATGCTAAAATTGGTAAGGATTTGCAGACTTTTAAGCTTATTTTGGTCAATGTTATTGGCAGTGATAAGCTGAGTTTTCTCTCTGTTAATGACTTGGCCAGAAACAGCCTGATAGTCCTGCAAAAACTTACCAATAGTATTCATAGAGTTGGTTAGACCATTAGTAAATAATAATAAGTCGTCAGCGAAGACCAGACATGGAATGTCCATGTTACTTCTCCCCTTGAACTTAACAGTTTTGTCAGTTTTATAAAGATTAATCAGACCTCTAATTAAAGCTTATTCAGCAAGGATAAATAGACTAGGAGATAATGGATCTCCCTGTCTGATACCCTTGATGGTTTTAAAGAAACCCACATAATTTCCATTAAGCAAAATGGTAACATACACAGAAGTAATAATATTGTTGATGATTTTAATAAACTAGTTACTAAAACCAAAACTAGTAAGCATTTGAAATATAAAGTCATGGGAGAGATTGTCGAAAGTTTTCGACATATCAATTTTAATAATAGCGTTACTGCTTTTCATTTTTTTAGGTCATGAAGAAGCTCTTTAGCAATCAGAATATTCTCGTGGATTGATCTTCCTTTGACGAAGGCTCCCTGGACATCTGAAATCAGATCAGGTAAAAGCTTAGCCAATCTATTATTTATTAATTTGGATATAAGTCTGTTAAAAATTGTGCATAATGAGATAGGTCTAAAATGGTTCCAAAAGCTAGGGTTTTCGATTTTCGGGATAAGGCATATGCCTGTGGCTTTGATCCCTTTAGGAATAGGTTCTCCTCTAACAAAAGCAATCATGGCCTTGCAGATATCAAGTTTAATAATAGGCCAACTAGTTATAAGGAAGCGAGTATTGAAGCCAGCAATTCCTGCTGCACTAGATGGCTTCAAACATTTAATGGCTAGAAGAATTTCTTCCTTAGTAGGATTAGCAAGTAAGAAATCATTGTCTGATTCAGAAACCAATTTAGGAATATTTTGAAGGATATTAGAGGTAAGATTATTACTTAGATTAGTAGTATGAGTAGAAGAAAACATATCTTTATAGTATCGCTCCACGGATGCATTCATAAGGGCTTCATCTGAAGTCCAGACATTATTAATTTTGATACTGGAAATCCTGTTTCTTCTTCTTTTCCTTTTCACAAAGTTCTGATAAATTTTGGTATTTCTATCCCCGTTACTGATCCAGGCAGCGTGTGTTTTTTGATGCCAGAAGCTCTCCTCCATGGAAAGGGCAAGAAGATTGTCAGCAGTGGCCTTAGAAAGGGCTACCTTGTCTTTAATGCTTTTACTGGCCATGAATTTAGCCTCAAGAAGACTGACTTTGGCTTCAGTGTCTTTGACTTTGTCAAAGATATTACCAAAGGTATCTTTATTCTAGATCTTTAGATCTTTTTTAAGTCTTTGAAGTTTATTCTACAAAACATTGATAGGGCTACCTTGTATGCTTCTCTTCCAACTGTCTTCAACTACCTTAATAAAAGTAGGGTCCTTGGTCCACATATTTAGGAACCTAAAGCTGCCTTTAACTCAATTATTATTGTTGTTGACACAGACTTTTAAAGGGCAATGGTCAGAGCAAGTACGAGCTACGTGGCTCACGTCAGTATTGGTAAAAGAACTGGACCAGTCTTGATTGACTAAGACCCAGTCAAGTCTTCTACTTTTGAGGTTCTTCATCCAGGTATACTTAGTCATTTGAAACTTAGTGTCTTCAAGCTTACATTCGATAATCATATCGTTAAAGTCGTCTATACTTTGCTGACAGTAGCTAGTACAGTTGACCTGGTCGGATATAGAGCGCGCCGTATTGAAATCTCCCAGGAAAATCCAGTCATTAACCGTGTTCGAGATGTACTTCAAGGATTTCCAAAGGTTAAGTCTTCTGTTCCTCTGGAACTTAGCATAAACAGAGGTAACGTAGATAATCTTATCAGCATTAGTTAGATGAACTTCCATGTGAACAAGTTAATTTTGGTCCATAATGATAGAGACCTTAGATTCATCCTGCCAGCCATAAATAACATTGAATAGAGCCCTGTTTTGATTAGGAATCCATGTCTTTAAAGTGTCTCCTATAGAATTGAACAGAGTTTCAGCCATTGGTTGGTTGTAGAGATACTATGGGACCTTAGAAATTCTAGTCCACACAGGGATGGCTGGACTCTCGAGTTTAGGGTTAAAGCGCGGAGACCACTTTAGAACCCTCATGATAGTGCTCCCGATAGTCCAAGATGTTTTGCTCCACAAGTTGCCATAATCTTCCTTCGAATCGAATTCAAGAAGGATATGATGGGGGTCTAACAGATGCTTTTTTGGAATTCCTTCTGAAAATTTTCCGACTAGAGTAAATTTGGTAGATTTAAGAAGGATATATTTAACTTCATTTTGGAATTGAAGGGAAATATGATCTTCCTTATAGTCTATAGAGTCAGGCTCTACTTTACTAACATTCGTATTGTTGTCCTTGAAACGATTAGAATACTTCTTCATTCTAGATTGGTTACCATTTTGTTGAGCAGGGAGAGCCTCCATGGCTTGAGCATAACCAGAGGACAAGATTGATCAAGATGATCAAGAAAGTTCATATACGACAGCCTCCACACGGCGAGGAACCGATCACGAGGTTGAAACAGAGCAACTAGGACCAAGGAGAAAGGATAAAGCGCAGAGGATGCACGAAGCAGAAGGCAAGACACTGAGGATTGATGAAGATCACTCACGAATGCCTTTTAGAGGAAAGCATTTCTTGGAGAAATCTTGGAGCCAATTTTTTAGTTTCATGCTCAACAAATCATTCTATATAAACTAGCTAAACAAATTCTCCTACTATTTCAATTATGTAAAATATTTTTATTTATTTATTTATTTTTGTTTATACTTCAGAGTGATTTAGTTATGGTTCGGTGATTCTTGATGAATGTAGTGGTCATGAGATAGTTGAGTAGGTATTTTTTGGTACTTTTCTGGTTTGATAGTGAACTAAACAAATTAGAATGAAAGGATTTTTTTAGTGTCTTTTTTTATTTTTAAAGAAAATTAAAGATTTTATTTGATTTAATAGACATTAAAATCTAAAGAAATGACACCAAAGGTATCTACTCACAAATTATAGTCGCATCTAATACCCAACCTATCATTTATGCTTACTTAAGGCATATCTCAACTAAATAACTCTCGTACAATACCCAATTTTTTTAATAACACCTCAAGTACTCATGTTTCATCACCGACCATGTAACCACTTCTAATTCTTGAACCAAAGTTTCTCATTTTTATTTTTTCTTTTTATTTTATTTTTTAAATGGTTCATATCTTTCAAACCGGAGCTCAGAAAAAAAATCCAAAAAATATTATCGAATTTGTGTCTTTAAGACGAACAAAACTAGATCTATTGATAATATTTTTATGAATTTTTTAATAAAACAAAATTCATGAGTAACACGCGAGTTCAACCATGAGAGCTTTGTATATTTTTAACCATGCGAGGTTATTGAAAATTAACGATGCGAATTCTTTGAAAAATTAACAATGTTATTCGTTTGAAAAATCAACCACGCTACTTCTTTGGAAAATCATCCATACGTGTTCTTTAAAAAATTAAACATGCGAGTTCTTTGGAAGATCAAGAATGTGAGTTCTTTGAAAAATTAAACATGCGAGTTTTTGAAAAATCAACCATGCTACTTCTTTGGAAAATTAAACATGTGAGCTCTTTAAAAAATTAATCATGTTACTTTTTTGGAAAATCAACCATGTGAATTCTTTGAACAACAACTAAAAAAATTCAAAAAATATCATTAATGGATCTACTTTGTTCGTCTTAAAAAAAAGCCGATGGTACTTTAACATTTTTTGTCCTGAGCTACGGTTTAAAGGCTACCTACTTTTTAAATTAAAAATAAAATAAAATAAAGTAAGAAAGAGAAATTTGGTTCAAAACTAGAAAGAGGGTTAATTATGGTTTTTCACCTTGGTGAAGGTATCTATTGCTAGTATGTATTTTTTGGTATTAGGTCAGAATGCTATAGTTGAGTGTGTATTGATGGATACTTTTCTCTAAAATTTAAACATCAAATTAGTATCCATTCGAAAACCCTTGTTTTCATATATTAACTCGTTTATTTACAATCTAAGACCAAACTATTGTTTTATAATAGCTAAATTATCTTAATTGATTATCTAAAAGTCTTTATATTTTTATTGACTTTTTATTCTCCTTTTACCATAATAATACTATCTGATTATGTTTTTTTCTCTCTCTGCATATTTTTAGATCTATAATAGCGACAGATGACGATTCAACTTCTCTTTCGATTCTCATACTTTTGTTGTTATCTTCATATGCTTTTCGTCATTTTTTTTATATATTTTGATTGTTTTTTATTTGATTTCAACGTTTAAAAATTGTTTTTATATAAGTCGAGTTTCTGCAAATTCTGTGTTTTTGAGTTTCTAACTCTGTTTTTACTCATGATTTTAATATTTTATCTCTTTTTAGCTTTTTTCTTGATTTTTTTGTAAAATGTAGTTTGTAAAGATTCTGGGTAAGGTTATTGTAAAAACAAAGAAGATGAAGTTTCAAACATCTATAATGATAGTTGTGAAACCTGTATTTTTTATAAGGATAGATGAGAGACGAGAGACGTACAAAAGATATGTGAGAGACACAGAGATGGTAAATGAGAGATGTAGAGACGGTAGATGAGATATGCATAAACGGTAGATGAGAGACGCATAAACGATAAATGAGAGATGCAGAGACGATAAACCATACTATGCGAAACCATGAAAACTATAAATGATGAGAGACCACATCATGCGAAACTAGGAAAGCTAAAAATTATGCGAAACCAGACAAACTACAAATTATGTGAAACCAAGCAAACTACAAATAATGTGAAACGAGGCCAAGTATAAATCATGAGAGTCCACATAATGCAAAACCAGACCAACTATAGAGATTGAGAAGCCACATCGTGTTAAACCAATGTAAACTATAATTTTTAGATGATAGATGCAGAACCAAAACGGTAGGTGTGAGACTACTCTTAACTGGGCTTATGATTATTATTTTTTAATTCAAAAAATATCATGAATGGATATAGTTTTGTTCGTCTTAAAAAAACAAAACAATGATATTTCCAGATTTTTTAGAGTTACCGTTTAAAAGATACAAACTTTTAAAATTTTAATTAAAAAAATAAAAGAAAGAGAATGTGTAAACGTGTTTGATGATTTTATATGAAATGATGTTTTAGGTATATAGTTTGTTAAATTTGTTGGGTCTTAATCCGTAATAGTTTTGTACAATGGATCTTGATTAGTAACTCGTCTTTTTTTTCTAATTTTAATCTCACATTATTATTATTATTATTATTATTATTATTATTATTATTATTATTTCGAACCAAATGTTAAAATTTATTTGTTATATTATTTCTTAATTTAATATTTATTCTTATTTTTTATCCGTACAATATTAGTTCAAAAATATATAAAACATTTGAAAGATCTGATGTTTTAAGACTGTCTAAATTTTTTTATGGTATATTTAATTGTTATTTGATCTTCGATTTATAATTTTAAATTTTAAATTATTGATTTTTAAAGATGAACTTGAAGTTTGTGGATATAAGAGTTGTCGTACGAATTGTCGAAGGGTTGCGTTGTCCTAGATTTATATCCAGTGGTTGAAGAAGATTGCTAAAAATAACAAAATTGATATGTGTAGTTGCATTTTTTGAATTTTCCAATATTAATGAAAATGTTGATATCCGTAAAATCTTAAGTTCTCTAATTTATTTACAATTTATGTCATTAATTACTATATACAATTGTATCACAAAAAAATATTAAAAATCTAAAACTAAACTTTCTAAAAGCTAACTAAAATCACCAAAACTCGACAAAATTTATATATTGTTTTACAACTTTTAAACACTCAAACCATGACCGAAATAGACAAAGAAGTTGTTCATCTATGGACCATCATGAACATGGAAGAGCTATATACTATTCCTATTTTTTTAAAGTATTTTTTAACCCGTAATTTATTTCCATAATTATCGGATCCTCTTGTAGTGTTCTTCACCAATGATACGGCAAAGACGAAGATGGTTTTCGACAATCGTTGGTGGTAAAACAATATGTCTGCGACAACCGTTGGCGGAAAATACTCTCTTTTTGCCAACAACATGGTATACCGTATTAACATTTTGCCAATTGTATGGTGTTATCCCCTTCTAAAAGCATAATTTCGGGTTTGATTGATTTGTTTGCTTTATATGCATTATATGAGGTTTTATAAGGCAAAATATTAGCTATTGTAAACTATGCTCGTAATTTTGTAACTTAAAACGAGTATAAATATGTCTTGATGACCAAGTGGGTCAAAGATCTCGACAAGATATTTAGACAAAAGCGAAAGAACACATAGAGTATATTAGATATGCGAGAGATCTGGTACCCATAAATCGAAGGTCAAAGAGTGTGATCTTAAGCGGAAGGCGTGCACTAGAAAAAAAAAATCAATCATCATTTTCATTTGGTTGGTAATCTGGTTAAAAGTGATGATAAGTGAATATTAAGTTTCACTTTTAGAAAAGAAAAACATGATATGATTGTGTATTTACAAGGATATACACATTTTGTGAAGTTAAAAAATAGAAAAAAGTTTATCGAAGATTTGATGGTAAACAAAACAACTCTATCTCAAATATGTTTGTGTCTTAAAGAATACTGATCCAGAGTATGTGTCCAACATCCATCACATCTATATGCATCGTAAAAGAATAAGGTTGATTTAAAATAGTGTTTGGTCTTAAATGCAACGCTTGCTAGCAAAATTGTACATGCATTCAATGACATCGAAACAACTTCGACTACTTTATCTTAACATAATTAACAGTTTATAACAAGTGATGAGATCTTTAACAATCAATTCTTTATCGTACAAATTAAAAGTTTGATTATTTATGATATTGAGTAGATAAATGAATGTGTTTACGTTTCCAAAGCTATTTATAGAGAAAAATATAGTTAATGGGAAATCTTTGTTGGAAGAAATCTGTAGTGGGCGGGGGCGGGAAATTGACATTGGCGGGAAACTATTGTGGAGGAAATTTTCTGTAACACAATATTGTAAATTTGTAAAACTAATGTATAAAAATGATTTTCATATATTTTAAAAATATTACAGAAATAAAAATTCAAATCAAACTACGTACACACAAAATCTTCATTATAATATTACATAAATATTGAGAAACGCGTCCAGAATGTAGGAATGCAATTATGTTGAGACATGCATCCCCTTTGTTATGGATATAATTTCTTTCTATTTTATCTTCATAAAAAATATATTTTTTCTTT
Source organism: Limnanthes douglasii subsp. nivea (assembly GCA_036936605.1). NCBI lineage: Eukaryota > Viridiplantae > Streptophyta > Magnoliopsida > Brassicales > Limnanthaceae > Limnanthes > Limnanthes douglasii. The sequence goes on along the minus strand of JAUPFV010000002.1, from coordinate 303,962,672 downwards.
CGTTTTTGCATATTGCTGCCAAATGTTGACAGCAAGAAGGTTAATTCTGGCAATGAATAACGACAATAGGCACGATACTTAAGCAAAATTTTGTTTTTTCCCTATTAGTATTGGTGAAATTTACCTTACTGTCTCTATTATGTTGGTAGAATTTACATTCTTGTTGTCAACCGTTGGCGGAATTTACTTTCTTGCCGTCAACCGTTGATGATAACATGCAAAAACATTGCAAAATAATTATCTTTCCGTCCAAATTAATCCAATAGAGAGACGCATTTAGGAAAACTCTGGTGGTCTCAGACGCAATGAAGTTCCCAATATCCTGATAAAATCTCCATGATCTAGTTTTGAGTGAGAAAATGATGACATTGGTATAACCAATCACTCTATCCTATATATAAAGTAAACCTTGTAATCATCACTAGACTCATCATACCCAAAACCATGCTCGAACACAATAATAATATCATTCATAATAAAGAAATAATATAACTCTTTATAATCACGAGTAATTGGATTCCATATAGATAACTTATTGGAACCAATCAGATCACGATACCACTCTATATACTCGAGTGGGAAATGATCATGTATCGCCCACTACAGTTCGGAAATAACATGTAAAACAAAATAATATAAAAAATAAGTAAAAATAATTTTGAACAACTAATTTTATAAATAATTCATTAAAACATTTTAATGTAGAATGTAATACTTACATTGAATTCCCCAGTAGGTAAAAGTCAGTCCTTTAATTTGATTTATTTTGTAAATTGGAATGTAACCGACCTGCATCTCACCGAGTAATCGACGACAATTGCTTCGTGTGATCGACATGCTAAACCAGATGAACGATGGAAAATTGATATATTTTCCACGTATCGAGAAACGTGGTACACCCACCCATGGTACTCGTTGTGTGCAAGAAGGTCTCTCCGATGTGATGATAAATATATGCCAATACCTAAACACCCCAAGAATATTTATGCATCTGGTCGACTAAGTCATGTACGATGAACATGTACCTGTAATTGACATAGGTGTTGCTATTGTCAACATATATGCTACACCCAACCGTTTGGTGAACATATAGCCCTCCGCGCCAGACGTCCAGTGTGAAAGCTATGGTTTCCACCAGTGTTTGAAAGAAACCATATGTTATTTTCCCAATTTTGGCAAAGAACACAATAAATAGGTTGTGGCTTCGAAATCACAACATCTGAAAGGTTCAAGCTTTTGATATACATAATCTACTAAAAAACTTCAAAATTAAAACATAAAAGCTATAACGAGGATCTAAATCTACAGACTTAGATAATCTTAAATCTAAATTTTATATAAACTGTAACTCTAAATCTAAACAGAACATAAAAAAAATTCAAAATAGAAATGCTTCAAAAAAAGATAGTACCCAATGAGGGCGGTGTTGTTGGTTATCAAGCTTTGAAATTTGAGCTTTGTGCTGCTCTTAGAGAGGGTGTTCTTGGTGTTGCTGGTTATCGTTGGTGTTGTTTGTCGCTTAGTTTCAGAGTCTTAAAGGGACTATTCATAATTCATGTCGTCAAGGCTTCTAGTTTCAATGGTCGTATGGTAGTCTCGTAGGTGGTGCTAGTTTCATAGTCTTTGAATGACTACTCTTTGTGCTACTACTTGAACTCCATTAGTTGGTGCTGTAAGTTAAATGAGCGAATTAAAGTAAGCACATTAATTGTAGGAGAGGAAAATTAATTTTTATGCGGAATATCAATTTTTTAAAGGGAAAGGAAATAAGTTAGAGAGAAAGTAGAGAGAAGGTTGAGAAAAATATTTTTTGGAGGAAAAAATGACAAACATACAGAGTAATTATTTTTATATGTGTTTTTATAGTTCGAGGATAAAAATATCAAAATTAAAACTATACATAGTAATTATATCTTTGTTTAATACCATTATACAAATAAATAACAACACTATATATAGCAATCTCCATGGTCAAAATCGTACCATATGTTTTAGTAGTTATTTCTAATATAATTGATTAAAATCAAGCACTGCTAAATGTTGCATGATGTTGGTTATATTAATTTTGATTTTTGATTTTATTTTATTGTAACATGATGACATCACGAAATATATTAAGGAGTTTTAGAGTCTCATCTTCACCAATGTTTGAGCATAAATTACTCGGTCGAATGTAATAGGTCAAACCTACGATGAGTTTGGTTAGAATATATCAACAGCGAGTAGGGAAACAAGTAGAAACAGAGATGATTACTTATGGATTTATATGTTGTTATAAGGTTTTAACAAAAATGGTAAAATCTACATTCTTGTTAGAAACATAATTGATTAATTATTATTTGTATTTATGTTAGGAGTTTCTTTATTCTTTTGGGATGAGATATCTACCAAGATATATATATATATATATATATATGCTTTGTGGGTCAAACAAAGAGTAGGGAAACGAGTGTACACTAGAGAGGAAATCAGATTAACTGTAGAGAGTACTCATTAGATTTCTTCTTGGAATAACATAAAAATATATTGAGAGATAAATTATGTGAGCTCTGGAACTTGATATGACTGTATTCTAACTTATGTGATGTATGTTTCTGATTTAAGAAGAACTTTAATCTCTCTTGACATGTTAGATAATTTAGGTTGTTTAATCAAAGTTGAAATGGTTGTATGAAAATTGTTAAATATGTTATGACTACGATGAAAGGAAAATTTTCAAATTGACTATAATCCTTGATCGAAGATACTAAGATAGGAACAATGGATAATTTTTCTGAGAAAAATATAGATGATACAACCGTCTAACATAGGAGGTTGAGGCATACAAGTGAGAAGGGTTTATTCGAGTTGTATAAACAATTACTGTTTGGAAAATATAAGCTCACTAGCCTAGAATTTTGTCAATCCTATTATATATGTGAAAAAATAGCAAGGCTAAGGCTGTAAGATCTGAACCCACAACAAAAGGGGCCTTTGCTTATATACATGATGATCTCTAAGGGCCTGCAAGGGTTCCGTCACATGGAGGTAACATATACTTTATTTCAATAATCAATGATTACTCAATGAAGCTATGAATTTATCTGTTAAAGTAAAAAAATAGTCTTTTGGTAAATTCAAGCAATGAATGGTCATGGTTGATAAACAAATTGGCAGAAAAGTGAAGAAATACAGAGTTGATAATTGTATTGAATTATGTGCAAATAAATTTACTGATTACTACAAAGCTGAAATGATAGCTAGGCGTAAAACTCTAAGGGACACTCCACAACATAATGACTTAGCTGAAATAATGAACATTACCATCCTTGAGAGAGTGATGTGCAGGTTGGTGATTGACAAGGTCTATAGGCAAGTTTGGGCATAATCAATAATGACTGCATACTACCTCAGAAATATGTGTCATTGTAGAACGATTGGCATGAAGACTTGACAATAAATATGGTATGAAAAGCTATCTGACTACTCAAACTTAAGAGTATTTAGTTTTACAAACTATGCACACATTAGACAAGACAAGTTGTAACTAAGAGCCCTGAACTACATATATATTGGGTATCTAGAGGATGTCAATGATTACAAATTACAGTTCCTTGAGATATGTTACATGAAGTGTGTTATCAACAACGATATAATATTCAATGAGAATGAGTATCCTAGTTTGGATTGTGAAAATAAGCATGATGCTAAATCTAATGAAAATAATATACTTCAAATTGAGGTGGATTCACCTGGAATATAATCTGTTTATGGTTCAAGAAAACATTAGCCAACTCATACACCTGAACAAGAAGAATGTACTGAAGAGAATGGTATTCATACTCAAAAGGATTACCAACTAGAAAAGGACATGACTAAACGTATCATCAAAGTTTCTGACATGTTCGAATATATTAAACTGTCATTTTTTGCATTAGTTGCAGCATCTGAGGTTAATCACTATGAGTCTGAGAACTTTGGATAAGAAATGTAGAGTAATGATATGACCAAATGGCTTGCAACTAAGAAATAAGAATTCTCTTCACAAGAACAATATGTGGGATCTTTTAGATAAACCTGAAGGTAAAAAACTTATTGATTGCAAGTGGATTTTTAAAATAAAGAAAGAAATTTTGGTGAAAAAAACTAGGTCTAGTCCATGTTGGTTGCTAGAGTTTTCACTCAACAAGAAGATGTGGATCATAATGAGATGTTATGTTCTGTAGTGGAACATAATTAAATCATGATTCTACTTGCAATGACAACAAAATTTGACATGAAGTTGTGCCAGGTGGATGTGAAGACAACCATCTTACATGAAGGTAAAAAACTTGTTGATTGTAAGTGGATTTTAAAAAAAATAAAGGAAGAAATTCTAAGGGGAGAAAAGGCTAGGTCAAGTCCATGCTGGTTGCTAGAGGTTTCACTCAACAAAACTGCGTGGATTACAATAAGATGTTCTCTCCTGTAGTGAAACACAATTCAATCAGGATTCTACTTGAAATGACAACAAAATTCAACATGAAGTTGTAGCAGATGGACGTGAAGACAATCTTCGTACATGGGAAAAATTAAAGAATTCATCCATACAAATCATCCCAAAGGTCTTTTAAACATGAAGAGAAGTGGCTAGGTATGCCTCATGAAAAGAGCATTATATGGATTTAATAAATCTCTAAGGCAGTGGTATAAATACTTTGATGATTTCATGGTCAATAATATGTTTAGAATAAGTAGTTATGATAGTTGTGTGTATGTGAATAAATATGATATTTTTTATGTATATCTACTGATTTATGTACATGTATGTTAATTTATAGGAAATACAAGACATCAATTAAGTTCTTAAAGGAAAAGTTGATGAGCATGGTTGAAATAAAATAGATTGGCTCAGCCAAGAATATTTTTAGGATGAAGATAACTAGAGATAGAGAAAGAAGAACATTATTTTTGTCACAGGTATGTTATCTGCATAAAGTACTTGACATATTTGATATGAAAAATATAAAACTGTTCAGTTATCCTATTGTTCAACATTAAAACTCGCATCTTTAAAAGTTGACGATAAATATGTGGAGATGTACAAAATTGAAGGAATTACTTATTTTAATATTATGGGAAGCGTTATGTATGTCATGATCTATACTATAGTATACATGGTCTACATCAAGCTTCAAGCTTAGTGAGCATATTTGTGTCAAAGGCCTTCAGGGAACATTATCTGACAATCAACTGGTATCTAAGATACTTAAAAATATCTACAAGTATGGAATTGATGTATAAAGATGTTGTTTTGGGACTAAAATGTGCTAAAGTTTTTGTTGATTTAGATTATTATACTGGTTGTTTGGATAACATTATGTCTTTGACTGGTTATGTATTTTTGTTGTTTTATAATGAAGTAAGTTGGAAAACAAATCTCCAACCTGTGGTAGCATTGTCTTCAACATAAGCTAAAATATTTTAATTATCGAGGCTACAAAGAAGGCTATATGGTTAAAAGGAATTCTAAGAGAACTCGGGGTTAAACAAGAAGTTCTAATGGTGCACTATGATAATCAAAGTACAATATATTTTTCAAAGAACCCGGTTTTTAGTGAACACACTAAATACATTGATGTTAAACTTCATTTTGTAAGAATTATTGTTAAAAATAGGGAGATTATGGTAGAGAAGGTTCATACAAGTGATAATCCAACATATATGTTTTACCAACCTAGTGGCAAAAAACAAAGTTCAAGCATTTCTCGGACTTGGTACATATAAAAAACATTTGAAGCCCTTAAGAGGGAGGATTGGAACTGTAACAATTATGTTCATTTCTCATAGTCAAAACCAAGGTGGACGATTTTGAAGTATGGTTTTGACTTTGGAAACTGCGAAAGCGTAACTTATGAAACTTTAGTGTTGGAAGCAAAGCATCAGGTATCGGCCAAAGCGTCAACTGTGTTAGCCAAGGTATCAGTTGCGTCGACCAAGAAATCAGTTGCAACAGCAAAGATATCAAATGCATCGTCTAGGAAGCCATTGGCCAATGCTTCGGCTGTATTCGCTAGGAGGCCATCGACCAAAGCATCAAATGCATCGACTAGGAAGTTATCGTCTAAAGTGTAGGTTGCATCAACCAATGCATCGACTGTATCGACCAAGAATCCATCGACTAAGACGTCGCCTAATGCGTGTATCTATTTTTATAAGGTTTCAACTTCTATGGTAAACTCAACATTCCTGTTAGATACATAATTGGTTATTTCTTGTTAGAGTAAAATTGGTTATTTTTCTTAGAAGTTTATTAATTTTATTGGGGTGAGATTTATACCAAGGAATATGTATGTGCTTTAAGGAGTTAAACATAGAGTAGGGCGATAAGTGTGCAACATAGAGAAAATAAAATTGACTATATAGAATGCTTATTAGATTTATTCTTGGAACGTAGAGAGAGATCTTGAGAGAGTAATTGTGTGAGCTCTGGAACTTAGAGTTATATAAATACTATTCTCTGGTTTAATCTTGTGTAATCTATTGTATCTTCGTGAACAATAGTATGAATAATATTGCTATGGCTCAGACTAGACGTAGACTGATTTAACGAACAACTATAAATCTTCCGAATTTAATCTCTTCATTTCTTTGTATTTATTTCGCTTGTCATAGATAAGAACAGTTCGTTTGTATATATTATTAGGAACAATATGTTTCTTGTTTCTTAGAGTTATCACAGGAAAAACACTTATGCTAAATAGAGATAAGACTTCAAAAAAACTCAGGCCACCGTAAAACCTTTTCCGATAACTTAAGCCGACATAAAAGCTTATTTGGAGATTAAGAAATTACATGCATTATTCCATGAATCCTTGGTCATATCGTCTAAAGCTTGTCTGAAGTTCCATTACTTCCATTGCCTCAGTCTACTAAGTGCAAAAATAACATATGGTCAGACAACTCTTTGTTGCGTCGCATGATCCACTTGTAGTCCTCCGCTCAGTCTGGCTAGCTCTATATTATCAAGTTAATATTTTCTTCTTTCTCTTTGCCTTATATCATTTACAAGTCAAAGCAATGATATAGATTGGTGAAATTAATTAAAAGAGACAAATGCCTTTATTAAGGTTGAAGGTGAAAGCAGTGAACAGTCTTTCTCCACCGACTCTGAATCTTCCCACTTTATTACTTTTTTTTAAGAGAATAAGAGGAGAAAGACCATGATGTCCAAGAGGTATAAATGACTTTGGATTCTAAGAGTGATAAGATTGGACCAAATCGTATCAAAATAGCTAGCAAAAGTTATAACCCCCACATAACTCCTCAAAGAAGTTCGTTAGTAATCTTTGGAACAACCGCTTTGATAGTACATTTGGCTTCCTTGAGCTTAGCTATGGCTCCAAAACTTGAGGTTTTATCTCATGGAAATCCTTCATTCTTGATCCAAAGAAGAAAAAAATGTAGGTTTCAACAAAATTATTTTGAAATCTAATTGAATTGACAAGAGGCTGGTAAAGAATCTAAGATAGCTATAAAGAGTGCTGTGGAGCTAAATGAAACTGAAACACTGAAGGTAATCAAAAGAGTTCTCAGTTCGAAGATCCCCCTAATTACCCTAGATTTATGGTAACGTTAAAATGTTTCTTTGAAAAGAACTATGTATATCCATTTTCACCCTAAGGAATTAGGCGAGCTTCTACCAAGGAGGGGAATCCCAGACGAGCTCACAATTTGGCTACTAATCCCAAAAGAAACTCTCGCTCGACTTATGCCAATGAGGTGGTGCTCTATCATGATATTTTTTATTAGGGATTTCAAATTAAATTTCATCATACATTCCTCAAGTTCTTTATATTATTAAACTTGTGTCTAACCTAACCCGATCTCAATATTTAAAGGATGGTAATTTATTGCATCATAAGATTTGGGCTTGTAAAAGATGAAGTTTGACATAGATGAAGTTGTATACCTTTAAAATATATATGCTAATCAACGTCTTCCATTAAACGATATCATCTTGCAATAAACGCGCAAGTTAAGTGAATTTTTATATAGAATAAAACATATCAAAATAGGTAATTAATTTCTTTAAAATTGATATATGTTGTAAATACAAAATAGGAATTGGATAGTAATAATCAATAATGAGCTTCAATACTAAAATTTCCAGATGATAATCTTATACCGCATAATGACGATACATTTGGAAACATTTCTATATATACCATAAGGGTCAAATCATACCATGGTGGAAGATATTTTAAGAACCCTCAATGAAGCTATAGGCCATGAAGCAGTATTGGGAGAGACATTGGCTCATTAATTACGCTGAAAAGGCTAATGCATCAAGAATGAAAGTATATTTAGCCTTGGTATAAAAGAAACGATATAAGTTTTACATATTCACATGTCACGTCACGAATGTAAACTGAACTTAAAAGTTTAACACCGATCTTTACATGTCATCAATTTATGGTTACAAAGATTATTCCATCATACGAAGGATATATTGGTAAAAACGTTTAGTAAATATTGAAAAATGACCATAAGCGGTCATCAAAATAATTAAACCTGAAATGTAAAAGTGATATGATATCGAAAGTTATCCATTTATGTATCCTTGAAATGTTGAGTACTTTAAGTTTTTATGTTTGTTAATGATTTTTATCTAGTTTATTTTTTTTATTTGTATTGTGTATGGACATGTTTGGTGGTGGATTCATTCTAATTTTGGAGGTATGGATTTTTTTTAATGAGGCAACTGAGCTAATGAATTTTTTGTTAATAAATTTGTTGTTTTAAAAAAAAATTCAATTGCAACTCCTAGCTTAGAGTTACAAGGTTAACAAAAGTTCCAACCTTTGGAAGTTTTGGTCAACTTTGGTTCATAGACCATAAGAAATGTTAATATACCAAAGTCTATCAAGGTTTAATACACTCGAACATTAGTATACCTAAGTGTCAAAATATTTTATAAGATTTTGAATGTCTCGGTATATCTCCTCTTATATGGGACTGATCACCTTACTCGGGAAGAACCCATCCATACTAATATCATGGTTGGAGAAAGTGTGACAATAAATTTTAAAATAAAAACCATTACCGTTTAGAAAATAATGTAAATATTATGTAGATCAACTAAAACAAAATGAAATAAAATGCAACACAAATAATCGATGGTGAAAAAAATATATTATAAAAAATAAGTACAAAATATAGAGCTCGTTAAGATTACATGATGTGAGAGTTATAAAAAATAAAACCTAAATTTTGAACATGATTAAAATATAAAACAAAGTACCACATTTACAACACAAAAAGATTTAGATTTTTTTATTTAATTGATTAAACATGCAATCCCATAAAATCAAAATAAGAATCGGATCCAATCGATATTCAAAATTATCTTGGCTATCCAAGTATATCTATATGTATTATTAATAAGGAAGCTGTTGTGTGTTTTACGAAACATTATTTTTATCATACAAAGTTCACCCAGGTCTGTGTCATGAAAAATATTATTTTTGCTAACATACGATGAAAATTGACAAAACAAATATCATCGAGGGCCGAAATAGTATTTTGGCATCGTCTAGAAGACACCACTAAGCTACGAACATGATACCTATGATACAAAACATTATTCACTATAACACAACCAAAAAGAAGGAAATTAATAAAGACTAACATTAAGGTATTTTTACCTAAATATGATCTAACCTCATCTAAAAACATCCATGGACCTGAATTTCCTTTTACCCAATACACCCTCATTTTCTATTTAATATAATATTACTATTAATAAAATAAAAACACTAAGTATCATTACATTTCAATATCATAATTTTAATTCTTTTGAAAATCAAATTTTTTTAGAGAAGAAAATCAAATTTTTTTAGAGAAGAAAATCAAAAATTAAATTTCACCACAAACACAACAAAATGGAAAAAGATATATGGTAGCGTAAAGCTACAAGATGGAAACAGATGGCTGAAAGTTCAGAAAAAGAAGACGAAAAATAGAAGATGGATAGTTCTAACCCTAGGTTAGAGTAAATGAGACTTTAAAAAAAAATCAAAATTCTAATAAAAAAAGTCTGAGGCAAAACTAGGGTTTGAGAGCCTTTTATAGAAGTGCTCGAAACCCTAGCCCAAAATTACAGCTCTTTTTGTTATGCGATAAAATAAAGCCCACCCCAATTTCAAAGCGATTGGAGCTGATTAAGTATTTTAATAAAATCTAAATAAAATAGGAAAATGCAGAAAATTTACTAAAACAGCAAAACGAGAGTTTAAACGATTAAATTTAGGGTCTGGACTTCATCACGTTGTGATGCTTTCGAAAATCGTTGGGCTTCTCAACGCGTTCGATTTGAGTGGTCGCATCGCCTAATTCTGATATATGGGCCCCAAATAAAGCCGGTTTCCGTTTGTCCAAAAGGGCCATATAGTCATGGGCTTGTGCAACTACATCATCCTCCCCTTCTTCGGAAGATTTCGCCCACGAATTCTCAGCTTCATCATCCTCAGCAGCAGCGGTAAATGGAACCAGGTGCTTCACGTTGAAAACGTTATGGGCCTTCATGTGGCTGGGTAGCTTCAACCTGTATGCATTGGGATTAATCTTTTCAATAATTTCAAACGGACCCACTTTCCTTGCAGCCAACTTGTTGTACTCGTGTGCAGGATAGCGATCCCTGGTCAAAACAGCCCATACAAAGTCTCCCACTGCAAACTCCACCATGCGGCGCTTCTTATCTGCGGCAATCTTGTACTTCTGTGTTGTTTCCTCCAAGTGTTTGCGGGTGTTCTCATGGATCTCCCATAGATCAGCAATGGCGTTCTTGACCTTGGCTGGAACCTTATCAAGCATTGGGAAAGCTAAGTCCATAGGACCCCGTGGGTTATAACCATAGACTACCATGAAGGGACTATACCCAGTGCTGCGCTTGTGGTGCTTGTTGTAGGCGAACTCAACATGATAAAGGCGGGAATCCCATGCTTTCAAGTTCCCAGAGACCTCTGTGCGTAACATGTTGCCTAACGTTCGGTTAGTTACCTCGGTTTTGCCGTCTGTCTGCGGGTGATATGCGCTGCTAAAACTCAGCTTCGTGTTTGTGAGGCGCCACAAACTCCTCCAAAAATGCCCCACAAACCGCGCATCGCGATCAGAAACGATATTCAAGGGTAGACCATGTAAGCGGTAGACCTCACGAAAGTATAAATTAGCAACATTCACAGCATCTATGGTTTTCTTGCAGGCAATGAAGTGGGCCATCTTAGAAAACCTGTCAACCACTACAAAAATAGAATCGTTACCTCTCTGTGTTCTTGGCAGCCCAGAGATAAAATCCATGCTGACGCTTCACCATGATCCTTCCGGTATTGGGAGTGGTAGGTATAGACCTGCGTTGGAGGATGTACCTTTTGCCACCTGGCAAACCCGACAACCAGCTACAAAACGGATAACATCTCGCCTCAAATGCGGCCAGAAGAACTGACTGGATACAGAGTGAAGGGTTTGATCTCTACCCCTATGCCCCTCGTTGTGTCTCTCCTGTACAATCAGTAATCTCAAACTGCCCTCAGGAACACAAAATAAATTACCTTTGAAGAGGTAACCGTTGCTCACTGCAAAATCTTTTCTTAAACCTGTGCTGACGTCCTCTAGAATAGGACCAAAATATGGATCGATAGCCAGTAGATCCTTCATCATCTCGAATCCCACAACTTCTCCTTCCATACGAATCATCATGCTGCGTCGGCTCAATACGTCAGCTACACGGTTAACTGTCCCCGGAGTATGCTTAATGGAAAAGGTGAATTGTTGCGTAAATGCTACCCAACGTGCATGGCGGGAAGAGAGTTTCTCCTGACTCTGGAGATGTTTTAAGGCATCATGATCGGTGTACAGGACAAAGTCATTGTAGGCCAAGTAGGAACTCCAGTGCTTCAAAGCTCGTACAACTGCATAGAACTCCTTGTCATAGGTGTTGTAGTTAAGTTTAGCTCCACTTAACTTTTCGCTGAAGTACGCTACAAGACGGCCTCGTTGGCTGAGTACAACGCCAATGCCCAATCCGGACGCATCACAATGCAGTTCAAATCCTGTAGAAAAGTCAGGTAAAACCAGAATCGGTGCAGTGGTCAGTCTTACCTTAATTTCCTCAAACGCTTTAGCTGCTTCAGGGGTCCAGCAGAATGTCTTGCTCTTCATACACTCTGTAATGGGAGCCATAACAGTGCTGAAGTTATGTATGAACCTTCTGTAAAAGGAGACCAATCTGTGAAAAGAGCCGACTTCAGTGATGGAAGTAGGAATAGGCCAGTCTCGCACGGCTGCCACTTTCGACTGATCCACTGAAATCCCATCTTTTGACACGACATACCCCAGGAAGACGACCGAATCTGTCATAAAACAACACTTATCGAGTCCTCCATAAAACTCCTCTCGCCTCAAAACAACCAACACCTCACGTAAGTGCTGGAGATGCAGCTCTTCCGTGGTACTATAGATAAGAATATCATCAAAGTACACAACAAGAAATTTTCTGATGAACGGGCGAAATACCTGGTTCATAACCCGCATGAACGTGCTAGGAGCATTAGAAAGACCGAATGGCATTACCATCCATTTAAACAGACCTTCTCGGGTCTTGAAGGCTGTTTTCCACTCATCCCCCGTACGAATACGAATCTGGTGGTATCCGCTCTTCAAATCCAGCTTCGTAAACACAGTAGCACCATTCAATTGACCTGGTAAATCATTAAGGCGGGGAATAGGAAACCGATACCTGACTGTAATTTTGTTGATAGCCCGGTTATCCACACACATTCTCATTGAGTCATCCTTCTTTGGTGTTAATAGTGCAAGAACTGCACAAGGACTAAGGCTCTCCCGGATGTGGCCTTTCGTTAACAGTTCCTCCACATGTCTGCGGAGCTCTTCATGCTCTTTTGGGCTCATTCGATAATATGGTCGGTTTGGTAGGCTAGCACCCGGTACAAGGTCAATCTGGTGTTGGATATCTCTCAATGGAGGAAGACCTGTAGGTAAAGTATCGGGAAAGACAACAGAGAATTCTTCTAAAAGCGGTCGAACTCGCTCAGGTATACCAGCAAATGGATCAGTACTAAATTCTTTAACCACTAAAAGATAGACAATCCCTGTTTCGTGAGCATGTTCTATAAACGCCTTTCGAGCTAGAAAGTTCTTACTCGACTCCTTTGATACTGCAATGGCAGGTTTTGGAGAAACGTCTCTAGTTGGTGTTAATATGAACCTGACATTATTCCATATAAAACTGTAGCGGTTCCTCCTACCATCATATGTGACACTTCTATCATATTGCCAGGGTCGGCCTAGCAACAAGTGACACGCATCCATCCAAATGACATCGCACCAAGCTTTATCCCTATAGTTACCAACAGAGAAAGATACCAGACATCTTCTAGAGATACTTACCTCACTACCTTTCTTTAACCAAGCAAGCTTGTAGGGGTTTGGGTGATCTTCTGTTTTCAGGGCCAGTTTCTGGACAACTTCTTCAGAGATAACATTTTCGCAGCTCCCTGAATCAATAACGAATTTTCATACCTTTCCCCCAATAGTACAAGTCGATTGGAAAATATTGTTTCGTAGCCAATCATCCCCATCACTTTTGGCTTTTGGCGTCAGGCAGATACGCCGTAAAACCAATTCCTGACCAATATCTCCTCCTGTAACCTGGTCCTCTGGAACCTCATCAACAACATCCTCTGGTTCTTCATCAAACCGTGGCTCGCCCTCCTGGGAAAAATCAGCAGTATCAGCGAACAGACCCCTCGGGTGTTGTAGTTGTTGTCGTAATTTTGGACACTGTAAAGCAACGTGCCCTAGTTTATGACAATGGTAGCACCAGACCTGTGAGGAAGTAACTGTGCGACTAGGGACCTGCAAATTAGCACATGTGCGCATAGGAGAAGCAGTTGGCACTCCTGGGTTAGGGCTTGGAATCGTCCTTTTGGGGAATGCCAATGGATTTGTTCTGGCAGTGTCTCCTCCATAAGGCCTTCGTGAAAGGGCTTTCTCCAGATGCAGTGCGCGCTGATGTGCTTCAGACACATTCACAGGGTTGAACATATTCAGCTCGTCCTGAAACTGCTGTCGCATTCCCCCTATATAGCGAGATACTAGCTGATCTGCTAAATCAGTAATATATACACGGTTTTGTAGCGAAAAAAAATCGTTAGTGTACTCGTCAACAGTCTTTGACCCTTGTTTAAGGTTTTGGAACTGCTGATACATTATGCGGTTATAGTTGTAAGGCAAAAATATAACCCTCATGTGCTTCAAAAACTTAGTCCAAGTTGTTATTTTTGGCTTACCATGCCTTGATCTAGTCTGCTTGAGTTGTTGCCACCAGGATGCAGCTCGGCCTCGGAACTTAGTTGCAGCCAACAGTACCCGCTTTGCATCCAGAACCTCCTTGAAATCAAGGAATTCTTCAACTAAGGTGATCCAATCTAAAAACTCCTCCGGTGCAAGACCCCCTTGGAACTCTGGGATCTCCAATCTGAATCCAGATTCCCACCGGTTGTTGGCGTTCAGATCAGAATCTCTCGGTGACGGCTGTTTAAAGACTTGGTCACGACAGTCTTGTGGTGAGTATTGACCCCTAACTTGTTCTCACCGAGGAGCAAACGGAGTCTGCTCGCAGCCGATCTCTCTCTCAGATCTCGACGGGTGGTTGCTCGAACCTGGAGCTCGAACATTGTTGGTTTGATTGTTCAACAGCCTGTGTAGTGCTTCTTGTACGTCTCTCAACTGATTTCCCAACGAGTGCATCTGTTCACCAACCTGAGATTGGAATTGACCGAATTCATCACGGTCGACCGATTCAGTGATCGGAATAGTGGACTTCCCCCGAAAAGATTGCTTTGGCGGCATACCGTCGTTACCCACGCCGTAGGAACTCTAAATCTGATACCAATATGGTAGCGTAAAGCTACAAGATGGAAACAGATGGCTGAAAGTTCAGAAAAAGAAGACGAAAAATAGAAGATGGATAGTTCTAACCCTAGGTTAGAGTAAATGAGACTTTAAAAAAAAATCAAAATTCTAATAAAAAAAGTCTGAGGCAAAACTAGGGTTTGAGAGCCTTTTATAGAAGTGCTCGAAACCCTAGCCCAAAATTACAGCTCTTTTTGTTATGCGATAAAATAAAGCCCACCCCAATTTCAAAGCGATTGGAGCTGATTAAGTATTTTAATAAAATCTAAATAAAATAGGAAAATGCAGAAAATTTACTAAAACAGCAAAACTAGAGTTTAAACGATTAAATTTAGGGTCTGGACTTCATCACGTTGTGATGCTTTCGAAAATCGTTGGGCTTCTCGACGCGTTCGATTTGAGTGGTCGCATCGCCTAATTCTGATATCTGGGCCCCAAATAAAGCCGGTTTCCGTTTGTCCAAAAGGGCCATATAGTCATGGGCTTGTGCAACTACATCAATATACATCTAGAGAAAATGTAAAAATAAAATAAAAAACAGTATTTTTAGAGGAGTTACAATTACAAGAAAATAAGGTAAACCATCATTTAGATTTAAAAAAAAATCATGTTCTTATTACAGTTATGTACCACCGTACCACCGGTTTTGAAGGGTGAATCGGTGGTGCATAACTAATAATCGATAGTGTATTTGGTTAGCACCATCGATTCTAATTCAGAGTACAACTCGTTCAGTTTTAAAAGGTGGTATAATCCGTTTGAACTCCTAGAACTTATGATTCATATCTCTTGTACCATCGATCCAAACCTCTTATACCCCTGGTTTGAACCCTTTATACTACAAATTCAAATGCATTCTTTTTTTTGTAGTTGCTGGTTTATATTTTATTTACTTATTTTAAATTTTTTGTATGTTGTAACAAAAATGGATTGGTTATCAACATAAAATTTCATGTTCTGAATAATAAAAAAAAATTTCCGAATATCCCCGTTGGATTTGATTTAATTCAAGTTATAATTTTGAATTTAACTCAAAATCACATGCATTTTATTTATTTATTTATTTATTTATTTATTTAATTTTGAGGTTTTATTAATTAAAAGTTTAAATTTCATTTTTTAACTGATCCAACATTTTGTGTGCATTCGTTGAAATCTTATGATATTTATAACAAAATTAAGCTTAAATTATAAATATATAACACTCATAAAGGTTTTTCTTAATAAATTTTAAATATAATAATTATTTTAAATACTATATATAATAACTGTTCATTATTATATGTGTTTATTTAATTTTTGTGAGGTTTAATTAATTAAAATTTATATTTAATTTTTTTAACTTACCGGAAATTTGTTTCAAGTATTTATTAAACTTTTGTGAGATTTAAAAAAAAAAATTAAAATATTATACAAACATAAAAGCTTTTATTAATTGAAGTTTAAATATAATTATTAGAAAAGTTCTCACTGAACTTCATTATTATCACCTAGTATCTAAAATTGGATACTATGAACAACCACCTCAACGCGCAGAAAAATTCAAAACATATCATGAGTGTTATTAGTTTTATTTGTCTTAAAAAAATCAATAGTATTTTTGATTTTTTTTTCCGAGTTTAGGTTTAAAAGACACAGATCTTTTAAAAAAAATTATGGTGTAAACGAAGAAGATGCAAAACCTTTCTTGCCCACTATGATAAATGCTAGATGCGAAACCAACCCACTAAAACGCGAAACCATATAATGAGAAACCTGTGTAATTTTTTAAAAAAATTAAAAAACTATCATGAGTAGTACTAGTTTTGTTCGTATTAAAAAAAATAAAACCAATGGTATTTTCAGATTTGTTTTCCAATTTCCGGTTTAAAAGATACAGACTTTTAAATTTTATAGTGGAAACGAAGAAGATGTGAAACTTTTTTGTTTTGCTAGAGGCAAAACCTCTTTAAATTTTGTACACTAGATGCGAATTCAGGCATACTATACATGTGAAACCAACCCACTAGATACGAAACCATATAATGAGAAACCGGTGTATAATTTTTTTTTAAAAAAATTCAAAACATATCATGAGTGATACTGGTTTTGTCCATCTTAAAATAACAAAACCAATAGTATTTTGGGATTTTTGTTTCGAGTTATGGTTTAAAAGATATAAACCTTTAAAAATTTAAATTAAAATAAAATAAGAGAATTTGACCATAAAAAAAGTTAGAAAACTCTTGAGTTTTAAAAAAGAATATGTGTGAGATTGTATAAAATGATGGTCGTTGTATAAGTCAGATAAGTTCATTTCGTGTGGATGCTATACAAAATTTTGTATACAAAATAAAGAACCAAAACTCAGATTTGGATTTGGTCGACAAATTTTGTATGGATGCTTTCAGTGTAATCTGAATCTTCATTCGAAAGTGTAGACCTCCCCGTCAACGATCTAACTGTCATGAAGCAAAGACCCGGAACAAGAATGAAGGGGAAAAAAAGGAAATCAATTTAGCATATCATTTTTCTTTTCTTTTCTTAAACTTGAATTTTATTTAATCAAAAGGTTGCGGTACAAGCTATAAGAGAGGATATGATTTTAAATTTTCCGGTTTTCACTATTTAAAATTCCCAATCGAAACTTGAAATCCTAAAAATGGAGATTGCGTCTTCCTCCTCTTGATACTTTCAATCGCTCCAGAATTTAGTGGACATCTCTGATATATCCGATTCCCATACCTTCAAGTAAAACAATAGCTCTCAATTCATTCGGTGCTGTAGAATTATTAAAATCGAGGTTCTTTTTCATGTAGACAGTCTCTTTAACCACCCAATCGGCAGTTTTGTTTTGCTGTTTGTAAATGTGTTTGATCGATATACTCAAAGTTATAAGCTTGCGGCAGTAGTTTATAATGGGGTCAAGATACCATAGAGTTCTTCCACTGCCAATCAGCTCCACCAAAACCATTGAGTGTACTTCGAGATCGAGCTGACTGATGTTCAAGTTTCTACACATTGCAAGCTCGTCCATCAAAGCTCTTGCATCAGCAACAATCGCAACACACTCCCCATACATTCTGCCAAAGCCTCCAACAATATAACTAGAATAATTTCTGACAATACCACCACCTCCTGCCTCACCAGAAAGCAACGAAGACCCGTCAGTGTTAAGCTTAAACCGATTGAGTTTAGTACAGATCCACTTCAGCGAAATTGGCATCGATTTCTTGCTTAGATGACATCCCAATTAACTAGCAACTCTGGTATCACGACTCAAGTGTTTCCTTTTGAGTAAGTTTGCGTTAGATAAGCCATTAAACATTCTGATTATTTGATCAATTAGAGAAGCTGAAGAGTGCTTAGTATTCTGCATTTTCTTGCTGATTGGATTTTTCTATATGGTCCATGTGATAATTGCAGGCAGAATCGTTCTTAGGCTGCAGGTTTTTGTTGAAGACCAGAACCAAGATCGAATGAGATGAGTTAATGACATATTTTTTGAGACAATGATGCCAAAAATTATGTTAAAATGGCTCTATACAGACCAGTTAAAATAGCTATAGGAATAATTAAAAAAATAAATCAATTTCTATGTAATATATGGTTAAGAGCTTTTTATTAGTAATAAATATAGACCTTAATTTAAATGATTTTATTTATTTTTATTTATTTGTAATGTAATAATAAGGTGGGAATAATCATAATTTTTTTACTTTTTTTGTCGTATATGATTGTTGTAATCTGAAAGTTTGATATATTTTTTTTTTCAAATTTATTAATTTTTAAATATATATTGTTCGTGATAATTTTTATTTTCTGTAATCCATATTTTTTTGAACATTCCTATCACATTCATGATAGTTGAAATATCATATGGTAGAAAAATCTACTTTTTTTTACATTTTCCAACGCAAGCATTACGACATTGATCTTTAATGTGATAATTTGCAATATTTTTCATCCATATTATGTTAGTCTATCATTTTTAAGCAGCCAGACGTTTTCTTGAAGTTCATTTACAAATAAAGAATTCAAATCCTTAACTCGTCACCAGAGTGAGTTGTGTAATATGTTGTTTTAAAGTTCATTTATAAATAAGGAATCCAAAATTTTTAACACCTCCGTGGAGTGAGTTTCATAATCTGAATATTCATGCCCAAGGCTTGCATGTCATAGATATAATTCTCATAATGAGAGATTCATAGCTATCATAGATGAACTGCGCACCCAAAAAGCGTGATTTTATATTGAATGAAGAGACGAAAATGTTGAAGCGAAAATTTATGTTGTTGGATAAGGAATGATCGTGGATAAGATTATCAAGAGTGAGGCTGGTTTTATATTGAATGGTTTTAGCTACGCGTCGGGTTTCTTTTCTTTAGAACGTTTGGATAACTTCCAAAAAATCTCATACTAATTAAGATATGTTTTTACTTATATACTACTCATCCTTTTCATGTTTAAACGATACAGGATTTGAGACTTTTATCATCACCCTAACAATTCCTCCTCTCGAACAAAGTACCACTTTAGCCTCAGTTAAGTTGATTTCCATGAGCCCACTTAAATCAAGTTGCAGAGTACCTAAATCCTAGAGGCACTACAGATGTAACTGCTCACCTCTTATAGATCATACTGTCTTGTTCCTTAGCGTCACTGTGATCAAGTACCACCACTTGATAAGCCACGGACACTCCAAACTAGGAATCTAGATCATATCAGAGACAAAAATGACGAAGGGTAAATTTCTATGGTCGGATGAGGAAGGATTGTACATAAGATTACCAAGAGTGCCACTGTTTCTATTTTGGATGAGGAAGGGCCAGGTTTCCTTCTGTAAGAATGTTTGGATAACACTAGAATGTAGGGCCTCTTTATTCTAATTCAAAAGGTTTAAAGTATTCATATGATAATTTATAAAATTAAAAAATTTAAAAATGAAAAATCTAATACAGTAGATTCACTACATGAATTTTTAATGTGAATACTCTATAATGTTTGTGCATATCCATAATATGTCAGTTTATTCATTTTTTACGTACCAAAACGTTGTTGGTAAGTTTATTACCAGATAATAGAAATTCGGTTTATTTTAACATTTTATGTAACATCCTGTCATTAGAGAAGTTTTGATGTTTGTCATTTTAAATTTCATCAACGATAATTGATAACCTGTTTAAGATCCGATCAAGAGAGAAAATTTACAATTTTTTTATCAAGATAACGAGTTCTGCAAAAATAAAAATAATAAAGATAAAAAAATTAAAATGAAAGATGATTTAATCAAAAGATGGGAAGTGTATGAAGACATTTGGTGTGTACTCGAATAGTTATATTGATGTTGTCATTTTTTATTCAAGTGCACTAAGACAAGTTGTCGAGCTAGATTCTCAATTACCACTAAAAACCCGTATTTTCATTTATAAATGAATTTGGAAATTCTGATAAGTGCACTAAGACAAGTTGTCGAGCTAGATTCTTTATTACCACTAAAAAATTGCATTTTCATTCATAGATGAATTTGGAAATTCTGATAACAAGACGAATGTCGATGATAGTGAAGTTATAAAATAAAGTTTTTGTTATTTTAATTGAGAAATAATTTATGATATGGTACATGAGTCTTTTGGATAGTTGATGCTCTTATTAAACTAGTTGAAATTTTTCATCCATTCGAGGATAGTTGTGGCAAACATATTAGATCAAAAGATTTCAAATAATTTACGATGGAGGAAAAACATCACGCTCCAATTTAAGGTGCCATGTAAGTCTTGATTCCAAAATCATTTAACAAATGGGAAATCTAAAGTATATCGCAAGTAGATTAATCCATAGTTATATATTCAATTTCGGCACTGATTTTTATACAAGATTTTGTTTTTTACTCTTCCAAACCTGCATCCGCAAACTATTTTATATTAATATGACCATTAATTTTATAACACAACCCAAATCCAAGAGCTTATTTAAGACAACGCAATATTTGTTCTAAATGTGTTAGTGGTTAAATGTTGGAGATGATATAAATTGACTCAAACAACTTACTAGATATTAATAAGAATATACATAATTGAGTAATGAAAGAAATTATAAAAAGTATTTTAGACCCCTTAAAGAATAAATTTAATACATAATGTAAATGTGAGGGGTTAATAGCGAAATTTATCATAATTCGTAATTGAATTTGTTATTTACACCCCTTGCATATAAATAGAGGAGGAAGATTGAAAAGAAAGGGTCTTGACAATTTTACTTATAAGTAATGTCAATTCTATTCTCTTTCTAAGTAGTCTGAATTACTTTCTCTTTCTAAAATTACTCTAGACATTATATCTTTACACGAATGATTTAATACTTAACATTGGCGACCTCAGTGAGAGGAAAATGAGGTACCTAGATAAGAAATCTAAAAACCGCAAAACTTTACGATTGAGTTATGATGGATCCTGAAATCAGAACTGATCTCGCGGTCCTTATGGAAAATTAAGTGCTTGAATCATGCTTGCTTAGAGAAGAGAATCGAAATGAAATTCAAGAATATGAACAGCGCGATAAAAGTCTAATGTGGAGGATTTGATGAAAATGATAGTTGTATTGAGCGATTAATTTGATCAAAGAGAGCAACAAGTTCAATATGTTAGGATGCAATCTGAGGTACGGCGAGTTGGTGAGAAAAAAGATCTAGAAAATTTGTTTGATGAATCTTATAGTGCTCACCAAGTGTGAAGCGATCGCATAAAAACGTGTTTTCAATCAGATAGATAATATTATTCTTCACGAAAGGAGAAAAAGATAAACATCGATATATTACGACCAGTGAGAGTAAGTCATCAGCTTCAGACTCCAAAGGTGGTTTGTTTAGGTAAGAAATTGATTGGATTTCTTTGAGGAAAGAGGGAAGCCAACATTGGAAATCTCGTAGACAACACAAATCCAAGAGGGAGGGTAAATCTAGGAATATGAGAGACAATTCATTGTTTGAAGGTAACACATCTAATCAATATGTTAATATTGTGGACCAAAATTTATATGTGATTATAGGAATAACTGGAGAAAGTTAATACATGCAAGGAGTGGAATGGAGGAATTCTCCTTTGTCATCTTAGATAACGTTAATACCTCTACCGAGGCGTTTTGATATTTCAAAATTTGAAAATTTTGATGGTACACAAGATCCTGATGATCATATTGAACAATTTAAAAATTACATGATGAACTTTGAGAATGATGAAAAGTTGGTATGTGGAGCATTCTCACAAAATTTTAAGGGCACTGTTCTGAAGTGGTATAATAGAATTTTAAGGGGACCTATAACCAGCTTTGGGGTCTTTTATACTATATTCCGAAAATAATTTGTGGGATGAAAAGAGATGCGAGCTAACGGTGATACTATAGTACAATGTAAACAAGTCGTGGAAGAGAAATTAAAATATAATACCATATGTTTTATGTTGCAAAGATAAAACTGGAAGATTGTGATAGCAAACCGTTATGGTCGCCTTTAGGCAAGGGTTGTTTCTGGGTGATTAACAAATGAGACTACGAGGAGAATGACATTGACATTTGGGGCTTTAATGGCTCAAGTTGAGGAAAAAATCAAGATATAAAAGTCGACAAGAGTTCGAATTAGTTCAACCTCCTTCAATGAAATTTAGGGCATGCACCTGCTAGCCAATGATATCAAGGAAACTCTTTGAATTCCCAGGTACCATCTCGTCTGAAGGCGAATACTAGTCTTCCTCCTCGAACAGGAGGAGTACCTCAACCTTCTAGCTATCAATCTTTTCAAGTGAGGTCCAATTAATGGATAAAATTAGAATATTTGGCGGAGTTAGCTGAGAACGTGGCAATAATATTTGAGAAAGCAAAGTTCATGCTAAATTTAGAAAATCACCTAATAAATAGGCCAATGGATGAGCTAAATAAGAAGTTTTTCAAATACCATAACGATATCCGACATTATACTGCACACTGTATAGATCTGAAGAAAGAAATTCATATTTTGATCGGAAAACACCAAGTTGAGACTTTCGTTAAAGGACAGAATAATGGTCGAAATAATCCAAGTATGTATGCACAACATAATGTGAACACATCATTAAAGTAAGAAAACACATTAATAATTATGAATTCGAAGTTAGAAAAATAAGGAGACTTTGATGCGGCTTCAGAATATTTGGATTCAGACCCATATCGGAAAATAGTGTTGGATGTGTACGAACAAATGATCCAAGAGAGGGTATGTAGTTTGTGTGAGTATCTTGAGAATCTGGCTAGTTTTCGAGGAGATATCATGGCTGGAAATACTAATAGTTCAAGGAAAAGACATGTAGTAAGTTTGGAAACTTAGTTAGAAGGCAAAATGTTTAACCATCTTTATGGGAGGAATGTTACACCTTTTATTTTGTTTGACGAGGACGATTTGAGGGGCATAGTTCGAACTCATGAGGATGTTGTGGTGACTGGCGCGCAAATAACAAGAACTAAGATCAGACGAATACTAATTATTACGAGAAATTCAGCGAATGTGTTGTTCAAATCAACGTAGGAGAAGATGTGCAATCCACCTACGATTCTCAGATCTGAGCGAACCATAATTGGGTTTATAGGGGTAACGATGCAAGTTACTGAGGAATTCTAGGGAGATGTTTTGTTGGGAAGAGGTCATTTTGGTAAAAAAAGTTCAAGTTTTGTTTATGGTGGTGGAATGTCCGACCAGCTACAACCCAATTTTTGGCAGGTCATAGCTGTCTAGAATGCACGCGGTTGTTTCAAATGTCCACCAGTGTTTGAAGTATGTAATTGGTGACCTTGTCAAAGTCGTTCGAAATGATCTGTAAGTGGCGAGAGAATACCATGCAACAACTTTGCATTCCAGAAAGGTCACTACTAATTATCACATGACTAAATAGCAATCAAAGGGGTCAACGTTGGATGATGAAGGTGTAGATGACCCAAGGGAGACCCCATGACCGATAGTAGTAGGAGAAAATGTGGAGGAGCATATGTTCCCTAATGGGAAAAATGTGCGAATGTGGATATTATGTTCACCTACTTTACGTTACCAATTACTGAAGTACTAATCTGGAAATTTAGATGTGTTTTTTGAAAAATTGAGGATGTGGTAGAGTATCTATTACAGGTAATATGCCATAGTTTGGCTTTAAATCCGAAAGCCAAGACCATTATTCAAAATATGAGATATTTCTATGTAGAAAAATAGGAGGAAATTGTGGCTTAAGTTGATCGATTATCCAAAATCGGAGATATACGAGAAGCACAATACCCATTGTGGACTACAAATCCAATGCTTTAAAAAAGAAGAACTTAAAATGAAAGATGTATGTTGACTTTACAAATTTGAATAGGGCGTGTCCAAAAGATCCATTTTATGTGCCAAGGATTGATCAGTTTGTTGATTCAACATCGGGGAATATATATTTTTCCATGGATGCATTCACAGGTTACAATTAGTTCTAAGAATCCAAAAGATCAAGAAAATACTACGTTTATAACTGACCGATGATTGCATTGTTACCGGGTCATGCCTTTTGGTCTTAAGAATATTGGGGAAATTTATCAAAGATTAGTAAACAAGGAATTTGTTTCTCAAATTGGAAGGAATATGGAGGTCTATACTGATGATATGTTAGTCAAAAGCCAATCAGATGATGAACATTAACGAGATTTGGAAGAAATGTTTTTAAAAAGCTATTATATTGAAGTTAAATCTAGAAAAAGTGCATCTTCAGCGTTAGGTTAGGAGAATTCTTGGGATACATCATAAGTGAAAAGGAATAAGACCAATTAAAGACTTTGGTAGCGATGACCGTACTTCAGAAAATTAAAGAGGTGAAATTTTTTGCAGGGAGGTTGGCTGCTTTAAATAGATTCATCTCTCGGTTTTCTGACAAATGTGCTCCTTTTTTTCCAAGTGTCGCGGCGACCAAATAAATTCACTTGGACACAATGTGAGGTGGAATTTTCAAATATTAAAGAACATATGTCAGTACTAATTTTTTTTATCCAAGCCTCGAATAGGGGAACAACTGTTTTTGTATGTTGTTGTGTCAGATTTTTCCACCAGTGTTGTGTTGATAAGGGAAGAAGGTGGGTCTCTTTGACCAGTTTATTATGTGAGAAAAAGTTTGTTAGCATCATAAAATATATATTTAAGGCTTGAAAAGTTTGCTTTGGCATTGCTGGTAGCTGTTAGAAAAATACGTCCCTATTTTCAGGCTCATACAATTATCGTCCGAACTTTTTCTCTATTAAAAAGTGGGTTAGCTCGACCAGATATCACTGACAAAATGACTAAATGGTCGGTTGATTTAGGGGATTTTGACATAAAGTTTGCTCCTCAAAAAGCTATTAAGGCTCATGCTCTAGCGGATTTTTTGGTAGAGTTTCATTCGATTCGTTTCCATGAGGAGAGCGATATAGATTTGTTACAAATTGATTCAAAATAGGTAGTTCTAACTGATGGAGGCTCTAGTATATTGGGATCAAGTGCGGGAGAATAGTTGCTTGCTCTTTTTAGAGAAGCTATGTATCGGGCCATTTGGTTCAGATTTGGTGCGTCAGATAACGAAGTAAAATATGAAGTTGCTTTAGCTGGATTAACGCTTGCAAGTATCTGTGGGGCGAAGAAATGATGTTAAAATGAAAACTCAGAAAGATTTAAAACAAAATTCAAAGAAATATTGCTATTTAGATCAAGAGTTCCAAATCCTAATTTAGATGATGATCCATTTGTGTGTGAAAAGTACTAAAAAGTTTTGGATTACTTATCTATAGTTCGGTTGTAGCAGAATCAATAATGATGTCGAAAGAAAAGAATTATTTAAGATATATGATCCATAAATTGCAATATTTATAAGATTAAAAGACTTTAATGATTCGCGGTGCTTGGAAAACTGAACGTCTTCTTCGGTAGAAAACACAACCACCAAAAACTTTGAAAGTTATCGTATTAGTGAACTGTTGTGGTTGGACAATACTACATTGTGTGACCAAATTTATATGACAACAGTATCACTTTATTTTGTTAATATCTCGAAAACCTACGTCTACCAACATCCAAGAACTATTAATTCAACCACTATTAGTATAATCTCCATGATTATCTTAACCATTTAATCTAACATAGCTGGTATAATTATCTCAACCATTTAATCTAACATATTACGGTCATCGCGACCGTTTTCTTTCTCCTTGCAAAATATATTATCCAATACAAATATCTTTCGAAAGTATAAACAAAGTTATATCTAATCAAAACATATTTTGCTCTTATTAAATCTCAAAAAGAAAAACAACCATTGTAAGAAATAATATCGAATCAAAAAATACTTGGATTGATTTGATTATGACCAAATCTCAAAAAAGAAATATAAAATCATTCTAAATCGTTCAAAATCTCGAAAGGAAAAAGAAAATCATCCTAAATCATCATAAGATTGCTACCCTCGATATTTTGGGTACTTGCTATTATTTGCTAACTTATGATCTGAATTTCTATGAATCTTGTGCATACTTTCATATGGAAATCCAACACATACTGCATCATCAACACCCTCTTTTGTTCGATATCGTGTAAGCTTCAAGTTGCAATGTCTGTCAAATTGAATTTCCGCCCTATGAGAGTCTCTACTTTTGCAAAGACAAAAAGTGTTACATCAATATATACTTAAAATGCACTAATTCCATACGGTGGCTCTTATATCATGTCCCACTCTGGATCATAATCTTTATATGTTCTTTGCAGACATCTCTTTCAGTTGTGATTTATTCATGGAAATTTGGCTTGGCCCTTTGTACTGCTATGTTGTTTAAACCATAACATAACATTTGAAAGGCATCCTCTCGCCGTGGAAAACAAAATGGTGGCAGATATAGTGAAGAATACTACTGCCACATCTGCAAGCACAAAAGAGACATTGATGTCCAGTTTACCACTGCAAGGATCCTGGTACCTACTTACTTTTCTCACATTGATTGAGCAATGGACAAAGTAAGATCTCTATTTATTTAGACATGCTAAATCTTTGTTGTGACCATTTAGTTTCGTTATATAGCCAGCAAATATTCGGCACTATTTTTAAGAGTCCTTCACATTTCAGGAAGACACTTCGACTGAGTGAGGCCGCCAATGAAGATGCTTATGGGATGCCAAAGAAGTAGAGAGTTAAAGAATCCAACTTTATTGGTGCGATGTATTTCCAAGCTGTTTTATCGTAAAAGTCGTTATTTTTACAACGAAAAAAAAAACAAGAACATATTTGAGAGTTGATCTTAATGGCATATTGAACAAGGTTAGCCGATTCTAAAGCAGGAATTCTGAGCTGGTTGTATGTCTTCACAAGAAATGATTCCATATCAATTCTAAGTCCTCCTTTAGCATTTCACACGTTGATGTCTTATCAACCTCCCCCTCCTGAGAGGCTCGAAGTTACGGATATATATAAGAAAACTTAAGGTTGTTTGGTTTCTGACTTATAAGCTAAAAGTCTAGTTTTAAAAAAACAACAAAGAAAAGTAACCTTCTCAAAAAAAAAGTTAGTTGGAGTATAATAACAAAAGTGAGATTTTGAAGCTCAAACAACAGTATAAAATGAACACAAAAATAATTTGAAAGTAAGAGATATATAGTAAAAATAAAGTGTCAAAAGTTTCATAGCTTTATAGATTTTTTGATTTAATACATTTTCAAAATACTTAAAGGTTGTAAAGCATAAAAACAAGACTTAAAACCAGGATATTATGTCTGTTGACCTTGTGCTGCAATCTTTTAAAGTTAAATAGATATAGAAATAAAGCCAATGAGCACGTACCAGTAGCTTTGATGTGAGCCTTTTCAACTTGAGACAAGCCTGTAATACAGTTTCATCAGTGCCACAATCAAAATCAAACACATCACTGTTGTCGACTACGAGTGTTAATGATGGACAAGCGAAAGTAGTAACTGTTGTGTGATAGACAGCGGAAACGGTAACTCCCTTTTGACTAGTTGTATGGTCTAAAGGCCATGCCAAACCACCCTTCACATTTGCATCCACAACTGCAGATTCAACCACTTTTATAGCTTCCAGAATCTCCTATAAAGTTTAGAGAATCAGCCAATTTAGATTTAGCCTAATCAATACTATAAATTATTCAAGATTTCTATAGTTTCAGATAGTTTAATTAAAAGTATTTAGGATATTGTTGTATCTATTCTTAATAAGTACCATCTTGAATAATTATATGAAGAACATCATGAATTACTTGCAATCTAAGAAACTATCACCTAAAAGGATTTTTTTAAATTTTTCAAAATGAAAAAAGTTTCAAAATTCCAAATAGGAACTTACCTCTGTCTTAAGTAGGGTTGCCTTGTTGGATGTTACCAGCCTGAAGTCTTGACCCTTATCATTGCACGATATGTCGATGAACCGCCCAATGCTGATTTTTCGAATCTACAAATGAAGGACATCTTGTTTCAACTTTGAGCCTAAGAAAATTTTGTAAATGACATTTAGAAATTGATAACTTGCCTTGTAGACACCTATACTTTTGTCTTCTTTTATTCTACATTTGCAATAGATTGGTCTATCCATGCAATCTACACGACACTTATACATGACAAAAAAAAACTCTTAAGGATTTAGTAGCTACCCATAGAGTAGATAATGATACCAGTACTAAAGAAAAGTACAGAAAATTTACATTTACAAATGATTACCTCCACTCGATATGTTTCCTTCACCCCTTGTAAATGAAAACCTAGAGCTTCGATACCAGTTAAGACGTTGTGCACATAAGTAGCAGAAATGTATGTGGAAAACATGTCACTTAATCTATCTATAATGGTTGCACCTATCTGACCTTCTACTACACTTTCTGGGCTAAGACATCTCAACAATATTGGCAATTCAAGATCAGATCAGAGTGTAAAACACTTTAATAAACAAAACTTCAAGCTTTAATGATTAAACATAATTTCATACCAATTAATAAAAATCTTGCCGATTAGAACACAAAGGTTCCGCTTTTCTTTTGCGAAATATTTTCCATCTAATCCGCTCACATACTCAAAGTCGGACATTAAAAATTCATGGACATCTTCAGCTATGATCACCCATGGTTTCCCAATTCTTTCATCCACCTCCGCAACTGAAATCAAACATAAATTATACAAACAAATCCAAGAAGTAGAAAAAGAAGAGAAATTTTAAGACTAATACCTCACCTTCATCACTTGTGTTTACCAAAATATGGAACTTCTCATCGGGAAACTCTTGAATACGTAGATAAGAGAACATATATGTTTCTGCGTTATCACCCGAATCGGCTGGAATTGTTTTTTTTGTTATGGTATTATATGTGTATATAACTTGTGGAGCCCTAGTAGATTTAGACTTAGGAGGAGTTGATTCCCTGATTTGCGGCGGCCTAGAAGCGTCTGACCGGCGCTGCTGCCTTCTACGTCGAGGATAAGTCATTACTCTAAAAACAAAAACAACCAGCAATCTTTTTCATGAGAACAGAACAATTGGAAAGATAGAACTCAACCAAACAAGAAAGCCTTTCCTCTCATCATAAGTGATACCCAAGATTTAAGACCGAAACCTTGAATATATTCAAGAACACAATTAAAAATCAAACATTTATTCTTAGTTTTAGTAACAAAAATGGAAACTTTGTCCCAGTGCAACGCAAAGATGTATCATATTTAGAGATAATATCAAAATAAAAGAAATGGAGAAATGACCTAATCGTTGAAGGGAAGCTTGATGCACAAGTATGAGCATGTACTTTGTTGAATGATTTCTTTTGGCTAAATTTGTATAGACTTCATTTCAGCCGTAATTTGTTATCCTTTATATAAAACTTATTTTAGTAACTGTAAAACCGATTAGAGATATTAGACTATCAATGCTAAAATCGGACCATAACTCAAGCACCTTCGTCATTTTATCAAACACATGGCAGACGAATTTGAGCTCGTGATATCTAAACAGCAACTGCAAACAGCTGAAACATTTACAATGAAAATTCAAATCACATGAACACACCAATACAAAATAAAGAACCAAAAACTCTGTTTTGGATTTGGTCGACAAATTTTGTACGGAATGCGTCCAGTGTAATCTGAATCTTCATTTAAAAGTGTAGACCTCCCCGTCAACAATCTAATTGTCATGAAGCAGAGACCCAGAAGAAGAATGAAGAGACAGAAATGGCGATGGGAAAATTTCTTTCGTTAGATGAAGAAGGATTGTCGATAAAATTACGGAGAGTGACACTGTTTCTATATTGGATGGCTTTAGCCGCGGGGCCGGGCTTCCTTCTTTAAGAATGTTTGACAAAAGGTTTAAGTAGGTATATGAATATTTAAGAAAATAAATAAATAGGATTTGGAGGAATCATTCCCACCTGTCAATGGCTCCTAAGTCAAGAAACAAGAACAAAGTAACTAATTCTAATTATGTTATTAATCTTATTTAGATTAATTGATTTTCAGCTATGGAAGATGGTGGGTTTGTGTCCTCATCCTCGTTAAGATCGACAAGTTCCATGCATGTCATCAACTCTGTTTTTGAAACACGGTTTACTTCCCTCAAAACCTAGAAATCGAAACAGAGCATAGCAAATGTAAAGATCAAGATATTTGCTGAATTGCGAAAGTACTAAATACTAAAATTCTTCACAAGAACG
Organism: Limnanthes douglasii subsp. nivea; assembly: GCA_036936605.1. Taxonomy (NCBI): domain Eukaryota; kingdom Viridiplantae; phylum Streptophyta; class Magnoliopsida; order Brassicales; family Limnanthaceae; genus Limnanthes; species Limnanthes douglasii. Next base: position 303,932,036 of record JAUPFV010000002.1, on the reverse strand, counting down.
TGTATGTTATTCACAATACTGAACGTGTATGTTATTCACAATGCTGATAGGACAGTGGTTCGTTTCGAAAAAAGTGACAAAGATCGTCTCCAAAAATCCTTCAAACACACCATCGTAGGGAAGTTTGCCTTCGGGAAACCGAAATATGAAATTATCAAAGCATTTCTAACAAAATTCAATTTTACCAACCCTTTCAATGTTGCGATTTGTGACTATCGACATGTGTTCATTGAGTTCGATAATTTTGAAGACTTGAAAAAGTTGTTGTCTCGAAATATTTGGAAAGTTGGAGAGAAGACTATGCGGTTGCTTAGATGGAATCCATCATTTGATCCCAACAAAGAGAGTCATTTGACGCCGGTCTGGATTACATTAACAAATCTGCCGGAGTATATGTATAATGAAGCAACAATCTTGGAGACTGATAAATCGTTTGGAGTTCCTTTGAAAATCTGGATTCCTCAGATCAACAGAGCCAACTTCAATTATGTTAAGCTTTGGGTTGAAATAGACGTTTTAAAGACAATGGTGAATGCAATCAAGATAATGTTTGGTAGTGATGATGAGTTTAATCTGAAAATTATCTATGGGTCATATCCGCAATACTGTAACTTTTGCAAGCACACTAGCCACAATGGAAATGAATGCAAGAAAAGGGCAGTTCATACACAATTTAATCAACAGATACATCCACAAACACATGTAGAAGAAGAGATGGTGGTCTCAACCAATCCCCAACTTAAATTAGTGATTGTGGACATAGAGAAAACCATGAAAACCATTGATCAAAACTTTACTCAAGGTAATACAAATATATAGAATACAAATGAAGGCAATGATGATCAAAATGAGTCATCTGCAAGTGTTGAAATCACCAAAGATTCTTCGTCAGGAATTGATAGAAATGGTAAAGATCAAGGTGTGGATCCTGAAACAAAATCTCCTTCAAAAGTCAATACAGGTAGTGTGCCTTGCTCTCATACAAAAGATAACAGTGGGTTACTTAAAAACCAAAGTAAAAAAGAAAAGAAGACTAAGATTTGGAACAACAAAGTCCCTTCAACATCTAAACTTCTACAGCTGAAAATGGATGTTAAAACCAAATCAAATAAATGACAATCAAGATCATGAACTGGAACGCCAGAAGGCTTGGAAATAAGAGCACAATGAGGAGACTAAAATCCTTATGGATGGAGACTACTCAAGATCTAAGTTCACCTGGACCAACGGTAGGAAATGAAAAAGACTGGATCGGGTTATCTACAACAGCTCTTGGATCAGATACTTTGACAACACTAGGGTGGATCATTTAGCAAGAACCTCTTCTGATCATTCTGTTATTTCAATTACAATCTCAACTAACCTTAATACCTTCAAGCCTGCTTTTAAGTTCTTAAACATGTAGGTGCAACATGATGGTTTTCTTGATCTGGTGGAGAAAAGTTGGTATGGATTTATGCCTGGGAATCCTATACAAAGGTTTTGGCATAAGTTGAAAATACTAAAGGGTGACTTAATGGTTTGGAACCATAAATACTTTGGTAATGTATTTGAAGTTATTAAGAAAGCTGAGGAAGAAATTAGCTTCAAAGAGATTAAATACCTTTCGACTATGGATAATTCTGACAAAATTATACTTGAAAAAGCCAGAGATAATCACCTTACCCTTCTTGCTAGAGAGGAGTACTACTAGGAATAAAAGACTCATAGTGTGTGGTTGAAAGATAGTGACAAGAACACTAAGTTCTTCCAAAACTTGGTGAAGAAGAGAGCTAAGAAAAACAGAATTCACAGAATCAAGGAGGGTGATCAGTGGCTGAAGGATCATAAAGCTATAGTTGAATCTGTTATATCTTATTTTCATAATCTTTTAAATAATTCTTCTAATCCTACTAAAAGCTATAGTTCTTTTGAGTTTATTCCTAAATTGGTTACTGATCATGAGAATATTATGTTGACAGCTATACCAACTGATGAAGAGATTTATAGAGTTATTTGCAGTTTAAAATCAAACAAAGCTGCAGGACCATGTGGGTTTAATGTCATGTTTTACAAGAAATACTGGTCTGTTATCTCTTTTGACCTCTGTGCTGCTATCAAGGAAATGTTTAAAAGTGTTCCTATTCCTACTGGTATCTCAGTAATCTTCGTAATACCTAAAGTCACTTCACTTAAGATTTGGAAGGAATTTCACCCTATTAGCTTGACAACAATTTTCAACATAATCTATTCTAAAATCATAAAGAGTAGAATGGCAGTTATTCCTCCTAATTTGATCTCTGAAGAACAATGAGTGTTTCTTTGGAGGGCTCTTATTAACTGGTTCCCTTCTGAGGTTAATCTGCAACGAAAAAGTTATATCTTGCCTTAAAGTGTCAATACTGTCAGGACGAATAGAGCTCCAATCATGTTTCGGTCCAATGTAAGCAAGCGTGGACAGTATGGAACCACTTCAGTTCTACTTTGGGGATAAAGGTAACCAGAAACATGACACTTCCATATATTATGCGCACCTGGTACTGGTCTTCAACAAAGGTATGCAGTATAAGATCTATTCTCCCTGCTATTATTGCTTGGACTATTTGGAGAGCCAAGAATCTCAAGAAACTTCAAGATATTAACACTACATCTGTTTTCTTAATTGACCAAGTGATTCGAATCATTTCTGGCCTTTCTGATGCTAATCTCTTAAAGAGAAGTCACTGGGAAAAAATATCAACATGGCCTCTCAACTGGGAAGCTACAATCACCATATCAAAAAGATTATTCCCCTCTCATCAAAGTGGATTTCCCCGAAACTCAACACGTATAAACTGAATACTGATGGAGCCTCTTTGCCATCTGGTGAAGCTAGCGGAGGAGGTGTTATCAGAGATCATGATGACTCTATTCTACATGGATTTGGAAAAATTTATGGGAAGTGCTCAGCTATAGTCGCTGAAGCTAGAACACTCATGGATGGTTTGAGTATATGTACTGCACTAAACCTATATAACCTTGATATTGAGGTCGATTCGAGTGTTCTGGTCGAGCTTATTGGCAGTGGCAGGTCGATATGGATGCTGGATCCTATTTTTTGTCTTTGGAGAAAATTAATCACCTTCTCTATGAAAATTAAGCATGTCTACAGAGAACAAAACAGCGCAGCAGACTGGGTTGCTAAGTATACTATTCAGATGAAGGAAAACGTGGATTTTAATCAAGCTTCTGCACCAAATCATTTGCGCGCTATTGTATTTCTTGAAAGCGTCGGGACTGGGTATATAAGAAATGTTGATTGTGGATTGAAGCTGGTTTTGTCGTGGTAACAGAGGTTGTTTGGTAAAGAAGCTGGTTTTGTTGAGGTAGCAGAGGTTGTCGAGATTGCTGGTTTTGTCCCGTGGTTGATAAAAAGTGAAAGTGAAAATAGTTGTGGATTCCTCTGAAATTCAAAAGAAGATCAAGGTTTGGATGCTGATATTTAAAAATTTGAAATTTGTTCTGATTTTTTAAGGAAAGAAAATTTTGTTTTGGTTGTTTTGGCACACTGAAAACTAGTAGGTCCTTTAATGTTCTCCATCCTATTCATAGGGCCATTTAATACAAATTTCAGTTAATAATAAAAATAGTAATAATAAATAATTGAATTGTATATATGATTAAGACATTTTTAAGCTTAACAAGGCTTATATAGTTACTTTCTATTTATCTAACATAAAATCTTCAACCACTGTTCGAACGATTTAATTATTTTTATTTAACTTAATTTGTAATATAATAATAAGCGAGCATCGTCACGAATTTTCTAATTCTTTTGTCCTGTATGATGATTGTTGCAATTCGGATTCATTGGTGAGACATAATTTTTTTATTATTTTTAAATTAGTGTTAGATGATATTTCTTCAAGTTTTATAAATTTATATATTTTTTTAATTTCTAGTGAAAATATCCAAACTCACATAATAGTTAAAATATTATATAGTAGGGAAACCTATTTCTTTTGGCTATTTACCTTTTCCAACTTAAGTATTAGGACATTGATCTTTTATGTACGTGAATAACTTACAATTTTGTTCATCCATACTATTAGGGCTGTCAAAAAAATCCGAAAAATCCGATATCCGACCGAAATATTCGATATCGAATCCGAAAAAAACGGATAATATCCGTATTCGAAAGAAAACGGATAATATTCGTATTCGAATTCGTATCCGAAAATAGCGGATATGGATATAGGCATATCCGTATTCGAAATATTCGATATCCGAAATTGTATAAATATATATATATATAATTTTTTTTTTAAAACTTTTTTTTAGCTATCCCACATCGTAAAAAGCAAAACAAAATACTAAGAAAGTTGTCTATAAATATAGGAGATTGCTTCTTTAAAAATTATAACTTATCCCACATCTAAAGTTGGAAAAAGAATCGTTACCAAACTGTTTATAAAAGACATGGTGGCTTTTCTTAACAAGTATATATTTTTTAGTCTTATGACTCTTATCCCACATCTAAAATGTGGAAAAGAATTGCTACCAAACTTTCTATAAAAGACATGGTGGGTTTTCAAAATAAGTATATTTTTTTAACTCTACCCCACATCTAAAATGAGAATATGAATTTCTACTAAGGCTTCTATAAAGGTAGCCTAACTAAAAATGTAATTAGTTAAAAACTTTAGTGGATATTCGGATTCGGATATTATCCGTATTCGGATAATATCCGTCGGATACGGATTCGGATATTGATTTTCAAACAAATTCGGATTCGAATTCGGATTCGAATAGTGATTTCGGATTTCGAATTCGAATATAGACAGATTCGTATCCGAAATATCCGTTTGACAACCTTACATACTATGTTAATTTATCATTTTTGAGCATCAAAACGTTTGTTTTAAAGTTCATTTATAAATAAAGAATCCGAATACTTTAACTCAACTGTTGAATGAGTTGTGTAATCGGAATCTTTATTTTTTCGTAATATGTATACGACCATTATAACAGTAAATGAAAGATTAGCTCAGTCTCAATCGGTTTTTTATTTGTTAAAATAGAAAATACAAATACAAATACTTCCAATATAATAGTTTAGAAAACGCTAAAAGATATATATTATAATTTTTTTTTTGTTGCTATATAAAAGAGAGGGTTATTATTTGCTAGGCGATTAATTTTCTAAATAAAAAAATACAAGTCATTGATAAATACATAAAATAAGTTTTAAGGTTATTTTCCGTAAGATACATTGAATAATTAATTTTTTTTATTTAGTGATCTTTAGTTTGGCTAATTCCAATAAGTGTATCTAGATGTATTTGTTTAGTCTTACGGGTACATATTATCTTGAACCCTTAGAATTACGTGCAAACAATGGTAATAATGACAGAGGGTCTATTTTTCCCTAGGCTAGCTTTTCTCTCTCTTCTTAAAGTTCTTTCTATTCTTCTTACATTTCTTTTTCTCACGGGAAAAATGATAGAGGGTCCATTTTTCTATAGGCTAGCCTTTCTCTCTTCTTACAGATCTTTCTCTCCATTCTATTTTGTGCAGAAGAATTAATTTCTTTGTAAGCACATGAAGAAGATGACTCCAAACAAAAACATGTACCCTCTTCACCTCTACCAATACTTTCGAAATTTATTCTTTAATCCCACAACAACCCACTTCTCATTGATCTATAAATCTCTTCGATCCAAAATTTCTTTTGTCTTCAAACAAAAGCTTTAGGTTTTACAAATGAGTTTTAAATTTTTTTTAATTTTTTATTATAATATCTGATTGAATTTAGAAATTTATTGTTTCTCTGTTTTCTATTTGCATGCAACAACAAAATTTACAAGTTTATTTGGGCATTTATAAGTGCGTAGTAGCAGAGCCAGAGATCGATCGAACGAAAGTTTCTTTTATTGATTTTCTCTCTAACATGGTTTCATTGAACTCAAAATCACCATGATTGTTGTCGAAACTTTTTATATGTCGCATCACTAACAACCACAGCGAAAACCTTTGTTTTGTTCTTGAAATAGGAGGATCCAAAGTAGACAATTTATCGCTACTCATCCGTTGTCGAGAGAGAAATGATTTTATGAGAGAGAAATTTATTAGGAATAATAGTAGTAGAGTAACAGTCCTATTACTGTTATTCCTCATAGAGTAACAGTCATATTACTGTTATTCATGATAGTGTGGGGGTGGTGGTGGTGTTGGTGGTTGGTGGTGGTCGTGGTCGTGGTGGCTATGTAATCGTGGTGGTGGTGGCCGTGGTAGTTGTGTAATCGTGGTGGCCGTGGTGGTCGTGGTGGTGATGGTGGTGGTGATCGTGGTGACGGCCGTGGTGACGGCGGCGACCGCCGTGGTAGTAGTGTAGTTTTTAAAATAAAAATGCTAATATAAATATTTTTTAATTTGAGAGGTTTGTTTTTAATATCAAAAAATTTATACACTTAGTGGAATTATGAAAGTATTTTGTATCTAACAAGAATTATGAAATATTTAATGTACCTTTTAGAAAATCACCCTAAGTTTTATACATTAAATACTCTTTTAATATAAATATGGGTAACAAATTAAAAAATAATTCTTTCATTTTATTTTCTTCTTTAAAGATAAATGAAATGTTTTAACTTTTATAGTGAACACAAAAACAAAAAAATGTGATAAAAACAATATATATATATATATATATATATATATATATATATATATATATATATATATATATATATATAACACCCAAACCATTGTTCCGAAGGGATATCAAATTGGTAGAATAAATCGAATCCTTCTATACTTTCTTGGTTGAGTCTGCCATATTGTCTGGTTGAGTCTGACATATTGTCTGATTTAGTATCTAAAAGTTCAAAAAATATAAAAAATAGAAGTAGTAAATTCGATAGTGACTCCAAATAGAAATATATTAAAAAATCTAAAATATTGTTTATTATTAATATAAATAGACTAGAATTTTTATTATAAAATGATTAATTAATTTTAAATTTTAGTAACATAATATAAAATTGTTTACAAATTTTAATAAATAAATATACAATTAGTGATTTGTTAATAATATTTTTGGAAAATTTTAAGATATTTTTTTTATGTTTTTTGATTTGATTCAAAATCATGATTTTAAATTATGAAAAATAATTTTATATTAAAATAATTCTGAGTTAAAAATTAATATAAATCATTCAATCATAATATAAATATTTAAGCTTCTTTTTCGATAAGGCTTTTGAAGTTTTTAGAAACAACAAAAGCTTTATTCTTTTCTGACAAAAAATATATTCAGCTTTTGCGACTATAATCATCTATCAACGAGAATATGTACATTTTTCCAATTCGAGAAGCATGAGATATCAGCCCACATAAGTCTGCATTAACAAGCTTCAAATTTTATGTTGCTCGCCACTGACTTTTGTTTGATATGTTTTCCCAATGTTGCTTTCCAATATTGCATACTTAACACACTTTCGTTGCCTCTTTCATTTGAGGTAATCCCTTTACCATTTGTTTTTCTTGCATAGTCTTGATGTATGTGTTGCTCAAATTCTCATAGCGCTTATGCCATAAACCCAATGACTCATCCTATTTTACTTTCAGACATATATTTAACTAGATTTTCAAATTGCATATATAATGAACATGCAGTTTATTATCATTGTAGAGTTTATAATCAAACCTTTACGAGGATGGTAGATATTGCATGCTCATTGGTTGATCGTAATAGTTAAACCGCTTTTTTGAAATTGCCCAACACTCAGTAGATTATTAGTCAATTATGGAACAAAACACACATTTGTTAATATATGGGTCATCCTTTCGACCTCAAACTTCACATTTTATTTTCCCATCACCATCATTCGTGAGCTATTCCCTAGTTTTACTCCATGTCTAAAGTTTTCATTGAGCTCAACAAACCAATGTTTGTTACCTGTCATATGATTTGAGCAACCAGAATCGATAAACCAAATCCTCTTATTTTCAACCTCTTTGATATTCATTTGAGCCATTAATAATAATTCTTCTCCTTCATCAAATTCGACGTGGTTTGCTATTTTTTTGTCCATTTGGGAACTCATATTGATAGTGTCATAGCTTGTGATATCTGAAGCACTCAATGTGAGCTCTATTAATAATATATCTTCTTCTACTTTTTCCCCTGCCTCTCAAGAAATTACTTCCCCTCTACCAAAATTACTTCTTCCACTTCCTTGTCCATAGTTGCGATCACCCTCAAATGTTAGTACTTGTTCTTTAGAGACCTTGCACCGTAGCTTCTGTTCATGAACAAGTAATGAGCTTTGCAACTCATCGACTGTCATTTGATCAATATTTTTTGACTCATCAATTGAACATACAATATAATTGAAATTGTTTGTCATTGTGCGCAGGATTTTCTCAACAATCCTTACATCTTCTAGATCTTCTCCACAGTTTCTCATGTCATTTGCTATGACCACAAGTCTTCCAAAATAATCTGTTACTGTCTCACCCATCTTCATCTCCTCTGTTTAAAACCATATTCGAAGCCTTTGGAGTTGAGCATGCTTCACTCTTTTATTTCCATGACACTTAGTCTTTATTACTTCTCAAAGTTGTTTGAATGTCTGCTTTTGAGTAATGGTCTTCAAAATAATCTTGTCGATGGACTGAAACAAATAATTCTTTGCCTTCAAATCTTTAAGCCTTGATTCACCCAACATCTTTTGCCCTATCGCCGTCAACATTTCACCTTCTACAAGTTCCTCGTGACATGATTAAATCACACACTAGTACTCTTTTGAACGTAATAGATTCTCCATGAGTAAACTCCAGGGATCGTAATCTCCATCAAATTTGGGCACACATGGGGCACTGAAATTGTTTGAATCAAATGCCATTTTTCATACTTTCTTCACTCTTGTTTCACACTTTCTTCACTCTTTGTTTTCTCACTCAAACACTCTTGTTTCACACTTTCCTCACTCTTTCTTCACTCAAACACTCTTGTTTTACTCAAACGCCCATTTCTTTCACTCAAATTGTTTTACTCAAACACACATTCCTTTCACTCTTTCTGTATTTCACTCAAACACACATACCTCACTCTTTTTGTGTTTCACTCAAACACACATGCCTCACTTTCACTGTTTTTGTGTTTCACTCAAACAAATCTATTTTTCTCCGATACCATGTTAGAATTACAAGGCATATCAATAATGAAACTACTCAGTCATGCATGTTATGTTAGAATATATCTCTAACAAACTAATGTGATATTGTCCGCTTTGGGTGATTAGTCCTGCACGGCTTTGCTGTTCGTTCACTCCCAAAATGCCTCACATTAGTTGAAATATTTCAACCCATATATACTGTAAGTATGTTTTCAGCCTAATTGATATGGGATAAAGACCAAGTTTACTCACTCTTAAAATGACATTCTATATTTTCAGGCACATGTTGTTTTGATGATCATTTAAATGCCAGTGAAGTCAGTCGTGTAATCTGAATCTTGGTTCTGTATTTATAAATATAGTTGTCATTAATTAAGGACCCATAACTTACATGAAATGAATAATTACAAATAATAAATTTATATGGTTAAAATAGAGGATTGTTGATAAAAACTTTTGAAAAGTAAGAGTGGCATTTTTTATATTGGATGAGCTTAGTTGCACATCGAATTTTTATATGTTAGAATAAAAAATGGACAATAAAAATACTCCAAATATAATAGTTTGGAGAAATGTAGAATGTTGGAATATATAAAAATATTTTTATTCTAATTTAATTTTTTTGTTATATTAGAGACTAACTCGATTAACTTTATAAGTACCACTTGGTATCTAAAAAATACAAGTCGCTATTATTCCCCAAACGATCTTAAGAACACATGTAGAAAGAACTAGAAAAAATAGTAAGATATCTTCTAATCACTAGACGATTACTATATTTGAGTTTTACTGAAGGACTACTAAAACCTTAGTTATTATTTTATTTAGACTATAACTTGAAACCCTAAGTTATAAGCCCATAACCTTTAACCGTATGTAATCGAAGACCACAAACCAGTAAATTGATTAATTCAATTTACACTTTGAGTTATTAATTCAGACTCAAGTGTTGAGATTTGAGTCCATTTTTTCATAGTGCCTAAATTCAACTCGATTACTACACTTAGGTTCATAGTATATTATATATATATATATATAACATAATTAACCGATTATTTTTATTATTTGATTGCCTTAAAACAATAACATAGTATATAATTAACATATCATTCCAAAATATTCAAACAATCTCCCATTTGGATCGTTATATGTTACTCAATAATATATTCAACTTTAGCAGGTACTTTGGATTTATTATTAATAGCAAAACGGTAAAACATTGTACATGATCGATAGCAATAAAGGACTATATATATCTTTCTCGTAATGTGTAAAAATAAAATGGAAAATTAATCACGTTATGGTTATCATCAACTACTTGGCCAATTATAGAGTGTTGCTCAAGAGTAATGTGAATCGTAATTGCACATATCTACTATAAAATAGTTCATACTTTTGGATATATATATATATATATATATATATATATATATATATATATATATATATATATATATATATATTATACAATATAACTCAATGTGTACAATACATATCATCAGATCCTATTATAAATTCTCCCATTGAAATTAACAATCCTCTATATTAATTAAACCCATACTAGTGATGTGTCCCTCAAAATCTTAGGCAAAACCGCATTCGTAAGAGGATTTGTTATCATGAATTTTGATCTGATTTGTTATATACTTAACCCTATGTTTAACATACATAAACTATATGTCTATGTGTTTATATTTAGATCCGCTCTTATTGTTATTAGAATATTTCACCGCAACACCTTATAATTATTGTCTCAATACAACCTTATGGGACTTTCAATCCCATGTGCGATATGCAACCAAGTGATAAAATTTTGCAGCCACAACACCTGTTTTGATTAAAGCATGCAACAAATTACGCTGTCATGGTAGAGGATGAAACAAGTGTTTTATTTATATTTTCCATGATATTGAACCTCTAGCAAAAATAATACGTTGCCCAACTTTGTATATGTTAATACGTACCCCTTTGCTCTTTGTAGATATGGAAGTATCCTTTGAACTGCCTTCCAGTGACCCAAACCTGGGTTACTTATAGATCTCTCTAACATATTTACAGTAAAGTCAATGTCTAGTATGGTAAAAACTTGAGCAAAAATTAAAATCCCAATCACCAAGGCATCAGGAACAGTTTTTATTTCATCAATCTCAAGTTCTATCTTTGGACATTGATCCAAACTAGGTTTGTCACCTTTTCCCCTATGGCCTGTTTATAGGATGAGGGGTCATTTATATTTATAGTACACGACTCATCATACTCCTGGAGATATACTATAAATTATGGACCTATAACATTATTCTTTTCATTTGTGGACCTTCTTAAAGACATTATTTCTTCTTCTTATACTCTTAAGGAGGTATGATTTTATTCTCATGAACGATGTAATTTTGATCTTCTTGTGGAAGATTACCCTAAGCTTCCTCTTACTCTAGCGGGACCATATATGTATCATAGTTTGAACCCTCAAGAAGAACATTAGTTTGAAATTGAGGATTACTATGTTCTAATGAGGCCAAAATAATTGACATTAAAACCTAGTCTTTTGATACCCGAGTATCCACATTAAAACCTTCATGAATCTTTACATATTATACTTCAAAATAAATATTTGTTCCCTTATTTTTCCCTTTAAACTCAACATCCTTGAGAAATTTTGTCGTTCCCGTTTCAAATATAATATTAGTGATTATTGATTAGTTCGAATATTGTTGGAAGTAATATTCCTATTAATCCCAATAATATTCGAGTGGAATTTTAAACAAACCAAATAAAAAATAATGGGTGAATAGTAGTAAGAGTGGAACCATGACTCTCCTACATGCCTAGTAGTTCATCTAATGGGCTCGGGGGCTCATAGGAGTGACCCGATTATAATATTTGACCCATAAGGCCCATGGGTTAAGAAAGAAACAACTATAAGTACTCCAACCAACTTCATTAAGAGGCTTGAACATTTTCTAGATGCATTATATGCATCTACACACCTATTTTATCTATATACCTTCTACTTAGAAATTTAATACTCAATTGATAAACTACCAAAAAGACCATCCGATTATAAATCATCCACACCAGATTGGTGACCATAGTGGGAGCGTCAGGTGTCTGAATATATTTATTCAAAACCAGTAAGTAGAATTTTTAGTTTGGAAACTATCAGAACATGAATCTTAACATACATGATATTCCACCTTCTAAAGTTGAAGGTGTAAGAGAGAATAATAAGCACACCTTATATCATGTAAATCATAACACAAATGAAAGACAATTAATGTAGGATGAACGTGATCAACTAAGGGCTGGAATTGAAGCTTTAAGGGCCCAAAAGCAAGATGAAAAGACAATAAAGGAAACATCTGATGCGTGTGGTGTCTCTGTAGATGAGCATGGTGAAGGTGGTCAGTCCCCTAAAGTTCATGGTAAATCGAAAAAGGCACATCAGACTAAACAAATTGTAAGTGCATTTTGATTCATCCACTAATTCTGGTTCTGATGAATATCAGCTGACTAAGAAACATTCAAGTAAGAGGGACATTTGAGGCAAAACAAAAAAGAATAAAATAAAAATAAAAATAAAAATAAAAGGTTCAGTAGATTACGACACTAATAACCTGTTAAATGATCAATTTGCTATTCAATCCAAACCATGTATTTTTGCTACTCCAGATGAAAATACAGTGTTTAGCCGAAGCCACAATTGGAGGAAGTCACTATTTTCCTCAAAAATACTCTCCGGACATCTCCCCAAACGATTTGATAGTTCCAAGATGGAGAAGTATGATGGAACTAGAGATTCGCACAACCACCTTGAGCAGTTTAAAAACTTTATGATGAACTTTGACGATGCTGACAAGTTGCTATGCAGGGTTGTTTCAAAAACCTTTAAAGAAAGTGCCCTGAAATGGTATAACGGTCTCGCACATGGATCCATTAAAAAATTTGATATGTTCCGAATGGCATTTAGAAGGCAATTCGTGGGAAGTAACGAGCTCAAGGGAAATTGTGATACTATTATCTATTGTTCTGAGGAACCAAATGAGTCATTAAAGGAATATATCAGTCGTTTTGTGAATACAAAAAATGGATTAGCTGATTGTTTTAAACATGTGACTATTTCCTCTTTGAGACAAAGATTAAATCCAGGTATGCTAGCTGATACAATAACCCAGTAAAAAGCAATGACTTGGTCTGGGTTGTTAAATTAAGTTGGAAACCAGATTGCGGTTGAGAAAACTAAAAAATTAAGAGTACCACGTCCGAACAGGTCTGCTGTTACAACATCAGCTCCACAAGCTACAATTCAATCCCAGGACATTGTTAATTATAGGCCTAAGGAGTCCAAACAAGGATCGTATCGGCCCAGAAAAAATCAATATAATCAAAACCAATAAGCTAAACCCAAAATGGGCCATGGGTTCAGCCAGAATGGTTTGTCGATCTGGGTGAAAGCATAGCTACCATATATGATAAGACTAGAAATGTTGTACACTTTAGAAGGCCAGCCCCAATTAAGTCTCCCAGGGAGAGTCGGAATACTCGTTTCTGTAAGTACACAACGATGTGGGTCATGATAAACATGATTGTATAACATTGAAACAAGAAATACAGAATCTTAAAAGTTGGATGCCTTTGTTAAAGGCAAGGGGGCAGTGGACAAGATAATACCACTTCTCAACCTAGTAACAATACACCCCAAACAACTCTACCAACTGCTCCAAGACAAAGTATAGGGGCATCCATGCAAGAAGATACCATGGTGATTGTGGAAAGATTTGATGTAGATTCGGAATATATTGATCCTGATCCAGATATGAATCAAGTTGGGGTAATTGTAGATAAGGCTGCAACGGTTTCTTATCTGGGTAAGTCTTTTGAATCATTGAATATTTTTGGGGGAGACACAATGACGACACCCTCAAGTTGTTCAAGGAAAAGTCATGTTAATAGTTTGACCACACAGTTAAAAAGAATAATGTCCATGCATCTTCACCTAAGCCATGCTCCATTCATTGTTTTTGATAAATATGATTTTGAGAAATATCGCAGGGCCACATGAAGATGTTGTTATGATAGGAGCATCTATTGGAGGAATGATATATGTCAGATCCTGATTGATATGGGTAGTTCGGTGAATATATTGTTCTTGACTACATATAAATAGATGAAGAATCCATCAGTCATTCAACGTTCAAACATAATCATTGTAGGCTTTACTGGGAGTTCTGCCGATGTTATCAGGGAGTTTGTAGAGAAAGTATTGTTGGGTAGACCATTTGAAAAAATGGTAAGGGTATTATTTGTTGTGGTTGATTGTCCAACATTATGCAACGCCATATTTGGTAGATCTTGGCTCTCCAAGATGCATGTAGTAGCTTTCACTGTACACCAATATAGTTCGTGAATGCTATGTTACTGCCCTTTCCTCAAAGACGTTGGCGGTAGGGAAAATTAATAAAGTATAGCGGTTATTGGAGCCTTCTACCAATTCAAAGGAAGTACATAATCCAAGGGAGGCTCCTAACGCTCTAATTCCGGTTAAAAAAGTTGAAACTCATTGCCTTGCATAATGAAAAAATATTAGGGTTGGAGCCAATTTACCCTTAAAGTTTAACACAAAAATTATTATCTTTTTTTATCTAACAATCTATATGTATTTGCATGGTGCAATGAAGATGTGACAGGGGTGCCAGCCGATGTGATTAATCACAAACTATCAATCCGATCAGATCCGAGGCTAGGCCAGTGGTACAAAAAATGAGGACTTTTTCTAAAGAAAAATCTGAAGTGATTGGGCAAGCGGTAGATCGGTTAACCAAAGTAATCTCAATACCTTCTTTGGACCACTAATCCAGTATTAGTCAAGAAAAAGAATGGAAAATGGCATATGTGTATTGACTTCACAGATCTAAATAGAGTTTGCCCCAATGATCCTTTCCGAGTACCCTAGATAGACCAGCTGGTAGATTCTATCTCAGGAAATAAGTTATTGTCCAATATGGATGCTTTTTATGGGTATAATCATATACGAATGAATCCATATGATCAATATCACACTACTTTTATTACTGATAGGGGGCTTCATTGCTATAAAGTTATGCCGTTTGGATTAAAGAATGGAAGAGTTACTTATCAACGGTTGATGAATAAGGCATTTCCAAGAAGTTTACATAGATAATATGATGATGAAGACCTATAAGGAAGAAGATTACATACTTGATCTCCAAGAATATTTTTCTAACCTAAAGGGTATTAACTTGAAGTTGAACCCTGAGAAATGTACATTTGGAGTCCAATCTGGTAAGTTTCTGCGATATATTATAAGTGAAAAAAGGATTCAAGCTGATCTGGATCAGTTAAATGCTTCATTAGCCATGGATCCACCTCTGAATACTAAAGAAGTCCAGATACTCACTAGAAGATTAGCTGTTTTAAATCAGTTTATTTCGAGATCATCGGACAAGTGTGCTCAGTTTTTCCAAGTTTTAAGGAATGCTAAATATTTTAATTAGTCCCCACAATGTGATCATGCTTTCCTTGAAATCAAAAAGAATTTTTCTTATCCCAAGACATTGTGCAAGCCTATTCAGGGAGAGAGACTTTATATGGACGTAATTGTATCAGAGTATGCAGTAAGTGCTGTGTTGGAAAGAGAATTGGATAACTACCCCCGTCTGGTGTATTACAGAAGCAAGAGTTTATTAGAAGCTGAGAAAAAGTACTTAACGTTAGAAAAATTGGCTTTGACACTAGTCATAGCAGCTAGAAAAATGAGACCCTACTTTCAAGCACACTATATCACACTTCATACGTCTTTTCCTTTAAAGAACGTGCTACAAAAGGCTGACATATCATGGAGGGTGACTAAATGGTCAGTTGAGCTTAGAGACTATGATATCGATTTTTCACCTCAAACTGCAATCAAGGCTCAAGTTTTAGATGATGTTTTGGTAAAATTTTATACTGAAAGACCTTGCGAAAAATCTCAGAGTAACAAGTTTCATTAAAATTGGGTAGTTCAGACAGAAGGCGGGTCTAGTACAATGGGTTGTGGAGTTGGGGTATGTTTAACCTCACCTTATGGTAATACTATGTACCAAGCTATATGGTTTGGTTTCAGGAAATCCAATAATAAGTTGCAGTACGAAGCAACCATAACTGGTTTAAGGTTAGCTCTATTATGTGGAGCAAAAATGACCAAGTTAGTAAGTGGTTCTCAATTACTTATTAATCAGGCTCAAGGACAGTCTAAAACCAAAAAATATAATTTGATAAAGTATCTACAAGTTCTTAAGAAAATTTCCTCAAGCTATAAAGAAATCCGATATGAACATATCCCTAGATTGGAAAACACAATGGCAGATCCTTTAGCCACCATAACCTACTCGGAAGCATACCCTTGGATCCTTATGCAAGAATGTCCTTCCATTGACTTAGTTCAAGGAAAAAAGGATGAGGTTAAATAGAATATGAGCATATCTGACACAAAAACCAATATTGGAGATATGAAATCTAACAGTTTATTACCAATGACGTTTTACCTTCATATAAGATTTTGGCTAAGAAAGAAAAGTGCAAGGCTCATAGCTTTTTAATGCTGTGATGTGTTCTTCATAAAACGTCTTTCAGCAGGCCCTTCTTGCGTTGACTTGATTTTGAAGAGTTTCAAAATTTTTTATCTAAATTACATGATGGAGAGGGGTCAACACAATGTGGTTATAAAGCTTTAACTAGGAGAGTTGTGTTAGGAGGATACTACTGGCCTACTATAATGGAAGATGCTAAAGATTTGGTAAAAAAATGCGACCCTTGTCAAAAATATAGAAATGAAATCCATGTGCCGGCAGTTCCAAAAGAATCAGTATCCGAACCAATACTTTTTGATAGACAGGGACTAAATTTAGTTGGGCCCCTTCCTATGGCTTCTGGTGGCTGTCGAACTATAATTGTGGCGATAGACTAATTTTCTAAGTGGATGGAAGCTTCCTCTTTTTTAGGAACAACTTCTAAGGAAATGATTAAATTTATTGTCTTTAACATATGTTGCCGATATAGAATTTCTGAGCCCATTACTACAGATAATGGTCCTCAGTTCGACAACAAAGACATGAAGGCATTTTGCACCTCAAGAGGAATTCAACACTACTTCTCTTCCCTTTTCATCCTCAGGCTAATGGGCAGGTTGAAGTTGCTAATCAGACAATTTTGAAAGGTTTGAAAAAGAATTTAGAAGGAGCAGCAAGAAAATGGCCAAGTTACTTATAAGAAGTGTTATGGACCTACCAAACCATTCTTTATATGGCTACTGAGGAGACTTCTTTTGATCTTGTTTATGAGATGGATACAATTTCCCCCATAGAAGCTACTTTGCCTTGATTCAAAGTACAAAATTATTCCAAACAGGATAATGGCATGGCTATGAGAAGTCAGTTGGATTTAATTGAAGAAAGAAGGGTAAATGCACGTTTAAGAACAACTAGTACTAAGGGTTCATGAGAAGCAGATTTGCATCTAAAGTTAAAAGAATATATTTTCAAGAGGGGGACAAATTATTAAGAAAAGTGTTCTTACATACCAAGGATAAACAGTTCGGAAAGCTAGTTCCAAGTTGGGAAGGCCCGTACGTAGTCTGTGAAAAAGTCAAGCAAGGAACGTACAAAATTCAAGACAAAGAAGACAACATTTAAAAACATCATTTGAATATGGAGCACCTCAGGTTATACTTAGAATAATCTCTTTTCTGTTGTAAATATTTACAAACCTGGTGGCGATGAGGTTTTCATGATGTGTCTGGATCCTAATTAATAGACTATCCGTTGTCTTTTTAAAAGAGTTGTTGAGTTTGTGAATGCATCAGACAAATTAAACACCCATTTAACACTTTGAAATATCTATGAATGCTTGGGACATGTTAAACACCCATTAAACACCTTGAAATACCTGTGAAGGTTTCAAATAAATTAAATACCGATTAAACACTTTTAACTATCAGATAGAATACTTTTGACTGGGTCGAAGATATTAAAGAACGATTAAATAGTTATAATATATGATTAAGTTCATATATGATTAATGTGTACTATATTTTAAGTATGTTCGAATTCTAATTGAAGCATTTAAAAGACAAGACAAAATACAAATAGATGAAAGTAAAGATGAGAAATAATGGTCAGATCATCAACGTTGTTCGACCCATTTTACAAAAACTGTCTTGGCCATCCAAGGACTTTAGTTTACAAAGCAAAACCAAATAAAACAACAAGATACCTTGGCCATCCAAAGAATTTAGTTCAAAACATAAACTCAAAAATAAATAAAAATTAACCTTAGGGCTCATTCCCTTCGGTTGTCTTCTCAACATCACTTTTGTCTTTTTCTTCTTTATCATTTCTTGATCCCTTCTCAGCTTTATCATCAAGGTCGGAATCATCCAAAGTTATATTTTATTTATCACTTTGTGCTAAAGTATGATAGAGAACATCCTCATCTGGCACGTAGGACCACAACTTCCCAAGAGACCGTTTAGGGAAAGTTTCGTGGACAAAAGGACCATATCGGATTTGACAGATTCTTTCCTTCGTTCCATGGACTTTAGCACCTCCTCGGCATATTCATTCTTAGAAACAACTATATATTGAGCCCTTGAGTATTTCAAAGCGGTGATTTCATCGTCTCTTTTCTTGAGAAGATTTTGTAGTTCTTTATTCTCTTTAGACAATTGTTCGTTGGTAGCATTTTTTGGTTAATGCTTCATTCAAAATTTTAATTTCGTGGTAGGTGGAGGTTTGCAGTTCAGTATAGCTGGATTTTGTTTTCTCTCGATCTTCCTTGACTTGTTTCAACTCAGTGTTCAGTTGTTCTTTGTCCTTGATTAAAGTCTTTACCTTGCTTTTTTTAGATACAAGGGAAACCCTTAAGCTTTGACTATCAGTTTGGAGGGAAGTGATATCTTTTGTTTAGGCTCTGACTTGCCTTTCTAAGTCGACTATGGGCCTGATATAACCTAAGAATGCATAGCCCAAGGTGTCATGCTCATCAGACACTTCAAAAGATTCACCATCATGAATCATTACATTGGCTATGTTGGATGATTGAGGAAAGGTTCACTCAAAATCCTCTTTGCCAAACTCGATGAAGTATAAGTTACCTATATTATCTAAGTTAACCTCGACTTCGGCAGGATGTTGGTTAGCATTAGGGAACACTGGAGAGGAAGGATTAACACGAATCTCTTCTTCAGTAGGAACTTCAGTTGGATTTTCAAGAGGAATAATCTCGGTTCAGAGTATGATCTCCGAACCAATATCTATTTTCTTTTTCTTGCATTCCTTATCATCACTGCCTGCTTAGTGTCTCTTGACCTCTTTTGTCTTTTTAATGGTTGGGGAAGATGGTGGCAGCCTTTCTGCCTCACCAAGTTATTTCCACAACCTCCAATAGTGCATCATTAATATCTCATAGCAACCTCGAACTACCTGCATCTGGAAGTCCCTAAGAGAAGTCTACACTTTTTTTCTTTTTCTTATTCATTTTTTCCATGTGATTATGAGCCTTATTCCTAGCTGGTAAGAAGAGCTGACCATCTTTTTTTTTCAATACATTTTATGATCTCAGTAGTTTCGGGAGGGTTGGTGAATTCTTCACAAGAAAGCTCCCTAGTTGAGTTTGTTCTCCATAAATGAGTCCTCACCATGTTAGCTGCAGTAAAACAGTTATGGAAACAAGCTTACTAATTTTTTATAGCCCGCTGATTCAGTTTAGTGAAGATGGTCCAACCCTCTTCCAAATGTACTAAGAACATTTTGGAAAACACTGAACAACAAATCCGAATGACGAGTTAATGTTGAAATTATCCAATGTAAGAATTCAATATTAATATACATTGAAAAGAATCATTGAAACATTTACCCTAGATTTTCCAGTGTATGGTTAGCATGTTTGGATTCCCCTTCTTTATGATTTTTCTACCATTCTCCGAAACGCCACTTATATAAAAAAATCGACTCCTCCAAGGCTTGTCAGCTTTTAATAGCTCATTGACCACCTTGTAGTCGTTCTCCATGTTGAAATAGTAGAAAGATATATTATGATTTCTACATAATCCAGCCACAACTGTAAATTGTTCCATATGCATTGGGATTTTGAAAAGCATTGAAGCAATGATTCTAGCTAATAGATACCAAGCACTGGGGCTTAACTGATTCAGACATAGATTTATTAAACGAAAATATCTAACTATCACTGGGTCCAAAGAAATCGAAGGCCCCAGTTGAGCACTTCCGTGTATACTACTAGCTCTCCAATTTTATTATCCATCGGAGTCTCATCAGGATAAGAATTCTCACCTTGATAGACTCCAGAAATACCCATTTTTCCTTATCCTGTCCAACTCAGCAGTATGGGTGTACACATAAGAAATTTATTGTAGGGCTAGCAAGTACTTAACACTAACCTTGGAGAAGTTAGGCCCAACTCGCCCAACGAGGTACTACGGAAGTGGTTCGGTGTTAGTTTTCTCCATATATTTTTTCTTTATCCAAACTGTACAGGAGTCTCTAGTACATCCGGAGGTCTCTATAGGGGTGTCTGGCCCATTGTCTGCCATCACCTCTTCCATTATTTTTTGCGCTTGATCTCCTGATGTATGCTCAGTGTCTTTCTGCTCAATATGAAAAGATCCAATGGGAGAAGTCGGTGGGTGTGGATCTAAAATTGGCAGTTTTGGAGATTTTAACATTGAAGAACCTTCATTGGGCTTCTTTGCCCCTTTAACAGGTGGAGTTGCAGTTTTGGACTTGGATATCTTAGTAACCCTTCGAGGTGGGCTATCTCCCATATCCGAACCCATAAATATGAAAAGGGATGGAGTTTTTTGGCTGGTAACGACTTTAGCTCTAAAAAAGGTGTTTCTGGTTGTTTTGATTGATGAACAGATGTCACCAGTTGTTTTAATCGATGAACTGGTGATTTCGGTTGCTCTGATGGTTCAAGATTTATTAAAGATGAAGTAGAGAATGCTTTATTGGGAAATGCTATTGGTCTGCAAGAAGATGAACTTCTATCTGGTTCTAACACTTCTTCAATGACCAATCCATCAAGAGAGGCTGACCGTCCGACTGCGATTCGGGCCTCTTTTTTTCTCTGTCTATCTCATACAAGTTAACACAAACACCTATGATTAAGGAAATTCTTGATGTGAACATAAAAGCTTAGAAAATGTTGAAGAAGATTAAGGTTTCTCTCTATAGATTTAAGATTTGGAAAAATTTCTTATTTTAGAAATAAGAAACAGTAAAAAAGCTTAGTTTTATACTAAAAGATCTCCTTGAGTGTTTCACCTAGGAGAAATGAATCGACTAAGGTAATAATTATAGTCTATTTGTTATAGCCCCCTATGATATTAAAAGTCTAGCTGTAAATTCCTAGAAAAAACGGTTGGTAGGTCCAACTGCAAGTTGACACGCGTAACGAAAGTTTAATCATAAAGTAGCAACCTTTAAGTTGATTAATAGACCTTTCGAATTCACTTCGAATGCAGATGATTAGTTCAGATATTATTTGATACAGTTAGCTTTTCTAAAAAACATTAAATAGCTAAGAGGGCTATATGATCTATTCATATATTTTTGGCATCAATATTCCTACTAATCCCATTAATATCTGAAGGGATTTTTAGACAAACCAAATAAAATATAATGTGGGAACAGTAGTGGGAGTGGAACCATGACTCAGTTGCATGCCTAGTAGTTCATCTACTGGACCCAGGGGCTGACATGAGTGACCCGATTATAAGGTTGACCCATAAGGCCTATGGATCAAGAAAGAAACAACTATAAATACTTCAACCAACTTCATTAAGAGGGTTTGACAATTTAATGCAAGTACACACCTCTTTTATCTATCTACCTTTTACTTAGCAATTTAATACTTAATTGATAAAATACCAAAAACGACCCTCCGGTTATAAATCATCCACACCAATCGTAGAACTTAAAAAACCTTTAGAGTGATCTGAATAATCTATAAAGAAACAATGAACTATTATGAGTTCAGTTGCTTTTGTTGAGGTTTGTAAGCCCTACCTCAGATGAACATCCCGTTTGAAGATGTTATCACTATAGCCTTAGGCATTGCCACTTTTGATGTGGATTAAATTAGATCCGATGGTATTAAGGGTAATCATTTGGATAGTGAATTTAATTTTGAGTGGTGGGTATAAAGATAATAAAGGTGCTAGCTATTAATATGTAGAGAGAGAATCAACCAACCCATTAAATGACGTTTTGGACTATTTGTAGAACAATTTGGTCTAAGGGCCAATCGAATCGGGTCGCAAGTGATGGTCGGATTTATAATCCTATAGGCCCAATAAAATTTGAAGTAGGTACATAACTTAGTCATCAAGCACTCAGCTTACTGAACCTATTTTTTTTATTACAGGCCTAAAATGCTCTCTAAGCATAATCCAATCCTAACCTCCAACAAAATGTACACTTCTTTGGTGGTCCAAGGAGGATCCATGGCTAATAAGGCATTCAATTGATCTGGGTTGGCTTGGATCCCTTTTTCACTAACGGTATAGCCCAGAAATATCCCGGATCAGACACCAAATGTACACTTCTCTTGTTCAATTTTAAGTTGATGGCTTCCGAGTTAGAGAAAGTTTCTTAGAGGCAAGTATATGATCTTCCTCCATTGGGTTTTTTACCATCATGTCATCAATATAAACTTATACGTATCTTTAGATATGACTGGCAAAGGCTTTATTGACCAATCGTTGGTAAGTGGCCCCAACATTCTTTAACGCAAAAGGCATTACCTTATAACAATGTAGTCCCCTATCAGTAATGAACGTGGTATTATCCTAATCGTTCGTATCCATCTATATTTGATTGTACCCAAAATAATCATCCATAAAGGATAGCAACTTATTTTATGAAGTGGAATCCACCAGCTTCTGTTGAGATCTGTAAAATTAATGCACATTCGCCACTTACCATTCTTCTTTTTAACAAGTATCGGATTTACAGTTCAAAGTGGATATTGGGATTCCCAGTGGTGACTTTGGAGCAAGAGCAGTTATATAACACTCCCGGGCCACTTTATAGCTGCTTTGAACCACCCCTACTTGGCTTCCAATTAGTGAACCGTCAATGCTACTGCATGTATCCTTGATAATCAGGATCTGCCGAAGTTTGCATTGTAGGAGGTTAGATAATCTACTACTACAAACAAAACCCTTACCATTTATTAAATTGTCCTTTACCGAACAATGCTTCACCTTTGAACTATCAAGTAACTTCACTAGAATTTCCTGTAAACCCCATTATGGTCCTATTTGACCGTTGGATAACCGGAGGATTTTTCATCTGTTTATAAGTGGATAAAAATAAAATATTCTTCGAACTTCTGGTGTCAATCAAAATTCTTTGGATGTCAGTGCCCTTTGATAAGGGAAGGAAAATATAAATAATAACAAGGTTTATCGTATTAAATACCATAAATAAATTCATATATTTATTAGTCAATGACTAAAGTAAAGTAAACATAAGAGTTAGAAGGGCTGAATAATATACCCTTAGAACTTGTTTATAAAGAGTAGAAGAGTGAGGTGAGAAATCTACTTCTATAGTGGTAATCATGTAATTTTATTATTCACCTCTTGTACTATATAAAGGACATTCCCAATTGGGGAAAAAATACCAATGATTAGATAATTATTGATACATTTATTCCCTTTGTCTCTTTCTTTCACTATAAAATCATGAGATTCTCCTATCTATATAGTCTGATACAAATATTTCTTAGACAGACATTCTCCTACGAACATTTCCGCTTCCGAGTTAATCTGAGAATTGATTGACATTATCAGTGGCGGCGTCTATGGGAACCTGAGTGATACCCAGAATTAACGTTCCAAAACTATAAATATGATATAAACTAAAAAAAAGATGGAGACAGAAATTCATGGCGAGTTGGAAATCAATCTAACGAATAATACGGTTAGAGCTGTATCTGGAGATATCTCATGGAAGAGCAAGTGACAAATGATGGAAACGACCATAATCGGTATGCTGAGGAGCTCCTAGATGAATCTGTCCTAGTTGACAGGCGGAAAGATTTGTTGGAAGACATCGAAAGAATAAATGCAGAAAAAAGCAATAATAAGCTCTAGAAGAGTCAGATCAGAAGTCCGACAAGAACGCTCATGGTGGATCAGACTAATGATGTCGTTCAATCTGAGGAAAAGCATCGGAGGAAGAGTCATCGGTCTTCTAGGAGACGAGATAGATATGAGCGACGATACAAATCATCAGATTCAAGTGAGTATACCTCTTTTGGTTCCGATGGATTTTCATCTTCGGACATTGATGCTAGGTATAAAGCTGATCAGAAACAAAGAGATGCAAAGGTGCATAAAAGTTCTCACCAGACTAGTCGGAGAACGAAAGGTTCAAAGAAGAAGAAGCATGATCAAGGGAAGATAAAACTATATTCCGATGAGCCCGAAAAAGTGGTGAATGCAATCCGACCAGAGTATGTAACTCCTCAGAGACAACTTCAATCCAATAACTACAATCAAGATTACCGAGTCAGTAATCAATTTACTTTTAAGACAGAGGAAAGACTCTATATGGCTATAAATGAAGGTCAGGGGGAAGTGCCTACAAGGTCAGACATAATTGGAGGTCATCTCCACTCTCTCCTGAGATCTTGTCCGGACACCTCCCAAAGTCGTTTGATATTTCTAAGCTGGAAAAGTTTGATGGGACTCAAGACCCAGATAGTCACATTGAGCAGTTCAAGAATTCCATGATCAACTACGATGATGATGACAAGTTATTGTGTAGGGAGTTCTCTCAAACTTTTAAGAATGCTGCATCAAAGTGGTATAACCGTTTGCCTCAAGGGTGTATAAATAATTTTGACATGTTTTGGAGTATGTTCTGATAACACTTTGTTGGAAGCAAGAAATTATGAGCGAATGGGGACATGATCATATACTGCAGGGAAAAGGTTGGGGAGAATCTGAAAGAGTATATGAAACGCTTTATTCAAGTAAAAACATATATAGAATTTTGTGAGGACAAAGTAGCATTGGCTGCTTTCCGAATAAGATTGCTTCCGGGGGTGATGAAAGACAATGCCTCAGACACACATACAATGAATTTTGGAGCATTATTGGATCAAATAGAGAAACAGATTTTGGTTGAAGAAACTAGAGCTTCAGAGATAGAATCTATGTCCCAATTCTACCATGATTCGACCATGGTCAGACCTAGTACACCATAGTTGAATCTCCGACCACAGATATCGAGCCCAACTGCCACAATCCGACAACGACCATTAGTTCAAGTTGTAAGTCTTGCACCTCAAAGGGTAGTTAACACTCAACAGTACACACCTCTAGCTAACAACCAACAGTATGTCCGACCAATGTCTAACAAGTGGGTCCGACCCGCTTATTATACTGAGTTGACTGAATGTGTATCTACTTTTGAGAAGGCACGTTCGAACGTGTATTTTCGAAAGCCTTTTCCGATATCATGAGGATATAGGACATGAAATAAAATATTGTGTTGTATTAAAAAGAGAAGTGCAATACTTGATATAAACTGGGAAGTTAATTGATTTTATGAAGAAGAATGCTACAATTGCTCTCAAATAGGAAGCTGCTCTGAAGCAGGAAGGTGTGATGATGGTAACAGAAACAATTGATGAGGAATTCATAGATTCATTTGATATCTCTGCCGAGTACGTAGACCCAAAGCCGGAAAGAAACAACACTAACATGGTAGAAGAACCAATAACGAGGGGGAAGGTTAGTGAGTTATGTACTTTCTTTGATTCACTAACAATTTTCGGTGGAGATACAATTACAGAAACAACAAAATATTCTTGGAAGCGACATATTGTTAGTTTGGCGACGCAGTTGGAAGCATGCACTTCAACTTACTTGTATAGGAATCCATCCCCAATACTCTGTTTCGAAGATGACAGCATGAGAGACGTAGCCGGCCTCCATGAGGATGCAGTTGTAATCGGAGCAGAGATAGTGGGGAATGAGATAAGAATTTTTTTGATTGATACTGGTAGTTCAGCTAACATAATGTTTATGTCCACTTATAGCCATATAAAAAACCCACCAACAATCCTGCGACCAGAACGAACGATAGTCGGATTCACCGGAGCTACTGCTAAAGTAGCCGGAGAGTTTGAAGGGATGGTAGAATTGGGCCAAAGACCATTCAAGAAGATAGTCACAGTTTTAGTTGTAGTGGTGGATGCACCAACTTCTTATAATGCTATGTTCGGAAGGTCTTGGTTATCTAAAATGCATGATGTGCCATCTACTGTCCATCAATGTTTGGAGTATGTATTAGGATGTAATATGGGAACAGTGAGAAGCAACTAGAAGATGGCGAGAGAATGCTACATAGAAGATTTGGCCCCTAAGAAACTTAACGGGGTTGAATCTAAAATATAAGAGCATTTAGTGGGGCTCCCTTGGAGTCCAATCCCGTGGACGATACTAGGGAGGCTCCAAGGTTCATGGTTCCGGATGACAGTTTCGAGGATCACATCTTTTCTCTAGGAAAAAAGCGTCAAAATTGGCACAAATTTGTATCTGGAGTTAAAAGAAAATTTAATCAAGTTTCTTTCAATCAAATTACTTCTGTTTGCATAGTGTACAGAGGATGTCACAGGGATTCCAACAAATATTATTTATCATAATATTGCGGTGCGAAGTAGTGTGCGTTCGATCATCCAGAAGCAGATATATTTTTCTCAAGAGAAAGTTGAGGCTATAATAGTAGAAGTGGATCGTCTAACGAAAGTAGGTCGCATAGGCGAGTCACAATACCCTTTGTAGACGGCTAATCCAGTCATAGTAAAGAAAAAAAGGACAACTGGCGAATGTGTGTAGACTTCACCGACCTAAACAGGGCTTGTCCCAAAGATCCTTTTGCTGTTCCTGAAAACCGTATGTTATCTTTTATGGATGCTTATGCCGGGTACAATCAAATCCAAATGGATCCGAAGGATCAAGAGAGAACACGTTTTATTATGGAAATAGGGTTGCATTGTTACAAGGTAATGCCATTTGGGTTGAAAAATGCTGGAGCAACATACCAACGGTTAGTGAACAAATCTTTTGAGTGTCAGATTGTAAGAAATATTGAGGTCTACAATGGCGACATGCCTAAAATATAAATATCATTTAGCTGACTTAGAAGAAACTTTTTCCAATTTGACGAAGATAAATTTGAAACTAAATCCGGAGAAATGTACGTTCGGTGTCAGATTTGGAATGTTTTAGGCTACATAGTCAGCGAACAAGGTAGTGAAGCCGATCCAATACAGTTAAATGCTTTGTGTACTATGGCACCTCGAAGAACAATCAAAGAAGTGCAAATATTAACTGGGAGATTGACAACATTGAACAGGTTCATTTCGCGATCCTCGGACAAGTGCGCTCCGTTCTTTAAAGTGCTAAGAAAAGAAAACTATTTCAACTCGACTCAAGAATGTTCAGATGCTTTCAACCAGATCAAAGAATACCTCTCCTCCCCGGAAATTTTAACAAATCCAAATCCGAGGGAGAAGTTATACATTTATTTGGTAGTGTCAGATTTTGCAGTAAGTGCGGTTTTGATCCGTAGAAAGAGCAATGTTTCGAGGCCGGTTTATTACGTCAGTAAAAGTCTTCTGGATGTTGAGAAGAATTTTCTCAAGTTAGAAAAGTTAACTCTTGCATTAGTTACATCTGCACAAAAAATGAAGCCTTACTTTCAGGCTCATTCAATTGTCGTACAAACATTTTTTTCGTTGAGGAACATATTACAAAGGCCCGATGTGTCAGGAAGAATGACAAAATGGTCGGTAGAGCTCGGAGATTTTGATATCGAATTTGAACCAAGAAATGCTATTAAATCTCAAACATTAGCTGCTTTCTTAGTTGAATTTCACTCTGATCGGAATGAGATGGAGGTTGATAAAGAAGAGCTTGAAGCAGAATGGACTATCTAATCCAATAGGGGCTCAAGTTTGTTCGGTTGCAGAGCAGGTGTGCAGTTGGTATCTCCAGAGGGAATCGTCATATATCAGGCTATCCGATTCAGATTTAAAGCATCTAATAATGAAGCCGAGTACGAAGCTGCTTTGGCAGCCTTAAGACTTGCAAAAATTTATGGAGCTAAATGAGTAAGGCTGATAAGTGATTCACAACTCCTTGTAAATCATGCATCTGGCCAATCAGAAGCAAAAAAGGTCATTTGGTCAAGTAATTGGGGGTTCTGAAATCTTTAACTTTGACAGAATAACGGCTAGGCAAAAACATGCGGGGCTAAAAGAAATGATGACTTAGGTGACCTTATCGACCAAATTTGAGATCATAAGTTCGAATAAAACCTTAATCACATAATTCGATTGATCTACCAAAAGAAGTTCATTTATGTAACATAAGTAACAAGACCCTTTTTGGTCGAAGCATGAGATAAAAGAAATCAGGACAAAAGAACATAAGGTCATACAAAGAAATCCGAGGACATTGCGTTGTAGGAGGTCAGACAATGTACTACTACAAATAAAACCCTCACCATTTTTTAAATTGTCATTTACCCAACAATGCTTCACCTTTGAACTATCCAGTTAGTTCAGCAGAATTTCTTGTAAACCCCATTATAGTTCCATTTGACCGTTGGATAACCGCAGGATTTTTCATCTGTTTATAAGCGGATAAAAATAAAAATTCTTCGAACTACCCGTGTCAATCAAAATTCTTCGGATCTCAGTGCCCTTTGATAAGAGAAGGAAAATATAAATAATAACAAGGGTTATTATATTAAATACCATAAATAAATCCATGTATTTAGTAGTCAAGGACTAAAGTAAAGCAAACATAAGAGTTAGTAGGGCTAAATGATATACCCTTAGAACTTGTTTATAAAGAGTAAAATAGTGAGGTGAGAAATCTACTTCGACATTGGTAATCATGTAATTTTACTATTCACCTCTTGTACTATATAAAGGACATTCTCTTTTGGAGAAAAAGGACCAATGCTTAGATAATTATAGATACATTTATTCCCTTTGTCTCTTTCTTTCACTATAAAATCATAAGATTCTCTCATCTATACAATCTGATACGAATATTTCTTAGACAAACGCTCTCCTACACACATTTCCGCTTCCCAGTTAATATGAGGACTTATTGAAAGCTTGCAATAATTATTATTTACATATGTTTCAAAATTTTAAAGTTATATCTCATATGCGAAGCTTGTAATAATTCATCTGATAGGAGAAAGAGAATTAACTAGTTTAATTTTGATTTGAGCAAGGAATTGGGGACTACCCATTCTTTGATTGTGATTGATGTTTCGATAAAGTTTGTCCGTCGACACCCCTTAGTCAATAAATTTCTCTATATCACTTCAAAATAAACTATATGATATGAAAGTACTGACCTTGTCATTGGTGAGTTGAAGTGGGGTTAAGTCACCCATAAGCCTCAAATGAGTAGAACAATGAGTGACGTACACAGTATCGAACTCTTAGAGTTCAATTTTCCACTTAAATTAAAACCAAGAAGACAAGATAAATAAAATAAGAACGCATTAAAAACAAGATCGAACTCTTAGGGTTCACAACCCAATTACTATTTATTTTGCATTATGCAATATATTTTTATACTTCTTTCACATATCACAATGTATGTACTACATGTTTTGCATTTTACAACTCATGTATATGTTTTGAATTTTAAAATTCATGTACTCCATGTTTCTCAGTTCACAACTCATTACTTCATTTAAGTATTTACCATTTTATTTACTACATGTACTCATGTCTTAGGATTCAATAATAAAAGCTACTAAAAAGAAACAGAGAAAGTTGTAATTGATGTGGTTATACGACTCATTCTATTACCCTGTTTGACTTTGTCCTTCTCAATCTCTGATGATATTATGGCTTTGAAGATGGTTTACTATTCCAAAAACCTCAAAAAGATTAACATCTACGATTGGGAATAATCAATCAAAGAGAAGCTTATGACTTTATTAACAACTTGTTGCAACAATAGTGCTAAAAAAACCTTAGGATGCATTGTTATGTTAAGGTTACTATTGATCTATTTTGTTACACACACACACACATATAGACACACACAGAGGACACACACACACACACACACACACACACAAACCCACACACACACACACATACACACACACACACACACACACACACACACACACACACACACACACACACACACACATATAATTATTCTTAAACGGGTTATTATATGACATGAAACCATTTAAAGCCGACCTCGATCAATTGAAATCATTTCTAACCATGGATCCACCATACAGCATATAAGAAGTTCAATGACTAATCAGGCGTTTGACGGATTTTTCTTATTTTATCACCAGAGCATCGAAGAAAATCCAAAATTTCTTCAAAGTACTCAACGACGACAAAATATTTGCATGGACTGACGAGTGCAACAACACACTTCAGGCACTCAAAGAATACATAACCTCGCTCGAGGTGTTGTCAACACCAATACACGGTGAGCAACTCTAACTTTACCTATCTATTTTGAATTATGCATAAGTAGGGTATTCGTAAGGGAAGATGGAGGAATACAAAGTCTGATCTGATGAGTCCGGAAATATTCGCCACTCACTGTAGAAACCAGACAGGGGAAATCCGGACAATAACCACCCACTGAACCATCTGGACAGGACAAAAGTATTAAAACACTAAACACCTTTTAACTAAGCTAGTTACTAATTTGCTTAATAAACTAATGAGTTTTTGAACTCAACCCGATTTCATAAGTTTGACCAGAAATCCCATATGGCTAATAATTAAAAGTATAAATACCCAACCACTTTCATTCAAAACCATCAAGAAAAACCAGTTCGGATGAATTCGGACGAGCAAGCAGTGCCACCAACTTTGGAAGAAGTGGTGGGAGAAAATGATGAATATACGATCGAAAAGCGAGACAGGTTGAAAGCTGAGATAGAAGCCTTGAGGGCTGCTAAAAGGGTAGAGATGGGCTTGAAAGAAAAATCAAAAGTGTCAGTTATTCACCACACTGACAACCCAAGGGAGCATGACCCATCAGCAAAGACCCATGTGAGTACTAAAAAGACTCATGTTAGCTCAAAGAAGTCTCACCGGTCTAAACCGGTGGAGAGCTCAGATTCAGAATCCTCTAGTAGCTCCTCGAATGAAGATGGAGTTGAGGAGTCCCTGTCATCCAGCAATGATGAAGGTAGGTCTAAGAAGAAGCAAAAGTTGGTAAAACGATATTCAAGAAAGAGGGACATGCATGGAAAGTTGAAAAGGCATCTAGGTAAAGGGTCATCTCATAGCCACAACCATGGTCGTAGACATATAGACCAGCTGTTGATGGATCCTTTCGCTTTCCATGATGAACCAGGTATCTTTGCAACTCCCAATGAATATATTGTGTTTAGTCGTGGTCGGAATTGGAGATAATCTCCATTGTCTTCCAAGATACTGTCCGAAACCTTCCAAAGAGGTTTGACAGTACTAAGATGGAAAAATACGATGGGAGCAAAGATCCAGATAATCATCTCGAGCAGTTTAAAAACTTTATGATAAATTTTGACGATAATGATAAGTTGCTTTGTAGAGCATTCTTTGAATCTTTTACGGGGAGTGCTCTGAAGTGGTATAATAGCCTGCCGCAGGGCTGCATCACAAATTTTGATACCTTTTGGGTGGCCTTCCGGAGGCAGTTTGTTGGAATTAAGGAGGTTAAGGGCAATGGAGACACTATTATCCATTGTGCCCAAGAGCCAAACGAATCATTGAAAGAATATATAAGTCGATTTGTGAACACCAAGAATGGATTAGATGATTGCTTTGAACAAGTAGCAATAGCTTCTCTAAGACATGGTCTCAACCCTGACAATCTGGCCGATTCGGTAACTAGAAAGAAGGCCATGACGTGGGAAGGTTTACTGAATCAGGTGGGAAATCAAATCAATGTGGATGAAACGAAAAAGACTAGGGTGCACAGGCAGGTGAGATCTGCCCCAGCTGCACCAAACCAGAACCAGAATCAGTCCGGGTATAAGGCTAAGGAAGCCGGACAGGGTCCGAACAAGGCCAAAGCTCAATCTCACCCAACACCAGCTCAGAGCCAGCAGTCCAGAAATAAGCGAGGACCTTGGGTCCAACCGGAGTGGTTCGGCGAATTGAAAGAAAATGTGGCAACCATCTATGACAAAACAAAAGACGAAGTAGATTTTAGGAAGCCGACAGCGCTTCAATCTCCCAAGGAAAGTCATAATGCTTGTTTTTGTCAATATCATCAAGATATTGGCCATAACACAGAGGATTGCATCGATTTAAAGCAGGAGGTGCAAAATCTGATTGGAAGAGGAAAATTGGGTGCTTATGTTAAAAGAAGAAGTGGGAATAGGCCTGATAATGCACATCGAACCGGCCCAACAAACAACGTAGGGACGTCGGCTCCGGACAGGGCCATGGTAATTATTGAAAGATTCGGTGTGAAGTCAGAGTATTTGGATCCTGATCCAGCCTGGAATAAGGTGGACGTTATCACAGAACACACCAAGATGGTGTCCGGGCTCATAAGCATTTTTGAGTCACTTACCATATTTGGGGGTGACATCATGACTGCACCAACTACTTCTTCAAGGAAGAGGCATGTTCACACCCTGACTACTCAGTTGGAAGGAAGCATGACCTCCTATCAATCACAAATTCCTTTTCCTTTCATTTTTTTTGATGAAGATGATTTGAGGGACATAGCTGGTTCCCATGAAGATGCTGTGGTGATAGGAGCATCCATTGAGGGCAATGACATTAGACGAATTTTGGTGGACACTAGCAGCTTAGAAAATATCCTCTTTTTAACTTCCTACAAACAAATGAAGAATCCAACAGTAATTCAACGTTTGAACAGATCTATTGTGGGTTTCACTAGTAGCTCTGCGGACGTGGTCGGGGAGTTTGAGGAGGAGGTTTTGTTGGGCAAGGGCCCTTTCAAGAAAATGGTCAGGGTACTTTTTGTTGTGGTAGATTATCCTACATGCTATAACACCATTTTGGGAAGGTCTTGGCTCTCCACGATGCATGCTGTGGCTTCAACAGTTCACCAATATTTAAAGTACGTTGTGCAAGGACAAATGGGAGTTGTCCGGAGTAGTCAGAAGATAGCAAGGGAGTGTTATGCAACGGCACTGGCCCCTAGAACTTTGGGGGCAGTTCGGATCAGTGAAGATTAGCAGTTGGAGGGGCCCTCTGGGGGAGAGGATGAAATTGATGACCCTAGAGAGACCCCTGGTGTTTTAGTACCAATTGAAGAGGTTGAAACTCACTCTCTGGCTGAAGGAAAAAGCGTCAAGATCGGATCTAAGATGGCATCAGAACTAAAAAGCAAAGTGTTATCTTTTTTAACAGACCACCAGCATGTTTTTGCTTAGTGCAATGCTGATGTAACCGGAGTGCCTGCAGATGTTATTTCACACCAGTTATCCATCCGAAGAGATGTAGCACCCGTTGTACAGAAGATAAGATCTTTTTCTAAGGAGAAAGTTGATGTCATAGTTGAAGAGGTTGACCGACTTACTAAGATGGGGCACATAAAGGAATCTCAGTACCCTTTATGGACAGCCAATCCAGTATTAGTAAAAAAGAAAAACGGGAAGTGGCGTATGTGCATCGACTTTAGTGACCTTAATAGGACTTGCCCAAAAGACCTATATCCAGTCCTCCGGATCGATCAGTTAGTGGACTCCACATCTGGGAACAAGTTATTGTCCTTCATGGATGCCTTATCCAGTTATAATCAGATTCAAGTGGATCCGAAGGACCAAGAACACACTACTTTTGTTACTGATAGGGGCCTTCATTATTACAAGGTGATGCCTTTTGGGTTAAAGAATGCTGGGGATACTGATCAGACGTTGGTGAACAAAGCATTCGCTGATCAGATTGGAAGAAATATGGAAGTCTACATTGATGACATGATGGTAAATAGTGTGGAAGAAGAGTTACACTTGTCAGATCTGCTAGAGACTTTTGCCAACTTGGTAAAAATTAATTTAAAGTTAAATCCAGAAAAATGTGTTTTTGGAGTGCAGTCCGGGAAGTTTTTAGGGTATGTGATAAGTGAGAAAGGAATACAGCATGATCCAGACCAACTTAATGCTTTACTGCAGATTGATCCTCCTCGGAATATTAAAGAAGTACAAAGATTGAGAGGGAGGTTAGCTGCTCTAAACCGTTTTATCTCAAGGTCTTCTGATAGGTGTGCCCCGTTTCCAAACTTTAAAGGGTGCCAAAGACTTCAACTGGTCTCCACAGTACGACCAGGCTTTTGATGAAATAAAAAAGAATTTATCCTCCCCCAAAACTCTGTTTAAACCTGTTGATGGAGAAACGTTGTATATATATTTAGCAGTCTCCGAATGTGCCATAAGTGCGGTGCTAGTAAGAGAAATGGACAATTATCCTCGTCCGGTGTACTACATCAGCAAAAGCCTGATGGATTCTGAAAAAAGGTATTTAAAACTTGAAAAGCTAGCACTGGAATTAGTAATAGCTACTAGGAAGATGAGGCCCTACTTTCAGACTCATTCTATTATCATCCGGATGTCTTGTCCCTTGAAAAACGTTCTTCAAAAGGCAGACATATCAAGCAGAATGACCAAATGGTCAGTGGAATTGGGAGACTATGACATTGATTTTGCCCCTCGAACTGCAATCAAGGCACAGTCTGTTGCTGATTTCCTAGTTGAGTTCCATTCGGACAAGAGTACTAAACAAGCTACAGGTGAAAAGACTAAGAAGCTATGGGTTGTTCGGACTGATGGTGGATCAAGTACCATGGGTTGTGGTGTTGAGATATGTTTAACCTCTCCGTACAACGATAAACTGTACCAGGTTATATGTTTTGCTTTTAGGGCTTCCAACAATGAGTCCGAATATGAAGCTGCCATAGCTGGTTTGAAGTTAGCCCTAATTTGTGGAGCCAAAAGAGTCAGGTTAATGAGTGATTCTCAGCTTCTTATCCATCATGCCCAAGGTCAATCTGAGGCCAAAAAAGAGCAATTGATTAAATATTTATTCATTCTTAAAGAGGTGGCAGTTAACTTCAAATAAATCAGCTATGAGCACATACCCAGAATAGAGAATACACTAGCAGACTCCTTGGCAACCATAGCATACTCTGAGTCCTACACATGGATTCATGTGCAGGAATGCCCATCCATTCAACTCAATCAGAGCAAGGAAGAGGAGGAAAGTTTAAATATACAAGTGGGTCAACCTAAAGACTGGAGGTATCCTCTTCTTCAATATATTTCAGATGACATTTTGCCTCCGGAAAAAGCAGTAGCAAGAAAAATGAAGTATAGGGTTCGTGGTTTTTTAATCATAACAGACATCCTTTACAAGAAATATTTTAGTATACCTCTCTTGCGATGTTTGGGGATTGAAGAGTCCCAAATAGTGCTGTCTGAACTGCATGATGGTGAAGGGTCAGCACACTGTGGTTATAGAGCTTTAACCCGAAGAGTCTTTTTGGCCGGATACTACTGGCCCTCCATAATGGAAGATGCCAAGGGATTGGTAAATAAGTGTGATCCATGCCAAAGATATGGTAATAAAATTCATATGCCAGCTATCCCTTTGGAGGCAATTTCGGAGTAAATACATTTTGCTCGTTGGGGGCTGGATCTGGTGGGACCTCTACCTATGGCGTCCGGAGGGTACAGAACTATCATTGTAGCCATTGATTATTTTTTAAA
The DNA here is from genome assembly GCA_036936605.1 of Limnanthes douglasii subsp. nivea. Classification (NCBI taxonomy): domain Eukaryota; kingdom Viridiplantae; phylum Streptophyta; class Magnoliopsida; order Brassicales; family Limnanthaceae; genus Limnanthes; species Limnanthes douglasii. The sequence continues at coordinate 303,896,068 of JAUPFV010000002.1, read as the reverse complement.
GTGGATAGAAGCTGCCCCCTTGGCAGGAACTACTTCAAAAGCTGTTAAAAATTTTATTTTATCTAATATTTGTTGCAGATTTGGGGTTCCACAGAAGATAACCACATACAATGGGCCACAATTCGATAACAAGGATATGGAGAATTTCTATACCTCTAGAGGCATTCAACATTGCTTCTCTTCTCCTTTCCACCCACACGAAAATGGTCAGGTTGAAGTGGCAAACAAGACCATTTTGTCCGGTCTTAAAAAGAATTTAAAAAGGACTACTGGAAAATGACCAAGCTATCTACAAGAAGTGCTATGGGCCTACCGGACTACTCCTGGAGCTGCTACACAGGAATCCATGTTTGTCTTGGTATATGGTATGGATGCTCCTATAGAGGCAACTTTTCCATCATACAGAGTCCACAATTTTTCCGAACATGCTAATGAAGTGGCAATCAGAAGTCAACTCGACTTGATAGAAGAGAAAAGAATTAAGGCTCATCTTAGAGCCCACCATTATCAAGGATTGATGAGTAGGTTTGCTTCCAGAGTCAGAAGAAGGGATTTTCAACCAGGGGATAAAGTGTTGAGGAAAGTCTTCCTACATACTAAAGAGAAGCAGTTCGGCAAGCTAGCTCCAAATTGGGAAGGACCCTAAGTGATCATTGAAAAGCTTAAGCCTGGGACATACAAGCTTCAAAATAAAGATGGAAGAATCTTAAATCACCCTTGGAACATTGAACACCTTCGGTTGTATCTAGAATGAAAGTTATGTAAATATTTACTTGTTTAAAGTCCATGTAAATATTAGGGGCCATACTCTTTCCTACCCTGGTGGTGCGGGGAGGTTTTAATGAGGTTTCCGGGTTTTTTAATAAAATTCGGTGCCTTCTTAAAAAAATCGGAATGGTTTGATTGATAGTTTCTTTAAAGCCTTCTAAGTATCATTCACAGATCAGATTGATCTGGTGGAATGATGACTATTTACACATTTTTCATCGGAGAATTTAAACACTCTCACCTTAAAATACTTGTAAGGTGAGAGTGTACCAATCATTGGGACTCAGCTGACTTGGACATAGCTTTATCAGATGAAAGTATCTGACAATCTCTGGGTCCAAGGGAAATCTGAGCCCCCAGGTGAAAAGCTCTGTATAGATGACTATCTCGCTAAGCTTACAGTCCATTGGGGTCTCCGGAGTGACCGGTATCCTGACCTTGACAGACTCAGGGATCCTCCACTTCGTCTGGATCCGGCCTAACTCAGCAGTATGAGTGTAGACATAGTTGATGTTTTACATGGTCATCAGATATTTCACGTTCACTTTGTGGAAGCAGGGTCCCACTTTGCCTTCCACACACTCCAGTAGGTCCGGATCTTTCAAACACAGTTTCTCTTTACCCTTGTCTTTTTATCAGTGGCAGTATCCCCTATCTGTCCGGAGACGTCGATCTCAAATGAAGCATCTTCTATACTATCCTCCATCACCTCTTCCATCACCATGGAAGGTTTGTCAGTTGTTGTTGGTTGGGGAGTGCTGGTGGCAGGCTCAGTAAGTTCTCCAGACGGTTGAGCATCACCCTCTCTTGAGGGTTAGGTGTCCGACTGTGGCTCAGTTCCGGAGGGCTCATTTTGAGAGCTAATTCCAGTGGCCTCCAGACTAGAGTATTTACTTTGGGACTCTGATAGATGCCCCTGATCCTATAGCCTTGTCCTTGGTCCCAGACTTAGAAGGCCCTGATTTTAGGGACTTAGATTGTGGAACAACAGCTTGACCCTTTACCAAACGGCCTGTCCGACGAAGGGTAACATTTTTTTGGGGATTTCTCAGCATCAGACCCCATAGCTATAAATGGAGAAGGTCTCCTTGTGCTTGATACAGCTTTTTCCCATTCAATAGAGGGTTGTGACTCTTGAACCGAGGAGCCTGATGGAGTGGGTGAAAGGCTTGGTTGAAACAAACGTCTGGGTTTGGAACTTCTAGCAGAAGATGAACCTCGATCAGCTTCTGAAGATGGTGTTTCGGGCTTATCGTTCGGAGAAACTAGAAGACCCGCAACAATACGTCTCTCTCGCTCAACCCTTTGCGCTTTCTAACTCCGAAAGATTAAGCCACCCACCTTTTACCAATGCGTTTCTTGCCGTGAACATAAACTTACACAAGAAGAATTTTGAGAAAAGAAGTGAAAGCTTTGAAATGAAGAAATGAGAGAGTGATGAAGATGGCAAAACTGTGAAAAGAAGTAATTTATACTAGTAAGACAAAAAGAGTTACCAAATACCTAGGAGAAAACGAAAAGGCAAAAGTAATGATTAAAGGCGGCACTGACATCATGGGTATTAAATGAAGATGTTGCTTTTTCAGATTAGTGGGAGCAACGTTCTAGGAGGAAAACGATGGTGCGACAAGTCAAAAGGTGACACGTGTCCCACGATCCATAGCAAAACTTTTAAACTTCGGAGAAGTATTCAGTCCGGATAAATCCTCAGCTGAACACTTAAACAGTCCGGAGAATGTTACAAGTGCCTAAAAGGATTTTTTAGATCTTGCCAAAGACCTTCAACAAAACCTAAAAATTGGGCTACTGATGAATCTAGAAATATTCGCCACTCGCTGTAGAAACCGGCCAGGGGCAATCCAGACAATAACCACCCACTGAACCATCCAGACAGGACAAAAGTTTTAAAACACTAAACACCTTTTGACTAAGCTAGTTACTAATCTACTTAATAAACTAATGAGTTTTTGAACTCAACCCAATTTCATAAGTTTGACCCGAATGCCCATATGGCCCATAATTAAAAGTATAAATACCCTACCACTTTCATTAATGAGGGTAATGAACATTTAATACAACCAGTCAGCTTAAATCTCTCACTACAAAGCACTTAAACATTTAATATTCTTGAAACACCACAAAACGTCTGACAAAATTACCCTCGGTAAAAAATAATCCACACCATGATCCACTACGTAAGAAAATGTGTGTTCGATGCTGAAACGAGGTACCTAAACCTCGAAAAGCTTACCTTAGGCTAGTAGTGTCGGTCAGAAAAATACGAACATATTTCAAAAGCCATATCATTATCATGCGACCATATTTTCCCTTAAGAAATGTGTTGCAAAAATCCAACATCTCAGGAATACTCACAAGGTGGTCCATTAAGCAAGGAGAATACAAAATCATTTACGATCCATGTATAACAATAGAAGGTCAAACGGTAACCAACTTCATCAATGAATTTGCGGGTAGTAGCAATGACAAGGAAAAAATAGCCAATCCAGACAGTTCGCAGCACCCCCTATGGATCTTGAAGGCCGATGGAGCCTCCAACACCACCAAAGGGGCAGAAATAATTTTAAAAATGCCTTCGGGGGAGGAGATCAGACAATTAATTAAATTTCATTTTAAGGCAAAAAACAATACAATAGAGTGCAAGGTTGTCCTATGAGGGCTGAAGTTGGCTCATATTTGCGGGGCCAAAAGTATGCTTGTACGATCGGGCTCGCAACTTGTTATTTGCCAGGCTACTGAGACTGTATGAAGCCAAACAAGAAAGTAAGCGAGGATACCTCGAACGTTGAAAGACTAGGAGAAAATATTTTTCAATATAGATTACGAGCAGATACCACGCGTCAATAATTCGAACGTAGATTCGTTGACCAAACAGGCAGCCTCCAACGTCAATCCGCTCATCATCATTCAAGACAGATTCACTATGAGCGATAACTTACTAATGGAAAAGTTCATAATAACTTAAACAAGAGACTGGAAACATGAGTACATATCATACTCAAGGGACCACAATCTTTCTCAAGATAAGGCCGAGGCAAGAGCCTTACAAGTACGTGTATCCAAGTATACAGTCCTCGACAATATTTTATACACAAAAAGCGTCAGCGGCCACTAATGTGCTACATCAATCAGGAAAAATCCAACCTTTTATTAACCAACATGCACAAAAGAATTATTGGATTTCACTGTAGCTACCGCAACTTGATCAGGTGTTTCTTTTTTTGTTGAATTCTAGCCCAAGCTAGGAGCTGATGTAGAAGCCCTCGTACAAAGGTGTCATTTTTATCAACAATTCGCCATTATCCGCCATCTCCCAAGTGAGTCGATGAGTATTATTCTCGCACCTAGTCCTTTCGATAAATGGAAGATCGACTTGGTGGGGCCCCTCTCTTTGGCTACTGGAAAAAAGAAATACTTGGTGGTGACAATCAACTATTTCACTAAATGGGTAGAAGCGAAGGCTCTGTCCACGACTAGGGTACATGAGATTTATGACTTCCTACAAAACCAAATCCTATTGCAATTCAAAATCCCACGTAAATTGATGACCGATAATGGACCCTAATTCCCATATACGATAGTCACAGCTTTCTGTAAAAAACATAAAATAAACCAACATTTTCTATACCATACTATCCACAAGCTACCAGACAAGTCGAGGTGATCAATCCTAAATTTTAAACAGGGTAAAATTAATTAGAGTGGGCTAAGGAAAAGTGGCATAGCAAGGTTGTTGTATGGGCTTATCGGATGATCCTTCGGTTATCCACAGGTGAAACTTATTTATCCATGGTATATAGAATATATACTATTATCCCTGCTGAATTCGCCATCTGCACCCACCGAGTTGCAAATTTTTTGGTTGAGGTCAACACACCAAAATGGAAATCATCCCTTCACCTAATGGATGAACGAAGAGATCATGCAATGGTTTGATCCGAGCACTACACAAGCCTAATACGGAACCAATTCAATTCCAACCTGCACCCCGACGTTTCCAAGTTGTTGACCAAGTCATGAAGAAGATATTCCAATGAGCGCAGAACAAGAACACTGGAAAGTTGGGCCCTCGTTGGGACGGTCTATACAAGTCATCTCTAAAGGACAACACAAGGCATATCAGCTAGAAGACATGAATGGTCACACACTAAAATATCATTGGAATATTAATCATTTGAAATTGTATCACCATGCTATGCAGCAATTTTGTGGGCTCTTTTTCTGTTTTGGTGGCATTGATGGGTTTTTTTTAACGAGGCACGTTGTAAGCCATTGACCTAATGAAATTTCCTACTGCCAAACTCTCTTATCTTCATCTACAGTAAGTAATATGAACAACACACGTACCTTTAATCGACATAAGATAATTAAGTAACCCATCGTGATTATTTTAGAATGAGGGATGCCCATAATAATAAAATGTATGGGGGTCGGATTGTGCTACAACGTTGCGAAAGGGTTAAAAACCATGCTTGTATGACTATGCAAGGATCCGCACTAATCCCTTACTCAAAAAGTTAACGAAAGAGAAACGGTTGTTCAAGCTGCCTATGTGGCTACGCAAGGGGACATATTGATACCAAGTTTTAATTGTCGATCTAGCAATATGGTTTCTAAACTAAACCTTTAAAGGCCACGCAAGAGGTCATATTGATCCTTGACTTACGAAATCAAAATTCATGAACTAGTCAGTTTATCAAACCCAGAGGGCCACATGTGATACATAACAATATCCTTCATTCAATAGTAAAAAATACAAATCATATCGTCCCAAAGAAACCTTAACACATTTTACTCTACAATTTAAAGTTTAATCCTAGTGGTACAACATAAAATTATAAAAAAACATAACTTCTAGAAAAATGGTTCAACACATAATCATGAAAAAGAGCCATATTCAAAATTCGTATCTTTCGGTTACTCTGTAGAAGGTGTGTTAACTTTATTTAGAGTGGTGAGCTTTGCTTTAATGCACTATGGTTAGACCCCTCGGGTGCGCAACCTACCTCGGCTAAACCAGAATTAATTTCACTTCTCTCTTCTCTAGAGCAACACCTCTTTTCACTTCATCTTCACTAATTTCATCACTTTCATCCTCTTCTTCTGCTTCTTCGTCATTAGAAGGCTACAACTACTCATTCTGACTTAGATTCCTCTATTTAATTTTTTATTCTAATAACCTCTGCCTTTAACTTAATATTTTCCACGCATATAATACAAGCCTTGGTTGTTCCATCTTCCATCTCTTTTAGCAGCGAGGTATTTTGGCCCACTAGGTTTGTTCCGCTTCACCAATACATCATTCTGACTGGTTTTCTCCCCGCTTTGAGATATTAAAGATTCTTTTAGCTTCATAAGCTCACCATTATTCACCTTTAAATTATCTATTTATGCGTTTGTTAAAGTCTTACCTCGTCAACCGTGGCTTTTTCTTCCATTAACTTCTCAACCCAAATTTTACAGGCCGCGTAGGACCGCTTGTATCTCATCATCACCACATTGATGACTTTACTTGAGCCAAATATTAAGGGTTCATGCTTAAACTCTACCATTTCCTTTGTATCAACCGCGATCATCCTTCAGTAGGTCAATACCCTTGAATTATGATGACTCTCCAAATTGGAACCAACAAAGGAGAAGGATTAGTACCCTAACACTAATAACATAAACATAACAACAAAACATAACTTACTTCTATGACCAATTCCAAGTGCCTTTAAAGAATTTCCACCATTGACATATTGTTGTTAAAAGTCAGCTCAGGGTAATGAATCAAGTAATGGTACATCAATAACGAGGGTGTTATCATGTTAATTAGGACCGGAAGCTCATCATCACCCAACAAAGAAGACTCGTAAATGGTAGAGGGGTCTGCGTTGGGCCTCTCAACCAGATTTACATTGCCCCCTCTAGTTGATGGCTCACCAACTTTTTACAGGACTCAGTGGGAATAACGGTGGAACCCGTGGCAGCCTATTCACTAATGTAGCCCCTACCAAGGGGTCTCCAGGTGTCATAAGCTCTAGCCCAGACGGTACCGAGGGAACCTTTATATGATCACCCAACGCGAACCCTATGGTCTCACCCGTTGATTACACAACGGCATTATTTTGTTCACGTACTCCCGGTGGCAGCAATATCCTCACGATTAATTGCATTTTGTGGGCTATCAATAATTTCTCAAAGGTTTCATGAGTATTAGATACCTTGGGCATGTCAAACAGACTCATTTACTGACCAACATGGATAGCATTCTTGGTCATCACATCTTCTTCTTCATCCCCGATCCATCAGATGGGGCATGACTTATCTCCTTTATTTCCCTGGTACCCTCTTTAAGAAATGAAATCACCACACCATCACTAGATTATTTTTATCCTGATGGGATGGAGTATTTTGAAGATCACCTACTCGAATGTTGGGCTCGCTACCATGTGCCATCTTCTACTTTTTTTAAACTTTTGTTGGCCAATGTCCACATCTTGATCATTTTGTTTCTTCTTAGCACCCTCTTTAGTGGGTGCCACCTCCTATTCATTGCCAATATTCTTCACTGGTACATTTAAGTCGACACCATCATGATTCTTACCATAGACATACTCCAACAAAAACCATTCTAACTGATCAGCGTCAGACATCGTTCATGTTATCGTAAGCTCGAAAGCTCCTTCTTCACTCATCGGAAGCTCAGATGATACTCTAATGACCACACTGTATATGCTGGACTTGATAACCTTTCCAAAGGGTTGATTATGGGTCCCTCGTATATTTTTCTTTATAATTCCTAGTACTTGCCCGATTTTGTACCATCACCAATATAATAGACATATGTCAATACATCATATTTTGATAAATATGGTATTGAACACAATTTACAAAACAAAGTGCTTAATTTTATAATTCAACAGCCTTGGCATATATAGCCAATACAACCAACTGAAACACCTAGAAAACAGCCCACGTTAAACAACATGATAACGTGTACAATCCACTCTCTTCTAAACTGACTCCTACATGAACTATTAACTGGTCCTAAATAATAGGTCTTATCAAACAGAAAGAAACAGAAACTGATATAGAAACTGAAATACCAAGTCAAACTCCTAAACTTAAGGAAACACTTATTTCATACCCTCCCCTAAACTCAACTTACTATTGTAAGTTAGTTTATCTGTTGCAGAACATATGCCAAGCGTTGCTCGAAACTTCTGGAATGAATCCTTCTTCAGGGGTTTTGTGAAAATGTCAGCCACCTGATCCTGTGTACCACAATATTCTAGCCTCACAACTCCATCATTGACAAGATTACGCAAGAAATGATATCGTACGTCCATGTGTTTGCTTCTGTTATAGAACACCTGATTTATTGACAGCTTGATTGTAGAAGTGTTGTCACACAAAATAGTAGTTACATCATCCTCCAACGCAAATTCCATCTCCAGCAAAATTCTTCTCATCCAAATTACTTGACATGCACATATTGCAGCAGCTATATATTCTGCCTCTGTTGTCGAGAGGGCAACTACTGATTGCTTCTTAGATGACCAAGCCACTGCTCCTCCGCTCATCATAAATGCATAACCTGAAGTGCTCTTCCGTCCATCAACATCCCCTGCATAATCACTATCTGTGAACACTTTCAGTTCAGCCGCGCTTCCTCGTTTGTACCAAATGCCATAGTCTAGAGTCCCCTTCAAGTACCTTAATACTCTTTTGACTGCAAGAAAATGTAACTTTGTAGGCCTAGACATATAACGACTTAACAAACTTACAATGAACTTTAAATCTGGTCTTGTGTTGGTGAGATATGTAAGGCTGCCAATAATCTGCTTATAAAAAGTTTCATCCCCTTTTTCTCCATTTTCATCCATATCTATCTTGCTGCCTGGAACAATTGGATTACTTACTGCATTGCATTCCTCCATACCAAAACGCCTCAATAATTCTACTGCATACTTGTGTTGTGATATATGAATTCCTTCCGAAATTTGCATCACTTCTATTCCAAGAAAATATCTCATTTTTCCAAGATCAGTCATGTCGAACTCTTCTTGCATAGAACTCTTGAATTCTTGCATCATTAAATTGTCATTGCTAGTATATATTAAATCATCAACATAAACACTAACAATGAGAATTTTACCTTCTTCATTCTTCTTCAAGAACAGAGTTTCCTCATTTGGACTCTTTTGAAAGCCTTCTTTCAGAAAGTATTTCTCGATACGGCTGAACCATGTCCTCGAAGCTTGTTTCAACCCGTACAACGCTTTGCGGAGCTTGTAAACTTTCTGTTCACTTCCTTTGACTACATATCCCTTTGGTTGCTGTACATAAACATCCTCTTTCAGTGTTCCATGTAGAAAAGCTGACTTAACATCAAGTTGGTGAATTTTCCAACCATTTTGAGCAGCCATAGCAACTATCATCCTTACTGTATCCATTCGCGCAACCGGTGCATATACTTCCGTGTAGTCGACCCCATGTTTCTGAGAGTAACCTTTTACTACTAAACGCGCCTTGCACTTGTCTACTTCTCCGAGTTCATTGAATTTGGTCTTATAAACCCACTTCACTCCGATGCACTTTGCCCCCTTTGGTAGACTGGTTAACTCCCATGTTTGATTCCTCCTGATTGCATCTATCTCTGCATCCATAGCTAATCTCCATTGTTTTCCTTTTACTGCTTCCTCGAACGTTGATGGGTCGGATGTTTCAATTTCTGCAATTTCTGCCATGTTTATCTCGTCTTCTTCTTCGGAGAGACCATCACCAGTGACATAATCATTGAGATAAGCTGGAGATTTTCTGATCCTTCCCTCCCTGGAACTTGCACCTTCAATTATATTCTCACTTGTGTTACCATCAACAGCATCACCAGACTCGTCACAAGGCTTACTCAAGACACTTTCTTCATCCTCATCATCACTCCACATCAAATCAGCCCCTACTTGTTCTTCGTAACCTTTTCCCCATTCCCATTCTTTATTTTCTTCAAATTCAACATCTTTACTGATAGAAACTCCACGTGTTTTGGGATCAAACAGCCTGTACCCCTTTGACTCATCACTCCAACCCAATAAAACGCAAACATAGCTTCTTTTGTCAAGCTTACCTCTTTTTGCTTCTGGTATGTGTACGTGAGCAAGACATCCCCAAGTTCGGAAATGTGCAACTGAAGGCTTTTCTCTGCTCCATACTTCTTGAGGTGTAACATCCTTTAGTGCCAATGTAGGACTTCTATTAAGGACATAAAATGTCCATTTCACTGCTTCCGCCCAGAAGATCTTTGGAACCTTCTTTGCTATGAGGATAGATCTTACCATATTCATGACTGTCCTATTTTTACGCTCAGCTACGCCATTTTGCTGTGGTGTGTAGGCTGTAGTAAGTTGCCTCTGAATACCATGTTCCTTACAAAAATCGTTGAAGTCGTGGGAATTGAACTCACCACCTCTATCAGTCCTTAAGCATTTAATCATCTTGCTTGATTGCTTTTCAACCAAAGTCTTAAAAATCTTGAAGCAACTTAGAGCTTCAGATTTTTCAGCAAGTAAATATGCCCATGCTTTACGACTAAAATCATCAATAAAACACAATATATATCTCTTACCACTGTTAGAGGCTGGGCTGATTGGTCCGCAAATATCTGAATGAATTAGCTCTAGAACCTCTTTTGCTCTCCACATACTCTGTTTTGGAATTGCCTTTCTTTGTTGCTTCCCTTCAAAGCAATCGACGCATACCTTTGATGTGTCTTGAAAATGTGGCAAGCCTATCACCATCCTTTTATCATGAAGTAGTTTCAAACTCATGTAGTTTAAGTGTCCGTAACGTTCATGCCATAATTGAGACTGGTTCACAGAGCTTAAATATAAACAATTCTCAGATTGCGTAGCCGGAGAAGATTTTGCTGGAAGTATGAACATTCTATTCATGCTCATCTCGCTTTCAACTAACAGACCTTTCTCTGGATGGTATATCTTGCACATGCCTCCTTGGATAAGTATAGCCAAACCCTTTTCTTGTAGTTGTCCCAAGCTCAAAAGATTGTTTTTAAGCTCAGGAACGTAATAGACCTCAGTAATTGTGGACATCATGCCATTCAAAAGAAGCTTAATATCCCCTTTTCCTGCTACTTCCATCCTCGAATTGTTTCCAAGCTTGACTGAACGCTTAAACCTTTCATTTAGGCTTGTAAACAATTCTTTGTCTCCGCTCATGTGATTTGAACAACCAGAATCTAAAAACCAAACCTCGCCTTTCCTTGCCCGCACATCCTCGACATGAGTCATTAATAACAGCTCTTCTTCTTCTTCCTTGCATTCTACATAATTGGCTTGCTTATTCCATTTTGGACATTCATACTGATAGTGTCCAATATTGTGACACTTAAAACACTCAATGGTTGCTCTGTTGAATGCTTGTCTGCCTCTACCACCTCCACGGGCTCGTGCTGCAAATCCCCTACCTCCTCTACCTGCTCTTTCATCATAGCTAACCTTCAATACTTGTTCTTCGCCGCTACTCTTCTTAAATTTCTGCTCATGAACCAAGAGTGAGCTTTGTAAAGCATCAACAGAAAGAGTATCGATGTCCTTTGATTCTTCAATTGAACACACAACATAATTAAACTTCTCAGTAAGAGTACGCAAAATCTTCTCTACAATTTTCACGTCCTGCATATCTTCACCACAATTCCTCATATCATTCGCCACTACCATCACCCTGCCAAAATAGTCGGAGACTGTTTCATTTGGCTTCATGGTTAACAACTCAAAATCTCTCCGAAGAGTTTGCAATTGAGCACGCCTTACTCGAGCATTTCCTTGGTATTTCACCTTCATCGAGTCCCGCAATTGCTTAGCAGTATCCTTCTTGGTGATTGTTCTCAATATGGACCTGTTAATGGAATTAAAAAGATAGTTCTTAGACTTTAAGTCCTTCAACCTCATATCATCCAGAACCTTCCTTTGCACTTCTGTTAAAGCCTCTCTCTCTTTATCTGTTGGCTCTGTGTAACCTTCTTGAACAACACTCCAATACTCCTTCGACCTGAGGAGGTTTTCCATCAGTAAACTCCAATGATCGTAATCTCCATCAAACCTTGGAATACATGGCTGTGAAGAACTGTTTGCCTCAGCCATTTTCACTCACACTATTGACTAGCTTATTCACTCACACTCTTGAATGATCTGCTCACTCACAAACCCACTGATTAGTAAAGTGGCTCTGATACCATTTGATAAATATGGTATTGAACACAATTTACAAAACAAAGTGCTTAATTTTATAATTCAACAGCCTTGGCATATATAGCCAATACAACCAACTGAAACACCTAGAAAACAGCCCACGTTAAACAACATGATAACGTGTACAATCCACTCTCTTCTAAACTGACTCCTACATGAACTATTAACTGGTCCTAAATAATAGGTCTTATCAAACAGAAAGAAACAGAAACTGATATAGAAACTGAAATACCAAGTCAAACTCCTAAACTTAAGGAAACACTTATTTCATATTTAACAGCATTCAAACAAAGAAAGTAGCACAAATCCTACTTTACATATCTGCGTCCATCTCTTTTCTGCAATTGGAGATTTTTCTTCCCGATAGGGTGTTTCCAGTTACCCGATATAAAAATAAAATAAGTTTTTTGACGACTTTCATACTTCCACGCTAAATAAGAAGTCCACCAGGAAGATATGCATATATATAACCTTGGAACTAACGAGTATAATTAGCATCATTTGCCAGCTATTTGCAGTTAATTTGGTTGGACATAAGAGAATATACCAACATAATTAGTTGATATACTGGAGAAGGGGCATGTAAAGTCCTCAGTCAAATAAAGTAGTGTAAAAATAAGTCTCCCCATGTGGACCCATATACAACTACTCGCCTGATTTGGGTACTCGAGTTTCGACTGAGTCGGGTAAACCATACTATAATGTAAACCTATGATGACCGTCTTCTGTAGATGTTTGTACGTAGGTGACAACTGACCAAAGAAGTGGTCTAAAAATTAGTTGTTTATCACCTTATCCTCTGGAAAAATATGTTTCCTTTGCCGATTTATTCTCTTTTTTACCCCCTTTCTGAGCCATGTCTGATGGGAAAAAAGAGAAGTCTTCAGTCATAAATTAAATACATAAAAGGAATTCCAGGGTATCAAAGGCTAGGCAACCTATAACCTAGAAGTCAGAGTCACCTAAGATTTTTGGCAATAAATTATACACACCCTTTTCTGATTACATCCCCTGAGCTTAAATACCTACATCCCCTGAGCTTAAATACCTACCACTAAGTAGTTATAGTTAATACAACGAGGGACAAAAGGGGATATATTATATATGAATCGCTTTGCTACAAAAACTGATGATCTTGATTGCTGAAATTAATGAGCAAATTCAACAAAAAGAATACAAAAACTCTATAATCTCTCTTGGTATGTCAAAGCATAAAAATTTTAAGTATATTTTTAAGTCGTAACTATTATACTAGATTAGCACGAATGTTGCCAACCTTCGATACAGATCCACTCAATGACCCATAATATCAACCCATCTTTTAGCAACAAACGGTAAGAAAATGTCGTCCTATTGATGCGTGTAGAACGATACTTATGGATATCAAAATAACAAAGAGACACAAGCAAAGGATAGCTTACGCGTGACAACATAGCACCGGAGAAGAAGCAGTGCGTGCATGACAATACTATTACATCAAAATTAAAATTAAACTAACTTTGGCACGTGTCATGTATATGACGGTCAAATATATCTTATTTCGGTTTAGTTACTGATATTCATTTAAGTAAGATATGACACCTCCCTAGCACATAAAAGACTACGACGGAGTCATAATAAGGTTATACCCTTCGACAAGGTATATCTCTAATAATGACGAGGTAAGATTGGTAAATAGAAATATAACGATTGAGCAAGCAAATAAGCTATAGCCCTCTGATAAAATTTATTCTCCATTACGGCCGCATAAGCTCAGTAAGAAGCAAGAGGGCGACCAAACAAGAAAAATTATGCTTGACAATAGTAACAACATCGATCGAGTGTACAAGAAGTGACCGAGCATAAGCCCTTGAAAAGAAGGCGGTTGGCAAAACGATACAACATAAGGGTAGGACTAAGGATGGACAATAAATAGTGGTTACTTGGAAAGAGCACAAAACACCATGATATGCGTCATTAAGAGAACGTGAGATCAACTTTTACCCATAAATAACACGATATATATAATAAATACTTGGATAGTTAGCGGGGATGATGGATGTTATTTTAAGATGTATAAATAGGTCAAAATCCTAGATAAAAGACATGATTTTTTGAATAACAAAAGAGTATATTATTATCGCAAACTGTCTTCTTATTCGATTTTCAGTTCATCATCTCAATAAAAAAATCCCTGTAACAGGGTCGAAATCCTATTGCATGTTTTATCATCACTACTATATGTTTCATGATCTTGGTTATATTGATTTTAATTTTTTATATTTATTTTTATCTTTATTTTATTGAAACATGATGACACAAAGAAATAAATTGAAGAAATATAGGGTCTCATCCTCGCAGGTGTTTGAGTACTAACTACTCAAATAAATGTAATAGGTCGAACATACGATGAGTTCGTTTAGAATATACTGATAACGAGATACTAGAGAACATGTTTTATAAGACATGATTGAGATATGTGAGTAGTATATAGATGAGTGATATAAGTGATTTATATGATGTTTTTTTAACATTATGTTGCTCATTGTAATACATGTTGATGAGGTCCGAATTCGCTTAGACCTTAAAACTAGAAATCTAAAAAGAACATTTAGAGAGAAAGTAGATAAAAGCTTAATGATTGTTTATCATTTCCTAGGAGAGTGACATGTTATCTTTATTATGTCACTAATGAGATTTGTGGCTTATATGACTCATAAATAGTCTATATTGGATTTGTTTTACATATCTCATGAATGTCTTAGTTATCTGGTCTAAAGTCAGGTGACGAACCAACTAATAATCTCATTATCACTATCACATCTAGTCTTTGTAATTTTGAGGAGGGAGGAGTATGAAGAGTCCTCTAAGGCTAAATCAAGTTATTGAAACAAACAGGTTCATTGCTTCTTGTTTAGTACAAACTAGTCATTACCTTAACTTCCCTAATTAAAAATTATCGTTGAATAAAATCTCACTTGGGTTTATTGCGTCTTGCTTCAGATACCAAAGTCATTAGGAACTTACAAAGCTTCAGATTATCATTGATTTCTATTTTCCCATGTTCGTTTCTCGTATGCTACGTGTCGTTTTTTGGTCAACCATATTAATAGGTTTCATTATTATAAGATTGTTGGCTTCTCATATGTGCATTAAAGGTCACGATTTTGAATTCTTGATACCATCGATAATTAAAAAAAGGAATATAAAACACTAAAAAGGAAAATATATTGCTCTATAGATACCCAAAAATCTCCTACTTATGTTTACTTCTTCATTTTAGAGAGAAATGTAAAGTGTTGTTCTGGTTTTGGAAACTGTCAAAATGTAATTGTTGGAACTTTAATGTTGGATGCATATCATTAGGCGCTGACTGCATCAACAAAAGTGTTAGATGTATCAATAAGGCGTTGACTCCATAGGCTAAGACATCAATTACATCAGTCAGGAAGCCATCGGTCAAGGCTTCGGCTGTATCGCTCAGAAAGTCATCGATTGCATTGGCTAATAAGCCATCAACCAAAGCATCGACTTCATTTGCTGCATCTTCCAAGAAGTCATCGACTAAAGCTTCGAATGATGGGTTATAAGGTGTCAGCTAAAATGGTAAAATCTACCTTTATGTTATAAACAAAGTTGGTTACTTATTGCTTGAACATAATTGATTATTTGTGTTATGATTTTATTTATTATGTTGGGATGCATTTTATACCAAGCGATATATATATATATATATATGATTTGAATATTAAACAGAGTGTGGAAAGACGGGTGTACAATAGAGAGGAAATCAAATTAATTAAAGTGAGTGCTCATTAGATTTCTCTTCGATAATATAAAGAGACCTTGAGAGAGTAATCGTATGAGCTCTGGGACTTGGAGTCCTGTAAACAATGTTCTAGTTTAATCTTACTAATATGTTGTATATGCTTAAACAAGAGTGTGAATAAAATTGTTGTGGTTCATAGTAGAGATAGACTGATTTTCCAAACCATTATAAACCTTATGTGTTCAGTTTCTTTGTTCATCTGATTTCAACTTGCTTATCATAAACAATAATTTTTCATTTTTGTAGATCATTAGAAACAATATGTTTCTCGTTTTTTAGAATCGTAAACAATTGATGATGGTCGGAGCGTAGAATGAGATGAAGTGAGAATGAATAAATAGTAAAAGAGAGAAGACCAAATAAAGATGAAGACATGTCTAGATAATACGTGTATTTTTGTTTTGAAATAGGTGAGATTATACCATTCTTGGATAAATTTATGAATGGTTAAATTATATAACATGTGAATGAAAATAGTTTGACTCAAAACACTAGGGGGATTGTAATAGAGGTAAGATGCAGTTGTATACATCCTGACTTACGGAGGACCAATGTTTCGAAATTCTTTTTAGTAAATCTGATTCATCTATGTTGTGGTTTGAACATTTCTATAATTTATTTGCCAATAGTATTATTTTAAACTTTGTCGATCCACATAAACATACTGAAAAAAAATATCAAAGTTAGAGGTGAGGAACATAAGATGGATCTCAAGATCATTTCCCTCCGAATCTATTTCTCTTTCGTCTCTGTTGTAGTAGCCTATCATAAAGGCGGTTCTTACCTCTCGCTCGACTTTCAATTCAGCCGCAAGAATTTTGTTGTAGTAGCCTATCTTAAGGTCCTTTTAGAAAGGTGGTTCTTACCTCTCGCTCGGTTTTCAATTCAGCCGCAAGAATTTTCTTGTGGTTGGCGAATGTAAGGGCTGAGACTTAATGTAAAAATACTTAATAATATTCATTCATGATAGCAACCGCTTCACCTCTAAGAACTTCTCTTCTTAGTATGTAAACTCAGTGAAGAATAAACTTCATCCTATAGAGGACCCCCAATCCCACATTGCTAACAAAGAACATAAAAGAATGTATATAAGTGTGAGACCACCTCAACAAGCAAGAGGAATTTTAGGAGTACACCCAAGAGAAAATCCGTGCGTAACAAACCCCCTAACATGTGCTCAATTAGACTTTGAGTGCACGTCCACTAATAAAAAAATATGAATATATTAGATTTTTAACCAAAACGGCATAATATGCAACGATTGCATTAATATTAAAGGTTCAAACATTTATTTTTGTTTTTTTTTTCTGTGATTACTTCTGCAACCACTGGTCGATCTCGGTGGTAAATGGATCATATGAGGAGTTTGTTTTTGTCCATTTCTTATTGATAAAATAAAAAATGAATATATATTCAAGGATGTTGTTTTCTGTGTGTTTTTTGCTTATTTTTTATTCTTCTACCAAACATTTTTTATATGTTTTAAATTAGTTGAAATTATTATTTTTGTGTTTGTTCACATTGTTATTATTTTTTCATATTTGTGAAACAACATAATATAAAAAACATGTTAAGTTGTTTAGTGTTCAAAGTGTTATTTGGATTTTTGCCTTATTAGTTTTGTTTTTTCATATTAGAGTGTTTTTTGTCTTAATGTGTCATTAAATATTCCATACATCATATTAGGGTTGAGTATCATTATAAACATTATCATCTGAGATAATGAAACGATGTAGTGTTTCTTAAACGTAGTCTGTTTTGAGTGAACTACGTAAATTTTCTTTTATTTTTTCTTTTGTTTTATTTATTTTAACCATTGATTTGTAACAGTTGGTATTAGATCTAGGTTTATGAATCGTATAAAGAATCATGGAAGAATCAATGACAAAAGAAGAAGAACATAAAATAGTATAGAAGAGGAAGCAACAACAACCGCATTTGTAGTAGGATCAGAAGATGTTGCATTTGGATCTAGAGGTGTTACAGTCGAAATGTTTGACGGGTCAAACTTCATGTCATGGGTGATGTAAATTGAACATTGTATCTGTAGTAGAAAATTTCATCAACCTCTTTTAGATTCAATGACGCTAGATGGGATATCCGTGACAGATTGGGAACTTATTGATTGCAATCCATGTGTTGTTTGATTGACCCTTGTGAAGTAAGTTGCATATAGTATTGTGAAAGAAAAAAACAATTAATAGTTTAATCGCGGCCTTTGTGAGTATATATGAAAAACAATTAACGAGTAACACTGTGCATTTGATGAAGAAACTTTTGAGATTGAACATGGCAGAAGTCACTTTAGTTACAAAGAACTTAAACTAGTTTAGTGAAATTCTGAATTCTCTATCGTCTATCGCAATTAAATTTAAATTCTCTACTTTGTATTTTTTTCTTCTCTACCCAATATTTGGGAAGTTTTGAGAACCGTTGGAAGTAATTTCGTCAGCAAGGAGAAATTAAATTATAATGATATACCCGATATGATTCTCGGTGAAGAAGTTTGAAACTTCATGTCATGGGTGATGTAAATTGAACATTGTATCTGTAGTAGAAAATTTCATCAACCTCTTTTAGATTCAATGACGCTAGATGGGATATCCGTGACAGATTGGGAACTTATTGATTGCAATCCATGTGTTGTTTGATTGACCCTTGTGAAGTAAGTTGCATATAGTATTGTGAAAGAAAAAAACAATTAATAGTTTAATCGCGGCCTTTGTGAGTATATATGAAAAACAATTAACGAGTAACACTGTGCATTTGATGAAGAAACTTTTGAGATTGAACATGGCAGAAGTCACTTTAGTTACAAAGAACTTAAACTAGTTTAGTGAAATTCTGAATTCTTTATCGTCTATCGCAATTAAATTTAAATTCTCTACTTTGTATTTTTTTCTTCTCTACCCAATATTTGGGAAGTTTTGAGAACTGTTGGAAGTAATTTCGTCAGCAAGGAGAAATTAAATTATAATGATATACCCGATATGATTCTCGGTGAAGAAGTTTGAAGAAGGATTTTGGTAAGCATTAAAATAATGATGTCATTTTTTAACTTCGGATCCAGAGGCATAGTATCTCAAGAAATAAAAATATAGTAAGGAATAAATCAAGAAGATAGGAAAACAAGAGTCAATCTAAAGGTCCAAGGGTCCACCACGATGTTGTAACATCGTCCAAATGAGACACATACAGAGGTATTGAAAAGAACATAAGAAGAACATTAATGAGAGTCCAAATGTTGTTGCATAAATCGTACAATATTTCAAACTTCTTACTTTTGAAGGGTTTTCAACAAAAAGAAGATGTAGAATACATTGATATTTTATCTCAAGTTATGAAGCTAAACACAAGCATATTGGTTTTAGAAATTATGGTTGCACAAAATTTATATCTTAAGTAGTTAGATGTGAAGACTGCATTCATTCATAACGATCTAAAGAAAGATATTTATATCGTACAAACGGATGTTTTTATAAGAAAATGAAAGGATAATCTGGTTTCCAGATTGAAGAAAAACTTGTATGGTTTGAAATAAACTCCAAGATAGTGACATGTGAAGTTTGATAGTTTCATGGGTACCACCGGTTTCACTATATGTGAATTAGATCATTCTTTCTACATAAAGATATCTGAAAATACCTTTAGCATTTTGTTTTTATATGTGGATGCTCTGCTCATTGCATAACCTAATAGTGAATAGATAAATGATTTGAAGAAAAATTATCAAAAGATTTTGCAATGAAGAATATAGAAGTTGCAAATCCAATTCGTAGTATGAGGATCATGAGAGATAAAAAACATGATACCTTGAAGTCATCTCAATCCTAATATGTGGATATGATTATGAAGATTTTTAACATGGAGAATGTCAAACCATTAGGAATGATGGGTCCGGACTTATTCACCACTACTCACTGAGAAATCCGGACATGGGTAATTCAGACTATAATGCCCACTGAACTATCCGGACATGACAAAAGTATTAAATAACTAAACACCTTTTTGACTAAGCTAAGTGCTAATCAGCTTATTAAGTAAAATGGTCCTTAAACTTGACTCGATTTCATAACTTGACCAGAAATCCCATGGGTCCATAATTAAGGATATAAATACCCAACTACTTGTATTAATGAGGGTAATGAACATTTAATACAGCCAGACAGCTTAAATCTCTCACTATAAAACATCCATACATTTACTACTCTTAAAACTCCCCAAAACTCTTGACAAAATTACGCTCAGCTTAAAATAAACCACACCAAATTGGCGACTATAGTGGGAGGAGAAGGTGCCTGAACCTAGAATTCGAAACCAGCAAGAAAAACCAGTTTGGATGAATCCGGACGAGCAAGCAGTGCCATCACCTTTGATAGAGGTGCTGGGAGAAAACAATGAGTACACGATCGAAGACCGAGACAGGCTGAAAGCTGAAATAGAAGCGTTGAGGGCCACTAAAAAGGCAGAGATGGGTTTAAGGAAAAGTCAAAAGTGTCAGCCATTCACCATACTGACAACCCAACTGAGAATGACCCATCAG
This sequence comes from Limnanthes douglasii subsp. nivea, assembly GCA_036936605.1. Taxonomy (NCBI): domain Eukaryota; kingdom Viridiplantae; phylum Streptophyta; class Magnoliopsida; order Brassicales; family Limnanthaceae; genus Limnanthes; species Limnanthes douglasii. Next base: position 303,875,679 of record JAUPFV010000002.1, on the reverse strand, counting down.
CAAAGACTCACTTGCGCACAAAAAAGACCCATGTCAGTTCCAAGAAATCTCACCGGTCCCAGCCGGTGTAGAGCTCATAGTCTGAGTCCTATAGTAGCTCCTCGAATGAGGATGGGCTTGAGGATTCCTTGTCATCTAGAAGTGATGACGGGATATCCAAGAAGAAACAAAAGTTGGTTAAAAAATATTCAAGAAAGAGGGATAGGCATGGGAGATTAAAGAGGCATATGGGAAAAGGGTCGTCTCACAGCCACAACCATAGTCGTAGACATGTGGATCAACTCCTGATGGATCATTTTGTTTTCCATGATGAGCCAGGTATTTTTTGCAACACCTAATGAAGACACGGTATTTAGTCGTGGTCGAAATTGGAGGCAATCGCCATTGTCCCCAAAATACTGTCCAGAAACCATCCTAAGAGGTTTGACAGTAGTAAAATGGAGAAGTATGATGGGAGCAAAGATCCGGACAACCATCTGGAACAGTTTAAAAAATTTATGATGAATTTTGATGATGATGACAAACTTCTTTGTAGAGCCTTCTCTCAATCCTTTACGGGAAGTGCTTTGAAATGGTACTACATCTTACCACAAGGTTGTATCAGAAAATTTGACACGTTTTGAATGGCCTTCTGAAGGTTGTTTGTGGGGAGTAAGGAAGTGAAGGGCAATGTAGATACTATTATCCATTGTGCCCAAGAGCCAAACGAATCACGAAAAGACTATATAATCCGGTTCGTAAACACAAATAATGGGTTAGATGATTGCTTTGAGAAAGTAGCAATAACTTCTTTGAGACAAGGATTAAACCCTGGGAGGCCGATTCGGTAACTAGGAAAAAGGCCATGACCTGGGGCGGTTTGTTAAATCAGGTGGGAAAACAAATCAATGTAGATGAAACAAAGAATACTAGGGTACACATGCAGGTGAGATCTACCCCAGCTACTCCAAACCAAAACCAGTCCAGATACAAGGCCAAAGAAACCGGACAAGGGCCCAACATGGCCAAACAGACTCAATCCTACCCAGCTCCAGCTCAGAGCCAGCAGTCCAGAAATAAACGAGGACCTTGGGTCCAACCGGAGTGGTTTGCTGAATTGAAAGAAAATGTGGCAACCATCTATGACAAAACAAAAGATGTGGTACATTTCAGGAATGCGGCACCACTTCAATCTCATAGGGAAAGTCGTAAAACTTGTTTTTGCCAATATCATCATGATATTGGCCACAACACCGAGGATTGCATCACCTTGAAACAAGAGGTGAAGAATCTGATTGAAATGGGGAAGCTGGGAGCTTATGTCAAGAGAAGAAGTGAAAACAGGCCTGATAATGCTCACCGGACTGGCCCAACGAAAAATACAGGGACATCTGCTCCGGACGGGGCTATGGTAATTATTAAAATATTTGATGTCGAATCAGAGTATTTGGATCCTGATCCAACCTGGAATAAAGCGGGGATTATAACAAAACATACTAAGACAGTGTCTGGACTCATATGCTTTTTTGAGTCACTTACTATATTCAGAGGGGACACTATGACAACGCCAACTCCTTCGTCAAGGAAGAGGCATGTTCACACTCTAGCTACTTAGTTGGAGGGAGGCATGTCTTCCTATCAATCCCAAATTCTTTTTCCCTTCATTGTTTTTGATGAAGATGATCTAAGAGACATATTTGGGCCTCATGAGGATGTTGTGGTGATAGGAGCTTCGATTGGGGGCAACGACATCAAGCGGATTTTGATTGACACTGGCAGCTCAGCCAATATTCTCTTTTTAAGTTCCTATAAATAGATGAAGAATCCAGCAGTGATTCAGCGTTCGAACAGATCCATTGTGGGCTTCACAGGGATCTCTGCGGATGTGATCGGAGAGTTTGAGGAGGAAGTATTGTTGGGCAAAGGCCATTTCAAGAAGATGGTCAGAGTACTTTTCGTTATGGTGGATTTCCCCACATGTTATAATGCGATCTTTGGGAGATCTTGGCTCTCCAGGATGCATGATTTGGCTTCAACAGTTCACCAATGTTTAAATTATGCAGTTCAAGGATAAGTGGGAGTTGTCCGGAGTAGCCAAAAAATAGCAAGAGAATGTTATGCAACTACACTTGCCCCTAAAACTTTGGGGAGGAAGTATTGTTGGGCAAAGACCATTTCAAGAAGATGGTCAGAGTACTTTTCGTTATGGTGGATTTCCCCACATGTTATAATGCGATCTTTGGGAGATCTTGGCTCTCCAAGATGCATGATTTGGCTTCAACAGTTCACCAATGTTTAAATTATGCAGTTCAAGGATAAGTGGGAGTTGTCCGGAGTAGCCAAAAAATAGCAAGAGAATGTTATGCAACTACACTTGCCCCTAAAACTTTGGGGGCAGTCCGGATGAATGAAGATTAGCAATTATGGGGCTCTCTGAGGGTGAGGGTGAAATTGATGACCCCAGAGAGACCCCTGGTGTTTTGATACCAATCAAAGAAGTTGAAACCCACTCTCTGGCTGAAGGAAGGAGTGTTACAGTTGGCTCCAAGATGGCACCAGAATTGAAGAAAAGATTGTTGTCCTTTTTGGTAGATCACCAACATGTTTTTGTTTGGTGCAATGCCGATGTGACCAGAGTACGTGTAAGTGTTGTATCACACCAGTTGTCTATCCGAAGAGATGTTGCACCTGTTGTGCAAAGAAGGAGAGATTTTTCTAAGGAGAAAGATGATGTAATAGTTCAAGAAGTTGACCGGCTTACCAAGATGGGACACATAAAGGAGTCTCAATATCATTTATGGACAACCAACCCAGTGTTAGTGAAGAAAAAGAATATGAAATGACGTATGTGTATCGACTTTAATGACCTCAAAAGAGTTTGCCCAAAAGATCTCTATCCCGTCCCCCGGATAGATCAGTTGGTAGACTCCACATCTGGAAACAAGTTATTCTCCGGTTATAACCAGATACAGGTAGATCTGAAAGACCAGGAACACACTACCTTTGTTACAGATAGGGGTCTCCATTGTTACAAGGTGATGCATTTTGGGTTGAAAAATGATGGGGTCACCTATGAGAGGTTGGTGAACAAAGTATTTGCTGATCAGAGTGGGAGAAATATGGAAGTATATATTGATAAACATGATGGTGAAAAGCCTAGAAGAATAATTGCACCTAGCTGATCTTCAAGAAACTTTTTCCAATTTGGCAAAGGTCAATTTCAAATTGAATCCAGAAAAATGTGTGTTTGGGGTGCAATCCAGAAATGTTTTGGGGTATGTGATAAGTGGGAAATTGATACAGCCTAATCTGGACCAGCTCGATGCCTTATTAAAAATGGACCCTCCTCGAAATGTTAAAGAAGTACAAAGGTTGACAAGAAGATTGGCTGCATTAAATCGTTTTATTTCAAGATCTTCGGACAGGTGTGCCCTGTTTTTTCAGACTTTAAAGGGTGCTAAAGACTTTAACCGGTCTTCACAGTGCGAGCAGACGTTTAATGAAATAAAAAAGAATTTGTCTTCCCTCAAAACACTTTTCAAACTTGTTGATGGAGAAACACTGTAAGAGAGGTAGACAACTATCCTCGTCTGGTGTAGTACATCAGCAAGAGTCTGATGGATGCTGAAAAAAGGTACTTAAATCTTGAAAAACTGGCACTAGACTTGGTGATTGCTGCCAGAAAAATGACGCGGTATTTTCAGTCTCATGCTATCATCGTCCGGACGTATTTTCTTTTGAAGAATGTTCTTCAGAAGGCAGACATATCAATCAGGATGACCAAATGGTCAGTAAAATTGGGTGATTACGATATTGATTTTTCCTCACATACTGCAATCAAATCTCAATTTGTTGCCGATTTCTTGGTAGAGTTCTATTCGGACAGAAGTACTAAACAAACTACAAATGAGAAAACTAAAAAAGTGTGGGTTGTCCGGACATATGGTGGATCAAGTGCAATGGGCTGTGGGCTGGGATATGTTTAACCTCTCCGTATGGTGATAGATTATACCAGGCTATATGCTTTTCTTTTAGGGCTTCTAACAATGAGTCCGAATATGAGGCCACTATAGCTGGTCTAAAGTTAGCTTCTCTGTGTGGGGCTAAAAGAGTCAGGTTGATGAGTGATTCGCAGCTTCTTATCCATCCTTCTCAAGGTCAATCTGAGGCCAAAAAGGGCAGTTGATCAAGTACTTGTTTATCCTTAAAGAAGTGGCAGCTAACTTCAAAAATGTTAGCTATGAGCATATTCCTATATCGGAGAGGTCACTAGCAGACACTTTAGCAACCATAATATACTCTGAGCCCTACCCATGGATTCATGTACAAGAATGCCCATGCATACAACCAAATCAGAGCAAAGAAGAGGAAGAGAGTTTAAGTGTACAAGTAGTTCAACCCGAAGACTCGATATTTTCTCTTCTTTAATAAATCTCTGATGGGATTTTGCCTCCGGAAAAGGCTACGGCATAGAAAATGAAGCATAAGGCTCCTAGTTTCTTAATCATAAGAGAGGTCCTTTATAAGAAGTCGTTTTGTAGACCTCTCCTACGTTGTTTGGGGGTTGAAGACTCCCAAATTGTTTTATCTGAACTACATGATGGAGAAGGATCAACACTCTGTGGCTATAGAGCTTTAACCCGGATAGTTTTGTTGGCCGGATACTATTGGCCATCCATAATGGCAGATGCCAAGGAGTTGGTGAAGAAATGTGACCCATGCCAAAGATGTGGTAATGAAATTCATATCCCAGTTGTTCCTATGGAATCGATTTCTGAGCCAGTGCCTTTTGCTCGTTGGGGACTGGATTTAGTTGGGCCTCTACCAATGCCATCTAGAGGGTGCACGACTATTATTGTAACCATTGATTATTTCTAAAAATAGATAGAAGAAACCCCACTACCAGGAACTACTTCGAAAGCTGTTATAAAATTTATCTTACTAAACATTTGTTGCAGATTTGGGGTTCCACAAAAAATAACCAGAGATAATGGGCCACAATTTGATAACAAGGAAATAGAGAATTTATATGCCTCCTAGGGCATTCAGCATTACTTTTCTTCTCATTTCCACCCACAAGCAAATGGTCAAGTTGAAGTGGCAAACAGGACCATTCTTTGGTGTAAAGAAGAATTTAGAAAGGGCTGCAAGGAAGTGGCCAAACTATTTGCAAGAAGTATTGTGAACATACCGGACTACTCCTGGAGCTGCTACACAAGAATATCCTTTTGCCTTGGTATATGTGATGGATGCAATTGCTCATATAGAGGAAAATATTCCATCATACAGAGTCCACAATTATTCTGAATAGGCTAATGAAGTGGCAATCAGAAGTCAGTTAGACTTAATAGAAGAGAGTAGGGTTAAGGCTCATCTTAGAACCACACATTACCAAGGCTTGATGAGAAGCAGATTTTCTTCCAAAATCAAGAGAAGGGATTTTCAGTCAGGGGATAAAGTATTGAGAAAGGTCTTCTTGCATACTAAAGAGAAGCAGTTCAGCAAACTAGCCCCGAACTGGGAAAGCCCTTATAAGGTCTCCGAAAAACTTAAGCCTGGGACATATAGGCTTCAAGACAAAGATGGAAGAATTTAAAGCACTTGTGGAATATTGAGCACCTTCGGCTATATCTGGAATAAAATTTGTGTAAATATTTACTTGTTTAAAGTCCATGTAAATATTAGGGGGTATACTCTTTCCTACCCTGGTGGCGCGGGGAGGTTTTAATGAGGTGTCTGGTTTTTTTAATAAAATACGATGCCTTCTTAAATTTTTCGGAGTGATTTGGTTACAATTCCTTTCAAACCTTCAATTTTACTAAGGATCTTTGACATATCGAATTATTTTGGTTGAAAGATGACCCTTAAACACATGTCATCGAAGATTTTAAACACTCTCTTCTTGGAAAGTTGTAAAAAATATTTAAACATTAGCAATGGAAATTAAAAGAAAGTATGAAACCGAGCTAAAGATTGAGTAAGATAAGCCCGTTGGATTACAAACCGGATAATAATATTAGAACACAAACATACCTTGGCCATCCAAGGACTTTAAGTTTTAAGAAAAACCAGACTCAAACCAGACACAATTACAAACATGCCTTGGCCATCCAAGGACTTTAGTAGTTCGCAGGATTAATAATAATAAAATAAAGATAGTTGAAAACGTCAGGGCTTATTCCCTTCGGATGTCCCTGCGTCGTCTCCTTTCTTGGGGCCTTTGAGCTCAGGACTTGAACTCTCCCCGGTTCCCTCTTCTTCGTCAGTATTGTCATCAATTTCACTAGAGTAGTTCTTTTTATCACCATCTACCATAGTATGGAATGGGATGTCTTCATACTCAATATATTTCCACAAGGTACCAAACGTTCTCTTCGGAAACGTTTGATGGAAAAGAAAAACCATATCAGACTTAACTTCAACATACCTTTTTTCTAGGGAATATATCACCTCGTTGGTGTATGCATTGATGCGGGCCTGAATTTTTTTATCTTTCTCTTTCACCAAGTCTTATTTGTCCTTGGTTACCTTGGACACAACCTCTTAAAGGGAAGTCTTTTCACCCGACAAGGTCTGGATGGCATCATCTTTAGTCTTCACATCTTCCTTCAAGGTAGAGAGATCTTTCTCTAAACCAGAGCACTTAGTTTGGAGCTCTGTGTTACCTTTCTCCGAAATGGCCAGCTTGGTTGACAGGTTTTCCTTGTCCTTCTTCAACTCTTCAAGCTCCTTCTCTAGTGCCTCAATGCTCTGGTTACCGTTGAGGAGGTTAGTTGAGAAAGTCTTCTTATCTGTGTTGAGAGTATTGATGAGGGCATACTGATTTCTCACTTGTCTTTCCAAGTTGAGTACTGGTTCAATATGACCCAGAAGAGAATGGGCCACCACATCGTGTTCCCCGGAGATAGTATAAGACTTGCCATTGTAAGTCACCATATTAGAAGAGTTTGAAGGACGGTAGAGGCCAGCGAAATCATCCTTCTCAGAATCGTTGAAGTAAAGACCAATGTCTTGAAAGACACTAATGTCTACTACATCAATATCCCCTCTGGTGCCTTTTCCAAATTGCAATAAAGAGGGAATCTTCTCTGCTAAGGTGGGGTCAATTGGGTCTGCTCGAGAAAGAGGCTCCCAAGGGTGAAGGATTACTTTTTCCCCTAAGGTGACCTTTTTCTTCTTAGTAGCCCTCTCATCTCCGCTTGCCCCTCTCTTCGCTCCTTTTTAGGAGGCTTTGGGGGATTTTGCAATTCTCATCCCTCCCTAACAGTTTAATCTTCAACTACCTTGAGCAAGGTAGCATCGATCCCTCCTATATTCCCCGGAGAAGTCTCCTCTGCAGCAACCCGAACTGCCTCTGCTGGAGCCTTCTTTTTCTTGCCCTTTGCTTTCATTTTCTAGGGGCTTTGGCTTTGGAGGGCAAGACCAGTTTGCCATCCTTTTCCTTTGTTCGCCTAAGAATGACAGCTGGGGGAGGTGGTGTGGTCAATTCCTCTCATGTGAGATCCCTCCGGCCCGTGGTATTCCATAAGTGGGATCTCACCAAGTTACCAGAAGTGAAACAGTTGTGGAATGCGTCCCCCCAACATTCTGCACCCACGCATTCAGCTTGGCACATGTGGTCTGCCCCTCCTCCAGATGACCGATGAACTCATTTGGTAATACTGACAAGGGAAAATGGGTGGTTCAAGAATGGAATGTTTGCAAAAATAAGAAAGAGAAAATGAAAAACAAAATTCAAGACTTACTTGTGCTCTTCCACCTGCTGGTAAGCATGCTAGGGTTAACCTTAGCCTTGATCTTTCTCCCATTCTCCCATATCCCACTGATGAATAGGAACTGAGTTTTCTAGATCATCCACCACTTTGAAGTTGTCTCCATGTTATAGTGATAGAACAGGATGTGATGATTTTTGCATAGATTGGCCACAGCGGCGAATTGCTCCATAGGGAGAGGGATGCCAGACAGCCTCGATTCCATTATGCAGGCAAGGAGAGTATACCAAGCATTTGGACTTAACTAGCTTGGACAAATGTTGATCAGGTGAAAATACCTTACGATCTCTGAGTCTAAGGGGAATCTGAGCCCCGAGTTGAACATCTCGGTGTAGATGACAATCTTATTGAGCTTGCAGTCCATCGGAGTTTCTGATGTGACTGGTATCCTCACCTTCACTAATTCTGCCATCCCCCACTTAGTTCGGATCCAGCCCAGCTCAGCAGTGTGAGTATAAACGTAGTTGATGTTCTATATGGCTAACAGATACTTCACGTTGACTTTCTGAAAGCAAGGTCCCACCTTGCCCTCAAAGCACTCCGGTAGCTCTGGATGGGCCAATCCAACCTTCACTTTGCTTTTCCCTTTTCTGTCAGAGGCAGCGTCCTCAGTTTTCCCAGAGGCTTCAATTTCGAAGGGGGCCTCTTCGATATTATCTTCCATCACTTCTTCCATCATTGTGGAAGGTTTATCAGTTTTTGAGGATGGAAGAGTGTCAGCTTCTGGCTCAATGGTCTGTCCGGATGGTTAAGCACCAGTTTCTTTTAGAGGTCTGGTGTCCGGTTGGGGATCAGCTCTGGAGAATTTAGTGTGAGAAGCCACTTTGGATGCCTCTGATCCGGAGGGCTTATTTGGAGGAGCTCTTTAGAAATCTCTGATCCGGAGGGTTTGTCTTTGCTTGCAGACTTAAAGACCCTCGGTTTGGAGGATTTTGATTGTGAACTAGTCGCTTGGGTTTTTACCAAGCGTGTTGTCCGGCATGGATTGGTTTTCTCTGGGGATTTTTCGATATCAGATCCCATGGCTATGAATGGGGAGGGTTTCCTAACACTTGATACTAATTTATCTTGGGCAGTAGAGGGTTGGGACTCCTTAACAGAGGAGCGTGATGGGATTGGTGAAAGGTTTGGCTTGAATATACGTCTAGGTTTTGGATTTCTGGTAGAAGACAATCCCTGATCAGCTTCTAGAGATGGTTTATCAGACTTATCGCTTGGAGAGACTGGAAGACTAGCAGCAATGCGCTCTCTCGTTCTATTTTTTTTTTCCTTCTCTAGTTCAGAAAGATTCAACCAACCGTCTTTTACAAGAGTGTTTCTAGCTGTGAATATAAAACTATCGAAGAAAGGTTTTAATAGAAAAGGTGAAAGTTCTGAAAAAAGGTTTGTAGAGTGATGAAGATGGTGAAACAGTAAAATAAAGTGATTTATATATTAGTAAGGGAAAAAACTACTCATACCTAGGAGAAGACGAAAAGATTCGAACAATGATTAAAGACGGCGCTGACGTAGGAAGTATTAAATGTAGAGGTTACTTTTTAGGCTTAGTGGGAGCGTCGTTCTAGGGATAAAACGGATGGTAGGTCAAATCAAGGTGCGACATGTGTCCCATGATCCAAAGAAAAAATCTTAGAATTCTGACAAAGTTGCGACATATTGCTACTGATTAAATGAGTTTTTTAGTCCTGCCAAAGAATTTTTGACAAAGCCTAAAAAAGGGGCTACTGATAAGTCTGGACTTATTCACCACTACTCACTGAGAAATCCGGACAGGGGTAATTCGGACAATAAGTGCCCACTGAACTATCCGGACAGGACAAAAGTATTAAATAACTAAACACATTTTTGACTAAGATAAGTGCTAATTAGCTTATTAAGTAAATGGGTCCTTAAACTTGACTCGGTTTTATAACTTGACCCGAAATTCCATGGGTGTATAATTAAGGGTATAAATACCCAACTACTTTCATTAATGAGGGTAATGAACATTTAATACAACCAGTCAGCTTAAATCTCTCACTACAAAACATCCAAACATGTAATACTCTTAAAACTCCCCAAAACTCTTGACAAAATTACCCTCAGCTTAAAACAAACCACACCAAGGAACATCTTTGGGTAGCCACTTTAAGTTAACAAAAAATCAGTCACGTAAGATAATAGATGATGAGACTTATAAGGAAGATTCTTTATACATCGACGATTGAGAGTCTTATGTATGTTATTCTTTGTACTCGACTAGATATTACACATATAGTGGGTTGTTGGTAGTTACACGAGTAAGCCATGAAACCAATATTGGGAGACACTCAAGTGACTATTTTGGTATTTTAAAGATACTACAGATACATCAGTTTACTTCATAACCTCTAGCATCAAGCTGTATGGTTATGTTAATATTGGCTTGGCTAGAGATACTGATAGTAGAAATAGTACTACTGGGTATGTGTATACTATGGGTGGTACAGTAGTGAGCTAAAGTTCAAATTTGTAGAAGATAATAGCCTTGTCTAATACTAAGTCTGAATATGTTGCTGCTACTGAGACAAGCGTGGAGATGATATGGTTACATCGTGTCTGCGATGAATTGGTTATGAATAAATAAAATGGAGTCTTTCATAATGATAGTCAAAGTGTTATTTTCTTAGCAAAGAATTTGACATATAATTCAAGAACTAAGCACGTGGATATAAAATATAATTTCATTCGATCTTTGATATAAGATGGTCAGTTGAGACTTCAGAATATTGATAGAGCAAATAATTCAACATACATGTTGATAAAACTTGTGACTCTTGTAAAATTGAATTTGTGTGCACCTTTAGTGGATCTTCGAGCTTGATGTCTAATAATTGTTGTCGATTTGTGGTTTCCCGGAAGCTTACTATGGTAAATGGACCATAGTTTAATAATAAAGAAATGAATTCTTTTTGTAATTAGAGGGAAATTATAAAGTGTTTTAAAAACACCATTTCATCCTCAAGTAAATGGCCAAGTGGAAGTTACGAAAATATCTATTTTAGAAGGATTCAAGAAACATTTGACACGTGATGATGGGAAATGTCCTAATTATCTTCAAGAGGTATTATGGGCTTATAGAACGACACCTAAAGAGGCAACACAAGAGACTCCTTTTAATTTAGTATATGGAATTGATGTTATGAGTCCCTCATAGTCAACTGTACCGTCTTATATAGTACTCAATTATTCGGAGGATGTTAACGAGGATATGAGAAGAACATAACTTGATTTGATCGAAGAAAATAGGGTTATGTTGCATTTCAATTTAATACATTATCAAACTTTGACGAAGATTCGCTATAATTCGAGGTTGGACGAAGGGATTTCTAGGTATGAGACAAAGTTTTGAGAAAAATATTTTTGCATACAAATGATAAAGGACTGGGAAAGGGTTTCAAACTAGGAAGGACCTTACTCCAAGATAAAAAGGGACACTTTTACAAATCTTTGGAATATTGAGCATTTAAAGTTGTATTTAGAGTATTTTTTTGGTACGTGTATGATATTGTTGATTTTTTACTTGTATATTTTATACAGTCGTATACTCTTTCCTCTCCTTGTGGGTCGGGAAATTTTTAATGAGGTGACATATATATATCCAGAGTTATAATGAAATATCTTTTGATTGGCCAAATGTTTCTTAAGTAATGACAAGTTTGTTATTTTAGAAATTACACAATGACTGATCATCTTTGGGCTTATTTGCAAAGGTGGAATTCGAGATGCTAACGTTCATTAAAAGTATTGTTTGAAGTGTTAATTTGTGTGGTGATATGCAAAGTGCCAACATTTATTTAACACATTATCTAAGGTGTTAATTTGTGTAGAGATATAATTTGAAGTGCTAACGCCCATTTAAAGAATTTTTCAAAGTTTCAATTTGAGTGGTGATGTAATTCGAAGTGCTAACGTTCATTTAAATCATTTTTCATAGTTCCAATTTGAATGGTGATGTAATTCAAAGTGCTAACGTCTATTTAAAACATTTTTCGAAGTTGTAATTTTAGTAGTGATGTATTTCGAAGTGCTACCGTCCATTTAAAGCATTTTTCGAAGTACAAATTTGAGTATTGATATAATTCGAACTGATAACATCCATTTAAATCATTTTTTGAAGTACCATTTATAATGGTGATATAATTTGAATTCTAAACGTTTGCATCCGTTAAAGCATTAAATGAGGATCACATATGGAAGACAAACTAAAAGAAAAGTTTCGAAAAATGAAAAGATACTTAGTATTTAACAAAACAAACAAAAACACTACATTTTTAGCATATAAAGGTGATGCAAACACCTACCTAGCAAGGTGAACATAGATATAAATTTCAATGATAACAAAAAACAACCAAATGAAAATTTGGATAAAAAAACAACGCTTCTTATTTACCCTTTCTTCATTATGAGTACTATCTGAGCTGCCGTCCGATGAGTTATCTTATTTATCTGAAGAGCCTGATTTGCTATCTTCATTATCCTCAAATTCGGATTCCTCAAACTCACTTGTGATAGTGGAAAAAGCTTCTTTAGGGAGTCGATCTACTGGGATTGTATTCCAAAAATCTGTTGATTTTTCCATCGGAAAACTGTGATGGAATTCGAGAAGCAATGTGATTCTTACTTATTCTTTGGATATTTTTATCGCAGCAATGAGATTTGAAAAGCTTCTTTAGTGTCTTCACAATATCTCTTGCACCAAGAAGTTCCATAAACTTGTCAGTAGGGATGACATAGTCCGAGGTGATCTTCCATAAATGGCTCAATACAAAGTTTAGAGGTACGAATGCCTTGTGAAATTTGTTGCACCATTCTTTTTCTGCCTCTTCAGTTAATTTGGAAAATGCCTCCTCGGCAGCAGATTTGTGGATCTTATACCGCCTCAATATTTGTGCAAAGAGCAATAAGAGGTTAAAAGATTTACAGAAAAATTATGTTTTTGACAAAAAAATGTTAGGTTATTTACTGATGCTCTTCAATTTGAGGTTTAACCTCGAGGGCTTCTCATTATAAATCTCTTTTCCATTATCCCAAGCAGTATATATAAAAAAAAATTACGTTTCCATAATTTAACAGACTGGAGGAGATCGTCAATAAGCTTCGAGGAATTTCCGAGACTAAGATAGTAGAAAGACACAACGTGATTCTTTGAAAGACTAGTTTGTGCGATCAGCTACTCAATTTTCAAACGTATGTTGGTAATTTTTGATGCCATTATACTTGATAGCAGAGTCAACCATTTGTTCAAACTCGTTTGTGTTTGAAATAGATCATTCATCTCGAATTAATCTACTACGATTGGGTCAAACTAAAACCAAAGGCCATAGTTTAAAATCTCGGGGTGGACGAAAAGTTATTTCTCTTCACAAGATAATTGAGTCTCTCTCACTGCTTATAATCAAATATTGACATTATTAGAGATACCCCACTGTTTCTTCAGAATCTCGGCTTCAGATTGGTTTTAGTACTCATATTGCATATTATTGAATGCAATAAGGTATTCATAGAGGACGTCCTTAAGATTGATACTTAGATGTTTGACAATATCTTTGGGAAGGGTGATGGGTTTTTTTTACTTTCTTTGTTTTCTTATTTGGAGTTTGTTTCTTTGTAGTATCATCGTTGGATTCAGATGGAGGAGTACTTTATGCATTTTGGACAATTGAATCAGTCTTTGTCCTAGACTAGCATTCATCATTCTCTTCAGAAGCTTTGTCCTGAAGTTGTGGGGGAGTTTAGGAGCTCTCGAGAATATTCAAAGATCTTTGTTTGCGGCTTTGCGAAGGCGCCACCTGTGACATTGGTTTGTCACAACTGTCTCATTCGAGGGAAGATATAAGGTTTTGGTATTTAGAGAAGTGTTGATGTCTTCGAAATCCCCCATCGTGATAAATTTAACTTTTCGAGGAGGTTGTCTCTTTTGAGAATATACTTCTGAATTTATTTGAGGGGTTTGATTTTTATTGATTCGAGAAGATAGGGTCTCATAGGAATATTATTCTTTGTTGTTTGTATAAGTTTTTCTTTTGTGATTCGAGGAGGTGTTTGTGAACAGATTGTGGGGCTAAAAAATGAGGATTTTGGTTTCCAATAGAGCAACTCTGATCCGGGTTGAAGGCCCCGTACAAAGTAGTGTGGGTGGATAGATTTGGAGAGTTGTCGATCACACCTGTTGATTGATATTCGGTAGCTCTGTCAGAAATGCTAAAATAATCGTAGATAACAAAGATGGGTTTTTGTGTTAGGATTTGGATTTTTAATTAACCAATGTAATAATAGTTCTTCAAGCCAAACATAAACAGTGTAAACGAAAATCGGAAAAACTTGAATATGGTTGATGAAAGATGAACACGACGATGATAGTCGAGGAGTAAAAACATTTAGGTGATTTTCTATCTCTATCTCTAAAATTTGTAAGCAAAATGAGTGTTGAGAATATATTTATAGATAGAACGTGAAAAGTGGATTGGAATTTTTAGAGAAGGAAGTTAAAAGGTTGACATACGTCCATAAGGTGAAATACGAATCGACAGATAACAATTGCCTAGAATAAAGTAGGTCGACACGTGTAGAGTGTCAGAATTAGAAAACACACGCATTAGAAAGATATTTTAATGTTCTATTCTATTATTGAGGGATAGACAAATACTTTAGAATTCCGATGACTACAAAGTAGTGTGGGTGAATATCATCAACACATAAATGATCACAACTTCTAAATTTTAACCCAAATTCAATAAGTGTGTTACTAAACATATCAATCCAATCATATGGATATTTTTTTAAACCATACAATGACTTGTACAAACGAAATATATTTCCTCTCTCCCTCTGAGTGGTTGCTCGAAATACAATTCTTCTTGTAGATATCTATTTAAGAATTTATTTTTCATATTTAACTGATACAATTGCCAACTATTTTAAGTTGTTGAAGAAAATAGATAGAGGTAAATTTGCCTACTAGAGAAAATATCTGAGAATATTCAACACCGTAAGTTTGAGCATATCATTTGCTACACGTCTAGCTTTAAGGAGACCTAGTGCCTCGTCTAGTTTCACTTCAAAATGAAAGACCATTTATAACAATTAGCTTTCTTTCAGATATGTAAATTAACCAACTTCCAAATACTATTGTTTTATAATGCATTTATCTTATTAAAATTGCATCTTGCCAACCAAAATGATATAAAGTTTCTCATATAATATTTGGAATAGAAATAAAATTAAGAGTTGCAATAGATTTTCTCGTAGAAGGTGCTATATGATCATATATTACGAAAGACAAAATTGGTTAAGTACACTGCCATTTACCTTTTTGAAGAGCAATAAAAATATCAAGATTTAACTCACTCTCATTTGAAAAATTATCCAGATTTGACTCCCCATCATTTGGAACAAGATCCAAAGATGAAAGAATCGGTAGTGGGCATGTTAGAGTAGGTACCTTAAGTCAAGAATACACATGTGTAATAGTGGATCGATATACTGAAGGAAGTCTAACGAATTCATTAAGACTTAGGGATTAAACCATGGTATAAAGAAGAAAGTCGTAGTCCTCTTTATTTGTTTAAAGGATGGTATTATGCAAAACTGGAAAAAACGTGATATAAAAATATAACATCATTTTGAACTCTTTTGAATATCCAATAAAAATCCTTTTTACAGATTTTTGATATAATTTTATACGATTATGACTAACATCCCTAATAAAACAAGTACAACTAAATATGCGGGGCTCAACTAGAAAATAAATCGTTTGAAGGAAAAAATATAAAATATAAGATCTTACTATGAATGACAACAAAATACATTCAATTAATAAAAAACAATAGTATAATGGTTTTCGTATTTTCATTCAAAAAAGTAGTGCACGTGCAACTTTTGGAAGATGCTTATTTTTTTCTTTCGGCGAGACCATTTTGAGATGGTGTGTTAACACAAAATATTTTATGTAGGGATGGCAATGGATCGTGATGGATACAGATATAGCTAAACCTGTAATCCATCTCGGCTATATTTTTCCAAACTCATACCCTAACCCGTACCCGTCGGATAACAATATTTTTTTCTTACACTCGAAGCCGCTGGATTCGAGTACCCATTGAATATATGATTTTTCTCTGGAAAACTATGCGCATGCCATCCCTAGATTAAACTAAAACATCAAATTTAATATTTAAACGTAGAATACTATTTTTCAAAACATACGCTATTGAGTGATAATAAACAAATATTTTATTAATAATTAATATATGGTTTTGATATATGTTAGTATTGTTTTAGGGAGACACACCAATAAAGACATGTTTTATACATCTATTACTAATAAAGACCCAAAATAATTCACAAACTTTTTGCCAAAAATACCCTCAATATAAAGACCCGTTTTTTAACACTGTAACCTCTCCTCTCCCTCTTCCTCTCTTTCTAACTTCCTCTCTCTCTCTCTCTCTCTTCCAAAAATATTCTGACGACAACTACACTAACTACTCCGTTTGACTCCGGCGAATCAACGCGATACTTACTCTGGCGAAACAACAACGGTAACTACTACGATTGACTCCAACGAATTCAAAACCACTGTCCGACTTACGACTCGAACAAATTCAACTCCACTGTTCGACTCAGATAACGTTATCAACTCCGATAAAGACTCCGGTCAGAGTATCAACGACGACAAGCAACAGTGAACCAGTAAGTTTAAAACTGTTTTACGATTACGATTATTCAGTTCGATTACAATTACGATTACTGAACATCTAGGGTTCAAAAACACTGTTTCTAGTTTTTTTCACTAATAAAAAATTCTTACTCGTGTCTCGCTTAGAAACTATTTAATCAAAATTTAATTTCATTTACAGAAAGCCTTACCAAATGTTACTGCTTTTGTATAGGTTTCGCAGATAGAATTTAGGTAATTGCAGGTTTTTTATGTAGGTTTCGCATCTATTAGTGTCTTCTGGTTATATATTTCCTTAGGTTTCGCATCTATCAATCTTTTATGTGCATTGTTATTTACACAGTTTTCGCAACTATCATCTACCCCATATTTGCAGGTATTATGTAGAGTTTCGCATCTAGAAAATATTTGATATTATAGATCTGTATAGGTTTTGCATCAACCAGATTCCTTGATTATACATCTCCTTACATTTCGCATCTATCACATCTTATATAATTTTCTCTTTTATTACTTTTACAGGTAAAAATGACACCAAAACATGTTTCTCAGATCTGGTCTCTTTGCACTGTTAAAACAGATACAAGAGACAAAACTGAGGATAGAACATATAGAAGCAGCAAAGAAGACACCCTTTTACTCACTTTTAAAAACAACCTATGATCTTCAGACAAAGAAGGCTGCATACAAAAAGCACTGGGATGTAATTGAGCAGATAACGATGACATATGATGACGAACAAGAAACATTTAAATTGGGGGGAAAGTTTTTAAAGATTAAAAACCATGATATAAAGATCATCTTCGGTTTAGAACATGTGAATGAAAATATGCCACTTCAACCAAAAAGTTTTGAACCTAAGTTTTCAAGAATTAGAAGATAAAGACAAATCAAGGATAATAAAGAATTATTTTACTGAGAACACATCAAGAAAGGTTGATGAAAGCAGAGCAAGACCAATCACTAACAAACTTATAAAGGTTCGTAAATTCCATCTTTCTCACATTTTTTGAATTTTTTAATACTTGCATAAGTTGTTTCTCATCTACTACTCCTGCTTTACATAAGGTTACACATCTATCTCTTTAATCTGCTTCATATTAAACTACGTATCGCATCTATCACGTTAGGCCTCTTTCATATTGAAACACGTTCCGCATCTAATAAAATTAGTACTCGTTTTGCATCTATCATTTACCATTTACATAGGTTGTGCATCTACCTCAATATAATTATTAAAGTTTCGCATCTATCAACTTTAGGAAATAGTTTTGCTTGTTTGTAGGATGCAATAAAGATAACAGTAAAAACATATGGACAAGAGGCAATTGAAGATGTTGTCATACTCTTTATATTGTTAGCCTGTTCTACCTTGTTTTTCTCTACATCTGGAGATGTACTAGTTTCGAATGTGGTCTATTATGTAGAACATCTTGATAAAATAAACAACTACAATTGGGCTGAAGCAATCCGGGAAAAGTTGATGAATTCAATAATAGCTTGTCATGAAACTAAACCTGGAAAATTAGTTGGCTATGTTGCCTTTTTACCGGTTCGTATTTTTCTTCGTTCTATTTCATATTAAATATTTAGTCAACAAATGATATGTAAAGTATTGTTAATATGTATCCATTCATCATGGAACACACAACTTTATGTCAAGATATTGAAATTGAAGACAAGATACCTAGATGCTTCAAATGGTTGGGTATTGAACGCAAAACAGATTTAGATAGTTGAAGCGATAAGAAACATAACAAATGAACAGGTATACTTACGATCTGTTTTTTTTATTCTATTTCAAATTTTACATATATATCTCTTTACTTTAACATTTTAACAATTTTATAGATTTTTGAAGAGGAATTGAAGCTGGCAAAAGAAGAAGAAGAATTTGGAGGAGAATTCCAAATAGATGAAGAAAACAATGATGCTCCTCAATAAAATGATATTGTTCCACCAATAGAATTTAAACAAGTAAACCTCAACGAAGACGAAGATGGTTTGCATAGGGATACGATACAAGAACAAGCTGCAACAGATTCTACTAATAGTGAAAAAACACTTGACCAATACATAGTTCAACAACGCAAAAAAGGTTCCAAGAACTAAAAAGACTGCAACACGACGAAGAAAGCAAGTACAGAACGTGAAATAAAAAACTTTACCAGTAGAAACTCATCCTCTGACAAAAAAAAGACAGTACATACAATTGATGCCCCTATTGCAAGAAAGGTGAATACAACATCACAAATTCTTAGGATTCTGAAGAAACATAAAATAAAAAATAGAAAAGAGTTCTAAAATAAACATTTCAGACAAATTATACCATCTAAAAATAGAAACAGAAGGTTGAAAAAATTACTAGCAAGAGAATAGGTAAAAATCTATTGTTTTATCATATTTGCTATACATTCCGCATCTAGCATCAATATTATCTTAAGATGTATCACATCTAGCATCATGATTACTGAAGGTTTCGCATCTACTTGTAATTAACGTTTCTCATCTATTATTCTGTTTCAAATTTCGCATCTATCTTTTATGTACACGTTCCGCATTTATCCTTTCTATTTAAGTTCTGCATCTATCATTTGGTTTAACTTCAATGTTTCGCATCTAGGTTTATGAATGTTAAGATTACGCATCTATTATTTATCTTCTGATGTCAAAGGTTGCGCATCTATCTTTTACATTGCTTATTATTTTGCAAAAAGTTAACACAATAGCCCCAGCCCCAGCCCCAACCACAACCCCACACCCACACCCAGCTCTAACAACAACACCACCACTAGACGCAGCCAAACCACAAACTGATTCAGTCTCTAGCCAGAGCTTTGACTTAACAACATTTGAAAAAGTAGAAAAAACTGAAATGGAACGTCGATAATTTCAACAAAAAATTGATGAACTGAAAAAGAAACTCGAAGAAAATGAGAAGATCATTACACAAATGAAAGCTGATGCAGAGATGGACATTGAGGTTGAACTACAAAAGACACTTAAACTGCCTATGTTGAAGCTAAACATGGAAACAACTGAACAACAACCAAAAACGTATTCAAGAAGAAAGAGATTAAATGATCAAGGCCACCAATCACCAAATAAAATAAGAAAAACACCAAATATTGTTGTGGAAGACAAGGTTCCACCTCTAAAATAAGAAAAAAAAATGAAGATGATTTGGAAAAACAGGATCATAATATTGTTGTTACTGATGAAAATGACCATGTTGCTAATGTTGAGTTTCATATTGCTGCTACTACATCTGAGGATGTTTTTGCTGTTGCAAACAAGAATGTTGGGGTTGATAACCAAGTTGATACCACTGTTAATAGTGATTCTCCTATTAATGTTGATATTATTACTTCTGAAGATATTGTTGCTGTAGAAAATGAGAATTCTACTCGTATTAAAGTTGGAATGGAAAAGCAAGTTGATGCAACTATTATTAGTGATGTTCGGTTTGAAAAGAAAGACAATCCCACAGTTGAAATTACTAATGAAGTTGCTAAAGTATATGAAATTGCTGAAGTATCTGAAATTGGTTTTGAAAATAAACATGATCCCTCTGTTCTTGTTAACGTTACAGAAGATCAAAATCCCAATACTGTTATGGAAGAACAGGATAAAAATACTTTGATGTTCGTATTGCTAAATAATCAATTGCTGAAGTATCTGAAGCGTCAAGCACTGTAGCTGAAGTATTTAAAGGGGACAAGAGTATTCCTGAAGCATCTGGTGTGGCAACGGATGTTCTTGAAGAATCTAAAGTAACCAAGGAAGATGTTGTGGACAAAGATGTGATATAGATAAACCAGAATTAACAAACCATGTTTTCAAAAACTTTTGTATTTAAAGATATATAATGTTGTGTATTATCTTCTTTTTTGGCTTAAATACTGTAATATTATCTGTATTTATATGTTTATCTGCCTCTGGTGTTTAACTGAATTCTGGTTTTGTATTTAAGGATACATGTTTCGCATCTATCATCCTTATGTATTACTTTTACTCATGTTTCACATCTAATGTCTAATTTTCTGTTTTGTTAAGGAAACGGCATCAGAAGTCCAAGAAATCTAAACGCCACAAGTCAATGACTTAGACCCAGCAATTGAGAAAGAAATTATAAGAATTGAAAAGGATATACAAAATAAAAAAGTAAGTGAAATATTCCCACCGGTCATACTTAATTGTTTCGCATCTAACATATTTTCATGCTTTCTCATTTACTGAAGGTATTGCATCTATCTTATATACCCTTATTTCTCATTTATTATATTTCTTAATGTTTTTCATCTATCTCGGCTTTCCCTCATTCCCCCTCTATTATATTTCTAAATTTTCGCATCTATCTTAAATTCCCTTAATTCTCATCTATTATATTTCTTAATGTTTCGCATCTAGCTTGGCTTTACCTCATTTCCTCTCTATTATATTTCTAAATGTTTCGAATCTATCTTAAATTCCCTTATTTCCCATCTATTATATTTATTTATGTTTCACATCTACCTTGGCTTTCCCTTATTTCCCCTCTATTATATTACCGAACGTTTCGCATTTAGCATGGTTTTCCTGCTTTCTCATTTATTGAAACTTTCGCATCTATGTTTTCTATTTCTGAATGTTTCGCATCTATCTTTGTTCCCCTTCAATCCCATGTTTTATATTTTTGAACGTTTCGCATCTATCTCCTTTTAAAGTTTCAATTCTTTCCCATATGTGTAGAAAGATTTGGATGAAGGTCCTTCATTTGAACTAATTTTAGATCCTACTCAACATCAAGTATCTAAAGAACTACCTAACATGGAAATTACCATAAAAAATGGCCATTTACGAACAAATTAACAGCTGATATTGACATAAAGGAATACTACAAATAGAACTAATTGAAAAAAGAGAAAACAATTCTGATCCAACAGTATGGTCATGTCCAGATATACCAGGATCTAATATTTTTGTTAGTACTTTGATGAAGATAGAAGATGAAGATGAAATCGACTCTACGGTAAAAGTTAAATTTAAATTTACTTTGTTTCCATTGCATCCCCAATCATATGTTAACAAACTGCTGGTTTCCACTTTTGACAACACATGTAATTGATGGTTATATATATCAACCTTAAACAACACAACTTTCAAATACCAGTTGCAAGTAGTCAAGGAGAATTTATGCCAGTAACATACTTATCTGGAAGTGTAATGGTAAGAATAAAATAATTTTACAACATGTGTTAATTTATAAACATAAATGTTTCTCTTTTATAATAATTAGTAAGTGTCTCTCTTTTATAATAATTTCATAGAACATATCTGTATATATATATATGTCATCTGAAACAAGAGAAACACTCATGTTGCCACAAACCACAAGAACAACGACGTACACTAAGGTCAACAACCATAACAGGATCACAAAACACTTCATGCAAAAGAGGAGTAGACGAATGAACTATCCATGGATGACCGTCTTCAACATTAGCTTTAAATTTTTCATCAAATTTAGGACATAAATCACTAGTCTAACGTTCAGCATCACCAAAACGTCTAGAAATTTGACTCATTTCTAAAACTTTAATCCTATCAATTAACTCCAGTATAGGCAAACCAAACAATTGTTTTACTTGGTTGTTAAAAGATTCAGCTGGAGTAGATGTCATAGAACCATACCTCTCGCCTTTGAAAAAAGCACAAGCATATTTCTCAGGATATAAATGTTTGAAAAAACTTTGAATCTTCTCACCTCCCTGCTTAAGTAATTCATCCATATATTGATTAAACAAATTCTTATTAGAAGCATATGCACATCTTTTAAACAGTTTTACCATACTCTCCTTAAATGTCGTCGGTGTAGCCTTTAAACAATTCTTCAAATTATTCATAAGATGATAAAGATAGTATCCATGATGGCAATTTGGAAATATAGCAGATACAGCAGTAACAATACTAAATGACGATCATTAATAAATGTCATTTCACGATCCAAAAATGAGGTTTCAACATCTCCAAAAACCATACCCAATTCTCAGTATCTTCAGACGAAACAATACTAAAAGCAACAGGGAAAATACCTGCAATCAATATATAGAACAAAGAATAGTATAAATGACTCATTATAAGAGGTTTCACAACTACCGCTTACTGATATATATAGGTTTCACATCTATCTCATTAATCATATACAATATATGTTTCGTATTTATCTCGTTATCATATACTACACGTGTTTCGCATATACCACATTAATCATTTATTACACATGTCGCATCTATCACGTTATTTATTCAAAATGTTTCGCATTTACGTATTTGTTATTTATCTCCAATCCTGTTTTTTACAGATTCATATATAACATATTTAAAAGATAACATCTATTCTAATATAATTAAAAATTACAATTGTTACCATCTTTGGCTATAATGAATAGCAAAACTCTGTTATATTTTCCCGTTAAAAAAGTCCCATCAACAAATAAAACTTGACAACACGAATTGAAACCATAAAGGCAAGATCCAAATGCTACGAAACACTTGAACACATTGGTATCCAAAGAATACTCCAGTATGTAATCACTGCTGCTATCAAGAACCTTCAATATTTTAAAATAATTCTTAAAAAGTTTATAAGAAGTTGAAATATATCCATATACAACCCTTTAGCTTTTTCTAGAGCAAGGCATGAAACACGATAAGAAATATCTAAACCGTAATCATTTTTTAAAAATTATTTCACGCTTGTAGTTGTAACATCAACTCTCCTCCTCACACAATCACGTATTTCATTTCCAATCAAATCAGATGACAAATGCCTTCTATTTTCTTTGCTAAAACCAATCTCACATGTATGAGTTTCAACATACTTCTTAATAACAAAAAAACCAGTAGAGCTTTTTTGTTTAGCATAAAGTCTCCAAGGACAGCCCTTTGAATCTTTTTTCATGCAATAAACAGTTACTTTTTGTTTATTGTTATGCTAATATTTAAAAGAAAAACCTTTTGTAAAGCCAACCGACTAACAACTATTTTGAAACCTACTGCTCCATCTTGAAACACCTTCCCAACACCACTAATTTCATTAACCCAACCAACAGTAGCAAGTGCTTTATGTTTGCGGCTAATACTATTAACATCAGAAGTTTCACCAGTTTCTCCACAAATAATTTTTTTTTTACAACTTCAACTATACTTTCAACAGTTTCTCTAATATTATCACTAACAACAACATCACTTTCAACTTTAATAGTAAGACTTGAAACACCCAAGCTATCAACAAATTATACCAAAGCAATTAAATCACCATCACAACCTAAGATAACATTTTCTAGATCACCACAAGAGTATCTTAATTTGAATTTACCCCAAACCAACGTATCATATCTACGTAAAACAAATTTAACAATATCTTCAAACTCAGAAAAAAAAAACCAAGGTCACAAATTGCAAGCTCCTCAATTAGCTTAAAAATGCACATCCTACTACTAGACATCATGTACCTGCATTAGACAAAGGTTTCGCATCTATTATTAGCAAAAAATACATGAGTTCTGCATCTATCTATAAAACATGTTTCGCATCTTCTAAATCAAGAACATTGATGTTTTGCATCTTCACAAAATAAAAATAGTAATGTTTCGCATCTACCAAAAAGACATATTTCATCACAAAATCCAAAAAAAACTACACGTTTCGCAACTATCACTAAGTTCATAATAAACGTTTAGAATATGCTTCGTAGAAACAAAAAACAGTTACGTGCATACTGAAACTTGTAAAAACTAGAACACATACTAAAAAACCAACAAAAACTAATGCTAATACCATGAATATATTGCATTAACAACGTAAAATAACAGATGAATACTAAAAATACAAAAAAAACAGACCGACTAAACCTAATACATAGATATAAACTCGCGATCAAAATTTTAGTAAAACTCGATAACAATAAAACTAACTGCGAAATTAACCTAAACACAATCAAAATCAAGAAAAAACAATAAAAAACAAGAAATTGAATAAGAATGGAGAATTACCTATGATAGTAGTGCACTGTTAAAGTCATTTAGAAAAACATTAGGAAGAAAAAAAAGTCAAATATGAGTGTCAAAGCTTTTGTATAAGTAAGTAGGGGTATACAAGATATTAATGGGTCTTAGATAATAAATATTTCACAAAAAATGGGCCTTTTATGGAGATATATCAAAATATGGGTCTTAAGTGGAAATTACTTTGGGTATTGGGTCTTAAATGGTACTTTAACCTATTTTTTTAAATTTTAATTAATCATAATATTATTAGACCGAAAAAGGAAAATATTTATGAAACAAAAAAAGAAAAATCAAATTTAATGTTTAGATGTAGAATGATATTTTTCAAAATACACTCTAGATAGTGATAATTAACAAATATTTCGTTATGTTATTAACAATTTAATATTGGTTTTGGTATATGTTAGTAAAATAATATTTTTTTTTTAATTTAATTAATAATAATATTATTAAACCATTTTGACTCAAAGAAAAAAATTGAAAAAACCAAATTTAATGTTTAAATGTAGAATAATATTTTTTTTCAAATTTTTTTGTATATGTTAGCAAATAATATATGGTTTGGTATTACAGATAATAATATTAATAAATTTATTTTGAAGTTTGATAAATAGTATTAAATAATATACTATTTATATAATATTAATTTAGCGGGTACCTGTCCGATATTATCCTGTGGGTCGGATTCGGGTTCGGTACATGCAGGTAATTTTTTAATCCCATAATCCATCTCAAACCTGGCGGGTAGTAAATATTCAAACCCGCAACCCATGCCGTGAGAAATTTTTAAATGATCAGAATCGTAGTTGAACAACATTTTTTTACCATTATCACTTTATAACATATGAACTGAACAATTAAATCGAGTATTAATTTATGTATACAAAAAGTGTAAAATATTTAAAATAACTCGTAACAATTTTTCAATGAGAAAACTAACAAAATACATAAAAAAATCTTAGAAACAACTAGAAAAGACCCCGAACATCGGAATAAACTAGTTCAAAAGGGATTGCAAGCTGTTTATTCACTTGACGATGTGATAGAAGACGATGATGTTTAACAAAATGACATAACTTACACTCTAGTGAAATCAAATGTCGATATTTATGATAAAATTATTTTCAATAGACTAAATATGGGCGACTCATGCAAAAATATGCTCCAAATAGAGAAATGATACTATGACATGCTCTAAATTTATGAATATGTTCGTCTATATAGGAGAGGCCTCCACAATTATGCCATTTATCGATAACTCTTTCCGTCGTAAGATCTTGACACAAACAATGATTATGATAAAATGTGACAAAACAATTTAAGTCTTTAGTGATTTTACTAGTATAAATGATATTAAAATGAAAACTGTGAAAAAGGCTTAAATCGTTGCTTCGTCCCTCGACTATCATGTTTTATGTCATTTAGTCCCTCGACAAAAACATCACGGGTGAGGGTCCCTCGACTATCAAAAATCTATGATTTTAGTCCCCGCTCGTGGTTTTTGTTATAATGCTGCCATGTGTGAGCTATAGTTAAATGGTTTTTGTTTCATAGATAGTCCTTCGACTTTTAATTCCACTTTTAACCTTTAAATTTAATATATATATTTTTTATTTTATTTTTTAGTTTTTCTCAAAAGAGTGTATCAAAATTTGCTATACTCTGTTTTCTTTTTTTTTTGTTTTTCGTTTCTTTTTAAAAAAAATAGAAAAACCAAATTCTTTACTCCTTAAGACATAATAATAGCCACATCTACATTATTTTATCTAATTTTTAAACAACAAAGCGAGAAATAATAGCCAGATCGTCATTTTCTGGGAAGGACGTGTAGGTGACGATAGAGGTCGGAGTTGTTGCTGCAAATTATTTTTCTGCTCTTCTTCTCTATGCCTACTGTTAACTAAGCATTCATGCTTAATTTTTCTTCCTGAAATTTACACGGTTGCAAGAAACTATATGAACTCGCAGACAAATGACGAATTAGAAATTTCGACCTGTTTGTTAATGGCGGATCATAATACGTTACAATTTTTACTATTTTGTAAGGTTTATGATGCTAGGTGGATTTGATTTCCCTTACATTTCACAGCCAGATTGAAACACACTAATTAGGAAATTTAGTCTCTGTATTTTTTTTGCTTGCTTAGTTTTAGTAGCAACATATATTAACTAACCAATTGATTGAGTGGTTGTCATGTGTTGGTATTTGAAGTTGGGATTTTAATGAAATACCACTGGTGATCCGTACCTTGTCTTTCTTAAAAGTTGTTAGAGCATGTTGGATAAAGGTAAATGCTAGGTTGTTTGCTGTTGAGTGTGTGGTTTTGGGTAATTCAGCCAGTGTGGTATTGAGGTATGATGGTACAGATTCGTGTTCCTGTTCTAGAGATTTTTTTTATTATGTATTGTATTGTGTTTATCATTTTGTAATATTACATTTCTGGTTCCTGGTAGGTGGTAATGCACCTACAGATAATTCTAATGAGAAATTATGGAAACGGTCTAATAATTTATATTAACAAAAGAAAAGGAAAACAGAGTATAACAAATTTTGATATACTCTGTTTTGAGAAAAACTAAAAATAAAAATAAAAATAAATATGCAGATAAAAAAGTATTTAAAAAATATTAAATTTAAAGGGTAAAAGTGGAATTAAAAGTCAAGGGACTATCTATGAAACAAAAACCATTTAACTATAGCGATACGTAGCAGAATTATATAAAAAACCACGCGATGGGACTAAAACTATAGGTTTTTGATAGTCAGAGGGACCCTCACCTGTGATTTTTTTGTCGAGGGACTAAATGACACAAAACGTGATAGTCGAGGGACGAAGCAACGATTTAAGCCAAAGATTTAAAAAAAAGTCAAAGAAATATTTCTATTTAGATCAAGAGTTCCAAAACCTAATTTAGATGATGATCCATTTGTCTGTGAAAAGTAGTAAATTTTTTTGGATTACTTATCATCTGTTTCGTTGTAGCAGAATCAATAATGATGTCGAAAGAAAAGAATTATTTAAGATATATGATCCATAAACTGCAATATTTATAAGATTAAAAGACTTTAATGATTCGTGGTGCTTGTAAAACTGAATGTCTTTTTCGGTAGAAAACACAACCACAAAAAACTTTGAAAATTTTCATATTAGTAAACTCTTGTGGTTGTGGACAATACCAGATTGTGTGACCAAATTTATGACACTAGTAGCACTTTTTGTTTTGTTAATATCTTGAAAAACACTTCTACCAATTTCCACGATTATTTATTCTACCACTGTTAGCATAATCTCCATGATTATCTTGACCATTTAATCTAACATAACTAGTATAACTACAATTATTGTCGTCGCGACCAATGCAACCATTTTCTTTTTCTTCTTATAAAATACATCTTCCAATATATATCTTTCGAAAATATAAACAAAATTATATCTACTCAAAACATATTTTGCTCTTGTTAAATCTCAAAAAGAATAACAATCATCATAAAAAATAGTATCGAATCAAAAGATATTTGGATGGATTTGATTATGACCAAATCTAAAAAAAGGAAAAATAAAATCATTCTAAATCGTCACAAAATCTCAAAAGGAGAAAGAAAATCATCCTAAATCATCATAAGATTGTTACCTTGACATTTTCGCTACTTGCTATTATTCGCTAACTTATGATCTGAATTTGGGTAAAAAAACACCACAGGTCTTTCATGTTTGTCACTTGTAACACGTCAATCCCTATTCTTTGTCTCGGTAATAAAGCGGTCTTCTATGTTTTAAAAATGTAACAAACATATCATTTTTTTTTTATAATAAATAGGTCTTTCATGTCTGTAATAAACAGGTCCCTCACGGTTTCAATTTGTAATAAACAGGTCCCTCAAATTTTGAGAAAACGATTTGTTTGTTATATTATTAAAACATAAAGAACCGATATATTACAGAGGCAAAGAATAAGAACTGACGTGTTACAAGTTACAAACATAGAGGACCTGTGATGTTTATAATGCTCTAAATTTCTATGAATCTTGTGCTTACCTTCATATGGAAATCCAACACATACTGCACCCTCTTTGGTTCGATATCGTGTAAGCTACAATTTGCAATGTCTGTCAAATTGAATTTCCGCCGTCTGATAGTCTCTACTTTTGCAAAGACAAAAAGTGTTACATCAATATATACTTAAAATGCTTTAATTTCCATACGGTGGCTCTTATCTCATGTCCCACTCTGGATCATAATCTTTACTTGTTCTTTGAAGACATCACTTTCCGGTGTGATTTATTCGGGGAAATTTGGCTGGGCCCTTTGTACTGCTATGTTGTTTAAACCATAACATAACATTTTAAAGACATCCTCTCGCCGTGGAAAACAAAATGGAGGCAGATATAGTGAAGAATACTACTGCCACGTCTGCAAGCACAAAAGAGACAGAGATGTCCAGTTTACCATTGCAAGGATACTTGCACCTACTTACTTTTCTCACATTGATTGCGCAATTGACAAAGTAAGATCTCTATTTATTAGGACATGCTAAATCTTTGTTGTGACCATTTAGTTTCGTTATATAGCTAGCAAATATTCGGCACTATTTTTAAGAGTCCTTCACATTTCAGGAAGACACTTCGACTGAGTGAGGCTGCCAAGGAAGATGCTTATGGGATGCCAAAGAAGTAGAGAGTTAAAGAATCCAACTTTATTGGTGCGATGTATTTGAACCTTTTATGTAATGATTTAGTCAATGAACAGATACAAAATAAATTTTACAATCTATTTCCAAGCTGTTTTATCGTAAAAGTTGTAGGGGTTTTATATATTTCTCTTGCAAAACAAACACAAGTAAAAGCAACTACCTTCATTTGCAACGAAAAAAAAAACAAGAACATATTTGAGAGTTGATCTTAATGGCATACTGAACAAGGTTAGAGCTGGTTGTATGTCTTCACAAGAAATGATTCCATATCAATTCTAAGTCCTCCTTTAGCATTTCACACGTTGATGTCTTATCAACCTCCCCCTCCTGAGAGGCTCGAAGTTACGGATATATAAAAGAAAACTTAAGGTTGTTTGGTTTCTGACTTATAAGCTAAAAATCTAGTTTTATAAAAAAAACTAAGAAAAGTAAGCTTCTCAAAAAAAAAAGTTAGTTGCAGTATAATAACAAAAGTGAGACTTTGAGGCTCAAACAGCAGTATAAAATGAACATAAAAATAATTTGAAAGTAAGAAATATATAGTAAAAATAAAGTGTCAAAAGTTTCATAGCTTTATAGATTTTTTGATTTAATATAAAAAAAATCTAGTTTTCATTTTCAAAATACTTAAAGGTTGTAAAGCATAAAAATAATACTTAAACCAGGAAATTATGTCTGTCGACCTTGTGCTGCAATCTTTTAACGTTTAATAAATATAGAAATCAAGCCAATGAGCACGTACCAGTAGCTTTGATGTGAGCCTTTTCAACTTGAGCCAAGCCTCTGTAAAATATTCAGTGTTGCCATCATCAAAAGTCTGCAGATAAGTCTCTTCGACTCCGAATGTTAATGATGGACAAGCGAAAGTAGTAACTGTTGTGTGATAGACAGCGGAAACGGTAACTCCCTTTTGACTAGTCGAATGGTCTAAAGGCCATGCCAACCCACCCTTCACATTTGCATCCACAACTGCAGATTCAACCACTTTTATAACTTCCGGAATCTCCTATAAAGTTTAGAGAATCAGCCAATTTAGATTTAGCCTAATCAATACCATAAAGCATTCAAGATTTCTATAGTTTCAGATAGTTTAATTAGAAGTATTTAGGATATTGTTGTATCTATTCTTAATAAGTACCATCTTGAATAATTATATGAAGAACATCATGAATTACTTGCAATCTAAGAAACTATCACCTAAAAGGATTTTTTATAATTTTTCAAAATGAAAAAAGTTTCAAAATTCCGAATAGGAACTTACCTCTGTCTTAAGTGGGATTGCCTTGTTGGATGATACCAGCCTGAAGTCTTGACCCTTATCATTGCACGATATGTCAATGAACCGCCCAATGCTGATTCCTTGAATCTACAAATGAAGGACATCTTGTTTCAACTTTGAGCCTAAGGAAAATAAGTAAATGACATTTAGAAATAGATAACTTGCCTTGTAGACACCTATACTTTTGTCTTCTTTTATTCTACATTTGCAACAGATTGGTGTATCCATGAAATCTACACAACACTTATACATGACAAAAAAAACTCTTAAGGATTTAGTAGCTACCCATAGAGTAGATAATGATACCAGTACTAAAGAAAAGTATAGAAAATTTACATTTACAAATGATTACCTCCACTCGATATGTTTCCTTCACCCCTTGTAAATGAAAACCTAGAGCTTCGATACCAGTTAAGACGTTGTGCACATAAGTAGCAGAAATGAGTGTGGAAAACATGTCACTTAATCTATTGAAAATGGTTGCACCTATCTGACCTTCTACTACACTTTCTGGGCTAAGACATCTCAACAATATTGGCAATTCAAGATCAGATCAGAGTGTAAAAGACTTTAATAAACAAAACTTCAAGCTTTAATGATTAAACATAATTTCATACCCATTAATAAAAATCTTGCCGATTAGAACACAAAGGTTCCGCTTTTCTTTTACTAAATATTCTCCCTCTAATCCGCTCACAAACTCAAAGTCGGACATTAAAAATTCATGGACATCTTCAGCTATGATCACCCATGGTTTCCCAATTCTTTCATCCACTTCCGCAACTGAAATCAAACATAAACTATACAAACAAATCCAAGAAGTAGAAAAAGAAGAGAAATTTATAGACTAATACCTCACCTTCATCACTTGTGTTTACCAAAATATGAAACTTCTCATCGTGCAACTTTTGAATACGTAGATAAGAGAACATATATGTTTCTGCGTTATCACACGAATCGGCTGGAATCGTTTTCTTTGTTATGGTATTATATGTGTATATAACTTCTGGAGCCCTAGTAGATTTAGACTTAGGAGGAGTTGATTCCCTGATTTGCGGCGGCCTAGAAGCGTCTGACCGGCGCTGCTGCCTTCTATGTAGAGGATAAGTCATTACTCTAAAAACAAAAAACCACCAGCAATCTTATTCATGAGAAAATCGGACCATAACTCAAGTACCTTCGGCATTATATCAAACACATGGACAAAATCGGACGATAACTCAAGTACCTTTGGCATTATAACTCAAGAACAATTGGAAAGATGTATCATATTTAGAGATAATATCAAAATAAAAGAAATGGAGAAATGACCTAATTGTTGAAGGGAAGCTTGATTCACAAGTATGAGCAGGTACGTTGTCGAATGATTTCTTTTGGCTAATCTTGTATAGACTTCATTTCAGCCGTAATTTGTTATTCTATTATATAACTGATTTTAGTAACTGTAATACGGATTATAGACAAGTTCTGCTACATCGGACGATAACTCAAGTACCTTCGGCATTATATCGAACACATGGCAGACGAATTTGAGCTCGTAATATCTAAACAGCTACTGCTAACAACTGAAACACTTACAATGAAAATTCAAATCACATGAGCACACCGATACAAAATAAAGAACCAAAACTCTGTTTTGGATTCGGTCGACAAATTTTGTATTTAATGCGTCCAGTGTAATCTGAATCTTCATTCAAAAGTGTAGACCTCCCCGTCAACAATCTAATTGTCATGAAGCAGAGACCCAGAAGAAGAATGAAGAGACAGAAATGGCGATGGGAAAATTTCTTTCGTTAGATGAAGAAGGATTGTCGATAAAATTACGGAGAGTGACACTGTTTCTATATTGGATGGCTTTAGCCGCGGGGCCGGGCTTCCTTCTTTAAGAATGTTTGACAAAAGGTTTAAGTAGGTATATGAATATTTAAGAAAATAAATAAATAGGATTTTGAGGAATCATTCCCACCTGTCAATGGCTCCTACGTCAAGAAACAAGAACAAAGTAACTAATTCTAATTATGTTATTAATCTTATTTAGATTAATTGATTTTCAGCTATGGAAGATAGTGGGTTTATGCCCTCATCCTCGTTAAGATCGACAAGTTCCATGCATGTCATCAATTCTGTTTTTGAAACACGGTTTACTTCCCTCAAAACCTAGAAATCGAAACAGAGCATAGCAAATGTAAAGATCAAGATATTTGCTGAATTGCGAAAGTACTAAATACTCAAATTCTTCAAAAGAACGTGTCTGTTATTCACAATACTGAACGTGTATGTTATTCACAATGCTGATAGGACAGTGGTTCGTTTCGAAAAAAGTGACAAAGATCGTCTCCAAAAATCCTTCAAACACACCATTGTAGGGAAGTTTGCCTTCGGGAAACCGAAATATGAAATTATCAAAGCATTTCTAACAAAATTCAATTTTACCAACCCTTTCAATGTTGCGATTTGTGACTATCGACATGTGTTCATTGAGTTCGATAATTTTGAAGACTTGAAAAAGTTGTTGTCTCGAAATATTTGGAAAGTTGGAGAGAAGACTATGCGGTTGCTTAGATGGAATCCATCATTTGATCCCAACAAAGAGAGTCATTTGACGCCGGTCTGGATTACATTAACAAATCTGCCGGAGTATATGTATAATGAAGCAACAATCTTGGAGACTGATAAATCGTTTGGAGTTCCTTTGAAAATCTGGATTCCTCAGATCAACAGAGCCAACTTCAATTATGTTAAGCTTTGGGTTGAAATAGACGTTTTAAAGACAATGGTGAATGCAATCAAGATAATGTTTGGTAGTGATGATGAGTTTAATCTGAAAATTATCTATGGGTCATATCCGCAATACTGTAACTTTTGCAAGCACACTAGCCACAATGGAAATGAATGCAAGAAAAGGGCAGTTCATACACAATTTAATCAACAGATACATCCACAAACACATGTAGAAGAAGAGATGGTGGTCTCAACCAATCCCCAACTTAAATTAGTGATTGTGGACATAGAGAAAACCATGAAAACCATTGATCAAAACTTTACTCAAGGTAATACAAATATATAGAATACAAATGAAGGCAATGATGATCAAAATGAGTCATCTGCAAGTGTTGAAATCACCAAAGATTCTTCGTCAGGAATTGATAGAAATGGTAAAGATCAAGGTGTGGATCCTGAAACAAAATCTCCTTCAAAAGTCAATACAGGTAGTGTGCCTTGCTCTCATACAAAAGATAACAGTGGGTTACTTAAAAACCAAAGTAAAAAAGAAAAGAAGACTAAGATTTGGAACAACAAAGTCCCTTCAACATCTAAACTTCTACAGCTGAAAATGGATGTTAAAACCAAATCAAATAAATGACAATCAAGATCATGAACTGGAACGCCAGAAGGCTTGGAAATAAGAGCACAATGAGGAGACTAAAATCCTTATGGATGGAGACTACTCAAGATCTAAGTTCACCTGGACCAACGGTAGGAAATGAAAAAGACTGGATCGGGTTATCTACAACAGCTCTTGGATCAGATACTTTGACAACACTAGGGTGGATCATTTAGCAAGAACCTCTTCTGATCATTCTGTTATTTCAATTACAATCTCAACTAACCTTAATACCTTCAAGCCTGCTTTTAAGTTCTTAAACATGTAGGTGCAACATGATGGTTTTCTTGATCTGGTGGAGAAAAGTTGGTATGGATTTATGCCTGGGAATCCTATACAAAGGTTTTGGCATAAGTTGAAAATACTAAAGGGTGACTTAATGGTTTGGAACCATAAATACTTTGGTAATGTATTTGAAGTTATTAAGAAAGCTGAGGAAGAAATTAGCTTCAAAGAGATTAAATACCTTTCGACTATGGATAATTCTGACAAAATTATACTTGAAAAAGCCAGAGATAATCACCTTACCCTTCTTGCTAGAGAGGAGTACTACTAGGAATAAAAGACTCATAGTGTGTGGTTGAAAGATAGTGACAAGAACACTAAGTTCTTCCAAAACTTGGTGAAGAAGAGAGCTAAGAAAAACAGAATTCACAGAATCAAGGAGGGTGATCAGTGGCTGAAGGATCATAAAGCTATAGTTGAATCTGTTATATCTTATTTTCATAATCTTTTAAATAATTCTTCTAATCCTACTAAAAGCTATAGTTCTTTTGAGTTTATTCCTAAATTGGTTACTGATCATGAGAATATTATGTTGACAGCTATACCAACTGATGAAGAGATTTATAGAGTTATTTGCAGTTTAAAATCAAACAAAGCTGCAGGACCATGTGGGTTTAATGTCATGTTTTACAAGAAATACTGGTCTGTTATCTCTTTTGACCTCTGTGCTGCTATCAAGGAAATGTTTAAAAGTGTTCCTATTCCTACTGGTATCTCAGTAATCTTCGTAATACCTAAAGTCACTTCACTTAAGATTTGGAAGGAATTTCACCCTATTAGCTTGACAACAATTTTCAACATAATCTATTCTAAAATCATAAAGAGTAGAATGGCAGTTATTCCTCCTAATTTGATCTCTGAAGAACAATGAGTGTTTCTTTGGAGGGCTCTTATTAACTGGTTCCCTTCTGAGGTTAATCTGCAACGAAAAAGTTATATCTTGCCTTAAAGTGTCAATACTGTCAGGACGAATAGAGCTCCAATCATGTTTCGGTCCAATGTAAGCAAGCGTGGACAGTATGGAACCACTTCAGTTCTACTTTGGGGATAAAGGTAACCAGAAACATGACACTTCCATATATTATGCGCACCTGGTACTGGTCTTCAACAAAGGTATGCAGTATAAGATCTATTCTCCCTGCTATTATTGCTTGGACTATTTGGAGAGCCAAGAATCTCAAGAAACTTCAAGATATTAACACTACATCTGTTTTCTTAATTGACCAAGTGATTCGAATCATTTCTGGCCTTTCTGATGCTAATCTCTTAAAGAGAAGTCACTGGGAAAAAATATCAACATGGCCTCTCAACTGGGAAGCTACAATCACCATATCAAAAAGATTATTCCCCTCTCATCAAAGTGGATTTCCCCGAAACTCAACACGTATAAACTGAATACTGATGGAGCCTCTTTGCCATCTGGTGAAGCTAGCGGAGGAGGTGTTATCAGAGATCATGATGACTCTATTCTACATGGATTTGGAAAAATTTATGGGAAGTGCTCAGCTATAGTCGCTGAAGCTAGAACACTCATGGATGGTTTGAGTATATGTACTGCACTAAACCTATATAACCTTGATATTGAGGTCGATTCGAGTGTTCTGGTCGAGCTTATTGGCAGTGGCAGGTCGATATGGATGCTGGATCCTATTTTTTGTCTTTGGAGAAAATTAATCACCTTCTCTATGAAAATTAAGCATGTCTACAGAGAACAAAACAGCGCAGCAGACTGGGTTGCTAAGTATACTATTCAGATGAAGGAAAACGTGGATTTTAATCAAGCTTCTGCACCAAATCATTTGCGCGCTATTGTATTTCTTGAAAGCGTCGGGACTGGGTATATAAGAAATGTTGATTGTGGATTGAAGCTGGTTTTGTCGTGGTAACAGAGGTTGTTTGGTAAAGAAGCTGGTTTTGTTGAGGTAGCAGAGGTTGTCGAGATTGCTGGTTTTGTCCCGTGGTTGATAAAAAGTGAAAGTGAAAATAGTTGTGGATTCCTCTGAAATTCAAAAGAAGATCAAGGTTTGGATGCTGATATTTAAAAATTTGAAATTTGTTCTGATTTTTTAAGGAAAGAAAATTTTGTTTTGGTTGTTTTGGCACACTGAAAACTAGTAGGTCCTTTAATGTTCTCCATCCTATTCATAGGGCCATTTAATACAAATTTCAGTTAATAATAAAAATAGTAATAATAAATAATTGAATTGTATATATGATTAAGACATTTTTAAGCTTAACAAGGCTTATATAGTTACTTTCTATTTATCTAACATAAAATCTTCAACCACTGTTCGAACGATTTAATTATTTTTATTTAACTTAATTTGTAATATAATAATAAGCGAGCATCGTCACGAATTTTCTAATTCTTTTGTCCTGTATGATGATTGTTGCAATTCGGATTCATTGGTGAGACATAATTTTTTTATTATTTTTAAATTAGTGTTAGATGATATTTCTTCAAGTTTTATAAATTTATATTTTTTTTTAATTTCTAGTGAAAATATCCAAACTCACATAATAGTTAAAATATTATATAGTAGGGAAACCTATTTCTTTTGGCTATTTACCTTTTCCAACTTAAGTATTAGGACATTGATCTTTTATGTACGTGAATAACTTACAATTTTGTTCATCCATACTATTAGGGCTGTCAAAAAAATCCGAAAAATCCGATATCCGACCGAAATATTCGATATCGAATCCGAAAAAAACGGATAATATCCGTATTCGAAAGAAAACGGATAATATTCGTATTCGAATTCGTATCCGAAAATAGCGGATATGGATATAGGCATATCCGTATTCGAAATATTCGATATCCGAAATTGTATAAATATATATATATATAATTTTTTTTTTAAAACTTTTTTTTAGCTATCCCACATCGTAAAAAGCAAAACAAAATACTAAGAAAGTTGTCTATAAATATAGGAGATTGCTTCTTTAAAAATTATAACTTATCCCACATCTAAAGTTGGAAAAAGAATCGTTACCAAACTGTTTATAAAAGACATGGTGGCTTTTCTTAACAAGTATATATTTTTTAGTCTTATGACTCTTATCCCACATCTAAAATGTGGAAAAGAATTGCTACCAAACTTTCTATAAAAGACATGGTGGGTTTTCAAAATAAGTATATTTTTTTAACTCTACCCCACATCTAAAATGAGAATATGAATTTCTACTAAGGCTTCTATAAAGGTAGCCTAACTAAAAATGTAATTAGTTAAAAACTTTAGTGGATATTCGGATTCGGATATTATCCGTATTCGGATAATATCCGTCGGATACGGATTCGGATATTGATTTTCAAACAAATTCTGATTCGAATTCGGATTCGAATAGTGATTTCGGATTTCGAATTCGGATATAGACAGATTCGTATCCGAAATATCCGTTTGACAACCTTACATACTATGTTAATTTATCATTTTTGAGCATCAAAACGTTTGTTTTAAAGTTCATTTATAAATAAAGAATCCGAATACTTTAACTCAACTGTTGAATGAGTTGTGTAATCGGAATCTTTATTTTTTCGTAATATGTATACGACCATTATAACAGTAAATGAAAGATTAGCTCAGTCTCAATCGGTTTTTTATTTGTTAAAATAGAAAATACAAATACAAATACTTCCAATATAATAGTTTAGAAAACGCTAAAAGATATATATTATAATTTTTTTTTTGTTGCTATATAAAAGAGAGGGTTATTATTTGCTAGGCGATTAATTTTCTAAATAAAAAAATACAAGTCATTGATAAATACATAAAATAAGTTTTAAGGTTATTTTCCGTAAGATACATTGAATAATTAATTTTTTTTATTTAGTGATCTTTAGTTTGGCTAATTCCAATAAGTGTATCTAGATGTATTTGTTTAGTCTTACGGGTACATATTATCTTGAACCCTTAGAATTACGTGCAAACAATGGTAATAATGACAGAGGGTCTATTTTTCCCTAGGCTAGCTTTTCTCTCTCTTCTTAAAGTTCTTTCTATTCTTCTTACATTTCTTTTTCTCACGGGAAAAATGATAGAGGGTCCATTTTTCTATAGGCTAGCCTTTCTCTCTTCTTACAGATCTTTCTCTCCATTCTATTTTGTGCAGAAGAATTAATTTCTTTGTAAGCACATGAAGAAGATGACTCCAAACAAAAACATGTACCCTCTTCACCTCTACCAATACTTTCGAAATTTATTCTTTAATCCCACAACAACCCACTTCTCATTGATCTATAAATCTCTTCGATCCAAAATTTCTTTTGTCTTCAAACAAAAGCTTTAGGTTTTACAAATGAGTTTTAAATTTTTTTTAATTTTTTATTATAATATCTGATTGAATTTAGAAATTTATTGTTTCTCTGTTTTCTATTTGCATGCAACAACAAAATTTACAAGTTTATTTGGGCATTTATAAGTGCGTAGTAGCAGAGCCAGAGATCGATCGAACGAAAGTTTCTTTTATTGATTTTCTCTCTAACATGGTTTCATTGAACTCAAAATCACCATGATTGTTGTCGAAACTTTTTATATGTCGCATCACTAACAACCACAGCGAAAACCTTTGTTTTGTTCTTGAAATAGGAGGATCCAAAGTAGACAATTTATCGCTACTCATCCGTTGTCGAGAGAGAAATGATTTTATGAGAGAGAAATTTATTAGGAATAATAGTAGTAGAGTAACAGTCCTATTACTGTTATTCCTGATAGAGTAACAGTCATATTACTGTTATTCATGATAGTGTGGGGGTGGTGGTGGTGTTGGTGGTTGGTGGTGGTCGTGGTCGTGGTGGCTATGTAATCGTGGTGGTGGTGGCCGTGGTAGTTGTGTAATCGTGGTGGCCGTGGTGGTCGTGGTGGTGATGGTGGTCGTGGTCGTGGTGGCCATGGTGGAGGCCATGGTGGTGGTGATCGTGGTGACGGCCGTGGTGACGGCGGCGACCGCCGTGGTAGTAGTGTAGTTTTTAAAATAAAAATGCTAATATAAATATTTTTTAATTTGAGAGGTTTGTTTTTAATATCAAAAAATTTATACACTTAGTGGAATTATGAAAGTATTTTGTATCTAACAAGAATTATGAAATATTTAATGTACCTTTTAGAAAATCACCCTAAGTTTTATACATTAAATACTCTTTTAATATAAATATGGGTAACAAATTAAAAAATAATTCTTTCATTTTATTTTCTTCTTTAAAGATAAATGAAATGTTTTAACTTTTATAGTGAACACAAAAACAAAAAAATGTGATAAAAACAATATATATATATATATATATATAACACCCAAACCATTGTTCCGAAGGGATATCAAATTGGTAGAATAAATCGAATCCTTCTATACTTTCTTGGTTGAGTCTGCCATATTGTCTGGTTGAGTCTGTCATATTGTCTGATTTAGTATCTAAAAGTTCAAAAAATATAAAAAATAGAAGTAGTAAATTCGATAGTGACTCCAAATAGAAATATATTAAAAAATCTAAAATATTGTTTATTATTAATATAAATAGACTAGAATTTTTATTATAAAATGATTAATTAATTTTAAATTTTAGTAACATAATATAAAATTGTTTACAAATTTTAATAAATAAATATACAATTAGTGATTTGTTAATAATATTTTTGGAAAATTTTAAGATATTTTTTTTATGTTTTTTGATTTGATTCAAAATCATGATTTTAAATTATGAAAAATAATTTTATATTAAAATAATTCTGAGTTAAAAATTAATATAAATCATTCAATCATAATATAAATATTTAAGCTTCTTTTTCGATAAGGCTTTTGAAGTTTTTAGAAACAACAAAAGCTTTATTCTTTTCTGACAAAAAATATATTCAGCTTTTGCGACTATAATCATCTATCAACGAGAATATGTACATTTTTCCAATTCGAGAAGCATGAGATATCAGCCCACATAAGTCTGCATTAACAAGCTTCAAATTTTATGTTGCTCGCCACTGACTTTTGTTTGATATGTTTTCCCAATGTTGCTTTCCAATATTGCATACTTAACACACTTTCGTTGCCTCTTTCATTTGAGGTAATCCCTTTACCATTTGTTTTTCTTGCATAGTCTTGATGTATGTGTTGCTCAAATTCTCATAGCGCTTATGCCATAAACCCAATGACTCATCCTATTTTACTTTCAGACATATATTTAACTAGATTTTCAAATTGCATATATAATGAACATGCAGTTTATTATCATTGTAGAGTTTATAATCAAACCTTTACGAGGATGGTAGATATTGCATGCTCATTGGTTGATCGTAATAGTTAAACCGCTTTTTTGAAATTGCCCAACACTCAGTAGATTATTAGTCAATTATGGAACAAAACACACATTTGTTAATATATGGGTCATCCTTTCGACCTCAAACTTCACATTTTATTTTCCCATCACCATCATTCGTGAGCTATTCCCTAGTTTTACTCCATGTCTAAAGTTTTCATTGAGCTCAACAAACCAATGTTTGTTACCTGTCATATGATTTGAGCAACCAGAATCGATAAACCAAATCCTCTTATTTTCAACCTCTTTGATATTCATTTGAGCCATTAATAATAATTCTTCTCCTTCATCAAATTCGACGTGGTTTGCTATTTTTTTTGTCCATTTGGGAACTCATATTGATAGTGTCATAGCTTGTGATATCTGAAGCACTCAATGTGAGCTCTATTAATAATATATCTTCTTCTACTTTTTCCCCTGCCTCTCAAGAAATTACTTCCCCTCTACCAAAATTACTTCTTCCACTTCCTTGTCCATAGTTGCGATCACCCTCAAATGTTAGTACTTGTTCTTTAGAGACCTTGCACCGTAGCTTCTGTTCATGAACAAGTAATGAGCTTTGCAACTCATCGACTGTCATTTGATCAATATTTTTTGACTCATCAATTGAACATACAATATAATTGAAATTGTTTGTCATTGTGCGCAGGATTTTCTCAACAATCCTTACATCTTCTAGATCTTCTCCACAGTTTCTCATGTCATTTGCTATGACCACAAGTCTTCCAAAATAATCTGTTACTGTCTCACCCATCTTCATCTCCTCTGTTTAAAACCATATTCGAAGCCTTTGGAGTTGAGCATGCTTCACTCTTTTATTTCCATGACACTTAGTCTTTATTACTTCTCAAAGTTGTTTGAATGTCTGCTTTTGAGTAATGGTCTTCAAAATAATCTTGTCGATGGACTGAAACAAATAATTCTTTGCCTTCAAATCTTTAAGCCTTGATTCACCCAACATCTTTTGCCCTATCACCGTCAACATTTCACCTTCTACAAGTTCCTCGTGACATGATTAAATCACACACTAGTACTCTTTTGAACGTAATAGATTCTCCATGAGTAAACTCCAGGGATCGTAATCTCCATCAAATTTGGGCACACATGGGGCACTGAAATTGTTTGAATCAAATGCCATTTTTCATACTTTCTTCACTCTTGTTTCACACTTTCTTCACTCTTTGTTTTCTCACTCAAACACTCTTGTTTCACACTTTCCTCACTCTTTCTTCACTCAAACACTCTTGTTTTACTCAAACGCCCATTTCTTTCACTCAAATTGTTTTACTCAAACACACATTCCTTTCACTCTTTCTGTATTTCACTCAAACACACATACCTCACTCTTTTTGTGTTTCACTCAAACACACATGCCTCACTTTCACTGTTTTTGTGTTTCACTCAAACAAATCTATTTTTCTCCGATACCATGTTAGAATTACAAGGCATATCAATAATGAAACTACTCAGTCATGCATGTTATGTTAGAATATATCTCTAACAAACTAATGTGATATTGTCCGCTTTGGGTGATTAGTCCTGCACGGCTTTGCTGTTCGTTCACTCCCAAAATGCCTCACATTAGTTGAAATATTTCAACCCATATATACTGTAAGTATGTTTTCAGCCTAATTGATATGGGATAAAGACCAAGTTTACTCACTCTTAAAATGACATTCTATATTTTCAGGCACATGTTGTTTTGATGATCATTTAAATGCCACTGAAGTCAGTCGTGTAATCTGAATCTTGGTTCTGTATTTATAAATATAGTTGTCATTAATTAAGGACCCATAACTTACATGAAATGAATAATTACAAATAATAAATTTATATGGTTAAAATAGAGGATTGTTGATAAAAACTTTTGAAAAGTAAGAGTGGCATTTTTTATATTGGATGAGCTTAGTTGCACATCGAATTTTTATATGTTAGAATAAAAAATGGACAATAAAAATACTCCAAATATAATAGTTTGGAGAAATGTAGAATGTTGGAATATATAAAAATATTTTTATTCTAATTTAATTTTTTTGTTATATTAGAGACTAACTCGATTAACTTTATAAGTACCACTTGGTATCTAAAAAATACAAGTCGCTATTATTCCCCAAACGATCTTAAGAACACATGTAGAAAGAACTAGAAAAAATAGTAAGATATCTTCTAATCACTAGACGATTACTATATTTGAGTTTTACTGAAGGACTACTAAAACCTTAGTTATTATTTTATTTAGACTATAACTTGAAACCCTAAGTTATAAGCCCATAACCTTTAACCGTATGTAATCGAAGACCACAAACCAGTAAATTGATTAATTCAATTTACACTTTGAGTTATTAATTCAGACTCAAGTGTTGAGATTTGAGTCCATTTTTTCATAGTGCCTAAATTCAACTCGATTACTACACTTAGGTTCATAGTATATTATATATATATATATATAACATAATTAACCGATTATTTTTATTATTTGATTGCCTTAAAACAATAACATAGTATATAATTAACATATCATTCCAAAATATTCAAACAATCTCCCATTTGGATCGTTATATGTTACTCAATAATATATTCAACTTTAGCAGGTACTTTGGATTTATTATTAATAGCAAAACGGTAAAACATTGTACATGATCGATAACAATAAAGGACTATATATATCTTTCTCGTAATGTGTAAAAATAAAATGGAAAATTAATCACGTTATGGTTATCATCAACTACTTGGCCAATTATAGAGTGTTGCTCAAGAGTAATGTGAATCGTAATTGCACATATCTACTATAAAATAGTTCATACTTTTGGATATATATATATATTATACAATATAACTCAATGTGTACAATACATATCATCAGATCCTATTATAAATTCTCCCATTGAAATTAACAATCCTCTATATTAATTAAACCCATACTAGTGATGTGTCCCTCAAAATCTTAGGCAAAACCGCATTCGTAAGAGAATTTGTTATCATGAATTTTGATCTGATTTGTTATATACTTAACCCTATGTTTAACATACATAAACTATATGTCTATGTGTTTATATTTAGATCCGCTCTTATTGTTATTAGAATATTTCACCGCAACACCTTATAATTATTGTCTCAATACAACCTTATGGGACTTTCAATCCCATGTGCGATATGCAACCAAGTGATAAAATTTTGCAGCCACAACACCTGTTTTGATTAAAGCATGCAACAAATTACGCTGTCATGGTAGAGGATGAAACAAGTGTTTTATTTATATTTTCCATGATATTGAACCTCTAGCAAAAATAATACGTTGCCCAACTTTGTATATGTTAATACGTACCCCTTTGCTCTTTGTAGATATGGAAGTATCCTTTGAACTGCCTTCCAGTGACCCAAACCTGGGTTACTTATAGATCTCTCTAACATATTTACAGTAAAGTCAATGTCTAGTATGGTAAAAACTTGAGCAAAAATTAAAATCCCAATCACCAAGGCATCAGGAACAGTTTTTATTTCATCAATCTCAAGTTCTATCTTTGGACATTGATCCAAACTAGGTTTGTCACCTTTTCCCCTATGGCCTGTTTATAGGATGAGGGGTCATTTATATTTATAGTACACGACTCATCATACTCCTGGAGATATACTATAAATTATGGACCTATAACATTATTCTTTTCATTTGTGGACCTTCTTAAAGACATTATTTCTTCTTCTTATACTCTTAAGGAGGTATGATTTTATTCTCATGAACGATGTAATTTTGATCTTCTTGTGGAAGATTACCCTAAGCTTCCTCTTACTCTAGCGGGACCATATATGTATCATAGTTTGAACCCTCAAGAAGAACATTAGTTTGAAATTGAGGATTACTATGTTCTAATGAGGCCAAAATAATTGACATTAAAACCTAGTCTTTTGATACCCGAGTATCCACATTAAAACCTTCATGAATCTTTACATATTATACTTCAAAATAAATATTTGTTCCCTTATTTTTCCCTTTAAACTCAACATCCTTGAGAAATTTTGTCGTTCCCGTTTCAAATATAATATTAGTGATTATTGATTAGTTCGAATATTGTTGGAAGTAATATTCCTATTAATCCCAATAATATTCGAG
This sequence comes from Limnanthes douglasii subsp. nivea, assembly GCA_036936605.1. NCBI lineage: Eukaryota > Viridiplantae > Streptophyta > Magnoliopsida > Brassicales > Limnanthaceae > Limnanthes > Limnanthes douglasii. The sequence continues at coordinate 303,831,127 of JAUPFV010000002.1, read as the reverse complement.
TGGAATTTTAAACAAACCAAATAAAAAATAATGGGTGAATAGTAGTAAGAGTGGAACCATGACTCTCCTACATGCCTAGTAGTTCATCTAATGGGCTCGGGGGCTCATAGGAGTGACCCGATTATAATATTTGACCCATAAGGCCCATGGGTTAAGAAAGAAACAACTATAAGTACTCCAACCAACTTCATTAAGAGGCTTGAACATTTTCTAGATGCATTATATGCATCTACACACCTATTTTATCTATATACCTTCTACTTAGAAATTTAATACTCAATTGATAAACTACCAAAAAGACCATCCGATTATAAATCATCCACACCAGATTGGTGACCATAGTGGGAGCGTCAGGTGTCTGAATATATTTATTCAAAACCAGTAAGTAGAATTTTTAGTTTGGAAACTATCAGAACATGAATCTTAACATACATGATATTCCACCTTCTAAAGTTGAAGGTGTAAGAGAGAATAATAAGCACACCTTATATCATGTAAATCATAACACAAATGAAAGACAATTAATGTAGGATGAACGTGATCAACTAAGGGCTGGAATTGAAGCTTTAAGGGCCCAAAAGCAAGATGAAAAGACAATAAAGGAAACATCTGATGCGTGTGGTGTCTCTGTAGATGAGCATGGTGAAGGTGGTCAGTCCCCTAAAGTTCATGGTAAATCGAAAAAGGCACATCAGACTAAACAAATTGTAAGTGCATTTTGATTCATCCACTAATTCTGGTTCTGATGAATATCAGCTGACTAAGAAACATTCAAGTAAGAGGGACATTTGAGGCAAAACAAAAAAGAATAAAATAAAAATAAAAATAAAAATAAAAGGTTCAGTAGATTACGACACTAATAACCTGTTAAATGATCAATTTGCTATTCAATCCAAACCATGTATTTTTGCTACTCCAGATGAAAATACAGTGTTTAGCCGAAGCCACAATTGGAGGAAGTCACTATTTTCCTCAAAAATACTCTCCGGACATCTCCCCAAACGATTTGATAGTTCCAAGATGGAGAAGTATGATGGAACTAGAGATTCGCACAACCACCTTGAGCAGTTTAAAAACTTTATGATGAACTTTGACGATGCTGACAAGTTGCTATGCAGGGTTGTTTCAAAAACCTTTAAAGAAAGTGCCCTGAAATGGTATAACGGTCTCGCACATGGATCCATTAAAAAATTTGATATGTTCCGAATGGCATTTAGAAGGCAATTCGTGGGAAGTAACGAGCTCAAGGGAAATTGTGATACTATTATCTATTGTTCTGAGGAACCGAATGAGTCATTAAAGGAATATATCAGTCGTTTTGTGAATACAAAAAATGGATTAGCTGATTGTTTTAAACATGTGACTATTTCCTCTTTGAGACAAAGATTAAATCCAGGTATGCTAGCTGATACAATAACCCAGTAAAAAGCAATGACTTGGTCTGGGTTGTTAAATTAAGTTGGAAACCAGATTGCGGTTGAGAAAACTAAAAAATTAAGAGTACCACGTCCGAACAGGTCTGCTGTTACAACATCAGCTCCACAAGCTACAATTCAATCCCAGGACATTGTTAATTATAGGCCTAAGGAGTCCAAACAAGGATCGTATCGGCCCAGAAAAAATCAATATAATCAAAACCAATAAGCTAAACCCAAAATGGGCCATGGGTTCAGCCAGAATGGTTTGTCGATCTGGGTGAAAGCATAGCTACCATATATGATAAGACTAGAAATATTGTACACTTTAGAAGGCCAGCCCCAATTAAGTCTCCCAGGGAGAGTCGGAATACTCGTTTCTGTAAGTACACAACGATGTGGGTCATGATAAACATGATTGTATAACATTGAAACAAGAAATACAGAATCTTAAAAGTTGGATGCCTTTGTTAAAGGCAAGGGGGCAGTGGACAAGATAATACCACTTCTCAACCTAGTAACAATACACCCCAAACAACTCTACCAACTGCTCCAAGACAAAGTATAGGGGCATCCATGCAAGAAGATACCATGGTGATTGTGGAAAGATTTGATGTAGATTCGGAATATATTGATCCTGATCCAGATATGAATCAAGTTGGGGTAATTGTAGATAAGGCTGCAACGGTTTCTTATCTGGGTAAGTCTTTTGAATCATTGAATATTTTTGGGGGAGACACAATGACGACACCCTCAAGTTGTTCAAGGAAAAGTCATGTTAATAGTTTGACCACACAGTTAAAAAGAATAATGTCCATGCATCTTCACCTAAGCCATGCTCCATTCATTGTTTTTGATAAATATGATTTTGAGAAATATCGCAGGGCCACATGAAGATGTTGTTATGATAGGAGCATCTATTGGAGGAATGATATATGTCGGATCCTGATTGATATGGGTAGTTCGGTGAATATATTGTTCTTGACTACATATAAATAGATGAAGAATCCATCAGTCATTCAACGTTCAAACATAATCATTGTAGGCTTTACTGGGAGTTCTGCCGATGTTATCAGGGAGTTTGTAGAGAAAGTATTGTTGGGTAGACCATTTGAAAAAATGGTAAGGGTATTATTTGTTGTGGTTGATTGTCCAACATTATGCAACGCCATATTTGGTAGATCTTGGCTCTCCAAGATGCATGTAGTAGCTTTCACTGTACACCAATATAGTTCGTGAATGCTATGTTACTGCCCTTTCCTCAAAGACGTTGGCGGTAGGGAAAATTAATAAAGTATAGCGGTTATTGGAGCCTTCTACCAATTCAAAGGAAGTACATAATCCAAGGGAGGCTCCTAACGCTCTAATTCCGGTTAAAAAAGTTGAAACTCATTGCCTTGCATAATGAAAAAATATTAGGGTTGGAGCCAATTTACCCTTAAAGTTTAACACAAAAATTATTATCTTTTTTTATCTAACAATCTATATGTATTTGCATGGTGCAATGAAGATGTGACAGGGGTGCCAGCCGATGTGATTAATCACAAACTATCAATCCGATCAGATCCGAGGCTAGGCCAGTGGTACAAAAAATGAGGACTTTTTCTAAAGAAAAATCTGAAGTGATTGGGCAAGCGGTAGATCGGTTAACCAAAGTAATCTCAATACCTTCTTTGGACCACTAATCCAGTATTAGTCAAGAAAAAGAATGGAAAATGGCATATGTGTATTGACTTCACAGATCTAAATAGAGTTTGCCCCAATGATCCTTTCCGAGTACCCTAGATAGACCAGCTGGTAGATTCTATCTCAGGAAATAAGTTATTGTCCAATATGGATGCTTTTTATGGGTATAATCATATACGAATGAATCCATATGATCAATATCACACTACTTTTATTACTGATAGGGGGCTTCATTGCTATAAAGTTATGCCGTTTGGATTAAAGAATGGAAGAGTTACTTATCAACGGTTGATGAATAAGGCATTTCCAAGAAGTTTACATAGATAATATGATGATGAAGACCTATAAGGAAGAAGATTACATACTTGATCTCCAAGAATATTTTTCTAACCTAAAGGGTATTAACTTGAAGTTGAACCCTGAGAAATGTACATTTGGAGTCCAATCTGGTAAGTTTCTGCGATATATTATAAGTGAAAAAAGGATTCAAGCTGATCTGGATCAGTTAAATGCTTCATTAGCCATGGATCCACCTCTGAATACTAAAGAAGTCCAGATACTCACTAGAAGATTAGCTGTTTTAAATCAGTTTATTTCGAGATCATCGGACAAGTGTGCTCAGTTTTTCCAAGTTTTAAGGCATGCTAAATATTTTAATTAGTCCCCACAATGTGATCATGCTTTCCTTGAAATCAAAAAGAATTTTTCTTATCCCAAGACATTGTGCAAGCCTATTCAGGGAGAGAGACTTTATATGGACGTAATTGTATCAGAGTATGCAGTAAGTGCTGTGTTGGAAAGAGAATTGGATAACTACCCCCGTCTGGTGTATTACAGAAGCAAGAGTTTATTAGAAGCTGAGAAAAAGTACTTAACGTTAGAAAAATTGGCTTTGACACTAGTCATAGCAGCTAGAAAAATGAGACCCTACTTTCAAGCACACTATATCACACTTCATACGTCTTTTCCTTTAAAGAACGTGCTACAAAAGGCTGACATATCATGGAGGGTGACTAAATGGTCAGTTGAGCTTAGAGACTATGATATCGATTTTTCACCTCAAACTGCAATCAAGGCTCAAGTTTTAGATGATGTTTTGGTAAAATTTTATACTGAAAGACCTTGCGAAAAATCTCAGAGTAACAAGTTTCATTAAAATTGGGTAGTTCAGACAGAAGGCGGGTCTAGTACAATGGGTTGTGGAGTTGGGGTATGTTTAACCTCACCTTATGGTAATACTATGTACCAAGCTATATGGTTTGGTTTCAGGAAATCCAATAATAAGTTGCAGTACGAAGCAACCATAACTGGTTTAAGGTTAGCTCTATTATGTGGAGCAAAAATGACCAAGTTAGTAAGTGGTTCTCAATTACTTATTAATCAGGCTCAAGGACAGTCTAAAACCAAAAAATATAATTTGATAAAGTATCTACAAGTTCTTAAGAAAATTTCCTCAAGCTATAAAGAAATCCGATATGAACATATCCCTAGATTGGAAAACACAATGGCAGATCCTTTAGCCACCATAACCTACTCGGAAGCATACCCTTGGATCCTTATGCAAGAATGTCCTTCCATTGACTTAGTTCAAGGAAAAAAGGATGAGGTTAAATAGAATATGAGCATATCTGACACAAAAACCAATATTGGAGATATGAAATCTAACAGTTTATTACCAATGACGTTTTACCTTCATATAAGATTTTGGCTAAGAAAGAAAAGTGCAAGGCTCATAGCTTTTTAATGCTGTGATGTGTTCTTCATAAAACGTCTTTCAGCAGGCCCTTCTTGCGTTGACTTGATTTTGAAGAGTTTCAAATTTTTTTATCTAAATTACATGATGGAGAGGGGTCAACACACTGTGGTTATAAAGCTTTAACTAGGAGAGTTGTGTTAGGAGGATACTACTGGCCTACTATAATGGAAGATGCTAAAGATTTGGTAAAAAAATGCGACCCTTGTCAAAAATATAGAAATGAAATCCATGTGCCGGCAGTTCCAAAAGAATCAGTATCCGAACCAATACTTTTTGATAGACAGGGACTAAATTTAGTTGGGCCCCTTCCTATGGCTTCTGGTGGCTGTCGAACTATAATTGTGGCGATAGACTAATTTTCTAAGTGGATGGAAGCTTCCTCTTTTTTAGGAACAACTTCTAAGGAAATGATTAAATTTATTGTCTTTAACATATGTTGCCGATATAGAATTTCTGAGCCCATTACTACAGATAATGGTCCTCAGTTCGACAACAAAGACATGAAGGCATTTTGCACCTCAAGAGGAATTCAACACTACTTCTCTTCCCTTTTCATCCTCAGGCTAATGGGCAGGTTGAAGTTGCTAATCAGACAATTTTGAAAGGTTTGAAAAAGAATTTAGAAGGAGCAGCAAGAAAATGGCCAAGTTACTTATAAGAAGTGTTATGGACCTACCAAACCATTCTTTATATGGCTACTGAGGAGACTTCTTTTGATCTTGTTTATGAGATGGATACAATTTCCCCCATAGAAGCTACTTTGCCTTGATTCAAAGTACAAAATTATTCCAAACAGGATAATGGCATGGCTATGAGAAGTCAGTTGGATTTAATTGAAGAAAGAAGGGTAAATGCACGTTTAAGAACAACTAGTACTAAGGGTTCATGAGAAGCAGATTTGCATCTAAAGTTAAAAGAATATATTTTCAAGAGGGGGACAAATTATTAAGAAAAGTGTTCTTACATACCAAGGATAAACAGTTCGGAAAGCTAGTTCCAAGTTGGGAAGGCCCGTACGTAGTCTGTGAAAAAGTCAAGCAAGGAACGTACAAAATTCAAGACAAAGAAGACAACATTTAAAAACATCATTTGAATATGGAGCACCTCAGGTTATACTTAGAATAATCTCTTTTCTGTTGTAAATATTTACAAACCTGGTGGCGATGAGGTTTTCATGATGTGTCTGGATCCTAATTAATAGACTATCCGTTGTCTTTTTAAAAGAGTTGTTGAGTTTGTGAATGCATCAGACAAATTAAACACCCATTTAACACTTTGAAATATCTATGAATGCTTGGGACATGTTAAACACCCATTAAACACCTTGAAATACCTGTGAAGGTTTCAAATAAATTAAATACCGATTAAACACTTTTAACTATCAGATAGAATACTTTTGACTGGGTCGAAGATATTAAAGAACGATTAAATAGTTATAATATATGATTAAGTTCATATATGATTAATGTGTACTATATTTTAAGTATGTTCGAATTCTAATTGAAGCATTTAAAAGACAAGACAAAATACAAATAGATGAAAGTAAAGATGAGAAATAATGGTCAGATCATCAACGTTGTTCGACCCATTTTACAAAAACTGTCTTGGCCATCCAAGGACTTTAGTTTACAAAGCAAAACCAAATAAAACAACAAGATACCTTGGCCATCCAAAGAATTTAGTTCAAAACATAAACTCAAAAATAAATAAAAATTAACCTTAGGGCTCATTCCCTTCGGTTGTCTTCTCAACATCACTTTTGTCTTTTTCTTCTTTATCATTTCTTGATCCCTTCTCAGCTTTATCATCAAGGTCGGAATCATCCAAAGTTATATTTTATTTATCACTTTGTGCTAAAGTATGATAGAGAACATCCTCATCTGGCACGTAGGACCACAACTTCCCAAGAGACCGTTTAGGGAAAGTTTCGTGGACAAAAGGACCATATCGGATTTGACAGATTCTTTCCTTCGTTCCATGGACTTTAGCACCTCCTCGGCATATTCATTCTTAGAAACAACTATATATTGAGCCCTTGAGTATTTCAAAGCGGTGATTTCATCGTCTCTTTTCTTGAGAAGATTTTGTAGTTCTTTATTCTCTTTAGACAATTGTTCGTTGGTAGCATTTTTTGGTTAATGCTTCATTCAAAATTTTAATTTCGTGGTAGGTGGAGGTTTGCAGTTCAGTATAGCTGGATTTTGTTTTCTCTCGATCTTCCTTGACTTGTTTCAACTCAGTGTTCAGTTGTTCTTTGTCCTTGATTAAAGTCTTTACCTTGCTTTTTTTAGATACAAGGGAAACCCTTAAGCTTTGACTATCAGTTTGGAGGGAAGTGATATCTTTTGTTTAGGCTCTGACTTGCCTTTCTAAGTCGACTATGGGCCTGATATAACCTAAGAATGCATAGCCCAAGGTGTCATGCTCATCAGACACTTCAAAAGATTCACCATCATGAATCATTACATTGGCTATGTTGGATGATTGAGGAAAGGTTCACTCAAAATCCTCTTTGCCAAACTCGATGAAGTATAAGTTACCTATATTATCTAAGTTAACCTCGACTTCGGCAGGATGTTGGTTAGCATTAGGGAACACTGGAGAGGAAGGATTAACACGAATCTCTTCTTCAGTAGGAACTTCAGTTGGATTTTCAAGAGGAATAATCTCGGTTCAGAGTATGATCTCCGAACCAATATCTATTTTCTTTTTCTTGCATTCCTTATCATCACTGCCTGCTTAGTGTCTCTTGACCTCTTTTGTCTTTTTAATGGTTGGGGAAGATGGTGGCAGCCTTTCTGCCTCACCAAGTTATTTCCACAACCTCCAATAGTGCATCATTAATATCTCATAGCAACCTCGAACTACCTGCATCTGGAAGTCCCTAAGAGAAGTCTACACTTTTTTTCTTTTTCTTATTCATTTTTTCCATGTGATTATGAGCCTTATTCCTAGCTGGTAAGAAGAGCTGACCATCTTTTTTTTTCAATACATTTTATGATCTCAGTAGTTTCGGGAGGGTTGGTGAATTCTTCACAAGAAAGCTCCCTAGTTGAGTTTGTTCTCCATAAATGAGTCCTCACCATGTTAGCTGCAGTAAAACAGTTATGGAAACAAGCTTACTAATTTTTTATAGCCCGCTGATTCAGTTTAGTGAAGATGGTCCAACCCTCTTCCAAATGTACTAAGAACATTTTGGAAAACACTGAACAACAAATCCGAATGACGAGTTAATGTTGAAATTATCCAATGTAAGAATTCAATATTAATATACATTGAAAAGAATCATTGAAACATTTACCCTAGATTTTCCAGTGTATGGTTAGCATGTTTGGATTCCCCTTCTTTATGATTTTTCTACCATTCTCCGAAACGCCACTTATATAAAAAAATCGACTCCTCCAAGGCTTGTCAGCTTTTAATAGCTCATTGACCACCTTGTAGTCATTCTCCATGTTGAAATAGTAGAAAGATATATTATGATTTCTACATAATCCAGCCACAACTGTAAATTGTTCCATATGCATTGGGATTTTGAAAAGCATTGAAGCAATGATTCTAGCTAATAGATACCAAGCACTGGGGCTTAACTGATTCAGACATAGATTTATTAAACGAAAATATCTAACTATCACTGGGTCCAAAGAAATCGAAGGCCCCAGTTGAGCACTTCCGTGTATACTACTAGCTCTCCAATTTTATTATCCATCGGAGTCTCATCAGGATAAGAATTCTCACCTTGATAGACTCCAGAAAGACCCATTTTTCCTTATCCTGTCCAACTCAGCAGTATGGGTGTACACATAAGAAATTTATTGTAGGGCTAGCAAGTACTTAACACTAACCTTGGAGAAGTTAGGCCCAACTCGCCCAACGAGGTACTACGGAAGTGGTTCGGTGTTAGTTTTCTCCATATATTTTTTCTTTATCCAAACTGTACAGGAGTCTCTAGTACATCCGGAGGTCTCTATAGGGGTGTCTGGCCCATTGTCTGCCATCACCTCTTCCATTATTTTTTGCGCTTGATCTCCCGATGTATGCTCAGTGTCTTTCTGCTCAATATGAAAAGATCCAATGGGAGAAGTCGGTGGGTGTGGATCTAAAATTGGCAGTTTTGGAGATTTTAACATTGAAGAACCTTCATTGGGCTTCTTTGCCCCTTTAACAGGTGGAGTTGCAGTTTTGGACTTGGATATCTTAGTAACCCTTCGAGGTGGGCTATCTCCCATATCCGAACCCATAAATATGAAAAGGGATGGAGTTTTTTGGCTGGTAACGACTTTAGCTCTAAAAAAGGTGTTTCTGGTTGTTTTGATTGATGAACAGATGTCACCAGTTGTTTTAATCGATGAACTGGTGATTTCGGTTGCTCTGATGGTTCAAGATTTATTAAAGATGAAGTAGAGAATGCTTTATTGGGAAATGCTATTGGTCTGCAAGAAGATGAACTTCTATCTGGTTCTAACACTTCTTCAATGACCAATCCATCAAGAGAGGCTGACCGTCCGACTGCGATTCGGGCCTCTTTTTTTCTCTGTCTATCTCATACAAGTTAACACAAACACCTATGATTAAGGAAATTCTTGATGTGAACATAAAAGCTTAGAAAATGTTGAAGAAGATTAAGGTTTCTCTCTATAGATTTAAGATTTGGAAAAATTTCTTATTTTAGAAATAAGAAACAGTAAAAAAGCTTAGTTTTATACTAAAAGATCTCCTTGAGTGTTTCACCTAGGAGAAATGAATCGACTAAGGTAATAATTATAGTCTATTTGTTATAGCCCCCTATGATATTAAAAGTCTAGCTGTAAATTCCTAGAAAAAACGGTTGGTAGGTCCAACTGCAAGTTGACACGCGTAACGAAAGTTTAATCATAAAGTAGCAACCTTTAAGTTGATTAATAGACCTTTCGAATTCACTTCGAATGCAGATGATTAGTTCAGATATTATTTGATACAGTTAGCTTTTCTAAAAAACATTAAATAGCTAAGAGGGCTATATGATCTATTCATATATTTTTGGCATCAATATTCCTACTAATCCCATTAATATCTGAAGGGATTTTTAGACAAACCAAATAAAATATAATGTGGGAACAGTAGTGGGAGTGGAACCATGACTCAGTTGCATGCCTAGTAGTTCATCTACTGGACCCAGGGGCTGACATGAGTGACCCGATTATAAGGTTGACCCATAAGGCCTATGGATCAAGAAAGAAACAACTATAAATACTTCAACCAACTTCATTAAGAGGGTTTGACAATTTAATGCAAGTACACACCTCTTTTATCTATCTACCTTTTACTTAGCAATTTAATACTTAATTGATAAAATACCAAAAACGACCCTCCGGTTATAAATCATCCACACCAATCGTAGAACTTAAAAAACCTTTAGAGTGATCTGAATAATCTATAAAGAAACAATGAACTATTATGAGTTCAGTTGCTTTTGTTGAGGTTTGTAAGCCCTACCTCAGATGAACATCCCGTTTGAAGATGTTATCACTATAGCCTTAGGCATTGCCACTTTTGATGTGGATTAAATTAGATCCGATGGTATTAAGGGTAATCATTTGGATAGTGAATTTAATTTTGAGTGGTGGGTATAAAGATAATAAAGGTGCTAGCTATTAATATGTAGAGAGAGAATCAACCAACCCATTAAATGACGTTTTGGACTATTTGTAGAACAATTTGGTCTAAGGGCCAATCGAATCGGGTCGCAAGTGATGGTCGGATTTATAATCCTATAGGCCCAATAAAATTTGAAGTAGGTACATAACTTAGTCATCAAGCACTCAGCTTACTGAACCTATTTTTTTTATTACAGGCCTAAAATGCTCTCTAAGCATAATCCAATCCTAACCTCCAACAAAATGTACACTTCTTTGGTGGTCCAAGGAGGATCCATGGCTAATAAGGCATTCAATTGATCTGGGTTGGCTTGGATCCCTTTTTCACTAACGGTATAGCCCAGAAATATCCCGGATCAGACACCAAATGTACACTTCTCTTGTTCAATTTTAAGTTGATGGCTTCCGAGTTAGAGAAAGTTTCTTAGAGGCAAGTATATGATCTTCCTCCATTGGGTTTTTTACCATCATGTCATCAATATAAACTTATACGTATCTTTAGATATGACTGGCAAAGGCTTTATTGACCAATCGTTGGTAAGTGGCCCCAACATTCTTTAACGCAAAAGGCATTACCTTATAACAATGTAGTCCCCTATCAGTAATGAACGTGGTATTGTCCTAATCGTTCGTATCCATCTATATTTGATTGTACCCAAAATAATCATCCATAAAGGATAGCAACTTATTTTATGAAGTGGAATCCACCAGCTTCTGTTGAGATCTGTAAAATTAATGCACATTCGCCACTTACCATTCTTCTTTTTAACAAGTATCGGATTTACAGTTCAAAGTGGATATTGGGATTCCCAGTGGTGACTTTGGAGCAAGAGCAGTTATATAACACTCCCGGGCCACTTTATAGCTGCTTTGAACCACCCCTACTTGGCTTCCAATTAGTGAACCGTCAATGCTACTGCATGTATCATTGATAATCAGGATCTGCCGAAGTTTGCATTGTAGGAGGTTAGATAATCTACTACTACAAACAAAACCCTTACCATTTATTAAATTGTCCTTTACCGAACAATGCTTCACCTTTGAACTATCAAGTAACTTCACTAGAATTTCCTGTAAACCCCATTATGGTCCTATTTGACCGTTGGATAACCGGAGGATTTTTCATCTGTTTATAAGTGGATAAAAATAAAATATTCTTCGAACTTCTGGTGTCAATCAAAATTCTTTGGATGTCAGTGCCCTTTGATAAGGGAAGGAAAATATAAATAATAACAAGGTTTATCGTATTAAATACCATAAATAAATTCATATATTTATTAGTCAATGACTAAAGTAAAGTAAACATAAGAGTTAGAAGGGCTGAATAATATACCCTTAGAACTTGTTTATAAAGAGTAGAAGAGTGAGGTGAGAAATCTACTTCTATAGTGGTAATCATGTAATTTTATTATTCACCTCTTGTACTATATAAAGGACATTCCCAATTGGGGAAAAAATACCAATGATTAGATAATTATTGATACATTTATTCCCTTTGTCTCTTTCTTTCACTATAAAATCATGAGATTCTCCTATCTATATAGTCTGATACAAATATTTCTTAGACAGACATTCTCCTACGAACATTTCCGCTTCCGAGTTAATCTGAGAATTGATTGACATTATCAGTGGCGGCGTCTATGGGAACCTGAGTGATACCCAGAATTAACGTTCCAAAACTATAAATATGATATAAACTAAAAAAAAGATGGAGACAGAAATTCATGGCGAGTTGGAAATCAATCTAACGAATAATACGGTTAGAGCTGTATCTGGAGATATCTCATGGAAGAGCAAGTGACAAATGATGGAAACGACCATAATCGGTATGCTGAGGAGCTCCTAGATGAATCTGTCCTAGTTGACAGGCGGAAAGATTTGTTGGAAGACATCGAAAGAATAAATGCAGAAAAAAGCAATAATAAGCTCTAGAAGAGTCAGATCAGAAGTCCGACAAGAACGCTCATGGTGGATCAGACTAATGATGTCGTTCAATCTGAGGAAAAGCATCGGAGGAAGAGTCATCGGTCTTCTAGGAGACGAGATAGATATGAGCGACGATACAAATCATCAGATTCAAGTGAGTATACCTCTTTTGGTTCCGATGGATTTTCATCTTCGGACATTGATGCTAGGTATAAAGCTGATCAGAAACAAAGAGATGCAAAGGTGCATAAAAGTTCTCACCAGACTAGTCGGAGAACGAAAGGTTCAAAGAAGAAGAAGCATGATCAAGGGAAGATAAAACTATATTCCGATGAGCCCGAAAAAGTGGTGAATGCAATCCGACCAGAGTATGTAACTCCTCAGAGACAACTTCAATCCAATAACTACAATCAAGATTACCGAGTCAGTAATCAATTTACTTTTAAGACAGAGGAAAGACTCTATATGGCTATAAATGAAGGTCAGGGGGAAGTGCCTACAAGGTCAGACATAATTGGAGGTCATCTCCACTCTCTCCTGAGATCTTGTCCGGACACCTCCCAAAGTCGTTTGATATTTCTAAGCTGGAAAAGTTTGATGGGACTCAAGACCCAGATAGTCACATTGAGCAGTTCAAGAATTCCATGATCAACTACGATGATGATGACAAGTTATTGTGTAGGGAGTTCTCTCAAACTTTTAAGAATGCTGCATCAAAGTGGTATAACCGTTTGCCTCAAGGGTGTATAAATAATTTTGACATGTTTTGGAGTATGTTCTGATAACACTTTGTTGGAAGCAAGAAATTATGAGCGAATGGGGACATGATCATATACTGCAGGGAAAAGGTTGGGGAGAATCTGAAAGAGTATATGAAACGCTTTATTCAAGTAAAAACATATATAGAATTTTGTGAGGACAAAGTAGCATTGGCTGCTTTCCGAATAAGATTGCTTCCGGGGGTGATGAAAGACAATGCCTCAGACACACATACAATGAATTTTGGAGCATTATTGGATCAAATAGAGAAACAGATTTTGGTTGAAGAAACTAGAGCTTCAGAGATAGAATCTATGTCCCAATTCTACCATGATTCGACCATGGTCAGACCTAGTACACCATAGTTGAATCTCCGACCACAGATATCGAGCCCAACTGCCACAATCCGACAACGACCATTAGTTCAAGTTGTAAGTCTTGCACCTCAAAGGGTAGTTAACACTCAACAGTACACACCTCTAGCTAACAACCAACAGTATGTCCGACCAATGTCTAACAAGTGGGTCCGACCCGCTTATTATACTGAGTTGACTGAATGTGTATCTACTTTTGAGAAGGCACGTTCGAACGTGTATTTTCGAAAGCCTTTTCCGATATCATGAGGATATAGGACATGAAATAAAATATTGTGTTGTATTAAAAAGAGAAGTGCAATACTTGATATAAACTGGGAAGTTAATTGATTTTATGAAGAAGAATGCTACAATTGCTCTCAAATAGGAAGCTGCTCTGAAGCAGGAAGGTGTGATGATGGTAACAGAAACAATTGATGAGGAATTCATAGATTCATTTGATATCTCTGCCGAGTACGTAGACCCAAAGCCGGAAAGAAACAACACTAACATGGTAGAAGAACCAATAACGAGGGGGAAGGTTAGTGAGTTATGTACTTTCTTTGATTCACTAACAATTTTCGGTGGAGATACAATTACAGAAACAACAAAATATTCTTGGAAGCGACATATTGTTAGTTTGGCGACGCAGTTGGAAGCATGCACTTCAACTTACTTGTATAGGAATCCATCCCCAATACTCTGTTTCGAAGATGACAGCATGAGAGACGTAGCCGGCCTCCATGAGGATGCAGTTGTAATCGGAGCAGAGATAGTGGGGAATGAGATAAGAATTTTTTTGATTGATACTGGTAGTTCAGCTAACATAATGTTTATGTCCACTTATAGCCATATAAAAAACCCACCAACAATCCTGCGACCAGAACGAACGATAGTCGGATTCACCGGAGCTACTGCTAAAGTAGCCGGAGAGTTTGAAGGGATGGTAGAATTGGGCCAAAGACCATTCAAGAAGATAGTCACAGTTTTAGTTGTAGTGGTGGATGCACCAACTTCTTATAATGCTATGTTCGGAAGGTCTTGGTTATCTAAAATGCATGATGTGCCATCTACTGTCCATCAATGTTTGGAGTATGTATTAGGATGTAATATGGGAACAGTGAGAAGCAACTAGAAGATGGCGAGAGAATGCTACATAGAAGATTTGGCCCCTAAGAAACTTAACGGGGTTGAATCTAAAATATAAGAGCATTTAGTGGGGCTCCCTTGGAGTCCAATCCCGTGGACGATACTAGGGAGGCTCCAAGGTTCATGGTTCCGGATGACAGTTTCGAGGATCACATCTTTTCTCTAGGAAAAAAGCGTCAAAATTGGCACAAATTTGTATCTGGAGTTAAAAGAAAATTTAATCAAGTTTCTTTCAATCAAATTACTTCTGTTTGCATAGTGTACAGAGGATGTCACAGGGATTCCAACAAATATTATTTATCATAATATTGCGGTGCGAAGTAGTGTGCGTTCGATCATCCAGAAGCAGATATATTTTTCTCAAGAGAAAGTTGAGGCTATAATAGTAGAAGTGGATCGTCTAACGAAAGTAGGTCGCATAGGCGAGTCACAATACCCTTTGTAGACGGCTAATCCAGTCATAGTAAAGAAAAAAAGGACAACTGGCGAATGTGTGTAGACTTCACCGACCTAAACAGGGCTTGTCCCAAAGATCCTTTTGCTGTTCCTGAAAACCGTATGTTATCTTTTATGGATGCTTATGCCGGGTACAATCAAATCCAAATGGATCCGAAGGATCAAGAGAGAACACGTTTTATTATGGAAATAGGGTTGCATTGTTACAAGGTAATGCCATTTGGGTTGAAAAATGCTGGAGCAACATACCAACGGTTAGTGAACAAATCTTTTGAGTGTCAGATTGTAAGAAATATTGAGGTCTACAATGGCGACATGCCTAAAATATAAATATCATTTAGCTGACTTAGAAGAAACTTTTTCCAATTTGACGAAGATAAATTTGAAACTAAATCCGGAGAAATGTACGTTCGGTGTCAGATTTGGAATGTTTTAGGCTACATAGTCAGCGAACAAGGTAGTGAAGCCGATCCAATACAGTTAAATGCTTTGTGTACTATGGCACCTCGAAGAACAATCAAAGAAGTGCAAATATTAACTGGGAGATTGACAACATTGAACAGGTTCATTTCGCGATCCTCGGACAAGTGCGCTCCGTTCTTTAAAGTGCTAAGAAAAGAAAACTATTTCAACTCGACTCAAGAATGTTCAGATGCTTTCAACCAGATCAAAGAATACCTCTCCTCCCCGGAAATTTTAACAAATCCAAATCCGAGGGAGAAGTTATACATTTATTTGGTAGTGTCAGATTTTGCAGTAAGTGCGGTTTTGATCCGTAGAAAGAGCAATGTTTCGAGGCCGGTTTATTACGTCAGTAAAAGTCTTCTGGATGTTGAGAAGAATTTTCTCAAGTTAGAAAAGTTAACTCTTGCATTAGTTACATCTGCACAAAAAATGAAGCCTTACTTTCAGGCTCATTCAATTGTCGTACAAACATTTTTTTCGTTGAGGAACATATTACAAAGGCCCGATGTGTCAGGAAGAATGACAAAATGGTCGGTAGAGCTCGGAGATTTTGATATCGAATTTGAACCAAGAAATGCTATTAAATCTCAAACATTAGCTGCTTTCTTAGTTGAATTTCACTCTGATCGGAATGAGATGGAGGTTGATAAAGAAGAGCTTGAAGCAGAATGGACTATCTAATCCAATAGGGGCTCAAGTTTGTTCGGTTGCAGAGCAGGTGTGCAGTTGGTATCTCCAGAGGGAATCGTCATATATCAGGCTATCCGATTCAGATTTAAAGCATCTAATAATGAAGCCGAGTACGAAGCTGCTTTGGCAGCCTTAAGACTTGCAAAAATTTATGGAGCTAAATGAGTAAGGCTGATAAGTGATTCACAACTCCTTGTAAATCATGCATCTGGCCAATCAGAAGCAAAAAAGGTCATTTGGTCAAGTAATTGGGGGTTCTGAAATCTTTAACTTTGACAGAATAACGGCTAGGCAAAAACATGCGGGGCTAAAAGAAATGATGACTTAGGTGACCTTATCGACCAAATTTGAGATCATAAGTTCGAATAAAACCTTAATCACATAATTCGATTGATCTACCAAAAGAAGTTCATTTATGTAACATAAGTAACAAGACCCTTTTTGGTCGAAGCATGAGATAAAAGAAATCAGGACAAAAGAACATAAGGTCATACAAAGAAATCCGAGGACATTGCGTTGTAGGAGGTCAGACAATGTACTACTACAAATAAAACCCTCACCATTTTTTAAATTGTCATTTACCCAACAATGCTTCACCTTTGAACTATCCAGTTAGTTCAGCAGAATTTCTTGTAAACCCCATTATAGTTCCATTTGACC
The DNA here is from genome assembly GCA_036936605.1 of Limnanthes douglasii subsp. nivea. NCBI lineage: Eukaryota > Viridiplantae > Streptophyta > Magnoliopsida > Brassicales > Limnanthaceae > Limnanthes > Limnanthes douglasii. Next base: position 303,814,176 of record JAUPFV010000002.1, on the reverse strand, counting down.
GTTGGATAACCGCAGGATTTTTCATCTGTTTATAAGCGGATAAAAATAAAAATTCTTCGAACTACCCGTGTCAATCAAAATTCTTCGGATCTCAGTGCCCTTTGATAAGAGAAGGAAAATATAAATAATAACAAGGGTTATTATATTAAATACCATAAATAAATCCATGTATTTAGTAGTCAAGGACTAAAGTAAAGCAAACATAAGAGTTAGTAGGGCTAAATGATATACCCTTAGAACTTGTTTATAAAGAGTAAAATAGTGAGGTGAGAAATCTACTTCGACATTGGTAATCATGTAATTTTACTATTCACCTCTTGTACTATATAAAGGACATTCTCTTTTGGAGAAAAAGGACCAATGCTTAGATAATTATAGATACATTTATTCCCTTTGTCTCTTTCTTTCACTATAAAATCATAAGATTCTCTCATCTATACAATCTGATACGAATATTTCTTAGACAAACGCTCTCCTACACACATTTCCGCTTCCCAGTTAATATGAGGACTTATTGAAAGCTTGCAATAATTATTATTTACATATGTTTCAAAATTTTAAAGTTATATCTCATATGCGAAGCTTGTAATAATTCATCTGATAGGAGAAAGAGAATTAACTAGTTTAATTTTGATTTGAGCAAGGAATTGGGGACTACCCATTCTTTGATTGTGATTGATGTTTCGATAAAGTTTGTCCGTCGACACCCCTTAGTCAATAAATTTCTCTATATCACTTCAAAATAAACTATATGATATGAAAGTACTGACCTTGTCATTGGTGAGTTGAAGTGGGGTTAAGTCACCCATAAGCCTCAAATGAGTAGAACAATGAGTGACGTACACAGTATCGAACTCTTAGAGTTCAATTTTCCACTTAAATTAAAACCAAGAAGACAAGATAAATAAAATAAGAACGCATTAAAAACAAGATCGAACTCTTAGGGTTCACAACCCAATTACTATTTATTTTGCATTATGCAATATATTTTTATACTTCTTTCACATATCACAATGTATGTACTACATGTTTTGCATTTTACAACTCATGTATATGTTTTGAATTTTAAAATTCATGTACTCCATGTTTCTCAGTTCACAACTCATTACTTCATTTAAGTATTTACCATTTTATTTACTACATGTACTCATGTCTTAGGATTCAATAATAAAAGCTACTAAAAAGAAACAGAGAAAGTTGTAATTGATGTGGTTATACGACTCATTCTATTACCCTATTTGACATTGTCCTTCTCAATCTCTGATGATATTATGGCTTTGAAGATGGTTTACTATTCCAAAAACCTCAAAAAGATTAACATCTACGATTGGGAATAATCAATCAAAGAGAAGCTTATGACTTTATTAACAACTTGTTGCAACAATAGTGCTAAAAAAACCTTAGGATGCATTGTTATGTTAAGGTTACTATTGATCTATTTTGTTACACACACACACACATATAGACACACACAGAGGACACACACACACACACACACACACACACACACACAAACCCACACACACACACACATACACACACACACACACACACACACACACACACACATATAATTATTCTTAAACGGGTTATTATATGACATGAAACCATTTAAAGCCGACCTCGATCAATTGAAATCATTTCTAACCATGGATCCACCATACAGCATATAAGAAGTTCAATGACTAATCAGGCGTTTGACGGATTTTTCTTATTTTATCACCAGAGCATCGAAGAAAATCCAAAATTTCTTCAAAGTACTCAACGACGACAAAATATTTGCATGGACTGACGAGTGCAACAACACACTTCAGGCACTCAAGGAATACATAACCTCGCTCGAGGTGTTGTCAACACCAATACACGGTGAGCAACTCTAACTTTACCTATCTATTTTGAATTATGCATAAGTAGGGTATTCGTAAGGGAAGATGGAGGAATACAAAGTCTGATCTGATGAGTCCGGAAATATTCGCCACTCACTGTAGAAACCAGACAGGGGAAATCCGGACAATAACCACCCACTGAACCATCTGGACAGGACAAAAGTATTAAAACACTAAACACCTTTTAACTAAGCTAGTTACTAATTTGCTTAATAAACTAATGAGTTTTTGAACTCAACCCGATTTCATAAGTTTGACCAGAAATCCCATATGGCTAATAATTAAAAGTATAAATACCCAACCACTTTCATTCAAAACCATCAAGAAAAACCAGTTCGGATGAATTCGGACGAGCAAGCAGTGCCACCAACTTTGGAAGAAGTGGTGGGAGAAAATGATGAATATACGATCGAAAAGCGAGACAGGTTGAAAGCTGAGATAGAAGCCTTGAGGGCTGCTAAAAGGGTAGAGATGGGCTTGAAAGAAAAATCAAAAGTGTCAGTTATTCACCACACTGACAACCCAAGGGAGCATGACCCATCAGCAAAGACCCATGTGAGTACTAAAAAGACTCATGTTAGCTCAAAGAAGTCTCACCGGTCTAAACCGGTGGAGAGCTCAGATTCAGAATCCTCTAGTAGCTCCTCGAATGAAGATGGAGTTGAGGAGTCCCTGTCATCCAGCAATGATGAAGGTAGGTCTAAGAAGAAGCAAAAGTTGGTAAAACGATATTCAAGAAAGAGGGACATGCATGGAAAGTTAAAAAGGCATCTAGGTAAAGGGTCATCTCATAGCCACAACCATGGTCGTAGACATATAGACCAGCTGTTGATGGATCCTTTCGCTTTCCATGATGAACCAGGTATCTTTGCAACTCCCAATGAATATATTGTGTTTAGTCGTGGTCGGAATTGGAGATAATCTCCATTGTCTTCCAAGATACTGTCCGAAACCTTCCAAAGAGGTTTGACAGTACTAAGATGGAAAAATACGATGGGAGCAAAGATCCAGATAATCATCTCGAGCAGTTTAAAAACTTTATGATAAATTTTGACGATGATGATAAGTTGCTTTGTAGAGCATTCTTTGAATCTTTTACGGGGAGTGCTCTGAAGTGGTATAATAGCCTGCCGCAGGGCTGCATCACAAATTTTGATACCTTTTGGGTGGCCTTCCGGAGGCAGTTTGTTGGAATTAAGGAGGTTAAGGGCAATGGAGACACTATTATCCATTGTGCCCAAGAGCCAAACGAATCATTGAAAGAATATATAAGTCGATTTGTGAACACCAAGAATGGATTAGATGATTGCTTTGAACAAGTAGCAATAGCTTCTCTAAGACATGGTCTCAACCCTGACAATCTGGCCGATTCGGTAACTAGAAAGAAGGCCATGACGTGGGAAGGTTTACTGAATCAGGTGGGAAATCAAATCAATGTGGATGAAACGAAAAAGACTAGGGTGCACAGGCAGGTGAGATCTGCCCCAGCTGCACCAAACCAGAACCAGAATCAGTCCGGGTATAAGGCTAAGGAAGCCGGACAGGGTCCGAACAAGGCCAAAGCTCAATCTCACCCAACACCAGCTCAGAGCCAGCAGTCCAGAAATAAGCGAGGACCTTGGGTCCAACCGGAGTGGTTCGGCGAATTGAAAGAAAATGTGGCAACCATCTATGACAAAACAAAAGACGAAGTAGATTTTAGGAAGCCGACAGCGCTTCAATCTCCCAAGGAAAGTCATAATGCTTGTTTTTGTCAATATCATCAAGATATTGGCCATAACACAGAGAATTGCATCGATTTAAAGCAGGAGGTGCAAAATCTGATTGGAAGAGGAAAATTGGGTGCTTATGTTAAAAGAAGAAGTGGGAATAGGCCTGATAATGCACATCGAACCGGCCCAACAAACAACGTAGGGACGTCGGCTCCGGACAGGGCCATGGTAATTATTGAAAGATTCGGTGTGAAGTCAGAGTATTTGGATCCTGATCCAGCCTGGAATAAGGTGGACGTTATCACAGAACACACCAAGATGGTGTCCGGGCTCATAAGCATTTTTGAGTCACTTACCATATTTGGGGGTGACATCATGACTGCACCAACTACTTCTTCAAGGAAGAGGCATGTTCACACCCTGACTACTCAGTTGGAAGGAAGCATGACCTCCTATCAATCACAAATTCCTTTTCCTTTCATTTTTTTTGATGAAGATGATTTGAGGGACATAGCTGGTTCCCATGAAGATGCTGTGGTGATAGGAGCATCCATTGAGGGCAATGACATTAGACGAATTTTGGTGGACACTAGCAGCTTAGAAAATATCCTCTTTTTAACTTCCTACAAACAAATGAAGAATCCAACAGTAATTCAACGTTTGAACAGATCTATTGTGGGTTTCACTAGTAGCTCTGCGGACGTGGTCGGGGAGTTTGAGGAGGAGGTTTTGTTGGGCAAGGGCCCTTTCAAGAAAATGGTCAGGGTACTTTTTGTTGTGGTAGATTATCCTACATGCTATAACACCATTTTGGGAAGGTTTTGGCTCTCCACGATGCATGCTGTGGCTTCAACAGTTCACCAATATTTAAAGTACGTTGTGCAAGGACAAATGGGAGTTGTCCGGAGTAGTCAGAAGATAGCAAGGGAGTGTTATGCAACGGCACTGGCCCCTAGAACTTTGGGGGCAGTTCGGATCAGTGAAGATTAGCAGTTGGAGGGGCCCTCTGGGGGAGAGGATGAAATTGATGACCCTAGAGAGACCCCTGGTGTTTTAGTACCAATTGAAGAGGTTGAAACTCACTCTCTGGCTGAAGGAAAAAGCGTCAAGATCGGATCTAAGATGGCATCAGAACTAAAAAGCAAAGTGTTATCTTTTTTAACAGACCACCAGCATGTTTTTGCTTAGTGCAATGCTGATGTAACCGGAGTGCCTGCAGATGTTATTTCACACCAGTTATCCATCCGAAGAGATGTAGCACCCGTTGTACAGAAGATAAGATCTTTTTCTAAGGAGAAAGTTGATGTCATAGTTGAAGAGGTTGACCGACTTACTAAGATGGGGCACATAAAGGAATCTCAGTACCCTTTATGGACAGCCAATCCAGTATTAGTAAAAAAGAAAAACGGGAAGTGGCGTATGTGCATCGACTTTAGTGACCTTAATAGGACTTGCCCAAAAGACCTATATCCAGTCCTCCGGATCGATCAGTTAGTGGACTCCACATCTGGGAACAAGTTATTGTCCTTCATGGATGCCTTATCCAGTTATAATCAGATTCAAGTGGATCCGAAGGACCAAGAACACACTACTTTTGTTACTGATAGGGGCCTTCATTATTACAAGGTGATGCCTTTTGGGTTAAAGAATGCTGGGGATACTGATCAGACGTTGGTGAACAAAGCATTCGCTGATCAGATTGGAAGAAATATGGAAGTCTACATTGATGACATGATGGTAAATAGTGTGGAAGAAGAGTTACACTTGTCAGATCTGCTAGAGACTTTTGCCAACTTGGTAAAAATTAATTTAAAGTTAAATCCAGAAAAATGTGTTTTTGGAGTGCAGTCCGGGAAGTTTTTAGGGTATGTGATAAGTGAGAAAGGAATACAGCATGATCCAGACCAACTTAATGCTTTACTGCAGATTGATCCTCCTCGGAATATTAAAGAAGTACAAAGATTGAGAGGGAGGTTAGCTGCTCTAAACCGTTTTATCTCAAGGTCTTCTGATAGGTGTGCCCCGTTTCCAAACTTTAAAGGGTGCCAAAGAATTCAACTGGTCTCCACAGTACGACCAGGCTTTTGATGAAATAAAAAAGAATTTATCCTCCCCCAAAACTCTGTTTAAACCTGTTGATGGAGAAACGTTGTATATATATTTAGCAGTCTCCGAATGTGCCATAAGTGCGGTGCTAGTAAGAGAAATGGACAATTATCCTCGTCCGGTGTACTACATCAGCAAAAGCCTGATGGATTCTGAAAAAAGGTATTTAAAACTTGAAAAGCTAGCACTGGAATTAGTAATAGCTACTAGGAAGATGAGGCCCTACTTTCAGACTCATTCTATTATCATCCGGATGTCTTGTCCCTTGAAAAACGTTCTTCAAAAGGCAGACATATCAAGCAGAATGACCAAATGGTCAGTGGAATTGGGAGACTATGACATTGATTTTGCCCCTCGAACTGCAATCAAGGCACAGTCTGTTGCTGATTTCCTAGTTGAGTTCCATTCAGACAAGAGTACTAAACAAGCTACAGGTGAAAAGACTAAGAAGCTATGGGTTGTTCGGACTGATGGTGGATCAAGTACCATGGGTTGTGGTGTTGAGATATGTTTAACCTCTCCGTACAACGATAAACTGTACCAGGTTATATGTTTTGCTTTTAGGGCTTCCAACAATGAGTCCGAATATGAAGCTGCCATAGCTGGTTTGAAGTTAGCCCTAATTTGTGGAGCCAAAAGAGTCAGGTTAATGAGTGATTCTCAGCTTCTTATCCATCATGCCCAAGGTCAATCTGAGGCCAAAAAAGAGCAATTGATTAAATATTTATTCATTCTTAAAGAGGTGGCAGTTAACTTCAAATAAATCAGCTATGAGCACATACCCAGAATAGAGAATACACTAGCAGACTCCTTGGCAACCATAGCATACTCTGAGTCCTACACATGGATTCATGTGCAGGAATGCCCATCCATTCAACTCAATCAGAGCAAGGAAGAGGAGGAAAGTTTAAATATACAAGTGGGTCAACCTAAAGACTGGAGGTATCCTCTTCTTCAATATATTTCAGATGACATTTTGCCTCCGGAAAAAGCAGTAGCAAGAAAAATGAAGTATAGGGTTCGTGGTTTTTTAATCATAACAGACATCCTTTACAAGAAATATTTTAGTATACCTCTCTTGCGATGTTTGGGGATTGAAGAGTCCCAAATAGTGCTGTCTGAACTGCATGATGGTGAAGGGTCAGCACACTGTGGTTATAGAGCTTTAACCCGAAGAGTCTTTTTGGCCGGATACTACTGGCCCTCCATAATGGAAGATGCCAAGGGATTGGTAAATAAGTGTGATCCATGCCAAAGATATGGTAATAAAATTCATATGCCAGCTATCCCTTTGGAGGCAATTTCGGAGCCAATACATTTTGCTCGTTGGGGGCTGGATCTGGTGGGACCTCTACCTATGGCGTCCGGAGGGTACAGAACTATCATTGTAGCCATTGATTATTTTTTAAAGTGGATAGAAGCTGCCCCCTTGGCAGGAACTACTTCAAAAGCTGTTAAAAATTTTATTTTATCTAATATTTGTTGCAGATTTGGGGTTCCACAGAAGATAACCACATACAATGGGCCACAATTCGATAACAAGGATATGGAGAATTTCTATACCTCTAGAGGCATTCAACATTGCTTCTCTTCTCCTTTCCACCCACACGAAAATGGTCAGGTTGAAGTGGCAAACAAGACCATTTTGTCCGGTCTTAAAAAGAATTTAAAAAGGACTACTGGAAAATGACCAAGCTATCTACAAGAAGTGCTATGGGCCTACCGGACTACTCCTGGAGCTGCTACACAGGAATCCATGTTTGTCTTGGTATATGGTATGGATGCTCCTATAGAGGCAACTTTTCCATCATACAGAGTCCACAATTTTTCCGAACATGCTAATGAAGTGGCAATCAGAAGTCAACTCGACTTGATAGAAGAGAAAAGAATTAAGGCTCATCTTAGAGCCCACCATTATCAAGGATTGATGAGTAGGTTTGCTTCCAGAGTCAGAAGAAGGGATTTTCAACCAGGGGATAAAGTGTTGAGGAAAGTCTTCCTACATACTAAAGAGAAGCAGTTCGGCAAGCTAGCTCCAAATTGGGAAGGACCCTAAGTGATCATTGAAAAGCTTAAGCCTGGGACATACAAGCTTCAAAATAAAGATGGAAGAATCTTAAATCACCCTTGGAACATTGAACACCTTCGGTTGTATCTAGAATGAAAGTTATGTAAATATTTACTTGTTTAAAGTCCATGTAAATATTAGGGGCCATACTCTTTCCTACCCTGGTGGTGCGGGGAGGTTTTAATGAGGTTTCCGGGTTTTTTAATAAAATTCGGTGCCTTCTTAAAAAAATCGGAATGGTTTGATTGATAGTTTCTTTAAAGCCTTCTAAGTATCATTCACAGATCAGATTGATCTGGTGGAATGATGACTATTTACACATTTTTCATCGGAGAATTTAAACACTCTCACCTTAAAATACTTGTAAGGTGAGAGTGTACCAATCATTGGGACTCAGCTGACTTGGACATAGCTTTATCAGATGAAAGTATCTGACAATCTCTGGGTCCAAGGGAAATCTGAGCCCCCAGGTGAAAAGCTCTGTATAGATGACTATCTCGCTAAGCTTACAGTCCATTGGGGTCTCCGGAGTGACCGGTATCCTGACCTTGACAGACTCAGGGATCCTCCACTTCGTCTGGATCCGGCCTAACTCAGCAGTATGAGTGTAGACATAGTTGATGTTTTACATGGTCATCAGATATTTCACGTTCACTTTGTGGAAGCAGGGTCCCACTTTGCCTTCCACACACTCCAGTAGGTCCGGATCTTTCAAACACAGTTTCTCTTTACCCTTGTCTTTTTATCAGTGGCAGTATCCCCTATCTGTCCGGAGACGTCGATCTCAAATGAAGCATCTTCTATACTATCCTCCATCACCTCTTCCATCACCATGGAAGGTTTGTCAGTTGTTGTTGGTTGGGGAGTGCTGGTGGCAGGCTCAGTAAGTTCTCCAGACGGTTGAGCATCACCCTCTCTTGAGGGTTAGGTGTCCGACTGTGGCTCAGTTCCGGAGGGCTCATTTTGAGAGCTAATTCCAGTGGCCTCCAGACTAGAGTATTTACTTTGGGACTCTGATAGATGCCCCTGATCCTATAGCCTTGTCCTTGGTCCCAGACTTAGAAGGCCCTGATTTTAGGGACTTAGATTGTGGAACAACAGCTTGACCCTTTACCAAACGGCCTGTCCGACGAAGGGTAACATTTTTTTGGGGATTTCTCAGCATCAGACCCCATAGCTATAAATGGAGAAGGTCTCCTTGTGCTTGATACAGCTTTTTCCCATTCAATAGAGGGTTGTGACTCTTGAACCGAGGAGCCTGATGGAGTGGGTGAAAGGCTTGGTTGAAACAAACGTCTGGGTTTGGAACTTCTAGCAGAAGATGAACCTCGATCAGCTTCTGAAGATGGTGTTTCGGGCTTATCGTTTGGAGAAACTAGAAGACCCGCAACAATACGTCTCTCTCGCTCAACCCTTTGCGCTTTCTAACTCCGAAAGATTAAGCCACCCACCTTTTACCAATGCGTTTCTTGCCGTGAACATAAACTTACACAAGAAGAATTTTGAGAAAAGAAGTGAAAGCTTTGAAATGAAGAAATGAGAGAGTGATGAAGATGGCAAAACTGTGAAAAGAAGTAATTTATACTAGTAAGACAAAAAGAGTTACCAAATACCTAGGAGAAAACGAAAAGGCAAAAGTAATGATTAAAGGCGGCACTGACATCATGGGTATTAAATGAAGATGTTGCTTTTTCAGATTAGTGGGAGCAACGTTCTAGGAGGAAAACGATGGTGCGACAAGTCAAAAGGTGACACGTGTCCCACGATCCATAGCAAAACTTTTAAACTTCGGAGAAGTATTCAGTCCGGATAAATCCTCAGCTGAACACTTAAACAGTCCGGAGAATGTTACAAGTGCCTAAAAGGATTTTTTAGATCTTGCCAAAGACCTTCAACAAAACCTAAAAATTGGGCTACTGATGAATCTAGAAATATTCGCCACTCGCTGTAGAAACCGGCCAGGGGCAATCCAGACAATAACCACCCACTGAACCATCCAGACAGGACAAAAGTTTTAAAACACTAAACACCTTTTGACTAAGCTAGTTACTAATCTACTTAATAAACTAATGAGTTTTTGAACTCAACCCAATTTCATAAGTTTGACCCGAATGCCCATATGGCCCATAATTAAAAGTATAAATACCCTACCACTTTCATTAATGAGGGTAATGAACATTTAATACAACCAGTCAGCTTAAATCTCTCACTACAAAGTACTTAAACATTTAATATTCTTGAAACACCACAAAACGTCTGACAAAATTACCCTCGGTAAAAAATAATCCACACCATGATCCACTACGTAAGAAAATGTGTGTTCGATGCTGAAACGAGGTACCTAAACCTCGAAAAGCTTACCTTAGGCTAGTAGTGTCGGTCAGAAAAATACGAACATATTTCAAAAGCCATATCATTATCATGCGACCATATTTTCCCTTAAGAAATGTGTTGCAAAAATCCAACATCTCAGGAATACTCACAAGGTGGTCCATTAAGCAAGGAGAATACAAAATCATTTACGATCCATGTATAACAATAGAAGGTCAAACGGTAACCAACTTCATCAATGAATTTGCGGGTAGTAGCAATGGCAAGGAAAAAATAGCCAATCCAGACAGTTCGCAGCACCCCCTATGGATCTTGAAGGCCGATGGAGCCTCCAACACCACCAAAGGGGCAGAAATAATTTTAAAAATGCCTTCGGGGGAGGAGATCAGACAATTAATTAAATTTCATTTTAAGGCAAAAAACAATACAATAGAGTGCAAGGTTGTCCTATGAGGGCTGAAGCTGGCTCATATTTGCGGGGCCAAAAGTATGCTTGTACGATCGGGCTCGCAACTTGTTATTTGCCAGGCTACTGAGACTGTATGAAGCCAAACAAGAAAGTAAGCGAGGATACCTCGAACGTTGAAAGACTAGGAGAAAATATTTTTCAATATAGATTACGAGCAGATACCACGCGTCAATAATTCGAACGTAGATTCGTTGACCAAACAGGCAGCCTCCAACGTCAATCCGCTCATCATCATTCAAGACAGATTCACTATGAGCGATAACTTACTAATGGAAAAGTTCATAATAACTTAAACAAGAGACTGGAAACATGAGTACATATCATACTCAAGGGACCACAATCTTTCTCAAGATAAGGCCGAGGCAAGAGCCTTACAAGTACGTGTATCCAAGTATACAGTCCTCGACAATATTTTATACACAAAAAGCGTCAGCGGCCACTAATGTGCTACATCAATCAGGAAAAATCCAACCTTTTATTAACCAACATGCACAAAAGAATTATTGGATTTCACTGTAGCTACCGCAACTTGATCAGGTGTTTCTTTTTTTGTTGAATTCTAGCCCAAGCTAGGAGCTGATGTAGAAGCCCTCGTACAAAGGTGTCATTTTTATCAACAATTCGCCATTATCCGCCATCTCCCAAGTGAGTCGATGAGTATTATTCTCGCACCTAGTCCTTTCGATAAATGGAAGATCGACTTGGTGGGGCCCCTCTCTTTGGCTACTGGAAAAAAGAAATACTTGGTGGTGACAATCAACTATTTCACTAAATGGGTAGAAGCGAAGGCTCTGTCCACGACTAGGGTACATGAGATTTATGACTTCCTACAAAACCAAATCCTATTGCAATTCAAAATCCCACGTAAATTGATGACCGATAATGGACCCTAATTCCCATATACGATAGTCACAGCTTTCTGTAAAAAACATAAAATAAACCAACATTTTCTATACCATACTATCCACAAGCTACCAGACAAGTCGAGGTGATCAATCCTAAATTTTAAACAGGGTAAAATTAATTAGAGTGGGCTAAGGAAAAGTGGCATAGCAAGGTTGTTGTATGGGCTTATCGGATGATCCTTCGGTTATCCACAGGTGAAACTTATTTATCCATGGTATATAGAATATATACTATTATCCCTGCTGAATTCGCCATCTGCACCCACCGAGTTGCAAATTTTTTGGTTGAGGTCAACACACCAAAATGGAAATCATCCCTTCACCTAATGGATGAACGAAGAGATCATGCAATGGTTTGATCCGAGCACTACACAAGCCTAATACGGAACCAATTCAATTCCAACCTGCACCCCGACGTTTCCAAGTTGTTGACCAAGTCATGAAGAAGATATTCCAATGAGCGCAGAACAAGAACACTGGAAAGTTGGGCCCTCGTTGGGACGGTCTATACAAGTCATCTCTAAAGGACAACACAAGGCATATCAGCTAGAAGACATGAATGGTCACACACTAAAATATCATTGGAATATTAATCATTTGAAATTGTATCACCATGCTATGCAGCAATTTTGTGGGCTCTTTTTCTGTTTTGGTGGCATTGATGGGTTTTTTTTAACGAGGCACGTTGTAAGCCATTGACCTAATGAAATTTCCTACTGCCAAACTCTCTTATCTTCATCTACAGTAAGTAATATGAACAACACACGTACCTTTAATCGACATAAGATAATTAAGTAACCCATCGTGATTATTTTAGAATGAGGGATGCCCATAATAATAAAATGTATGGGGGTCGGATTGTGCTACAACGTTGCGAAAGGGTTAAAAACCATGCTTGTATGACTATGCAAGGATCCGCACTAATCCCTTACTCAAAAAGTTAACGAAAGAGAAACGGTTGTTCAAGCTGCCTATGTGGCTACGCAAGGGGACATATTGATACCAAGTTTTAATTGTCGATCTAGCAATATGGTTTCTAAACTAAACCTTTAAAGGCCACGCAAGAGGTCATATTGAGCCTTGACTTACGAAATCAAAATTCATGAACTAGTCAGTTTATCAAACCCAGAGGGCCACATGTGATACATAACAATATCCTTCATTCAATAGTAAAAAATACAAATCATATCGTCCCAAAGAAACCTTAACACATTTTACTCTACAATTTAAAGTTTAATCCTAGTGGTACAACATAAAATTATAAAAAAACATAACTTCTAGAAAAATGGTTCAACACATAATCATGAAAAAGAGCCATATTCAAAATTCGTATCTTTCGGTTACTCTGTAGAAGGTGTGTTAACTTTATTTAGAGTGGTGAGCTTTGCTTTAATGCACTATGGTTAGACCCCTCGGGTGCGCAACCTACCTCGGCTAAACCAGAATTAATTTCACTTCTCTCTTCTCTAGAGCAACACCTCTTTTCACTTCATCTTCACTAATTTCATCACTTTCATCCTCTTCTTCTGCTTCTTCGTCATTAGAAGGCTACAACTACTCATTCTGACTTAGATTCCTCTATTTAATTTTTTATTCTAATAACCTCTGCCTTTAACTTAATATTTTCCACGCATATAATACAAGCCTTGGTTGTTCCATCTTCCATCTCTTTTAGCAGCGAGGTATTTTGGCCCACTAGGTTTGTTCCGCTTCACCAATACATCATTCTGACTGGTTTTCTCCCCGCTTTGAGATATTAAAGATTCTTTTAGCTTCATAAGCTCACCATTATTCACCTTTAAATTATCTATTTATGCGTTTGTTAAAGTCTTACCTCGTCAACCGTGGCTTTTTCTTCCATTAACTTCTCAACCCAAATTTTACAGGCCGCGTAGGACCGCTTGTATCTCATCATCACCACATTGATGACTTTACTTGAGCCAAATATTAAGGGTTCATGCTTAAACTCTACCATTTCCTTTGTATCAACCGCGATCATCCTTCAGTAGGTCAATACCCTTGAATTATGATGACTCTCCAAATTGGAACCAACAAAGGAGAAGGATTAGTACCCTAACACTAATAACATAAACATAACAACAAAACATAACTTACTTCTATGACCAATTCCAAGTGCCTTTAAAGAATTTCCACCATTGACATATTGTTGTTAAAAGTCAGCTCAGGGTAATGAATCAAGTAATGGAACATCAATAACGAGGGTGTTATCATGTTAATTAGGACCGGAAGCTCATCATCACCCAACAAAGAAGACTCGTAAATGGTAGAGGGGTCTGCGTTGGGCCTCTCAACCAGATTTACATTGCCCCCTCTAGTTGATGGCTCACCAACTTTTTACAGGACTCAGTGGGAATAACGGTGGAACCCGTGGCAGCCTATTCACTAATGTAGCCCCTACCAAGGGGTCTCCAGGTGTCATAAGCTCTAGCCCAGACGGTACCGAGGGAACCTTTATATGATCACCCAACGCGAACCCTATGGTCTCACCCGTTGATTACACAACGGCATTATTTTGTTCACGTACTCCCGGTGGCAGCAATATCCTCACGATTAATTGCATTTTGTGGGCTATCAATAATTTCTCAAAGGTTTCATGAGTATTAGATACCTTGGGCATGTCAAACAGACTCATTTACTGACCAACATGGATAGCATTCTTGGTCATCACATCTTCTTCTTCATCCCCGATCCATCAGATGGGGCATGACTTATCTCCTTTATTTCCCTGGTACCCTCTTTAAGAAATGAAATCACCACACCATCACTAGATTATTTTTATCCTGATGGGATGGAGTATTTTGAAGATCACCTACTCGAATGTTGGGCTCGCTACCATGTGCCATCTTCTACTTTTTTTAAACTTTTGTTGGCCAATGTCCACATCTTGATCATTTTGTTTCTTCTTAGCACCCTCTTTAGTGGGTGCCACCTCCTATTCATTGCCAATATTCTTCACTGGTACATTTAAGTCGACACCATCATGATTCTTACCATAGACATACTCCAACAAAAACCATTCTAACTGATCAGCGTCAGACATCGTTCATGTTATCGTAAGCTCGAAAGCTCCTTCTTCACTCATCGGAAGCTCAGATGATACTCTAATGACCACACTGTATATGCTGGACTTGATAACCTTTCCAAAGGGTTGATTATGGGTCCCTCGTATATTTTTCTTTATAATTCCTAGTACTTGCCCGATTTTGTACCATCACCAATATAATAGACATATGTCAATACATCATATTTTGATAAATATGGTATTGAACACAATTTACAAAACAAAGTGCTTAATTTTATAATTCAACAGCCTTGGCATATATAGCCAATACAACCAACTGAAACACCTAGAAAACAGCCCACGTTAAACAACATGATAACGTGTACAATCCACTCTCTTCTAAACTGACTCCTACATGAACTATTAACTGGTCCTAAATAATAGGTCTTATCAAACAGAAAGAAACAGAAACTGATATAGAAACTGAAATACCAAGTCAAACTCCTAAACTTAAGGAAACACTTATTTCATACCCTCCCCTAAACTCAACTTACTATTGTAAGTTAGTTTATCTGCTGCAGAACATATGCCAAGCGTTGCTCGAAACTTCTGGAATGAATCCTTCTTCAGGGGTTTTGTGAAAATGTCAGCCACCTGATCCTGTGTACCACAATATTCTAGCCTCACAACTCCATCATTGACAAGATTACGCAAGAAATGATATCGTACGTCCATGTGTTTGCTTCTGTTATAGAACACCTGATTTATTGACAGCTTGATTGTAGAAGTGTTGTCACACAAAATAGTAGTTACATCATCCTCCAACGCAAATTCCATCTCCAGCAAAATTCTTCTCATCCAAATTACTTGACATGCACATATAGCAGCAGCTATATATTCTGCCTCTGTTGTCGAGAGGGCAACTACTGATTGCTTCTTAGATGACCAAGCCACTGCTCCTCCGCTCATCATAAATGCATAACCTGAAGTGCTCTTCCGTCCATCAACATCCCCTGCATAATCACTATCTGTGAACACTTTCAGTTCAGCCGCGCTTCCTCGTTTGTACCAAATGCCATAGTCTAGAGTCCCCTTCAAGTACCTTAATACTCTTTTGACTGCAAGAAAATGTAACTTTGTAGGCCTAGACATATAACGACTTAACAAACTTACAATGAACTTAAATCTGGTCTTGTGTTGGTGAGATATGTAAGGCTGCCAATAATCTGCTTATAAAAAGTTTCATCCCCTTTTTCTCCATTTTCATCCATATCTATCTTGCTGCCTGGAACAATTGGATTACTTACTGCATTGCATTCCTCCATACCAAAACGCCTCAATAATTCTACTGCATACTTGTGTTGTGATATATGAATTCCTTCCGAAATTTGCATCACTTCTATTCCAAGAAAATATCTCATTTTTCCAAGATCAGTCATGTCGAACTCTTCTTGCATAGAACTCTTGAATTCTTGCATCATTAAATTGTCATTGCTAGTATATATTAAATCATCAACATAAACACTAACAATGAGAATTTTACCTTCTTCATTCTTCTTCAAGAACAGAGTTTCCTCATTTGGACTCTTTTGAAAGCCTTCTTTCAGAAAGTATTTCTCGATACGGCTGAACCATGTCCTCGAAGCTTGTTTCAACCCGTACAACGCTTTGCGGAGCTTGTAAACTTTCTGTTCACTTCCTTTGACTACATATCCCTTTGGTTGCTGTACATAAACATCCTCTTTCAGTGTTCCATGTAGAAAAGCTGACTTAACATCAAGTTGGTGAATTTTCCAACCATTTTGAGCAGCCATAGCAACTATCATCCTTACTGTATCCATTCGCGCAACCGGTGCATATACTTCCGTGTAGTCGACCCCATGTTTCTGAGAGTAACCTTTTACTACTAAACGCGCCTTGCACTTGTCTACTTCTCCGAGTTCATTGAATTTGGTCTTATAAACCCACTTCACTCCGATGCACTTTGCCCCCTTTGGTAGACTGGTTAACTCCCATGTTTGATTCCTCCTGATTGCATCTATCTCTGCATCCATAGCTAATCTCCATTGTTTTCCTTTTACTGCTTCCTCGAACGTTGATGGGTCGGATGTTTCAATTTCTGCAATTTCTGCCATGTTTATCTCGTCTTCTTCTTCGGAGAGACCATCACCAGTGACATAATCATTGAGATAAGCTGGAGATTTTCTGATCCTTCCCTCCCTGGAACTTGCACCTTCAATTATATTCTCACTTGTGTTACCATCAACAGCATCACCAGACTCGTCACAAGGCTTACTCAAGACACTTTCTTCATCCTCATCATCACTCCACATCAAATCAGCCCCTACTTGTTCTTCGTAACCTTTTCCCCATTCCCATTCTTTATTTTCTTCAAATTCAACATCTTTACTGATAGAAACTCCACGTGTTTTGGGATCAAACAGCCTGTACCCCTTTGACTCATCACTCCAACCCAATAAAACGCAAACATAGCTTCTTTTGTCAAGCTTACCTCTTTTTGCTTCTGGTATGTGTACGTGAGCAAGACATCCCCAAGTTCGGAAATGTGCAACTGAAGGCTTTTCTCTGCTCCATACTTCTTGAGGTGTAACATCCTTTAGTGCCAATGTAGGACTTCTATTAAGGACATAAAATGTCCATTTCACTGCTTCCGCCCAGAAGATCTTTGGAACCTTCTTTGCTATGAGGATAGATCTTACCATATTCATGACTGTCCTATTTTTACGCTCAGCTACGCCATTTTGCTGTGGTGTGTAGGCTGTAGTAAGTTGCCTCTGAATACCATGTTCCTTACAAAAATCGTTGAAGTCGTGGGAATTGAACTCACCACCTCTATCAGTGCTTAAGCATTTAATCATCTTGCTTGATTGCTTTTCAACCAAAGTCTTAAAAATCTTGAAGCAACTTAGAGCTTCAGATTTTTCAGCAAGTAAATATGCCCATGCTTTACGACTAAAATCATCAATAAAACACAATATATATCTCTTACCACTGTTAGAGGCTGGGCTGATTGGTCCGCAAATATCTGAATGAATTAGCTCTAGAACCTCTTTTGCTCTCCACATACTCTGTTTTGGAATTGCCTTTCTTTGTTGCTTCCCTTCAAAGCAATCGACGCATACCTTTGATGTGTCTTGAAAATGTGGCAAGCCTATCACCATCCTTTTATCATGAAGTAGTTTCAAACTCATGTAGTTTAAGTGTCCGTAACGTTCATGCCATAATTGAGACTGGTTCACAGAGCTTAAATATAAACAATTCTCAGATTGCGTAGCCGGAGAAGATTTTGCTGGAAGTATGAACATTCTATTCATGCTCATCTCGCTTTCAACTAACAGACCTTTCTCTGGATGGTATATCTTGCACATGCCTCCTTGGATAAGTATAGCCAAACCCTTTTCTTGTAGTTGTCCCAAGCTCAAAAGATTGTTTTTAAGCTCAGGAACGTAATAGACCTCAGTAATTGTGGACATCATGCCATTCAAAAGAAGCTTAATATCCCCTTTTCCTGCTACTTCCATCCTCGAATTGTTTCCAAGCTTGACTGAACGCTTAAACCTTTCATTTAGGCTTGTAAACAATTCTTTGTCTCCGCTCATGTGATTTGAACAACCAGAATCTAAAAACCAAACCTCGCCTTTCCTTGCCCGCACATCCTCGACATGAGTCATTAATAACAGCTCTTCTTCTTCTTCCTTGCATTCTACATAATTGGCTTGCTTATTCCATTTTGGACATTCATACTGATAGTGTCCAATATTGTGACACTTAAAACACTCAATGGTTGCTCTGTTGAATGCTTGTCTGCCTCTACCACCTCCACGGGCTCGTGCTGCAAATCCCCTACCTCCTCTACCTGCTCTTTCATCATAGCTAACCTTCAATACTTGTTCTTCGCCGCTACTCTTCTTAAATTTCTGCTCATGAACCAAGAGTGAGCTTTGTAAAGCATCAACAGAAAGAGTATCGATGTCCTTTGATTCTTCAATTGAACACACAACATAATTAAACTTCTCAGTAAGAGTACGCAAAATCTTCTCTACAATTTTCACGTCCTGCATATCTTCACCACAATTCCTCATATCATTCGCCACTACCATCACCCTGCCAAAATAGTCGGAGACTGTTTCATTTGGCTTCATGGTTAACAACTCAAAATCTCTCCGAAGAGTTTGCAATTGAGCACGCCTTACTCGAGCATTTCCTTGGTATTTCACCTTCATCGAGTCCCGCAATTGCTTAGCAGTATCCTTCTTGGTGATTGTTCTCAATATGGACCTGTTAATGGAATTAAAAAGATAGTTCTTAGACTTTAAGTCCTTCAACCTCATATCATCCAGAACCTTCCTTTGCACTTCTGTTAAAGCCTCTCTCTCTTTATCTGTTGGCTCTGTGTAACCTTCTTGAACAACACTCCAATACTCCTTCGACCTGAGGAGGTTTTCCATCAGTAAACTCCAATGATCGTAATCTCCATCAAACCTTGGAATACATGGCTGTGAAGAACTGTTTGCCTCAGCCATTTTCACTCACACTATTGACTAGCTTATTCACTCACACTCTTGAATGATCTGCTCACTCACAAACCCACTGATTAGTAAAGTGGCTCTGATACCATTTGATAAATATGGTATTGAACACAATTTACAAAACAAAGTGCTTAATTTTATAATTCAACAGCCTTGGCATATATAGCCAATACAACCAACTGAAACACCTAGAAAACAGCCCACGTTAAACAACATGATAACGTGTACAATCCACTCTCTTCTAAACTGACTCCTACATGAACTATTAACTGGTCCTAAATAATAGGTCTTATCAAACAGAAAGAAACAGAAACTGATATAGAAACTGAAATACCAAGTCAAACTCCTAAACTTAAGGAAACACTTATTTCATATTTAACAGCATTCAAACAAAGAAAGTAGCACAAATCCTACTTTACATATCTGCGTCCATCTCTTTTCTGCAATTGGAGATTTTTCTTCCCGATAGGGTGTTTCCAGTTACCCGATATAAAAATAAAATAAGTTTTTTGACGACTTTCATACTTCCACGCTAAATAAGAAGTCCACCAGGAAGATATGCATATATATAACCTTGGAACTAACGAGTATAATTAGCATCATTTGCCAGCTATTTGCAGTTAATTTGGTTGGACATAAGAGAATATACCAACATAATTAGTTGATATACTGGAGAAGGGGCATGTAAAGTCCTCAGTCAAATAAAGTAGTGTAAAAATAAGTCTCCCCATGTGGACCCATATACAACTACTCGCCTGATTTGGATACTCGAGTTTCGACTGAGTCGGGTAAACCATACTATAATGTAAACCTATGATGACCGTCTTCTGTAGATGTTTGTACGTAGGTGACAACT
The DNA here is from genome assembly GCA_036936605.1 of Limnanthes douglasii subsp. nivea. Classification (NCBI taxonomy): domain Eukaryota; kingdom Viridiplantae; phylum Streptophyta; class Magnoliopsida; order Brassicales; family Limnanthaceae; genus Limnanthes; species Limnanthes douglasii. The sequence goes on along the minus strand of JAUPFV010000002.1, from coordinate 303,794,271 downwards.
GACCAAAGAAGTGGTCTAAAAATTAGTTGTTTATCACCTTATCCTCTGGAAAAATATGTTTCCTTTGCCGATTTATTCTCTTTTTTACCCCCTTTCTGAGCCATGTCTGATGGGAAAAAAGAGAAGTCTTCAGTCATAAATTAAATACATAAAAGGAATTCCAGGGTATCAAAGGCTAGGCAACCTATAACCTAGAAGTCAGAGTCACCTAAGATTTTTGGCAATAAATTATACACACCCTTTTCTGATTACATCCCCTGAGCTTAAATACCTACATCCCCTGAGCTTAAATACCTACCACTAAGTAGTTATAGTTAATACAACGAGGGACAAAAGGGGATATATTATATATGAATCGCTTTGCTACAAAAACTGATGATCTTGATTGCTGAAATTAATGAGCAAATTCAACAAAAAGAATACAAAAACTCTATAATCTCTCTTGGTATGTCAAAGCATAAAAATTTTAAGTATATTTTTAAGTCGTAACTATTATACTAGATTAGCACGAATGTTGCCAACCTTCGATACAGATCCACTCAATGACCCATAATATCAACCCATCTTTTAGCAACAAACGGTAAGAAAATGTCGTCCTATTGATGCGTGTAGAACGATACTTATGGATATCAAAATAACAAAGAGACACAAGCAAAGGATAGCTTACGCGTGACAACATAGCACCGGAGAAGAAGCAGTGCGTGCATGACAATACTATTACATCAAAATTAAAATTAAACTAACTTTGGCACGTGTCATGTATATGACGGTCAAATATATCTTATTTCGGTTTAGTTACTGATATTCATTTAAGTAAGATATGACACCTCCCTAGCACATAAAAGACTACGACGGAGTCATAATAAGGTTATACCCTTCGACAAGGTATATCTCTAATAATGACGAGGTAAGATTGGTAAATAGAAATATAACGATTGAGCAAGCAAATAAGCTATAGCCCTCTGATAAAATTTATTCTCCATTACGGCCGCATAAGCTCAGTAAGAAGCAAGAGGGCGACCAAACAAGAAAAATTATGCTTGACAATAGTAACAACATCGATCGAGTGTACAAGAAGTGACCGAGCATAAGCCCTTGAAAAGAAGGCGGTTGGCAAAACGATACAACATAAGGGTAGGACTAAGGATGGACAATAAATAGTGGTTACTTGGAAAGAGCACAAAACACCATGATATGCGTCATTAAGAGAACGTGAGATCAACTTTTACCCATAAATAACACGATATATATAATAAATACTTGGATAGTTAGCGGGGATGATGGATGTTATTTTAAGATGTATAAATAGGTCAAAATCCTAGATAAAAGACATGATTTTTTGAATAACAAAAGAGTATATTATTATCGCAAACTGTCTTCTTATTCGATTTTCAGTTCATCATCTCAATAAAAAAATCCCTGTAACAGGGTCGAAATCCTATTGCATGTTTTATCATCACTACTATATGTTTCATGATCTTGGTTATATTGATTTTAATTTTTTATATTTATTTTTATCTTTATTTTATTGAAACATGATGACACAAAGAAATAAATTGAAGAAATATAGGGTCTCATCCTCGCAGGTGTTTGAGTACTAACTACTCAAATAAATGTAATAGGTCGAACATACGATGAGTTCGTTTAGAATATACTGATAACGAGATACTAGAGAACATGTTTTATAAGACATGATTGAGATATGTGAGTAGTATATAGATGAGTGATATAAGTGATTTATATGATGTTTTTTTAACATTATGTTGCTCATTGTAATACATGTTGATGAGGTCCGAATTCGCTTAGACCTTAAAACTAGAAATCTAAAAAGAACATTTAGAGAGAAAGTAGATAAAAGCTTAATGATTGTTTATCATTTCCTAGGAGAGTGACATGTTATCTTTATTATGTCACTAATGAGATTTGTGGCTTATATGACTCATAAATAGTCTATATTGGATTTGTTTTACATATCTCATGAATGTCTTAGTTATCTGGTCTAAAGTCAGGTGACGAACCAACTAATAATCTCATTATCACTATCACATCTAGTCTTTGTAATTTTGAGGAGGGAGGAGTATGAAGAGTCCTCTAAGGCTAAATCAAGTTATTGAAACAAACAGGTTCATTGCTTCTTGTTTAGTACAAACTAGTCATTACCTTAACTTCCCTAATTAAAAATTATCGTTGAATAAAATCTCACTTGGGTTTATTGCGTCTTGCTTCAGATACCGAAGTCATTAGGAACTTACAAAGCTTCAGATTATCATTGATTTCTATTTTCCCATGTTCGTTTCTCGTATGCTACGTGTCGTTTTTTGGTCAACCATATTAATAGGTTTCATTATTATAAGATTGTTGGCTTCTCATATGTGCATTAAAGGTCACGATTTTGAATTCTTGATACCATCGATAATTAAAAAAAGGAATATAAAACACTAAAAAGGAAAATATATTGCTCTATAGATACCCAAAAATCTCCTACTTATGTTTACTTCTTCATTTTAGAGAGAAATGTAAAGTGTTGTTCTGGTTTTGGAAACTGTCAAAATGTAATTGTTGGAACTTTAATGTTGGATGCATATCATTAGGCGCTGACTGCATCAACAAAAGTGTTAGATGTATCAATAAGGCGTTGACTCCATAGGCTAAGACATCAATTACATCAGTCAGGAAGCCATCGGTCAAGGCTTCGGCTGTATCGCTCAGAAAGTCATCGATTGCATTGGCTAATAAGCCATCAACCAAAGCATCGACTTCATTTGCTGCATCTTCCAAGAAGTCATCGACTAAAGCTTCGAATGATGGGTTATAAGGTGTCAGCTAAAATGGTAAAATCTACCTTTATGTTATAAACAAAGTTGGTTACTTATTGCTTGAACATAATTGATTATTTGTGTTATGATTTTATTTATTATGTTGGGATGCATTTTATACCAAGCGATATATATATATATATATGATTTGAATATTAAACAGAGTGTGGAAAGACGGGTGTACAATAGAGAGGAAATCAAATTAATTAAAGTGAGTGCTCATTAGATTTCTCTTCGATAATATAAAGAGACCTTGAGAGAGTAATCGTATGAGCTCTGGGACTTGGAGTCCTGTAAACAATGTTCTAGTTTAATCTTACTAATATGTTGTATATGCTTAAACAAGAGTGTGAATAAAATTGTTGTGGTTCATAGTAGAGATAGACTGATTTTCCAAACCATTATAAACCTTATGTGTTCAGTTTCTTTGTTCATCTGATTTCAACTTGCTTATCATAAACAATAATTTTTCATTTTTGTAGATCATTAGAAACAATATGTTTCTCGTTTTTTAGAATCGTAAACAATTGATGATGGTCGGAGCGTAGAATGAGATGAAGTGAGAATGAATAAATAGTAAAAGAGAGAAGACCAAATAAAGATGAAGACATGTCTAGATAATACGTGTATTTTTGTTTTGAAATAGGTGAGATTATACCATTCTTGGATAAATTTATGAATGGTTAAATTATATAACATGTGAATGAAAATAGTTTGACTCAAAACACTAGGGGGATTGTAATAGAGGTAAGATGCAGTTGTATACATCCTGACTTACGGAGGACCAATGTTTCGAAATTCTTTTTAGTAAATCTGATTCATCTATGTTGTGGTTTGAACATTTCTATAATTTATTTGCCAATAGTATTATTTTAAACTTTGTCGATCCACATAAACATACTGAAAAAAAATATCAAAGTTAGAGGTGAGGAACATAAGATGGATCTCAAGATCATTTCCCTCCGAATCTATTTCTCTTTCGTCTCTGTTGTAGTAGCCTATCATAAAGGCGGTTCTTACCTCTCGCTCGACTTTCAATTCAGCCGCAAGAATTTTGTTGTAGTAGCCTATCTTAAGGTCCTTTTAGAAAGGTGGTTCTTACCTCTCGCTCGGTTTTCAATTCAGCCGCAAGAATTTTCTTGTGGTTGGCGAATGTAAGGGCTGAGACTTAATGTAAAAATACTTAATAATATTCATTCATGATAGCAACCGCTTCACCTCTAAGAACTTCTCTTCTTAGTATGTAAACTCAGTGAAGAATAAACTTCATCCTATAGAGGACCCCCAATCCCACATTGCTAACAAAGAACATAAAAGAATGTATATAAGTGTGAGACCACCTCAACAAGCAAGAGGAATTTTAGGAGTACACCCAAGAGAAAATCCGTGCGTAACAAACCCCCTAACATGTGCTCAATTAGACTTTGAGTGCACGTCCACTAATAAAAAAATATGAATATATTAGATTTTTAACCAAAACGGCATAATATGCAACGATTGCATTAATATTAAAGGTTCAAACATTTATTTTTGTTTTTTTTTCTGTGATTACTTCTGCAACCACTGGTCGATCTCGGTGGTAAATGGATCATATGAGGAGTTTGTTTTTGTCCATTTCTTATTGATAAAATAAAAAATGAATATATATTCAAGGATGTTGTTTTCTGTGTGTTTTTTGCTTATTTTTTATTCTTCTACCAAACATTTTTTATATGTTTTAAATTAGTTGAAATTATTATTTTTGTGTTTGTTCACATTGTTATTATTTTTTCATATTTGTGAAACAACATAATATAAAAAACATGTTAAGTTGTTTAGTGTTCAAAGTGTTATTTGGATTTTTGCCTTATTAGTTTTGTTTTTTCATATTAGAGTGTTTTTTGTCTTAATGTGTCATTAAATATTCCATACATCATATTAGGGTTGAGTATCATTATAAACATTATCATCTGAGATAATGAAACGATGTAGTGTTTCTTAAACGTAGTCTGTTTTGAGTGAACTACGTAAATTTTCTTTTATTTTTTCTTTTGTTTTATTTATTTTAACCATTGATTTGTAACAGTTGGTATTAGATCTAGGTTTATGAATCGTATAAAGAATCATGGAAGAATCAATGACAAAAGAAGAAGAACATAAAATAGTATAGAAGAGGAAGCAACAACAACCGCATTTGTAGTAGGATCAGAAGATGTTGCATTTGGATCTAGAGGTGTTACAGTCGAAATGTTTGACGGGTCAAACTTCATGTCATGGGTGATGTAAATTGAACATTGTATCTGTAGTAGAAAATTTCATCAACCTCTTTTAGATTCAATGACGCTAGATGGGATATCCGTGACAGATTGGGAACTTATTGATTGCAATCCATGTGTTGTTTGATTGACCCTTGTGAAGTAAGTTGCATATAGTATTGTGAAAGAAAAAAACAATTAATAGTTTAATCGCGGCCTTTGTGAGTATATATGAAAAACAATTAACGAGTAACACTGTGCATTTGATGAAGAAACTTTTGAGATTGAACATGGCAGAAGTCACTTTAGTTACAAAGAACTTAAACTAGTTTAGTGAAATTCTGAATTCTCTATCGTCTATCGCAATTAAATTTAAATTCTCTACTTTGTATTTTTTTCTTCTCTACCCAATATTTGGGAAGTTTTGAGAACCGTTGGAAGTAATTTCGTCAGCAAGGAGAAATTAAATTATAATGATATACCCGATATGATTCTCGGTGAAGAAGTTTGAAACTTCATGTCATGGGTGATGTAAATTGAACATTGTATCTGTAGTAGAAAATTTCATCAACCTCTTTTAGATTCAATGACGCTAGATGGGATATCCGTGACAGATTGGGAACTTATTGATTGCAATCCATGTGTTGTTTGATTGACCCTTGTGAAGTAAGTTGCATATAGTATTGTGAAAGAAAAAAACAATTAATAGTTTAATCGCGGCCTTTGTGAGTATATATGAAAAACAATTAACGAGTAACACTGTGCATTTGATGAAGAAACTTTTGAGATTGAACATGGCAGAAGTCACTTTAGTTACAAAGAACTTAAACTAGTTTAGTGAAATTCTGAATTCTTTATCGTCTATCGCAATTAAATTTAAATTCTCTACTTTGTATTTTTTTCTTCTCTACCCAATATTTGGGAAGTTTTGAGAACTGTTGGAAGTAATTTCGTCAGCAAGGAGAAATTAAATTATAATGATATACCCGATATGATTCTCGGTGAAGAAGTTTGAAGAAGGATTTTGGTAAGCATTAAAATAATGATGTCATTTTTTAACTTCGGATCCAGAGGCATAGTATCTCAAGAAATAAAAATATAGTAAGGAATAAATCAAGAAGATAGGAAAACAAGAGTCAATCTAAAGGTCCAAGGGTCCACCACGATGTTGTAACATCGTCCAAATGAGACACATACAGAGGTATTGAAAAGAACATAAGAAGAACATTAATGAGAGTCCAAATGTTGTTGCATAAATCGTACAATATTTCAAACTTCTTACTTTTGAAGGGTTTTCAACAAAAAGAAGATGTAGAATACATTGATATTTTATCTCAAGTTATGAAGCTAAACACAAGCATATTGGTTTTAGAAATTATGGTTGCACAAAATTTATATCTTAAGTAGTTAGATGTGAAGACTGCATTCATTCATAACGATCTAAAGAAAGATATTTATATCGTACAAACGGATGTTTTTATAAGAAAATGAAAGGATAATCTGGTTTCTAGATTGAAGAAAAACTTGTATGGTTTGAAATAAACTCCAAGATAGTGACATGTGAAGTTTGATAGTTTCATGGGTACCACCGGTTTCACTATATGTGAATTAGATCATTCTTTCTACATAAAGATATCTGAAAATACCTTTAGCATTTTGTTTTTATATGTGGATGCTCTGCTCATTGCATAACCTAATAGTGAATAGATAAATGATTTGAAGAAAAATTATCAAAAGATTTTGCAATGAAGAATATAGAAGTTGCAAATCCAATTCGTAGTATGAGGATCATGAGAGATAAAAAACATGATACCTTGAAGTCATCTCAATCCTAATATGTGGATATGATTATGAAGATTTTTAACATGGAGAATGTCAAACCATTAGGAATGATGGGTCCGGACTTATTCACCACTACTCACTGAGAAATCCGGACATGGGTAATTCAGACTATAATGCCCACTGAACTATCCGGACATGACAAAAGTATTAAATAACTAAACACCTTTTTGACTAAGCTAAGTGCTAATCAGCTTATTAAGTAAAATGGTCCTTAAACTTGACTCGATTTCATAACTTGACCAGAAATCCCATGGGTCCATAATTAAGGATATAAATACCCAACTACTTGTATTAATGAGGGTAATGAACATTTAATACAGCCAGACAGCTTAAATCTCTCACTATAAAACATCCATACATTTACTACTCTTAAAACTCCCCAAAACTCTTGACAAAATTACGCTCAGCTTAAAATAAACCACACCAAATTGGCGACTATAGTGGGAGGAGAAGGTGCCTGAACCTAGAATTCGAAACCAGCAAGAAAAACCAGTTTGGATGAATCCGGACGAGCAAGCAGTGCCATCACCTTTGATAGAGGTGCTGGGAGAAAACAATGAGTACACGATCGAAGACCGAGACAGGCTGAAAGCTGAAATAGAAGCGTTGAGGGCCACTAAAAAGGCAGAGATGGGTTTAAGGAAAAGTCAAAAGTGTCAGCCATTCACCATACTGACAACCCAACTGAGAATGACCCATCAGCAAAGACTCACTTGCGCACAAAAAAGACCCATGTCAGTTCCAAGAAATCTCACCGGTCCCAGCCGGTGTAGAGCTCATAGTCTGAGTCCTATAGTAGCTCCTCGAATGAGGATGGGCTTGAGGATTCCTTGTCATCTAGAAGTGATGACGGGATATCCAAGAAGAAACAAAAGTTGGTTAAAAAATATTCAAGAAAGAGGGATAGGCATGGGAGATTAAAGAGGCATATGGGAAAAGGGTCGTCTCACAGCCACAACCATAGTCGTAGACATGTGGATCAACTCCTGATGGATCATTTTGTTTTCCATGATGAGCCAGGTATTTTTTGCAACACCTAATGAAGACACGGTATTTAGTCGTGGTCGAAATTGGAGGCAATCGCCATTGTCCCCAAAATACTGTCCAGAAACCATCCTAAGAGGTTTGACAGTAGTAAAATGGAGAAGTATGATGGGAGCAAAGATCCGGACAACCATCTGGAACAGTTTAAAAAATTTATGATGAATTTTGATGATGATGACAAACTTCTTTGTAGAGCCTTCTCTCAATCCTTTACGGGAAGTGCTTTGAAATGGTACTACATCTTACCACAAGGTTGTATCAGAAAATTTGACACGTTTTGAATGGCCTTCTGAAGGTTGTTTGTGGGGAGTAAGGAAGTGAAGGGCAATGTAGATACTATTATCCATTGTGCCCAAGAGCCAAACGAATCACGAAAAGACTATATAATCCGGTTCGTAAACACAATTAATGGGTTAGATGATTGCTTTGAGAAAGTAGCAATAACTTCTTTGAGACAAGGATTAAACCCTGGGAGGCCGATTCGGTAACTAGGAAAAAGGCCATGACCTGGGGCGGTTTGTTAAATCAGGTGGGAAAACAAATCAATGTAGATGAAACAAAGAATACTAGGGTACACATGCAGGTGAGATCTACCCCAGCTACTCCAAACCAAAACCAGTCCAGATACAAGGCCAAAGAAACCGGACAAGGGCCCAACATGGCCAAACAGACTCAATCCTACCCAGCTCCAGCTCAGAGCCAGCAGTCCAGAAATAAACGAGGACCTTGGGTCCAACCGGAGTGGTTTGCTGAATTGAAAGAAAATGTGGCAACCATCTATGACAAAACAAAAGATGTGGTACATTTCAGGAATGCGGCACCACTTCAATCTCATAGGGAAAGTCGTAAAACTTGTTTTTGCCAATATCATCATGATATTGGCCACAACACCGAGGATTGCATCACCTTGAAACAAGAGGTGAAGAATCTGATTGAAATGGGGAAGCTGGGAGCTTATGTCAAGAGAAGAAGTGAAAACAGGCCTGATAATGCTCACCGGACTGGCCCAACGAAAAATACAGGGACATCTGCTCCGGACGGGGCTATGGTAATTATTAAAATATTTGATGTCGAATCAGAGTATTTGGATCCTGATCCAACCTGGAATAAAGCGGGGATTATAACAAAACATACTAAGACAGTGTCTGGACTCATATGCTTTTTTGAGTCACTTACTATATTCAGAGGGGACACTATGACAACGCCAACTCCTTCGTCAAGGAAGAGGCATGTTCACACTCTAGCTACTTAGTTGGAGGGAGGCATGTCTTCCTATCAATCCCAAATTCTTTTTCCCTTCATTGTTTTTGATGAAGATGATCTAAGAGACATATTTGGGCCTCATGAGGATGTTGTGGTGATAGGAGCTTCGATTGGGGGCAACGACATCAAGCGGATTTTGATTGACACTGGCAGCTCAGCCAATATTCTCTTTTTAAGTTCCTATAAATAGATGAAGAATCCAGCAGTGATTCAGCGTTCGAACAGATCCATTGTGGGCTTCACAGGGATCTCTGCAGATGTGATCGGAGAGTTTGAGGAGGAAGTATTGTTGGGCAAAGGCCATTTCAAGAAGATGGTCAGAGTACTTTTCGTTATGGTGGATTTCCCCACATGTTATAATGCGATATTTGGGAGATCTTGGCTCTCCAGGATGCATGATTTGGCTTCAACAGTTCACCAATGTTTAAATTATGCAGTTCAAGGATAAGTGGGAGTTGTCCGGAGTAGCCAAAAAATAGCAAGAGAATGTTATGCAACTACACTTGCCCCTAAAACTTTGGGGAGGAAGTATTGTTGGGCAAAGACCATTTCAAGAAGATGGTCAGAGTACTTTTCGTTATGGTGGATTTCCCCACATGTTATAATGCGATCTTTGGGAGATCTTGGCTCTCCAAGATGCATGATTTGGCTTCAACAGTTCACCAATGTTTAAATTATGCAGTTCAAGGATAAGTGGGAGTTGTCCGGAGTAGCCAAAAAATAGCAAGAGAATGTTATGCAACTACACTTGCCCCTAAAACTTTGGGGGCAGTCCGGATGAATGAAGATTAGCAATTATGGGGCTCTCTGAGGGTGAGGGTGAAATTGATGACCCCAGAGAGACCCCTGGTGTTTTGATACCAATCAAAGAAGTTGAAACCCACTCTCTGGCTGAAGGAAGGAGTGTTACAGTTGGCTCCAAGATGGCACCAGAATTGAAGAAAAGATTGTTGTCCTTTTTGGTAGATCACCAACATGTTTTTGTTTGGTGCAATGCCGATGTGACCAGAGTACGTGTAAGTGTTGTATCACACCAGTTGTCTATCCGAAGAGATGTTGCACCTGTTGTGCAAAGAAGGAGAGATTTTTCTAAGGAGAAAGATGATGTAATAGTTCAAGAAGTTGACCGGCTTACCAAGATGGGACACATAAAGGAGTCTCAATATCATTTATGGACAACCAACCCAGTGTTAGTGAAGAAAAAGAATATGAAATGACGTATGTGTATCGACTTTAATGACCTCAAAAGAGTTTGCCCAAAAGATCTCTATCCCGTCCCCCGGATAGATCAGTTGGTAGACTCCACATCTGGAAACAAGTTATTCTCCGGTTATAACCAGATACAGGTAGATCTGAAAGACCAGGAACACACTACCTTTGTTACAGATAGGGGTCTCCATTGTTACAAGGTGATGCATTTTGGGTTGAAAAATGATGGGGCCACCTATGAGAGGTTGGTGAACAAAGTATTTGCTGATCAGAGTGGGAGAAATATGGAAGTATATATTGATAAACATGATGGTGAAAAGCCTAGAAGAATAATTGCACCTAGCTGATCTTCAAGAAACTTTTTCCAATTTGGCAAAGGTCAATTTCAAATTGAATCCAGAAAAATGTGTGTTTGGGGTGCAATCCAGAAATGTTTTGGGGTATGTGATAAGTGGGAAATTGATACAGCCTAATCTGGACCAGCTCGATGCCTTATTAAAAATGGACCCTCCTCGAAATGTTAAAGAAGTACAAAGGTTGACAAGAAGATTGGCTGCATTAAATCGTTTTATTTCAAGATCTTCGGACAGGTGTGCCCTGTTTTTTCAGACTTTAAAGGGTGCTAAAGACTTTAACCGGTCTTCACAGTGCGAGCAGACGTTTAATGAAATAAAAAAGAATTTGTCTTCCCTCAAAACACTTTTCAAACTTGTTGATGGAGAAACACTGTAAGAGAGGTAGACAACTATCCTCGTCTGGTGTAGTACATCAGCAAGAGTCTGATGGATGCTGAAAAAAGGTACTTAAATCTTGAAAAACTGGCACTAGACTTGGTGATTGCTGCCAGAAAAATGACGCGGTATTTTCAGTCTCATGCTATCATCGTCCGGACGTATTTTCTTTTGAAGAATGTTCTTCAGAAGGCAGACATATCAATCAGGATGACCAAATGGTCAGTAAAATTGGGTGATTACGATATTGATTTTTCCTCACATACTGCAATCAAATCTCAATTTGTTGCCGATTTCTTGGTAGAGTTCTATTCGGACAGAAGTACTAAACAAACTACAAATGAGAAAACTAAAAAAGTGTGGGTTGTCCGGACATATGGTGGATCAAGTGCAATGGGCTGTGGGCTGGGATATGTTTAACCTCTCCGTATGGTGATAGATTATACCAGGCTATATGCTTTTCTTTTAGGGCTTCTAACAATGAGTCCGAATATGAGGCCACTATAGCTGGTCTAAAGTTAGCTTCTCTGTGTGGGGCTAAAAGAGTCAGGTTGATGAGTGATTCGCAGCTTCTTATCCATCCTTCTCAAGGTCAATCTGAGGCCAAAAAGGGCAGTTGATCAAGTACTTGTTTATCCTTAAAGAAGTGGCAGCTAACTTCAAAAATGTTAGCTATGAGCATATTCCTATATCGGAGAGGTCACTAGCAGACACTTTAGCAACCATAATATACTCTGAGCCCTACCCATGGATTCATGTACAAGAATGCCCATGCATACAACCAAATCAGAGCAAAGAAGAGGAAGAGAGTTTAAGTGTACAAGTAGTTCAACCCGAAGACTCGATATTTTCTCTTCTTTAATAAATCTCTGATGGGATTTTGCCTCCGGAAAAGGCTACGGCATAGAAAATGAAGCATAAGGCTCCTAGTTTCTTAATCATAAGAGAGGTCCTTTATAAGAAGTCGTTTTGTAGACCTCTCCTACGTTGTTTGGGGGTTGAAGACTCCCAAATTGTTTTATCTGAACTACATGATGGAGAAGGATCAACACTCTGTGGCTATAGAGCTTTAACCCGGATAGTTTTGTTGGCCGGATACTATTGGCCATCCATAATGGCAGATGCCAAGGAGTTGGTGAAGAAATGTGACCCATGCCAAAGATGTGGTAATGAAATTCATATCCCAGTTGTTCCTATGGAATCGATTTCTGAGCCAGTGCCTTTTGCTCGTTGGGGACTGGATTTAGTTGGGCCTCTACCAATGCCATCTAGAGGGTGCACGACTATTATTGTAGCCATTGATTATTTCTAAAAATAGATAGAAGAAACCCCACTACCAGGAACTACTTCGAAAGCTGTTATAAAATTTATCTTACTAAACATTTGTTGCAGATTTGGGGTTCCACAAAAAATAACCAGAGATAATGGGCCACAATTTGATAACAAGGAAATAGAGAATTTATATGCCTCCTAGGGCATTCAGCATTACTTTTCTTCTCATTTCCACCCACAAGCAAATGGTCAAGTTGAAGTGGCAAACAGGACCATTCTTTGGTGTAAAGAAGAATTTAGAAAGGGCTGCAAGGAAGTGGCCAAACTATTTGCAAGAAGTATTGTGAACATACCGGACTACTCCTGGAGCTGCTACACAAGAATATCCTTTTGCCTTGGTATATGTGATGGATGCAATTGCTCATATAGAGGAAAATATTCCATCATACAGAGTCCACAATTATTCTGAATAGGCTAATGAAGTGGCAATCAGAAGTCAGTTAGACTTAATAGAAGAGAGTAGGGTTAAGGCTCATCTTAGAACCACACATTACCAAGGCTTGATGAGAAGCAGATTTTCTTCCAAAATCAAGAGAAGGGATTTTCAGTCAGGGGATAAAGTATTGAGAAAGGTCTTCTTGCATACTAAAGAGAAGCAGTTCAGCAAACTAGCCCCGAACTGGGAAAGCCCTTATAAGGTCTCCGAAAAACTTAAGCCTGGGACATATAGGCTTCAAGACAAAGATGGAAGAATTTAAAGCACTTGTGGAATATTGAGCACCTTCGGCTATATCTGGAATAAAATTTGTGTAAATATTTACTTGTTTAAAGTCCATGTAAATATTAGGGGGTATACTCTTTCCTACCCTGGTGGCGCGGGGAGGTTTTAATGAGGTGTCTGGTTTTTTTAATAAAATACGATGCCTTCTTAAATTTTTCGGAGTGATTTGGTTACAATTCCTTTCAAACCTTCAATTTTACTAAGGATCTTTGACATATCGAATTATTTTGGTTGAAAGATGACCCTTAAACACATGTCATCGAAGATTTTAAACACTCTCTTCTTGGAAAGTTGTAAAAAATATTTAAACATTAGCAATGGAAATTAAAAGAAAGTATGAAACCGAGCTAAAGATTGAGTAAGATAAGCCCGTTGGATTACAAACCGGATAATAATATTAGAACACAAACATACCTTGGCCATCCAAGGACTTTAAGTTTTAAGAAAAACCAGACTCAAACCAGACACAATTACAAACATGCCTTGGCCATCCAAGGACTTTAGTAGTTCGCAGGATTAATAATAATAAAATAAAGATAGTTGAAAACGTCAGGGCTTATTCCCTTCGGATGTCCCTGCGTCGTCTCCTTTCTTGGGGCCTTTGAGCTCAGGACTTGAACTCTCCCCGGTTCCCTCTTCTTCGTCAGTATTGTCATCAATTTCACTAGAGTAGTTCTTTTTATCACCATCTACCATAGTATGGAATGGGATGTCTTCATACTCAATATATTTCCACAAGGTACCAAACGTTCTCTTCGGAAACGTTTGATGGAAAAGAAAAACCATATCAGACTTAACTTCAACATACCTTTTTTCTAGGGAATATATCACCTCGTTGGTGTATGCATTGATGCGGGCCTGAATTTTTTTATCTTTCTCTTTCACCAAGTCTTATTTGTCCTTGGTTACCTTGGACACAACCTCTTAAAGGGAAGTCTTTTCACCCGACAAGGTCTGGATGGCATCATCTTTAGTCTTCACATCTTCCTTCAAGGTAGAGAGATCTTTCTCTAAACCAGAGCACTTAGTTTGGAGCTCTGTGTTACCTTTCTCCGAAATGGCCAGCTTGGTTGACAGGTTTTCCTTGTCCTTCTTCAACTCTTCAAGCTCCTTCTCTAGTGCCTCAATGCTCTGGTTACCGTTGAGGAGGTTAGTTGAGAAAGTCTTCTTATCTGTGTTGAGAGTATTGATGAGGGCATACTGATTTCTCACTTGTCTTTCCAAGTTGAGTACTGGTTCAATATGACCCAGAAGAGAATGGGCCACCACATCGTGTTCCCCGGAGATAGTATAAGACTTGCCATTGTAAGTCACCATATTAGAAGAGTTTGAAGGACGGTAGAGGCCAGCGAAATCATCCTTCTCAGAATCGTTGAAGTAAAGACCAATGTCTTGAAAGACACTAATGTCTACTACATCAATATCCCCTCTGGTGCCTTTTCCAAATTGCAATAAAGAGGGAATCTTCTCTGCTAAGGTGGGGTCAATTGGGTCTGCTCGAGAAAGAGGCTCCCAAGGGTGAAGGATTACTTTTTCCCCTAAGGTGACCTTTTTCTTCTTAGTAGCCCTCTCATCTCCGCTTGCCCCTCTCTTCGCTCCTTTTTAGGAGGCTTTGGGGGATTTTGCAATTCTCATCCCTCCCTAACAGTTTAATCTTCAACTACCTTGAGCAAGGTAGCATCGATCCCTCCTATATTCCCCGGAGAAGTCTCCTCTGCAGCAACCCGAACTGCCTCTGCTGGAGCCTTCTTTTTCTTGCCCTTTGCTTTCATTTTCTAGGGGCTTTGGCTTTGGAGGGCAAGACCAGTTTGCCATCCTTTTCCTTTGTTCGCCTAAGAATGACAGCTGGGGGAGGTGGTGTGGTCAATTACTCTCATGTGAGATCCCTCCGGCCCGTGGTATTCCATAAGTGGGATCTCACCAAGTTACCAGAAGTGAAACAGTTGTGGAATGCGTCCCCCCAACATTCTGCACCCACGCATTCAGCTTGGCACATGTGGTCTGCCCCTCCTCCAGATGACCGATGAACTCATTTGGTAATACTGACAAGGGAAAATGGGTGGTTCAAGAATGGAATGTTTGCAAAAATAAGAAAGAGAAAATGAAAAACAAAATTCAAGACTTACTTGTGCTCTTCCACCTGCTGGTAAGCATGCTAGGGTTAACCTTAGCCTTGATCTTTCTCCCATTCTCCCATATCCCACTGATGAATAGGAACTGAGTTTTCTAGATCATCCACCACTTTGAAGTTGTCTCCATGTTATAGTGATAGAACAGGATGTGATGATTTTTGCATAGATTGGCCACAGCGGCGAATTGCTCCATAGGGAGAGGGATGCCATACAGCCTCGATTCCATTATGCAGGCAAGGAGAGTATACCAAGCATTTGGACTTAACTAGCTTGGACAAATGTTGATCAGGTGAAAATACCTTACGATCTCTGAGTCTAAGGGGAATCTGAGCCCCGAGTTGAACATCTCGGTGTAGATGACAATCTTATTGAGCTTGCAGTCCATCGGAGTTTCTGATGTGACTGGTATCCTCACCTTCACTAATTCTGCCATCCCCCACTTAGTTCGGATCCAGCCCAGCTCAGCAGTGTGAGTATAAACGTAGTTGATGTTCTATATGGCTAACAGATACTTCACGTTGACTTTCTGAAAGCAAGGTCCCACCTTGCCCTCAAAGCACTCCGGTAGCTCTGGATGGGCCAATCCAACCTTCACTTTGCTTTTCCCTTTTCTGTCAGAGGCAGCGTCCTCAGTTTTCCCAGAGGCTTCAATTTCGAAGGGGGCCTCTTCGATATTATCTTCCATCACTTCTTCCATCATTGTGGAAGGTTTATCAGTTTTTGAGGATGGAAGAGTGTCAGCTTCTGGCTCAATGGTCTGTCCGGATGGTTAAGCACCAGTTTCTTTTAGAGGTCTGGTGTCCGGTTGGGGATCAGCTCTGGAGAATTTAGTGTGAGAAGCCACTTTGGATGCCTCTGATCCGGAGGGCTTATTTGGAGGAGCTCTTTAGAAATCTCTGATCCGGAGGGTTTGTCTTTGCTTGCAGACTTAAAGACCCTCGGTTTGGAGGATTTTGATTGTGAACTAGTCGCTTGGGTTTTTACCAAGCGTGTTGTCCGGCATGGATTGGTTTTCTCTGGGGATTTTTCGATATCAGATCCCATGGCTATGAATGGGGAGGGTTTCCTAACACTTGATACTAATTTATCTTGGGCAGTAGAGGGTTGGGACTCCTTAACAGAGGAGCGTGATGGGATTGGTGAAAGGTTTGGCTTGAATATACGTCTAGGTTTTGGATTTCTGGTAGAAGACAATCCCTGATCAGCTTCTAGAGATGGTTTATCAGACTTATCGCTTGGAGAGACTGGAAGACTAGCAGCAATGCGCTCTCTCGTTCTATTTTTTTTTTCCTTCTCTAGTTCAGAAAGATTCAACCAACCGTCTTTTACAAGAGTGTTTCTAGCTGTGAATATAAAACTATCGAAGAAAGGTTTTAATAGAAAAGGTGAAAGTTCTGAAAAAAGGTTTGTAGAGTGATGAAGATGGTGAAACAGTAAAATAAAGTGATTTATATATTAGTAAGGGAAAAAACTACTCATACCTAGGAGAAGACGAAAAGATTCGAACAATGATTAAAGACGGCGCTGACGTAGGAAGTATTAAATGTAGAGGTTACTTTTTAGGCTTAGTGGGAGCGTCGTTCTAGGGATAAAACGGATGGTAGGTCAAATCAAGGTGCGACATGTGTCCCATGATCCAAAGAAAAAATCTTAGAATTCTGACAAAGTTGCGACATATTGCTACTGATTAAATGAGTTTTTTAGTCCTGCCAAAGAATTTTTGACAAAGCCTAAAAAAGGGGCTACTGATAAGTCTGGACTTATTCACCACTACTCACTGAGAAATCCGGACAGGGGTAATTCGGACAATAAGTGCCCACTGAACTATCCGGACAGGACAAAAGTATTAAATAACTAAACACATTTTTGACTAAGATAAGTGCTAATTAGCTTATTAAGTAAATGGGTCCTTAAACTTGACTCGGTTTTATAACTTGACCCGAAATTCCATGGGTGTATAATTAAGGGTATAAATACCCAACTACTTTCATTAATGAGGGTAATGAACATTTAATACAACCAGTCAGCTTAAATCTCTCACTACAAAACATCCAAACATGTAATACTCTTAAAACTCCCCAAAACTCTTGACAAAATTACCCTCAGCTTAAAACAAACCACACCAAGGAACATCTTTGGGTAGCCACTTTAAGTTAACAAAAAATCAGTCACGTAAGATAATAGATGATGAGACTTATAAGGAAGATTCTTTATACATCGACGATTGAGAGTCTTATGTATGTTATTCTTTGTACTCGACTAGATATTACACATATAGTGGGTTGTTGGTAGTTACACGAGTAAGCCATGAAACCAATATTGGGAGACACTCAAGTGACTATTTTGGTATTTTAAAGATACTACAGATACATCAGTTTACTTCATAACCTCTAGCATCAAGCTGTATGGTTATGTTAATATTGGCTTGGCTAGAGATACTGATAGTAGAAATAGTACTACTGGGTATGTGTATACTATGGGTGGTACAGTAGTGAGCTAAAGTTCAAATTTGTAGAAGATAATAGCCTTGTCTAATACTAAGTCTGAATATGTTGCTGCTACTGAGACAAGCGTGGAGATGATATGGTTACATCGTGTCTGCGATGAATTGGTTATGAATAAATAAAATGGAGTCTTTCATAATGATAGTCAAAGTGTTATTTTCTTAGCAAAGAATTTGACATATAATTCAAGAACTAAGCACGTGGATATAAAATATAATTTCATTCGATCTTTGATATAAGATGGTCAGTTGAGACTTCAGAATATTGATAGAGCAAATAATTCAACATACATGTTGATAAAACTTGTGACTCTTGTAAAATTGAATTTGTGTGCACCTTTAGTGGATCTTCGAGCTTGATGTCTAATAATTGTTGTCGATTTGTGGTTTCCCGGAAGCTTACTATGGTAAATGGACCATAGTTTAATAATAAAGAAATGAATTCTTTTTGTAATTAGAGGGAAATTATAAAGTGTTTTAAAAACACCATTTCATCCTCAAGTAAATGGCCAAGTGGAAGTTACGAAAATATCTATTTTAGAAGGATTCAAGAAACATTTGACACGTGATGATGGGAAATGTCCTAATTATCTTCAAGAGGTATTATGGGCTTATAGAACGACACCTAAAGAGGCAACACAAGAGACTCCTTTTAATTTAGTATATGGAATTGATGTTATGAGTCCCTCATAGTCAACTGTACCGTCTTATATAGTACTCAATTATTCGGAGGATGTTAACGAGGATATGAGAAGAACATAACTTGATTTGATCGAAGAAAATAGGGTTATGTTGCATTTCAATTTAATACATTATCAAACTTTGACGAAGATTCGCTATAATTCGAGGTTGGACGAAGGGATTTCTAGGTATGAGACAAAGTTTTGAGAAAAATATTTTTGCATACAAATGATAAAGGACTGGGAAAGGGTTTCAAACTAGGAAGGACCTTACTCCAAGATAAAAAGGGACACTTTTACAAATCTTTGGAATATTGAGCATTTAAAGTTGTATTTAGAGTATTTTTTTGGTACGTGTATGATATTGTTGATTTTTTACTTGTATATTTTATACAGTCGTATACTCTTTCCTCTCCTTGTGGGTCGGGAAATTTTTAATGAGGTGACATATATATATCCAGAGTTATAATGAAATATCTTTTGATTGGCCAAATGTTTCTTAAGTAATGACAAGTTTGTTATTTTAGAAATTACACAATGACTGATCATCTTTGGGCTTATTTGCAAAGGTGGAATTCGAGATGCTAACGTTCATTAAAAGTATTGTTTGAAGTGTTAATTTGTGTGGTGATATGCAAAGTGCCAACATTTATTTAACACATTATCTAAGGTGTTAATTTGTGTAGAGATATAATTTGAAGTGCTAACGCCCATTTAAAGAATTTTTCAAAGTTTCAATTTGAGTGGTGATGTAATTCGAAGTGCTAACGTTCATTTAAATCATTTTTCATAGTTCCAATTTGAATGGTGATGTAATTCAAAGTGCTAACGTCTATTTAAAACATTTTTCGAAGTTGTAATTTTAGTAGTGATGTATTTCGAAGTGCTACCGTCCATTTAAAGCATTTTTCGAAGTACAAATTTGAGTATTGATATAATTCGAACTGATAACATCCATTTAAATCATTTTTTGAAGTACCATTTATAATGGTGATATAATTTGAATTCTAAACGTTTGCATCCGTTAAAGCATTAAATGAGGATCACATATGGAAGACAAACTAAAAGAAAAGTTTCGAAAAATGAAAAGATACTTAGTATTTAACAAAACAAACAAAAACACTACATTTTTAGCATATAAAGGTGATGCAAACACCTACCTAGCAAGGTGAACATAGATATAAATTTCAATGATAACAAAAAACAACCAAATGAAAATTTGGATAAAAAAACAACGCTTCTTATTTACCCTTTCTTCATTATGAGTACTATCTGAGCTGCCGTCCGATGAGTTATCTTATTTATCTGAAGAGCCTGATTTGCTATCTTCATTATCCTCAAATTCGGATTCCTCAAACTCACTTGTGATAGTGGAAAAAGCTTCTTTAGGGAGTCGATCTACTGGGATTGTATTCCAAAAATCTGTTGATTTTTCCATCGGAAAACTGTGATGGAATTCGAGAAGCAATGTGATTCTTACTTATTCTTTGGATATTTTTATCGCAGCAATGAGATTTGAAAAGCTTCTTTAGTGTCTTCACAATATCTCTTGCACCAAGAAGTTCCATAAACTTGTCAGTAGGGATGACATAGTCCGAGGTGATCTTCCATAAATGGCTCAATACAAAGTTTAGAGGTACGAATGCCTTGTGAAATTTGTTGCACCATTCTTTTTCTGCCTCTTCAGTTAATTTGGAAAATGCCTCCTCGGCAGCAGATTTGTGGATCTTATACCGCCTCAATATTTGTGCAAAGAGCAATAAGAGGTTAAAAGATTTACAGAAAAATTATGTTTTTGACAAAAAAATGTTAGGTTATTTACTGATGCTCTTCAATTTGAGGTTTAACCTCGAGGGCTTCTCATTATAAATCTCTTTTCCATTATCCCAAGCAGTATATATAAAAAAAAATTACGTTTCCATAATTTAACAGACTGGAGGAGATCGTCAATAAGCTTCGAGGAATTTCCGAGACTAAGATAGTAGAAAGACACAACGTGATTCTTTGAAAGACTAGTTTGTGCGATCAGCTACTCAATTTTCAAACGTATGTTGGTAATTTTTGATGCCATTATACTTGATAGCAGAGTCAACCATTTGTTCAAACTCGTTTGTGTTTGAAATAGATCATTCATCTCGAATTAATCTACTACGATTGGGTCAAACTAAAACCAAAGGCCATAGTTTAAAATCTCGGGGTGGACGAAAAGTTATTTCTCTTCACAAGATAATTGAGTCTCTCTCACTGCTTATAATCAAATATTGACATTATTAGAGATACCCCACTGTTTCTTCAGAATCTCGGCTTCAGATTGGTTTTAGTACTCATATTGCATATTATTGAATGCAATAAGGTATTCATAGAGGACGTCCTTAAGATTGATACTTAGATGTTTGACAATATCTTTGGGAAGGGTGATGGGTTTTTTTTACTTTCTTTGTTTTCTTATTTGGAGTTTGTTTCTTTGTAGTATCATCGTTGGATTCAGATGGAGGAGTACTTTATGCATTTTGGACAATTGAATCAGTCTTTGTCCTAGACTAGCATTCATCATTCTCTTCAGAAGCTTTGTCCTGAAGTTGTGGGGGAGTTTAGGAGCTCTCGAGAATATTCAAAGATCTTTGTTTGCGGCTTTGCGAAGGCGCCACCTGTGACATTGGTTTGTCACAACTGTCTCATTCGAGGGAAGATATAAGGTTTTGGTATTTAGAGAAGTGTTGATGTCTTCGAAATCCCCCATCGTGATAAATTTAACTTTTCGAGGAGGTTGTCTCTTTTGAGAATATACTTCTGAATTTATTTGAGGGGTTTGATTTTTATTGATTCGAGAAGATAGGGTCTCATAGGAATATTATTCTTTGATGTTTGTATAAGTTTTTCTTTTGTGATTCGAGGAGGTGTTTGTGAACAGATTGTGGGGCTAAAAAATGAGGATTTTGGTTTCCAATAGAGCAACTCTGATCCGGGTTGAAGGCCCCGTACAAAGTAGTGTGGGTGGATAGATTTGGAGAGTTGTCGATCACACCTGTTGATTGATATTCGGTAGCTCTGTCAGAAATGCTAAAATAATCGTAGATAACAAAGATGGGTTTTTGTGTTAGGATTTGGATTTTTAATTAACCAATGTAATAATAGTTCTTCAAGCCAAACATAAACAGTGTAAACGAAAATCGGAAAAACTTGAATATGGTTGATGAAAGATGAACACGACGATGATAGTCGAGGAGTAAAAACATTTAGGTGATTTTCTATCTCTATCTCTAAAATTTGTAAGCAAAATGAGTGTTGAGAATATATTTATAGATAGAACGTGAAAAGTGGATTGGAATTTTTAGAGAAGGAAGTTAAAAGGTTGACATACGTCCATAAGGTGAAATACGAATCGACAGATAACAATTGCCTAGAATAAAGTAGGTCGACACGTGTAGAGTGTCAGAATTAGAAAACACACGCATTAGAAAGATATTTTAATGTTCTATTCTATTATTGAGGGATAGACAAATACTTTAGAATTCCGATGACTACAAAGTAGTGTGGGTGAATATCATCAACACATAAATGATCACAACTTCTAAATTTTAACCCAAATTCAATAAGTGTGTTACTAAACATATCAATCCAATCATATGGATATTTTTTTAAACCATACAATGACTTGTACAAACGAAATATATTTCCTCTCTCCCTCTGAGTGGTTGCTCGAAATACAATTCTTCTTGTAGATATCTATTTAAGAATTTATTTTTCATATTTAACTGATACAATTGCCAACTATTTTAAGTTGTTGAAGAAAATAGATAGAGGTAAATTTGCCTACTAGAGAAAATATCTGAGAATATTCAACACCGTAAGTTTGAGCATATCATTTGCTACACGTCTAGCTTTAAGGAGACCTAGTGCCTCGTCTAGTTTCACTTCAAAATGAAAGACCATTTATAACAATTAGCTTTCTTTCAGATATGTAAATTAACCAACTTCCAAATACTATTGTTTTATAATGCATTTATCTTATTAAAATTGCATCTTGCCAACCAAAATGATATAAAGTTTCTCATATAATATTTGGAATAGAAATAAAATTAAGAGTTGCAATAGATTTTCTCGTAGAAGGTGCTATATGATCATATATTACGAAAGACAAAATTGGTTAAGTACACTGCCATTTACCTTTTTGAAGAGCAATAAAAATATCAAGATTTAACTCACTCTCATTTGAAAAATTATCCAGATTTGACTCCCCATCATTTGGAACAAGATCCAAAGATGAAAGAATCGGTAGTGGGCATGTTAGAGTAGGTACCTTAAGTCAAGAATACACATGTGTAATAGTGGATCGATATACTGAAGGAAGTCTAACGAATTCATTAAGACTTAGGGATTAAACCATGGTATAAAGAAGAAAGTCGTAGTCCTCTTTATTTGTTTAAAGGATGGTATTATGCAAAACTGGAAAAAACGTGATATAAAAATATAACATCATTTTGAACTCTTTTGAATATCCAATAAAAATCCTTTTTACAGATTTTTGATATAATTTTATACGATTATGACTAACATCCCTAATAAAACAAGTACAACTAAATATGCGGGGCTCAACTAGAAAATAAATCGTTTGAAGGAAAAAATATAAAATATAAGATCTTACTATGAATGACAACAAAATACATTCAATTAATAAAAAACAATAGTATAATGGTTTTCGTATTTTCATTCAAAAAAGTAGTGCACGTGCAACTTTTGGAAGATGCCTATTTTTTTCTTTCGGCGAGACCATTTTGAGATGGTGTGTTAACACAAAATATTTTATGTAGGGATGGCAATGGATCGTGATGGATACAGATATAGCTAAACCTGTAATCCATCTCGGCTATATTTTTCCAAACTCATACCCTAACCCGTACCCGTCGGATAACAATATTTTTTTCTTACACTCGAAGCCGCTGGATTCGAGTACCCATTGAATATATGATTTTTCTCTGGAAAACTATGCGCATGCCATCCCTAGATTAAACTAAAACATCAAATTTAATATTTAAACGTAGAATACTATTTTTCAAAACATACGCTATTGAGTGATAATAAACAAATATTTTATTAATAATTAATATATGGTTTTGATATATGTTAGTATTGTTTTAGGGAGACACACCAATAAAGACATGTTTTATACATCTATTACTAATAAAGACCCAAAATAATTCACAAACGTTTTGCCAAAAATACCCTCAATATAAAGACCCGTTTTTTAACACTGTAACCTCTCCTCTCCCTCTTCCTCTCTTTCTAACTTCCTCTCTCTCTCTCTCTCTCTTCCAAAAATATTCTGACGACAACTACACTAACTACTCCGTTTGACTCCGGCGAATCAACGCGATACTTACTCTGGCGAAACAACAACGGTAACTACTACGATTGACTCCAACGAATTCAAAACCACTGTCCGACTTACGACTCGAACAAATTCAACTCCACTGTTCGACTCAGATAACGTTATCAACTCCGATAAAGACTCCGGTCAGAGTATCAACGACGACAAGCAACAGTGAACCAGTAAGTTTAAAACTGTTTTACGATTACGATTATTCAGTTCGATTACAATTACGATTACTGAACATCTAGGGTTCAAAAACACTGTTTCTAGTTTTTTTCACTAATAAAAAATTCTTACTCGTGTCTCGCTTAGAAACTATTTAATCAAAATTTAATTTCATTTACAGAAAGCCTTACCAAATGTTACTGCTTTTGTATAGGTTTCGCAGATAGAATTTAGGTAATTGCAGGTTTTTTATGTAGGTTTCGCATCTATTAGTGTCTTCTGGTTATAGATTTCCTTAGGTTTCGCATCTATCAATCTTTTATGTGCATTGTTATTTACACAGTTTTCGCAACTATCATCTACCCCATATTTGCAGGTATTATGTAGAGTTTCGCATCTAGAAAATATTTGATATTATAGATCTGTATAGGTTTTGCATCAACCAGATTCCTTGATTATACATCTCCTTACATTTCGCATCTATCACATCTTATATAATTTTCTCTTTTATTACTTTTACAGGTAAAAATGACACCAAAACATGTTTCTCAGATCTGGTCTCTTTGCACTGTTAAAACAGATACAAGAGACAAAACTGAGGATAGAACATATAGAAGCAGCAAAGAAGACACCCTTTTACTCACTTTTAAAAACAACCTATGATCTTCAGACAAAGAAGGCTGCATACAAAAAGCACTGGGATGTAATTGAGCAGATAACGATGACATATGATGACGAACAAGAAACATTTAAATTGGGGGGAAAGTTTTTAAAGATTACAAACCATGATATAAAGATCATCTTCGGTTTAGAACATGTGAATGAAAATATGCCACTTCAACCAAAAAGTTTTGAACCTAAGTTTTCAAGAATTAGAAGATAAAGACAAATCAAGGATAATAAAGAATTATTTTACTGAGAACACATCAAGAAAGGTTGATGAAAGCAGAGCAAGACCAATCACTAACAAACTTATAAAGGTTCGTAAATTCCATCTTTCTCACATTTTTTGAATTTTTTAATACTTGCATAAGTTGTTTCTCATCTACTACTCCTGCTTTACATAAGGTTACACATCTATCTCTTTAATCTGCTTCATATTAAACTACGTATCGCATCTATCACGTTAGGCCTCTTTCATATTGAAACACGTTCCGCATCTAATAAAATTAGTACTCGTTTTGCATCTATCATTTACCATTTACATAGGTTGTGCATCTACCTCAATATAATTATTAAAGTTTCGCATCTATCAACTTTAGGAAATAGTTTTGCTTGTTTGTAGGATGCAATAAAGATAACAGTAAAAACATATGGACAAGAGGCAATTGAAGATGTTGTCATACTCTTTATATTGTTAGCCTGTTCTACCTTGTTTTTCTCTACATCTGGAGATGTACTAGTTTCGAATGTGGTCTATTATGTAGAACATCTTGATAAAATAAACAACTACAATTGGGCTGAAGCAATCCGGGAAAAGTTGATGAATTCAATAATAGCTTGTCATGAAACTAAACCTGGAAAATTAGTTGGCTATGTTGCCTTTTTACCGGTTCGTATTTTTCTTCGTTCTATTTCATATTAAATATTTAGTCAACAAATGATATGTAAAGTATTGTTAATATGTATCCATTCATCATGGAACACACAACTTTATGTCAAGATATTGAAATTGAAGACAAGATACCTAGATGCTTCAAATGGTTGGGTATTGAACGCAAAACAGATTTAGATAGTTGAAGCGATAAGAAACATAACAAATGAACAGGTATACTTACGATCTGTTTTTTTTATTCTATTTCAAATTTTACATATATATCTCTTTACTTTAACATTTTAACAATTTTATAGATTTTTGAAGAGGAATTGAAGCTGGCAAAAGAAGAAGAAGAATTTGGAGGAGAATTCCAAATAGATGAAGAAAACAATGATGCTCCTCAATAAAATGATATTGTTCCACCAATAGAATTTAAACAAGTAAACCTCAACGAAGACGAAGATGGTTTGCATAGGGATACGCTACAAGAACAAGCTGCAACAGATTCTACTAATAGTGAAAAAACACTTGACCAATACATAGTTCAACAACGCAAAAAAGGTTCCAAGAACTAAAAAGACTGCAACACGACGAAGAAAGCAAGTACAGAACGTGAAATAAAAAACTTTACCAGTAGAAACTCATCCTCTGACAAAAAAAAGACAGTACATACAATTGATGCCCCTATTGCAAGAAAGGTGAATACAACATCACAAATTCTTAGGATTCTGAAGAAACATAAAATAAAAAATAGAAAAGAGTTCTAAAATAAACATTTCAGACAAATTATACCATCTAAAAATAGAAACAGAAGGTTGAAAAAATTACTAGCAAGAGAATAGGTAAAAATCTATTGTTTTATCATATTTGCTATACATTCCGCATCTAGCATCAATATTATCTTAAGATGTATCACATCTAGCATCATGATTACTGAAGGTTTCGCATCTACTTGTAATTAACGTTTCTCATCTATTATTCTGTTTCAAATTTCGCATCTATCTTTTATGTACACGTTCCGCATTTATCCTTTCTATTTAAGTTCTGCATCTATTATTTGGTTTAACTTCAATGTTTCGCATCTAGGTTTATGAATGTTAAGATTACGCATCTATTATTTATCTTCTGATGTCAAAGGTTGCGCATCTATCTTTTACATTGCTTATTATTTTGCAAAAAGTTAACACAATAGCCCCAGCCCCAGCCCCAACCACAACCCCACACCCACACCCAGCTCTAACAACAACACCACCACTAGACGCAGCCAAACCACAAACTGATTCAGTCTCTAGCCAGAGCTTTGACTTAACAACATTTGAAAAAGTAGAAAAAACTGAAATGGAACGTCGATAATTTCAACAAAAAATTGATGAACTGAAAAAGAAACTCGAAGAAAATGAGAAGATCATTACACAAATGAAAGCTGATGCAGAGATGGACATTGAGGTTGAACTACAAAAGACACTTAAACTGCCTATGTTGAAGCTAAACATGGAAACAACTGAACAACAACCAAAAACGTATTCAAGAAGAAAGAGATTAAATGATCAAGGCCACCAATCACCAAATAAAATAAGAAAAACACCAAATATTGTTGTGGAAGACAAGGTTCCACCTCTAAAATAAGAAAAAAAAATGAAGATGATTTGGAAAAACAGGATCATAATATTGTTGTTACTGATGAAAATGACCATGTTGCTAATGTTGAGTTTCATATTGCTGCTACTACATCTGAGGATGTTTTTGCTGTTGCAAACAAGAATGTTGGGGTTGATAACCAAGTTGATACCACTGTTAATAGTGATTCTCCTATTAATGTTGATATTATTACTTCTGAAGATATTGTTGCTGTAGAAAATGAGAATTCTACTCGTATTAAAGTTGGAATGGAAAAGCAAGTTGATGCAACTATTATTAGTGATGTTCGGTTTGAAAAGAAAGACAATCCCACAGTTGAAATTACTAATGAAGTTGCTAAAGTATATGAAATTGCTGAAGTATCTGAAATTGGTTTTGAAAATAAACATGATCCCTCTGTTCTTGTTAACGTTACAGAAGATCAAAATCCAAATACTGTTATGGAAGAACAGGATAAAAATACTAATTTTGATGTTCGTATTGCTAAATAATCAATTGCTGAAGTATCTGAAGCGTCAAGCACTGTAGCTGAAGTATTTAAAGGGGACAAGAGTATTCCTGAAGCATCTGGTGTGGCAACGGATGTTCTTGAAGAATCTAAAGTAACCAAGGAAGATGTTGTGGACAAAGATGTGATATAGATAAACCAGAATTAACAAACCATGTTTTCAAAAACTTTTGTATTTAAAGATATATAATGTTGTGTATTATCTTCTTTTTTGGCTTAAATACTGTAATATTATCTGTATTTATATGTTTATCTGCCTCTGGTGTTTAACTGAATTCTGGTTTTGTATTTAAGGATACATGTTTCGCATCTATCATCCTTATGTATTACTTTTACTCATGTTTCACATCTAATGTCTAATTTTCTGTTTTGTTAAGGAAACGGCATCAGAAGTCCAAGAAATCTAAACGCCACAAGTCAATGACTTAGACCCAGCAATTGAGAAAGAAATTATAAGAATTGAAAAGGATATACAAAATAAAAAAGTAAGTGAAATATTCCCACCGGTCATACTTAATTGTTTCGCATCTAACATATTTTCATGCTTTCTCATTTACTGAAGGTATTGCATCTATCTTATATACCCTTATTTCTCATTTATTATATTTCTTAATGTTTTTCATCTATCTCGGCTTTCCCTCATTCCCCCTCTATTATATTTCTAAATTTTCGCATCTATCTTAAATTCCCTTAATTCTCATCTATTATATTTCTTAATGTTTCGCATCTAGCTTGGCTTTACCTCATTTCCTCTCTATTATATTTCTAAATGTTTCGAATCTATCTTAAATTCCCTTATTTCCCATCTATTATATTTATTTATGTTTCACATCTACCTTGGCTTTCCCTTATTTCCCCTCTATTATATTACCGAACGTTTCGCATTTAGCATGGTTTTCCTGCTTTCTCATTTATTGAAACTTTCGCATCTATGTTTTCTATTTCTGAATGTTTCGCATCTATCTTTGTTCCCCTTCAATCCCATGTTTTATATTTTTGAACGTTTCGCATCTATCTCCTTTTAAAGTTTCAATTCTTTCCCATATGTGTAGAAAGATTTGGATGAAGGTCCTTCATTTGAACTAATTTTAGATCCTACTCAACATCAAGTATCTAAAGAACTACCTAACATGGAAATTACCATAAAAAATGGCCATTTACGAACAAATTAACAGCTGATATTGACATAAAGGAATACTACAAATAGAACTAATTGAAAAAAGAGAAAACAATTCTGATCCAACAGTATGGTCATGTCCAGATATACCAGGATCTAATATTTTTGTTAGTACTTTGATGAAGATAGAAGATGAAGATGAAATCGACTCTACGGTAAAAGTTAAATTTAAATTTACTTTGTTTCCATTGCATCCCCAATCATATGTTAACAAACTGCTGGTTTCCACTTTTGACAACACATGTAATTGATGGTTATATATATCAACCTTAAACAACACAACTTTCAAATACCAGTTGCAAGTAGTCAAGGAGAATTTATGCCAGTAACATACTTATCTGGAAGTGTAATGGTAAGAATAAAATAATTTTACAACATGTGTTAATTTATAAACATAAATGTTTCTCTTTTATAATAATTAGTAAGTGTCTCTCTTTTATAATAATTTCATAGAACATATCTGTATATATATATGTCATCTGAAACAAGAGAAACACTCATGTTGCCACAAACCACAAGAACAACGACGTACACTAAGGTCAACAACCATAACAGGATCACAAAACACTTCATGCAAAAGAGGAGTAGACGAATGAACTATCCATGGATGACCGTCTTCAACATTAGCTTTAAATTTTTCATCAAATTTAGGACATAAATCACTAGTCTAACGTTCAGCATCACCAAAACGTCTAGAAATTTGACTCATTTCTAAAACTTTAATCCTATCAATTAACTCCAGTATAGGCAAACCAAACAATTGTTTTACTTGGTTGTTAAAAGATTCAGCTGGAGTAGATGTCATAGAACCATACCTCTCGCCTTTGAAAAAAGCACAAGCATATTTCTCAGGATATAAATGTTTGAAAAAACTTTGAATCTTCTCACCTCCCTGCTTAAGTAATTCATCCATATATTGATTAAACAAATTCTTATTAGAAGCATATGCACATCTTTTAAACAGTTTTACCATACTCTCCTTAAATGTCGTCGGTGTAGCCTTTAAACAATTCTTCAAATTATTCATAAGATGATAAAGATAGTATCCATGATGGCAATTTGGAAATATAGCAGATACAGCAGTAACAATACTAAATGACGATCATTAATAAATGTCATTTCACGATCCAAAAATGAGGTTTCAACATCTCCAAAAACCATACCCAATTCTCAGTATCTTCAGACGAAACAATACTAAAAGCAACAGGGAAAATACCTGCAATCAATATATAGAACAAAGAATAGTATAAATGACTCATTATAAGAGGTTTCACAACTACCGCTTACTGATATATATAGGTTTCACATCTATCTCATTAATCATATACAATATATGTTTCGTATTTATCTCGTTATCATATACTACACGTGTTTCGCATATACCACATTAATCATTTATTACACATGTCGCATCTATCACGTTATTTATTCAAAATGTTTCGCATTTACGTATTTGTTATTTATCTCCAATCCTGTTTTTTACAGATTCATATATAACATATTTAAAAGATAACATCTATTCTAATATAATTAAAAATTACAATTGTTACCATCTTTGGCTATAATGAATAGCAAAACTCTGTTATATTTTCCCGTTAAAAAAGTCCCATCAACAAATAAAACTTGACAACACGAATTGAAACCATAAAGGCAAGATCCAAATGCTACGAAACACTTGAACACATTGGTATCCAAAGAATACTCCAGTATGTAATCACTGCTGCTATCAAGAACCTTCAATATTTTAAAATAATTCTTAAAAAATTTATAAGAAGTTGAAATATATCCATATACAACCCTTTAGCTTTTTCTAGAGCAAGCCATGAAACACGATAAGAAATATCTAAACCGTAATCATTTTTTAAAAATTATTTCACGCTTGTAGTTGTAACATCAACTCTCCTCCTCACACAATCACGTATTTCATTTCCAATCAAATCAGATGACAAATGCCTTCTATTTTCTTTGCTAAAACCAATCTCACATGTATGAGTTTCAACATACTTCTTAATAACAAAAAAACCAGTAGAGCTCTTTTGTTTAGCATAAAGTCTCCAAGGACAGCCCTTTGAATCTTTTTTCATGCAATAAACAGTTACTTTTTGTTTATTGTTATGCTAATATTTAAAAGAAAAACCTTTTGTAAAGCCAACCGACTAACAACTATTTTGAAACCTACTGCTCCATCTTGAAACACCTTCCCAACACCACTAATTTCATTAACCCAACCAACAGTAGCAAGTGCTTTATGTTTGCGGCTAATACTATTAACATCAGAAGTTTCACCAGTTTCTCCACAAATAATTTTTTTTTTACAACTTCAACAGTTTCTCTAATATTATCACTAACAACAACATCACTTTCAACTTTAATAGTAAGACTTGAAACACCCAAGCTATCAACAAATTATACCAAAGCAATTAAATCACCATCACAACCTAAGATAACATTTTCTAGATCACCACAAGAGTATCTTAATTTGAATTTACCCCAAACCAACGTATCATATCTACGTAAAACAAATTTAACAATATCTTCAAACTCAGAAAAAAAAAACCAAGGTCACAAATTGCAAGCTCCTCAATTAGCTTAAAAATGCACATCCTACTACTAGACATCATGTACCTGCATTAGACAAAGGTTTCGCATCTATTATTAGCAAAAAATACATGAGTTCTGCATCTATCTATAAAACATGTTTCGCATCTTCTAAATCAAGAACATTGATGTTTTGCATCTTCACAAAATAAAAATAGTAATGTTTCGCATCTACCAAAAAGACATATTTCATCACAAAATCCAAAAAAAACTACACGTTTCGCAACTATCACTAAGTTCATAATAAACGTTTAGAATATGCTTCGTAGAAACAAAAAACAGTTACGTGCATACTGAAACTTGTAAAAACTAGAACACATACTAAAAAACCAACAAAAACTAATGCTAATACCATGAATATATTGCATTAACAACGTAAAATAACAGATGAATACTAAAAATACAAAAAAAACAGACCGACTAAACCTAATACATAGATATAAACTCGCGATCAAAATTTTAGTAAAACTCGATAACAATAAAACTAACTGCGAAATTAACCTAAACACAATCAAAATCAAGAAAAAACAATAAAAAACAAGAAATTGAATAAGAATGGAGAATTACCTATGATAGTAGTGCACTGTTAAAGTCATTTAGAAAAACATTAGGAAGAAAAAAAAGTCAAATATGAGTGTCAAAGCTTTTGTATAAGTAAGTAGGGGTATACAAGATATTAATGGGTCTTAGATAATAAATATTTCACAAAAAATGGGCCTTTTATGGAGATATATCAAAATATGGGTCTTAAGTGGAAATTACTTTGGGTATTGGGTCTTAAATGGTACTTTAACCTATTTTTTTAAATTTTAATTAATCATAATATTATTAGACCGAAAAAGGAAAATATTTATGAAACAAAAAAAGAAAAATCAAATTTAATGTTTAGATGTAGAATGATATTTTTCAAAATACACTCTAGATAGTGATAATTAACAAATATTTCGTTATGTTATTAACAATTTAATATTGGTTTTGGTATATGTTAGTAAAATAATATTTTTTTTTAATTTAATTAATAATAATATTATTAAACCATTTTGACTCAAAGAAAAAAATTGAAAAAACCAAATTTAATGTTTAAATGTAGAATAATATTTTTTTTCAAATTTTTTTGTATATGTTAGCAAATAATATATGGTTTGGTATTACAGATAATAATATTAATAAATTTATTTTGAAGTTTGATAAATAGTATTAAATAATATACTATTTATATAATATTAATTTAGCGGGTACCTGTCCGATATTATCCTGTGGGTCGGATTCGGGTTCGGTACATGCAGGTAATTTTTTAATCCCATAATCCATCTCAAACCTGGCGGGTAGTAAATATTCAAACCCGCAACCCATGCCGTGAGAAATTTTTAAATGATCAGAATCGTAGTTGAACAACATTTTTTTACCATTATCACTTTATAACATATGAACTGAACAATTAAATCGAGTATTAATTTATGTATACAAAAAGTGTAAAATATTTAAAATAACTCGTAACAATTTTTCAATGAGAAAACTAACAAAATACATAAAAAAATCTTAGAAACAACTAGAAAAGACCCCGAACATCGGAATAAACTAGTTCAAAAGGGATTGCAAGCTGTTTATTCACTTGACGATGTGATAGAAGACGATGATGTTTAACAAAATGACATAACTTACACTCTAGTGAAATCAAATGTCGATATTTATGATAAAATTATTTTCAATAGACTAAATATGGGCGACTCATGCAAAAATATGCTCCAAATAGAGAAATGATACTATGACATGCTCTAAATTTATGAATATGTTCGTCTATATAGGAGAGGCCTCCACAATTATGCCATTTATCGATAACTCTTTCCGTCGTAAGATCTTGACACAAACAATGATTATGATAAAATGTGACAAAACAATTTAAGTCTTTAGTGATTTTACTAGTATAAATGATATTAAAATGAAAACTGTGAAAAAGGCTTAAATCGTTGCTTCGTCCCTCGACTATCATGTTTTATGTCATTTAGTCCCTCGACAAAAACATCACGGGTGAGGGTCCCTCGACTATCAAAAATCTATGATTTTAGTCCCCGCTCGTGGTTTTTGTTATAATGCTGCCATGTGTGAGCTATAGTTAAATGGTTTTTGTTTCATAGATAGTCCTTCGACTTTTAATTCCACTTTTAACCTTTAAATTTAATATATATATTTTTTATTTTATTTTTTAGTTTTTCTCAAAAGAGTGTATCAAAATTTGCTATACTCTGTTTTCTTTTTTTTTTGTTTTTCGTTTCTTTTTAAAAAAAATAGAAAAACCAAATTCTTTACTCCTTAAGACATAATAATAGCCACATCTACATTATTTTATCTAATTTTTAAACAACAAAGCGAGAAATAATAGCCAGATCGTCATTTTCTGGGAAGGACGTGTAGGTGACGATAGAGGTCGGAGTTGTTGCTGCAAATTATTTTTCTGCTCTTCTTCTCTATGCCTACTGTTAACTAAGCATTCATGCTTAATTTTTCTTCCTGAAATTTACACGGTTGCAAGAAACTATATGAACTCGCAGACAAATGACGAATTAGAAATTTCGACCTGTTTGTTAATGGCGGATCATAATACGTTACAATTTTTACTATTTTGTAAGGTTTATGATGCTAGGTGGATTTGATTTCCCTTACATTTCACAGCCAGATTGAAACACACTAATTAGGAAATTTAGTCTCTGTATTTTTTTTGCTTGCTTAGTTTTAGTAGCAACATATATTAACTAACCAATTGATTGAGTGGTTGTCATGTGTTGGTATTTGAAGTTGGGATTTTAATGAAATACCACTGGTGATCCGTACCTTGTCTTTCTTAAAAGTTGTTAGAGCATGTTGGATAAAGGTAAATGCTAGGTTGTTTGCTGTTGAGTGTGTGGTTTTGGGTAATTCAGCCAGTGTGGTATTGAGGTATGATGGTACAGATTCGTGTTCCTGTTCTAGAGATTTTTTTTTATTATGTATTGTATTGTGTTTATCATTTTGTAATATTACATTTCTGGTTCCTGGTAGGTGGTAATGCACCTACAGATAATTCTAATGAGAAATTATGGAAACGGTCTAATAATTTATATTAACAAAAGAAAAGGAAAACAGAGTATAACAAATTTTGATATACTCTGTTTTGAGAAAAACTAAAAATAAAAATAAAAATAAATATGCAGATAAAAAAGTATTTAAAAAATATTAAATTTAAAGGGTAAAAGTGGAATTAAAAGTCAAGGGACTATCTATGAAACAAAAACCATTTAACTATAGCGATACGTAGCAGAATTATATAAAAAACCACGCGATGGGACTAAAACTATAGGTTTTTGATAGTCAGAGGGACCCTCACCTGTGATTTTTTTGTCGAGGGACTAAATGACACAAAACGTGATAGTCGAGGGACGAAGCAACGATTTAAGCCAAAGATTTAAAAAAAAGTCAAAGAAATATTTCTATTTAGATCAAGAGTTCCAAAACCTAATTTAGATGATGATCCATTTGTCTGTGAAAAGTAGTAAATTTTTTTGGATTACTTATCATCTGTTTTGTTGTAGCAGAATCAATAATGATGTCGAAAGAAAAGAATTATTTAAGATATATGATCCATAAACTGCAATATTTATAAGATTAAAAGACTTTAATGATTCGTGGTGCTTGTAAAACTGAATGTCTTTTTCGGTAGAAAACACAACCACAAAAAACTTTGAAAATTTTCATATTAGTAAACTCTTGTGGTTGTGGACAATACCAGATTGTGTGACCAAATTTATGACACTAGTAGCACTTTTTGTTTTGTTAATATCTTGAAAAACACTTCTACCAATTTCCACGATTATTTATTCTACCACTGTTAGCATAATCTCCATGATTATCTTGACCATTTAATCTAACATAACTAGTATAACTACAATTATTGTCGTCGCGACCAATGCAACCATTTTCTTTTTCTTCTTATAAAATACATCTTCCAATATATATCTTTCGAAAATATAAACAAAATTATATCTACTCAAAACATATTTTGCTCTTGTTAAATCTCAAAAAGAATAACAATCATCATAAAAAATAGTATCGAATCAAAAGATATTTGGATGGATTTGATTATGACCAAATCTAAAAAAAGGAAAAATAAAATCATTCTAAATCGTCACAAAATCTCAAAAGGAGAAAGAAAATCATCCTAAATCATCATAAGATTGTTACCTTGACATTTTCGCTACTTGCTATTATTCGCTAACTTATGATCTGAATTTGGGTAAAAAAACACCACAGGTCTTTCATGTTTGTCACTTGTAACACGTCAATCCCTATTCTTTGTCTCGGTAATAAAGCGGTCTTCTATGTTTTAAAAATGTAACAAACATATCATTTTTTTTTATAATAAATAGGTCTTTCATGTCTGTAATAAACAGGTCCCTCACGGTTTCAATTTGTAATAAACAGGTCCCTCAAATTTTGAGAAAACGATTTGTTTGTTATATTATTAAAACATAAAGAACCGATATATTACAGAGGCAAAGAATAAGAACTGACGTGTTACAAGTTACAAACATAGAGGACCTGTGATGTTTATAATGCTCTAAATTTCTATGAATCTTGTGCTTACCTTCATATGGAAATCCAACACATACTGCACCCTCTTTGGTTCGATATCGTGTAAGCTACAATTTGCAATGTCTGTCAAATTGAATTTCCGCCGTCTGATAGTCTCTACTTTTGCAAAGACAAAAAGTGTTACATCAATATATACTTAAAATGCTTTAATTTCCATACGGTGGCTCTTATCTCATGTCCCACTCTGGATCATAATCTTTACTTGTTCTTTGAAGACATCACTTTCCGGTGTGATTTATTCGGGGAAATTTGGCTGGGCCCTTTGTACTGCTATGTTGTTTAAACCATAACATAACATTTTAAAGACATCCTCTCGCCGTGGAAAACAAAATGGAGGCAGATATAGTGAAGAATACTACTGCCACGTCTGCAAGCACAAAAGAGACAGAGATGTCCAGTTTACCATTGCAAGGATACTTGCACCTACTTACTTTTCTCACATTGATTGCGCAATTGACAAAGTAAGATCTCTATTTATTAGGACATGCTAAATCTTTGTTGTGACCATTTAGTTTCGTTATATAGCTAGCAAATATTCGGCACTATTTTTAAGAGTCCTTCACATTTCAGGAAGACACTTCGACTGAGTGAGGCTGCCAAGGAAGATGCTTATGGGATGCCAAAGAAGTAGAGAGTTAAAGAATCCAACTTTATTGGTGCGATGTATTTGAACCTTTTATGTAATGATTTAGTCAATGAACAGATACAAAATAAATTTTACAATCTATTTCCAAGCTGTTTTATCGTAAAAGTTGTAGGGGTTTTATATATTTCTCTTGCAAAACAAACACAAGTAAAAGCAACTACCTTCATTTGCAACGAAAAAAAAAACAAGAACATATTTGAGAGTTGATCTTAATGGCATACTGAACAAGGTTAGAGCTGGTTGTATGTCTTCACAAGAAATGATTCCATATCAATTCTAAGTCCTCCTTTAGCATTTCACACGTTGATGTCTTATCAACCTCCCCCTCCTGAGAGGCTCGAAGTTACGGATATATAAAAGAAAACTTAAGGTTGTTTGGTTTCTGACTTATAAGCTAAAAATCTAGTTTTATAAAAAAAACTAAGAAAAGTAAGCTTCTCAAAAAAAAAAGTTAGTTGCAGTATAATAACAAAAGTGAGACTTTGAGGCTCAAACAGCAGTATAAAATGAACATAAAAATAATTTGAAAGTAAGAAATATATAGTAAAAATAAAGTGTCAAAAGTTTCATAGCTTTATAGATTTTTTGATTTAATATAAAAAAAATCTAGTTTTCATTTTCAAAATACTTAAAGGTTGTAAAGCATAAAAATAATACTTAAACCAGGAAATTATGTCTGTCGACCTTGTGCTGCAATCTTTTAACGTTTAATAAATATAGAAATCAAGCCAATGAGCACGTACCAGTAGCTTTGATGTGAGCCTTTTCAACTTGAGCCAAGCCTCTGTAAAATATTCAGTGTTGCCATCATCAAAAGTCTGCAGATAAGTCTCTTCGACTCCGAATGTTAATGATGGACAAGCGAAAGTAGTAACTGTTGTGTGATAGACAGCGGAAACGGTAACTCCCTTTTGACTAGTCGAATGGTCTAAAGGCCATGCCAACCCACCCTTCACATTTGCATCCACAACTGCAGATTCAACCACTTTTATAACTTCCGGAATCTCCTATAAAGTTTAGAGAATCAGCCAATTTAGATTTAGCCTAATCAATACCATAAAGCATTCAAGATTTCTATAGTTTCAGATAGTTTAATTAGAAGTATTTAGGATATTGTTGTATCTATTCTTAATAAGTACCATCTTGAATAATTATATGAAGAACATCATGAATTACTTGCAATCTAAGAAACTATCACCTAAAAGGATTTTTTATAATTTTTCAAAATGAAAAAAGTTTCAAAATTCCGAATAGGAACTTACCTCTGTCTTAAGTGGGATTGCCTTGTTGGATGATACCAGCCTGAAGTCTTGACCCTTATCATTGCACGATATGTCAATGAACCGCCCAATGCTGATTCCTTGAATCTACAAATGAAGGACATCTTGTTTCAACTTTGAGCCTAAGGAAAATAAGTAAATGACATTTAGAAATAGATAACTTGCCTTGTAGACACCTATACTTTTGTCTTCTTTTATTCTACATTTGCAACAGATTGGTGTATCCATGAAATCTACACAACACTTATACATGACAAAAAAAACTCTTAAGGATTTAGTAGCTACCCATAGAGTAGATAATGATACCAGTACTAAAGAAAAGTATAGAAAATTTACATTTACAAATGATTACCTCCACTCGATATGTTTCCTTCACCCCTTGTAAATGAAAACCTAGAGCTTCGATACCAGTTAAGACGTTGTGCACATAAGTAGCAGAAATGAGTGTGGAAAACATGTCACTTAATCTATTGAAAATGGTTGCACCTATCTGACCTTCTACTACACTTTCTGGGCTAAGACATCTCAACAATATTGGCAATTCAAGATCAGATCAGAGTGTAAAAGACTTTAATAAACAAAACTTCAAGCTTTAATGATTAAACATAATTTCATACCCATTAATAAAAATCTTGCCGATTAGAACACAAAGGTTCCGCTTTTCTTTTACTAAATATTCTCCCTCTAATCCGCTCACAAACTCAAAGTCGGACATTAAAAATTCATGGACATCTTCAGCTATGATCACCCATGGTTTCCCAATTCTTTCATCCACTTCCGCAACTGAAATCAAACATAAACTATACAAACAAATCCAAGAAGTAGAAAAAGAAGAGAAATTTATAGACTAATACCTCACCTTCATCACTTGTGTTTACCAAAATATGAAACTTCTCATCGTGCAACTTTTGAATACGTAGATAAGAGAACATATATGTTTCTGCGTTATCACACGAATCGGCTGGAATCGTTTTCTTTGTTATGGTATTATATGTGTATATAACTTCTGGAGCCCTAGTAGATTTAGACTTAGGAGGAGTTGATTCCCTGATTTGCGGCGGCCTAGAAGCGTCTGACCGGCGCTGCTGCCTTCTATGTAGAGGATAAGTCATTACTCTAAAAACAAAAAACCACCAGCAATCTTATTCATGAGAAAATCGGACCATAACTCAAGTACCTTCGGCATTATATCAAACACATGGACAAAATCGGACGATAACTCAAGTACCTTTGGCATTATAACTCAAGAACAATTGGAAAGATGTATCATATTTAGAGATAATATCAAAATAAAAGAAATGGAGAAATGACCTAATTGTTGAAGGGAAGCTTGATTCACAAGTATGAGCAGGTACGTTGTCGAATGATTTCTTTTGGCTAATCTTGTATAGACTTCATTTCAGCCGTAATTTGTTATTCTATTATATAACTGATTTTAGTAACTGTAATACGGATTATAGACAAGTTCTGCTACATCGGACGATAACTCAAGTACCTTCGGCATTATATCGAACACATGGCAGACGAATTTGAGCTCGTAATATCTAAACAGCTACTGCTAACAACTGAAACACTTACAATGAAAATTCAAATCACATGAGCACACCGATACAAAATAAAGAACCAAAACTCTGTTTTGGATTCGGTCGACAAATTTTGTATTTAATGCGTCCAGTGTAATCTGAATCTTCATTCAAAAGTGTAGACCTCCCCGTCAACAATCTAATTGTCATGAAGCAGAGACCCAGAAGAAGAATGAAGAGACAGAAATGGCGATGGGAAAATTTCTTTCGTTAGATGAAGAAGGATTGTCGATAAAATTACGGAGAGTGACACTGTTTCTATATTGGATGGCTTTAGCCGCGGGGCCGGGCTTCCTTCTTTAAGAATGTTTGACAAAAGGTTTAAGTAGGTATATGAATATTTAAGAAAATAAATAAATAGGATTTTGAGGAATCATTCCCACCTGTCAATGGCTCCTACGTCAAGAAACAAGAACAAAGTAACTAATTCTAATTAGGTTATTAATCTTATTTAGATTAATTGATTTTCAGCTATGGAAGATAGTGGGTTTATGCCCTCATCCTCGTTAAGATCGACAAGTTCCATGCATGTCATCAATTCTGTTTTTGAAACACGGTTTACTTCCCTCAAAACCTAGAAATCGAAACAGAGCATAGCAAATGTAAAGATCAAGATATTTGCTGAATTGCGAAAGTACTAAATACTAAAATTCTTCAAAAGAACGTGTCTGTTATTCACAATACTGAACGTGTATGTTATTCACAATGCTGATAGGACAGTGGTTCGTTTCGAAAAAAGTGACAAAGATCGTCTCCAAAAATCCTTCAAACACACCATTGTAGGGAAGTTTGCCTTCGGAAAACCGAAATATGAAATTATCAAAGCATTTCTAACAAAATTCAATTTTACCAACCCTTTCAATGTTGCGATTTGTGACTATCGACATGTGTTCATTGAGTTCGATAATTTTGAAGACTTGAAAAAGTTGTTGTCTCGAAATATTTGGAAAGTTGGAGAGAAGACTATGCGGTTGCTTAGATGGAATCCATCATTTGATCCCAACAAAGAGAGCCATTTGACGCCGGTCTGGATTACATTAACAAATCTGCCGGAGTATATGTATAATGAAGCAACAATCTTGGAGATTGATAAATCGTTTGGAGTTCCTTTGAAAATCTGGATTCCTCAGATCAACAGAGCCAACTTCAATTATGTTAAGCTTTGGGTTGAAATAGACGTTTTAAAGACAATGGTGAATGAAATCAAGATAATGTTTGGTGGTGATGATGAGTTTAATCTGAAAATTATCTATGGGTCATATCCGCAATACTGTAACTTTTGCAAGCACACTAGCCACAATGGAAATGAATGCAAGAAAAGGGCAGTTCATACACAATTTAATCAACAGATACATCCACAAACACATGTAGAAGAAGAGATGGTGGTCTCAACCAATCCCCAACTTAAATTAGTGATTGAGGACATAGAGAAAACCATGAAAACCATTGATCAAAACTTTACTCAAGGTAATACAAATATATAGAATACAAATGAAGGCAATGATGATCAAAATGAGTCATCTGCAAGTGTTGAAATCACCAAAGATTCTTCGTCAGGAATTGATAGAAATGGTAAAGATCAAGGTGTGGATTCTGAAATGATTGAAGCATTGCAGGCCTTTGAGACTATAGCTTTGTTTGAGGTTGAAAAATGGATAGATCCTGAAACAAAATCTCATTCAAAAGTCAATACAGGTAGTGTGCCTTGCTCTCATACAAAAGATAACAGTGGGTTACTTAAAAACCAAAGTAAAAAAGAAAAGAAGACTAAGATTTGGAACAACAAAGTCCCTTCAACATCTAAACTTCTACAGCTGAAAAGGGATGCTAAAACCAAATCAAATAAATGACAATCAAGATCATCAACTGGAACACCAGAAGGCTTGGAAATAAGAGCACAATGAGGAGACTAAAATCCTTATGAATGGAGACTACTCAGGATCTAAGTTCACCTGGACCAACGGTAGGAAATAAAAAAGACTGGATCGGGTTCTCTACAACAGCTCTTGGATAAGATACTTTGACAACACTAGGGTAGATCATTTAGCAAGAACCTCTTCTGATCATTCTGTTATTTGTACTACAATCTCAACTAACCTTAATACCTTCAAGCCTGCTTTTAAGTTCTTAAACATGTGGGTGCAGCATGATGGTTTTCTTGATCTGGTGGAGAAAAGTTGGTATGAATTTATGCCTAGGAATCCTATACAAAGATTTTGGCATAAGTTGAAAATACTAAATGGTGACTTAATGGTCTGGAACCATAAATACTTTGGTAATGTATTTGATGTTATTAAGAAAGCTGAGGAATAAATTAACTCCAAGGAGATTAAATACCTTTCGACTATAGATATTGCTGACAAAATTATACTTGAAAAAGCGAGAGATAATCACCTTACCCTTCTTGCTAGAGAGGAGTGCTGCTAGGAATAAAAGACTCATAGTGTGTGGTTGAAAGATAGTGACAAGAACACTAAATTATTCCACAACTTGGTGAAGAAGAGAGCTAAGAAAATCAGAATCAATGAGGGTGATCAGTGGCTGAAGGATCTGGAAGCTATAGTTGAATCTGTTATATCTTATTTTCAGAATATTTTAAATAATTCTTCTAATCCTACTGAAGCTATAGTTCTTTTGAGTTTATTCCTAAATTGGTTACTGATCATGAGAATATTATGTTGACAACTATACTAACTGATGAAGATATTTATAGAGTTATTTGCAGTTTAAAATCAAACAAAACTGCAGGACCATGTGGGTTTAATGTCATGTTTTACAAGAAATACTGGTCTGTCATCTCTTTTGACCTCTGTGCTGCTATCAAGAAAATGTTTAAACGTGTTCCTATTCCTACTGGTATCTTCAGTAATCTGCCTAATACCTAAAGTCACTTCACCTAAGACTTGGAAGGAATTTCACCCTATTAGCTTGACAACAATTTTCAACAGAATCTATTCTAAAATCATAAACAGTAGAATGGCAGTTATTCCTCCTAATTTGATCTCTAAAGAACAATGAGCGTTTCTTTGGAGGGCTCTTATCAACTGGTTCCCTTCTGAGGTTAATCTGCAACGAAAAAATTTCTATCTTTCCTTAAAGTGTCAATACTGTCAGAACGAAGAGAGCTCCAATCATGTTTTGGTCCAATGCAAGCAAGCGTGGACAGTATGGAACCACTTCAGTTCTACTTTGGGGATAAAGGTAACCAGAAACATGACACTTCCATATATTGTGCGCACCTGGTATTGGTCTTCAACAAAGGTATGGAGTATAAGATCTATTCTCCCTGCTATTATTGCTTGGACCATTTGGAGAGCCCAAAATCTCAAGAAACTTCAAGATATTAACACTACATTTGTTTCCTTAATTGACCAAGTGATTCGAATTGTTTCTGGCCTTTCTAATGCTAATCTCTTAAAGTGAAGACACTGGGAAAAAATATAAACATGGCCTCTCAACTAG
This sequence comes from Limnanthes douglasii subsp. nivea, assembly GCA_036936605.1. Classification (NCBI taxonomy): domain Eukaryota; kingdom Viridiplantae; phylum Streptophyta; class Magnoliopsida; order Brassicales; family Limnanthaceae; genus Limnanthes; species Limnanthes douglasii. The sequence goes on along the minus strand of JAUPFV010000002.1, from coordinate 303,751,173 downwards.
GAAGCTACAATCACCACACCAAAAAGATTATTCCCCTCTCATTAAATTGGATTGCCCCGAAACTCAACACGTATAAATTGAATACTGATGGAGCCTCTTTGCCATCTGGTGAAGCTAGCGGATGAGGGGTTATCAGAGATCATGGCTCTATTCTATATGGATTTGGCAAAATTTATGGGAAGTGCTCAGCTATAGTCGCTGAAGCTAGAGCACTCATGGATGGTTTGAGTATATGTATTGCACTAAACCTATATAACCTTGATATTGAGGTCGATTCGAGTGTTCTGGTCGAGCTTATTGGCAGTGGCAAGTCGATATGGATGCTGGATTCTATTCTTTGTCTTTGCAGAAGACTAATCACCTCCTCTATGACAATTAAGCATGTCTACAGAGAACAAAACAGTGCAACAGACTGGGTTGCTAAGTACTATTCAGATGAAGGAAAACGTGGATTTTAATCAAGCTTCTGCACCAAATCATTTGCGCACTATTGTATTTCTTGAAAGCATCGGGACTGGGTATATAAGAAATGTTGATTGAGGATTGAAGCTGGTTTTGTCGTGGTAGCAGAGGTTGTTCGGTAAAGAGGCTGATTTTGTTGAGGTACCAGAGGTTGTCGAGATTGTTGGTTTTATCATGTGGTTGGTCAAAAATAGAAGTGAAAATAGTTGTAGATTCCTCTGAAATTCAAAAAAAAATCAAGGTTTGGATGCTGATACTTAAAAATTTAAAATTTGTTCTGATTTTTGTAAGAAAGGAAAATTTTGTTTTGGTTGTTTTGGCACACTATGAAAACTAGTGGATCCCTTGAAGTTCTGCATCCTATTCATAGGACCTTTTGATACAAATTTCAGTTAATAATAAAAATAGTGATAATAAATAATTGAATTGTATATATGATTAAGACATTTTTTAAGCTCAACAAGGCTTATATAGTTATTTTCTATTTATCTAACATAAAATCTTCGACCACCATTTGATAATCGTTATTATTTAACTTAATTTGTAATATAATAATAAGGCGATCATCATTTCGAATTTTCTAATTCTTTTGTCATGTACTATGATGGTTGCAATTCGAAGTCATTGGTCAAATATAATTTTTTTTAGTTTTTGAATTAGTGTTAGAAGATATTTCTTCAATTTTTTTAAATTTATATTTTTTTTTTCATTTCTACTGAAAATATCCACACTCACATAATAGTTAAATTATTATATAGTAGGGAAACCTATTTCTTTTGGCTCTTTACCTTTTCCAACTTTAAGTATTAAGACATTGATCTTTTATGTACGTGAATAACTTACAATATTGTTCATCCATAACACGTTAATTTATAAATAAAGAATCCGAATACTTTAGCTCAACTGTTGAATGAGTTGTGTAATCGGAATCTTTATTTTTTCGTAATATGTATACGACCATTATAATAGTAAATGAAAGATTTTTCATAATCAAAGCTCAGTCTCAATCGGTTTTTTATTTGTTAAAATGGAAAATACAAATACAAATACTTCCAATATAATAGTTTAGAAATCGCATATATATATATATATATATTATAATTTAATTTTGTTGTTATATAATAGAGAGGGTTATTAATTGCTACGCGATTAATTTTCTAAATAAAAAAATACAAGTCATTGATAAATACATAAAATAAGTTTTATATATTAAATACTCTTTTGATATAAATATGGGTAACAAATTAAAAAATAATTCTTTCATTTTATTTTCTTCTTTAAAGATAAATAAAATATTTTAACTTTTATCGTGAAGGTAAAAACACAAAAATGTGATAAAAAATAATATATATATATATATATATATATATATATATATATAATTTATAACACCCAAACCATTGTTCCGAATGGGTAGCAAGTTGGTAGAATAAATCGAATATTTCTATGCTTTTTTGGTTGAGTGTGTCATATTATCTTGTTTAGTTTCTAAAAATTCAAAAAATATAAAAAAATAAAAGTAGTAAATTCGATAGTGACTCCAAATAAAAATATATTAAAAATCTAAAATATTGTTTATTATTAATATAAATAGACTAGATTTTTTATTTTAAAATTATTAATTGATTTTAAAATTTTAGTAACATAATATAAAATTGTTTACAAATTTTAATAAATAAATATACGATTAGTGATTTGTTAATAATATTTTTGAAAAAATTTATGATATTTTTTTATGTTTTTTGATTTGATTCAAAATCATGATTTTAAATTATGAAAAATAATTTTATATTAAAGTAATTCTCAATTAAAAGTTAATATAAATAACTCAATGATAATATAACTAATCATACATATTAATATGAACGATTTAATATTATGTTTTCTATTATTAAATATTAATAAAAAATATAAAAGTGATTTTAAAAATAAAAATTATAAAATAAAAATAAATTTGTAGGGGTAATAAGTAATAACTAAAAAAGTTAATTAGTACAAGTATGAGTTTATTTTTGTGGTGATTTGAACTATTTATTTCAATAATTATTGATCATGTAAAAACTTGGATAATCCGTAATTAATGCCTTCTTGTGCATATCTTTTTACCACCAATCTTTGTTTGTATTTATCCACCTCCTCATATTCATTTAATAGTCTTGAAAATCCATTTAACCACATTTTGTTTCATTAGCACGGATAGTTGCAAGTTCTCATGTGTTGTTTTTCTCAATGGCTTATATTTCACATTTCATTGCTTTAATCCACTTTGTTTCTTTGACAGCTTCTTTAAAACGCATCGGATCAACATGAGACATAAATAGTACCAATGTCATTTGTACTTCAGCCTCTTTATCTAAACTTCTTTCTCTACTTTCATAATCTTGCATCCATATTGGTGCTCTATGACTTCTTTTCTGATGTGTTTCAGGTTGAAGTGACATGACATTATTTTCATCTATGACATCTTCCTCAACTGCTTCGATCTCTTCATTATTCTCCTCTCTAGTAGCGTCTTGTTCTCTACATTCAAAAGTATCATTAGAATTTTTCACATAAGCATTTCAATCCCACTTCTCTTCTTCTTCGAGTAATACATCCTGACTAATAATTTATTTCTTTAAAGTTGGATTATAAATTCGATATGCTTTTGACTCATTGGTTACTCAAAATAAAACACACTTATGAATCATGTTATCTAGCTTTATTATACGTTGTCGAGGGATGTGCACATGACCTATGAAACCAAAAATTATGAAATAGTCCACACTTGGTTTAATTCCACACCAATACTCTTCTGGAACCATATCACTTACAACACTTGTCACACTTTTGTTTAACACATGACACGTCCACTTAGCTGCCTCAATCCAAAAATTCTTTGGCATGCTCTCTAATGCGAGTTGACATCTGACCATGTTCATGATTGTGCATTTTCTTCTCTCGGCTACTCCATTTTGTTGAGGAGTGTAAGCAATATTTAGTTGTCTTCTGATTCCATTTTTTTCGCAAAATTGGTGAAAGGTATTTGAAGTAAATTCTCCTCCTCTATTAGTTCTCATACAACATATAAATATTTCAGCTTCTTTTTCGATAAGGCTTTTGAAGTTTTTAAAAACAACAAAAGCTTTATTCTTTTCTGACAAAAAATATATCTAGCTTTTGCGACTATAATCATCTATCAACGAGAATATGTACCTTTTTCCACATTGAGAAGCATGAGATATCAGCCCACATAAGTCTGCACTAACAAGCTTCAAATTTTATGTTGCTCGCCACTGACTTTTGTTTGATATGTTTTCCCGATGTTGCTTTCCAATATTGCATACTTCACACACTTTCGTTGCCTCTTTCATTTGAGGTAATCCCTTTACCATTTGTTTTCCTTGTATAGTCATGATGTATGTGTTGCTCAAATTCCCATAGCGCTTATGTCATAAACCCGATGACTCATCCTCTTTTAATTTCAGACGTCTATTTAAACTAGATTTTCAAATTGCATATATAGTGAACATGCGGTTTATTATCATTGTAGAGTTTATAATCAAACCTTTACGAGGATGGTAGATATTGTATGCTCATTGGTTGATCGTAATAGTTAAACCTCTTTTTTGAAATTGCCCAACATTCAGTAGATTATTTGTCAATTCTGGAACAAAACACACATCTGTTAATGTATGGGTCATCCTTTCGACCTCAAACTTCACATTTTATTTTCCCATCACCTTTATTCGTGAGCTATTCCCTAGTTTTACTCAATGTCTAAAGTTTTCATTGAGCTCAACAAACCAATCTTTGTTACCTGTCATATGATTTGAGCAACCAGAATCGATATACCAAATCCTCTTATTTTCAACCTCTTTGATATTCATTTGAGCCATTAATAATAATTCTTCTCCTTCATCAAATTCGACGTGGTTTGCTATTTTTTTGTCCATTTGGGAACTCATATTGATAATGTCATAGCTTGTGATATCTGAATCACTCAATGTGAGCTCTATTAATAATTTATCTTCTTCTACCTTTTCCTCTGCCTCTCAAGAAATTACTTCCCCTCTACTAAAATTACTTCTTCCACTGCCTTGTCCATAGTTGCGATCACCCTCGAATTTTAGTACTTGTTCTTTAGAGACCTTGCGTCGTAGCTTCTGTTCATGAACAAGTAATGAGCTTTGCAACTCATCGACTGTCATTTGATCAATATTTTTGACGCATCAATTGAACATACAATATAATTGAAATTGTTTGTCATTATGCGCAGGATTTTCTCAACAATCCTTACATCTTCTAGATCTTCTCCACAGTTTCTCATGTCATTTGCTATGACCATGAATATTCCAAAATAATCTGTTACTGTCTCACCCATCTTCATCTCCTCTGTTTAAAACCATATTCGAAGCCTTTGGAGTTGAGCATGCTTCACTCTTTTATTTCCATGACACTTAGTCTTTATTGCTTCTCAAAGTTGTTTGAATATCTGCTTTTGAGTAATGGTCTTCAAAATGATCTTGCCGATGGACTGAAACAAATAATTCTTTGCCTTCAAATCTTTAAGCCTAGATTCACCCAACATCTTTTCCCCACCGCCGTCAATATTTCCCCTTCCACAAGTTCCTCATGACATGGGTAAATCACACACCAGTAATCTTTTGAACGTAAGAGATTCTCCATGAGTAAACTCCAGGGATCATAATCTCCATCAAATTTGGGCACACATGGGGCACTGAAATTGTTTGAATCAAATGCCATTTTTCACACTTTCTTCACTCTAGTCTCACACTTTCTTCACTCTTTTTTTCTCACTCAAACACTCTTGTTTCACACTTTCCTCACTCTTTCTTCACTCAAGCACTCTTGTTTTACTCAAACGCCCATTTCTTTCACTCAAATTGTTTTACTCAAACACGCATTCCTTTCACTCAAATTGTTTTACTCAAACACACATACCTCACTTTCACTCTTTTTGTGTTTCACTCAAACAAATCTATTTTTCTCCGATACCATGTTAGAATTACAAGACATATCAATAATGAAACTACTCAGTTATGCATGTTATGTTATAATATATCTCTAACAAACTAATGTGATATTGTCCGCTTTGGGTGATTAGTCCCGCACGGCTTTGCTGTTCGTTCACTCCCAAAATGCCTCACATTAGTTGAAATATTTCATTCACTTATATACTGTAAGTACTTTTTCAGCCTAATTGATATGGGATGAAGACCAAGTTTACTCACTCTTAAAATGACATTTTATATTTTCAGGCACATGTTGTTTTGATGATCATTTAAATTCCAGTGAAGTCAGTCGTGTAATCTGAATCTTGGTTCTGTATTTATAGATATAGTTGTCATTAATTAAGGACCCATAACTTACATGAAATGAATAATTACAAATAATAAATTTATATGGTTAAAATAGAGAGGATTGTGGATAAAAGCTTTTGAAAAGTAAGAGTGACATTTTTTATATTGGATAAGCTTAGTCGCACATCAAATTTTTATATGTTAGAATCAAGAATTGACAATAAAAATACTCAAAATATAATAGTTTGGTGAAATGTAGAATGTTGGAATATATAAAAATATTTTTATTCTAATTTAATTTTTTTTGTTATATTACAGACTAACTCGATTAACTTTATAAGTACAACTTGGTATCTGAAAAATACAAGTTGCTAATAAGTACATGTAATAACTTTTATATCATAAATGGTCTCCTGATATAAATAGGGCTCCAAAAAGATAAACTAACTCTTTTTGTTATACTGGATTGAAATCTTATTATACTAGTCTAATAATACGCGAAAAAAAAATACAAAACTCTTTCGGTCGATTTTTGTATTAGCATAAACGAAATGAAGAACTTACAATTTTTCGTATCGCTTTCTATTATAAGTTCTTCTGAAATCTATTAACTTGTGAATGTTCTTCAGGATCAACTATTATTCTCCAAACGATCTTAAAAACACATGTAGAAAGAACTAGAAAAATAGTAAGATATCTTCTAATCACTAGACGATTACTATGTTTGAGTTTTACTGAAGGAATAGTAAAACCTTAGTTATTATTTTATATAGAGTATAACTTGAAATCCTAAGTTATAAGCCCATAACCTTTAACCGTATGCAATCGAAGACCACAAATCAGTAAATCGATTAATTCAATTTACACTTTGAGTTATTAATTGAGACTCAAGTGTTGAGATTTGGGTCCACTTTTTCATAGTGCCTAAATTCAACTCGATTACTACACTTAGGTTCATATTATATATATTATATATATATATATATAACATAATTAACCGATTATTTTTATTATTTGATTGCCTTAAAACAATAACATAGTATATAATTAACATATCATTCCAAAATATTCAAACAATCTCCCATTTGGATCGTTATATGTTACTCAATAATGTATTCAACTTTAACAGGTACCTTGGATTTATTATTAATAGCAAAAAGGTAAAACATCGTACATGATCGATAGCAATAAAGGACTATATATATCTTTCTCGTAATGTGTAACAATAAAATGGAAAATTAATCACGTTATGGTTATCAATCAACTACTTGGGCCAATTATAGAGTGTTGCTCAAGAGTAATGTGAATCGTAATCGCACATATCTACTATAAAATAGTTCATACTTTTGGAGATATATATATATATATACATATATATATATATATATATATATATATATATATATATATATATATATATATATATATTACAATATAACTCAATGTGTACAATACATATCATCAGATCCTATTACAAATTCTCCCATTGAAATTAACAATCCTCAATATTAATTAAACCCATACTAGTGATGTGTCCCTCAAAATCTTAGGCAAATCCGCATTCGTAAGAGGATTTGTTATCATGAATTTTGATCTGATTTGTTATATGCTTAACCCTATGTTTAACATACATAAACTATATGTTTATGTGTTTATATTTAGATCCGCTCTTGTTGTTATTAGAATATTGCACCGCAACACCTTATAATTATTGTCTCAATACAAACTTATGAGACTTTCAATTCCATGTGCGATATGCAACCAAGTGATAAAAATTTACAGCCACAACACCTGGTTTGATCAAAGCATGCAACAAATTACGCTGTCATGGTAGATGATGAAACAAGTGTGTTATTTATATTTTCCAAGATATTGCACCTCTAGCAAAAACAATACGTTGCCCAACTTTGTATATGTTAATATGTGCCCCTTTGTTCTTTGTAGATATGGAAGTATCCTTTGAACTGACTTCCAGTGACCCAAACCCGGGTTACTTATAGATCTCTCTAACATATTTACAGTAAAGTCAATGTCTAGCATGGTAAAAAAATTGAGCAAAAATTAAACTCCCAATCACCAAGGCATCAGGGACAGTTTTTATTTCCTCAATCTCAAGTTTTATCTTTGGACATTGATCGATGAGGGGTCATTTATATTTATAGTACACGACTCATCATACTCCTGGAGATATACTATAAATTATGGACCTATAACACTATTCTTTTCATTCGTGGACCTTCTTAAAGACATTATTTCTTCTTCTTATACTCTTAAGGAGGTATAATTTTATTATCATGAACGATGTAATTTTGATCTTCTAGTGGAAGATTACCCTGATCTTTTTCTTACTCTAGCGGGACCATATATGTATCATAGTTTGAACCCTCAAGAAGAACATTAGTTTGAAATTGAGGATTACTATGTTCTAATGGGGCAAAAATAATTGACATTAAAACTTAATCTTCGGATACCTGAGTATCCACATTAAAACCTTCATGAATCTTTACATATTATACTTCAAAATAAATATTTGTTCCCTTATTTTTCCCTTCAAACTCAACATTCTTGAGAAATTTTGTCGTTCCCATTTCAAATATAATATTAGTGATTATTGATTAGTTCGGATATTGTTGGAAGTAATATTCCTATTAATCCCAATAATATTCGAAGGGAATTTTAGACAAACCAAATAAAAAATAATGGGTGAATAGTAGTAAGAGTGGAACCATGACTCTCCTACATGCCTAGTAGTTCATCTAATGGGCTCGGGGGCTCATAGGAGTGACCCGATTATAATATTTGACCCATAAGGCCCATGGGTTAAGAAAGAAAAAACTATAAATAATCCAACCAACTTCATTAAGAGGTTTGGAAATTTTCTAGATGTATTATATGCATCTACACACCTATTTTATCTCTCTACCTTCTACTTAACAATTTAATACTCAATTGATAAACTACCAAAAAGACCCTCCGATTATAAATCATCCACACCAGATTGGTGACCATAGTGGGAGCGTCAAGTGTCTGAATATATTTATTCAAAACCAGTAAGTAGAATTTTTAGTTTGGATACTATCAGAACATGAATCTTAACATACATGACGTTCCACCTTCTAAAGTTGAAGGTGTAAGAGAGAATAATAAGCACACCTTATCTCATGTAAATCATAACACAGATGAAAGACAATTAATGTAAGATGAACGTGATCAACTACGGGTCGAAATTGAAGCTTTAAGGGCCCAAAAGCAAGATGAAAATACAATAAAGGAAACATCTGATGCGTGTGGTGTCTCTATAGATGAGCATGGTGAAGGTGGTCAGCCCCCTAAAGTTCATGGTAAATCTAAAAAGGCACATCAGACTAAACAAATTATAAGTGCTTTTTGATTCATCCACTAATTCTGGTTCTGATGAATATCAGCTGACTAAGAAACATTCAAGTAAAAGGGACACTTGAGACAAAACAAAAAAGAATAAAAATCAAAGAAAAATAAAAGATTCAGTAGATTACGACACTAATAACCTGTTAAATGATCAATTTGATATTCAATCCAAACCATGTATTTTTGTTACTCTAGATGAAAATACACTGTTTAGCCGAAGCCACAATTGGAGAAAGTCACGATTTTCCTCAAAAATACTCTCCGGACATCTCCCCAAACGATTTGATAGTTCCAAGATGGAGAAGTATGATGGAACTAGAGATCCGCACAACCACCTTGAGCAGTTTAAAAACTTTATGATGAACTTTGACGATGCTGACAAGTTGCTATGCAGGCCTGTTTCAAAAACCTATAAAGAAAGTGCCCTGAAATGGTATAACGGTCTCCCACATGGATCCATTAAAAAAATTGATATGTTCCGGATGGCATTTAGGAGGAAATTCGTGGGAAGTAACGAGCTCAAGGGAAATTGTGATACTATTATCCATTGTTCAGAGGAACCGAATGAGTCATTAAAGGAATATATCAGTCGATTTGTGAATACGAAGAAATGGGTTAGCTGATTATTTTGAACATGTGGCTAGTGCCTCTTTGAGACAAAGATTAAATCCAAGTATGCTAGCTGATACAATAACCCTGTAAAAAGCAATGACTTGGTCCGGGTTTTTAAATTAAGTTGGAAACCAGATTGCGGTTGAGGAAACTAAGAAATTAAGAGTACCGCGTCAGAAAAGGTCTGCTGCTACAACATCAGCTCCACAAACTACAATTCAATCCCAGGACATTGTTAATTTTAGGCCTAAGGAGTCCAAACAAGGGTCGTATCGGCCCAGAAAAATTTAATATAATCAAAACCAATAAGCTAAACCCAAAAGGGGCCCATGGGTTCAGCCAGAATGGTTTGCCGATCTGGGTGAAAGCGTAGCTACCATATATGATAAGACTAAAAATGTTGTACACTTTAGAAGGCCAGCCCCAACTAAGTCTCCCATGAAGAGTCGGAATACTCGTTTCTATAAGTACACAATGATGTGGGCATGATAAACATGATTGTATAGCATTGAAACAAGAAATATAGAATCTTAAAAGTTGGATGCCTTTGTTAAAGGCAAGGGGGCAATGGACAAGATAATACCACTTCTCAGCCTAGTAACAATGCACCTTAAACACCTCTACCAACTGCTCCAAGACAAAGTATGGGGGCATCCATGCAAGAAGATACCATGGTGATTGTGGAAAGATTTGATGTAGATTCGGAATATATTGATCCTGATCCAGATATGAATCAAGTTGGGGTAATTGTAGATAAGGCTGCAACGGTTTCTGATTTGGGTAAGTTTTTTGAATCGTTGAATATTTTTGGGGGAGACACAATGACGACACCCTCAAGTTCAAGGAAAAGTCATGTTAATAGTTTTACCACAAAGTTAAAAAGAATGATGTCCATGCATCTTCACCAAAGCCCTGCTCCGTTTATTGTTTTTGATAAAGATGATTTTGAGAAATGTCGCAGGGCCACATGAAGATGTTGTTATGATAGGAGCATTTATTAGGGGAATGATATATGTCGGATCCTGATTGATATGGATAGTTTGGTGAATATATTGTTCTTGACTACTTATAAATAGATGAAGAATCCATGAGTCATTCAACTTTCAAACATAACCACTGTAGGCTTTACTGGGAGTTTTGCCGATGTTATTAGGGAGTTTGTAGAGAAAGTATTGTTGGGTAAATGACCATTTGAAAAAATGGTAAGGGTATTATTTGTTATGGTTGATTGTCCAACATCATGCAACGCCATATTTGGTAGATCTTGGCTCTCCAAGATGCATGTAGTAGCTTTCAATGTACACCAATATAGTTCAGGAATGCTATGTTACTGCCCTTTCCTCAAAGACGTTGGAGGTAGGGAAAATTAATAAAGTATAGGGGTTATTGGAGCCTTCTGCCAATTCAAAGGAAGTACATGATCCAGGGGAGGCTCCTAACGCTCTAATTCCGGTTAAAAAGTTGAAACTCATTGCCTTGCAGAAGGAAAAATGTTAGGGTTGGAGCCAATTTACCCTTAAAGTTAAAACAAAAATTATTATCTTTTTTATCTAACAATCTACATGTATTTGCATGGTGCAATGAAGATGTGACAGGGGTTCCAGCCGATGTGATTAATCACAAACTATCAATCCGATCAGATCCGAGGCTGGGCCAGTGGTACAAAAAATGAAGACTTTTTCTAAAGAAAAATCCGAAGTGATTCGGCAAGCGGTAGATCGGCTAACCAAAGTAATCTCAATACCTTCTTTGGACAACTAATCCAGTATTAGTTAAGAAAAAGAATGGAAAATGGCATATGTGTATTCACTTCACAGATCTAAATAGAGTTTTCCTCAATTATCCTTTCCTAGTACCTTAGATAGACCGGCTGGTAGATTCTATCTCACGAAATAAGTTATTATCCAATATGGATTCTTTTTATGGGTATAATCATATACGGATGAATCCATATGATCAATATCATACTACTTTTATTACTGATAGGGGGCTTCATTGCTATAAATTTATGCCGTTTGGATTAAAGAATGGCAGAGCTACTTATCAACAGTTGATGAATAAGGCATTTCCAAGAAGTTTACATAGATAATATGATGATGAAGACCCCTAAGGAAGAAGATCACATACTTGATCTCCAAGAAACTTTTTCTAACCTAAAGGGTATTAGCTTGAAGTTGAACCCTGAGAAGTGTACATTTGGAGTCCGATCTGGTAAGTTTATGCGATATATTATAAGTGAAAAAAGATTCAAGCTGATCTGGATCAGTTAAATGTTTTATTAGCCATGGATCCACCTCAGCATACTAAAGAAGTCCAGATACTGACTAGAAGATTAGCTATTTTAAATCAGTTTATTTCGAGATCATCGGACAAGTGTGCTCAGGTTTTCCAAGTTTTAAGGAATGCTAAATATTTTAATTAGTCCCCACAGTGTGATCATGCTTTCCTTGAAATCAAAAAGAAGTTTTCTTCTTCCAAGACACTGTGCAAGCCTATTCAGGGAGAGAGACTTTATATGTACATAATTGTATCAGAGTGTGCAGTAAATGCTATGTTGGAAAGAGAATTGGATAACTACCCCCGTCCGGTGTATTACAGAAGCAAAAGTTTATCAGAAGCTGAGAAAAAGTACTTAACGTTAGAAACATTGGCTTTGGAACTAGTGATAACAGCTAGAAAAATGAGACCCTACTTTCAAGCACACTATATCACGCTTCATACGTCTTTCCCTTTAAAGAACGTGCTACAAAAGGCTGACATATCAGGGAGGTGACTAAATGGTCAGTTGATCTTGGAGACTATGATATCGATTTTGCACCTCAAACTGCAATCAAGGCTCAAGCTTTAGCTGATGTTTTGGTAAAATTTTATACTAAAAAACCTTACGAAAAATCTCAGAGTAACAAGTTTTATTAAAAGTGGGTAGTTCAGACAGAAGGCGGGTCTAGTACAATGGGATGTGGAGTTGGGGTATGTTTAACTTCACCTTATGGTAATAATATGTACCAAGCTATATGGTTTGGTTTCAGGGCATCCAATAATGAGTTGCAGTACGAAGCAACCATAGCTGGTTTAAGGTTAGCTCTATTATGTGGAGCAAAAATGGCCAGGTTAGTAAGTGATTCTCAATTACTTATTAATCAGGCTCAAGGGCAGTCTGAAACCAAAAAATATAATTTGATAAAGTATCTACAAGTTCTTAAGAAAATTTTCTCAAGCTATAAAGACATCCGATATGAACATATCCCTAGATCGGAAAACACAATAGCAGATCCTTTAGCCACCATAACCTACTCTGAAGCATACCCTTGGATCCTTATGCAAGAACGTCCTTCTATTGGCTTAGTTCAAGGAAAAAAGGATGAGGTTAAATAGAATATGAGCATATCTGACACAAAATCCAATATTGGAGATATGAAATCTAACAATTTATTACCAATGGCGTTTTACCTTCATATAAGATTTTGGCTAAAAAAAAGTGCAAGGCTCATAGTTTTTTGATGCTGTGATGTGTTCTTCATAAAACGTCTTTCAACAGGCCCTTCTTGCACTACCTTGATTTTGAAGAGTTTCAAAATTTGTTATCTAAATTACATGATGGAGAGGGGGCAACACTGTGGTTATAAAGTTGTAACTAGGAGAGTTTTGTTAGGAGGATACTACTGGCCTACTATAATGGAAGATGCTAAAGATTTGGTAAAACAATGTGACCCTTGTCAAAATACAGAAATGAAATCCATGTTCCGGCAGTTCCCATGGAATCAGTATCCGAACCGATACCTTTTGATAGACAGGGACTAGATTTAGTTGGGCCCCTTTCTATGGCTTCTGGTGGCTGTCGAACTATAATTGTGGCGATATACTAATTTTCTAAGTGGATGGAAGCTTCCCCTTTTTTAGGAACAACTTCTAAGGAAATGATTAAATTTACTGTCTTTAACATATGTTGCCGATTTAGAATTCCTGAGCCCATTACTACAGATAATGATCCTCAGTTCGACAACAAAAACATGGAGGCATTTTGCACCTCAAGAGGAATTCAACACTACTTCTCTTCCCCTTTCATCCTCAGGCTAATTGGCAGGTTGAAGTTGCTAATCAGACAATTTTGAAAGGTTTGAAAAATAATTTGGAAGGAGTAGCAAGAAAATGGCCAAGTTATTTACAAGAAGTGTTATGGACCTACCAAACCACTCCTCTTACGGCTACTCAGGAGACTCCTTTTGATCTTGTTTATGAGATGGATACAATTGCCCTCATAGAAGCTACTTTGCCTTGATTCAAAGTACAAAATTATTCCAAACAGGATAATGGCATGGTTTTGAGAAGTCAGCTGGATTTTATTGAAGAAAGAAGGGTAAATGCACGTTTAAGAACAACTAGTACTAAAGGTTCATGAGAAGAAGATTTGCATCTAAAGTTAAAAGAAGATATTTTCAAGAAGGGAACAAATTATTAAGAAAAGTGTTCTTACATACCAAGGATAAACAATTCGGAAAGCTAGCTCCGAGTTGGGAAGGCCCATACGTAGTATGTGAAAAAGTCAAACAAGGAACGCACAAAATTCAAGACAAAGAAGAAAACATTTAAAAACATCATTGGAATATTGAGCACCACAGGTTATACTTAGAATAATCTTTTTTCTTTTGTAAATATTTACTTTGTTGTGCTTGAATGTAAATATTTGGGGGCATACTCTTTCCTAACCTGGTGGCAATGAGGTTTTAATGAGGTGTCTGGGTCCCACTTTGCCTTCCAAGCACTCCGGTAGGTCCGGATCTTTCAAACACAGTTTCTCTTTACCCTTGCCCTTTTTATCAGTGGCAGTATCCCCTATCTGTCCGGAGACGTCGATCTCAAATGAAGCATCTTATATACTATCCTCCATCACCTCTTCCATCACCATGGAAGGTTTGTCAGTTGTTGTTGGTTGGGGAATGCTGGTGGCAGGCTCAGTAAGTTGTCCAGACGGTTGAGAATCACCCTCTCTTGATGGTCTGGTGTCCGGCTGGGGCTCAGTTCTGGAGGGCTCATTTTGAGAGCTAATTCTAGTGGCCTCCAGACCAGAGGATTTATCCTTTGGGACTCTGATAGATGCCCCTGATCCTGTAGTCTTGTCCTTGATCCCAGACTTAGAAGGCCCTGATTTTGGGGACTTAGATTGTGGAACAACAGCTTGACCCTTTACTAAACGACCTGTCTGGCGAAGGGTAACCTTTTTTGGGGATTTCTCAGCATCAGACCCCATAGCTATAAATGGAGAAGGTCTCCTTGTGCTTGATACGGCTTTTTCCGTTCAACAGAGGGTTATGACTCTTGAACCGATGAGCCTGATGGAATGGGTGAAAGGCTTGGTTGAAACAAACACTTGGGTTTGGAACTTCTAGGAGAAAATGAACCTCGATCAGCTTCTGAAGATGGTGTTTCGGGCTTTTCGTTTGGAGAAACAAGAAGACCCACAACAATATGTCTCTCTCGCTCAACCCTTTGCGCTTTTTCTAACTCCGAAAGATTAAGCCAACCGTCTTTTACCAATGCGTTTCTTGCCGTGAACATAAACTTACACAAGAAGCTTTGAAATGAAGAAATGAGAGAGTGATGAAGATGGTAAAAGAGTGAAAATAAGTAATTTATACTAGTAAGACAAAAAGAGTTACCAAATACCTTGGAGAAACCAAAAAGGCAAAAGTAATGATTAAAGGCGGCACTGGCATCATGGGTATTAAATGAAGAGGTTGCTTTTTGAGATTAGTGGGAGCGCCGTTCTAGAAGGAAAACAATGGTGAGGCAAATCAAAAGGTGACACGTGTTCCATGATCCATAGCAAAACTTTTGAACTTCTGAGAAGTATTCAGTCCGGATAAATCCTGAGCTGAACACTTAAACAGTCCGGAGAATGTTACAAGTGCCTAAGAGGATTTTTTAGGTCTTGCCAAAGGCCTTTGACAAAACCTAAAAAGGGGGCTACTGATGAATCTAGAAATATTCACCACTCACTGTAGAAACCGGCGAGGGGAAATCCGGACAATAACCACCCACTAAACCATCCGGACAGGACAAAAGTATTAAAGCACTAATCACCTTTTGACTAAGCTAGTTACTAATCTTCTTAATAAACTAATGGGTTTTTGAACTCAACCCGATTTTATAAGTTTGACCCGAAAGCCCATATGGCCCATAATTAAAAGTATAAATACCCAACCACTTTCATTAATGCGGGTAATAAACATTTAATACAACCAAACAATTTAAATCTCTCACTACAAAACACTTAAACATTTAATACTCTTGAAACACCACAAAACATCTGAAAAAATTACCCTCAGTAAAAAATAATCCACACCATGATCCACTACGTAAGAAAATGTGTGTTCGATGCTGAAACGAGGTACCTAAACCTCGAAAAGCTCGCCTTAGGCTAGTAGTGTCGGTCAGAAAAATACGAACATATTTCAAAAGCCATATCATTATCCTGCGAAGATATTTTCCCTTAAGAAACGTGTTGCAAAAATCAAACATCTCAGGAATACTCACAAGGTGGTCCATTAAGCCAGGAGAATACAAAATCGTTTACGAGCCATGTACAATAATTAAACGTCAAACGATAACCAACTTTATCAATGAATTTGCGGGTAGTAGCGATGACAAGGAAAACATAGCCAATCCAGACAGTTCGCAGCACCCCCTATGGATCTTGAAGACCGATGGAGCCTCCAACACCACCAAAGGGGCAGAAATAATTTTAAAAACGCCTTCAAGAGAGGAGATCAGACAATTAATTAAATTTCATTTTAAGATGAAAAACAATACAATAGAGTGCGAGGTTGTCCTATGAGGGCTGAAACTGGCTCATATTTGCAGGGCCAAGAGTATGCTTGTACGATCGGGCTCGCAACTTGTTATTTGCCAGACTACGAGACTGTATGAAGCCAAACAAGAAAGTAAACGAAGATACCTCGAACGTTGAAAGACTAGGAGAAAACATTTTTCAATATAGAATACGAGCAGATACCACGCGTCAACAATTCGAACGTAGATTCGTTGACCAAACAGACAGCCTCCAACGTCAATTCGCTCATCATCATTCAAGACAGATTCACTATGAGCGATAAATTACTAATGGAAAAGTTCCTAATAACTGAAACGATAAGAGACTGGAAACATGAGTACATATCATACTCAAGGGACTACAATCTTTCTCAAGACAAGGCCGAGGCAAGAGCCTTACAAGTACGTGCATCAAAGTATACAGTCCTCGACAATATTTTATACAAAAAAAGCGTCAGCGACCACTAATGTGCTACATCAATCAGGAAAAAGCCAACCTTTTATTAACCGACATGCACAAAATAATTATTGGAGTTCACTGTAGCTACCGCAACTTGATGAGGTGTTTCTTTTTTTGTTGAATTCTAGCCCAAGCTAGGAGCTGATGTAGAAGCCCTCGTACAAAGGTGTCATTTTTATCAACAATTCGCCAATATCCGCCATCTCCCAAGTGAGTCGATGAGTATTATTCTCGCACCCAGTGCTTTCGATAAATGGAGGATCGACTTGGCGGGGCCCCTCTCTTTGGCTACTGGAAAAAGGAAATACTTGGTAGTGACAGTCAACTATTTCCATAAATTGGTAGAAGCGAAGGCTCTGTCCACGACTAGGGTACATGAGATTTATGACTTCCTACAAAACCAAATCCTATTGCAATTCAAAATCCCACGTAAATTGATGACCGACAATGGACCCTAATTCCCATATGCGATAGTCACAGCTTTCTGTAAAAAACATAAAATAAACCAACATTTTCTATACCATACTATCCACAAGCTACCAGACAAGTCAAAGTGATCAATCCTAAATTTTAAGCAGGGTAAAATTAATTAGAGTAGGCTAAGGAAAAATGGCATAGCAAGGTTGTTGTATGGGCTTATCGGACGATCCTTCGGTTATCCACAGGTGAAACTTATTTATCCATGGTATATAGAATATATACTATTATCCCTGTTGAATTCGTCATCTGCACCCACCGGGTTACAAATTTTTTGGCTGAGGTCAACACACCGAAATGGAAATCATCCCTTGACCTAATGGATGAACGAAGAGATCATGCAATGGTTTGATCCGAGCACTACACAAGCCTAATGCGGAACCAATTCAATTCCAACCTGCACCCCGACGTTTCCAAGTTGTTGACCAAGTCATGAAGAAGATATTTCAATGAGCACAGAACAAGAACACTGGAAAGTTGGGCCCTCGTTGGGACGGTCTATACAAGTCATCTCTAAAGGACAGCACAAGGCATGTCAGCTAGAAGACATGAATGGTCACGCACTAAAATATTATTGGAATATCAATCATTTGAAATTGTATCACCATGCTATGTAGCACTTTTGTGGGCTCTTTTTCGGTTTTGGTGGCATTGATGGGTTTTTTTTAACGAGGCACGTTGTAAGCCATTGACCTAATAAATTTTTCCACTACCAAACTCTCTTATCTTCATCTACAGTAAGTAATATGAACAACACATACCTTTAATCGACATAAGATAATTAAGTAACCATCTTGATTATTTTACAATGAGAGATGTCCATAATAATACAATGTATGGGGGTCAGATTGTGCTACAACGTAGCTAAAGGGTTAAAAACCATGCTTGTATGACTATGCAAGGATCCGCACTAATCCCTTACTCAAAAAGTTAACGAAAGAGAAACAGTTGTTCAAGCATGCCTATGTGGCTACGCAAGGGGACATATTGATACCAAGTTTTAATTGTCGATCTAGCAATGTGGTTTCTAAACTAAGCCTTTAAAGGCCACGCAAGAGGTCATATTGAGCCTTGATTTACGAAATCAAAATTTATGAACTAGTCAGTTTATCAAACCCAGAGGGCCACCTGTGATACATAACAATATCCTTCATTCAATAGTAGAAAATACAAATCATATCGGCCCAAAGAAACCTTAACACATTTCACTCCACAATTTAAAGTTTAATGATAGTGGTACAACATAAAATTATAAAAAACATAACTTCTAGAAAAATGGTTCAACACATAATCATGAAAAAGAGCCATATTCAAAAACCTTATCGTTCGGTTACTTTGTAGAAGGTGTGTTAACTTTATTTAGAGTCGTGAGCTTTGCTTTAATTCACTATGGTCAGACCCCTCAGGTGCGCAACCTACCTCGGCTAAACCAGAATTAATTTCACTTCTCCCTTCTCTAGAGCAACACCTCTTTTCACTTCATCTGCGCTAATTTCATCACTTTCATCCTCTTCTTCTTCCGCTTCTTCATCATTAGAAGGCTACAACTACTCATTCTGACTTAGCTTCCTCTATTTAATTTTTTATTCTAATAACCTCTGCCTTTAACTTAATATTTTCCACGCATATAATACAAGCCTTGGTTGTTTTATCTTCCATCTCTTTTAGCAGCGAGGTATTTTGGCCCACTAGCTTTGTTTCGCTTCACCAATACATCATTCTGACAGGTTTTGTCTCCGCTTTGAGATATTAAAGATTCTTTTAGCTTCAAAAGCTCACCATTATTCAACTTTAAATTATCTATTTATGCGTTTGTTAAAGTCTCACCTCGTCAACCGTGGATTTTTCTTTCATTAACTTCTCAACCCAAATTTTACAGGCCGCGTAGGACCGCTTGTATCTCATTATCACCACATTGATGACTTTACTTGAGCCAAATATTAAGGGTTCATGCTTAAACTCTACCATTTCCTTTGTATCAACCGCGATCATCCTAGTACTTGCCCGATTTTGTACCATCACCAATATAATAGACATATGTCAATACATCATATTTAACAACACTCAAACAAAGAAAGTAGCACAAATCCTACTTTACATATATGCGTCCATCTCTTTTCTGCAATTGGAGATTTTTCTTCCCGATAGGGTGTTCCCAATTACCCGATACAAATATAAAAGAAATTTTCTAACGACTTTTATACTTTCATGCTAAATAAGAAGTCCACCAGGAAGATATGGATATTTATAACCTTGGAACTAGCGAGTATAATTAGCATCATTTGCCAGCTATTTGCAATTAATTTGATTGGACATAAGAGAATATACCAAAATAATTAGTTGATAAACTGGAGAAGGGGCATGTAAAGTCCTCAGTCAAACAACGTAGTATAAAAATAGGTCTCCCCATGTGGACCCATATACAACTACTCGCCTGGTTTGGGTACTCGAGTTTTGACTGAGTCGGGTAAACCATACTATAATGTAAACCTATGATGACCGTCTTCTGTAGATATTTGTACGTAGGTGACAACTGACCAAAGAAGTGGTCTAAAAATATTAGTTGTTTATCACTTTATCCTCTGGCAAAATAATAAGGATTGTTTCATTTGCCGATTTATTCTCTTTTTTACCCCCTTTCTGAGCCATGTCTGATGGGAAAAAAGAGAAGTCTTCAGCCATAAATTAAATACATAAAAGGAATTCCAGGGTATCAAAGGCTAGGCAACCTATAATCTAGAAGTCAGAGTAACCTAAGATTTTTGGTAATAAATTATACACACCCTTTTCTGATTACATCCCCTGAGCTTAAATACTTACCACTAAGTAGTTATGGTTAATACAATGAGGGACCAAAGGGGATATATTATATATGAATCGCTTTGCTTCAAACACTGATGATCTTGACTGCTGAAATTAATGAGCAAATTCAACAAAAAGAATACAAAAACTCTATAATCTCTTTTGGTATGTCAAAGCATAAAATTTTTAAGTATATTTTCAAATCGTAACTATTATACTAGAAAAGCACGAATGTTGCCAACCTTAGATACAGTTCCACTCAATGACCCATAATATCAACCCATCTTTTAGCAACAAACGGTAAGAAAATGTCGTCCTACTAATGCGTGTAGAACGATACCTATGGATATCAAAATAACAAAGAGACACAAGCAAAGGATAGCTTATGCGTGACAACGTAGCACTGGAGAAGAAGAAGTGCGTGCATGACAACACTATTACATCAAAATTAAAATTAAACTAACATTGGCACGTGTCATGTATATGACGGTCAAATATATCTTACTCCGGTTTAGTTACTGATATTCATTTAAGTGAGATATGACACCTCGCTAGCACATAAAAGACTACGACGGAGTCATGATAAGGTTATACCTTTCGACAAGGTATATCTCTAATAATGACAAGGTAAGATTGGTGAATAGAAATATAACGATTGAGCAAGTAAATAATCTATAGCCCTCTGATAAAATTTATTCTCCATTACGGCCGCATAAGCTCAGTAAGAAGCAAGAGGGCGACCAAACAAGAAAAATTATGCTTGACAATAGCAAGAACACCGATCGAGTGTACAAAAAGTGACCGAGCATAAGCCCTTGAAAAGAAGGCGGTTGGCAAAACGACACAACATAAGGGTAGGACTAAGGATAGATAATAAGTGGTGGTTATTTGGAAAGAGCACGAAGCACCATGATATGTGTCAACTTTTACCCATAAATAACACGATATATATAATAAATACTTGGATAGTTAGCGGGGATAATGGATGTTATTTTATGATGTATAAATAGGTCAAAATCTTAGATAAAAAATATGATTTTTGAATAACAAAAGAGTATATTATTATCGCAAACTGTCTTCTTATTCGATTTTCAGTTCATCATCTCAATAAAAAAAATCCCTGTAACAGGGTCGAAATCATATCGCATGTTTTATCATCACTACTATATGTTTCATCATCTTGGTTATATTGATTTTAATTTTTTATATTTATTTTTATGTTTATTTTATTGTAACATAATGACACAAAGAAATAAATTGAAGAAATATAGGGTCTCATCCTCGCGGGTGTTTGAGTACTAACTACTCAAATAAATGTAATAGGTCGAACATACGATGAGTTCGTTTAGAATATACTGATAACGAGATACTAGAGAACATGTTTTATAAGACATGATTGAGATATGTGAGTAGTATATAGATGAGTGATATAAGTGATTTATATGATGTTTTTTTAACATTATGTTGCTCATTGTAATACATGTTGATGAGGTCCGAATTGGCTTGGACCTTAACACTAGAAATCTAAAAAGAACATTTAGAGAGAAAGTAGATAAAATCTTAATGATTGTTTATCATTTCCTAGGAGAGTGACATGTTATATTTATAATGTCACTAATGATATTTGTGGCTTATATGACTCATAAATAGTCTATATTGGATTTGTTTTACATATCTCATGAATGACTTAGTTATCTAGTCTAAAGTCAGGTGACGAACCAACTAATAATCTCATTATCACTATCACATCTAGTCTTTATAATTTTGAGGATGGAGGAGTATGAAGAGTCCTCTAAGGCTAAATCAAGTTATTGAAACAAACAGGTTCATTGCTTCTTGTTTAGTACAAACTAGTCATTATCTTAACTTCCCTCATTAAAAATTATCGTTGAATAAAATCTCACTTGGGTTCATTGCCTCTTGCTTCGGATACCGAAGTCATTAGGAACTTACAAAGCTTCAGATTATCATTGATTTTCTATTTTCCCATGTTCGTTTCTCGTATGCTACGTATCGTTTTTTGGTCAACCATATTAATAGGTTTTATTATTATAAGATTGTTGGCTTCTCAGGTGTGCATTAAAGGTCACGATTTTGAATTCTTGATACCATCGATAATTAAAAAAAGGAATATAAAACACTAAAAAGAAATATATATTGCTCTATAGATACCTAAAAATCTCCTACTTATGCTTACTTCTTCATTTTAGAGAGAAATGTAAAGTGTTGTTCTTGTTTTGGAAACTGTCAAAATGTAATTGTTGGAACTTTAATGTTGGATGCATATCATTAGGCGCCGACTGCATCAACAAAAGTGTTAAATGTATCAACAAGGCGTTGACTCCATAGGCTAAGGCATCAATTGCATCAGTCAGGAAGCCATCGGTCAAGGCTTCGGCTGCATCGGTCAAAAAGTCATCGATTGCATTGGCCAATAAGCCATCAACCAAAGCATCGAATTCATTTTCTGCATCTTCCAAGAAGTCATCGACTAAGGCTTCGACTGATGGGTTATGAGGTGTCAGCTAAAATGGTAAAATCTACCTTTATGTTATAAACATAGTTGGTTACTTATTGCTTGAACATAATTGATTATTTGTGTTATGATTTTATTTATTATGTTGGGATGCATTTTATACCAAGCGATATATATATATATATATGTGTGTGATTTGAATATTAAACAGAGTGTGGAGAGACGAGTGTACAATAGAGAGGAAATCAAATTAATTAAAGTGAGTGCTCAATAGATTTCTCTTCGATAATATAGAGAGACCTTGAGAGAGTAATCGTGTGAGCTCTGGGACTTGGAGTCCTTTAAACAATGTTCTATTTTAATCCTAGTAATATGTTGTATATGCTTAAACAAGAGTGTGAATAAAATTGTCGTGGTTCATAGTAAAGATAGACTGATTTTCCAAACCATTATAAACCTTATGTGTTCAGTTTCTTTGTTTATCTGATTTTAACTTGCTTATCATAAACAATAATTTTTCATTTTTGTAGATCATTAGGAACAATATGTTTCTCGTTTTTAGAATCGTCACAATTGATGATGGTCGGAGCGTAAAATGAGATAAAGTGAAAATGAATAAATAGTAAAAGAGAGAAGACCAAATAAAGATGGAGACATGTTTAGATAATACCAAACGTCTTTATATTCTCCCATAAGGGTATTTTTGTTTTAAAATAGGTGAGATTATACCATTCTTGGATAAATTTATGAATGGTTAAATTATATACCATGTGAATGAAAATCGTTTGACTCAAAACACTAGGGGGGATTGTAATAGAGGTAAGATGCAGTTGTATCCATCCTGACTTACGGAGGACAAATGTTTCGAAATTCTTTTTAGTAAATCTGATTCATCTAAACATAG
Organism: Limnanthes douglasii subsp. nivea; assembly: GCA_036936605.1. Taxonomy (NCBI): domain Eukaryota; kingdom Viridiplantae; phylum Streptophyta; class Magnoliopsida; order Brassicales; family Limnanthaceae; genus Limnanthes; species Limnanthes douglasii. Next base: position 303,727,462 of record JAUPFV010000002.1, on the reverse strand, counting down.
ATTGAACATTTCTATAATTCATTTTCCAATGGTTTTATTTTAAACTTTTTCGATCCACATCAACATACTAAAAAAAATATCAAAGTTAGAGGTGAGAAACATAAGATGGAATCTCAAGATCATTTCTCTCCGAATCTATTTCTCTCGACTCTATTGTAGTAGCCTATCTTAAAGTCCTTTTAGAAAGGCGGTTCTTACCTCTCGCTCGGTGGTAAACGGATTACTTCTGCAACCACTGGTCGATCTCGGTGGTAAATGGATCATATGAGGAGTTTGTTTTTGTCTTCAAGGATGTTGTTTTCGTGTGTTTTTTTCTTATTTTTTATTCTTCTACTAAACATTTTTTATATGTTTTAAATTAGTTGAAATTATTATTTTTGTGTTTGTTTACATTGTTATTATTGTATTACATGACGTTTTTCACATTTGTGAAACAACATAATATAAAAAACATGTCAAGTTGTTTAGTGTTCAAAGTGTTATTTGGATTTTTTCCTTATTAGTTTTGTTTTTTCATATTAGAGTGTTTTTTGTCTTAATGTGCCATTAAATATTCCATACATCATATTAGGGTTGAGTATCATTATAAACATTATCCTCTGAGATAATGAAACGATGTAGTGTTTCTTGGACGTAACCTGTTTTGAGTTAACCAAGTAAATTTTCTTTTGTTTTATTTATTTTAACCATTGATTTGTAACAATTGGTATTAGATCTAGGTTTATGAATTGTATAAAGAATCATTGAAGAATCAATGACAAAAGAAGAAGAAGATAAAATAGTATAGAAGCGGAAGCAACAGCAACCGCATTTGTAGTAGGATCAGAAGATGTTGCATTTGGATCTAGAGGTGTTACAGTCGAAATGTTTGACGGGTCAAACTTCATGTCATGGGTGATGTAAATTGAACATTGTATCTGTAGTAGAAAATTTCATCAACCTCTTTTAGATTCAATGATGCTAGATGGGATATCCTTGACAGATTGGGAACTTATTGATTGTAATCCATGTGTTGTTTGATTGACCCTTATGAAGTAAGTTGCATATAGTATTGTGAAAGAAAAAAACAATTAATAGTTTAATCACGGCCTTTGTGAGTATATATGAAAAAAAAATTAACGAGCAACACTGTGCATTTGATGAAGAAACTTTTGAGATTGAACATGGCAGAAGTCACTTTAGTTACAAAGAACTTAAACTAGTTTAGTGAAATTCTGAATTCTCTATCGTCTATCTCAATTAAATTTAAATTCTTTACTTTGTATTTTTTTCTTCTCTACCCAATATTTAGGAAGTTTTGAGAACTATTGGAAGTAATTTTGTCAGCAAGGAGAAATTAAATTATAATGATATACCCGATATGATTCTCGGTGAAGAATTTTGAAGAAGGATTTTGGTAAGCATTAAAATAATGATGTCAATTTTAACTTTGGATCCAGAGGCATAGTATCTCAAGAAATAAAAACATAGTAAGGTATAAATCAAGAAGATAGGAAAACAAGAGTCAATCTAAAGGTCCAAGGGTCCACCATGATGTTGTAACATCGTCCAAATGAGACACATACAGAGGTATTAAAAAGAACATAAGAAGAACATTAATGAGAGCGCAAATGTTGTTGCATAAATCGTAAAATATTCCAAACTTCTTACTGTTAAAATTCTCATGGAATCTTGGGTTCTCGACTCTGTAGCTTCTTGGCATACCACTTCAAACCGATGAATTTTTGTCAACTATACTACATGTATTTTTGGAGTTGTTTACTTAGTTTAAAAAACAGTTCATATAGTATGTATTAGAGATATCAAGTTTAATTCGGACGATTGATCGGTTTGGAAAATCTATAAAGTTAGACGTGTTTCACAATAAAGAGAAATTTGATTTATATTAGACAACCCGAACGATAAAAGACATAATATTTATTTTGGTGGTGGTTGATTGAAGATGATCAAGAAAGCTATGTTAGTGTCGTGTGGTTACAAGACGAGTACTTTTTATACGTATTCCAGTTTAAGAGACTTGCATATAGTTGGTATGCAAACAATAGATACATGTAACTATAGTAAGATTATATGACTTCAAAGACTTGGGCATATGAGTGAGAATGACATGAAGGTACTTAAGTCGAACAGAAAACTACATGAATTAAAGGCCAATGATATTGGTATATGTCGTCTTTAATGAGAAAGTTATGTACAATGACAAACTAAATATAGCTCGGAGAACCAAAGGCACCAAAGGTATAAGATTATGTTGATTCGAGTGAGATTCTTAAAATCAACGTGCAAGACAAGGTTTTCCATGACTAAGAAAATAAAGTTCATGAGATAAATGAGATAATCTCCAAACTCAAGTTGTGAAGGGTTTTCAACAAAAAGAAGATGTAGAATACATTTATATTTTATCTCAAGTTATGAAGCTAAACACAAGCATATTGGTTTTAGGAATTATGGTTGCACAAAATTTATATCTTAAGTAGTTAGATGTGAAGACTGCATTCATTCATGATGATCTAAAGAAAGATATTTATATCGTACAAACGGATGTTTTTATAAGAAAAGGAAAGGATAATCTGGTTTTCCGATTGAAGAAAAAATTGTATGGTTTGAAATAAGATCCAAGATAGTGACATGTGAAGTTTGATAGTTTCATGGGTACCACTGGTTTCACTATATGTGAATTAGATCATTGTTTCTACATAAAGATATCTGAAAATACCTTTAACATTTTTGGTTTTATATGTGGATGCTATGCTTATTGCATAACCTAATAGTGAATAGATAAATGATTTGAAGAAAAATTATCAAAAGATTTTGCAATGAAGAATATAGAAGTTGCAAATCCAATTCGTAGTATGAGGATCATGAGAGATAAAAAACATGATACCTTGAAGTCATCTCAATCCTAATATGTGGATATGATTATGAAGATTTTTAACATGGAGAATGTCAAACCATTAGGAATGATGAGTCCGGACTTATTCACCACTACTCACTGAGAAATCCGGACATGGGTAATATAGACTATAAGTGCCCACTGAACTATCCGGACATGACAAAAGTATTAAATAACTAAACACCTTTTTGACTAAGCTACGTGCTAATCAGCTTATTAAGTAAACGGTCCTTAAACTTGACCCGGTTTGATAACTTGACCAGAAATCCCATGGGTCCATAATTAAGGATATAAATACCCAACTACTTGCATTAATGAGGGTAATGAACATTTAATACAATCATGCAGCTTAAATCTCTCACTACAAAACATCCATATATTTACTACTCTTAAAACTCCCAAAAACTGTTGACAAAATTACGCTCAGCTTAAAATAAACCACACCAAATTGGCGACTATAGTGGGAGGAGAAGCTGCATGAACCTAGCATTCGAAACTAGCAAGAAAAACCAGTTCGGATGAATCCGGACGAGCAAGCAGTGCCATCACCTTTGATAGAGGTGGTGGGAGAAAACAATGAGTACACGATCGAAGACCGAGACAGGCTGAAAGCTGAAATAGAAGCGTTGAGGGCCACTAAAAAAGCAGAGATAGGTTTAAGGAAAAGTCAAAAGTGTCAGCCATTCACCATACTGACAACCCAAGGGAGAATGACCCGTCAGCAAAGACTCACTTGAGCACAAAAAAGACCCATGTCAGTTCTAAGAAATCTCACCGGTCCAAGCCGGTGGAGAGCTCAGAGTCTGAGTTCTCTAGTAGCTCCTCGAATGAGGATGGGCTTGAGAATTCCTAGTCATCCAGAAGTGATGACGAGATATCCAAGAAGAAACAAAAGTTGGTTAAAAATATTCAAGAAAGAGGGATAGGCATAGGAGATTAAAGAGGCATCTAGGAAAAGGGTCGTCTCACAGCCACAGCCATAGCCGTAGACATGTGGATCAACTGCTGATGGATCATTTTGCTTTCCATGATGAGCCAGGTATTTTTTACAAAACCTAATGAAGACACGGTATTTAGTCGTGGTTGAAATTGGAGGCAATCGCCATTGTCCTCCAAAATACTGTCCGGAAACCATCCTAAGAGGTTTGATAGTCCTAAAATGGAGAAGTATGATGGGAGCAAAGATCCGGACAACCATCTAGAACAGTTTAAAAAAAATTATGATGAATTTTGATGATGATGACAAACTTCTTTGTAGAGCCTTCTCTCAATCCTTTACGGGAAGTGCTTTGAAATGGTACTATATCTTACCACAAGGTTGTATCAGAAAAGTTGACAAGTTTTGAATGGCCTTCCGAAGGCTGTTTATGGGGAGTAAGGAGGTGAAGGGAAATGTAGATACTATTATCAATTGTGCCCAAGAGCCAAACGAATCACAGAAAGACTATATAAGCCGGTTCGTAAACACAAGCTGATTGCTTTGAGCAAGTAGCAATAACTTCTTTGAGACAAGGATTAAATCCTGGGAGGCCGATTCGGTAACTGGGAAGAAGGCCATGACCTGGGGCGGTTTGTTAAATCAGGTGGGAAAACAAATCAATGTAGATGAAACAAAGAAGACTAGGGTACACATGCAGGTGAGATCTACCCCAGCTGTTCCAAACCAAAACCAGTCAGGATACAAGGCCAAAGAAACCGGACAGGGGCCCAACAGGGCCAAACAGACTCAATCCCACCCAGCCCCAGCTCAGAGCTAGCAGTCCAGAAATAAACGAGGACCTTGGGTCCAACCGGAGTGGTTTGCTGAATTGAAAGAAAATGTGGCAACCATCTATGACAAAACAAAAGATGATGTACATTTCAGGAATGCGGCACCACTTCAATCTCATAGGGAAATTCGTAATACTTGTTTTTTCCAATATCATCATGATATTGGCCACAACACCAAGGATTGCATCGCCTTGAAACAAGAGGTGAAGAATCTGATTGAAAGGGGGAAGCTTGGAGCTTATGTCAAGAGAAGAAGTGGAAACAGGCCTGACAATGCTCATCAGACTGGCCCAACGAAAAATGCAGGGACATCTGCTCCGGACGGGGCTATGGTAATTATTGAAAGATTTGATGTCGAATCAGAGTATTTGGATCCTGATCCAACCTGGAATGAAGAGTGGGTTATAACAAAACATACTAAGACAGTGTCTGGACTCATATGTTTTTTTGAGTCACTTACTATATTCAGAGGGGACACTATGACAACGCCAACTCCTTCGTCAAGGAAGAGGCATGTTCACACTCTAGCTACTCAGTTGGAGGGAGGCATGTTTTCCTATTAATCCCAAATTCTTTTTCCCTTCATTTTTTTATGAAGATGATCTAAGAGACATAGTTGGGCCTCATGAGGATGTTGTGGTGATAGGAGCTTCAATTGGGGGCAACGACATCAGGTGGATTTTGATTGACACTGGCAGCTCAGCCAATATTCTCTTTTTAAGTTCCTATAAATAGATGAAGAATCTAGCAGTGATTCAGCGTTCGAACATATCCATTATGGGCTTCACAGGGATCTCTGCGGATGTGATTGGAGAGTTTGAGGAGGAAGTATTGTTGGGTAAAGGCCCTTTCAAGAAGATGGTCAGAGTACTTTTCGTTATAGTGGATTTCCCCATATGTTACAATGCGATCTTTGGGAGATCTTGGCTCTCCAGGATGCATGCTTTGGCTTCAACAGTTCACCAATGTTTAAATTGTGAAGTTCAAGGACAAGTGGGGAGTTGTCCGGAGTAGCCAAAAAATAGCAAGAGAATATTATGCAACTCTGGGAGCAGTTCGGATTAATGAAGATTAGCAGTTATTGGGGCTCTCTGAGGGTAAGGGTGAATTTGATGACCCCAGAGAGACCCCTGGTATTTTGATACCAATCAAAGAAGTTGAAACCCACTAGCTGAAGGAAGGAGTGCTACAGTTGGCTCCAAGATGGCACCAGAATTGAAGAAAAGATTGTTGTCCTTTTTGGTAGATCACCAACATGTTTTTGTTTGGTGTAATGCCGATGTGACCGGAGTACGTGCAAGTATTATATCACACCAATTGTCTATCTTAAGAGATGTTGCACCTGTTGTGCAAAGAAGGATAGCTTTTTCTAAGGAGAAAGATGATGTAATAGTTCAAGAAGTTGACCGGCTTACCAAGATGAGACACATAAAGGAGTCTCAATATCATTTATGGACAGCCAACCCAGTGTTAGTTAAGAAGAAGAATATGAAATGACGTATGTGTATCGACTTTACTGACCTCAAAAGAGTTTGCCTAAAATATCTATATCCCGTCCCCCGGATAGATCAGTTGGTAGACTCCACATCTGGAACAAGTTAATCTCCGGTTATAACCAGATACAGGTAGATCCGGAAGACCAGGAACACACTACCTTTGTTACAGATAGGGGTCTCCATTGTTTCAAGGTGATGCCTTTTGGGTTGAAAGATGCTGGGGATACCTATCAGAGATTTGTGAACAAAGTATTTTCTAATCATAGTGGGAGAAATATGGAAGTATATATTGATAAACATGATGGTGAAAAGCCTAGAAGAATAATTGCACCTAGCTGATCTTCAAGAAACGTTTTCCAATTTGGAAAAGGTCAATTTAAAATTGAATCCAGAAAAATGTGTGTTTGGGGTGCAATCCAGAAATGTTTTGGGGTATGTAATAAGTGAGAAATGGATACAACATGATCTGGACCAGGTCGATGCCTTATTAAAAATGGACCCTCCTCGAAATGTTAAAGAAGTACAAAGGTTGACAAGAAGATTGGCTGCATTAAATCGTTTTATTTCAAGATCTTCGGACATGTGTGCCCCGTTTTTTCAGACTTTAAAGGGTGCTAAAGACTTTAACCGGTCTCCACAGTGCAACCAGGCGTTTAATGAAATAAAAAATAATTTGTCTTCCCTCAAAACATTTTTCAAACCTATTGATGGAGAAACACTGTAAGAGAGGTAGACAACTATCCTCGTCCGGTGTACTACATCACCAAGAGTCTGACGGATGCTGAAAAAAGGTACGTAAATCTTGAAAAACTGGTACTAGCCTTGGTAATTGCTGCCAGAAAAATGAGGCCGTATTTTCAGTCTCATGCTATCATCGTTCGGACGTCTTTTCTTTTGAAGAATGTTCTTCAAAAGGCAGACATATCAATCAGGATGACCAAATGGTCAGTAGAATTGGGTGATTATGATATTGATTTTGCCTCACATACTGCAATCAAATCTCAATTTGTTGCCGATTTCTTGGTAGAGTTCTATTCGGAGAGAAGTACTAAACAAACTACAGATGAGAAAACTAAAAAAACGCGGGTTGTCTGGACAGATTGTGGATCAAGTGCAATGGGCTGTGGGCTGGGATATGTTTAACCTCTCCGTATGGTGATAGATTATACCAGGCTATATGCTTTTCTTTTAGGGATTCTAACAATGAGTCTGAATATGAGGCCACTATAGTTGGTCTAAAGTTAGCTTCTCTGTGTGGGGCTAAAAGAGTCATGTTGATGAGTGATTCACAGCTTCTTATCCATCATTCTCAAGGTCAATCTGAGGCCAAAAAGGGGCAGTTGATCAAGTACTTGTTTATCCTTAAAGAAGTGGCATCTAACTTAAAAAATGTTAGCTATGAGCATATTCCTAGATCATAGAACACACTGGCAGACACTTTAGCAACCATAGCATACTCTGAGCCCTACCCATGGATTCATGTACAATAATTCCCATCCATACAACCAAATCAGAGCAAAGAAGAGGAAGAGAGTTTAAGTGTACAAGTAGTTCAACCCGAAGACTCGAGATTTCCCCTTCTTTAATACATCTCTGATGGGATTTTGCCTCCGGAAAAGGCTACGACATGGAAAATGAAGCATAAGGCTCATGGTTTCTTAATCATAAGAGAAGTCCTTTATAAGAAGTCGTTTAGTAGACCTCTCCTATGTTGTTTGGGGGTTGAAGAGTCCCAAATTGTTTTATCTGAACTACATGATGGAGAAGGATCATCACACTGTGGCTATAGAGCTTTAACCCGAAGGGTTTTGTTGGCCGGATACTATTGGCCATCCATAATGGCAGATGCCAAGGAGTTGGTGAAGAAATGTGACCCATGCCAAAGATGTGGTAATGAAATTCATATCCCAGTTGTTCATATGGAATCGATTTCTGAGCCAGTGCCTTTTGCTCGTTGGGGACTGGATTTAGTAGGGCCTCTACCAATGGCATCCGGAGGGTGCACGACTATTATTGTAGCCATTGATTATTTCTAAAAATAGATAGAAGAAGCCCTACTGACGGGAACTACTTCGAAATCTGTTATAAAATTTATCTTATCTAACATTTGTTGCACATTTGGGGTTCCACAAAAAATAACCAGAGATAATGGGCCACAATTTGATAACAAGGAAATAGAGAATTTATATGCCTCCTAGGGCATTCAACATTACTTTTCTTCTTATTTCCACCCACAAGAAAATGGTCAAGTTGAAGTGGCAAACAGGACCATCCTCTGGTTTAAAGAAGACTTTTGAAGGGGCTGCAAGGAAGTGGCCAAGCTATTTGCAAGAAGTATTGTGGGCATACCAGACTACTCCTGGAGCTGCTACACAAGAATATCCTTTTGCCTTGGTATATGTGATGGATGCAATTTCTCATATAGAGGAAAATCTTCCATCATACAGAGTCCACAATTATTCCAAATAGGCTAATGAAGTGGCAATCCGAACTTAGTTAGACTTAATAGAAGAGAGAAGGGTTAAGGCTCATCTTAGAACCACACATTACCAAGGCTTGATGAGAAGCAGATTTGCTTCCAAAATCAAGAGAAGGGATTTTCAGTCAGGGAATAAAGTATTGAGAAAGGTCTTATTGCATACTAAAGAGAAGCAGTTCGGCAAACTAGCCCCAAACTGGGAAGGCCCTTATAAGGTCTCCGAAAAACTTAAGCCTGGGACATATAGGCTTCAAGACAAAGATGGAAGAATCTTAAAGCACCTGTGGAATATTAAGCACATTCGGCTATATCTGGAATAAAAGTTGTGTAAATATTTACTTGTTTAAAGTCCATGTAAATATTAGGGGGCATACTCTTTCCTACCCTGGTGGCGCGGGGAGGTTTTAATAAGGTGTCTGGTTTTTTTAATAAAATATGACGCCTTCTTAAAATTTTCGGAGTGATTTGGTTACAATTCCTTTCAAACCTTCAATTTTACTAAGGATCTTTGACATATCGAATTATTTTGGTTGAAAGATGACCCTTAAACACATGTCATCAGAGATTTTAAACACTCTCATCTTGGAAACTTATAAAAAATAAGGGATATTTAAACATTAGCCATGGAAATTAAAAGAAAGTATGAAACTGAGCTAAAGATTTAATAAGATAAACCCGTTTGGTTACAAACCGGATAATAATATTAGAACACAAACATACCTTGGCCATCCAAGGACTTTAAGTTTTAAGAAAAACCGGACTCAAACCGGACACAATTACAAACATGCCTTGGCCATACAAGGACTTTAGTAGTTCGCAGGACTTATAAAAACAAAAAAAAGGATAGTTGAAAACCTCAGGGCTTATTCCATTTGGATGTCCCTACGTCGTCTCCTTTCTTAGGGCCTTTGAGCTCAGCACTTGAACTCTCCCCGGTTCCCTCTTCTTCGTCAAGTATTGTCATCAATTTCACTAGAGTAGTTCTTTTTATCACCATCTACTATAGTATGGAATGGGATGTCTTCATACTCAACATATTGCCACAATGTACCAAACGTTCTCTTCGGAAACGTTTGATGGAAAAGAAAAACCATATCAGACTTAACTTCGGCATACCTTTTTTCTAGGGAATCTATCACCTCGTTGGTGTATGCATCGATGCGGGCCTGAATTTTTTGATCCTTCTCTTTCACCAAGTCTTCTTTGTCCTTGGTTACCTTGGACATAACCTCTTAAAGGGAATTCTTGTCACCCGACAAGGTCTGGATGACATCATCTTTAGTCTTTACATCTTCCTTCAAGGTAGAGAGATCTTTCTCCAAACCAGAGCACTTAGTTTGGAGCTCTGTGTTAGCTTTCTCCGAAATGGCCAGCTTGGTTGACAGTTTTTCCTTGTCCTTCTTCAACTCTTCAAGCTCTTTCTCCAGTGCCTCAATGCTCTAGTTACCGTTGAGGAGGTTAGTTGACAAAGTCTTCTTATCTGTGTTGAGAGTATTGATGAGGGCAGACTCATTTCTCACTTATATTTCCAAGTTGAGTACTGGTTGAATATGACCCAGAATAGAATGGGCCACCACATCGTGTTCCCCGGAGATAGTATAAGACTTGCCATTGTAAGTCACCATATTAGAAGAGCTTGAAGGACGATAGAGGCCAGCGAAATCATCCTTCTCATAATCGTTGAAGTAAAGACCAATGTCTTGAAAGGCACTGATGTCTACTCCATCAATCTCCCCTCCGGTGCCTTCTCCGAATTGCAATAAAGAGGGAATCTTATCTGGTAAGATGGGGTCAATTGGGTCTGCTGGAGAAAGAGGCTCCCAAGGGCGAAGGGAAGACTTTTTCCCCTAAGGTGACCTTTTTCTTCTTAGTAGCCCTCTCATGTCCGCTTGCCCCCCCTCTTTCGATCATTTTTAGGAGGCTTTGGGTGATTTTGCAATTATCCTCCCTCCCTAACAGTTTAATCTTCAACTACCTTGAGCAAGGTAGCATCGAGCCCTCCTGTATTCCCCGGAGAAGTCTCATTTGAAGCAACCCGAACTGGCTCTGTTTGAGTCTTCTTTTTCTTGCCCTTTGCTTTCATTTTGCTAGGGGCTTTGGCTCTGGAGGGCAAGACCAGTTTGCCATCCTTTTCCTTTGTTCGCCTAAGAATGACAGCTGGGGGAGGTGGTGTGGTCAATTCCTCCCATGTGAGATCTCTCCGGCCCGTGGTATTCCATAAGTGGGATCTCACCAAGTTGCCAGAAGTGAAACAGTTGCGGAATGCGTCCCCCAACATTCTGCAGCCCACGCATTCAGCTTGGCACATGTGGTCTGCCCCTCCAGATGACCGATGAACTCATTTGGTAATACTGACAAGGGAAAATGGGTGGTTCACGAATGGAATGTTTGCAAAAATAAGAAAGAGAAAATGAAAAACAAAATTAAAGACTTACTTGTGCTCTTCCACCTGCTAGTAAGCATGCTAGGGTTAACCTTAGCCTTGATCTTTCTCCCATTCTCCCATGTGCCACTGATGAATATGAACTGAGTTTTCTAGATCATCCACCACTTTGAAGTTGTCTCCCATGTTATAGTGATAGAACAAGATGTGATGATTTTTGCATAGATTGGCCACAGTGGAGAATTGCTCCATAGGGAGAGGGATTCCAGACAGCCTCGATGCCATTATGCAGGCAAGGAGGGTATACCAAGCATTTGGACTTAACTAGCTTGGACAAATGTTGATCAGGTGAAAATATCTTACGATCTCTAGGTCTAAGGGGAATCTGAGCCCTGAGTTGAACAGCTCGGTGTAGATGACAATCTCATTGAGCTTGCAGTCCATCGGAGTTTCCGGTGTGACTGGTATCCTCACCTTCACTGATTCTGCGATCCCCCACTTAGTTCAGATCCGGCCCAGCTCAGCAGTGTGAGTATAAACGTAGTTGATGTTCTATATGGCTAACAGATACTCCACGTTGACATTCTGAAAGCAAGGTCCCACCTTGCCCTCCAAGCACTCCGGTAGCTCTGGATGGGCCAATCCAACCTTCACTTTGCCTTTCCCTTTTTTTCAGAGGCAGCGTCCTCAGTTTTCCCAGAGGCTTCAGTTTCGAAGGGGGCCTCTTTGATACTATCTTCCATCAATTCTTCCATCATCGTGGAAGGTTTGTCAGTTGTTGAGGATGGAAGAGTGTCAGCTTCTGGCTCAATGGTATGTCCGGATGGTTGAGCACCAGTTTCTTCTAGAGGTCTGGTGTCCGGTTGGGGCTCAGCTCCGGAGAATTTGGTGTGAGGAGCCACTTTGGATGCCTCTGATCTGGAGGGCTTATTTGGAGGAGCTCTTATAGAAATCTCTGATCCGGAGGGTTTGTCTTTGCTTGCAGACTTAAAGACCCCCGGTTTGGAGGAATTTGATTGTGAACCAGTCGCTTGGGCTTTCACCAAGTGTGTTGTCCAGCATGGATTGGTTTTCTCTGGGGACTTTTCGATATCAGATCCCATGGCTATGAATGGGGAGGGTTTCCTAACACTTGATACTAATTTCTCTTGGGCAGTAGAGGGTTGGGACTCGTTAACAGAGGAGCCTGATGGGATTGGTGAAAGGTTTGGCTTGAATATACGTCTAGGTTTTGGATTTCTGGTAGAAGACGATCCCTGATCGGCTTCTAGAGATGGTTTATCAGACTTATCGCTTGGAGAGACTGGAAGACCAGCAGCAATGCGTTCTCTCGTTCTATTTTTTTCCTTCTCTAGTTCAGAAAGATTCAACCAACCGCATTTTACAAGAGCGTTTCTAGCTGTGAACATAATACTATCCAAGAAAGGTTTTAATAGAAAAGGTGAAAGTTCTGAAAAAAGTTTGTAGAGTGATGAAGATGGTGAAACAGTAAAATAAAGTTATTTATATATTAGTAAGGGAAAAAGCTATTGATACCTAGGAGAAAACGAAAACATTCGAACAATGATTAAAGACGGCGTTGACGTAGGAAGTTTTAAATGTAGAAGTTACTTTTTAGGCTTAGTGGGAGCGTCGTTCTAGGGAGAAAACAGCTGATAGGTCGAATCAAGGTGCGACATGTGTCCCACGATCCAAAGAAAAACTCTTAGAATTTTGAGAAGAAATCACTCCGGATAAACCTCGAACCAAACACACGAATGAGCCGGAAAATATTGCTACTCATTAAATAAGTTTTTTAGTCATGCCAAAGAATTTTTGACAAAGCCTAAAAAAGTGGCTACTGATAAGTCCGGACTTATTCACCACTACTCACTGAGAAATCCGGACAGGGGTAATTCGGACAATAAGTACCCACTGAACTATCCGGACAGGACAAAAGTATTAAATAACTAAACACCTTTTTGACTAAGATAAGTGCTAATTAGCTTATTAAGTAAATGGGTCCTTAAATTTGACTCGGTTTTATAACTTGACCCGAAATCCCATGGGTCCATAATTAAGGGTATAAATACCCAACTACTTTCATTAATGAGGGTAATGAACATTTAATACAACCAGTCAGCTTAAATCTCTCACTACAAAACATCCAAACATTTAATACTCTTAAAACTCCCCAAAAATCTTGACAAACTTACCCTCAGCTTAAAATAAACCACACCAAGGAACATCTTTGGGTAGCCACTTTAAGTTAACCAAAAATCAGTCACCTAAGATAATAGATGATGAGACTTATAAGGAAGATTCTTTATACATCGGCGATTGAGAGTCTTATGTATGTTATTCTTTGCACTAGACTAGATATTACACATATAGTGGGTTGTTGGTAGTTACACGAGTAAGCCATGAAACCAATATTGGGAGACACTCAAGTGATTATTTTGGTATTTTAAAGATACTACAGATACATCAGTGTACTTCATAACCTCTAGCATCAAGTTATATGGTTATGTTAATATTGGCTTGGCTAGAGATACTGATAGTAGAAATAGTATTACTGGGTATGTTTATACTATGGGTGGTACGGTAGTGAGCTAAAGTTCAAATTTGTAGAAGATAATAGCCTTGTCTAATACTAAGTCTGAATATGTTGCTGCTACTGAGACAAGCGTGGAGATGATATGGTTACATCGTGTCTGCGATGAATTGGTTATGAATAAATAAAATGGAGTCTTTCATAGTGATAGTCAAAGTGTTGTTTTCTTAGCAAAACATTTGACATATAATTCAAGAACTAAGCACGTGGATATTAAATATCATTTCATTTTATCTTTGATATAAGTTGGTCAGTTGAGAATTCAGAATATTGATAGAGCAAATAATTCAACATACATGTTGATAAAACTTGTGACTCTTGTAAAATTGAATTTGTGTGCACCATTAATGGATCTTCGAGCTTGATGTCTAATAATTGTTGTCGATTTGAGGTTTCTCGGAAGCTTACTATGGTAAATGGACCATAGTTTAATAACAAAGAAATGCATTCTTTTTGTAATTAGAGGGAAATTATACAGTGTTTTTAAAACACGATTTCATCCTGAAGTAATTGGCCAAATGGAAGTTACGAAAATATTTATTTTAGTAGGATTAAAGAAAAATTTGACAGGTGATGATGGGAAATGTCCTAATTATCTTCAAGAGGTATTATGGGCTTATAGAACGACACTTAAAGAGGCAACACAAGAGACTCCTTTTAATTTAGTATATGGAATTGATGTTATGAGTCCCTCATAGTCAACTGTACCGTCTTATAGAGTACTCAATTATTCGGAGGATGTTAACGAGGATATGAGAAGAACAGAACTTGATTTAATCGAAGACAATAGGGTTATGTTGCATTTCAATTTGATACATTATCAAACTTTGACGAAGATTCGCTATAATTCGAGGTTGGACGAAGGAATTTCTAGGTATGAGACAAAGTTTTGAGAAAAATATTCTTGCATACAAATGATAAAAGACTGAGAAAAGGGCTTCAAACTAGAAAGGACCTTACTCCAAGATAAAAAGGGACACTTTTACAAATCTTTGGAATATTGAGCATTTAAAGTTGTATTTAGAGTTTTTTTTTGGTACGTGTATGATATTGTTCATTTTTTACTTGTATATTTTATACAGTGGTATACTCTTTCCTCTCCTTGTGGGTCGGGAAATTTTTAATGAGGTGACACATATATATCAAGAATTATAATGAAATATCTTTTGATTGGCCAAATGTTTCTTAAGTAATGACAAGTTTGTTATTTTGGAAATTACACAATGAATGATCATCTTTGGTCTTATTTGCAAAGGTGGAATTCGAGGTGCTAACGTTCATTAAAAGTATTGTTTGAAGTGTTAATTTGTGTGGAGATATGCAAAGTGCCAACATTTATTTAACGCATTATCTAAGGTGTTAATTTGTGTAGAGATATAATTTGAAGTGCTAACGCTCATTTAAAGAATTTTTCAAAGTTTCAATTTGAGTGGTGATGTAATTCGAAGTGCTAACGTTCATTTAAATCATTTTTCATAGTTCCAATTTGAATGGTGATGTAATTCAAAGTGCTAATGTCTATTTAAAGCATTTTTCGAAGTTGTAATTTGAGTAGTGATGTATTTCGAAGTGTTACCGTCCATTCAAAGCATTTTTCGAATTACCAATTTTAGTAGTGATATAATTCGAAGTGATAACATCCATTTAAATCATTTTTCGAAATACCATTTTGAATGGTGATATAATTTGAATTCTTAACGTTTGCATCCGTTAAAGCATTACATGAGGATCACATATGAAAGACAAACTAAAAGAAAAGTTTCGAAAAATGAAAAGATACTTAGTATTTAACAAAACAAACAAAAAACACTACATCTTTAGCATATAAAGGTGATACAAACAACTACCTACCAAGGTGAACATAGATATAAATTTCAATGATAACAAACAACAACCAAATGAAAATTTGGATAAAAAAACAACACTTCTTATTTACCCTCTCTTCATTATGAGTACTATTTAAGCTGCCGTCCGATGAGTTATCTTATTTATCTTAAGAGCCTGATTTGTTATCTTCATTTACCTCAGATACGGATTCCTCTAACTCACTTGTGATAGTGGAAAAATCTTCTTTAGGGCGTCGATCTACTGGGATTGTATTCCAAAAATCTGTTGATTTTTCTATCGGAAAACTGTGATGGAATTCGAGAAGCAATGTGATTCTTACTTATTCTTTGGATATTTTTATCGCAGCAATGAGATTCAAAAAGCTTCTTTAGTGCCTTCACAATATCTCTTACACCAGGAGGTTCCATCAACTTTTCAGTAGGGACGACATAGTCCGAGGTGATCTTCCATAAATGGCTCAATACGAAGTTTAGATGTACGAATGCCTTGTGAAATTTACTGCACCATTCTTTTTCTGCCTATTCAGTTAGTTTGGAAAATGCATCCTCGACAGCAGATTTGTGGATCTTATACCGCCTCAATATTTGTACAAAGAGCAATAAGAGGTTAAAAGAGTTACAGAAAAATTATGTTTGAAACAAAAAAAATGTTAGGTTATTTACTGATGCTCTTCAATTTGAGGTTTAACCTCGAGGGCTTCTCATTATAAATATCTTTTCCATTATACCAAGCAGTATAAATAAAGAAAAAATTACGTTTCCATAATTTAACAGTCTGGAGAAGATCGTCAATAAGCTTCGAGGAATTTCCGAGAGTAAGATAGTAGAAAGACATAACGTGATTCTTTGAAAGACTAGTTTGTGCGATCAGTTGCTCAATTGTCAGACGTATGTTGGCAATTTTTTATGCCATTATACTTGATAGCAGAGTCAACCATTTGTTCAAACTCGTTTGTGTTGGAAGCAGATCATTCATCTCGAATTAATCTATTACGATTGGGTCAAACTAAAACCAAAGGCCCCAGTTTAAAATCTCGGGGTGGACGAAAAGTTATTTTTCTTCACAAGATAATTGAGTCTCTCTCACTGCTTGTAATCAAATATTAAAATTATTAGAGATACCCCACTGTTTCTTCAGAATCTCAGCTTCAGATTGGTTGTAGTACTCATATTGCATATTATTGAATGCAATAAGGTATTCATAGAGGACGTCCTTAAGATTGATACTTAGATGTTTGACAATATCTTTGGGAAGGGTGATGGGTTTTTTTTTTTTACTTTCTTTGTTTTCTTATTTGGAGTTTGTTTCTTTGTAGTATCATCGCTGGATTCAGATGGAGGAGTACTTTATGCATTTTGGACAATTGAATCAGTCTTTGTCCTAGACTCTCATTCATCATTCTCTTCAGAAGCTTTGTCCCGAAGTTGTGGGGGAGTTTGGGAGCTCTCGCAAATATTCAAAGATATTTGTTTGCGGCTTTGCGAAGGCGCCACCTGTGATATTGGTTTGTCACAACTGTCTCATTCGAGGGAAGATATAAGGTTTTGGTATTTGGAGAAGTGTTGATGTCTTCAAAATCCCCCATCGTGACAAATTTAACTTTTCTAGGAGGTTGTCTCTTTTGAGAATATACTTCTGAATTTATTTGAGGGGTTTGATTTTTATTGATTCGAGAAGATAGGGTCTCATATGAAGATTATTATTTGTTGTTTGTATGAGGTTTTTCTTTTGTGATTCGAGGAGGTGTTTGTGAACAGATTGTGTGGCTAAAGCATGAGGATTTTGGTTTCCAATAGAGCAACTCTGATCCGGGTTGAAGGCCCCGTACAAAGTAGTGTGGGTGGATAGATTTGGAGAGTTGTCGATCACACCTGTTGATCGGTATTCGGTAGCTCTGTCAGAAATGCTAAAATAATCGTAGATAACAAAGATGGGTTTTTGTGTTGGGATTTGAATTTTTAATTAACCAATGTAATAGTAGTTCTTCAAGCCAAACATAAACAGTGTAAACGAAAATCGGAAAAACTTGAATATGGTTGATGAAAGATGAGCACGACGATGATAGTCGAGGAGTAAAAAAATTTAGGCGATTTTCTCTCTCTATCTCTAAAATTTGTAAGCGAAATGAGTGTTGAGAATGTATTTATAGATAGAACGTGAAAAGTTGATTGAAATTTTTAAAGAAGGAAGCTAAAAGGTTGACATACGTCCATAAGGTGAAATACGAATCGACAGATAACAGTTGCCTAAAATAAAGTAGGTCGACACGTGTAGAGTGTCAGAATTAGAAAACACACGCACTAGAAAGATTTTGTAATGTTCTATTCTATTATTGAGGGATAGACAAATACTTTAGAATTCCGAGGACTACAATGTAGTGTGGGTGAATATCATCAACACATAATGATCACAAATTCTAAATTTTAACCCAAATTCAATAAGAGTGTTACTAAACATGTCAATCCAATCATATGGACTTTGTTTTAAACCATACAATGACTTGTACAAACGAAATATATTTCCTCTCTCCCTCTAAGTGGTTGCTCGAAATACAATTCTTCTTGTAGATATCTATTTAAGAATTTATTTTTCATATTTAACTGATACAATTGCCAACTATTTGAAGTTGTTGAAGAAAATAGATAGAGGTAAATTTGCCTACTAGAGAAAATATCTGAGAATATTCAACACCATAATTTGAGCATATCATTTGCTACATGTCGAGCTTTAAGGAGAGCTAGTGCCTCGTCTAGTTTCACTTCAAAATGAAAGACCATTTATTAGCTTTCTTTCTGACATGTAAATTAACCAACTTCCAAATACTATTGTTTTATAATGCATTTATCTTATTAAAATTGCATCTTACCAACCAAAATGATATAAAGTTTCTCATATAATATTTGGAATATAAATAAAATTAAGAGTTGCAATAGATTTTCTCGTAAAAGGTGCTATATGATCATATATTACGAAAGACAGAATTGGTTAAGTACACTGCCATTTACCTTTTTGAAGAGCAATAAAAATATCAAGATTTAACTCACTCTCATTTGAAAAATTATCCAGGTTTGACTCCCCATCATTTGGAACAAGATCCAAAGATAAAAGAATCGGTAGTGGGCATGTTAGAGTAGGTACCTTAAGTCGAGAATACACATTTGTAATAGAGGATCGATATACTGAAGAAAGTCTAACGAATTCATTAAGACTTAGGGATTGAACCATGGTATAAAGAAGAAAGTCGTAGTCCTCTTTATTTGTTTAAAGGATGGTATTATGCAAAACTGGAAAAAACGTGATATAAAAATATAACATCATTTTGAAATATTTTGAATATCCAATAAAAATCCTTTTTACAGATTTGTGATTTAATTTTATACGATTATGACTAACATCCCTAATAAAACAAGTACAACCAAATATGCGGGGCTCAACAGAAAATAAAGCGTTTGAAGGAAAAAATACAAAATATAAGATCTTACTATGAATGACAACAAAATACATTCAATTAATAAAAAAACAAATAGTATAATGGTTTTCGTATTTTCATTCAAAAAAGTAGTGCACGTGCAACTTTTGGAAGATGCCTATTTTTTTCTTTCAGCGACACCATTTTGAGATGGTGTGTTAACACAAAATGTTTGGTGTAGGAATGACAATGGATCGTGATGGATACAGATATAACTAAATCCGTAATCTATCCCGTTTATATTTTTCCAAACTCATACCCTAACCTGTACCCGTCGGATAACAATATTTTTTTATTACACTCGAAGCCGCTGGATTCGAGTACCCATTGAATATATGATTTTTCTCTGGAAAACTATGCGCGTGCCATCCCTAGATAAAACTAAAACATCAAATTTAATATTTAAATGTAGAATACTATTTTTCAAAACATACGCTATTGAGTGATAATCAACAAATATTTTATTAATAATTAATATATGGTTTTGATATATGTTAGTATTTTTTAGGGAGACACACCAATAAAGACCTGTTTTATACACATATTACTAATAAAGACCCAGAATAATTCATAAATTTTTTGCCAAAGATACCCTCGATATATAGACCCATTTTTTAACACTGTAACCTCTCCTCTCCCTCTTCCTCTCTTTCTAACTTCTCTCTCTCTCTCTCTCTCTCTCTCTCTCTCTCTCTCTCTCTCTCTCTCTCTCTCTCTCTCTCTCTCTCTCTTCCAAAAATACTCCGACGACAACTACACTAACTACTCTGTTTGACTCCGGCGAATCAACACGATACTTACTCTGGCGAAACAACAACGGTAACTACTACGATTGACTCCAAGAATTCAAAAACCACTATCCGACTTACGATTCGAACAAATTCAACTCCACTGTTCGACTCCGATAACGTTATCAACTCCGATAAAGACTCCGGTCAGAGTATCAGAGTATCAACGAAGACAAGCAACAGTGAACCAGTAAGTTTAAAACTGTTTTACGATTACGATTATTCAGTTCGATTACAATTACGATTACTGAACATCTAGGGTTCAAAAATACTGTTTCTAGTTTTTTTTCACTGATAAAAAATTCTTACTCGTGCCTCGCTTAGAAACTATATAATCAAAATGTAATTTCATTTACAGAAAGCCTTACTAAATGTTACTGTTTTTGTATAGGTTTCGCAGATAGAATTTAGGTAATTGCAGGTTTTTTATGTAGGTTTCGCATCTACTAGTGTCTTTTGGTTATAGATTTCCTTAGGTTTCGCATCTATCAATCTTTTATGTGCATTGTTATTTACACAGGTTTCGCAACTATCATCTTCCCCATATTTACAGGTATTATGTAGAGTTTCGCATCTAGCAAATATTTGATATTATAGATCTGTATAGGTTTCGCATCAACTAGATTCCTTGATTATACATCTCCTTACATTCCGTATCTATCAAATCTGATATAATTTTCTCTTTTATTACTTTTACAGGTAAAAATGGCACCAAAACATGTTTCTCAAATCCGGCCTCTTTGCACTGTTAAAACAGATACAAGAGACAAAACTGAGGATAGAACATATAGAAGCAGAAAAGAAGACGCCATTTTACTCACTTTTAAAAACAACCTATGATCTTCAGACAAAGAAGGCTGCATACAAAAAGCACTGGGATGTAATTGAGAAGATAACGATGACATATGATGACGAACAAGAAACATTTAAATTGGGGGTAAAGTTTTTAAAGATTACAAACCATGATATAAAGATCATCTTTGGTTTAGAACATGTGAATGAAAATATGTCACTTCAAGCAAAAAGTTTTGAACCTAATTTTTCAAAATTAGAAGACGAAGAAAAATCAAGGATAATAAAGAAGTAATTTTCTGAGAACACATCAAGAAAGGTTGATGAAAGCAGAGCAAGACCAATCACTAACAAACTTATAAAGGTTCGTAAATTCCATCTTTCTCACATTTTTTGAATGTTTTAATACTTGCATAAGTTGTTTCTCATCTACTACTTCTGCTTTACATAAGGTTATGCATCTATCTCTTTAATCTTCTTCATATTAAACTACATATCGCATCTATCACGTTAGGCCTCTTTCATATTGAACAACGTTCCATCTACTACGATTAAATCAGTTTTTGCATCTATCACGTTAGGCCTGTTTCAAATTGAAACACGTTCCGCATCTAATAAATTAGTACTCATTTTGCATCTATCATTTACCATTTACATAGGTTGTGCATCTACCTCAATATAATTATTAAAGTTTCGCATCTATCAACTTTAGGAAATAGTTTTTCTTGTTTGTAGGATGCAATAAAGATAGCAGTAAAAACATATGGACAAGAGGCAATAGAAGATGTTGTCATACTCTTTATATTATTAGCCTGTTCTACCTTGTTTTTCTCTACATCTGGAGATGTACTAGTTTCGACTGTGGTCTATTATGTAGAACATCTTGATAAAATAAATAACTACACCTGGAAAAGTAGTTGGCTATGTTTCCATCTTGATAAAATAAACAATTGGGCTGAAACAATCAGGGAAAAGTTGATGAATTCAATAATAGCTTGTCATGAAACTAAACCTGGAAAAGTAGTTGGCTATGTTTCCCTTTTACTGGTTCTTATTTTTCTTCGTTCTATTGCATATTAAATATTTAGTCAACAAATGATATCTAAAGTATTGTTAATATGTAGCCATTCATGATGGAACACACAACTTTATGTCAAGATATTGAAATTGAAGACAAGATACCTAGATACTTCAAATGGTTGGGTATTGAACGCAAAACAGATTTAGATGGTTGAAGCGATAAGAAACATAACAAATGAACATGTATACTTACGATATGTTTTTTATTCTATTTCAAATTTTACATATATATCTCTTTACTCTAACATTTTAACAATTTTATAGATTTTTGAAGAGGAGTTGAAGCTAGGAAAAGAAAAAGAAGAAGAATTTGGAGGAGAATTCCAAATAGATGAAGAAAATAATGATGCTCATCAAGAAAATGATATTGTTCCACCAATAGAATTAGAACAAGTAAACCTCAACAAAGACGAAGATGGCTTGCATAGGGATACGCTACAAGAACAAGCTGCAACAGATTCTACTAATAGTGAAAAAACACTTGACCAATACATAGTTCAACCACGCAAAAATGTTCCAAGAACTAAAAATACTGCAACACGACGAAGAAAGCCAGTACAGAACGTGAAAGAAAAAACTTTACCAGTAGAAACTCATCCTCTGACAAAAAAAAAGACAGTACATACAATTGATACCCCTATTGCAAGAAAGGTGAATACAACATCACAGATTCTTAGGATTCTGAAGAAACATGAAAAGACAATAGAAAAGAGTTCTAAAATAAACATTTTGGATAAATTATATCATCCAAAAATAGAAAACAGAAGGTTGAAAAAATTACTAGCAAGAGAATAGGTAAAAATCTATTGTTTTATCATATTTGCTATACATTCCGCATCTAGCATCAATATTATCTTAAGATGTATCACATCTAGCATCATGATTACTGAAGGTTTCGCATCTACTTGTAATTAACGTTTCTCATCTATTATTCTGTTTCACATTTTGCATCTATCTTTTATGTACACGTTCCGCATCTATCCTTTCTATTTAAGCTCTGCATCTATCATTTGGTTTGACTTCAACGTTTCGCATCTAGGTTTATGAATGTTAAGATTACACATCTATTATTTATCTTTTGATGTCAAAGGTTGCGCATCTATCTTTTACATTGCTTATTATTTTACAGAAAGTTAGCACAATAGCCCCAGCCCCAGCCCCAGCCCCAACCACAACCCCACACCCACACCCAGCCCTAACAATAATACCACCACTAGACGCAGCCAAACCACAAACTAACTCAGTCTCTAGCCAGAGCTTTGACTTAACAACATTTGAAAAAGTAGAAAAAACTGAAATGGAACGTCGACAATTTCAACAACAAATTGATGAACTGAAAAAGAAACTCGAAGAAAATGAGAAGATCATTACACAAATGAAAGTTGATGCAGAGATGGATATTGAGGTTGAACTACAAAAGACACTTAAACTTCCTATGTTGAAGCTAAACATGGAAACAACTGAACAACAACCAAAAACGTATTCAAGAAGAAAGAGATTAAATGATCAAGGCCACCAATCACTAAATAAAATAAGAAAAACACCAAATATTGTTGTGGAAGACAAGATTCCACCTCTACAACAAGAAAAAGTGAAGATGATTTGGAAAAACAGGATCATAATGTTGTTGTTACTGATGAAAATGACCATGTTGCTAATGTTGAGTTTCATATTGTTGCTACTACATCTGAGGATGTTTTTGCTAATGTAAACAAAAATGTTGGGGTGGAAAACCAAGTTGATACCACTGTTAATAGTGATTCTCCTATTAATTTAGATATTGTTACTTCTGAAAGATTTAGATGAAGGTCCTTCATTTGAACTAATTTTAGATCCTACTCAACATCAAGTATCTAAAGAACTACCTAACATGGAAATTACCAGAAAAAATGGCCATTTATGAATAAATTTACAGCTGCTATTGACATAAATGAATACTACAAATTAGAACTAATTGAAAAAAGAGAAAACAATTATGATCCAACAGTATGGTCATGTCCAGATATACCAGGATCTAATATTTGTGTTCGTACTTTGATGAAGATAGAAGATGAAGATGAAATCGACTCTACGGTAAAAGTTAAATTTAAATTTACTTTGTTTCCATTTCATCCCCAATCATATGTTAACAAACTGCTGGTTTCCACTTTTGACAACACATGTAATTGATGGTTATATATATCAACCTTAAACAACACAACTTTTAAATACCAGTTGTAATTAGTCAAGGAGAATTTATGCCAGTAACATCCTTATCTGAAAGTGTAATGGTAAGAATAAAATAATTTTACAACATGTGTTAATTTATAAACATAAATGTTTCTAATTATTACTCCTCAAATGTAGCATATGATAAACCGAAATATGGATGTAACATTATATGTTAACGATAAGCTATGAGGCATCATAGAAGGTTTAATCTTCGTTCTGCTTCTAACAGAAGCTAAACCTGGGAATGTTAACCAGTGGATATTATTGGTAATAGATGTTGAACATGAAAAAGCAGTAAATCTAAACCCGATACCAAAATGTTCAGATCCAACAAGAAAAACTGCAGATAGATTAGTAAGTGTCTCTCTTTTATAATAATTTCATAGAATATATATAAATATGTCATCTGATTTATTTGTATGTTTATTAAATTACAGATTACATACCTCTAAAACAAAAACATTTTACAATCAGAAGAACCAATAAAGATAATTTGTCCAGTAAAGATTCCTAAACAAAGACCTGGATCACTTAATTGCGGAGTAATGGTCTGCGATTACTTCAAATATTATATTTTGCATGGGAAACTTAACTTTCACAAAACTTCTGAGATTGCACCATTAAGAAGAGCAGAAATGTTCTACATGTTTCTTAATGACATCAACACTAACAAATATTGGGAGGATGATTACTAATATTTCTTTTACTTCTTTTTGTGATGTTTGTAATATTTTTTTACATGTAAAATGTCTAACTAAGGTTTCACATCTACCTAACTTGTAATAACATGTGTTTCGCATCTATCTCGAAATACCAACTCGTTCTGCATCTATCTTTTATATTCTAATGCATGTTCCGCATCTATCGCTTTATTTTTTCTCTTAGAAACTCTTTTCTATCTTCTGCTCTATATCCAATTATCACTTACAGAAAGTAAATATGTTTTTGTAGTTAATAAACTCAACCAATCTCATATATATATGTAAAAAATCAAACTAGTAGCTTTAGTTTGATTTGATATTTTCTTACATGATTTGACAAGTCTAAGATACTCATCATTACACTGCATTAATTACAAAAACTCACAAATATCAACCAAAGATATTACCTATGTCAAAGCTTGTAGTATTTTCACCTTCTTAATAAATTAACCTATGAAAAATTTAAATACACTGTCCCGTATCTAGCATATCATATGTTCCTTATATTTCACATGTCATTCCGTGTCTACTAGACAAAGGTCAATAATACATTTTGCATCTACTATATATTTTTTACATAAGGTTTCACATCTCTTTTATATTTCAATGCATGTTTCGCATCTCTTTTATATTTCAATGCATGTTTCGCATCTACCAAGTTATTTTTCCTCTTGGATACTCTTTCATAACTTCTAGACTAATTATTTTTCATCCAAATTACTAATTGCAGAAGTAAATATGTTTTTGTAGTTTATAAACTCAACAAATCTCACACATACATAGGCTCAAAAATTCAAAAATCAAACTAGTAACTTTACTTTGATTCGATGTTTTCTTACATGATTTGACAAGTCTAAGATACTCATCATTACACTGCATTGATTACAAAAGCTCACGAATATCAACCAAAGATATTATTTTTGTCAAAGTTTGTAGTCTTTTCACATTCTTAATAAATTAACCTATCAAAAATTTAAATAAACTGTCCCTCATCTAGTATAGCATATTCCCTTATATTTCATATGTCATTTCATATCTACAATAGAAAGGTAAATAACATGTTTCGCATTTACCATTTCACTTTTACACAACCTTTCGCATCCAGGTTTTCTATTCTAATGAGTTTTTCACATATATTTCACAGGTTTTCTATTCTATTTTCGATAGACTAAATGTGGGTGACTCATGCAAAAACATGCTCGAAATAGAGATGTGATACTATTGCATGCACTAAATTTATGAATATGTTCATCTATATATGAGAGTCCTCCACAATTATGTCATTTATCGATAACTCTTTCCGTCGTAACATCTTGACACAAACAATGGTTATGATAAAATGTGACAAAACAATTTAAGTCTTTAGTGATTTTACTAGTAGAAATGATGTTTAAATGAAAACTGTGAAAGATTTAAAACAAAAGTCAAAGAAATATTGCTATTTAGATCAAGAGTTTCAAAACCTAATTTAGCTGATGATCCATTTGTGTGTGGAAAGTAGTAAAAAGTTTTGGATTACTTATCATTTGTTTCGTTCTAGCAGAAGCAATAATGATGTCGAAAGAAAAGAATTATGTAAAATATATGATCCATAAACTACAATATTTATAAAATTGAAAGACTTTAAGGATTCGTGGTGCTTGTAAAACTGAACGTCTTCTTCAGTAAAAAAACAAACCCACTAAAAACTTTTAAAATTTTCATATTAGTGAACTGTTGTGGTTGTGGAAAATACCACATTGTGTGACCAAATTTATGACAGCAATAGCACTTTTTGTTTTGTTAATATCTTGAAAAACACGTCTACCAATTTCCACGACTATTTATTCTACCACTGTTACCTAATCTTCATAATTATCTTGACCATTTAATCTAACATAGCTAGTATACCTACAATTATTGTCGTTGCGACCAATGCGACAGTTTCTTTTTCGCTTTGTAAAATGTAACTTCTAATACATATCTTTCGAAAATATAAACAAAATTATATCTAATCAAAACATATTTTGCTCATATCGAATCTCAAAAGGAAAAACAATCATCATAAAAAATAGTATCGAATCAAAAATACTTGGATGGATTTGATTATGACCAAATTCAAAAAAAAAAATCATTCTAAATCTTCACAAAATCTCAAAAGGAAAAATAAAATTATCCTAAATCATCATAAGATTGCACTTGCTATTATTTGCTAACTTATGATCTGAATTTCTATGAATCTTGTGCTTACGTTCATATGGAAATCCAACACATACTGCATCATCAACACCCTCTTTCGTTCCATATCGTGTAAGCTTCAATTTGCAATGTCTGTCAAATTGAATTTCCGCCCTCTGAGAGTCTCTACTTTTGCAAAGACAAAAAGTGTTACATCAATATATACTTAAAATGCTCTAATTCCATACGGTGGCTCTTATCATGTCCCACTCTGGATCATAATCTTTACATGTTCTTTGCATACATCACTTTCAGGTGTGATTTATTCGTGGAAATTTGGCTTGGCCCTTTGTACTGCTATGTTGTTTAAACCATAACATAACATTTGAAAAGCAAAATGGAGAACAGATATAGTGAAGAATACTACTGCCACATCTGCAAGCACAAAAGAGACAGAGATGTCCAGTTTACCACTGCAAGGATACTTGCACCTACTTACTTTTCTCACATTGATTGCGCAATTGACAAAGTAAGATCTCTATTTATTAGGACATGCTAAATCTTTGTTGTGACCATTCAGTTTCGTTATATAGCTAGCAAATATTCGGCACTATTTTTAAGAGTCCTTCACATTTCAGGAAGACACTTCGACTGAGTGAGGCCGCCAAGGAAGATGCTTATGGGATGCCAAAGAAGTAGAGAGTTAAAGAATCCAACTTTATTGGTGCGATGTATTTGAACCTTTTATGTAATGATTTAGTCAATGAACAGATACAAAATAAATTTTACAATCTATTTCCAAGCTAATTTATCGTAAAAGTCGTAGTTTTACAACGAAAAAAAAACAAGAACATATTTGAGAGTTGATCTTAATGGCATATTGAACAAGGTTAGCCGATTCTAAAGCAGGAATTCTGAGCTGGTTGTATGTCTTCACAAGAAATGATTCCATATAATTTCTAAGTCCTCCTTTAGCATTTCACACATTGATGTCTTATCAACCTCCCCCTCCTGAGAGGCTCGAAGTTACGGATATATTAAAAAAAACTTAAGGTTGTTTGGTTTCTGACTTATAAGCTAAAAGTCTAGTATTTAAAAAAACAACTAAGAAAAGTAACCTTCTCAAAAAAAAGTTAGTTAAGAGTATAATAACAAAAGTGAGCTTTTGAAGCTCAAACAACAGTATAAAATGAACACAAAAATAATTTGAAAGTAAGAAATATATAGTAAAAATAAAGTGTAAAAGTTTCATAGCTTTATAGATTTTTTGATTTAATAAAAAAAAAACTAGTTTTCATTTTCAAAATACTTAAAGGTTGTAAAGCATAAAAACAATACTTAAACCAGGAAATTATGTCTGTCGACCTTGTGCTGCAATCTTTTAAAGTCTAATAAATATAGAAATAAAGCCAATGAGCACGTACCAGTAGCTTTGATGTGAGCCTTTTCAACTTGAGCCTAGCCTCTAATACAGTTTCATCAGTGCCACAATCAAAATTAAACACATCAGTGTCGGCGACTACGAGTGTTAATGATGGACAAGCGAAAGTAGTAACTGTTGTGTGATAGACAGCAGAAACGGTAACTCCCTTTTGACTAGTTGTATGGTCTAAAGGCCATGCCAACCCACCCTTCACATTTGCATCCACAACTGCAGATTCAACCACTTTTATAGCTTCCGGAATCTCCTATAAAGTTTAGAGAATCAGCCAATTTAGATTTAGCCTAATCAATACTATAAAGCATTCAAGATTTCTATAGTTTCAGATAGTTTAATTAGAAGTATTTAGGCTATTGTTGTATCTATTCTTAATAAGTACCATCTTGAATAATTATATGAAGAACATCATGAATTACTTGCAATCTAAGAAACTATCACCTAAAAGGATTTTTTTTAATTTTTCAAAATGAAAAAAGTTTCAGGATTCAGAATAAGAACTTACCTCTGTCTTAAGTAGGATTTCCTTGTTGGATGATACCAGCCTGAAGTCTTGACCCTTATCATTGCACGATATGTCGATGAACCGCCCAATGCTGATTCCTTGAATCTACAAATGAAGGACATCTTGTTTCAACTTTGAGCCCAAGGAAAATTAGTAAATGACATTTAGAAATAGATAACTTGCCTTGTAGACACCTATACTTTTGTCTTCTTTTATTCTACATTTGCAATAGATTGGTCTATCCATGAAATCTACACGACACTTATACATGACAAAATAAACTCTTAAGGATTTAGTAGCTACCCATAGAGTAGATAATAGTACCAGTTATACAAACATTTACAAATGACTACCTCCACTCGATAAATTTCCTTCATCCCTTGTAAATGAAAACCTAGAGCTTCGATACCAGTTAAGACGTTGTCCACATAAGTAGCAGAAATGTCTCTGGAAAACATGTCATCTAACCTTTGGAAAATGGTTACACCAATCTGACCTTCTACTGCACTCTCTGGGCTAAAACTACCTCTCAACAATATCGCCAATTCAAGATCAGATCAAAGTGTAAAACACTTTAATAAACAAAGTTTTAAGCTTTAATGATGAAACATAATTTCATACCCATTAATAAAAATCTTGCCAATTATAACAAAAAGATTCCGCTTTTCTTTCTTGATATAATTTCCCTCTAATCCGCTCACAGCCTCAAAGTCGGACATTAAAAATTCATGGACATCTTCAGCTATGATCACCCATGGTTTCCCAATTCTTTCATCCACTTCCGCAACTGAAATCAAACATAAATTATACAAACAAATCCAAGAAGTAGAAAAAGAAGAGAAATTTTAAGACTAATACCTCACCTTCATCACTTGTGTTTACCAAAATATGAAACTTCTCATCGTGCAACTTTTGAATACGTAGATAAGAGAACATATATGTTTCTGCGTTATCACACGAATCGGCTGGAATTGTTTTCTTTGTTATGGTATTATATGTGTATATAACTTGTGGAGCCCTAGTAGATTTAGACTTAGGAGGAGTTGATTCCCTGATTTGCGGCGGCCTAGAAGCGTCTGACCGGCGCTGCTGCCTTCTATGTAGAGGATAAGTCATTACTCTAAAAACAAAAATCGGACGATAACTCAAGTACCTTCGGCATTATAACTCAAGAACAATTGGAAAGATGTATCATATTTAGAGATAATATCAAAATAAAAGAAATGGAGAAATGACCTAATTGTTGAAGGGAAGCTTGATTCACAAGTATGAGCAGGTACGTTGTCGAATGATTTCTTTTGGCTAATCTTGTATAGACTTCATTTCAGCCGTAATTTGTTATTCTATTATATAACTGATTTTAGTAACTGTAATACGGATTATAGACAAGTTCTACTACACTATCAGTGCTAAAATCGGACGATAACTCAAGTACCTTCGGCATTATATCAAACACATGGCAGACGAATTTGAGCTCGTAATATCTAAACAGCAACTGCAAACAACTGAAACACTTACAATGAAAATTCAAATCACATGAACACACCGATACAAAATAAAGAACCAAAACCCTGTTTTGGATTTGGTCGACAAATTTTGAATGGAATGCGTCCAGTGTAATCTGAATCTTCATTCAAAAGTGTAGACCTCCCCGTCAACAATCTAATTGTCATGAAGCAGAGACCCAGAAGAAGAATGAAGAGACAGAAATGGCGATGGGAAAATTTCTGTGGTTAGATGAAGAAGGATTGTCGATAAAATTACGAAGAGTGACACTGTTTCTATATTGGATGGCTTTCGCCGCGGGGCCGGGTTTCCTTCTTTTAAGAATTTTTTACAAAAGGTTAAAGTAGCTATATGATAATATGAATAATTAAGAAAAGGATCAAGGCAGGGACTACATAAACATTTCGTGTAGGGTCCAGCGATGGACTCTGCTCCAAGCATCGGTTCTTCTTTCTTGATTCTCCCGCGATTTTAAACCTTTTCCGATTAATTTTTTTGTTTGTTCTCTCTTTTTTTTTTTTTTTCTCTCGTGGTTTATTTTTATCATGGAGATAAGAAACAACATTTTATTTGAATTCCTACTCTGTTTCAAGATCTTAGACACGGTATCGTCGATCAGAAAAAAGATTTTACGCAGATTTGTTCATAAACCAATCTCTTAATCATAGAAAAACAGAGTACAAGCAAGAGAGTATTCATAGAAAATTGGACCATATCTCTGTCCAATATTCTAAACAAATCAAGAATGTTGTGTTATAGAATTCTAAAACAACGTTAATTGGTAAAATCAATTTAGGTTTGCTAAAGAAAGCTTTATTAGAAAGTTTCTCGAGTTCTTTGAAGTTCAAAGGAACCTATCGATCATCTAATTGAGATTCACATCATATTTTTATTGAGTTTGAATTAAAGGAAAACGTATGCAGGTTGTGGTCTAGGAGCGTGTGGAAGGTTGGAATCTCAACGGTGAAAGTCCTACGTTGGACACTAGAATTTCATACCAAGATTGAAAGCCCAATTGCTATGGTTTGGGTTAAATTCGAAAAAATCCCAGAGTTTCTATACAATGCTCAATATCTACATGAAATAACAGCAACATTAGGAACTCCATATAAAGTTGAGGTTCCTGATGAAAACAGGCATATAAAAACGCAACATTTGCGTTGATTGAATTAGATGTCTCGTGGAAAATACACAGTAATATATGGATTGGCTTCGGTGAAAATGATGGGTGTTGGATTTCTGTCAAGTATAAGAATCTGCCTTCCTACTGTTGTTTATGCTACCATATGGGACATATAGTGGATGAATGCAAGACAAATTCTTTGAATATCAACGTTAGTGATCGGGATAAGCAACACCAGAACAGAAACAATGGTAATCAATCTTCAAAAGATAAAGAAACCAAAGAAAGTGAAGTTAAAACATCGTATATAAACAATCAAGAAGTTGTTTGCTCTAATTCTGAGTTCATTCCTAATGTCAAATAGTTCATAAAGAAAAGAAGAACGATTTTTTGAAGGAAAATCTACAAAAGGAAGTACATGGTCAATTCTATATCTGAAAATGATGATCACTGTAAAATTCTTGAAGTTACTCTGCTTGAGGATATATAAATTTTTTGAAGCTATTCGACAATTGGATAAAAACTGTGAGCAACAAGATTTACAAGAAGGCGATAACTTTATTTCTGCTTTAAACTCTCCAAACCAAGGAAATATAGGCAGCTTACAACATTCTCCAACCAGAAAAAGATACATCTCCACTGACCACTTGGTCATTCTGTTTGAAATGTCTGCATTTTGAAGAACGTTTTTCAAGGGAAAAGACGTCCGGACGACGATCGAATGAGACTGAAAATAGGGCCTCATTTTCCTAGCAGCAATTACTAAGGCCAGTGCTAGTTTTTCAAGTTTCAAATATCTTTTTTCTGCATCAATCAAGCTTTTGCTGATATAGTATACATGTCGAGGATAATTATCCACCTCCCTTACTAGCACTGCACTTAGGGCACACTCAGAAACTGCCATGTATATGTAAAGCGTCTCTCCATCAACAGGTTTAAACAAAGTTTTAGGGGAGGATAAATGCTTCTTAATTTCATCAAATTCTTGGTCGCACTGGGGAGACCAATTAAATTTCTTTGCACCTTTCAAAGTTTGAAAAAACGGGGTACACTTATCCGAATACCTTGAGATAAAACGGTTTTAAGCAGCCAACCTCCCTGTCAATCTTTGTACTCCTTTAATATTCCAAGGAGGCTTCATTTGCAGCAAAGCATTAAGCTAGTCTGGATCAGGCTGTATCCCTTTCTCACTTATCAAATACCCCAAGAATTTTCCGGACTGCACTCCGAAAACACACTTCTCTGGGTTCAATTTTAAATTTAATTTCATTAAATTAGAAAAGGTTTCTTTGAGATCTGCCAAGTGCAGCTCTTTGTCCACACTCTTTACCATCATGTCGTCGATATAAACTTCTATATTTCTTCCAATTTGGTCAGCAAAAGCTTTGTTTACTAACCTCTGATAAGTAGCCCCAGCATTCTTTAATCCAAACGGTATCACCTTGTAACAATGGAGGCCCCTATCAGTAACAAACGTAGTATGTTTTTTATCTTTCGGATCTACTTGAATCTAATTGTACCCGGAGAAAGCATCCATAAAGGATAGTAACTTGTTTCCAGACGTGGAGTCTACTAACTGATCAATTCGGGGAACTGGATATAGATCCTTTGGGCAAGCTCTATTAAGATCTGTGAAATCGATGCACATACGCCACTTTCCATTTTTCTTCTTTACCAACACTGGATTGGCTGTCCATAAAGGGTACTGATATTCCTTTATGTGCCCCATCTTAGTAAGCCGGTCAACCTCTTGAACTGTGACATCAGCTTTCTCTTTAGAGAAAGCTCTCCTCTTTTGCACAACGGGTGCTATATCTTTCCGGACGGATAACTGGTGTGATATAATGTCTCCTGGTACTCCGGTTACATCAGCATTGCACCAGGCAAAAACATGCTGAAGGGATTTCAAAAAAGCTAACATTTTACCCTTTAATTCTGATGTCATCTTGGACCCGATCTTGACACTTTTTCCTTCGTCCAGAGAGTGAGTTTCAACTTCTTCAATAGGTATTAAAACGCCAGGGGTCTCTCTGGGGTCATCAATTTCACCCTCTCCCCCAGAGGGCCCCTCAAACTGCTAATCTTCACTGATCCGAACTGCCCCCAATGTTCGAGGGGCCAGTGCTGTTGCATAACACTCCATTGCCACCTTCTGACTGCTACGGACAACTCCCACTTGTCCTTGTACAGCGTATATCAAACATTGGTGGATTTTTTACGCCACATCATGCATCTTAGAGAGCCAATATCTCCCTAAAATGGCATTGTAATAAGTGGGACAATCCACCATGATATCCTGACCATCTTCTTAAAAGGGCCTTTGCCTAACAAAACCTCCTCCTCAAACTCCCCGATCACATCTGCTGAGCTTCCAGTGAAACCCACAATTGACCTGTTCAAACGCTGAATTACTGTTGGGTTCTTCATTTGTTTGTAGGAAGTTAAAAAGAGGATATTGGCTGAACTACCGGTGTCCACCAAAATTCGCCTTATATCATTGCCCCCAATGGATGCTCCTATTACAACAGCATATTCATGGGGACCAGCTATGTCCCTCAAGTCATCCTCATCGAAAAAAATGAAGGGAAATGGGATTTGTGATTGATAGGAAGTCATGCCTCTTTCTTGAGAAAGCAGTTGGTGCAGTCATGGTGTCTCCCTCAAATATTGTAAGTGACTCGAAAATGCTGATGAGGCCGGACACCGTCTTGCAATGCTCTGTGATAACACCCACCTTGTTTCGAGTTGGATCAGGATCCAAATATTCTGACTCTACATCAAACCTTTCAATTATCACCATAGCCCCATCGAGAGCTGATGTCCCTGCATTGTTCGGGCCAGTCCGTTGAGCATTATCAGGTCTATTTCCACTTCTTCTTTTAACATAAGCCCCCAACTTCCCTCTCTCAATCAAATTCTGCACTTCCTGTTTCAATGCAATGCAATCTTCAGTGGTATGACTAGTATCATGGTGATACCGATAAAAACTATTATTTCGACTTTCCTTGGGAGATTGTAATGCAGCCGGCTTTCTGAAATGGACTTCGTCTTTTGTCTTATAATAAATGGTGGCTACATTTTCTTTTAATTCAGCGAACCACTCCGGTTGAACCCAAGGTCCTCACTTATTTTTAGATTGCTGGCTTTGAGCTGGTGCAGCCGGGGGGGACTGAGCCTTAGCCCTGTTTTGACACTGTCCGGCTTCCTTGGCCTTATACCCGAATTGATTCTGGTTTTGATTTGGTGTAGCTGAGGTAGATCTCACTTGCTGGTGCACTCTGGTTTTCTTTGTTTCATCCACATTAATCTGTTTGCCGACTTGATTCAGTAAACCTCCCATATCATAGCCTTTTTCTTGGTTACTGAATCAACCAAATTGCCGGGATTCAAACCCTGCCTCAGAGAAGCTATTGCCACTTGTTCAAAGCAATCAGCTAATCCATTTTTGGTGTTCACGAAACGACTTATGTACTTCTTCAAAGATTCATTTGATTCTTGAGCACAATGGATAATAGTGTCTCAATTGCCATTTACTTCTTTACTTCCAACGAACTGCCTTCGGAAAGCCACCCAAAAAGTGTCAAAATTCCTAATACAGCCTTGTGGCAAACTATTATACCACTTCATAGCACTCCCCATAAAAGACTGGGAGAATGCTCAACAGAGTAGCTTATCATAATCATCATCCCCGTAAATTTTTTGAATTGCTCCAGATGGTTATCCGGATCTTTACTACCATCATATTTTTCCATCTGTGTGCTGTCAAACCTCTTAGGAAGGTTTCCAGACAGTATCTTGGAGGACAATAGAGATTGCCTCCAATTACGGCCACGACTGAAAACAGTATATTCGATGGGAGTAGCAAAGATACCTGGCACATCATGAAAGGAAAAAGGACCCATTAGTAATCGGTCTACGTGCGTCCGGTCATGGCCATGACTATGAGATGACCCTTTACCCAGATGCCTCTTCAACCTTCCATGCCTTTCCTTTTTTTCTTGAGTATTTCTTAACCAACTTCTGTTTCTTCTTAGAACGGCCTTCATCACCGTTGGATGACAGGGATTCTTCGACTCCATCTCCGTTTGAGAAGCTGTTGGAAGATTCTGAGTCTGAATCTGAGCTCTCCACCATTTTAGACCGGTGAGACTTCTTCGAGCTAGCATGAGTTTTTTTAGTACTCACATGGGTTTTTGATGGCTCATGCTCTCTTGGATTGTGAGTATAGTGAACTGCTGACACTTTAGACTTTTCTTTCACACCCAATTCTGCCTTTTTTGCAGCCCTCAAGGCTTCTATCTCAACTTTTAGTCTATCTCGCTCCTCGATGGTATATTCATCATTTTCTCCCACCACTTCTGCCCAAGCTTGTGGTACTTCCTGCTCGTCTGGATTCATCCGAACTGATCTTTCTTGATGGTTTCGAATGCTTGATTCAGGTACCTTCTCCTCCCACTGTGGTCGCCAATTTGGTGTGGATAATTTCGGTCTGAGGGTAATTTAGTCAGATATTTTGTGATGTTTCAAGGGTATTTAATGTTTGGGTAGTTTGTAGTGAGAGATTTGAGCTGCCTGGTTGTATTAAATGTTCATTACCCTCATTAATGAAAATAGTTGGGTATTTATACCCTTAATTGTGGGCCTCATGGGTTTTCGGGTCAAACTCATGAAACTGGGTCGACTTCAAAGGCCCATAAGTTTATTAAGTAGGTTGATAATTAGCTTAGTCATAAAGTGATTAGTTTTTAATACTTCAGTCCTGTTCGGATGGTTCAGTGGGTAGTTTTTGTCCGAAATGCCCCTGTCTGGTTTCTACAGTGAGTGATGAGAAAATCCGGACTCATCAGATGTTGCTTGCATTCCTAATGGAGAATCTGGTGGAGGTATGATTATTAGAAATCACAATGGAGATATTGTTAAGGGTTTGGCAAAACTTTTGGAAAGTTCAAACAAAGGCCTCCCCTAGCGAATAACTTTGTACGTGCTATCCATGATTAGCAAGCGTGGAAAGTTCCGTAGTAAATCAATATTAAGCGGGTGCATGAAAAACAAATCGGTTATAACGTTAGAGCGATCATTGGCCGTCTGTTCCCAATAATTGTACTTGTGCAATTGTAATTTTCCTAACAAGCATTGCATTTGGGATCAACCACCGTTTTCAACCCTCTTCGTTCTTTGACGGTGATTGTAAATGTGACGAAACATTTTCTGTATCAGCCTTCTTTAAAGCACCAAATATTTTTCGTGGAGTAGTTCCGTTCACCGTCAAAACATCGATGATCT
Organism: Limnanthes douglasii subsp. nivea; assembly: GCA_036936605.1. Lineage (NCBI taxonomy): Eukaryota > Viridiplantae > Streptophyta > Magnoliopsida > Brassicales > Limnanthaceae > Limnanthes > Limnanthes douglasii. The sequence goes on along the minus strand of JAUPFV010000002.1, from coordinate 303,690,947 downwards.
ATTTTTTATTCTTTTTTAATTTGGACCGCTGCAAATGTCCTTTGTCATACTTAATCGATTCATAGTTGTGTTTGCCGGAAAGGACACATAGATCCTACTTATCGTCGCCTTTTAACGGATTTCCTACCAAATGAAAAGGAAAATTTATTTTTTGCTAGTGATATCGTTACGCATATAGTCGCACTCATTAACGGCCTACTTAAAAATTACCGGATCGCTCACACCGATTATTTATTCTCGGTGTTCTCCCTCTTTTCCTAATCTTCTTAGATGTTATATTAATCGAGATACCTAACGTCTTTCCCGTACCTTTTACCCACTCATTCATCGATTCTAAGCTATATTCGTCGTGAGTGGTGAAATGGTGAGCGTAGTCTCAAACAAGACAATTTTTGCATTAGGTAACCTCTTGTAATATGTAAGAACTAAAAAATTCAATTAAACCGGGATTCCAATTTCGTCTAACCTGTTTCACCACATGTATGGCGTATCAATTCATTCCCACGTCATCTGTCGGTGTACACATCCACCCTCACGTCGCACGTGTGGCGTGTGCAAGGGTCAATACGCCACCACGTTGCGTGGGGCTTAGTCTCTACGCCACACCAGTTGGCGAAGAGCACTAGTTCGACACCAACGTGTGGTGAAGAACACAAAATACGGGTTTTTTTATTATAAAAAAACGATTTTTTCACAAAATATAAGACGGGGAAAGCAATATACCTCCTCACAACCATGCTGCTCTGTAGGAGAACCGGTTCTGACTCTATTTCGATCATTGTTTTTGAAGGTTTTAAAGTTTTTTAAAAAATGGGTTGATGAGTTTATAGATTTGATGTTTTTGGTAGTTTGGAGAATATAGATTATGGTTTGGTAGTTGAAATTGTGTTTGCAAACCCATTGAGTAGTTTGGAGTCTTCAATGGCATGAGTTGTAATTTATTATGGTTTGAAGGATTTTTGGCATTTTTTACCTAGTGACAATTTTGTAAATACAGAAAAAATAGAAAAAGGCGACTTCGCAGAGTATTTTTGGTTTTTTTAGAAATTCCTATATATAAATAGTGGATGCGAGACATAAAAGTTTGATAATAGATGCGATACTCAGATTTTAGATGCTAAATGTAAAATAAAAATGATAGATGCGAGATATGAAGGATAAATAATAGAAGTTGTTTTTTGAAAAAGTTGCTCAGCTCTTAAGGAACCCAACAAATTTTTTCTTCCTGAATGAAAGATCCCAAATATTGAATGCAAGACCACAATTGATTGAGAAAAAAAATTAAAAAAATCAAAATATATCATATATGTATTTAGTTTTGTTCATAAAAAGACAAAATTAAGGGAACTTTTGGTTTGTTTATAAATACGGTTATAAATACGAATTTTTCACCATGTATAGGTTGGGTGAGTTCATGATTGTTTTAAAATTTGTTTTGCAGTTTTAAAAATGATAAAAAAAGCTCCAAGAATGAATCTCTCTTTCTTTAACCTTAAGAAAGAAAAGTTTTCATTTAAATTTCCCTCCTGCATTCTTCCTATGTTTAAGCCTTCTTTCACCAGCAATTTGAGATGGAACACTTTCCATCTTAACAAGATGCTCACAGCTTTACGAATCAGAATTCACAAAATAGGAAAATCGGCAAATATGGTAATGGAGAGCCAACTAAATCTTATGCAGAAACGTTGAAGCCCAAGCATCAGAGGAAAGATCATTACTTTGAACCTGAAAACATTTGTGTGAAATCTGCAACCAATTCTGGAACCAAATACACCATAGTCGGAAAGTTTGCTCTTGGTCTGCCAAAATGCAAGCTTCTTCTGGATTTTTCTAGTCTTTCAGATTTGAATCCTATTACAGCTACACAATCAGGGATTCGAGACATATTCTAATTGAATTCGACTTAAAGTCTGACTTGTGCAAAATCTGGAAAAAAATGTGTCTGGACTGTTGGTTCTACTATGATGTGATTGTTGAAGTGGACTGAAGATTTCAACACCAATCAAGAAAGTCCAATTACACCAGTCTAGATCAAGGTTGAGCATCTCGCAGAACATCTCTATAACGAAAACATAATCAAAGATATAGCTACTACTATAGGTAGGCCGCTTCATATCAAGGTTCCATAAAAAACAGAGCCTTTCACAACTCTTATTTAGACTGGATTGAGATGGATGTAACTAGAAAAATACATTAAGACATTTGGATTGGATTCGGCTCCAATCAAGGATGCTGGGTGAGAATCAGTTATTTAAACATTCAAAAATATTGCGACAATTGTTATCATCTTGGTCACAGTTACGATCAATGTAAGAAGAACAATAAAGATTTGCAGACATTTACTAAGAAAGGTCATGGCAATCAAAAGGATGAAATTCAAGAAGTTGTTGAAAAGAGAGACAAAAAGCAGAACAAAAATCTTATGAAATCAGTTATACTCAAGATTAACGACACTGGCAATGTGAATAAATAAGATTTGTCTAGTAAGGGCTCTAAAGATACAAATGATCTTGATCACGATATTATTCAAGAGATTGAAGAAGCTAAAATTCCTAAACAAGCAGAAATAATTGATGTTATACAGACTCTTGAATTTGAATACAACATTGCCAACAACATCGATTATGAAAATATTGTTTCTGATAATTTATCTCCCAAACCTAGGAATATTGGTAGGCTTCAGTCTTCTCCAAAAAAACAACATCGATGCCATACAAGGCTCTTTAGAATTTTATATAGATGAAGATGATGTTGGCCATAAAGAAATGTTTAAAACAGAGAAAAAGGTTGCTAAAAGACTAACAAGGAGCCAAAAGAATAACAAGGAGATCACTCAAGGTTCACCCTAATTGTACAGAGAAGAAGATGTAGAGGGATTTAAAGAAATAATGGACAAGAAACTCAAGCAAGCTAAAAAGAAAAAAAAACAAAAAAAAAAACAAAATCATTCGGGCTCTCCAATTCACTGGAACAAGTAAACCTAAACCTTCTCTTAATGATGACTAATATTATCAACTCGAATATAAGAGGTATTAAAGACAAATCTTCCTTGAGAAGACTAAAACACCTTATAGACAAAAACAATACTAAGCTGGTTGTTATTCAAGAACCCTTAATTGGCAAAGATAACATTGATGTTATTGCTTAAAAAAATTGGTTTTAATCATTTCACATCTAACATCTCCAATAAAATATGGCTTTTATGGCATGCTGATATTGATGTCAATGTTGTAATCGATCATATTTAATGTATTCATACTGAGATTAGTCATTATTTTCTTAATCACAACTTTCTGTTAACTGTTGTTTATGCCAAATGTTAGAGGATTAACAGACTTGACTTATGGAACACACTAATTTCCATTTCTAATACTAATTCTGAATGGATACTCTATGCTAATTTTAATTCGATTAGTTTTATTGATGATCAGATTCGATGTTTATCTTTCTGTCAGAATTGTACAGATGATTTTAATAAGATTATTAGAGAGTGCATAATTTTAGATGCAGGTTATGCTGGATCCAAATGTACCTGGTCTAACAAATCAAAGTGGAAACGTCTAGACTGGGTGTTCATCAATAACAAATGGAACAATTTTTTCAAAGAAACAAAAGTCATTCACAAAGCTAGAACTGGATTTGATCATATGGCCATTATCATCAAACTCTCTAATGACAATCATTGTCCAAGAAAAAGCTTAAGATTCCTAAATATGTGGTTTTTAGACAACAATTTCATTGCTTTTATGGAAAACAATTGGACTCAAGGCTTGGATGGTGATCCTTTGGTCAAATTCTAGCTCAAGCTCAAAAGGTTAAAGGTTGGTCTTATTTCTTGGAACAAACTTCACTTTGGTAATGTATTCAATAAAGTGCATGAGCTTGAGGAAGACGTGCAAAGGTTGGAAGTCAGGTATCAGGAGCAGAACAACACTCAAACCCAAACTGAATTATCAAAAGCTAACGCTCTGTTATTACAGGCTCATAAAATTGAGGAGAAATAAGGGCTCCATAAATGTTATGAAAGTTGGACTAAATATGTGGATAACAATACAAAATTGATCCACAATTATGTTACAAAAAAAACTATATCAATGGCATCAAAGAGAACAACACCTGGATCACTGACAAAGAAGGTATTAGCTTGTCTGCAGTCTCTTAATTCACTGAGGCTCTCGCTAGCTACCCTTACAACAGTAAGAAGAATGAAAATGATAAAATGTTGAATCCTATCTTCAAAAAATACTATCTATTGTTACTCAGGAAGACAATAGAAAACTGCTTCAACTTCCTAGTGAGGAGGAAATCTGGAGAATAATAAACAGCTTAAACTCTTCAAGTGTGGCAGGTATAGACGGCTTTAATCAGTTCTTCTATAAAACCTGTTGGAACATTATAAAAAAAGATCTCACTTTAGATATGCATCACTTTAGCTACTGCATTTTCCTCATTCCTAAATCCACTAATCTTATTAGTTGGAAGGACTACAGGCCAATTAGCCTTTGTTCCCTTCTCAATCGAATTATGTCTAAGATTCTGAATGATAGTCTTACCAAGATTCTTCCTAAGATCATTTCAAACACTCAAGGTGGCTTTATACCTAGAAATTGTATCCAGGATAACATTCTTATTGCCAAAGATTTGCTTTATGATTTAAATAGAAAAGTTAAAGACAATAACATTATCATTCAACTTGACATGTGCAAAGCCTTTGATCAAATGAGCCATTGTTTTATTATCAATGTGCTGAGTAAATTTGGCTTCTCTAAGAGATTCACTTCCCTTATTAACAAGATGATCTCTAATGTTTATGTATGTATTATTAATGGAGCTTCAATTGGTTTCTTTAAAACTAATAAGGGTCTGAGGCAAGGTGATCTGTTATCACCAAGCCTCTTCATTGTTGTTGTAGAGGTCTTACTTAGAGGCCCTACTAAGCTTTTTACTGATAATAGACATATAAAATATAAAAATAGAAGCAGTATTTGTTTCAAAAATCTTGTTTTTGCAGATGATATATTACTTTTTACTAACAGTAAGTAAACTACTTTAGTTTCACTTAGCCACTTCTTGGAGATATATCAGGAGGTTTTGGGACACGTTATCAATAAGAACAAAACTAAGATCATCATTGCTTATATAATTGACCCTATCAAGATCAATAGAATCACAAACAACAATGGTTTCAGCGCTACCCGGCTTCCTACAGATTATTTAGGGATCACCATCAACACAAACAACAATTCTTCAAAATATACTAACCTCCTTCATAAAGTTAACACCAGAATCAGAGATTGGGAGTCTAAACATCTCTCTTTTGATGGTAGGTTAACTCTCATCAACTCTGTTTTTATGAGTATTGTTTTATATTGGATGCAAAGCAAACAAAATAGATAAAACTTTTAACATATACTTATGGGGGACTACTAGTATGGATCAAAGTATTCATTGGTGTAAATGGAGCCAAGTTTGTAAGCCTTTCAATGAAGGTGGATTGAATATCAAAAAATTGTCTGATATTCGAAAATATATTTCTTGTAAATTATGGATTCATTACGGAAACAATAAAAATATTTTGGCTAACCTAATCCATAATATATACTGTAAAAATCTTCATCCTCTCCAGGTTGCAGACAACAAGCCAGGTTCGATGGTGTGGAAAAGACTCACCGGGATTAAGGAATTTGCTGAACATCATTTCAATTGGAAGCTCGGTGCAGGTTTGATTGATTTATGGTTAGATACTTGGTCTAACTCTAAGCCTCTTTTAACTCTTAACAATACTCTTGATAATAGATTGTATATGCCTGAAAATGTTAACTCTTATTGACTCAAGTATCATTGGAACCTTGCTAGTATTATTAATTTACTTGAACTTATGGATCTGAACCAAATCTATTCTTGTCATATTGACCCTGATTTTGAAACTAAGCTTATTTAGAATATGACTTCCTCTGGAAATTTACTCTCAAAGACACCTCGGAAAACATTTGTTTCCATCATAACAAATATAATCTTCTTGCAAAAATCTGGAACAACCTGACCCCTAGAAAGCATTCTTTCATTCATTGGAAGCTTATTCATAACTTCATCCCTACTGACTCTATTTTAATGAATAGACATATGGTAATTATGTCTAATCAACTCTGTAGAAACTGTGACACATATAAGCATCTATTCATTGCTTGTGATTTTGATTGGTCTATATGGAGTCATTTTACAGGTATCTTTAATATGCAAATCTTCAGATATATGACCATTACTCACATGTCTAGGACATGGTTCTGATCAACTAATAAGGCTACTCATATGAGGCATGATATTCCTTCTCTAATATATAGTGTCATCTGGAAATACTTGCTAATCGTTAATTACTTGAGTTATAGCAACTACCCTTGGGTCTTAAATTCTATTCTCAGCTATTGTAGAAGGCTCATTTCCCCATCTATGCTCATCAATCACATTTTCAGATACCAGAATCAAGCAGCCGATTGGCTTTCCCGCTAGACTCTGAAATGTAAAATGAGACAAGAAATTGAATTCCATTATGCTCTGCTCACTTAAAATCCATTCTAATAATGGAACGTTTGGGTTTAGCTTATGTAAATAACTATTGTTATCACTAACCTTGTCTTGCTGTTTTGGAGCAGGATGGCCCGACTCTTTTCTAATTCAGTCCATTGTCCATGTGGATCTCCTTCAGTAGCAAGATGGCCCGACTCTTTTCTAGTTCAGATTGTCCATTGTCCATGTGGATCTGCTTCAGTTCCTCGCCTGAGATGTCTCTTCTGGTTCCAATTTTTGCTTCAGTTTCTCATTGTTACTCGTGATAATCAACTAACAGCTGGGTTGAATTCTTGAAGTTCAGATGGTATGAAGTTTTGAAGTTGTGAAGATTTTGTTTTTGATAAAATCAGTCTTTGAGATGAACGTTGTATTGATGAAGTCTTAGTGTCAAATTCAGTAATTGATATGTTTGGGTGTTTGATGCTGTGAAGAATGCAACAAAAGGAAGGAGGAAAAATTTTAGATTTAAAACTCTATTCTTAGTCTAGCGCCTCCTTTTTGTTATGGCGCCTCTTTATTGCTCAAACACTAATATTTATATACAATCTTCTATTTTACTTTAAAAAGTAAGAATTTTTCAAAATTTAAATTGGAAAAAATACGAGGAAACTGCAGGCGTGTTTGATTAACGATAACTAACCTTATATTATATCTCATCAGCAAATACTCTAGATCAGAACCCTTTCTTTAGATAAAGACCAATCTACTTACTACTATGTTTTGCTACTAAATTTTTTAGTCAACGACCTTTAAACCAGAAACTGAACTTATCTCGCTCAAAGATTGTATGGAGTCTTAACTCACAAAAAAGTATGACTTGAAATTCAGCAAAGGGCCAATAGCTACTAAGTCGGCTTGGTGGGACTCATAATTCAGCTATAGTGGATTGTGAGGTTACAAACCCAATTTAAAAGGGTCCAAATTATTTCCAAGCGGTTTTATTGTAAAATTTAGTATCAATTCTAAGTCATCCTTTAGCATTTCACAAACCAATGTCTTATCAACCTTGTTTAGTTCTTGAAGCCGATTCTAAAGCAGGAGTTTTGAGCTGGTTGTATGTCTTCACAAGAAATGATTCCATATCAATTCTAAGTCATTCTTTAGCATTTCACACACCGATGTCCTATCGACCTCCCCCTCCTGAAAGGCTCGAAGTTAAGAATATATATATATAATAAAACCCTAGTATTCATTTTCAAAATACTTAAAGGTTGTAAAGCATAAAAACAATACTTAAACCAGCAAATTATGTTTGTCGACTTTGTGCTGCAATCTTCTAATGTTTAATAAATATAGGAATAAAGACAATGAGCACGTACCAGTAGCTTTGATGTGAGTCTTTTCAACTTGAGCCTAGCCTCTGTAAAATATTCAGTGTTGCCATCATGAAAAGTATGCAGATCAGCGTCTTGTAATTTGAATGTTAAGGATGGACAAGTGTAAGTAGTAACTGTTGTGTGACAAAAACTGGAAATGGTAACTCCCTTTAGACTAGTCGAATGGTCTAAAGGCCATGCCAACCCACCCTTCATATTTGCATCTACCACTGCAGATTCAACCACTTCTATAGCTTCCTGAATCTCCTATAAAGTTTAGAGAAGCAGCCAATTTAGATTTAGCCAAATCAATACTATAAAGCATTCACGATTTCTACTTTTAGATAATTTAATTAATAGTATTCAGGATATTGTAGTTTAATTAATAGTATATATTTTAATTAATAGTATTCAGGGTATTGTAGTTTAATTAATAGTATTCAGGATATTGCTGTATATATTCTTAATATGTTCCATCTTGATTAATTATATGAAGAACATTATGAGTTACTTGCGATCTAAGAAACTATCACCTAAAAGTTTTTTTTTTAATGAAAAAGGTTTCAGGATTCAGAATAGGAACTTACCTCTGTCTTAAGTAGGATCCCCCTGTTGAATGATAACAGCCTGAAGTCTTGACCCTTATCATTGCACGATATGTCGATGAACTGCCCAATGCCGATTCCTTGAATCTACAAATTAAGGACATTTTGTTACAACTTTGAGGCTAAGGAAATTAAGTAAATGACATTTACAAATAGATAACTTGCCTTGTAGACACCTATACTTTTGTCTTCTTTATGTCTACATTTGAAATAGATTGGTATATCCATGAAATCTACACGACACTTATACATGACAAAAAAAACTCAAAGGATTTAGTAGCTACTCATAGAGTAGATAATGATACCAGTACCAAGGAAAAGCATAGAAAATTTACATTTACCAACGATTACCTCCACTACATATGTTTCCTTCACTCCTTGTAACTGAAAACCTAGAGCTTCGATACCAGTTAAAACGTTGTGCGCATAAGTAGCAGAAACGGGAGTGGAAAACATGTGACTTAATCTTTGTAAAATGGTTGCACCAATCTGACCTTCTACTACACTTTCTGGGCTAAGACTGCTTCTCAACAATATCGGCAATTCAAGATCAGACAGAGCATAAACACTTTAATAAACAAAGCTTCAAGCTTTAATGATTAAACAGAATTTCATACCCATGAATAAAAATCTTGCCAATTATAACAAAGAGGTTCAGCTTCTCTTGCTCGACACATTCTCCCTCTAATCCGCTCACAGCCTCAAAGTCGGACATTAAAAATTCATGGACATCTTCAGCTATGATCACCCATGGTTTCCCAATTCTTTCATCCACCTCCGCAACTGAAATCAAACATAAATTATACAAACAAATCCAAGAAGTAGAAAAAGAAGAGAAATTTTAAGACTAATACCTCACCTTCATCACTTGTGTTTACCAAAATATGGAACTTCTCATCGGGAAACTCTTGAATACGTAGATAAGAGAACATATATGTTTCTGCGTTATCACCCGAATCGGCTGGAATTGTTTTTTTTGTTATGGTATTATATGTGTATATAACATCTGGAGCACTAGTAGATTTAGGCGGCCTAGAGGAGTCTGACCGTCGCTGCTGCCGTCTACGTAGACGATAAGTCATTACTCTAAAAACAAAAAAGAACCAGCAATCGTATTCATGAGAACAGAACAATTGGAAAGATAGAACTCAACCAAACAAGAAAGCCTTTCCTCTCATAACCCAAGATTTAAGATCGAAACCTTGAATATATTCAAGAACACAATTAAAAATCAAACATTTATTCTTAGTTTTAGTAACAAAAAATGGAAACTTTCTCCGAGTACATCGCAAAGATTTATCATATATTGAGAAATAACCTAATCGTTGAAGGGAAGCTTGATGCACAAGTATGAGCAGGTATTTTATTGGATGATTTCGTTTGGCTAATCTGTTATAGACTTCATTTCAGCTGTAATCTGTTATATAAAACTGATTTTAATAACTGTAAAACGGATTCTAGGCCAGTTATATTACACTATCAATGCTAAAATCAGACGATAACTTCGGCATTTTATCAAACACATGGCAGACAAATTTGAGCTCGTGATATTGGAACAGCTGCTGCAAACAATTGATACACTTACAATGAAAATTCAAATCACATGGCGATGGAAAATTTCTGTGGTTTGAGTGAGGAAGGATCGTTCAAAGATAGATGGTTTGTATCATTTCTTAAAACATTTATTTCAATAACCACACAAAATGTTATTCGCTATACAATAGTAAATTGTCCGAATGTTTTGATGATAGAGAATTATGGATATAAATTTTTAAAATTCAAAACATATCATCATGAACGATACTAGTTTTATCATGTATTTTTTTAATTTTGTTCGTTTAAAAAATAAAATCAGTAATATGTTTTGAATTCCGAATTATGGTTTAAAAGATACGAATTTTTAAAACTTTAATTCTAAATTGTAAACGAAGAAAACGACATTTACGAATTGTGAAACTATTTTTGTTAGATGTAAAACTTAAATGCGAAACCAGATAAGTGAATGTTAAACAATACCAACTATACGATAGATGTGAAACTAGATCAACTATAATGGATGATAAGTCAGATTGATGCGAAATCAGACATACAATATATGCGAAGAAACCAGTGTAAAATATAACTTTAAAAAAAATCAAAACATATCATGAATTGTGTTAATTTTGTTATTTTTAAAAAAACAATGGTATTTTCAGATTTTTTTTTCGAGTGACAATTTAAATTTTTAATATTTTTAATGACTTTTTTAAAATTTTAATTTTAGAGTGTAAACGAAAAAGATGATTGTTATAATTTTAGAACGATGGTATTCTTATTATTATTTTAAATTTTTAATTTTAGAGTGTAAACGAAAAAAACGATTGTTATAAAAAAAATGCGATTTTTTTGCTAGATGCGAAACCTTTTTAAGTTTGTAGACAAGACCAACTATGAGAGATGCGAAACCATGCATATGATAGATGTGAAATCATACCATGAAAAACTAGTGTGAAATATAATTTTTTTTTTTAAATCAAAACATAACATGAAAGTACTAGTTTTGTTCGTCTTAAAAAAACCAATAGTATTTTCAGACTTTTTTTCCAAATTACAATTTAAAGTATAAAAATCTTTAAAAAATTTAATAAAAAAAATGCACAGCTTGATTTTATATATGAAAGTATTTTGAGTATAAATTATGTTAATTTTATGGACTATTAATATATTAATTATTTAAACTATATATTTATTTTATTTATTTATTTATTTATTTATTTATTTATTTAATATAAAAAGGTTGGATAATCATAACTTTTTTTTATTTCTTTTTGTCAGTTTATGATTGTTGCAATCCGAATTTGTAAGTTAATTATTTTTTTTCAAATTTGTTAATTTTTCAATATATATTAACTATATTTTTATTTTATTTAATCCATATATTTTTTTAAACATTTCTAGTGAAAATATCGACACTCATGACAGCTGAAATACTATATGGTAGGTTAATAGTATCAAATGTGCTTTTTCTTTTCATTGTAAGCCTTACGACATCAATCTTTTATATGAATAACTTACGATATTGTTCATCCGCACTATCTTAGTTTATCCATTTTTACGCAGCAAGACATTGTCGTGAAGTTCATTGTAAATAAATAATAATCTAAATCTACATTGTCGTGAAGTTCCCAGCTGATGAGTTTGTCACGCCTAGAGAGTTTGTTTTGGATGGCCATCCAGGAGATAAGAGAGTGTCTATGGATAGAGAACTTGTTCCATATGAGCGAGCCCCAAAGGACTTTAGTTTTATTGGCGCGGAGGGCGGCGTAGGTACCTTTTATGGTGAATTGTTGCTTGGATTTATTGGGGATCCATATGAAGATGTCGTCGGAGTCGGTAGAAGGTGGGAGGGTGGAGAGGGCATTTTTCTGATTTCGGTTAGGTGGGAGAACATGTGCCTGTTTTGGGTTCTAACATGAGAAGGCCAACTCCAAGCACCGTTTTAGCGGTCCAAGTTGTTCTACAATGCATGATCTGAGGGGTGGCTAGTTCTAGATTAATATTAAACACACATGGATTCCAAGCGATCCAGATACGGCCATAATGGTGACTATGTGGTTTGTGAGACATAGCCACCAGGGAAGCATGGTTTTCATGATTTTGTTAACTTTTTGGGAGTTTTAGTTTTGAGGAGGTAGATATCATTAATATTGTTTAGAAAACACAAAATCCCGGACATCGTTTTGATGTACAAGATCATTTAAACCACGAACATTCCAGCAACCTAATCTCATAATTAAAACATTTTATAATAAGGATTTAAGATTGGAATTTAAACATCAATGGGTGAAACCTCATATATATTCGTTTTAACAGTAAGACCTTGGTGAGTTCTAGGAGAGGTGTTGGTGATGGTTCCCTGTCGTGACCTATCTGGCCGGCTACGGAGCTATTGCTGGCGATCACCTGCCTTTTTTTCCAACCCGGCCGGATTGTCAAGGGTTCTAGGTTGTCGTAGCTTGGGAAGGGGGTGAGGGGGGGGGGGGGGGGGCGAGTCACTACCACTGGAATTTGAGAGAGTGACGCTGGGAGGATTAGTCATGGGTTCTTTTCTGGGTCGACGGGTTGTAGTGGCGGGAGGTTGGGGCTCTGAGGGGTGGAAGCAGGCTGTTGCAGCATATCCAAAGGAAATCCAGCGCGAGCAAATCGTCGGTAGCCTCTGGAAATTGATTTGAATGATGTGCTCTTTGCCGAGACAACCAATGGTGATCAAAGACGGCTATGATATAAATGTTTGCATTATGATACATATCCGAGCATAGTTGAGACATGTGCGGTTGGCAGTTTGGTCATCGACGTAGATTGGAGCGCCAAACGAGCTTCCAAGGATGTTCAGACCTTTTTCAAACCAGAGCTCCTGGTGCATTCTGTGGAACTTTACGCACATGGGAATAACCTTAAGGGCCTGATTTTCGAGAGTTTCCATGAGAGCCTAACGCTTGAGGAAAACGGGGGGGGGGGGGGGGGGGGGGGCTGGTGAAGAACCAGGGTGCTTATTCGAGGAATTCAATGTCGTTGTCTGCTGAGGAAAATTATAAAAAAACTAATGGCCGAAAGGGTTGGTTTGCATTCTTGAAGGCCAAGGGATCCCCAGATTTGGTTGGCCAGGGGTTGAACATGAGACGTGACCCTTCTTTTGGAGAGAAAATAGTCGAAAAGATATTTGGCCTAGTCCTCCTTGCCACCGGTGAGGGCGCCCTCAAGGAAGATGAGGATGTCGTTGTCGAAGTTGATATCGTCAGTCTGCGTGATGGCCATGTGGGATTTTGAGTTCTGGTCAGGGTCCACGATATTGGCCCAAGATCTAAAAGAGGATGGGGAACAGGCTGGTGTAAGTCCACCAGAAGGGTTGAGTCTTAGTAGATTTGCGGTGGGATAGTGTTGCTTCGATGGTGTCGGGTTGTCTGGTTGGGATGGCTTTGGGATGGTTTTTGAAAGGAAGTAGTCGGTCTGATTCCAAGGTTGTGTATAGCTTTAGGTGTGAGAGAGAGGGTGTGGCCTTTATTGGTATGGTCAGGGAAAGATTCAGGAAAACTTGTTGGGACAAGGATCAGATTCAGACGTGGGAGGTTAGTGGTTGTATGGCTGGACGTATGAATCACAGTGGAGCCAATCTGGTTTATTAGAGGGGGAAGGGCTTGAGCGGCCTGTTGAAAGTTGTAGTTTTGTAGGGTTTGTATAGGAGTAGTGAGTATGCTGGTTGGATTCATTGGATCAGAGCTTTGTTGGACAGGGAGTACAGAGTAGAAAGTATATTTGCTAGTTATAGATGAAGTGGTGAGGGGTTTGATTTTAGGGTTTGGTTAGGGTTAGCTATTTCTGCATGCATGTGGTAGAGAGTGTTTTGGGTGATAGAGTGAAGCCGTTGTAGCGTTGAAGGTTTCGGTTTATATGTGAGTTGAGAGGTCTCGAGAAGCGGTTGGAGGGTCGATGGGTAAACTGCAAGAAGTAGGAGGGGAGATGAGGGAGGCTGTTCTGAGTTGCTGGAAGGGAAAAGAGAGATAGGTTTCGATATACCTCTAGGATGACCCAGACCAGGAGTGGCAGCCGAGCTACTGTCGTGATGCATTTCAAACGTGGAAGTGGATCTCGGGGAAGCATCGGAGGGGAAGATCAGAGTTCGGATTGTGGATATGGATTGGATCTGGTTTTCATTGCGGGAGAGGATGTCATTAAGATGTTCCTCCTGAGAGGGGGATGAGACAAAATTTGATGGGTCCTCGTCATCCGATGAGGCTTATATGTTTGGCTTTGATGACGTTGGGGATAGTGAGAGAGGGGATATATCCATTTCCCGACGGATCTCCTCTAGGATACGCTTGTTAGAATCCTCGAGGTTGATGGGGGAGTAAGGAGGATGGGTAGAGTGAACAGAGAGCATGAGACCCATCATGTTGGTGCTACGAGAAGAGGAGATGGGTGGAGGCGAGGAAGGTTTTGTTTTGAGGGATAGGAAGGTGTTTGGACTGCCAGGTCTTAAGCTGTTGGAGGAGGAGGAGGGAGCAGTAGATTTTTCATTGAATCCGGGTGTAATCTTTATGTTTGGGAGTCGAGATATAGAGCTTATTTTGTGAGACTTTTGCATTCTTGTTTCTACCATGATGGGTGATGGGAGAAGATAGTGGAGGAGTTTGGAAGTGTTCGATAAAAAAGATGGACTCGGTAAGGTGTGAGAGAGCTGGGGAGCTTGTTTGTAGGTTTTAAGGAGGAGAGAAGGGGGTTTGGCTGAGAGTAGGATAAAGAGAGTTGTAGGGATAGGAATCGTTGTTGTGCAAGCATGGGGAGATAATTAAATGATGCATTAATGGCGAAGGGTGGTTATTGGGTAGTTGGGAGAGAGAAAGAGTGATGCAATAAATATAAAAAAAGGTGGCCAATCGTGGGGAAGAATAATCTGACGCTCGATAATCGGGCGCTTTTATTTTCATGGTTGTCGAGGTCACCAATGAGCATTAACGGCACCATGCATAGCCGCCAGGGGACAGTGCATTTATCATTGACAAGCCATGATTTTTCCGAATCCCGATAAAACGGAGATGTGTGAAGATCATTTTCAACGGAGCGATAGGAGGTTGGGTATTAGTGCTTATTGTCGAGGTGCAGTTAGGTTCTCCAGTAGGTGGCATGCAACGCCAAGTTTTCCGATAATCTACATATGCGGTGATATGGAGAGAGCCAAGGGGAGCAGAAATGCTCAGATGTGAAATACTGAGCGATGAGATGCCATTGATGAGCTGATGAGACTTTTGAGGGCATGGGTGAGGGATCTTGGTAGTCGGTGAGATTAATAGATTCTTTCCATCATAATGTATTACTGCTTGTGATGGGGAGAATTATAAAAAGAGGTTAGAGATCAGGTTTAGAGGTTGATGATTTGTGAAGGAACGTTGAGGAAGATGAAGTTCTAGAGAGAGTTGGGTTCGGATTGATCTAAATTACCTCACAAGTAGATTGAGTCATGTCTTTATATTCAGCTTCAACACTCGATCTTGATATAATATTTTGTTTCTTTCTCTTCCAAGATACTAAATTACCCCCTACAAACATAAAGTAACCAGTGGTTGATCTTCTTTCAGCTTTAGATCAAGCCCAATCTGCATTAGCAAAACACTCTATATTAGTATGACCATTACTGTCATACCACAATCTAAGTCCATGAGCTGATTTGAGATAACACAATATATGCTCTACCTTCCCAATGATTAATAGTTGGTGATGACATAAATTGACTCATAATACTAACTCGATATGCCATGTCTAGTCGAGTTACTGTAAGATAATTAAGTTTTCATATCAATCGATGATATTTTTCTGGATCACCAAATAATTCTCCATCATTTTTTAGTATCTGCAAATTAGGAACCATCAATGTATTACATGGTTTTGCTCCTAACTTGCATGTTTCTATCAATAAATCCAAAATATAATTTTTTTGTGATAGAATATTACATTTCTTGCTTCTTGTTATTTCCATTCCCAAAAAGAACTTCAATGGTCCTAGATCTTTTGTTTGAAATTTTGAATACATAAATGTTTTAAGTAAGAAATTCCTTCACTCTCACTCACAGTAATGATAATATCATCAACATAAACCACCACGAGTATAATGTCATTTGCAGCTTCTATGAAATACAAAATGAGCACAACTACTCTTTAACCCAAATTCGTTGAGTGTGTCACTGAACTTGCCAAACCAAGCACGTGGAATTTGTTTCAAATTATATAAATATTTGTATAAACGACATACATTTCCTTTCTTCCCTGAGCAACAAACCCAAGTGGTTGCTCCATATACACTTTTTCTTAGAGATCTCCATGTAAGAATGCATTTTTTATGTCTACCTGATGCAATGGCCAATCATTTGAAACTGGAAAAGAAATAAATAAAGGAATAAAGGTAAACTTAGCTACCAGAGAAAATGTCTCAAAGTAGTTAATACTTGTCTTGCTTTAAGACGAGCTATCGTCCCATTTGGATTCACTTTGACATTAAACACCCATCTACAACCAATAGCTTGTTTTTCGGCAGGTAAATTAACCAACTTCCAAGTACCAGTATCTTCGAATGCATTTATCTCTTCAAACATTGAAGTTTTCCAACCATAATGACATAAAGCTTCACTAACAGTTTTTTGAATAGAAATAAAATCAAGAGTTGTATTAAAAACTTTCATAGAAGGTGAAAAGAGGAAATTGGATGAGTACATTATCTTTTACCTTTTTTATAAGCAATAGGAAGGTCAATATCGGAATCAGTATCGTTTGTAACAGGATCTGAAGATGAAATAATCGGCAATGGGCATGTCGGATGAGGTTTCAAATGTCGGGAATAAACATGTGTAAAGGGAGGTCGAGATGGTGGAGGCAACGGATTGAGGAACATAATCAGTTTTGGTAATATTTAGGGACTGAAATACGTAATAAATGAGGAGGTCATGGTCCTTTTTATCTATGTGAAGGTCGATGCTAGGCACAATTAGAAAAAATGAAATATGCTCTAAAAAGTAATATCTCTAGATACGACATACCGCTTAAGTGAGGGAGAAAAATATTTGTACCCCTCTTAAACTATAGAATATCCAAGAAAATACATTTTAAAGATTTATGATCTAATTTTGTATGATTAGGACTAACATCCCTAACAAAATAAGCACAAGCAAACATGCAGGGTTCAATATGGAATAAAGGTTTTGAAGGAAAAAACACGGAATATGGAATCTTATTCTGAAGAATAGAAGACGATATTCGATTTATTAAATAACAAGAAGTGGAAACAACATCTGCCCAAAATGTTTTTGGCACTTTTATTTGAAAAAGAAGTGCACGAGCAACTTTTAGAAGATGTCTATTTTTTCTTTCAGCGACACTATTTTTAGATGGTGTGTCAACACAACAGATTTGATACAAAATTCCATGTTGTTCCATAAATGATTGAAATGCAGTTGAACAATATATTTTTTACCACAATCACTTCTTAAAATACAAACTAGACAATCAAATTGTGTATTAACTTAGCATAAAACTTGCAAAATATTGAAAATAATTCGGAACATTTTTTCATAAAATAAATCCATGTAACTCGAGAATGATGGAAAAACTAACAAAATACTTAAAACATGATTTAGATATGACTCGACAAGGACCCCAAACATTTTAATGAATTAATTTAAGACGGAGATGCAATCCATTTATTGACACGAGGATGACGAAAAGTGATGATGTTTTGAAAATTGACACGACTCACATGTTAATGAGATCAAATGTTTAAATTGGGGATACAGTTGTTTAAGAGAGGATAAATATGGATGAACCATATGACAATAAGCTTCAAATGGATATTGGACACTAGAACATGCAATGAAATTATTAATATTTTTAGTGAGATTGTAGAGACCCCCAGTCTTATGCCCTTTAGCCATAATTCTCTTCGTCGTAAAATCCTGAAACAAACAATAATCAAAGTAAAATGTGACAAAACAATTTAAAATTTTAGTGATTTTGCTTACAAAAATTAGGTTAAATAAAAATTGAGAATAATTTCAAACAGAAGTCAAAGAAATATTTTCATTTAATCCAGAGCCCAAAACAGTAGATGATGACACATCTGAATGATGTGTGTTTGTAAAAGTTGAAAAAAGTTTTGGATTAACCGCCATGTGGTCTGTGGCAGCAGTATCAATGACTCAATCTGATAACGAAGAAATAAAACATTTTGAATTACCTAATCTAGAAGCTGCATTATTTGTAAGATTAAAAGACTTTAGTGATTTATGGTATTTGGAAAACTGAGCATATTCTTCAGTAGAAAGTACAACCGGTTCTTTGAAATATTTCTTAGTAAACTGTGTGGTTATTGTGTTTTTTGTGGTTGTTGTGTTTTTTGTGATTGTTGTGTTTGTTGTGGATAGTTTCACTTTGTGTGACCGAATTCATAACAATAGAAACACTTTATATGACTGGGATTTCGAAAACCACTTCTTCTATAATTATTAAACCTATCCTGATTACTATAGTAAAGACTTTGACGAGATGATAAAATTAAGAAGTGATATATGTATATATTTATTTTTACTTAAAAAAATTATTTTGATTATAAAATAATCAAATCAAAAAATACATTTTTATTATTGACATATAAATTTTGTACAACCTAAAGCTATATATAGATTCTAAATATACTATAATAATATTTTAGTCTACTATAATAATATCCTGTATACCATAATAATGTATACAATAAATTTTCATTGACTATTACTATAATAAACTAAATGATCAATATTTTTTATTATTTGCATTAACTAAATCAAAATATTTTTAAGGGCAACGCTTAATCGAGACACGTTTTGGTTATAATGAGACCCCGTTATAATGAGACCTTCTTCAGCTATAATGAGACTCCAAATTTTACTAAAATACCCTTAATATATAAACCTTTTTCACCCGACTATCTATATTCTCTCTTCTCTCTTCTCTCTTTTCTCTTTTCTCTTTTCTCTTTTCCATTTTCTTTTTTATTCTTTCTTATCAAATTCAAGTTACAGCTCGCATCTCACCAATCAAAATTAGAAAATTATTTCTCTTCTCGAATTAATGTCTCTCTAGATAACTCATTTACTAATCAAAATCAACAATAGCACCCCAAGCAGAAAAGAAGTCGACTGAGAAGAAGGTCACCGAGAAATATCCCTTGGCCGCCGTGGCAGCTGAGAAGAAACCAAAGGCTAGAAAGAAGTTACCAAAAGAAGCTGCTGCCGGAGCTGATAAAAAAGAAGAAACGATCCAAGAAAAGCGTCGAGACCTACAAGATCTACATCTTCAAAATCTTGAAGCTGGTTCATCCCGATATCGGTATTTCCAACAAAGCTACGGGAATCATGAACAGTTTCATCAACGATATTTTCGAGAAATTCGCTCGTGAGTTTACGAAGCTTGCGAGGTACAACAAGAAACTGACTATCACTTCAAGGGAAATACGGACCGCGGGGAGGTTGGTGTTGTCTGGTGAATTGGTTAAACATACTGTATCTGAAGGAACGAAGGTTGTTACAAAGTTTACAAGTTCTTAGGTTATGGAATTTGGGGATTTAGGGTTTCCGGTTGTAAATTTAATTCAAACTTAGAAATTGTTTTCTTTCTTGTAATTTTGTTATCTGATTG
The DNA here is from genome assembly GCA_036936605.1 of Limnanthes douglasii subsp. nivea. Classification (NCBI taxonomy): domain Eukaryota; kingdom Viridiplantae; phylum Streptophyta; class Magnoliopsida; order Brassicales; family Limnanthaceae; genus Limnanthes; species Limnanthes douglasii. The sequence goes on along the minus strand of JAUPFV010000002.1, from coordinate 303,671,263 downwards.
ATGTTTCTGATTTCGCTATTAATCAAAGATCTTGATTTCAAATATTGATTTCTTTGATTTTTTTTTAAAAAAAAATTGCAGCTCGATGATATGACATTCTAACGTTGTTTGATGATCATTTATAAATAGAGAATCCAAATATTTTATAGTGTCGTGTAATTTGAATCTTGATTATGTAGTCTTCCTTATAGATATAATTTTCATCAATTAAGGATCAAAACCTACATAAAATGAATAGTTACAGATAAAAAAAATTATATGGTTTAAATGGGAGGATTGTAGATAAAATATTTTGATGAGTAAGCGTGATATTTTTTTGTATTGGATGAATTTAGTCACATCAGATTTTTATTTGTTATAGTCAAGAATGAAAAATAAAAATAATTTCAATATTAGTTTGGATAAAGGTAGAATGTTGAAACATATAAAATGATTTTTATTTTGATTCAAATTTTTGTTGTTATATAATATGAGTAACCCGGTTAATTTTATAAGTACCATTTGGTATCCAAAAAATGCAAGTCGCTAATGATAAGAATATAAATTATCAAAGATCTAAAACAATTAGAGAAAAATGTTATTGTTACTCGTTTTGATGTTCATATTAATTATAAATTTAAGGGGTTAAAATGCAATTAAACCAATATTGTAACTAACTTAATTGATCACTCACCTGTTCTAAAATAGGACAGTGGGTTATGAAATAAAAGATTCGTGATATTCATCTGAGAACCTATTGTGATTAATAGTTTATCTCTCTATAATTTAATTATTATTTTTCTCTTGCTAGATTTACTCCTTTTTTTGCGATATTGAAAATATACCACTTAACATTGGTGGCCATAATGGGAGAAAAAGATGCCTAGATTGCGAATCAAAAACCATAAATTGAAGAATTTATGGTTGGAGATATTGATTCAGTTCGATATGGAACCATAGGCTAGAATTGATCCTACGGTTCATGAGGAGATCGACGCGATCAAATTGGATCTGCATAGAGAGGAAAATCGAGGTAATAGTCAAGTTCGAGAACGACGCGATCAATCTGATATTAGAAATCGACTGAATCAATTATTAGACAAGATAAATGATGAATATATCAGAAGAGAGCAACAAATTCAATAAGATAGATTGAAATTCTGATGTGCGGCAAGTTGAGGAGAAAATGAGTTAGAAAATCTATTTGATGAGTCTTATACAGCTCATCAGATTCGAAGTGATCGAAAGAAAGCACACTTTCAATTTGATAAAGAACTCGGTTCTTCGCAAAAGGAAAAAAGAATATAAGCATCAATACATTACATATAATGATTGTGAATATTCCAGCTCGAAATTTGAGGCTAATTTATTTAAATAGAGGAGATACTAGAATTCTTTGAATGAAGGAAGTCGGCATCGAAAGTCATGCAAAGAGTATAGATAGAAAAAGAATAATGAGCCTCAAAATGTGAGGAACACATTATGGTACGAAGGTAATATGTCCAACCAGTACATTAACACAACAAATCAGAACCTATATGCTGTTATGGGGACAATTGGAGCTCATCAATATATGCAAGGAGTTGATTGGAGAAATTCTCATTTATCTCCTAAAATTAGGTCAATTCCTCTTCTGAGGCGCTTTGATATTTCGAAGGTAGAAAAGTTTGATGGTACACAAGATCCTGATGATCGTATTGAACAATTCAAAAATTATATGATGAATTTTGAGAATGATGACAAATTGGTGTATAGAGCATTTTCACAAAATTTTAAGGGCACTGCTTTAAAGTACTGTGATAGAAACTTGAGAGGATCTATAACCAACTTTAGAAAATTTTATATTTCTTTTCGAAGACAATTTGTGGGGAACAAATAAATGCCAGCCAATGGTGATATAATAATACATTGTAAACATGTTGTATGTGAAAAGTTAAAAGATTTTACAAGATGTTTTGTGTTAACAAAAAACAGGATCGGAAGATTATGAGGAGCTAGTTGTTATGGCAGCTTTTAGACAAGGATTCTTGTCAAGGGATTTAACAAATGAGATTACAAAGGGAATAACATTGACTTTTGGAGTTTTGATGACTCAAGTTGAGGAACAAAATTAAAGTAGATTAATCTATAAGAATTCGAGTTGGTTCAAACTTTACTCAAAGAAATTTGGGGCATGCTTTTACTGGCCAAGGATATCATGGAAACAGATATCACAATGATTTTGGGCATAATACTGTAGAGTGTATATCATTAAAGAAATAGATCCAAGTTTTGATTGAAAATGGCAAGTTAACAGCTTTTGTTAAAGGAAAAAGCAGTGGACATAAAAATCCAAACACATCAACACAACAGATTGTTACCACGAACTCGCAACAAGAGAACACATTGATGATCATGGATTCTAAATGTGATAAGTTTGATGTAACATCGAAGTATTTGGATTCAGACCCAGAGCGCTTATATTTGTTAGTTGTGGAGGAACCGGTTGTTCAGGGACGAGTTCAAAGTTTATGCGAGTATTTTGAATCTTTAACAATTTTCGGGGGAGCTACTATGGGTGGTAATACAAACAGCTCTAGAAAAATACATGTAGTGAGTTTGGCAACCCAGTTAGAAGGAAGAATTTCTACTCATTTACATGAAAAGATAAAAATTCCATTCATGTTGTTTGATGATGATGACCTAAGGGGAATAATGGGACCCATGAAGATGCAGTTGTAATAGGGGCATACATTGATGGGACTGAAATTCGATATAATTTGATAGATACTTGAAGTTCAACAAATGTATTGTCCAAATCCACATATGATAGAATGCGCAATCCACCTAACATTCTTCAATCCAAAGTACTATAATTGGATTTACAGGAGTAACAGTGCGTCTCATTGAGAATTCGAGGATTAAGTACACGTGGGAAAATGCCCTTTTAAAAATAAAGTCCAAGTCTTGTTTATGATGGTTGAATGTCTTACCAGTAATAACGTCATTTTTTGGAGATCTTAGTTGTCGAGAATGTATGTTGTTGTTTCAATTGTTCATCAATGTCTGAAATATGTAATTGGGGCTCGCACCTGAGTGGTTCGAAGTGATCAACAAGTGGCAAGAGAATGTTACACAACAACTTACGCTCTTAAGGAGCTATTACTACTGAGAGAATAATTGTATATCAATTAGGGGGTTGACCTTAGACAATGATAGAGTGAATGATCCGAGGAAAACCCCAGGGTTCTTTAACAATGGGAGAAAATTTCGAGGAGTATAAGTTTCCAATCAGAAAATCTTTGAGGATAATGATATTACTGCCACCCAGTTTGTGGTATCAATTGTTGCAGTTTTTGTTTGATAATTTAGATGTGTTTTCTAGGAGAACTAAGGACGTAGTCAGGGTTTTATCTGAAGTGATATGTCACAGCTTGGCTTTAAATCCGAAGGTCAAGCCTATTATTCAGGAGATACGACATATACGAGACGCACAATACCCAATATGGACTTTTAATCTAGTGTTAGTTAAAGAAAAATAAAAAATAGAGAATTTATGTTGACTTTACAAATTTGAACATAGCATATCCTAAAAATCCATTTCATGTTCCTCGAATGGATCAATTGGTTGATTCAACATCATGAAATAAAATTATCTATTTCATGAATGCATTTGCGGGATATAATCATATTCAAAGATTGGTAAACAAGGCATTTACTTCTCAGATTAGGAGAAATATGGAAGTTTATATTGATGATATACTAGTAAAAAGTCCAATAGATGGTGAACACTTAAAATATTTGGAGGAAATAGTTTTGAACCTGAGAGCCATTAAATTGAAGTTAAATCTAGAGAAATTCAATTTTGTTGTACATTCAGGTAAGTTTTTGGGATATATCATAAGTGAAAAGGGGATCATAACTTATCTTGACCAGCTAAAATATTTAGTATCAATGAGTCCGCCTCAAACAATCAAAGAAGTGAAAATTTTGACAAGAAGGTTGGCTACTCTTAATCGATTTTTCTCTCTCTATTCTGATAAGTGTTCTTCTTTTTTCCAAGTTTTACGTCGACCAAAGGAGTTTATATGGACACCCGAATGAGAAATAGCTCTTTTCGAGGATCAAAGAACATTTGCTATCACCTGAAATATTGTCTAAGCCTTGAATATGAGAACAATTGTTCTTATATATAGCAGTGTCAGATTTTGTTGTAATTGTTGTATTGATAAAAGAGAAAAGTGAAACTTGTAAGCCAGACTATTATGTGAGCAAACGTTAATTGGCATAAAATAAGAGGTACTTAGTACTTGAAAATTTGGCTTTGGCCTTGGTGTTGACTGCTAGGAAAATACGCATTTATTTACAAGCTCGTACAGTTGTTGTATGAACTTTATTTATATTATAATATGTGTTACAACGACCATATGTTTCTGGCAGAATGACTAAATGGTCAGTTGAGTTGGGGGACTTTGATATAAAGTTTTCTCCTCGAACAACTATTAAGGCTTAAGCTTTAGCAAATTTTCTAGTTGAGTTTCATTCAAGTCGATCAAATGAAGAAACAATTAAATACTTATTGCCAATAGTTTCAACAGCGGGGGTAAAATTAATAGCTCCTTATGGATAAATCATATATTAATCAATTCGATTTAGATTTCACACATCAAATAATGAGGCTGAGTACGAAGTTGCTTTAGTTGGTTTAAGGCTTGTAAGTATTTGTGGGGGAAAAATAGTTCGATTAGAGATAAACTCGTAATTGGTAGCAAAACATATGGAAAGAATATCCGAGGCTAAGAAAGATCAGTTGTTTTTATATCTTCGTGAGCTTTAATGGTTAATTCTTTTGTTTGATGAAGTGGTTGTTGAGCATATTAATCGAGGAGATAACTCGGTTGTTGATTCTTTAGCAACTACAGCAAACACAGAGGAATATCCATGGATATTTTTACAAGAAAGTCCTTCGATTTGTCAAGATTAGAACAGTGTAAGTATTTCAAAGATGTGTTTCTTAGTACAGAAAATATTTGAGGTGATTGGAGATTTGAGATAATAGAATTTTTGCTTAAAGGAATATTGCCTCAAGATATTAAATTAGCTCAACAATTGAGGTATAAAGCTCATGAATATACAGTATTAGACGATGTACTGTGTATGAAGTCTGTGGGTTTAAGGCTCATTGTAGGTTGAAGGACGAGGAGGGTTTCGTTGGAAGGATATTATTGGCCTTCAGTTTTGAGTGATGCTAAGAATTTGGTACGAGGATGAGATATTTGTCAAAAATTTGCTAATTCTTATTCATAAACCAACAGTACCACTTACTTCCATATCCAAAGTAGTTCCTTTTGATAGATGAGAAATAGATCTCGTAAGGCCACTACCCATGGCTTTGGGGGGATGACAAACAATTATTGTGGCGGTAGACTATTTTTGAAGTGGGCTGAAGCTGAACCATTATCAAGTACAAAAGCTAAAATGTTATCAAGTTTATTGTTAATAATATTTTCTTTCGTTTTGGAATTCCTTGAAATAGTACTACAAATAATTACCCTCAATTTAACAATAGAGAAATGGCTTCCTTTTGTAATTCGAGGGATATTATATAATTTTTTCAACACCTTTTCGTCCTCAAGAAAATGGTCGAGTGGAAGTAACTAATAGTTCTATTTTAGAAAGTTTAAAGAATAATTTGATAGGTGATGTTGGAAAATGGAAAAATTATAAGCAAGAGGTGTTGTGGGCTTATTTAACAACCCCTAACTACTCAGGAAACTCCTTTTGCCTTAGTATATGGCATGGATATTGTGAGCCCTTCAGAATTAACTTTACCTGGTTATAGAATACTTCATTATTCTGAGGATTCCAATGAAGAAGCAATAATGACATACTTTGATTTACTAAAAGAGAAGAGGGTCATATCGCATATGAATTAGACTAATTATCAAACTTTGATAAGGATTTGTTATCATTCGAGGTAAATCCAAGATATTTTAAGGTGGGTTACAAGGTCTTGAAGAAAGTATGTCTGCACATGAAGGATACAAGGCTAGGGAAAATGACTCCGAATTGGGAAGGTCTTTATTCAGTAGTAGAACGAATTAAACCAGGTACGTATCGCCTCCTGGATAAAGATGGGTGACTTCTACAACACCCATGGAACATCGAGCACTTGAAATTATATTGGGATAATTTAATTTTTCAAGTTCTATGATAGTACAGTTTTGTTGATTGTATACCTGGCATACTTTTTCCTCTTTTGATGGCACATGAAGATTTTAATGAGGTACCACATTCCCACATGCAGATTTTAATAAAGTTCTTTTCTTCTCCAACGTATATGTTTAATAAAACATTTAAGGTATTTTGGGAATTACACATAGACTGATCACCTTTATGGTAGTTAACATAATAATTTAAGTGATGAAAAAATTCGACGTGCTCAACGATCATTGAGACCATTGTTCAAAGTGGTGATACAATTTCAAATGCTAACATTCACTAAAAGCATTATTTAATGTGATGATAATATTCAATGTGCTAACATTCATTGAGAGCATTATTCGAGGTGGTGATATTTGTAATACTAACCTTCATTAAAAGCATTATTTAACATGATGAAGAAAATCGATGTCTAACGTTCATTGAGAGCACTATTCGAGGTGGTGATATTTGCAATGCTAACATTCATTAAAAACATTATTTAATGTGAAGCTAATATTCGATGTGCTAACACTCATTAAGAGTATTATTCGAAGTTGTGATAACATTTGGAATGCTAACATCTATTAAAAGTATTATTTAAAGTGATGATATATTATTTGCAATGCTAACATTCACTATCTCGAGTGATGATAATATTAGAGGTACTAACGTTCATTAAAAGTACCATTTCGACTGATGATACTATTCGAAGGCTAACTTCTTTTTAAAAAAAATCATGTTTGATATGATAAATTATGCAATAAGAAATATAAGGTGACAAATATTTGGCAAACAGAGTGAGACATTGTCACTTAGGCATTTTTTAGCCAAGGTGAATAAAATGAAATCTTTCAGCCAAACAACGATTGATTCAAGTGCCAAGTGTTTAAGGATTTACAAATTTGAAAATAAAAAACAAAGCAGTAAAGGCATAACAACAATCACCACAAAAATTGGCGATTGAACCACACAAAAACATTTCTGATACAAATACAACTTGTCAATCCTCTTTGTCTTCAGTAAAAGCATTGTTTGAGCTTCCTTCTAATGAGCTTCCTTCTTGATCTGAGGCGTCTTCATCTTTTTCAAATTCAGTTTCTTCAGATGATTCAATTGGGACGGGTTCAAAGGCTTCACTAGTGCGTCATTAAACTAGAATTGATTTCCAAAAATCTGATAAATTTTCCTTTGGAAACGCTGTATAGAATTTTCGAAGCAAAGCGATCTTTGTTTATTCTTCCGTATTCTTGATAGCAACAATGTTATCAGTCCGCTTTGGGTCTTTGCGGCTTTTACACCAAGACGTTTCTCTTCTTCGAATTTTGTCTTAAGCAATTCCAACTCCTCAACTGCTTTCTTCTTCCCCCTTCACTTTTGTCAAGAGAATCTTACAGAGATGAGTACTTTATGCGTTCCTCGATTATTTCCATTTCCTGATTTTTTGAGCTCATCCATTTCAGTTTGATGCGTCGAACTCAAGTGTTATTTTTCTTGATCATGGATTACATTCAAACTTCGTTTGATCTGGATGGCTATTTTGATAAATTTCGATCGATAAGCCTAGAGGGCTTGGTATTGTTCGAGGAGGTTTTTGCCACAATTATCTCTCAAATCCTTGCTATACTCAGCTTCTTTCTTCCACGAGATGATATATTTTTCTATATCCTCCATTTTGTGTCGAGTTGATTCAACCTCATCGTAAAAATGCTTTGTTGCATATTAAAGGCTAGAAAATGGTTGAATTTCCTGCAATACTTCCTCGGAGGGCTCCCGAACAAGGTGAAGAGTAAGAGTATCTATTGAGGAAGTTTTAGAAGGATTTGAACTTACATTTTGAGGCAAATTAGCTTTGGTAATTTGATTACCAATTTGTGAAATTTGGTATTGGATTTGTTGGACTCCATGGTCCAAGTCCTTATAAATGTCTTGAAATTCATCTTCACCAAACATTTTCTCATTTATCAAGTTCTCATCTCTCTATTTATCTACTTCAACAACTTTTTGCCTTTCCTCTATCTCCCCGACATCTGGAGTAGAATTTGAGGGAGATATATTATCAATGTTTTCTGCTCTAGTTGTTGGAGGGGTGTTTGAAGAACTTTTTTCTTTTTCGAACTAGTAGTCTTTTTTCTTTTCTTTAATTGTTCAGCCTCAGTTCCTTCTTTAGTGATTGAAGGATTAACTTTGTTGGTTTTCCTCTTTGGTTTCATCCACATTTTATTCGGCTTCGGATTGGTGAAAGAGCTCGTTTTTTATTTTCGTTTTTCCCTTCTTTTTTGAGGGCAGATGGCTTTGCGCCCTATTACAAATTGGTAGTATGACAGAACCCGAAGAGATCCTTCATATATGATTGTCGATGAAATTCAGAGGAAGAAAGGCATTGTAGAACTCATTTTCTGATGCTTTTTTCTACCAACTCAAACAACTTGGAAAAAGTAGATTGGGAAGTTTTCTTATGAATTTTATATCGCCTCATAATTTCTACATATAACAATTAGGCATAAAAAACATCAAAACTTGAAATACAATGTATTAAAAAAGTAAATGAGGTTTAATCATTTACTCGTGCTTTTCCACTTAAGATTCAGTTTTGATGGGGTTCTCCTCGGAAATGTTCGTGCCATTTTCCTATGCCCAAAAGATAAAGAAAACCTCTGCTTCTAGAATTTGTCAGCCTCAATGAGATCATCAATTATCTTGAAAGAATCTTTGAGGGTTAAATAATAGAACAACATCAATGGATTTTTGGGCATGCCAGTAAGTGAGATAAATTCTTTGATTGTCAAGGGAATTTGGATAAGTCTTGAAGCCATTATGCTAGAAATGACAGTGAACCATAAATTTTGGGCTTTCTTGGGTTGGGCAAAGATCAAGGATTTTGAAAGATTCAACTATCATTGGGTCTAATGGAAATCAAAGTCCTTAATTGATGATTTCAAGGTAGAGCACAAACTCGTTTTCTCCACCAGAAAGCGGAGTCTCTCATACTTCTGGAAGATGCAGTTTAACATTATCTAGAAGACCCCATTATCTTTTTAACGCTCTGCATTGGATTGATTGTAATATTTATATAACATATTTTTTAGTGCAATAATATATTTAGGGATGACTACCTTTAAATTAACACTTAGGCTTACAACAATCTCATTGTGTAATTCAACGGGTTCTTTTTTCTTCTTTCCTTTTTTTCTTAGGAGTTGGCTTCTTTGAAGCGTTATCTTCAGATTCATAGGTAGCAACACTTTCTGTGTTTTCAAAATTAGAACCAGTTTCTATTCTCGAATCTGACTCAGCATCTTCCTCGGAGGATTCATCTCGAAGTTTAGATGGGGCGGTGTTGCTAGTGACACCTGGAGAATTAGTTGGTGCAGTTATTATAGTTTTTTGGTTGATCTCCGAAGAAGTTGGTTGTGACTCTTTGTTGGTCATAACCATCTCCTTCGAGAGAGGAGAAGATGTGGGATTTGTTGAATCATTGATTTCCTTGGAATCTCCGATGGCTACAAAGGCACTTCTTCGAGGAGGTTGGTTGTGGTGAGAGTAAGTTTTTAACTGGATTCGAGGTGTCTTTTCACAGTTGATACAAAAAGAGGTTCTATTGTTAGCAGGGTTTGTTTCTAGGCTTATTTGAGAAGAGTTTCCTTGTGTTTCTTTTTGATTGAGTTGAGGAGTCGAAACGTTGGCAGAAGATGCTTGAGAAGGGTTTCGAGGTGATTTGGTTGTTGATTATTGAGGAGATTATTATCAGCAAGATTAAGAGGTTAGGGTTCAAAAGGTTTTGATTCCTAGAAGAACTTTGGCCTGGATTAAAGGTTTCGTATACAGTAGTATGAGTTGAGAGCTTTGGTGAATTGTCTATTACACCTGCTGTTCGGTATCAGCAGCCCTTTCACTAATACACACAAATAATCATAAAGGCCATAAATAGGTTTTTAGTAGATTTTGGTTTTTTAGTAAACTAAAATGAAGAAAAATATTCAAGTTAGGCTATACAAAGATGAAGATGAATCGGAGAAGATGATGTTTTAGATGAGGGTAGCGGTAGAATTAACTTTTCATGCTACTTTCTTTTTCACTCACTAGGATTTGTATGTGAAGGGAAAATGAATAAGGAAAGATTATTTATAGAGGAGTAAGTGACGAAAAAGTTGGAAGAGAAGGTAAAAGGTTGACAATAGCTTTGGTTGAAAAGTGAACCGGCAAACGGTTGCCTATTCTAAATTAGAGTGACACGTGTAAATTGTCAGAGTGAATAACACGGTGCAGGCATACTAGCGCACTCTACGCATTTCTAGCTATCATTAGAGAAATGATTGAATAGCCACGTGAAATTCAAAGCGAATTTGGAAATATTGCTTTAAGATTCGAGACGACCTAAAGTATAATGACGAGTAGTTTTGATCGAGGAAATCTAAAGCGTAATGATGGCTAACTCTGATTCGAGGCGATTAAAAGTATGATGATGGGTAGCTTTTATTGGAGGAGAACTAAAATATAATGACGAATAATTTGGGTTTAAGGTGTTTAAAAGTATAATAATAGGAAGTTTTGATTCGAGGAAACCTAAAGTAAAGATTGACAGTGTTTAGTTTGAGGCAGCCTAAAGGAATTTTAGTCCTTATACAGCATTCTTCATAATGACTATGGGGGGCTATAGATAAGGATATAATTATAAGGGACCTAGAACAATTAGAGAAAAATGTTATTGTAAGTAGTTTAATTAATTTATTAGGATAAAGTTTATGTTTGTTATAAATGTAAGGGGCTAAAATGCAATTAAGAAAATATGGTAACTAACTTAATTGATCACCAATTCTTTTATAAATAGGGTAATAGATCATGAAATAAAGAATACGTGACATTCATTTGCGAATATATTGTGATTAATAGTTTCTTTTTCTACTAGTTTAATCATTCTTTTTCTCTCTCTAGATTTACTCATTTGATTGTGATACTGAAAATATTACACTTAACGGCTAATAAGTACATGTAATGACTTTTATATAGGGGTGGAAAACAGGTAGACCCACGACCCACCAGACCCATTTAACAATTTTAAATAGGTACAGGTCTGGCAGGTTACTGCTAATGCAAGTATAGCAGGTAAACAGGTCTAACAGGTTGCAGGTCTGGTAGGTTGCAGGTCTGGCAGGTTGCAAGTCTGGCAGATAAATCACGCAGATTATCCACCAGAAGACCCATTTAAAGCACTCCTTATCAAATAATTTATACTATTATTTAAAATTAATTTGAATGTGTTAATTAATTCGAATTTCAATAATTAAGATATGTATAATATAAACTAAATAATTATACTATTTATTGTATTCTAATTTAAATATTATATTATTTAAATCGAAATTAAATAATAAAGGTGTATTGTAAACAACATATCTCTAATATGATTTTGATATTGTTCGATTATATTCAGATATTTAAGATATTTTATTTAACATTATATAGATATTTAGGTAGTTCTTCAGATCTTTATTTTGTAATGTATAGGCTTACATGATTTAAATAGTTTATTTTATTTTTGAACTATTTAATATTTAAAATATAAATTTAAAGTTTTTAAAGAGAAGTTTTATTTTTTTAAAGTGTAAAAAATTTATTAGTGAGTCATAATACTTACTGAGTTGTTTGAGTCTTTTTTGACAAGTTATTGTTATATATATCTAATATTATGAGTAACTACGGTACAGATCGACCACAAATATCAATATATTTGATATTTGAATAAAATATACCGATATTTGGTATTTGAATCAAATTTAAGAAGTGTTACAATTATAATATTAATCACGGGTTTAAGTATCAAAAATACTTTTGGTTGGTATATTATTATATTTTTTTAAATATTAAATATTTATTTATTTTAAATATTTATTTATTTATTGCATCAGCGCTGACGTCACGCTAGTAACAACTAGCGTTACACTGTCATTACTCAAAACGGCTAGTTTTCTAAACTAGCCGTTTTGAATGACCACATGTTATTGCTGACGTCATTGATGACGTCAGCAATAAAGGCTAGTTTTTTAAAAAACAACTATAAATAGATTCTTTTATACATCCAAATACATCATCGATCATATCTACTTTTCATCTTTCTAAAACTTCTTCATCTCTCTAAAATTCTTTACGAGTTCTAGAAACTCTCTACTTTATTATTATCACTCTAACCTTTTTTTCACAAAATCAACCTAATGTTCATTTGACCCTTTTCACGATTACTAATTTTGCCATGCATATGAATAAATTTAGATCAAATTTTGTATGTGTAGACATGGTCCCCCAAATGGAATTGAAGTTCCAAAAGTATTTTCATCCAATACCTATGAGTTATTCTATTGCTTGCATTTTGGATCCTTTTTCACGAAAATATGAATTTGAATTATTAGTTAGATGGTTTTATAAATCCTTACAGTTTTCTGAGACTAGTCCACCAGAGGAGCCAGTTAACCCTGAAGGGTATATTGCCGGCGTATATCATTGTATGCATAGTATGTATGATAAGTATGTTGAAATATATAGACCAAATCCAACTTCAAATGTAAGGAGTAGTAACAATAGGGGCCGAGGGAGATCTATTAACTATGTTCAAATGACAATGTTACAAAACAATGAATTTAGAGAAACCCCTCAATCAGATAATGAGTTGTCTAGATATTTGAGTAGTAGGTTTGATTTAACGAATTTTCCCGACCATGGTATTGAAGATAGCATAAGATGGTGGGGTACTAAAACTTATGAGTACCCTATTCTTTGCAAGTTTGTTAAAGAGATTTATGCAATACCTATGTCTACAGTTGCAAGTGAGTGTGCTTTTAGCCAAGCGATGTTGCAATACACGACTAAGAGAACAAGATTGACAGGTAAAGCACTTGGAGTGCTTGTGACAATCAAGGATTGGACTGCGGTGGATAAAAGGAGGCAAGACAAAGAGTTTAGAGACGAAGTGAATGTAGGCGACATCTTCAAAGATTATCCAGATGATTATGAAGATACACTTGAACACGAAATTATGGAAGAAAACGAAGTTGCGAGTCATTCAAGTGAAGATGATGAGGATTATACTTATGAAGAAGAAGATGAATGATGTTTGTAATAGTTTTTTTAGATTTTTATTTTAATTTGAAAACAATTGTTCAACTCCTGGCCCGCAAGAGTATAACCTTTGAACGGCTAAATAAACAAAAAGAATATTTACATTTTAAATATATTTTTTAAATATAACTTAAAATATGATTTTGGTTTATGAAATAATTACAACACTTATAATATTTATAAACATATAATAATAATCAAATTTTAAACAGGTCTAACAGGTTACAGGTCTGGCAGGTTGCAGGTCTGACAGGTTGCAGGTCTGGCGGGCCAGGTCTGCAGTTACCCATTTAAATTTTGACAGGTTGCAGGTCCAGACCCATTTGTCACCCCTACTTTATACCATAAATAGTCTCTTGATATAAACAGGGCTCCAAAAAAAAAAAAAAAAACTAATTCTTTATATTATACTGGATTGAAATCTCATCATACGTGTATAATAATACGCCGAAAAATATATAAAGCTCTTTAAGTCGATTTTTCTATTTAGAAAAAAGGAAACGAAGAACTTATAATTTTTCGTACTACTTTCCATTATAAGTTCTTATGAAATCTATTGCCCTTTTAATGTTATTTAGGATCGACTATTATTCTCCAAAAGATCTTGAGAACACCTATCGAAAGAACTAGAAAAATGGTAATAAATCCTCCAATCACTAGACGACGACTATGTTTTAATTTTACTTGAAAGAATGTTAAAACCCTAATTATTATTTTATATAGGCTACAACTTGAAATTCTAAGTTATGAGCCCATAACCTTTTAACATATGTAATCGGGGACCACAAACTAGTAAATCAATTAATTCAATTTACACCATGAGTTATTAATTCAGGCTCAAGTGTTGAGAGTTGGGCCCTCTCATTCGTACTGTCTAAATTCAACTCAATTACTACACTTAGGTTCATAACGCCTTATTCTCCTATACGTCCAATACAATTAATTATATATAACATAATTAACTGATTATTTTTATTATTTGGTTATCTTAAAACAATAACATAATATATAATTAACATATAGGTCCAAAATATTCAAACAATCTCTCACTTGGACCGTCATATGTTACTCAAGAATATATTAAACTTTAGTGAGTCCCCTGAATTTATTGTTAATAGGAAAATGGTACAACCCCATACATGATCAATATCAATAAAGGACTATAGATCTCTTTCTCGTAATGAAAATAATTGGATGCAACATTAATTACATTGTTTTTTTCAATCAACTACTTTGGCCAATTATAAAGTATAGCTCAAGAGTAATATGAATTGTAATCGACACATCTACTCTCAAATAGTTCTTAATTTTGGAGATATAAAAAAAAGATAACAATAAATATAACAAGCATATATATATATGGCAATAAAACTCAATATACTAAATACATATCATCAGATCCTATTACAAATTCTCCCATTGATAATAACAATTCTCTATATCACTTACACCCATACTAGTGATGGTCCCTTGAAAGCTTAGGCAAAACCTCCTTCATAAGAGGATATGCTATCACAAAGTTTGATCTTATATGCTCTATACTTATCTAAACCATCTTAACTCTCTATTTAACTTACATGAACTTTATGTCTATGTGTTTATATTTAGACCCGCTCTTATTGTTATTAGAATACTGCACCAAAACACTTCAAATTTTTTGTCTCAATACAACCTCATGAGACCTTCTATCCAATGTTCGATACACAACCAAGTGATAAAATTACGTAGCCACAACACCTGGTTCGATCAAATCATGCAACAAATTATGTTTCCATGGTAAAGAATGCAACAAATGTTTGCTTTACACTTTTCCAAGATATTACACCTCTAGGAAATAAAAACATGTTGCTTGAATTTCTTTTAAGTGTGTCTACGCATCCAACATAATTCGATTCTGAATACCCAATGCGCTTTAATTTATCCGAGTTTTGATATGTTAATACGTGCCCCTTTGTTCCTTGTAAATATCATAGTACCCTTTTAACTATCTTCTAGTGACCCAAGTCTGGGTTATTTATATATCTCCCTAACATATTTACAGTAAAGTCAATATCCATCATAGTAAAAACTTGAGCAAACTAAACTCACAATTCCCAAGGCATAAAGGATCATTTTTTTATTTCCTCAATCTCAAGTATTGTCTTTGGATATTTATCCAAACTAAGTTTGTCACCTTTTTCCATATGGGTACTTAGGGGTTTTTAATTTCTAAATCCTTAACGTTGCAACACGCTTTTAATATATTCCTTTTGTGTACCAAAGGAATGATCTCAATGTAACTAGATACTTAAAGGTTTCTTTAAAATCAATCCTTTCATGATGAGTATAACATTTCACTACAGGCACTCAGAGAATGCGTTTGGTTTTGTAAACCCACTTACAACCAACTTCCTTTTTTTCTTTCAATTAAAGGGACAAAATCCCATACCACATTTTTCATGCATCGATTTATACTTTTCTTTCATAGTGTCGATCAACTTTTAAGAGTCAGATCCTACCAAGTCCTGTTTGTAGGATGAATGATCATTTATACTTCTAGCACATGACTTATCATACTCCTAGAGATATACATTAAGTTATGGACCTATAACACTCTTATTTTCTCTCGTGGACATTCTTAAGGCATTATTTCATCTTCCTCTATTCGTGAGAAGGTAGAGTTTGATTATCATGAATGATTTCATTTTGATCTTCTTGTGGAATATTATTTTGAGGTTCATTTTGCTCTAACGATGCCATAGATGCATCATAGTTTGAACCCTCAAGTGGAACATTAATGTCAAATTGAGGATTACCCTTTTCTAACGGGGCCAAGATGATTGACATTAAAGCCTAATCTTCTGAAACTTGAGTATCCTTGTTAAAACCTTCATGAACCTTTACATATCATTCTTCAAAATTAACATTTGTTCCCTTATTCTCCCCCCAAACTCAACGCCATTGAGAAATGTTTTTGTTCCTTTTTCAAATATAATATTAGTTATTATAAAACTTATAAAAACCTTAGAGTAATTAGAAGAATATATAAAAAAAAATTAACTATTGTGGGTTCAATTTCTTTTCTTAAGTTTTGTACGCCCATGCCTTAGCTGGACATCCCTTTTGAAGATGCTATCACAATAGCCTCATGCATTGCCACTTTAACTCTTTTCTCTTCCTATGCAATGTAGAAAATCAACTCATTGATATTCCACTTTTCCCGTATGTAGTTATAGGTGGACTTAAAATACTTAAATCATTCCAGTAAAAGATAAAATATGAACCCCGCCACATATTCCTCATGAAGGTCTACCTTGATTGCCTTCAACATTTTGCCAATCACATACATTCCAAAAATATACCCACCAATTGTACTTCTGGTAGTGCAATGTTTGGTAGAGAACTCATTTATAAGGCACTGTATCTCTACCTTTATTCTAAAACATGGAACACTGTAACACCTACGAAATGCTCTTTTCTGGTATGGAGAGCTTTCTACAATTGGATTCCTACAGATGTTGTACTTCAACGCAAGAACATTCAACTCGCTTCGAAATGTACCAACTGCAATAATATCAAAACCTCACAGCACGCCATAGTTCATTGTCCTCAAGCCTGGTCTGTCTGGGTCTACTTCAGCGTCATCTTCAAAATTCAGATACAGCCTCACATGAATCTGGTTCACGTTGTCAGAATGTGGTACTCGTCTTCTCAGAATCAATCTAATATTCGATCAATCTTTCCTGCTATCATCACCTGGTCCATCTGGTCTGGTCGAAACAAATGAAAACATTCTGATCATACTGTTAATGTTGTCTCCATCATCAAGCATATCCTTTTCATTCTGTCTAGTCTTGATTAATTTAATATCCTACATAAAAAACATTGGGGAAGATCAGATAAACAAGCGCTAGAACTGGGTTGTGTTCATCAATTAAAGAAATTCACTAAACCTATTTTCCTTCGCTAGAAGAATCCAAAGGGTAATAGATTTAAACTTAACGATGGCTTCTACAACCACAACAACGAAACCAGTAGTGGTATTCTTGTTCGCGGCAGTAATGGCAGCATCGTTATAGGCATGGGTAGAATTTACGGGAAAGGAGATGCTCTCATCGCAGAATGTAAGGCATTGCTTGATGGCCTAAAGCTCTGTAATCTTCTCAATATCATCAATGTAGATGTTGATAGTGATTCTGAAATTCTTGTCAAGCTTCTATTATATGGTAAATCAGTGTGGTACCTGGAACCGATTCTTAGTTCTTGTAGAAAATTTATTCAGCCTCCAATGGTCATCAATCAAATCTACCGAGAGTAAAACTACGGGGCTGATTGGATCGCTAAGGATGTTTTGAACAAAAGGAAAAATATAGATTTTAACATCTTGGATTCCCCGATTAAATTGAAGGCAATTACGTATTTGGAAAGTATAAACTTAGGATATCTTCGTTTACACCATTAAAGAGTCTGGCTGCTCGTTGGAGAAGATGAAATCGAAGGATTTATTCTAATTTTGTAATATTTCCCTCAGCCCTTGTACTTTCAACTATTTTATAATGCAATCTAAATTCAGTTAAAAAAACTGAAAAAAAAAGTTATTATAATTAAAAACATAAATTACATTAAGCAAATTCTAAATACATACATTCTTGGAAAGAAAATACATTAATATTAGTTTTTTGTTAAATCTTTCGGTGAATGTGGTGGAACGATCTTTCGCCAAATAATAGAAATTAAATAGCAATAATTGAAATAAACATGAATCAAGTAGTATTAATAACTAAAAATATTTAATAGGTGAAGATGATACACCGATGGTGTAGAACATAGGCACCATCGGTGCTTAGCAGGTGCAACATCGGTGCCTAGAACCTAGGCTATCGATGTTGCGTTTTCCTCGCGATTATGGTGTGAAAGATCGGCCGCAGACCTCTAAAATCAAGAACACAATTTCAGCTTTTATAAACCCTAACTTCTAAATTCATCTACCTAACCATAAATTGACAATCACAAACAATTCTAAACTATATACTAGCAATTATTTATGTAAATCTAACACATAAACTAAAAACTAAACAATACAACCAACAGTAAAAAAAGATTAAAAACTAAAAAAAAGAACAAATAGATGGGACAAAAAAAGGTTCATCGGACTCCTTCACCGTAAGAAGATGAGGAGGTTGTAGAAGTATGATGATAGTCGGAGCTAAAATGAGAGAACCTTTAAAACATGAAGAGGTTGTCAGAGTAGGATGATAGTCGAAGCTTAGAATGAGAGAAAGTGAGAGGGGAGAAATAGTAAAAAAAAAGGCAAAGAAACAGCTAAAACATGTTTAGATAATACGAAATCTCTTTATATTCTAATAATGTTTTTTTTTTTGCCTAAAAATAAATGAGATTTAGATCAACTTTGGATAAATTTATAAATGGGTGGAGTTATATATTTGAATGAAAATAATTTGACTAAAAACACTAAGCCGTGAACCTAATAGAGGTAGGGTGTAGTTATATCCATCCTGATATACGGAGAACCAATGTTCCGTAATTTCTGAAAATAAAAATCAGAGTCATCTTCTGTGTTGCTGTTTGAACATTTCTATAATTCATGAGCTCATGCTTTCCTCTAACATGAGCTCAGTTTGGCTTGAGTACAAGTCCACTAAAAAACTAAAGCGGCATAATATGAAATGGTTGCACTAATATTCTTAATTTTGAAGGTTCAGACATTTCTTTGGTGTTTCTTCCGTGAGTGCTTTTGGCATCATTGGCCGATCCTCTGGTAAAGAGGTAATATGGGAAGTTTGTTTTGTCCATTTTTTATCTTATTGATAAAAATTGAAGACATACTCATAGATGTAGTTTTTTTTTTATAGATTTTATTTTGGTTTTTATTTTTCATTTTTTTACTGAACAATTTTTGAATATTTTTTAACTTGGCTAAGGTTGCTCTTTTTATATTTGTTCACATAGTCAGCGGCATATGGGAGAAAAAATTAGATGGATGTGCGATTATCGGTGGTGAGCTAAAGTTAAAATTTGTAGAAGATAGTAACATTGTTTACTACTAAGTCTGAAAATTTTGTTACTACTGAAGCGCGTAAGGAGATAATATGGTTATAACGTGTCTGCGATGAATTGGTTATGAAGAAAAAAAAATAGAGTCTTGCATACTTATAGTTAAAGTGTTGTTTTCTTAGCAAAGAATTTGACATATAATTCAAGACCTAAGCACGTGGATATTAAATATCATTTCATTCGATCTTTGATAGAAGATGGCCAATTGAGACTTTAGAATATTGATAGATCAAATAATCTAACAAACATATTGATAAAACTTTTGACCCTTGCAAAATTGAATTTGTGTGCACTTTTAGTGGATCTTCGAGCTTGATGATTGGTTAAAAGAGTTGCTACAATAATTGGTGTGTCAGAAGTTTGTTCAGAGTGGACTAAGAGAATGTTGTGATATGATAGTCTCCAAGTGGGAGATCTTTATATTTGTATGGAGCCTAGTAGTTGATTCAGAGTGGAACGCAAAAGAAGCTAGATAGAGGGATAAACCCTAATTTTATTAATCAAAACAACTCCCCAAACAATATAAAGAAGATATGTTTATATAAGGTTTCAATTGAAACCCTAAAACTAAAATAAGAAAATTACTAAAATATCCTAAAGTATTAAAAACTCCAAATAAGCTGAGAGATGAGCCCAAATGCCCAAAAAGCCCATATGTCACAAGCAAAGCTAGTGACTTGCACTCGTGGCGTCGTTTCCTTCGAAACAAGGTGTTGTGGGTCAAAATCAGACACCGGAGCTCCAAACTGTCAATTCACCGCATTCTTCGGTGATCGCCAATCTTCATAAATTTCAGCGCTAAATTGTCTGCATCATTCCCGCGGGGGTAGAGAAGATTCGCCCTCGAATCAGAACCAGTCTCCTCGTCAGAAGAGTCACCTACATAAGGAATCAGATGCTTAACATTAAAGACATCAGACGTACGGACATAGCTAGGCAAACGCAGTCGATAAGCATTCGGGTTAATCCGCTCCACAATCTCCACCGGGCCAATCTTTCTGGCGGCCAGTTTGTTGTACTCACTAGCAGGGTACCAATTTTTGGTTAAAAATTCCCACACATAGTCACCAACTTCGAACTGAACAGGACGATGATGAGAATCCGCATGAGACTTATACTTGGCGGTGCTCAAGACAAGCTGATCGTAAGTCGTCTGGTGGGTTTGGCGAATCGGCGATACAAGCTCCTCAGCAGTTGTGTGAACACGAATTTTACTGGGCAGGGCGAGCAAGTCGACAGGACCCCGGGGCACAACACCATACATCACCTGGAAAGGACAAAGACCCGCCGAGCGGTTAAGGGCATGGTTGTGGGCAAACTCTGGCTGCGGTAGGCGTTGATCCCATGCCTTCGGGTGATCTCCCACCAGGCTGCGCAACAAGTTACCGAGGGAACGATTAACCACTTCTGTCGGACCATCAGTCTGGGGTGCTAAGTACTACTGAAACTGAGCTGCATATTCACCATGCGCCATAAACTGCGCCAAAAATGACTCACAAACCTGGTGTCACGGTCAGAAACAGGAAATACATCTGTAAACAGATAAGTCCCAACAGGGCTAGCAATAGGAAACACATCTGCAAACACATCAGTCACAACATGGCTAGCAACGGGAAACACATCTGCAAACACATCAGTCCCAACAGGGCTAGCAACAGGAAACACATCTGCAAATACATGAGTCCCAACAGGGCTAGCAACGGGAAACACATCTGCAAACACATCAGTCCCAACAGGGCTAGCAACGGGAAACACATCTGCAAACACATCAATCCCAATAGGGCTAGCAACTGGAAACACATCTGCAAACACATTAGTCCCATCAGGGCTAGCAACGGGAAACACATCTGCAAACACATCAGTCCCAACAGGGCTAGCAACGGGAAACACATCTGCAAACACATCAGTCCCAACAGGGCTAGCAACAAGAAACACATCTGCAAACACATCAGTCCCAACAGGGCCAGCAACGGGAAACACATCTGCAAACACATCAGTCCCAACATGGCTAGCAACGGGAAACACATCTGCAAACACATCAGTCCCAACAGGGCTAGCAACGGGAAACACATCTGCAAACACATCAGTCTCAACAGGGCTAGCAACGGGAAACACATCTGCAAACACATCAGTCCCAACATGGCTAGCAATAGGAAACACATCTGTAAACACATCAGTCATAATAGGGCTAACAACGGGAAACACATCTGCAAACACATCAGTCTCAACAGGGCTAACAACAGGAAACACATCTGCAAACACATCATTCCCAACAGGGCTAGCAATAGGAAACACATCTGCAAACACATCAGTCACAATAGGGCTAACAACGGGAAACACATCATTCCGCAGCCAGTCACTCTGATCAGGATCACGAGAGGAAAGAAAAGTGCGCCGTACCATCAAAACTGCACCAACATCACCTGTCACAACCTCCGCCGTAACCTCCGTCATATCATCATCATATGTATCAAACTTTGGGAGACCATCAGGAACAATGGGGGCCGGTTTAAATGCCTCGTGAGAGAAAAGCCCCTAGCACCCGCAGCAGTCGGACATTCTACCTGACGATGCCCTAATTCTCCACAGCCAAAGCAACGTAACTTAACTGTAGAACGGTTGGTCGCACCAATGGGAACAATGGGAACGGTTGGACGTGGAACTGGTGCTGGCACTGAGGTCCCTGTAGGAGCACCAGTTCGTATGTCAATCTGGGTCCGGCGAGCCAACTGTTTTTCTGCCTGGAGGGCACACCGATGGGCTTCGGAAATAGAGCACGGGTCGAACATATTCAACACATCTTGAAGCTGAAGGCGCAACCCACCAATATAGCGGGATACCCGCTGATGCGGCGACTCGTTCACATCCGTACGAGCCAGCAGCCGATAGAATTCTTTTGTATACTCGTCCACAGATCGTGGTCCTTGACGAAGATTCTGGAGTCGCTGGAATAGTTCCCGCTCGAAGTTGTAAGGTAGGAAAGCCTTACGGATTTTGTTTTGAACTTCTCCCAATTGCGGACTTTCTCCTTGCCTTCACGCTCACTGGTCTTCTTCATTTTCTCCCACCAAGCATGTGCCCTGCCGCGCAGGTGGATGGTGACCAACGCTACCCTTCTCTCTTCAGGAACTTTCTTGAAGTCCAGCATTTCCTTAACCTGGGATAACCAATCAACAAGCGCTTATGCCTTAAGGTTACCATCAAAGTCTGTGATGTCTACCTTAAATCCAAGCTCCCAGCGGCGGATGTGATAAGTATTATGTTCGAACCCCTCCCCAAAAGGGTTATCGATACCTTCAACCTCCGTGCCTTGTTGCATGGCGTTAAGATCAGCCACCTGACGGCGCAGGTCAGCATCTTCACGATCACCGAAATCACTTGCATCTCTAGCCACTGCAGCACCACCGCGACCTCTGGTTCTTCCTCGCACCATCTTGCAGGACTGCATGTGTCTAATACCAATATGAGTCAGAGTGGAAGGCAAAAGAAGCTAGATAGAGGGATACACCCAAATTTTATTAATCAAAACAACTCCCCAAACAATATAAAGAAGATATGTTTATATAAGGTTTCAATTGAAACCCTAAAACTAAAATAAGAAAATTACTAAAATATCCTAAAGTATTAAAAACTCCAAATAATCTGATAGATGAGCCCAAATGCCCAACAAGCAAAGCTAGTGACTTGCACTCGTGGCGTCGTTTCCTTCGAAACAAGGTGCTGTGGGTCAAAATCAGACACCGGAGCTCCAAACTGTCAATTCACCGCATTCTTCGGGTGATCGTCAATCTTCATAAATTCCAGCGCTAAACTGTCTGCATCAGTAGTACATGGCCCGCTTCACACTCGTGAAACATTGTAATATAAAAGACACGTAAACTTGTTTAGTGTTACAAGTATTGTAGTCTTTTGTTCTATTAATATTTTTTTGTCCTAATGTCTCATTATATATTCCACTCATTTTATTAGAGTTGAATATCATTATAAACACTCTCATATCTAATATAGTATATATATATATATATATATATATATTTCTTTTATTTTGTTTATTTTTAGCATTGATTTACAACATGCATCCTCAGATATTATAATGAAAAAATATTATAATGAATACATAGTTGATATTAACAATTTTGATCAATATCATTCAACAAATGAGTCCAATAACATAAAATATTGTTATATTTTAACTTTCTATTCCGAAAATAGGCAGTCGAGCTTTGGAAAAAATAAATAAAATAAACAAATATGTGTAATATATTATAAAATCCAACAAACATCAACATGAATTCGTCTCTCAGTCACAACTAGCAAATATTCCTTGAGCATTTTGAAACATTTTAGGTTTGAGGTAACGCTTCCGGCCGACTAGTTTCTCAATCCTTATAATTCACTATTAAAAACAAAAGGTGTATTTTCAAAATTGTTTGACAAACCATCAATTATCTTATGTGAAAAACAATATAGTAATATAATAAGCACTAAAATATCTAAGCCAAGATCAAAACCGAGAGTAGCTCGACATCATGAAAAGCATTACAGTGTTGAATCATTGCTACATGAATTCTCCATCCAATCAGCATTAAGTAGTAGAAATATATCCTCGAGTTTAAAGAATTCGAGTAGGC
Source organism: Limnanthes douglasii subsp. nivea (assembly GCA_036936605.1). Lineage (NCBI taxonomy): Eukaryota > Viridiplantae > Streptophyta > Magnoliopsida > Brassicales > Limnanthaceae > Limnanthes > Limnanthes douglasii. The sequence goes on along the minus strand of JAUPFV010000002.1, from coordinate 303,647,306 downwards.
TCTGGTGTTGACGTAACCAAACCCTTCAATCAAACACCGCATTAAAAACAATTTTTATGTGAAAATCATTAAGGCAAGCGACTCACCCGAGCCTAACAACCTTATTGGTTTCATAACTTATTAAACACAACAAATATGGTAAACATAATGAAAGTTCAACCATTTCTAAGATAGAGACCACTAAGTTCATCATTACGGTGTGACAAACCCTATATACATAACGTTTCAATCTTTTACATGGTTCCGATCAGCGGATTCAAAACTTGGATGGTTATAGTGTTGGTTAGACTCTTTGTTTTATCTTCTACTTGAACTAATTTTAGAAGAACCACGTTAGGTCATTAGCTCAGCATATTAGAAACTAATAATATCAATGCGGGATATTAATCGATCATGTTTTTTATTTCCAAGATAAAGTTGTATTTTGGACAATAGGGTGATCCAAACCCTAGTTTGCACGACATATATCGACTTTATTTGATCGAGTTCCACATCATCTGACTAAATTTATGTCATATCCTTATTAGAGGCAGGCTCGCTAAAAATGAGCCAAAACATTCGTACTGTATAGGGTCATTGTCGATGTATGAGCCTAAGGTGTTGGCCTACCCATTCGCATAACATAATAATTTTTCCAACTATATTAAATAACAACAAATATAAAGATCGGGAGTATCTTCGGAGTAGTGAAGAACAAGAGAAACAAAATACTGCTAATGATTTACAAAGAGCTTAAGTCATAATATATAGAGTAATAATCTCATGAGGTAATGGTTAAATACTTAACGGGTTATATATAATACTAACATTCTTGCTCAAACTCACAATGGAACAGTAATAAGTACATGAGGTTTTTTCACACAGAAAACTAAATCTATGTCGGTTGAGCCTTTGTGAAGCCAACCTAGAAAGTTGATGGAACATATATAAGTGAGATGATCACAAGTTGAAGATGATGACGAATAAAGTGATAGTCAATTTTTAACGTGTTTTATCCTCGCATGAAAAACATAATTATTTTTAGTATGTGTAAAACTTTTGCTATCAAAATATAAGAAAATTGACCGAGTAATATTAAAACCCCATCATAACTAACAATCTCACATGTAGTGAAGGCCATAGACGGTACTCAATTTTGGAAGAAGATCTAGAAATAACATATTTCTTATTGTTTTCCACGAAATTAATAAATTTCTAAATAAAATACATAAATCTCTGGTGAATTTACAATCATGTGAATCGGTATCCCAATCCACATCACTATAGACTCGCAGTTTGAATGAAGATGTTAAAAGAAACAAGAGGCTCTGAAAGGGAGTGCCACAAATATATCTCAAGACACGAAGAACAACTCCATAATTGACAAAAGTAGGAGCAGTAACAAACTGACCAACCACATGAACAATATGTTATATCTGATTGAATAAACTTAAGATAAACCAAGTTTTTCATAAGAGTAAAACACAAAGTTGGGTATGATAGAGAGACAAAATAGTTGGGAAAATACGGAGCATTTGTTTTAAAAAGGGTGTATGTTATCATATTATCAAACAATCGTATTCACTCAAATAGATGAGGTATATTTTGTATGAGAAATAATATATCTTTTCTGAGAATGAGCCACCTTAATATAAAAAAAGTAACGTAGCAAGCCCAAGTCCTTCATGATACTATGAGTCAAATCATGCTTTAGTGCCTCAATACCATCACATGTAATAATCATATCATCTATATATAGAGATGAAATAATCTATCATGCACTCAAACACCTAATAAATAAATACAAAATTAGTATTACTTGTACGAAAACCAAGTGAGATAATAGTTATAGAGAATTTCTCAAATTAAGTACGAGAAGCTTATTTGAGACCATATAGATCTTTCCTAAATTGAAAAACTTCAAATAGCTGGTGAGCAACACCCAAGGAATGAGTTATGTAAACCTCCTTGTTGAAGTCACCATTTAGAAAAAAAAAATTTTACATCCAGTTAAAAGATCTTCCATTGTCGAATGAATGTAATAACAATAAATGTACAAATTTTTATTATTTTTTATACCGTGGAAAAACATTATAATCCATACCATACTTTTGCAAACGTCTCAATGGACCAACCAAACTTTATTTTTATTTTAAAAATCCAACGAGAACAAATTATATGCTTATAAAGTGGGGGTTCGACCATATCTCATGTATGAGTTTGATAAAAGAGTAGTAAGCTCTTCGACAAGCTCTTTTATACAACTGAGATTCATATAAATCTTATATATTTCTATGAAAGAAGAAAACAGAGTTAGGTAAGAATAATAAGCATAATCTGACAGTTTGGTAGACTTATTTGTACGAGTAAATCTCGTAAAAGATAGAAAATTTGTAGTTTCATTAGAGAAAGAATAAAAATCATCCATTAATTGAGTATAAGTAGTATCACATGATGTAAATGTCTTAGGAACTGGTATATCATGAATAATGGATGTATCAAGTTTTTTCTTTGTTATGTCATTTGATGTTTCTAAAATTGAATAAAACTGGAAATAGTCAAGAAATATGACATGTCGAGTTACATATAGCTTCTTACTTGTAGGATCAAAGCAGTTATATTATTTTTATCTAACATCATTACCCATAAAAAAAATATAATTGCTTTATGAGATAACGTATTTCGTTCCACATGAGCATGAAGAACAAAACATGTACATCTAAGCACTCGTAAAGAAAACTAGTTTGGAGGCTATCCGTGTAACTTATGTAATTGAAAAATCTCTTACTACTGTGTAGTAGATTTAGATTAATCACATATACAACATTCAAATGTGTGTCTCCTCAAATGAAACTAGGAACTTTAGCACATAAAAGCAAGGCTTCAACAATCTAAAAAGGTTGACGGTGCTTCATTTCTGCAAATCCATTCTACGGAGGGGTGATAGTACAAGATGAGTGATGCATGTTACCATTTGATGTAAGTAACTGACTGAATCATTGAAGGTATATTCACTCATAAGTCACACTTGAAGCATTTAATCATAACAGGATGCTGAATCTTAAAAAGTGCTCTAAACTTTCTATAAATTCTAACAAAATACGACCTTTTTTCATAAATAAACCCACGTATAACGAGTAAAATCATCAATAATAGATACACAATAAGCCAATACGTCATTTGTGGAACAAAAGATAGAACTAGACATCCAAATTAATAACATTAACATAAATAACGTAACAAGAGACATTTTTATAAAACGGTTGATGGAAATATCTTTGTTGTAAGGGTTGCTCATCTTTTTATTTCAGGAATGAGAATTAAGACTTCCAAATATTATTCTTTTTACATAAAGTACCCTCATCAAAAGATATCCTTAGTGCTTGTCTGGACTAGTTTGAAGCAAGAGGGTCATTGTGAGACAACAAATACAACAAGAACATTAGTCATTTTTTACTTTGTGCCAACCTAAGATTTGATTTGAATCTTACCATTAATATGCTCATGAATTACCTGATTAATAGTGGTAAGATGAGATCTATAAAAAAATTGTTTCACGTAATCCTTCAAAGTCAGAACATACAATTATTATAAACTACACCAATGTTTACTATTCTCTCATAGCATTTAAAGGTTTGGACAATTTCAAATCTGCAGATTCTGCGAAAGCTAATTGATCTCACAAATCATATATAAAAGCATGAAAATATACATATTTATATTGTAAAACACAAATATCATACTCTTAATAGTATTTCTTGACAAAGTTGGACTGAGTATACATTCTTTCCAAATGATCTTAAAACTTTTTTGTTGTTTCATACCTATCTCTGATAAGGGTGTAAATTATCCGGGCCCAAGCAGGTCGGGACGTCCAGGAGAATTTGAGAACTACACAAAATCTTGTAATAAACAATGATAAAGTAAGAAATAATAAGGAATTATTTTGTAATAATAAATATATGGGCAAATTGTGAGTAAATAAAAGGGTAAAATATACTAAGGTAGGTTACCCACGTGGATTTTGGGTCCACTACATATACTATATAAGATTCTCTTTATATGGAGTGATGAAAAATTAATATACAATACCTACTTTTGTCATTTTATCTCTTTACATCTCATGTTTCTCTCTCTAGATACTACTCCAGTGTTATTTGGTAGTGACATAGGGTCCGAATATTTTTGGAACCACATTGGCGTCGTATGTGGTAAATCTAGAGTGGTACATAGAGACAGATTCCCCAAAATCAATAAATACAGATTCAGTAGGTGGCGGGCTGCAAGGTTAGAAGGTATCAGGGTCGTATCCTATCACGAGGACTGCCGATTCGAAGAAAAACAAGTCGAAAAGCATCATTACGACGACGATCAGTATGCCCGGGGACGAAACAAACAATCAACTCTGATTATGACCAGAAACCAACTATTAGATGATATTGTGAAGCTGGGAGCTGGAAAAGAAGCAACCCTAGGCGACAGGAAACTTAGGTCGGAAATTTGAAGAAAGTGATTGACGTAGATAGATTGACGAAACTATGACATATTTGGAATCTTGGTACCCTTTCTGGATAGCTAACCCTGTCATGGTCAAAAATAAAAACAACAAGTGGAGAATGTGTGTGGACTTTACCGATCTCAACAAGGCATTCCCTAAAGATCCATTCCCGATTTTGTGGATTGATCAATTGGTGGATTCCACGTCGAGAAACAAATTTTTGTCATTCATGGATCCGTGCGCGGGGTATAACTAAATAAGGTTAGACCCAATAGATCAGGATAACACGTCGTTTATAACAGGGAGAGGCTTGGATTGTTATATAGTTATGCCTTTTGACCCATAGAATGTGGGAGCCACGTATAAAAAGGTGGTAAACAAAGATTTTGAGGGACATATCGGGATTGATGTCGAAGTGTACATTGATGATATGTTAGTAAAAATTACTAGTATGACGACCATTTGGGAGACCTTGAGTAAACATTTGATAACTTGAAAATGATCGATCTAAAATTAAATCAGAATAAGTGTACATTTGGAGTTCGGTGGAAATTCTTGGGCTATATAATCAGTGAAAAATGAATAGAGGTTGATCTGGTAGAGTTAAAAACTTTGAATACAATGGATCCACATTGGACTATGAAGGAAGTACAAATTTTAACAGGGCATTTGACGGCTCTGAATAGGTTCATTTCTCGCTCATCGGATAAGTGTGCTCTAAATTTTCAGGTATTGAGACGGGCTTAAGAATTCAATTGGACCCAGCGTGCATTGAGGCTTTCCTCGGCTTAAAAGAATAGTTATCCCCTACCTTTGCGCTAACCAAGCCATCATCAGGAGAAAAGTTATTTATATATATTATAGTATCAGATCACACAGTAAGCACATCACTCGTGTATGAGGCAGATCATTGTCCCCGTAATATATACTATGTGAGTAAGAACCTTTTAGATGTTGGGAAGAGGTATCTAAAGTTATAAAAGTTAGCTCTAGCATTGGTAACCGCAGGTACACAAATACAACCTTACTTCCAGGCTCATTCCATAGTGGTTGAAACATCATTCTAGTTATGAATGTGTTGTAACATCTCGATGTTTTGCGTTGAATAATTAAATGGTCTATGGAATTGAGAGACTTTGATATTGTTAAGGGAAATAACAAATAACTTTCCAAGTAGAAACACTATGATTGATCATAAAAAAGAAGATGATTTTATTCTAGGGTTTTTCCCTTATTTATACCTAGCCCCCATTAATGGGATGGTTTGACCAAAACGAACAACGAATCACAACGTGACTTGAGCCGTTTCTTCCTTTCTAATGAGTCTGGTGTGCTTCAACCGTTTGTCCGACCGACCGCGGTTTTGCGTCCTTCCTGCTTGGTTTCCTTGTTCATTCCCAAAAGCGCACCAGCTCGACCTGGTCTTGCTCGGTATTAATTAATTACGCATGGATCGTGGAAGTGCTCATTTATCTTGAACCTCGTTCTCCCTCTTTGCTAATTTAGATTTGCAGTCTTGATTTTATTCATCACACTCGACTTTCTATCTTGCACGGGTTCGCCTTCCATGCTCTCCCCGTATTTATCTGCTCGTTTCGGTTTGTACTCTTTTCTTTCTGAAGAATATCCCCTCATCATGGCATCTCCTAGTTTATGGATTTGACGTTTAATTAAAAGTAAAATCGATTAATTCAAAATGGAAGTAGATGAATCGTTAGTAATCTGACATTTTCAGTTTATCGTTCTACTATTGGTATATCCTGCGAACGACACATGGGTGGACTAAACACGTATTTGGAAATTGGCGATTCTAACACAACCATTTCTTGAAAAATTGTGCCTACGTTTGAGTTTTTAAAAAAGCACGCTTGCATTACCGACGATTCACGGGTCCCATCACACGTGGCTATATGGGAAATTACTTTCTTGTCTCTACTTTTTCAATAACATCCCATAACAGTTCTTCTTTTCCACTTATAAGTATTACACAGTGTTTTTTTTTCGGAGGGAACCCGCAGCCGCTACTCAGAGTGCAATGAGTGCGCACAGGGTAAACCCTCAGTCTGACGCGATAGCCTGCAAACCAACGCCAGAAGGTAAACCACACAAGGTGACAGGCTCAGCCGAGAAAGCGTATGCAGAGGGACTCGAACTCATGACCTTTTTGGTTATAAGAATGCCATGCTCAACCAACTCGGCTACCCCTTGGGGGCAAGTATTACACAGTGTGTTTAGAGAGATCAGTTGTTTATCTTCATTGCAGAGCGATTATTTTCTATCTGTAACTTCGAAACAGGTATGTGATTGTCGCCCTTTGATTTTGATTGTATTTAGTATGTGCTTTCTACTTTTTAAGGAAACCCTAGAATTTGGTTTAGTGATGTTATTAAGGCGATGATGAAACGAAAATCGTTTGCACTGGGTATGACTCCAAAGCCCATCTTCTGGTATAAATGTGCTTATTCTTGGTGTTGACTCATTCCAGTCTTGAATAGAAACAAAATGGCACCCAAAAAGGCAATAAAAAAGAGAGGAGACAAACCCCCAGTATCTGAGTTTGAAGATCCCCAAACTCTTGAAAATTACTTTTCCCAAATTTCCCATAAGTATGGGAATTTGGATGAGGTTGGGTTGCTTAGCTTTAGGAAGAGATATAGGATACCTGAAGATGTCACTATTAGGATTCCCTCAGTTGGTGAACATCCATATCAAGCCCGGGAAACTGAAACATACCTATCTACGACCATCTTTGATTGGGGACTGCGCCTCTCTCTTTCTATATTAATTCGTGATTTCTTTAACATAATAGGTATGTGTCTGACTCAGTTGTTTACTAACGGATGGAGAATGCTTCTCAGAATAGTGCTGATTGTACGCCTGCTAGGGATTAAAATTTGTCTCGCCAATCTTCTCCAAGTTGTTGATGTAGCCAAACTGGCGAAATCTATTTTCTTTTATACCCAATTGAATAGGATGCGGAAGATGTGAAACTTCCCTCCTCCGACAAAAATTGGAAATACCCTTTCGTATTTGTGTCCGGCAATTGAGAGTACGAGAAACCTATAATGAACCTCCACTTGGAAAAGGCGTGGAAAGTGAAGTGTAAGCGTTAGTAGTCTAAGTTGTATACATAATTCTAAAAATATGTATTTAACTATATAAGGTTTCGTATGCAGGTGAAGGTGTCAATCAAGAGTGGTGGAAAGAAGATTTACCCAAAGACTACAAAGATATTTTGATCCAAGTCGGCAACTTAGCTAGTTCCACGTGCCTGCATGAGCCTACGCTTCTCTTTACACCTATCAACTATCTGAAGTCCGGTTTGTGGCCAATACCAGAATTAACGATCACAAGAGACGGAAGAGTGATAATGGCGGATGGGGCAGATGCTACTATAGAGCGTATCCGAGCTCTGATGGAGAAGCGGTACACAGAGAATAACAATACCGGGATCTGGCTTGAAGTTCGTCAAACTCGGAGATCAAATGAATTTGAGGCGTCATCTTCAGTTTATTTCCTAGCCGAGGGACAAGGGGTAGTGCTTGCTATTCAAGGGGCAGCAGAGGTGAACCAGGGTGACGGCATTATAGCTGGAGGACAGGGTAATGAAGAAGGTACTCGGGTGAGGCACGAGCGCAACGATGATGAAGATAAGAAGGAGTCATCTGGGTTAGTGAAACCCTGGTAGAAAGAAACCTAAGTTGGTGCTCAATGTGAGGCCTCTTGCGACGAATAAGTTGCAGTTGAAAGATGAAGAGATTGGAAATGGAGATGGCATGGTGGGCAGGTCTGTCGATCCTCATGCGCCACAACCAACAAATCAAGTTCGAGAGAAGGATCTCGAAGCAGGTGGAAGTGGTATTGCAGAGCAGATTGACCTTGTGGAAGATACTGAGGGCGAGGAAGACGAGCCCAAGAAGGTGATACCGAGGGAGATAGCAGACAGGATGGAGAATTTCGTAAAATCATCCACTTTCTATCCTTCATCCTCCATGGTTAAGGGGAAAATAGTACTGCCCATTGCTGTTAATATGAAGAGGCCTGAGCACGCTGCAATTGATAACAAAGAGGTCGAGGCCAGTAAAAAAGGAATCGTTATTGATGAGCTGCTGCCTAAAAATATTGTTATGCCACACCCCTCAATGTTGTGCGGCAGAGATTGTGCGGCTAAGGCACACATATGGGTCTGCCAAATCATCAAAGGATAAGGCTATAGAGACGAGCAAGAAGCTTAAAGCTACAATGGTGACCCTTCAAGAGGCTTTGATGTGCAGTGACGAGAATGTAAAAGTTTTTCCACTGGTAATCCCATCCTGTTGTCTCAGAATAATACTTTCATTCAGAGGAATGAGGAGCTTATTAACCAGAGCTCGAACCTGGTAAATTAAAGCATGGCACAAACCAAAATGATGGAGGAGCAAGCAGGTCGGCTAGCAGCAATGATTGCAAAGAATAGTGATTTGGAGACCAAAATGGAGAATATGCAGAAGGAGCTCGATCGGGAGCAGCAGCACTGGGAACAGAAACTGAAAGCGGAGCTAGACGAGCGGGAGGCACAAATGATGAATATTTCTATGGATATAATACCAAGGGGGAAGAGGCAACCGAGCTTACATCACTGAATCCGGGTATAAAACTTGGATCCTTGGGACGACTACCGCATGCTCGTCCTCGAGTTGCACCCGCTCGGGCGAGAGTGAGAGTTCACAAGGCTAAGGAGAGCGCAACCAATACAAAAGATGAAACCACCGTGGTTACTCTTACTCAGACTGATCCGAGCCAGCCGAAGGGCGCTAAGGTTCCAATCTCTGTGAGGATCACAGTCACAACCGATCCGGGAGATGTCACGGGCAGTAGGTCCCAAGTGACTTATCTTACTTCTGCTTTGGTCGATCCTGTCGAGCTGACCCGTTCTGTAGATTTTTTATATGTATAGAAAATGATGCTATTGGGAGACGTTTTAATCTTTTGTAATGTTTGTTTATGTGGCTTGATTAGATATTGGGAACTCATTTGCTATATAACTTTAATTGTATTGCCTATAAAATATGCATTTGTTCCTTGGAGATTTTAACTGTTGTTCGAATTGGAGATGTGTTTATTTCGTATCATTTTTATTCATGGAACCCTTACAAAATCGAGCTTAGTAGGGCTCATTGTGTAGCTTAGGACAAAGTATCCTTCTAGCTGAGTCGCGACGAGGCCGAAGAGGGTATGTTGCGTGGTCTGCTATAGACTTGGTCTGTAACCAGTTCGCAAATATACCCGGTACAAGGTATGAAGCTCAGTATGGCCTTTAAATAGCCCGTAAGTGTGGCCAATTAACACGATCATGTTTATAGATACTTAGTCTGGACTCAGTATGGTCCATCGCGTAGCCCGTAGGTGGGGTTTATTGATCCAATCGCTAGTTGTAAGGATATAGATTATGTAATAAACACATTATAGTAACAGCATGTAATCAATTATGGAACAAACGAATGGTTCTGATGCCTCGTCAAAAATACCCCATGCGCCATCAGGAGGGAAAAAGAGCGCATCATTAATTTTTATATAGATTGGCGATACAATTTTAAATGATTTACATTCTATGGGTGTTTTAGGGTGCAACCCTCCGTGTCTGCCAAGTAATAGGCTCCACTATGTCCAGTAGAGATGATGGTGTAAGGCCCCTCCCAGTTGGGACCTAATTTTCCGGCTGTAGGGTCTCCTCACCCTTGAAACGCTTTCTTCAACACCAACTCTACAACTTTAAAACTACACGACCTTAGCCGAGCGTTAAATCGTCCTTTTATTGGAGTGCGGTAGTAATCTGCTCTAACATGCGTTTGGTCACGTCGTTCCTCTAGTAGGTCAATGCTTTCAGCTCAAGCCACCAAGTTTGTTTCCTCCTCATAGTTCTCGATTCGGTAGCTCGGTATGATGATTTATACTGGTACCACCGCTTCACTACCATAGACAAGGGCAAACGGAGTGGCTCCTGTTGTAGACCGAGGGGTGGTTTTGTATGCCCATAGGACCTCGGCCAGCTTTTCTGGCCACTTGCCTTTGGCTCCCTCAAGCTTTTTCTTAATCCCCTCTAATATGGTCATGTTGGTTACTTCCACTTGTCCATTTCCTGAGGGTAGTATGGTGTGGAGAAATGTTGATTCATCTCATATCTTTTGCAGAAGGTGTTAATACCCAATTTTGAAATTGCGGGCCATTGTATGTCATCAAAATACATGAAATGCCATACCGAGCCAATATTTATTGTAGAGAAAATCACATACCTCTTGAGCGCGTGTCTGAAACAATACTTTGACTGGAACCCTTTTTTAGAAGTAATCCACAACAACGATCAGAAACTGTCTCTTCCCAGTTTTCATTGGAAGTGGCCCGATGAGGTCGATACCCTATTTATCAAAGGGGTGTGGGACATAAACGACTTGCATCGGCTCACTTGCGATATGCCTAGAATTAACGAACTGTTGGCTTTGATGACACTGCTGAACCAAGCTCTCTACCTCAGCCGCCAATTTGGGCCAATAGTACCCAGCCAACAGAAATCTTCGAATCAAACTCCGCGATCCACAATGGGCGACAGTCTCTCTAGAATGTAGTTCTTGTAGGACTGAACTTTCCTCAACTCGTTTAAGGAAGCGAAGAAATGGGCGTGTTTCAGTTTTCATGTATAGAACTTTATCGAGCAGACAGTACCTCGTTGTCTTTTGTTGTAACGCTCAGGAATTACTTCTATTATATGGAAGTTTGCCTGAGGTGAAATACTATAAATAAGACTGCCTCCAAACAGTAGTACTCTCGATAGTATGTACCATGTCGTCTTTGGAAATGAGTTTGGTTGCTAGAAACTACTAAAGTATGACTAACGGGTTGTCTCCCGATGCTGCACGTTTCGCAAATTGATCTGTCGTAGAGCTTTCTAGGCGAGGGACTTGTTCATATGAGACCATGACAAATTTAGATTTATGTTCCTTGAGTATGATAAAGTAGCTCCTAATTTCTTCCTTTCTGGCGTCACAGGTACCGACCGTTTGATTAACCACCAACTGTTAATCTTACTGAATCCTTAGGGTGTGTGCCCCATATATCAGACCTAATTTCATTATACACAAGATCGTCTCATACTCGGAGACGTTATATATGACTAGAAAATTGAACCTAACTACTTATTAATTACTTCTCCAGTGGGAAAACGAAGCACTACCCCAGCGCCGCCACCTGATGTTCCTGATGCTCCATCTACTTTGACCGCCCATGCAGCCAGCTCAGCTTCCCCTGACTGTTCTTCTTCGGTGGATCTCTATCTGGATGAGGATAATTCCGTTAAAAAATCAGCGATTACTTGATCTTTAATGGCCACGTGGGGTTCGAACCTTATGTCGTATTCTCCGAGCTCCACACTCCATTCCGTTAGCCGTCCTGAGGAATCGGGCTTCTGTAACACAACTCGCATAGGAAAATTTGTCCGAACATATATCACGTGTCCCTGGAAGTACAGTCGTAATTTTCGAGCGAAAACAACCAAACCCAATACAAGTTTCTCAAGCTTGAGGTACCTTGTCTCCGCATCAATTAAGGTTTTCCTTGTGTAATAGACGGATTTCTGTACTCCATTCTACGTACCAAAACTGAATTGACCAAGAATTGGATACGGCTAAGTAGAGGAATAACTGCTCGCCAGCGAAGGGTGCACACAAGATGTCTGGTGAGGTGAGATATAACTTCAAGTCATTGAACACCTTTTTGTAATTTTCCATCCAGTTGACCTATTTGGCCTCTCTAAAAAATTTGAAAAAATAGTGACTTTTATCTGAGGACCAAAAAATGAATCGAGACAACGCGGCGAGGTGCCCGTGAGACACTATATTTCTTTGATGGTCTTAGGTGGCGTGGCACCGTTTTTAGATCGCATTCAACTAGACCAGCTCAGCTTTTATACCTCCCTGGCTTCCAATATATCCATAAATTTTCCATCGGTGACCTCGACGGAACATTTAACCGGGTTGAGTTTGAGATTGTACTATATGAGCACATCAAACACGGTTTGTAACATTTGTATATGATGTTCTTTTGTGTTCATATTGACGATCATATCATCTATGTAAGCCTCTAAACTCTTCAATAGGAGATCCTGGAATATATGATTTATTAACCGTTGATATGTAAACCCGACATTTTTCAAACCGAAGGGCATAACCATGTAGCAATATAAACCGCGCTTGGTTTGGAAGACAAGTATTTACAGCAGGATGTTGAATCTACCAGCTGGTTGATGCAAGGCAATGGAAAGGTGTCCTTAGGACAGGCTTAAATGAGATCGGTAAAATCCAAGCACATCCGTCACTGGCCTCCATTCTTTCTGACGAAAACCGGATTGGTGATCCAAACTGGGTATCTTGCTTTCCTGATGTGTCCGAGTTAGGTCAATTTTGCAACTTCTTCTAATATGGCTTCCTGTTGTTTTAAGGAAAAAGACCGTTGTTTTAATCGTATTGGTTTAACGCATGGATCAATTGCCAACTCATGGCATGTAACAGAAGGGTCCACCCCCAAAACATCACTCCCTTCCCATGAAAATATATCCAAATTCCTGGTTATAGTTCAATCATAGATTGTTTAAACGTAAGGGACAACTTACCACCTATCCGGAGAACGTGTCCTTGGGCTATAGCTCCTCGGTTGCTTCAAAAACTGCTTCACAGATTTTTTTACATCCCTCAAATCATCGACCGGGCCAGACGAGGGGGGGCAGCTACTTCTATTGCGCTAACCCCCTTGCTATTTGATTGTTATCGGAGGGGTTTAGATGGATCAGTGGTGTGTGCTGGCTTCCTCGAATTATACCGACCAAGTTTCCAACGGGATATTTGACACATTTCCTGAAGGTACAAGGGGTGACCTCCATTTTGTGCAGCTATGGTTGTCCGATAATCGCATGATAAGGGCTTGGTGCATCAGATATTATAATCAACGTTTTAAGCTCCTTCTCCATTACTCTGTGCCCAACCGTAAACATCAGTTCTACTTCTCCCACGCATTGAGAAGTTTTGACTTTTCACCCTACCAGAGTACGGTGGGTGGGCTTGTAGGATGGTACTTTAAGTATTCGGTCGTAGATGTCGTTGAAGATAATGTTGGTCGAGCTGCCCCCGTCTACCAATAACCGAGTTACCATGACGCCTCTAATGTCCATGTGTATCGTCAATACGTCTTCATGGGGCATACTAACGCCTCAGAGTTCGTCTTCGTTAAACATAAGGTCAGCCATTCGGTATCTGTAACTTCTAGAGGAGTTTGCGTCAATTTCATAAACGTCAAAATCTGTCCTGGATCGCTTGTTAGAAATTCCCCCCTGAGGCGCCGCAGGGCTCCCTCCAGCAATGGTGAAAGGAGATGGGTCTACGGGGCGTGGAGATAATGTTTCTGGCAACTTATGACCTTTCACCCTTGGTGGTGTCGAGTTTTATCGAGTCTACTCCATCTATATTCTTCGAGTGCCCTCCTGTAATAGTGAGAAGCCATTGTTGTTTACTTGTGTCAATCCCCTAATCATTCCTTGGTTTATCCTTGATGGTCGGTAGAACCTCCTCACGTCGGTCTGGGTTTGAGCGTTGCTCTACTTTTTGATGAATTGTACTAACTAGCCATTATCAATGAGCCTCTGAATTTCCTCTCTGAGATGCCAACAATTGTCCGTTGAATGTCCATGGTCATTGTGATAGCCAAAAAAATATATGTTAGGTCGCTTAAAGACAGGCGTGCTCATCACCCCTGGAGTTTGATATTTGACTCTACCTTTGGTTTGGTCGTACACCACATAAATTCCCTCGGTCAGTGGAGTAAACCGTCTGGAAGGTTTTTTAAAGTATTGGGAGCGTCGGTTGGGCCGTCTCCGGGAATGTTAATCCACTCTTTTCCACTCTATGGCTTCCTCCTTTGAATATGATCCATGCCAGGTGAGCCCCCTTTCCTGACATCATCAACCCTGATGAAGGTGTTAGCTCGGGCGAGGAGGTCTCCCACTTTATCGGTTGGAAACTTGATCAGATCGGCATAAAGGTCCCTCCTCCGATCTAACCGCCGCTTGAGTGAGGCTACCGCCATATTTTCCACTAAATCTGGGAGAGGATTCATAGCATGAACAAAACATCTAACTTAAATTTTAAAAGACTCACCTCGTCTTTGGTAGAGATATATGATGGATTCCCGCTCGTGCTTGAGCTCTTTATTACCAACTAAAATCTCTCTGAACGTTTTCCAAAGACTAGCGAAATCCTGGATGGACCTCTTTGGTAGGCTACTAAAGAAATCCATCGCATTGCCTTTAAGATTCATTGAGAGAGCACGGCATAACATCGTATCATCCGGATTGAATGCCATCATCATGTTACGGAATTGTTCTAGATGTCGTTCCGGATCATTCATTCCATCGTAGGCTTCCATTCTGAAGGGGTCGAATTTTACTGGGTAGCTGGGCCTTCAGATTTTTTTTCAAGAAGAGTAACTTCTTAAGAATATAGGCCGACAGCATGGCGCACACCTGGTTATAGTGGACATCCTCCTCGTCTCGCACCCTTTTGTAGGTGGTAGATCCGGCCTCTTTCCTAGGTTTCACCTCTTTAGTTCGGGTTTTCTTCTGTTTTCTCATTCTCTCTCTTTTTTATCATCGCGCTTTGATGACCTATCTGCTCGGTTTTCTCGGCTTGCCTCCGACCCTAATTGGTGATTTCTGCGAGTGGTTCCTCTAGTTTTAGCCGTGAGTGCCTCGAGAGCGTCATTCATTCCTGCTAACGTAGCATGCATAGCTTTCTCTTCACCGTCGCGCTCACAAGTCTCCCTCAAGTTTTCCTGTTGAATATGTTGGATCTGCTGCTCCAATTGTTGGATGGTTGGGCCAACTGCGACATTGGGTCCTTGTATATTATCTACCACAAGGGCCTCAACACGCCTTGGGGGTAGAATATCGTCTACTGCCGCAGCTACTGACATTAATGTTTGAGGTGGTGGTTTCATCTTCCTAACGGATGTTGCAGCCCCGACCTGTTGAAAAATGGTCGCGATCGGGCACAGATCATCTTCCTTTAACGTCGGGTTTGCCGCCAGTCTCCTACTCCCCCAACCTCACTTGACTCTGGGATCTCTCTCTCGATTCCTGACCTGGTAACTACTATAGCGGAATTGTTTGGTAACACTAATCGATTTCCTATAGACTGCACCAAATTTGTTAAGGGAAATAACAAATAACTTGCCAAGTATCAACACTATGATTGATCAGAAAAGATAAGATTATTTTATTCTAGGGTTTTTCCCTTATTTTACCTAGCCCTCATTCATGGGCGGTTACAATTGACAATTTCCATTATTTTAATTCTACTAAATACATTTTACATTCCACTTCCATAGTGCAGCCTACATTTATGATTTTTTTGATTAGTGGTTTGACCAAAACGAACAACAAATCACAACGTGACTTGAGCTGTTTCTTACTTTCTAATGACTCTGGTGTGCTTCAACCGTTTGTCTGACCGAGCGCAGTTTTGCGTCCTTCCTGCTTGGTTTCCTTTTTCGTTCCCAAAAGCGCACCAGCCCGACCTGGTCTTGCTCGGTATTATTTAATTACGCTTGGATCGTGGAAGTGCTCATTTATCTTGAACCTCGTTCTCCATCTTTCCTACTTTAGATTTGTAGTCTTGCTTTTATTCATCACACTCGGCTTTCTATCTTGCACGGGTTCGTCTTCAATTCTTTCCCTATATTCATCTACTCATCTCGATTTGTACTCTCTTCTTTCCGGAGAATATCCCTTCATCAGATATCAACATTAAGCTGAGGAAAACGATTAAAAATCACGTTTTGGCTGACTTTTTGGTTGAATTTTACTCTGAGCAACCAGACATGGATATCGATCAAGAGGAGAAACCAGCATAGTGGATTATCCGAACAAATGGGGGGGGGGGGGGTGAGCGTTAACGAGTATGAAGCAAGTTTCCAAGTAACCACTCCACTGGAATAACAATGCACCATGGCATATGTTGGACATCATAGCCTCGAACAATAAAGCCGATAACGAAGCGACATTAACAGGATTAAAGCTTACATATATTTGCGGGCTAGGTGAGTTTGGTTAATAAATGATTTCCAACTATTTATTAATCATGATATATGACAATCTGAGGATCGGATGGAACATCTGATTAAATATTTGGTGGCATTGAAAGTTTAGCTGCAGAATTTGAGAGGGCCACATACGAACACGTCCATAGAACAGAAAATGCAATACTGGATTCGTTAGCGAACACGATACACATAGGAGACTAACCATGGATCTTAACACTGGAAGGTCCGTCAATAATAAACATTTGGGACTCAATTTCCACTCGGAGATAGCTTGTCAGATATCGATAATTACTAACAAATATTGGAGGTATGACATTAGGGAATTTCTGGTTAATGACACTTCACCCGTGGATAAGTTGATAGCAAAAAAAAAGTGGTTCAAAGCCCACGGAGTCGCAGTCCTTGGTTGAATACTTTACAAAAAATCCTTGACCAGACCTTTGTTACGATTTCTCGGAAACAACGAATCACATATGGTATTTTCTGAACTACATTATGGGGAAGGGTCCGCTCATTGCAAGTTTAAAGCTTTGATTAGAAGGGTTTTTTGTCGGATTTTTATGGCCCATGATAGAAGTCAATGCTAGAGATTTGGTCAATATATGTGATACATGTCAGCAATTCGCAAATTCAATTCATTTTCCCGCCGATTAGTTGGAGTCTATTATCAAAGGACTACCGTTTGATCAATCGGAGATTGATTTGGTAGGGCCATTGCCAATGGCTACGGACGGAAGGCAAATAATAGTAGTCGCAATTGATTATTTCAAAAATGGGTCAAAAGTCGAACCTCTCTCCGGGACGAGGGAAAAAATGTTATAAAGTTCATTTTGTCAAATATTTATTATCGTTTTGGTATCCCGACGAGGTTAACCATTGATAATGGTCCAGAGTTTGACAATAGAGAAATGAGATCCTTTTGTTCTTCACGAGAAATCGAACAATATTTTGCATCTCCTTTTCACCCACAAGTAAAAGGTCAGTTCGAAGTAACTAACATAACTATCATTGATGGCCTTAATAAGAATTTAGAGAGAACAACCAAGAAATAGCCAAATTATTTGCAGGAGGTGTTATGGGTATACCGAACTACTCTTTGTACTGCAACTTTTAAATCACCTTATGCGTTGGTGTATGGTATAAACTTTTTGACTCCATCAGAAACTATGATCCCATCCTATAGGGTCGAACACTACTCTGAGGACGATAATTATTAGGGTTGATGCATCGCTATTGATTTAATCGATGAAAAGAAAAGTCAAGCGCATTTAAACTCGCTGCATTATCAGACCTTCATGTGAAGCAGGTATGCATTGAAAGTCCGGTGAAAAAAGTTTAAGGTTGGTGATAAACTTATAAAAAAGGTATTTTTGCGCACCAAAGATAAGAGCCTCGGGAAGCAGGCTCCAAATTGGGAGGGTCTGTACCAGGAAATTGAGAGAGTAAAACTGGGGACGTACGGGTTGAGAGATAAATAAAATATAAGACTTTGGCACCCATATAACATCGAGCATCTCAAACTATATTTATAATAATTTTGAATACTTGTACTTTTATTTATATCTTTTTGTAAGTAATATTAATCAGTGGCACACTCTTTCCTACCCTGGTGGCGCACGAAGGTTCTAATGAGGTGTATGGAAAACTGATTTATTAATATAAAGTTTTGCATATATAACGTTTGCATGGTCCGAGATAAACATTTACTCGGTCAATAAACTTGGATCAAGGGATTTTTCAACTTTGGTTGATCAACATGTCATTTTTAGTTTAGACCTAAGGGGTCTTCCAACCTCGGTTGGTCAACATCTAATTTTTTAAATTTGGAGTTGTGGGTCTTCCAAATTTTGTTGGTCAACAAGTCGGATTTTTAACTAAGTTTATCTTCATATCAGAAACTTATCATTTTTTATTAAGAGGTTAAAAACTTGTAAAAAAAACTTGTTAAAACAGTAAAATTATAGAGACATTAATATAATAGACAAAATGTTCCCGGGAAAAGTAAATTGGCAGAGACACAAAATTACACGACCCTAGCGGGTCGGAAACAAAACACAAAAACGGCAGGAAAACAACGATTGATAATCTAAAATTTACTACTCATTTCCCGATAAACTACTGTTGGACGTATCCTCAGATGATTCTGACGATGACGCGTCTTCTTCTTCCTCTTCTCTTTCCTCAAAATTGTCTTCAACGATAAATTTTTTAGGGTGGTCCTTCTCGGGAACTTCTATCCAAAACGATCCAAGTTCCAGGTCGGGAAACCTTTCATGAAGCTCCAGAATGAGCATGGATTTTGCGTCAGCTACTTGAGTATCCATGGTCTGTAGGAAATTTGCAGAAAATATATTATTCGCCATTTTGTTTTCCTTTACTAGTTGGGCATGAAGATCTTCAAAATATTTGGTAAGATTATCGTGGGCTTGAATTTCTAAAAGCGGCCAACTCTCAAACAGTCTTATTACGTTTACTTTCGACTGTTTTATTTCCCAACGAGCAAGGAATTAATGCTCTTTTTGTACTTGACTTTCGATTTTTTCTATTTGGTTTCTTTTTCCAGAAGCTCGTGCTCAACTGATTTGATCCATGCAATGGCACGATCAACCTGTCCCCGGGTGTCTAGATCCCGATCTCTCGTACAGAGGTCTAGCTCTTTAAGCTGACCCTCTAGCTCGTATATCCGGTAGTGGGCCTCCGATAGTTTCATGGCTAGCTTATTTTCCTTCCCTCTCATTTATAGTTAGCAAGGCCACCATATGATACAAAGAGCAGGAAAAAGTATCTGATCGCCTCACTTGAAAAGACGTAACAGGGGAAGAATCGTTCGACAGGTCTTGATCAGTTGGACTACCATCTTGGAGAACGGGGAGCATAAGTAATGGATCATCTAGCACTACAACGGTCATCTAGCACTACAACGGTGTTTTTAGCACGTTATGTCAATTTCTACAGGCAGTAAGTTAGTTTACCAGGGCGGTAAGTCGTTGGGGAGTCTTGAGGAGTTGGTGGTTTGTGAATCTTCAACAGCGGGGTTATTGGTCCTTTTTTTTTGTTCTTTGTGCACCAAAATCCTCCTAGAGTTATTTGACCTCAGCTTCGTTTCCAGTGCTGCTACCTTTCTCTACGACATCATCTTTGTTTTTCACCGATCCCGCATATGGTGACAAAATTTTTATCCCATGAGGAGCTGACCCTCCGTATTTCTCGAATAAGGTCGGAATGGTGGTTTGTTCTCTTGTAAGAGGATCTCATGGAATGACAATCAAAATTTTGACTTTTTTCTTCTTAGCCACTTGTGCTTTTTTTACTCCACCTTCTTTGACCAATGCTGTTTTATTTTTCTCCCCCTGAGGCTCATCTTTGATACCCACGTTATCAACATCATCGACAGTCCCGAACGTTATTTTTGGATTAACAGGTCTGACATCCGCCTCGGTTATCTCAAGATCCGGTGAGCTTTCTTTCTTAGGTCGGTGACTGGGCACCCTTTTGCATTTGGGAAGTATGACCTTAACATCGGGGGCCTACAACCTCGTGACTAAGTCAGTAGGATCGAGAGGTACCATCATTTTCTCCATGGTTAAGTCATCCTCGAACATCGCCAAAGATTGTTATTGATTAGGTTTACGGGATGAAACATCGGTAAAACTCCTTTCTCCAGTTTCTCTGAGCTCAGTCACTCAAACAGGAAAATATCTTCTTGGCCGAGGCCAGATGTTCCCTCTTCAAGGCTTGCAAACTTTGTTTTCAAAGCTGTTAAAAAACTTGGTAAGCAAAAATAGGTATATATATACAATATATAATATATATACCCCATCTTGAAACAACTTAAAGGTGAGGCTCCTTGAGTTATTATTCTTAGAGTGAGGTCGTCCATTCTCCCAGGCCATACTAAAAAATACAAAGCGGTACTTCCAAGCTTTGTCTTCCTCCAACAGATCATTCACGATGTTTATTTAATTGGAAAGAGATATATGCCAATGATCACTACAAATTCTTCTACTGGCATCTTTTCTCGCAAATAATCTTGACGCAATTATGCATGACACCAGCGTATACCAGGCGTCCAGGCTAGCTTGGGTAGGGGAGAGCTTGACCATCTCGAAGTACCTTACTATTTCGGGGTCCAGTGGAAACTGGGCCCTCCAATTAAGCACATCCGAGAACATAACCAACTTTCTCTCTCCCGCTGAAAATAATGTCTCCCCTGGGACCGAGAAATAAATGTTGACGCGCTCAAGAATTCCTCAACTAGTCTTCATATCTGACATTTCACCAGGGCTATAATAAAGGTATTTGTGGTTGTAGAGTGTGAGGATGTGTGGCCTTATCAAACCACTATGATAGCGAGTCAGTACCTTGACTATTTTTACAGGTAAAGGTCCTCGTGCTCTGAGTTTTTATTGGCTTTGGCATTCTCGCTAACTGGCCTTTTACCCTCTCTATGATCGATGACATCCGCGTCAGCATTGATTTCTTTAATAGCATCATGCTTTTTAGAAGCGTCATTTTTGTTGAAAGCATCAGACGCTACCTTTGTTGTTTAGGTTTCGCAGTTAAGCTCCATTTGGAGACGACCAATTCCTTGGGAGCGGTACTAGGGGAAGTACGGCTGGTGCCTACCTCAAGTTGGGTATTTAAAGGAATTGATCCTTCCCTGGGCTCGGAAGGATCGACAGCAACATTGGCAATTTTACGATTGGCTGCGCCATCAATATTCTTATGATTTGCAGCAGCATTGACAATTTTACGAGTTTTTTATGTGTCTTGAAGCGACCCATGTTGCAATACCTTTAGAAGTGGCAGTTGTAATAGGACTAATTCAAACCCTTATTATTTATGAGCTTATCTTCATGTACTCAATCGCATCGGGCTACAATTCAGAACTTGATTCTATCATGGTTAAAAAGTGAGAACGGGGACAGTTTCCCATAGATTTACCTTTTTGAGAGAAGGAGGCCCCATCAAGACCAGAAAACCGACTTTAACTAAGTTGAGATTTTAGATCAGACCGATGAACAGGGGCAGAAGTAGTGGGGGCGGTTGCGAGGGAGGATTTTTTTGTCTCGAGTAAACGATTTTGGTTTGGACCGAAGGTCCCATACGAGATGGTATGGGAAGACTACTTCGGAGAATTGTCAATCACTTCCACCGCTCGGTACTCATTGGCCCTATAATAAATATTGAACCAATTATAAATATCAAAAAATGGCTTTTGCATAAACTGAGATGGTTGCACACTTTATCTCTTTAGAAGCATCGAGCACATAATTTATTTCTCTCTATCTCTCTAGAATTGGTATGGGAAGACTACTTCGGAGAATTGTCAATCGCTCCCGCCGCTCGGTACTGATTGGCCCTATAATAAATATTGAACCAATTATAAATATCAGAAAATGGCTTTTGCATAAACTGAGATGGTTGCACACTTTATCTCTTTAGAAGCACCGAGCACATAATTTATTTCTCTCTATCTCTCTAGAATTGATCTGAAAATGATTTGTGAGACAATGAGAGGTATTTATAGAGAGACCACTCCTCCAACGGCTATATTCATAGGGAAGTGGGAACGTCCATACCTTGGGAAGGTCAAGAGTCATTTTTAAACTCACGAGTGACACACATTAAGTAACCAAAGGACACGTGTTGTGTTACAATACGACTTTTACCTTTATGAGGCTAGTGGGTTTAGGAAAATTAAATAGCACGGGAAGGCCCACAACCGCATGCCTCTAGTAGCACATTTAACCGCCTCATATATTTTTGTTGAAGTTTCAAAGTTAAGGTCCCAAGGCCTATCATTTTACCAACCCTAAGAAGTTCCCATCAATGGCGTGGTAATCTGAACATGAATGAAACCACATAGTCCTCGCTCGACTCTCTCGTAAGGACTAGGGGGCTAGTGATAAGAGTGTAAATCCGGGCGCAAACAGGTCAGGAAGTCCATGGGTATTTGTGCAGTATATAAAAGTTTGTAATAAAGAATGATAAAGTAAGAAATAAAGAGAATTTATCTTGTAATAATAAACATATATGTAGATTTAGAGTAAATAAGGGGACGGAATATACTAAAGTGGATCACCCATGTGGGTTTTGGGCGCACGACATTTACT
This sequence comes from Limnanthes douglasii subsp. nivea, assembly GCA_036936605.1. Classification (NCBI taxonomy): domain Eukaryota; kingdom Viridiplantae; phylum Streptophyta; class Magnoliopsida; order Brassicales; family Limnanthaceae; genus Limnanthes; species Limnanthes douglasii. The sequence continues at coordinate 303,624,593 of JAUPFV010000002.1, read as the reverse complement.
ATATAAAGCAGATTCCTTTTATAGAAGGTGGTGAACAATTAATATTCATTACCTACTTATTCTCATTTTCTCTCTTTACACCCCATGTTTCTCTCTCTAGATATTGCTCGAGTGTTATCTGGTAGTGACTTAAGGTCCTGATATTTCTGGAACCATCAAGCCTAATTGAATATTAACCAACTGAGTTATAAATTTATTGATCTAAGTGATATCCTTAACATTATAGGTTACCCACGTATCAAATAAGAGAGCATAATTATCGACATTGATTTTATTAGTAGGTGGAAGTTTTTTACCTCAGGCGTATCTCTCTATGTTATTGCCACAAAGAAAGTTTTTCATGGCATAGCTCCAACATGAAAGTTCTTCCCATTTAAGTTGGGTACTTAATACTATATAGAGTCATATTTCTTATCATATTTGTAATAAGATTTCACAAGCTTTAAGAATAAAAAAAATCTAAAGATACCAAACCCAAATCGAAAACTCAAATAGAAATCGAAATCAAATCCAAATCCAAATAAAACATCACAACCAAAGCAGAATACCTAATCGAGCGTGATAAAAGCAGAATACCTAATCGAATGTGATCAATACAGAATGCTCAAAGAAAAATCTTTAATCCGCAAAACCAGGGAAAGGCTACCCATCCCTGATCAAATCAACCAAGGATCAAACAACACTCTCATATCATGAAGAACAAGAAAAACAAAAAATGGTTAGGATTTAATTGATTAAAATTAATTATTTACAAAAAGTTTAAGTTATAATATATAAAGTGACAAGGGCTAGCGGACCAAACAACTAACATACCATAATACTAACAAGTGGTTCGAGACTTTAGGTAAAAAGAGTTGTTTTTTTGTATCTGTAAATAATAAGTTTAAAAATAGTTTTACAAGAGTTTGACAGTGCAAAAAAAAATTAGAAAGCTCTAGTTTTAAAAAATTATATATGAGATTGTATAAAATGACGGTCCTTATATACGTCATGTGAGTTAATTTTGTGGTTCTATTTTTTTTTTCATGATCGACCCAAATCTTACGTGGTAGTAGATTTATTTGGACATCCAAAATAAGACCATTTAACAAAACTTGATTGAAATGTTACCTCAACTAGAGGGCACGTGTAATGAAGCAATAAAACATGTGTGATTTACATATAATTCAATATGAGAATTGATGTGACCACTGTTATATTCTACAGATTGGAAGTACCCCTTAATATATAATATTTAAAGTGGCATTATGCTCCGTCATCTAAAATAGTAAATTCGACTACACATGATCAACACACCAAAATTTTGTGATGGCATTAAGAATGTCCTCCAACGCCTATTGTGTTATGGATGATTTTTCTTAAAATATAGTTTATCAAACAATCTAATTAATTTATTGTGTTATATTTGATAAAACTTGTGTTAGCTCTTTCTATTATTGTGCAGATATTAAATATATTTTCTCATGGGAACTTGCATGTTATCGAATAAAGTTTCATATTAGTTGTATTGAGTGTTGTCGAATAAATTTTCATATTACCTCATTATTGTTACCAATTATTTTTTCATATTAGTTGTATGGAGTGTTGTGGAATATATTTTCATATTATGATTATGATGTCAAATGTTCTAAGATATAGCAGATATAGCACTACATGTTAAACAAACCTTAGCAAAATATATAATGGTGAAAAACGTTATAAAAAACACGAGTATAGTAATCATATTTATTGCACCTTCTCCAATATAGGATTTTCTTGAATATCCCTTTTATGACTATATATATATATATATATATATATATATTCTTCAATGTCCAAATTATGACACTAGCTTTGAATTTTGTTAATGATCTTTCTTTTAGTTTCCAGTTAGAAAATGTTCGATTTTACATCTACGTAAATTTATAAAAAAAATTATCACCTCATTGAATATTATCCGCTAAACACTAACATTTCATTAAATTTATAACTATGACATTGTTGTGATTACATTTTACTATGTTTTCGAGGAAGACTAAGTTTGTTTATATCTACCGAGCAAATAATATGGGTCGGTACTCTTTCTTTAGATAAAGACCAATCTACTGGGCATGTTTTGCTAGTAAATTTTTAGTCAAACGACATTTATGCCAGAGACTGAACTAATCTTGGTCAAAAGATTGTATGGAGCCTTAACTCACAAAAAATTTGACTTGAATTTGAGCAAAGCGCCAGTAGCTTTTAAGTCGGTTCGTGAGGTTACAAACCCAATTTGAAAGGATCCAAAATATTTCCAAGCTGTTTTATTGTAAAATTTGTAAGATTTTTGTATATTCCTCTAGCAAAGCAAACACAAGTAAAAGCAACTAACTCTATTTGCAACAAAAAAAAAACCAACATATCGAGAGTTGATTGTATGTCTTTCCAAGAAATGATTCAATATCAATTCTAAGTCATCTTTAGCATTTCACACACCGATGTCTTATCAACCTTGTTTAGTTTCTGAAGCCGATTCTAGGCAGGAGTTTTGAGCTGGTTGTATGTCCTCACAAGAAATGATTCCATATCAATTCTAAGTCATTCTTTAGCATTTCACGCCCCGATGTCCTATCGACCTCCCCCTCCTGAAAGACTTGAAGTGAAGGATATATATATATAAATCAAGCTTGTTTAGTTTCTGACTAACAGTACAAAATGAGCACAAAAACATAAGGATATATATATATAAATCAAGCTTGTTTAGTTTCTGACTAACAGTACAAAATGAGCACAAAAACATAAGGAAAAGTGGAAAAGTTTATCGTAAAGAATTGTCAAAAGTTTCATAATACTTTTTTATTTAATAAAATAAAAAAACTAGTTTTTCTATTCAGATGTGAGACCAACCCAGACAAGTTATCTTTTATAAGCTCAAAATCCATAAAGGTAATAACAGCCATTAAACCAGTAAAATCAAGCCAATGAGTACGTACCACTAGCTTCGATGTGAGTCTTTTCAACTTGAGAGTAGCCTCTTTTGATGTTTCCCCGGTGCCATCGCCAAAATTAAACAGATCAGTGTCTTGGAGTTTGAATGTTAAGGATGGACAAATGTAAGTAGTAGCTATAATGTGAGAAACACTGCAAATGCTGATTCCAATTGAACTTCTCATTTTGTCTAAAGGCCATCTCAACCCACCCTGTACATTTTCATCTATAACTGCAGTCTCGACTTGTTCGCAAAGATTCCGAATCTCCTATAAATTAGAGAGTTAGCCAATTTATATTTAACCCAACCTCTACAATAAATTATTCAGGATTTCTAGTCTTGGATAGTTTAATTAAAAGTAATAACAAAATTATTGTATCTATTGTTAATAAGTAACAACCTGAATAGTTCATGAAGATCATGAATTAGTCTAAATCTGGGGAAAAAATACCTAAGAAGTTGTAATTTAAAAAAAAAAAAAAAATCAAATGAAAAAATGTTGCAGGACTCAGAATAGGAACTTACTAATGCATCAGATAGGATGAACTTGTTGGATGCGAATAACCTGAAGTCTTGACGCTTATCATGGCACGCTATATCGATGAACCGCCGAAGGGGGTTTCCTTCAATCTAGAAGTAAAGGACATCTGGTTTCAACTTTGAGAGTAAAGGAAATTAAGCAATGACATTTAGAAAGATAACTTGCCTTGTAGACACTTATACTTTTGTCTTCTTTCATCCTACATTTGCAATAAACTGCTGCATCTGGTACATTTTCATGACATAGCTACGTATACATGAAAAGAACTCACAGGATTTAATTACTACTCATAAAAGTAGATGGTGATGATGATGATGATGATGATGATAGCACAAAGTTTAACAGTACTAAAAGAAAACATAGTTAATATTACAAGTACAAACGATTACCATCACATGATATGTATCCTTCACTCCTTGTAAACAAAAACCTGCAGCTTCGATGCCAGTTAAGACGCTGTCCACATAAGTAGCAGGAATATTTGGTCGAAACATTCCCCATAATCTATTTAAAATTGTTTCGGACATCTCATCACCTTCTGCATTTTCTGTGGTAAGACTACATCACCAATATGGGGAACACAAGATCAGATTAGACTTGAATAGACAAGGCTTCAAGCTCTATTGATTAAACTAATCACTACCCATGATTAAGAATCTTGATTATACACAAAGGACCATCCTGAGATTGGAATTATCAGTCGTGACAGTATTTTCTTCACAGATAAAGTCAGTTTTTAACGTTGACAAACTAAAGAATATACTGTTTTCACGTGATATGTATCTTTCACTCCATGTAAACGGAAACCTAGACCTTCGACAGCAATTAAGGCCTTGTGCACATAAGTAGCAGAAATAGTTCTGCGAAACCTTCCTTATAAGTCTACTTAAAATTGTTTCACACATCTGACCTTCTAAGTACACTTTCCGGGTTAAAACTACATCACCAATATCACCAAGTCACTATCAGATTACACGTGAATAGACAAAGCTTCAAGCTTTAATGATAGAACAGAATCACATACCCATGATTACGAATCTTGCCAAATAGAACATAAAGGCTGGTTTTTTCTTTGTCGGTGGTTAATCCATCTGAAGTGCTCAAGGCCACAAAGTGAGAAACTAAAATGTCATAGACGTCTTCAGCTAAGATCACCCATGGTTTCCCAATTCTTTCATTCTTCCCCGCAACTGAAATCAAATATAATTTATAAATACAGATCCAAGAAACAGAAAGAAAGAAAGCAAGAAAGCAAGAAAGAAAACCGGTTATTTTAAGACTAATACCTCACCTTTAGAATTTGAGTTCATCAAAACATGAAACTTCCCTGCGGCATCATCTAGATACTCTAGCAAACGAAGATAAGAAAAAATATATGTTTCTGGGCTATCAGCCGAACTGACTGGAGTTATTTTTCTTGTTATCGCATCATATGTGTATAAAATTCTTGGAGGCGGCAGCCTAGAGGAATCTGATTGACGCTGCGACCTAGGTGGAGGTGGAAGATGACTCATTGCTAAAACACCTAAACAATTAGCAATCGGAAGTATTTTCTCTCGTTATAAAACAACTACTACGAACAAGATTCAATATTGAAACCTTGAAAATATACAAGAACTTAAGAAATGGATAAGCAAATCAACCTTAAACATTCATCTTCCGTTTTACTAACGAAGAATAGAAACTTTCTCTTAATACAATGCAATGGCTAAAACCCTACACGCGATAAACAAGTATGCTGAATAACGAAATGAAGACATTACCTGTTATGAATGAAGTGAAAAAGGAACGAGATTCAAGGTTTGAAGAACGAAGGAGAACCCTAATAGTTGAAAGGAAGCTTGATACACAAGTATGAACAACAGGTGTTTTAATGAATGAATTTCTTTTGAGTAATCTTGATATAGACTTTGTTTCAACTGTAATTTGTTTTTTTATAAAAAAAACTATATATAACTGATTTTAATAACTGTAAAACGGATTGATACCTGCTCTACTGTTTTAGACTTTGTTATAATCAGTTAAGTACCTTTGGCTTTGGCTTTAGCATTGGCATTTTACCAAACATATGGTGGGCACATTTGAGCTCGACATATGCTATTGCAAACAACTAAAACACTTACGATGAAAGTTCAAATCACATGGACACACCCATACAAAACAAAGAACCAAAAACCCAGATTTGGATTTGGTCGACAAATTTTGTATGGATGCGTTCAGTGCAATCTGAATCTTCATTCAAAAGTGTAGATCTCCCCGTCAACGATCTAATTGTCATGTATGAAAGACCCAGAACTAGAATGAAGAGACGGAAATGGCGAAGGGAAAATATCTGTGGTTGGATGAGGAAGGATTGTGGATAAGAAGAGTGACACTGTTTCTATATTGGATAACACTAGAATGTTGGGCTTTTTTATTCTAATTCAAAAGGTTTAAAGTATTTATATGATAGTTTATAGAATTAAAAATTTATAAATCTAATAGAGTAGATTTATAACATTAATTTTTTACGTTAATGCTCTATAATGTTTGTGACATGTCCATACCGTTGTTTGGAAGTTTATGAACGGATAATAAAATTCAATTTTTTTAATAATTATATAACATTCGGTCGTGGGAGAGGAAAGTTTTGATATATATGATTCTAAACTTCATCACAATAGTTGACAACCTGCGTAAAATCCAGTCATCCGGTCAATAAAAGAAAATGTTTACCTTTCTTTCTCAAGATAAAGAGTTCCGCGAAATAAAAATAAAAATAAAAATAAAAATAAAAATAAAAATAGGGTGAAAGTGTTAGTGCATAGTTAAATAGTATTTTTTTTTTACTTGAAGTTGTTTTTTTTGAACTCACATGTACTAAGATAAAGACAAGTTGTCAAGCTAGATTGCATTTTCATTCATGGATGAGTATCGCACTCTAATAACAAAAAGAATGATGAGAGTGTTATAAAATAAAGTTTTTGTTACTTTAACTAAGAAATAATTTATGGTACGGTAAATAGGATTTTCCGGATAGTTGATGTTTTTATTAAGCTAATTAAAATTCTCTTCCATTTGGAGATAGTTTGGACAAATATATTATATTGAAAGAATTCAAATAATTGATGATGGAGTTAAACCATAATGCTTCAATTTAAGGCACCATGTAAGTCTTAATTTCAATGTCATTTAGCAACTGAAGTATATCTCAAGTAGATTAATCCATAGTTATATATTCAACTTCAATACTTAATTTTCATACAAGATTTTGTTTTTCTATTCTTCCGAAACATCAAATTACCTCTTACAAAAGACAATAACTAGTGGTTGGTATTCTATTAGCTCTGCATCCAGCTATCTCCGCATCTGTAAAATATTTTATATTAGTATGACCATTACTTTTACAACACAACCCAAATCCAAAAGCTTATTTAAGATAACACATGATTTGTTCTAAAGGTGTTAGTGGTTAAATGTTGGAGATGACATAAATTAACTTAAAAAACTAACTAGATATTGATAAGAATACAAAAAATTGAGGAATTAAAACAATTATAAAATGTATTTTAGTTTGAATGTTTTATAATTAAAGAATATATTTAATGCATAATGTAAATGTTATGGGCTAGGGGTGAAACTTATCATAATTTGTAACTGAATTTGTTATTTACACCTCTTGCATATAAATAGAGGAGGAAGATTGGAAATAAATGGTCTTAAAATTTTTACTAATTACTATTATCGATTCTATTCTCTTTCTAAGTAGCCTCAATTACTCTCTCTCTCTCTAAAATCACTCTAGATATTATATTTTTGCACGAAATATTTAATACTTAACATTGGCAATCACAGTGGGAGGAAAGCGAGGTACCTAGATAAGAAATCTAAAGCCATAAGAATTTACGATTGAGTTATAATGGCTCTTGAGGTCAAAATTGATCCCGCAGTCATGCTGGAAAATGTAGTGCTTGAATCATGCTTTCTTAGATTAGAGAACCGAGATGAAATTCAAGAAAATAAATAGCGTGAGCAATCAAACGTGGAGTATTAGATGAAAATTATATTTGTATAGAACGATTAACTTGATCAAAGGGAGCAGCGGGTTCAATCTGGTAGGCTGTGATCTGAGGTACGAAGAGTTGGTGAGAAAAAAGAGCTAGAAAATGTGTTTAATGAATCTTATAGTAGTCACCAAGTGTGAAGCGATCGCAGAATAACGCATTTTCAATCAGCTAGAGAATATCATTCTTCACGAAAAGAAATAAATAAACTTCGGTATATTTTGACCAGTGAGAGTGAGTCTTCAGGTTTTGATTATGAAGATAGTTTGTTAACAAAATAAACTGATTGGCGTTCTTCAGAGAAGAGGGAAGCCGACAGTGAAAATATTGTAAAGAACACAAATCCAAGAGGAAGGGTAAGTCTAGGAATATGAGGGACAACCCTTTGTTTGAAGGTAACACATCTAATCAATATATTAATATTGTATACCAAAGTTTATATGCAATTATGGGAATAACTGGAGCAAGTCAATACATGCAAGGAGTGGATTAGATGAATTCTCCATTGTCCTCTGAGATAATGTCAATAACTACTTCTAAATAGATTAAGATTTTGAAAGATCAATAAGTCACTGATGTAGGTACCATTACCATACTATCCGAAGAGAAAGAGAAGTTAAATAAACTTCATAAAGAGAAAGAGGAAGAAATTACTTCTCTAAAGAAGTACCAAACTCAGGAGGGATGAGTTTGGTACTTCTTTAAAAGTATGTTGCTAGTGTGGTAGACTCTTTGGAAAAGAGGGATGAGGGTATTAAAGCGGGCATGATCTTGTTATGCCATATGGTGATAAACATGGTGTTTCTTCATCAAGTGGGTTTGATTCCGATGAGGGGTCTGATAAAACTTCAAGTATTGATGCCAATATTCATAAGCAAGATGAAGAGGAAGGGAAAAATCAAGAAAAATATGAAGATAAGGAAAAACGAAAGCGAACGAGCCCTAAGGTTATTGTACTTTCAGTTTTGTGTTTGAAACTAAAGTCCTTGGATGGCCAAGAAATTTTGTATAATGGTGGATTGTACATCTTTTGATGATTCGATCAATTTCTAAAGTTGTGTTTTTCTTTATGGATCGTACATCTTATGTTTTTATATACTTTAAAAGTGGAATAAATGGATTAACCCAATCCGGTAGTCTAAAAAATTAAAATTTAACTGATCTTTAATATGTCTGAGTCGTTCACCAGTATTTTATTTCAAGGTTAACGATATTTAATGGTTATTCGATTTTCCTGATGTATTTAATAAGTGTTTAATCCATCTGATCACTTCAAAGATATTTCATTTGAAAATAGAAGGTGTTTAATAGATGTTTAATTTATCCGATCACTTCAAAGATATTTCATTTGAAGGTTGAAGTTGTTTAATAGGTATTTAATTTTTCTGACCTCGTCATATCCACTAAAATTCTTTAAAAAGGCATAAAATAATATTCATTTAAAACTAGACACCTCATTAAAACCTCCATGTGCCACCAGGGTAGGAACGAGTATGCCCTCAAATAATTACATTAAAGTACGACAAAGTAAATATTTACAAGACAATTTATTCTAAGTACAACATGAGATGCTCAATTTTCCATGGGTGTTTTAATATGTTGCCTTATATTTTTTTGAAGTCCATACAGTGTACGGGCCTTCCTTTTTCTTAGCCAGTTTTCCAAAAAAAAATCTACTTGGTATGCAAAAAGACTTTCCTTAACAGTTTATCCCATATCTGGAAATATATTTTTTTACTTTAGATGCAAACCTACTTCTCATCAAACCCTGATAATGTGTTTTTCTCAAATGTTCTTTTAGTCTTCTTTCATCAATCAGATCCAATTGATTCCTTACCACCATATCATTAGCTTGTTCGGAATAGTTTTGTATCCAGAATGAGGGTAAAGTAGCTTCTATAAGTATGATCACATCTTTCTCATAAACAAGATCAAAATGAGAATCTTGAGTAGTTGTACGATGAGTAGTTCGGTAGGCCCACAATACTTCTTGCAAATAGCTCAGCCATTTCTCGGCAGATCCTTCAAGATTTTTTTTTAACCCTGCTAAAATTGTCCGATTAGCAACTTCAACCTGCCTAATTTCCTGAGGATGAAAAGGAGAAGAAAAGAAATGTTGAATTCTTCTTGAAGTGCAAAATGTTTCCATGCCCTTATTGTCAAATTATGGCATATGGTCTGTAGTAATACGTTGGGGAATTTCGAATCGACAACATGTGTGAGATAGGATAATCTTTATAATTGATTTAGAAGTGGTTCCAACTAGTGGGGAAGCTTCAATCGATTTAGAGAAATAGTATATTTCCACAATTATCGTTCGATAACCTCCACAGGCCATGGGAAGAGGTCCAATTAAATCAAAACCCCATCTATCAAAATGTATGGGTTCGAAAATTGACTCCATCAGAATCGTTGGCAGATATACTTCGTTCCCATATTTCTAGCAAGGATCACATCTTCTGAGCATATCTTTGGCATCTTTCATTATAGTAGGCGAGTAGTATCCTGCTAATAAAACTCTCTTGGTTAAAGCTTTATAATCCCAATATGCTTACCCATCTCCATAGTGTAATTCAGATAGAACATTTTAGGATTCTTCAAACCCTAGGAAACGTATGAGAGGTCTGGTAAAATATTTTTTATAAAGAATTTCTCTCAATACCAGGAAACCATGAGCTATGTACTTTACTTTTTTAGCCAAATCTTTATCTAAATGTAGTACTTCATCAGTAATAAATTGTTGTATTTCATACCTCCAACCTTTGGATTGTATGCTAGATATGTTCATATTTTCTTCAGCTTCACCCTCTTTTCCTTGAGCTGAACCTATGGATAGATATTCTTGCATAAGAATCCATGGATACGCTTTAGAGTAGACTATGGTAGCTAAAGAATCTACCATAGTATTGTCTGATATAGGGACATATTCATACCAGACGATTTTGAAACTTATGACTACTTCTTTCAGGACTTGCAGATACTTCACCAACTGATCTTTTTGGTTTCATCTTGCCCTTGAGCCTGATGAATAAGTAACTGTGAATCACTTACTAATCAGACCCTCTTTTCTCTACATAATTGAGCTAATCTTAAACCAGATATAGCCGCTTCAATATCTGATTCATTATTGGATTCCCTAAAACCAAAATATAGAGCTTGGTACATAGTATCACCGTAAGGGGAGGTTAAGCAAAATCCAGTTCCGCATCCTATCATGTTGGATCCACCGTCTGTTCGGATTACCCATTCTTTCTTAAACTTGTTTTCTTAAGATTTCTCGTTGGATTTCTAGTATGAAATTCTATCGGGAAATCAGCTATAACTTGAGCCTTGATTGCAGTTCGAGGTGCAAAATAAATATCATAGTCTCCAATCTAGACCGACCACTTAGTAATTCTTTCTGATATGTCAGATTTTTGTAGAACATTCTTTAAAGGAGATGATGTTCGAACTGTGATTGAATGTGCTTGAAAGTATAACCTAATTTTCGTGGCTCATATCACCAATGTCAAGGCTAATTTTTCTAATTTCAAATATTTTTTGTATGCTTCCAATAAGCTCTTTCTTATGTAATACACTGGACGGAGGTAATTATCTACCTCCCTTACTAACACAACACTTACTGCATACTCTGACACAACTAAATACATAATAAGTTTCTCTCATTTAATGGGTTTAAACCGTGTATTCGGTGAAGATACGTGCTTTTTTATTTCAATAAGGCTTGATCACACTACGAAGACCAATTAAAATCCTTAGCGTTCCTCAAAACTTGGAACAACTTACCACACTCTTCTGATGATCTTGAGATAAACTGATTCAACGCAGCCAATCATCCGGTTATTCTCTGGACTTCTTTAGTATTCCAAGGGGATTCATGGCTAATAGAGAATTTAAATGATCTGGATCGTCCTAAATCCCATTTTCACTTATGGCATATCCCAGAAACTTGCCAGATTGGACTTAAAAAGTACATTTTTTCACGGTTTAACTTCAAGTTGATAGCATCCAAGTTAGAAAAAGTTACTTGAAGATCAGATATGTGATCTTCTTCCTTGAGGTTTTTCACCATCATGTCATCTATATATACTTCCATATTTCTGCCAATTTGGCTAGCAAATATTTTATTTACCAACCACTGATAAGTAGCTCCAGCATTCTTCAATCCAAATGGAATCACCTTATAGAAATGAAGCCCTTTATCAGTAATAAAGGTAGTATAATTATGATCATTCTGATCCACTTGTATCTGATGATACCCTAAGAAAGCATCCATGAAAGATAACAACCTGTTGCCTGACGTAGAATTAGGGCTGTCAATTTCGGGTTTCGGGTCGTGTTCGTGTCGGGTTTGACCAACCCGAAATTTTAGAACCTCTGACACGAACCCGACCCGAACCCGAAATTCGTGTCAGGTTCAAAGACCCGAACCCGACCTGTTAAAAACCTGTTTGACCCGAACCCGACCTGTTTGACACGAAATTGTATCCAACACGAAACACCCGTTTGACACGAACCCGACCTGTTTGACACGAATTTTGGGCAAAGACAAAACTTAATAAATGGAGATGCAATGGATCGAATCATATACCTCCCGCATGCAAAGCGGGCGCTCTACCATTTGAGCTACATCCCGTTTTCAAATTTTATTGGTCCACTATATTTATATAAAGTAAAGATACGCTTACTTCATATATTTACACCGGCTTTACTATCACCGATGAAGTTATCTTACCGTAAAATATATGGTGATAATGGGTTTGCCATCTCACCTAAACATGAAAAAAAATACATGAGATAAATTAAATAAATTTCAAAAAATATAATAATAACCACTAACTTGTCACTTCTTAACAAATAACCACTAGAATTGTAAATCGATTCATCCCACAAAACAAGATTGAATGCATTTAATACTATTAATAAATCTAGCAAACTCACACGAATCAGATAAAAAAAAATTGTTAAATAATAAATCATTTCCATTTTTTATTCTTAATATTATAATCATATATACACAGAAGATGAAAGATTCAAAAATTTATTAATATACGTGAAAAAAGAATAAAATTCAAAACTTTATAGCAAACATGTGAACCGTCATTTGTCCTCCCTCATATAAATAAGTATACTTTTATTTTATATCTTTTAAATTTAAAATAAAATTATTTCATTAAAAAAGTTTTATAAGTATTTTTGGTGTTCTAATTTATAGGTCAATTTTTTAAAATAATATTATTTTATTAATAAAAGTTTATTAAGTGTTTCCAGTATTTTATTTTACAGCTGTACAGGTCTTTTGGGTTTTATAGTTCTGTTTCGGGTTTACATGTCTTTTCGGGTTTCACATGGCTTTTCGGGTTTACGGGTCTTTTCGGGTTTTACAGGTCAGTTTCGGGTTTACAAATTTTTTCGGGTTTTACAGGTCAGTTTCGGATGACACGAACCCAACCCAAACCCGACCCGTTTTTTTTCGAGTCGGGTTCGTGTCGTGTCTTAATTTCATCGGGTCTGAAATATCAGGTCTCTAACCCTAATATTTCGGGTCGTGTTCGTGTTGGGTTTACAGGTCGTGTCCAAAATTGACAGCTCTACGTAGAATCCACTAACTGATATATACGAGGCACTGGAAAAGGATCTTTAGGACATGCTCTATTAAAATCAATGAGCTTAATACACATGCTCCATTTTCCATTTTTTTTCTTGACCAAAACGGGATTAGTTGTCCACAATGGGTATTGAGACTCTTTGATATGGCCCATCTTGGTCAACTGATCAACTTCTTGCATTATCACATCAGATTTTTCTTTAGAAAAAGTCCTCCTTCCTTGTACTACTGGTCCAACATCAGATTGGACTGATAATTTGTGGCAGATCACCTCAGCTGGAAATTGAGTTACATTATTATTGCACCATGAAAACACGTGTAAATTGTTTGATAAGAAGGACAATAATTTTCGTTTCAAACTTAATGGTAATTTAGTTCCAATCCTAACACTTTTGCATTCTTCCATGCAATGGATTTCAACCTCTTCAATGGGTATCACAATACTAGGAGCGTCCTTTTGGACCATCTATTTTACTCTGATTGGTGGAAGGCTCCATTAGTTGATATTCCTTGTTAACCTTAACAGCCTCCAACAATTTTGAGGCAATGGATGTTACACAGAACTCCCTAATAACTTTCTGGCTGCTTCGTACAATACTCACTTGTACTCTCATAACATATTTTAAACATTGGTGGACAGTAGATGCCAAAACATGCATCTTAAAGAGCCAAGATCTTCCAAATATAGATTTTGTAGTATATTGGGAAATCAACCACAACGAATAGAACTCTTACCATTTTCTTAAATGGTCCTTTTGCCAATAGTACTTCCTCTTTGAATCCACTGATGATATCGGCCGAACTTCCAGTAAACCCTACAATAGCTCTGTTCAATCGTTGGATAACTGAAGGGTTCTTCATCTGTTTATAAGTAGTTAGAATTAACATATTTACCGAACTACCAGTTTCAATTAGGATTCGTTATATGTCATTTCCCCCAATTGATGCTCCTATTACCACAACATATTTGTGTGGATCCGCTATATCTCTTAAGTCTTCTTCATCAAAGACTATAAAAGGAGGATTTTTGTAAAGATGTGCGTACATTTTTCCTTCCAAATGAGTAGTCAAACTGTTGATATGCCTTTTTCTTGAACAACTTGAGGATGTCGTTACATTGTCTCCCATAAATATAGTTAATGGTTTAAAACAAATCACCAGATCAGAAACTCTGGTAGGATCATCCATTATTACCTATACCTGATTTCGATCAGGATCAGAATTGAGATATTCAGTATTCACATCAAATCTTTTAACAATCATCGTGGTATCCTCATGTCTGGATATCCCCGGAAGGGCTGATGAAGTCGTTTGGGGTGCATTGGTATTGGATTAAGTGTTATCTGATCTACTACCATATTGTCTTTTAACAAAAGTACCCAATTTTTCTCTCTCAATAAGATTTTGAACCTCTTTCTTTAACGATATACAATCATGTGTGCCATGACCCACATCATTTTGATATTTACAAAAGTGAGTGCTTAAAGTCTCTCTAGGGGATTGTAGTGGTCTTGGTCTTCTAACATGCACATCATTCTTGGTTTTATCATATGTTGTTGCTACACTTTCTCCCAGCTCAGTAAACCATTCAGGTTGAACCCAAAGGCCTCTCTTACTTCTAACCTGCTAATTCTGGTTGGACTAATTTTGTCTGGACTGATGCGATCCCATATTTTTTTGACTTATAATTGATAATATGCTGGGATTGGGTTGTTGCTTGTGGAACTGATGTTGTAGTAGCAGGCACTCTAAACTTTTTAGTTTCTTTAGCTATGATTTGTTTCCGAACTTGATTTAATAACCCTCCAAAAGTCATTGCTTTCTTCCGTATCACTGAATCAACTAAATTTCCCACTATCAAATCTTGTCTTAAAGAGGCAGAATAATATGAACAGTATAATGGTTGAAATAATCCAAGTACGTATGCACAGAATAATATGAACACATCGTCAAAGCAAGGAAACATATTTTTGATTGTGGATTCGAAGTTAGAAAAACAGGGAGGCTTTGATGTGACTTCAGAATATTTGGATTCAGACCTAGATCGGAATAATTGATTGTGAATGAACCAATGATCTTAGGGAGGATTCGTAGTTTGTGACAGTATCTTGAGAATATGGCCAGTTTTAGGGGAGATACTATGGATGGAAATACTAACAGTTCAAAAAAATACATGTCGTAAGTTTGGAAACTCAATTAGAAGGAAAAATGTCTACCCACCTTTTTGGGAGGAATGTTACACCTTTTATTTTGTTTGACATTGACGATTTGAGGAGCATAGGCTGACCACATGAATATGCAATGGTGATTGGTGCGTTAATAGTAGGAACTGAGATCCGACGAATACTAATTGATACGGGAAATTCAGCGAATATGTTGTTAAAATCAACGTATAAGAAGATGCCTAATCCATCTACGATTCTCTGATCTGAGCGCACCATAATTGGGTTTACAAGGGTAATAGTGCAAGTTACTAGGGAATTAGAGGGAGATGTTTTGTTGGGAAGAGGTCCTTTTAGTAAATAAAGTTCAAGTTTTGTTTATGGTGTTGGATTATCCGACCAGCTACACCCCAATGTTTGAGAGGTCGTGGTTGTTTAGAATGCATGCGGTTGTTTCAACTGTCCACTAGTGTTTGAAGTATGTAATCAGTGATCGTGTCGGATTCATTTGAAGTAATCAGTAAGTGGTGAGAGAATAATATGCAACAGCTTTACATTCTAGAAAGGTCACTACTAGTGATCAAATGACTAAATAACAATAAAAAGGGTCAACTGCAGATGATGAAGGTGTAGATGACCCGAGACCTCGGGACCGATATTAGTAGGAGAAAGTGTGGAGGAGTATATGTTCCCTAATGGGGAAAATGTGCGAATTGGGATATAATTGTCATCTAATTTACGTTACTAATTGCTGAAGTACTTATATGATAATTTAGATGTGTTTTCTTGGAAAATCGATGATGTGGTAGAGGTTTTGTCCAAGGTAATATGTCATAGCTTAGCTTTAAATCCAAAATTCAGGCCCATCATTCAAAAGATAAGATATTTTTCTGTAAAAATATATGAGGCAATTGTGGCTGAGGATCGATTATCCAAGGTCGGAAATATACGGGAAGCACAGTACCTATTTTGGACTGTAAATTCAATGCCTGTAAAAAATAAGAACGGAAAATGGAGGATGTGTGTTGACTTTTCAAATTTGAATAGGACGTGTCCAAAAGATTCATTTCTTGTGCCAAATATTGATCATCTTGTTGATTCAACATCGAGGAATAAAATTCTTTCTTTCATGGATGCATTCGCAGGTTACAATCATTTCTAAATGAATAGGAAGGATCAAGAAAGTACTACGGTTATAACTGATCGAGGATTGCATTGTTACCGGGTCATAATTTTTTTGTCTTGAGAATGCTGGGGAACATATCAAATATTAGTAAACAAGGTATTTACTTCTCAAATTGGAAGGAATATGGAGGTCTATATTGATGATATATTAGTCAAAATCCAATCAGATGACGAACATTTATGAGATTCTAAAGAATTGTTCTTGAAACTTTGAGTTATTCAATTGAATTTAAATCCAAAAAAGTGCACCTTCGTTGTTAGGTCATGAAATTTCTTAGGATACATCATAAGTGAAAATAGAATAGGACTAGCTAAAGGGTTTGATAGTAATGACCCCACCTCAGACAATTAAAAGGTGTAGATTTTGGCAAGAAGGTTGGCTCCTTTAAATAGATTCATCTCTTAATTTTCTACCAAATCTGATCCTTTTTTCCAAATGTTGCGGCAGCTAAAGGAATTCACTTGGACACCAGAATGTGAGGTGAAACTTTTAAATATTAAATAGCATTTTTTATCACCAATTTTTTAATTCAAGCCTCGAATAGAGGAACAACTTTTTTGTATGTTGTTTTGTCAAATTTTTCCATCAGTTTTATGTTGATAAGGGAAGAAGGTGGATCTCCTCGACCACTTTATTATGTTAGAAAATTTTTGTTAGCATTGGAAAAGAGATAATTAAGGCTCGAGAAGTTGGTTTAGCATTCATGGTAGCTAATAGAAAAATGCGCCCTTATTTTCAGGCTCATACAATTATTGTTCGAACTCATTTTCCACTAAAAAATGTGTCACAACGACTGGATATCTCTGGAAGAATAAGTAAATGGTCGGTTGAGGTAGGGGATTTGATATAAAGTTTTCTCCTCAAAGAGTTATTAAGGCTTAAGCTCTGGCGGAATTTTTGGTGGAGTTTCATTCGAGCCGTTCCGATGAGGATAATGATAGGGATTTTTTACTAACAAATTAAATATGAGTGGTTCAAACTGATAGAGGCTCTAGTATATTGGGATCAAGTGCGAGAGTATAGTTTCTTACTTATTTTGGAGAAGCTATGTATCAGGTCATTCAGTTCAGATTTGGTGCATCATATAACGAAGCAGAATATGAAGCTGCTTTAGCTGGATTAAGGCGTGCACTGTGGGGCGAAGAAATTTCATTTGGAAACAGATTCACAATTGGTAGTGAATCACATGTCGGTGGTATCTGAGGCAAAAAAGAACCAGATTGTTCTATATCTTCGTGAGCTTCAAAGTTTAACTCTTTTGTTCAACAAAGTTATTCTAGAGCACATCAATCAAAGAGGAAATACAATTACAGATTCTTTGGAAACTGTTGTATATATAGAGGAGTATCCCTGGATATTGTTACAAGAAATTCTGTTTATATTGACAAAGTCATAATATTGCAAATATTCTAAGGAAGTGTTTTTCACTGTAGAAAAAGATCAAGGCCATTAAATATTTGATATAACAAATATTTTACTTAAAGGGATGCTACCTCAAAACACAAAATTAGCTCAAAGGTTGAGATTTAGAGCCCATGGTTATGCAATATTAGATGGAGTGTTATATATGAAGTCTTTGAGTATGCCATTGTTACGATATTTGGGTACAAACAAGTCCCATGAATTTTTATCTGAAATACATGATTATGAGGGCTCTACTCATTACAGTTTTAAGGCTTGACAATAATGGTTTTATTGGGCAGGGTACTATTGGCCTTCAATAATGAATGATGCTAAAACTTTAGTACGAAACTGCGATACTTATCAAAGATTTGCAAATTCTATTCATAAACCGGCAATACCACAAATTTCAATTTCTGAAGCGATTCCTTTTGATAGATCGGGTTTGGATTTAGTAAAACCATTTCCCATGGCTTCGGGAGGACGACAAACAATTATAGTGGTAGTGGATTATTTTTCAAAGTGGGATGAGGCTGAACCATTGTCAGGGACGAGAGCTAAAGATGTTATAAAATTCATTATGTATAATATTTGTTGTCGATTTGGGTTTCCCCAGAACATTACTATGGTAAATGGACCATAATTTAATAACAGAGAAATGAATTCTTTCTGTAATTCAAGGGGAATGATAAAGTATTTTTCAATACTGTTTCATCCTCAATTAAATGGCCACGTAGAAGTTACTAACAAAATATATTTTAGAAGGATTAAAGAAAATTTGACATGTGTTGTTGGGAAATGGCCTGATTATATTCAAGAGGTATTATGGGCTTATAAAATGAAACCTAGAGAGGTAACTCAAGAGACTCATTTTGATTTAGTATATGAAATTGATGTTGTGAGTCCCTCATAGCCAACCCTACCATCTTATAGAGTACTCAATTATTATGAGGATGTTAACGAGGAGATGAGAAGAACAAAACTTGATTTAATCGAAGAAAACAAGGTTATGGTGCATTTCAGTTTGATACATTATCAAACTTTGATACAGAGTCGTTAAAATTCACGGGTGGACGAAGGGATTTTAAGTTAAGGGAAAACGTTTTGAGAAAAGTATCCTTGCATAAAAAGGATAAAAGACTACGAAAATGGCTCCAAACTAGGACGGACCTTACTCATTGGTAGAAATGATTAAACCAGTTACATTTCGCCTCCAAGATAAAAATGGGAGAGTTTTACAACATCCTTGGAACATTGAGCATTTACAGTTGTATTAGGAGTAATTTTTTGGTATGTTTATGGTATTTTTGCTTTTTTACTTGTATAGTTTATACAGTGGCTTACTATTTCCTCTCATGGTAGCTCTGGAAGATTTTAATGAGGTGACATATATATATATATATATATATATATATATCCGGAGTTATAATGAAATATCTTTTGATTGGTCAAATTTATCTTAAGTAATGAAAAATTTGTTATTTTAGAAATTACATAAGGATTGATCATCTTTGGGGTAATTTGCAAAGGTGGAATTTGAGATGTTAACATTCATGAAAAGTATTATTCGAAGTGTTAATTTATGTGGTAATATAACTCGAGGTGCCAACATTCATTAAACGCATTATTTCAGGTGTTAATTTTTGTGGAGATATAATTCGAAGTGTTAATGCCCATTTAAAACATTTTGTGAAGTTTCAATTTGAGTGGTGATGTAATTCAAAGTGCTAACGTCTATTTAAAGAATTTTTCAAAGTTCCAATTTAAGTGGTGATGTAATTCGAAGTGATAACATCCATTTAAAGCATTTTTCGAAGTTCCAATTTGAGTGGTGATATATTTCGAAGTGCTAATGTCCATTTAAAGTATTTTTCGAAGTACCAATTGGAGTAGTGATATAAATCGAAGTGCTAACTTCCATTTAAATAATTTTTTGAAGTACCATTTTGAGTGATGATATTATTCAAAGTCTTAAAATTTGCATCCGTTAATTATTATACGAGGATCTCATATGGAAGACATATACTTAGCATTTAACAAAACAAACAAAAAACACTACATGTTTATCATTTAAACGTGATACAAAAACCTACCTAGCAAGGTGAACATAGATAAAAACTAAAATGACAACAAACAACAACAAAAAAACAATTTCCATAAAAACAACAACACCTCTTATTTACCCTCGTCTTTATTAGGAGTATTATCTGAGCTGCCTTCCGAGGAGTTTTCTTCTTAATATGAATAGTCTGATTTGCTATATTCATCATCATCAGATTCGGATTCCTCTAACTCACTTGTGATAATGGCAAAAGCTTCTTTAGGGCGTCGATCTACTGGGATTGTAATCCAAAAATATGTTAAATCTGCATCGAAAAACTGTGATGAAATTTGAGAAACAATGAGATTCTTATTTGTTCTTCGGATATCTTCATGCCAACAAGATTGTTCTTTTCATTGGTATCTATTGCGACTTTGATGGAACTATATTTTTCCTCATCAGATTTGATTTTGTACGATTTCAAGTCCTCATGGGATTTTTTTTCTCATTGCTTCGCTTTCTTCATAGAGTTTCTTTAATGCAACTTACTTCGAATGCTCTTTGTGAATTTCAGCCTGATGTTTTAGCTTGAACTCTTCCAACTCTTTTTTATTATTTGAAGCAATAAGATTATTTATCTCAATGGACCTACTGTGAAATTCCAACCTATCTTTTTTAAAGGCTTTGAATTACTCAAGGACCAGCTTGTTGCAAAGCTTACCCCAGTTTTTGTCGTAATCATATTATTTTTCCACCAAATAACATCTTTTACAAGATCACTTGGAGCAGTGATGAGAGTATGTGATAGGTCTGATAGGAAATGAATCATACAAACCAAGGGAATCCAAGGACGCGGCTCGAGGAGGATATAAATTTTGATTTTTAGAAAGGCTAGGTCGATTGTCGACCAATGTTAATGCTCTATTAGATCCTGATCCAAACAGTCATGATCTAGCAAGTTGATTGCAAATTTCAAAAATGTAATTTTGAATTTCTTGGACCTCATGGTCCATGTAGAGGTCTTGGTCTTCATTTTCTTTTTCTGATTTTTCAGCAGTGTGGTTGGCGTTAGCAATAGGGGTTTGATTTGGACAGGATACATCAATTACATTTTATGTCACAATTGTTGGATGAGTTTTCGAAGAGATCTTATTTTTCTTAGAAGCAGTGACCTTATTTTTCTTCTTAGAAGACTAAGATTGTTCTGCTTCGGTATTGGGAGGGTTAGCTTTGTTAGCTTTTCTTTTAGGTTTTCGTTAATGGATCTTTTTCTTTGGTTCTTTTGAGGAGCCGTTTTTTTAGGTAAATGGATTTGTGCCATATTTTGAACATGCAATATGGCGTGAGTCAAGAGCAGCTAGTATCTTCATAATATCTCCTACACGATGAGGTTCCATCAACTTGTCAGCAAGGACGACAGAGTCCGCAGAGATTATTCATAAATGGCTCAAGACGAAGTTTAGAGGTACGAATGCCTTGTGAAATTTGTTGCACCACTCTTTTTCTGCCCATTCATTTAATTTGGAAAATGTCTCATCGGCAACAACTTTGTGGATCTTATACCGCCTCGAAATTTCTACAAGGAATAATAGGAGGTTAAAAGATTTGAAGTAAAATTATGTTTGAAACAAAACAATGTTAAGTTACTTACTAGTGGTCTTCCATTTGAGGTTTAACCTCGAAGACTTCTCAGTAGAAATCTCTTTTCCATTTTCTCAAGAACCATAAATAAATAAAAATTTATATTTCCACAGTTAATTAGCCTTGAGGAGATTGTCAATAAGCTTCAAGGAATTTCAAGGGTAAGGTAGTAGAGCGACAGAACATGATTCATTGAGAGACCAGTTGGTGCAATGAACTACTAAATTGGCAGAGGTATGTTGGCAAGTCTTGACACCATTATACTTGATAGCAGAGTAAACCATTTGTTCAGACTCGTTTTGTTGGAAATAAATCAATTATGTCGAATTAATCTACCACGACTGGGTCCAACAAAAACCGAAGACCCCAATTTAAAATCTCGGGATAGACGACAAGTTTTTTCTCTCCATAAGATAATGGAGTATCTCCCACTTTTTGTAACCAAAGAGTGATATTATTAGGGATATCACACTAATTCTTCAAAATATTGGCTTCAGAGTGGTTGTAGTACTCATATTGCACATTATCGAGTGCAATGAGGTATTCAGGGAGGACGTCCTTAAGATTGACACTTAGATGTTTAGAAATCTCTTTGGTAAAGGTTATGGTTTTTTTCACTTTCTTATCTTTCTTCTTTAAAGCTTTTTTTATTTGTAATATCACCCACGAAGTCAGAGGTAGGAATACTTTCTACATTTTGGACATCTGAATCAATCTCTGTCCTAGA
Organism: Limnanthes douglasii subsp. nivea; assembly: GCA_036936605.1. Classification (NCBI taxonomy): domain Eukaryota; kingdom Viridiplantae; phylum Streptophyta; class Magnoliopsida; order Brassicales; family Limnanthaceae; genus Limnanthes; species Limnanthes douglasii. Next base: position 303,602,296 of record JAUPFV010000002.1, on the reverse strand, counting down.
CTCTGATTCATTATTCTCCTCGGAAGCTTCGTCCCGAAATTGTGCGGGGGGGAGGGGGGGAGCAGTAGGCGATATAGTTTAAGAGCTCTTACAAATATTTGAAGCTCTTTGCTTGTGGCTTTGCGAAAGAACCACATGTGACTGTTGGTTTCTCACAACTGTCTCATTCGAGGGAAGAGATAAGGTTGTGGTATTTAGAGAAGTGCTAATGTCTCCGGAATCCCCATCGCGATAAATTTACTTTTTCGATGAGGTTGTCTCTTTTGAGAATATACTTCTGAATTTATTTGAGGGTTTTTTTTGTTGATTTGAGAAGATATGGTCTTATAGGAAGATTCTTCTTGGTTGTTTGGAGGAGGTTTTTATTTTATGATTCGAGGAGGTGTTTGTGAACAGGTTATGGGGGCTAAATCATGAAGATTTTGGTTTCCAAGAGAGCAAATCCGATCAGGTTAGAAGGCCTCGTACAAAGTAGCGTGGATGGATAGCTTTGGAGAGTTGTCGATCATACATTTTGCTCAGTATTCGGTTGCTCTGTCAGAAATGCTAAAATAATCGTAGTTACGAAATATGGGTTTTTTGTTCGTATTTGGCTTTTTCATTAACCAATGTGATAGTAGTTTTTCTAGCCAAACATAAAAAAGGTAAACATAAATGGAAAACTTGAATGTGGTTGAAGAAATATGAACACGACGATGATAGTGGAGGAGTAAAAAAAATAGGCGATTTTATCTCTATATCTCAAGAATTTGTAGGCAAAATAAGTATTGAGAATGTATTTATAGAAGGAATGGTAAAAAGGGATTGGGATTTATAGAGAAATGAGCTGAAAGTTGGACAAGCGTCCATAGGTTAAAATATGAATCGACAAATATCGGTTTCCTAAAATAAAGTAGGTCGACACGTGTAGAGTGTCAGAATCAGATAGCATGCACACTACGAACCTTTTGTAATGTTCTATTCTATTCTATTCTAATAGGATATATAATGAGTTACTTTAGAATTCCGATGACCAACTGGTTGAGTTATATAAACCAAGGAAGATTGGTGGATATTTTGAGATGACACCTAAGTTTCCGAGGCGATCATAGAAATTACAGTCAAATTTCTTAAACGATCATAGAACTGACATACAAGTTTCTGAGGTAATCATAGAAAAAACATGTGATTTTTCGAGGCAACGAAAGATAAAGATTTTATTTGAATTATCTGATCAGTTGATAAAGATAGGTACAAAGAAGTTTTTTAGAGCAACGAGTTTATGTATAATAAGAATTTGTCATTCTTCATAAATATTCACAAGGACTAAGAGGGCTACTGATAATAATATAAATAATTGAGGAATGAAAACAATTATAAAAATTATTTTAGTTTGAATATTTATAGGTAAAGAATAATTTTAATACATAATATACATGGCAGGGATAATAGTTCAATTTAATATAATCTATTATTTACACCCCTTCCCAATAAATAGAGGGGGAGATTGGAAATAAAGGGTCTTTGCAATTTTACTAATAACTAGTGTCAATTATATTCTCTTTCTAAGTAGCCTCAATTACTTTCTCTCTCTAAAATTATTCTAGACATTATATTTTTGCACGAAAGATTTAATATTTAACAGATATGTAATATCTTGTCTAGTTAGATAATTAAGTTTTCCTAAATCTACGATATTTTTCTGAAACATTAAATAATTCTCCATCATCTTTTAGTAGTTGTAAATTATAAATAATCGATGTATTATATAGATTTGTTCCTAACTTTCCCATTTTCATCAATAAATAAAAAACCTCGTTCCTTTGCCATAAAAGAATACCACTATCGTTTCTTATTATTTTAACTTAAAAAACTGTACGTCAATGGTATTCAATATTTTATTTGAATTTTTAATAGAATAATGTCATAAGCAAGGAAATACCTTCATTATCATTCCTAGTAATAATGATATCATCAGCATTTATAACCACGAGTGTAGTACTATTTAGAAAATGCATAACGATCACAACTTCTCGATTTAACCCAAATTCAACAAGTGCATCACTAAACCTGTCAAACCAATTGATATGGACTTTGTTTTAAACCATAAAATGACTTGTACAAATGATATACATTTCCTCTCTCCCTCTGAAAAAGCCTAGTGGTTGCTCCAAATACAATTCTTCTTGTAGATCTATGTAAAACTTTATTTTTCATATTTAACTGATGCAATTACCAACTCTTTGAAGCTGTAGAAGAAAATAAATAAAGGTAAATTTTTCTACACGTCTAGCTTTGACGCGAACTAGTGTCTCGTTGAGTTGCACTTTAAAATGAAAGACCGTTTATAACCATTAGCTTTCTTTCCGACATGCAAAATAACCAACTTCCAAATACTATTGTTTTATAATACATTTATCTTATCAAAATTGCATCTTGCCAACCAAAATGATATAAAGTTTCTCACATAATTTTTGGAATATAAAATATAATCAAGAGTTGCAATAAATGTTCTCGTACAAGGTGATAGATAATCATATATTACGAAAGAGAAAATTGGATAAGTACACTATCCGTTTACTTTTCAAAGAGAAATAGATATATCAAGATTTAACTCATTGTCATTTGGAATATTATCCAAATTTGAGTCGTCATCATTTAGAATAAGATTCAAAGATGAAAGAATCGATAGTGGGCATGTTAGATGAGGTACCTTAAATCAAGAATACATATGTGTAATGGGAGATCGATATATTGAAGGAAGTGTGGAAGATTCATTAACACTTAAGGATTGAACCATGATATAAAGAAGAAAGTCATCACCCTCTTTATTTGTTTAAAGGATGATATTATGCAAAAGTGGAAAAAAAATGATACATGCTCTAAAAATATAACATTCTTACACACGACATACCGATTAACAGATGAGAAAAAACATCTCTACTATTTTGAACTCTAGAGTATCCAATAAAAATACATTTTAAAGATGTATGATCTAATTTTATACGATTTGATTAATATCCCTAATAAAGCAAGTACGACCAAATATGCGGGGCTCAATAGAGAATAAAGGGTTTGAAGGAAAAAATATGAAATATAAAATATTACTCTGAATGATAATGCATTAAATTAATAAATAGTAAGTCATATAAACATCAATTTCTAAACTTGTTTTGGTATTTTCATTCGAAAAAGAAGTGCACGTGCAACTTTTAGAAGATGTCTATTTTTTTAGGTGACACCATTTTGAGATGGTGTCTTAACACAAAAGGTTCGATGTAAGGATGGAAATTGGTGGGATAGATGCAAGTATAGCTAAAACTGTAATCCATCTCGTTTATATTTTCCCAAACCCATACCCTAACCTGTACCCGTCGAATAACAATATTTTTTTCTCACACCCAAACCCGCCGGGTTTGGGTACCCATGTAATATATAATTTTTTATGGAAAACTATGCGTGTATCATCCATAGATAAAATTAAAACATAATAAAATATTATTTTTCAAAATATATGCTATTTATTGATAATCATCAAATATTTTATTAATAATTAATATATGATTTTGATATATGTTAGTAATGTTTTTTAAATTTTAATTAATAATAATATTATTAGCCCGGAAAATGAAAACATTTAAGAAACAAAAATTAAAAATTCAAATTTAATGTTTAGATGTAGAACGATATTTTTCAAAATATACTCTATATAGTGATAATTAACATTCATTTTGTTATGTTATTAATAATTTAATATTGGTTTTGGTATAGGTTAGTAAAATAGTAATTCTGTTTTTAATTTAATTAATTATATTATTATTAGACCGTTGAATATGATACTAATCCTTGCAATGAAAAAGAAATATATTTGAAAGAAAAAAATTGAAAAATAAAATTTAATGTTTAAATATAGTATTGTATTTTTAAAAAATTATTGTATATATTAGCAAATAATACATGGTTTTGATGTTATAGATAATAATATTAATAAATTTATTTAGAAGTTTGATAAATAATATTAAATAATATATTAATTTATATAATATTAATTTAGCGAGTACCCGTGAGATATTATCATGCGGTCGGATTAGGATTGGGTTCCCGTGATAAATTTCTTAAGCCTATAATCCATCTCAAACCTGACGGTTTGTAAATATTCAAACCCACAACCCAACTACGGGAAATTTTTAAAACCCATAACCCGTCCCATCAGGTTAGCTCGGTTAGGGTACCTGCGGGTTCGAAAAAATTATCATTCCGAGTTTGATATAACGTTTCATGTTGTTTCATAAATAATTGGAATGTAGTTGAACAAAATTATTGACCATTACCACTTTATAAAATACAAATTTAACAATTAAATCGAATATTAGTTTATGCATAAAAAATATGAAATATTTAAAATTCCTCATGACAATTTTTTATTGACAAAACTAACAAAATACATAAAGAAATCTTAGAAATTACTGGACAAAGACCTCAAATAACGGAATATATGGGAATGAACTAGTTCAAAAATGGTTGCAGGCCGTTTATTGACTTAAGGATGTGATGGAAAACGATGATGTTTAACAAAATGACATGACTTACACTATAGTGAAATCAAATCCTGATATGCATGATAAAACTATTTTTGATAGACTAAATATGGATGACTCATGCGAAAATATGCTCTAAATAAAGATATGATACTAGAACATACACTAGATGTATGAATATGTTCATCTATATAGCAGAGACCTCCACAATTATGTCATTTATTGATAACTCTTTCCATCAAGCCTGTACGAGTAGTGAAGAACTAAAGAGAGCTGTGGTTGGTTGTTGACCAACGGAAAGCATGGGAGTCTTTGGGCATTAATGAACACTCTCGTAAGATCTTGAAAAAAACAATGGTCATGATAAAATGTGACAAAACAATTTAAGCCTCTAAGTGATTTTACTAATAGAAATATGTAAAAATGAAAACTGAGAAAGATTTTAAACAAAAGTCCAAAGATATATTGCTATTTAGATCAACAGTCCCAAAACCTAATTTAGATAATGATCCATTTGTGTGTTTGAAAAGTAGTAAAAAGTTTTGGATTACTTAACATCTGTTTTGTTGTAGGAGAATCAATATCCAATCTGATGATGTCGAAACAAGACAAATATTTAAGATATATGATCCATAAACTGCACTATTTATAAGATTTAAAGACTTTAATGATTCGTGGTGCTTGGAAAAGGAAAATATTATTCTTTAGAAAATACAACCACCGAAAACTTTGAAAGTTTTAATATTAGTGAACTATTGTGGTCGTTGTGGAACATTGTGTGACCAAATTTATGACACCAGTAACACTTTATCTTGTTAATATATCAAAAATCACAACTTTAACTTCCACAATTATTAAATCTAGCATAGTTATTATAATCTCCATTATTACTATCTAACATGGCTACCATCGTGACCAATGACCATTTTCTTTTTCTCCTTGTAAACTGTATCTTCAAATATATCTTTTACAAAAATAAACAAAATTATATATAATCAAAACATATTTTGCTCTTACCAAATCTCAAAAGGAAAAACAATCATCATAAGAAATAATATCTAATAAAAAAATACTTGGACCTCACCATGACCAAAAAGAAAAAGAAAATCATCCTAAATTGGTAGCACCAAGCTACGAGATGAAACAGGCGGCAGAAAATACCGAGAAAGAATGACGAGAAACAAAAAGATAGATAACTATAAGCCTATGTTAGAGTCTTTGGAGAAAATCAAATTCTATACAAAAAAATCTGCGGCAAACAAGGGTTTGAGAGCCTTTCATAAAAGTGCTCAAAACCCTAGCCCAAAATTACAGCTTATTCCTTATGCAATAAAATAAAACTCAACCCAATTTCAAAATGATTGAAGCTGGTTAACTATTTTAATAAAATCCAACAAAAATAGGAAAATAAAGAAAATTCATAAAAACAGGAAAAAGAGGACTAAAACGATAGAATCTTGGGCCTGCACTTCATCACTGGGCTTTGCCCCGTGATGCTTCCGAAAATCGTTGGGCTTCTCGACGCATTCGATTTGAGTGGTCGCAGGACCTAATTCAGATAGTGGAACCTCAAATAAGGCCCGTTTACGTATGTCCAAAAAAACCATATAGCCATTGGCCCGTGCAACTACATCATAAATCATCATAAAATTTCTACCCTTGATATTTTATGTACTTGCTATTATTTGCTAAAAGTCTACAGTAAAATAAGCAACTAAGAAAAAGTAACCTTCCCAACAAAAATTATAAGTTATTTGGAGTATTATAACAAAAGTGAGATTTTGAAGCTCAAACACTAATATAAAATGAACACAAAAACGATTTAAAAGTAAGAAGTACATAGTAAAAAAAATGTCAAAAGTTTCATAGCTTTATAGATTTTTTTATTTAATAAAAAAAAACTAGTTTTCATTTTTAAAGTACTTAAAGGTTGTAAAGCATAAAAACAATACTTAAATCAGGAAATTATATGTCTGTCAACCTTGTGCTGCATTCTTTTAACGTTTAATAAATATAGAAATCAAGCCAATGAGCACGTACCAGTAGCGATTGTACTCCTTTCAACTTGAGCCTAGCCTGTATTACAGTTTGATCGGTGCCATAATCAAAATTAAACAGACCAGTGTTTTGGACTATGAGTGTTAATGATAGACAAGCGTAAGTAGTAACTGTGTCGTGATAAACAGTGGAAATGGTAAGTCCCTTTAGACTAGTCGAATGGTCTAAAGGCCATGCCAACCCACCCTTCACATTTGCATCCACAACTGCAGATTCAACCACTTTTATAGCTTCCTGAATCTCTTATAAAGTTTAGAGAATCAGCTAATTTAGATATAGCCGAATCAATACTATAAATTTATTCAGATTTCTATAGTTTCAGATAGTTTAACTAAAAGTATTTAGGATATTGCTGTATCTATTCTTAATAAGTACCATCTTGAATAATTATATGAAGAACATAATGAGTTACTTGCACTTTAAGAAACTATCACCTAAAAGGATTTTTTTTTATTAATTTTTCAAAATGAAAAAAGTTTCTGGATTCAGAATAGGAACTTACCTCCGTCTTAAGTAGGATGGCCCTGTTGGATGAAAACAGCCTGAAGTCTTGACCCTTATCATTGCACGATATGTCGATGAACTGCTCAATGCCGATTCCTTGAATCTACAAATTAAGGACATTTTGTTTCAACTTTGAGGGTAAGGAAATTGAGTAAATGACATTTAGAAATAGATAACTTGCCTTGTAGACACCTATACTTTTGTCTTTTTTTAAGTCTACATTTGCAATAGATTGGTATATCCATGAAATCTAAACAACACTTATACATGACAAAAAAAAAACTCAAAGGTTTAGTAGCTACTCTGTTGGGTTTATTAATCTAAACTTATTTATTCCGTTAGGGTTATTTATTTGATATTTGAAAATAGTTATTTGCTTTGATTTGGTCTTCCACGTAGTGAAGCGTTACGGGAGTTATCAACATTAAGTGCTGAAGCGTTACGGGAGTTATCAACATTAAGTGCTAAAGCGTTACGGGAGTTATCAACATTAAGTGCTGAAGCGTTACGGGAGTTATCAACATTAAGTGCTGAAGCGTTACGGGAGTTATCAACATTAAGTGCCAAAGCGTTACGGGAGTTACCAACATTAAGTGCTATTTTTTAGTAACTGCCTTGTATGTGTTTTACTATTTAATCTTGTACTGCATTCATCGATTTACACCAGAACGTTTTAAACTCTCTTGAGTGAAAGAAAAAATATTTTCTCTTCTAGTGTGAGTTGTGAGAGTGTTCTTGTAATATTTTTTTTCAATTTTATCAAAGTTGTTTGTTTGTTTTTAAAAGAGTGTTGTTTTATTATTTTTCCGCCAACAAAGTGGTATCAGAGCCACAAGCTCTTTCCGAAATTTTGTTTTTTAAATATTCAACATTTTGAAAAATATGGCGAATGGTGTATCATCCTTCCAAGTTCCAACACTCAACAACAACAACTACGATAATTGGAGTATCAAGATGAAAGCTCTCCTTGGAGCACATGATGTATGGGATGCCGTAGAAAAAGGGTTTGACGAACCCGAAGATGAAGCAAGCCTTACTCAAGAGGAGAAAACGACTTTCAAGGATTTAAGAAAGAGAGACAAAAAAGCTCTCTTCCTCATCTATCAAGCATTAGATGATGATGGCTTCGAAAAAATTTCAAGCGCATCTTCCGCCAAGCAAGCGTGGGAGAAATTACAAATCTCTTATAAAGGAGTCGAAAAGGTGAAAAAGGTACGTCTCCAAACATTAAGAGGTGAATTTGAATCCTTACATATGAAAGCGTCCGAATCTATTTCAGAATATTTTTCAAGAGTAGCAACCGTTTCTAATCAATTAAAAAGAAATGGTGAGAAGTTAGAAGATGTGAGAGTAATCGAAAAAATACTCCGCTCGTTGGATCCTAAATTTGAGCACATCGTCGTGACGATTGAAGAAACTAAAGACTTGGAGAAAATGATGATTGAAGAACTCCAAGGCTCATTACAAGCCTACGAAGAAAAGCACAAGAAGAAGCAAGAAATCACCGAGCAAGTCCTCAAACTAGAACTCAAGGACATGCATGCAAGTCAAGAGGATGATAGAAATCAACGTGGCCGAGGAAGAGGTAGAGGCCGCGGACGAGGTGGTTATCATGGACGTGGACGTGGCTGGAATTACAACAACAATAATTCCAACTACAACTACGAGAAACGAGAAAGCTCAACACGAGGTCGTGGAAGACGAAATCCGAACTCGAGGTATGATAAATCTCAAATCCAATGTTATAAATGTCAAAGATTTGGACATTATGCTTCAGAATGTAGAGGCCCCAACAATAGAGTTGAGGAGAAGGCCAACTATGTGGAAGAGAAGACGGAGGAGAAAGATATGTTACTACTAACATACAAAACCACTAATGAAGGCCAAGAAAACACTTGGTATCTTGACACCGGTGCAAGCAATCATATGTGTGGGAAAAGAAGCATGTTTGTAGAGATCAATGAAGCCGTGAGTGGAAATGTCTCTTTTGGAGATGATAGCAAAATATCGGTGAAAGGAAAAGGTAACATTCTTATTCGTGCAAAAGATGGTAGTCACCAAATGATCTCAAATGTTTATTACGTACCTAGCATGAAAAACAACATCTTAAGCTTGGGACAACTTCTAGAAAAAGGCTATGATATTCATATGAAAAATTATAGTCTTTTTATGAGAGATGCAAAAGGGGATTTAATTGCTAAAATTCAAATGTCAAAGAATAGAATGTTTCCTTTGAATATTCAAAATGATGTTGCAAAGTGTCTTAAGGCGTGTTACAAAGATTCGTCGTGGCTATGGCATGTTCGATTTGGGCATCTAAACTTTTCAAGTTTAGAGTTATTGTCAAAGAAGGAAATGGTGAGAGGGTTACCATGTATCAATCATCCTGACCAACTATGCGAAGGATGTTTACTTGGAAAGCAATTCAGAAAAGGCTTTCCAAAGGAGTCAGAGTCAAGAGCCAATAAACCTCTCGAGCTTATTCATACCGATGTGTGTGGTCCAATCAAGCCGAGCTCTCTAGGTAAAAGTAACTATTTCCTTCTCTTTATTGATGATTTTTCAAGAAAAACGTGGGTATATTTCTTGAAACAGAAATCCGAAGTCTTTGGTGTATTTAAGAAGTTCAAAGCAGTTGTGGAAAAGGAAAGTGGAAATAAGATCAAAGCCATGAGATCTGACCGAGGAGGGGAGTTCACATCCAATGAATTTATGGAGTTTTGTGAAGCACATGGAATTCGTCGCCGCTTGACAGTTCCCAGATCTCCTCAACAAAATGGTGTGGCAGAAAGGAAGAACAGAACAATCCTTGATATGGCGCGAAGCATGCTTAAAAGCAAGAAACTGCCTAAGGATTTTTGGGCGGAAGCAGTGGCATGTGCGGTTTACTTGTCCAACCGATCTCCAACAAGAAGTGTTTGGGGAAAGACACCACAAGAAGCGTGGAGTGGAAGAAAGCCCGGAATTTCCCACTTGAGAGTATTTGGAAGCGTAGCTCATGTCCATGTACCAGACGAACAACGAACCAAACTCGATGATAAAAGCAAAAGTTTTATCTTCATCGGTTACGACTCAAGTTCCAAAGGCTACAAGTTATACAACCCAAACAACAAGAAGGTTGTGATAAGTCGAGATGTGATAGTTGATGAAGAAGGCGAATGGGATTTTGGGTCTCTTACAAATGAGTTCACATTTTTCCCCCAAATTGAAGAAGATGAGAAGACACCAAATGAGCAATCAGAAGATGTTGCTACCCAACATGCCTCACCAACAGCAACTACTCATGGAGACTCGCCACCTTCATCATCGTCAAATGGTAGTCAAAATGAGAGAGCAGTGGAACGTACAAGAAGCCTTAGTGATCTTTATGAGGTAACCGAACCAATGGATAACATTACACTATTTTGTCTCTTTGCTGATTGTGAGCCAGTGACATTTCAAGAAGCTGCACAAGAGAAACAATGGAGAGACGCGATGGATGAAGAAATTAGAGCCATCGAGAAGAATGACACATGGGAACTCACCTCACTTCCCAAAGGGTTCAAGACAATAGGCGTCAGATGGTTATACAAAACCAAGAGAAATGCTAAGGGGGAGATTGAAAAACACAAAGCGAGGCTTGTTGCAAAAGGCTATAGTCAAAAGGCGGGAATTGACTATGATGAGGTATTCGCCCCCGTTGCCCGATTGGAAACTATTAGACTAATAATTTCTTTGGCAGCTCAAAACAAGTGGAAGATACAACAAATGGATGTAAAGTCAGCATTTCTCAATGGCGTCCTTGAAGAAGAAGTTTACATTCAACAACCATTAGGCTATGAGATCAAAGGTCACGAAGATAAGGTGTTGAAGCTAAAGAAGGCTCTTTACGGGCTAAAGCAAGCACCAAGGGCATGGAACAGTAGAATCGACAAGTATTTCCAAGAGAACGGCTTCAACAAATGTCCGTACGAGCACGCTCTATACACCAAGATCAAAGATGGAGATATTTTGATCGTGTGTCTCTACGTGGACGATTTGATCTTCACCGGAAGCAGCCCAAGTATGTTTAATAAATTCAAGGAAGTAATGACGAAGGAATTCGAGATGACAGACTTGGGGCTCATGGCGTACTACCTTGGCATTGAAGTTAAGCAGCAAAAAGATGGAATTTTCATCTCACAAGAAAGCTATGCAAAAGATATCCTCAAGAAGTTTAAGATGGAGAATTGTAGCTCGATAAGCACACCTATGGAGTTTGGAGTCAAAATATCCAAGCATGAAGAAGGCGAAAGTGTAGATCCAACATCATTCAAAAGTTTGGTGGGTAGCCTACGCTATCTAACTTGTACGAGACCAGATATTCTTCATGCAGTTGGATTGGTTAGTCGCTATATGGAATCTCCAACAACAACTCATTTCAAGGCTGCAAAGAGAATCCTTCGTTATCTGAAAGGTACAATCGACTTTGGATTACTCTATTCCATTTCTAATGATTACAAACTTGTTGGGTATAGCGATAGTGATTGGGGTGGAGACATAGACAATCGAAGGAGTACTACTGGATTTGTATTCTTTATGGGAAATATTGCTTTCACGTGGATGTCAAAGAAACAACCGATTGTCACGTTGTCCACTTGTGAGGCTGAATATGTTGCTGCTACTACATGTGTTAGTCATGCGATTTGGCTTAGAAATCTATTGAAGGAGATAGACCTAACACAGCATGAGCCAACTAAGGTCTATGTCGATAATAAGTCAGCAATCGCCTTAGCCAAGAATCCAGTATTCCATGATCGAAGCAAGCATATAGATGTCCGCTACCACTACATAAGGGAGTGTATTTCAAGAAAGGATGTGCAAGTTGAACATGTGAAGACACAAGATCAAGCTGCTGATATTTTCACCAAGCCACTCAAAAGCGAAGACTTCAAACGATTAAGGAAACTACTAGGGGTCACGAGTTCTTCAGGCACGAGTTTAGATTAAAGGGGAGAATGTTGGGTTTATTAATCTAAACTTATTTATTCCGTTAGGGTTATTTATTTGATATTTGAAAATAGTTATTTGCTTTGATTTGGTCTTCCACGTAGTGAAGCGTTACGGGAGTTATCAACATTAAGTGCTGAAGCGTTACGGGAGTTATCAACATTAAGTGCTAAAGCGTTACGGGAGTTATCAACATTAAGTGCTGAAGCGTTACGGGAGTTATCAACATTAAGTGCCAAAGCGTTACGGGAGTTACCAACATTAAGTGCTATTTTTTAGTAACTGCCTTGTATGTGTTTTACTATTTAATCTTGTACTGCATTCATCGATTTACACCAGAACGTTTTAAACTCTCTTGAGTGAAAGAAAAAATATTTTCTCTTCTAGTGTGAGTTGTGAGAGTGTTCTTGTAATATTTTTTTTCAATTTTATCAAAGTTGTTTGTTTGTTTTTAAAAGAGTGTTGTTTTATTATTTTTCCGCCAACATACTCATGGAGTAGATGATGATACCAGTACTAAAGAAAAGCATGGTAAAATTTACATTTACAAATGATTACCTCCACTTGATATGTTTCCTTCACACCTTGTAACTGAAAATCATGTGTGTGGAAAACATGATCAGATACCAGTTAAGACGTTGTGCACATAAATAGCAGAAACATGTCACCTAATCTATGTAAAATGGTTGCACCAATCTGACCATTTTACTACACTATCTGGGCTAAGACATGTCACTTTCTCAACAATATAGGCAATTCAAGATCAGTTCAGATCAGAGTGTAAAACACTTTAATAAACCAAACTTCAAGCTTTAATGATTAAACATAATTTCATACCCATGAATAAAAATCTTGCCCATTATAACAAAAAGGTTCCGCTTTTCTTTCTTGATACAATTTCCCTCTAATCCGCTCACAGCCTCAAGGTCGGACATTAAAAATTCATGGACAGATCACCCATAGTTTCCCAATTCTTTCATCCAGCTCCTCAACTGAAATCAAACATAAATTATACAAACAAATCCAAGAAGTAGAAAAAGAAGAGAAATTTTAAGACTAATACCTTACCTTCGTTACTTGTGTTTACCAAAATATGCGTCGAGAAAATTTGAATACGTAAATAAGAGAACATATATGCTTCTACGTGATGATCTGAATTGGCTGGCATTATTTTCTATGACGCGACGAAAATAGAAGAAGAAAAAAGGATAGATGAAATCCTAATTCAAAGGTAAACCCTAATCTAAAGGTAACAAAGATTGAAATTTCCAGAGATAAATAATATATTATCCCAAAAACTTAAAATAAGTTAAGACATATGAGGCTTTATATAAGAGCTCTCAAAACCTTAAATTAGAATACAAGAAAATAAAATAAATATTCTAAAATAAAATAAGGGAAATTGTACCAAAGGTACCTACTCAACTATTCAACTGTCACTTACCACCCAATGTTTGATCAATTGTTACTTAATACCCAACTCAACTACCTAATTGTGACATAGTACCTAACTTTATTTTAATACCCTAACTACCCTCACCATTCATGAACAGCCACGTAACCAAAATTTCTATTTTCTTCTCTTTCCTACTTTTCCTTTAATTTTATTTTAAAAAGATCCGTATCTTTCGAACCGGAGCTCGAAAAAAATAAATGAAAGTACCATTACTTTTGTTTTTTAAAAATGAACAAAACTAGATCCATTTATGATTTTTTTTGATTTTTTTTTTAAAAATAAAATTTCACCGGTTGCAAGCAATTCGCATCTTGAGAATTGTACCAGTTAGTTTTTTTTTTTTTTTTTATCGTTCAGAAATCCTGAGAGTTGCAAGCAATTCGCATCTTATCATGAGAATCGTTCAGAAATTTGCAAGCAATTCACATCTTATCATGCGAATCGTTCAAAATTGCAAGCAATTCGCATCTTATCATGAGAATCGTTCAGAAATTGCAAGCAATTCGCATCTTATCCTGAGAATCGTTCAGAATTTGCAAGCAATTCGCATCCTGAGAATTTGCAAGCAATTCGCATCCTGAGAATTTGCAAGCAATTCGCATCTTGAGAATTGTACCAGTTTTTTTTTTTATCGTTCAGAAATCTTGAGAGTTGCAAGCAATTCGCATCTTATCATGAGAATCGTTCAGAATTTTGCAAGCAATTCGCATCTTATCATGAGAATCGTTCAGAAATTGCAAGCAATTCGCATCTTATCATGAGAATCGTTCAGAAATTGCAATCAATTCGCATCCTGAGAATTTGCAAGCAATTCGCATCCTGAGAATTTGCAAGCAATTCGCATCTTGAGAATTGTACCAGTTTTTTTTTACCAGCGTGTGCCTTTTTTTAGTCGGGGGTATTTTTGTCCAAATTTCAGTTCGAGGTACCAAGTTACACTATCCAAAAAGCGGGTACCGCCGGGTAATACCATAGTTGAGAAGGTATTTACCGGTACTTTTCTCATAAAATAAAATAAAATCTTAAGAGTAATATGAGATATTTGAATAAAATAAAATAAAATAAAAAAGGTTTTTGTTTGGATTTTTGGGCTTCATCCTGGTTGACAAGAATATGTCCTCGATTTCACAGCACCATCACCATCAACAACCAAAATTATTTTATTTTATTTTTTTTCAATTGTTACATTAGGAATTATAATTGCTAACCTTATCGGAATAAGATAAATTCTTCTCAAATGTTACTTCTTGGAAGTCACATTGAAGCCATCTGGTTGATGAAAAAATTGGGTTTGAAAACTTTTTCATAGCCTGAATACAACATCCCCATGTCCAGTTGATGAAAAAAATGGTTTTGAAAACTTCTTTATAACCTGCGACAACATCTCGATAAGCAAGTTTTACCTTGATCCGATGATTGGTAATCAATTTAAACTCCTTATGTAACTGGTCAATATGATCGTCTATCGAAACGCCTGGTGTTTCCCCGCATACCAAACGATCTTCGAGATCTTCATGACCATATATGTTGTTCTATTATTTAGATCTTGAATCAAATGAAATCAGGATTCAAAAACATGTTTGCCCCGTAGCAGGAACTGAGGCACTGATACCAAACTGATTACGCGGCGGAAATAGAAGAAGAAACAACGATAAATGAAAATCTAATTCAAGGGTAACATGATGAAACTTAATCTAAGGGTAACAAAGACTCAAATTTTCGGAGATAAAAAATATATTATTCCAAAAACTTAAAATAAGTTAAGGCATATGAGGCTTTATATAAGAGCTTCTAAACACCCTAAATTAGAATACAAGGAAATAAAATAAATATTCTAAAATAAAATAAAATAAAATATTAATATAATTAGATATGATTTGAATAATATAAAATATTTAAATAAAAAAAAGTTGTGTTTGAATTTTCTGAGCTACATCAATTTTTTTCGTTATGGTATTATATGTGTATATAACATCTGGATCACGAGTAGATTTAGACTTAGGGGAGTTGATTCCCTGATTTGAGGCGGCCTAGGAGGGTCTGACCGTCGTTGCTGCCGGTCTAAGTAGAGGATAAGTCATTACTCTAAAAGCAAAAAACAACCAGCGATGTTTTCCATGAGAAATTACCACTATGATGGTCCAAAGTTAGCAAAATATGCAAATAAT
The DNA here is from genome assembly GCA_036936605.1 of Limnanthes douglasii subsp. nivea. Lineage (NCBI taxonomy): Eukaryota > Viridiplantae > Streptophyta > Magnoliopsida > Brassicales > Limnanthaceae > Limnanthes > Limnanthes douglasii. Next base: position 303,586,625 of record JAUPFV010000002.1, on the reverse strand, counting down.
GGAGAAATGACCTAATCGTTGAAGGAAAGCTTGATGCACAAGTATGAGCAAGTATTTTATTGAATGATTTCTTTGGCTAATATTGTATAGACTTCATTTTAGTTGTAACTAGAAAAATATCCCGCGTCTTGCTGCGGGTTAATAATATATATCATTACAAAATGTATATATCTCGAAAAAAACTAAAATAATAATTGTACAAGTGCTAAAAAGCTCATAAACATTCATTTTTATAAGATATAAAACAAAAAATTACAAACATTTGTTTTACAACCTAAAATATAAATAAACACAAAATTATTTTACAACACATAACATAGGTAATACAAAAAAGAGTTTTTTTTACAAACACACATAAACATTTTTGAACTAACAGGTTTTTTTAATTTGCTTACTTCATGCTCCTTTGATGCTTCAAGTGGTCTTTTCTTCTTATCAAGGTTGATCTCTCTTTCTTCTAAAGTAAAAAAGTAATCATTTATTTATATTTTTAATATTAAAAAAATATTATAAATTAATTTTAATTACACTAATATTTGTACTATATAAAGAAATCGTTGAACAATATAAACTTACCAAACTATAGTTTAGTATATCAATTTTCATGTAAACATCCAAGCATTATGCCATATTTAGAAATATTTTGTATAATTTAACAGGTTTTTACACGATTTGTTTTATAAGTTGTCAAGAACTTCTCGATATACGACATTTTTATATACGAATTTGGAATCTCTTCGTCATTGATAACAACAATTTTAAGTCATTTTCTAGAGGTCACTCTAGATAACATGACGTATAATTGGCAATGAGTGAATACTGGTTGAGGAATATAAAGACCGGCTTTATTCAAAGATTGTCCTTGACTTTTATTCACAATCATTGCATGACATAACCTTATAAGAAATTGTATTTGTTTAAATATAAATGGTCATTTGTTTTCTGTCGATGAAAGATCAATCCGAGGTATAAATATTGTATCACTAATGTTAGAGCCGGTTATGATTTTGGTTGCAATAACTTTGTTGCACATTCGTGTTATTACTAATCGTGTACCATTGTATAATCCTGAAGATGGATTCAAATGTTTTAACAATATTATATGCACACCAATTTTTAGTGTTAACTCATGTTTGGGGATACCATTAATCTCTAATTTATTTAGAAACTCAATCAGATACAAAAGCTCAAAACTTTCTGAATTTCCACATGTTTTACATATAGAATCTCAGCTTAAATAAGTGTGATTTTTACCTGGAACTAAATTTAATATAAAGTTATTTATTTATGCTACTGTATTGTTTTATGGAGTAATTGTTGTTCTTTCCGATAAATAAGAGTAACTATCAAAATTATTCAAAAAATCAGTATATGTCGCCTCAAAATTATAGTGAATAAGATCATCATATGATTCAATAATTAAATCGGATGAAATTTTAATCCATGAATATTCTTCATTGTTTGGTATTGTTAAATCAGAAATATAATCTTCTCCAAATTTTAATATCCAATCAGCAAAACTATTTAGGTCTTGTTTTTCTACATCGTTTAAACCATTGTTAGGATCGGGTAATCTTTCAATAGAAGGATGCCTCGAATGTATATGAAATTGGAATATTCTCCAAACAGATTCATACGGGCATAAATATCGACAATTGATATGCGCAAGAATTTCATTAGTTTTATCTTCTTCAAAAACTGCTCGAGCTCTATCTGATCCTTTATTAATATATTTGAAAAGATACTTAATGAGCATATATTGACAACATGATTCAACGTTAATATGAGCTTTATATCGTACCAACAACTCTCTATTATAAGGAACAATTAATCTATTATCAATTTCTACTTCATTTTTATTGATCTTATTTGACGGATTGTCACGCCGTTTATAAGTGACATAACTATTTGTTTCCATGACTATTTCAGTTTTAAATTGTTTTGGAATTTTTTTGTGCATTTATCATTTTCCATGCATGGAGAATATGTACTCAAAATTCCGTAAGGACCATGAATCATAAATTGACTTACCAGTTCATGTGCAATCGGGTCAATTTCTTTGTTTGGAATCTCTGCTGAAATAATACAATCGATATCTTGTGGAAGACAACATGCATATTTTGGATCTAACCAAACTAATATATGACAATGAGGAAGACCTCTTTTTTGGAATTCAATTGTATATACATCTGTAAATATAAAATAATAAAAAATATTATAATATGAGTTGAGATATAAATATATTTAAAAATATTAAACTTTAGATAATAAAATATCGTACCTGCTACAACTGCTCCAAAAGGTTTTCGTGATTTGATATAGGATATCATATTATCGAGTTTCATTTTAAATACTCTTGTGACAAAATCCGGTATATCTTCGGTTTTATAACCTGGATTTATAGAGAGTTCTTTTATAATTTTTGGCCATTTTGTATTACATGTAAACGTGATGAACAAATCTGGGTTACCAAAATGTCGTCAAATTGTCATTGCATCCTGATAATTATTTATCATATACATAACACTTCCAGTATGGGAAGATGGTAAAATTATCCGTTTTCCAATATCAATAGCATTTGTTTCCCCTTTTGATATTGCATCGTGTATTCCTTTATAAATCTCAGTCCTAAAAGTTTTTATATTTTTTTAAATAAAATCTAATCGATCTTCTTCAAGAGTTGCATATACATCTACTAAATATTGCTGGAATAATCTACCACCTTTTAAGAAAGAAACATCATTCACTTTTTTATCTTGAATTTGATATGAATAGAAATTTCTCATTGATATTCTTTCTCGTTTTGGTTTTTTGCCTCTGAACTCTTCGCTCCATTTCAAATCAGGTTTATAACCGCCTTCACCATGAGGAAAAAGAAGTTTATATTGTAGTGACATAAATTTAGGATGTAATTTCGTGATTCTTTGTAAAAGATTAGATTTATGTTGTATTATAATATCTCTTTCATAATCGAACTCTCCGATATCTCCAACTATCAAACTACCAATTGCATTTAAAAAAGGTTGGTCATATTGTTTACTATCTGTTATTCTACGACTTATTAATCTCAATTTCAATGAAGCAACTAAGTTTTCATTAACTTTATCTTTAACGCTGCAAAATAATTTGACTAAATTATTCGTTTCATCAAGCATGTTTATAAGTCCGTTAACAATTTTATGTTCAAGAGAATCCTGAGAATTAATAACGTTAAGTCGGCTACTTACCTCATTTTGAGTATCATAAATATATAACTAAGCAAATTTTGGACATTCTCCATTGGGTGGTATTAACGATCCCATCAAATGATAAATTTTACCGTTAATTTTAAATATATAAGGCCATGTACCATTATTAATTGAATTATTAACCTTAGTCCCCATCGAAGAGAATGCAAATATCGAATTATAAGCTCTTATGTTTTTTCGAAATTTTTTACTACTGTCATTATTATTTGGAGTTAATAAATTATTTAAGAACATAGAGTAGGTTATGATAATCTTAGTTTTACTTTACGACTTAAACAACACCTTCCAAACTGATATCTATTCGTATTTGATTTACCTTTAAGAGATTCATTAAACCAAAATAAAGCACCGCAATATTCACATTCAATATTTTTTCTCCAAAATCTACATAAGATTCGTCTTCTCCTCCTAATTAAGAAAAACACAATTTAAACAAAAATAAAAAATAAATACATTACATAATTATTTATATATATATATATATAATATTTATTAAACATAAAAAAAATTACTTTTTCTTCTGATGAAAAGCTTGATTGAAATTGACCTTATCAATCAATTTGGATGGTTTTTTACTTTAAGAGGCAATAGTGTCTTCATTAGTATTTAGACTATCTGCATCTTTAGAGGATTGACCAGGCTCCATGAAAATATTACACTTACTTAATCTTTTATACATATGTGTAATTCTCTGCACCAAACAATAAAAAAGTAATCGTTTGTCTTGATTAAAATCAATATAATTTGAAATATATTTATTAAAACTTAAAAATAATTATTGTAATACAAAATTAATATAATTAATAGTATCCATAGTATCTATATTCACTATTTTTATAATTAAAAAAATTAAAAAAAGTTGTGACTCATAAAATTAGTTGTTGTATGTTTTTTCAATTAAAAGATAGATAAAATATTTTAAAATAATAATACACCTTAATATTATATTAATATTTTTATTAAATTATATTATAATTTATTAAATAAAAAGGAAACATGATTTTAAATTTATTATCGAGTGACAATAATTCCCATCCATAACAAAAGGTATATTAAATCAAATTTATTTACTATTTATTTTTCATTTTTTAACTTTTACGTTCTTTTTTTTCTAATAATGATAATAAATATATAAATGTTAAATGTATAACATCTTTATTTTCTAATAACACCTGATTTAGAATGTACACAAAAATATTAAATCTTAGATTTTATTTTATTTTTTCATTTTGTTTGTTTAAAAGTGTTAACAAATTTTTGTGTATTCGTTTGAGAACGTGAAAATTAACAAATTTCTATTCTAATTTCTAATCTTTTATTGTTTTTTAAAATTGATTCTCTCTATTACTTTTTCAAATAAGACGTTTTCTTCTAATTAAAAATAATAATAAATACATAAATATTAATTGTATAACATCATTATTTTCTAATAAAATCCGATTTAGAGAATCTGTAGAAAAATATTAAATCTTAGATTTTATATTCTTTTTATTTTATTTGTTTAAAAATGTTAACAATTTCTTGTTTATTTGTTTGAGAATCTTCAAATTGACAAATTTCTATTCTAAAGGAGGAACACACGAAAACAAATTATGATAAAAATAAAGTCCCACCTGAACAAGAAGAAAACAATTTTAAAGAACTCCGTCAATGTTAACAAATCTATATTCTCCAAAAAATAAAACAAAAAAAACTTTATAATAAAAACAAAATCTCACATTAATCATTTTTAAAAGAAGAAAATAATTCTAAACCTGATAATGAGACGAAAGCTTAAAAAGCGGCATGAATCTCATCGAAAAAGAAGCGAAAACCGAAAAATTTGGTGGAAAAAAAATTATTTATAGGAGAGACAGAGAATTTGTAGAGAGAAGACAGAAAGTTTAAGATATGAGTTTGTAGAGAAAAGAGTAAAACACAGAGTTTTGAAACCAAAAGTGTGAAAGAAAACACCGAGTGAATTTATTAGATGGTGAAATCCCACGCACCAAAAAGAAGAAGAAACCACCAAAGCCCCCAAGGGGTAGCCGAGTTGGTTGAGCATGACATTCTTATAACCAAAAGGTCATGAGTTCGAGTCCCTCTGCATACGCTTTCTCGGCTGAGCCTGTCATCTTGTGTGGTTTACCTTCTGGCGTTGGTTTGCAGGCTATCGCGTCAGACTGAGGGTTTACCCTGTGCGCACTCATTGCACTCTGAGTAGCGGCTGCGGGTTCCCTCCGAAAAAAAAAGAAAAAAGAAACCACCGAAAAAAATCAATACGCGTCGTCTAACTAAATTATAAAATATAAATGGATTAATCTCTACGCATTCTACCTAAAATATTAAAAAATCCAAATAAAAAATAATTTAATAGATCCACCGGCTAATCTATATTCGTTACCTAACGAAAACAAAATCTTTATAAAAATTGTTAATAAACAAAGAGAGAAACGAGAGAAGTAGAAAAAGGAACAAACCGCTAGACGGCTAGGGTTTTGTATTATTCAGAAGTATATCAATTAGTACAGTATACGCTCTTATTTATAATAAAAGAAAGCTAACGGGCTTGGGCTTTATATGGGCTTTATATTCTTAACACCCTCCCTCAAACTTACAATGCAACAGTAATAGGCATTGAGAGTTTGTCACAAAGAAAACGAAACCGCGCTGTGGACTGAGCCTTTGTGAAAATATCAGCAATCTGCAAAGCTGACGGAACATACGGAAGCGAGATGGTGCCGATCTGAAGATGATGTCGAGTGAAATGACAATCTATTTCAATGTGCTTCGTCCTCTCATGAAAAACTGAATTCTTTGCTATCTGCATGGCGCTTTTGTTATCACAATGTAGGGAAGTTGGTTTAGTAACATTAACCCCTATATCTGCAAGAAGCCATCGTAACCAAACAATCTCACATGTGGTGACAGCCATAGCACGATACTCAGCTTCAGTAGACGATCTAGAGACAACATCTTGTTTCTTGCTTTTCCATGATATCAATGAATCTCCAAGAAAAATACAGAAACCGGTAGTAGATTTTCGATCATGAGGATCACTATCCCAATCAGCATCGCTATAGGCATGCAGTTCAAGTGAAGAGGTCGAGGGAAATAAAAGGCTCTGGAACTGAGTGCCACGAAGATATCTCAATATTCGAAGAACAGCTCCCCAATGAACAGATGTAGGAGCAGTAACAAACTGACTGACCACATGAACAGCATAAGCTATATCTGGCCGAGTAACTGTAAGATAGACCAAGCTCCCTACAAGAGTTCGATATAGACTTGGATCTGACAAAGGAACGCCATCAGTCGGAGAATACCGAGCATTGGTTTCAAGAGGAGTATCTACCGTTCTGTTATCAGAAAGCCGCGCTCGTTCGAATAAATCAGATATATATTTTGTCTGAGAGAGAATATAACCTTTTGGAGAGTGAGCCACCTCAATACCTAAAAAATATCGTAATAGTCCCAAGTCTTTCATTGCAAAACGCTGAGCCAAATCACGTTTTAGTGCTGCAATGCCATCAATATCATCACCTGTAATGATCATATCATCTACATATAGGGATAAAATAATTCGTCCTACACTAGTACATTTGATAAACAAGGCCGAATCGTGATTACTAGCAAGGAAACCAAGTGAAGTTATAACCGTAGAGAATTTTTCAAACCAGGCACGAGGAGCTTGTTTGAGTCCATATAAGGCTTTCCTAAGTCGACAAACTTCACCTGGTTGGTGAGCAACACCTGGAGGAGGAGTCATGTAAACCTCCTCATGAAGATCACCATTCAAGAATGCATTTTTGACATCGAGTTGGAAGATTTTCCACTGGCGAACAGAAGCAACCGCAATAAGAGTACGAACAGTCGTCATTTTTGCCACTGGGGCAAATGTTTCATCATAATCCATACCATACTTCTGTGAATACCCTTTTGCTACAAGACGAGCCTTATATCTTTCAACAGATCCATCAGATTTTGTTTTAATTTTAAAAACCCATCGAGAACCGATTATATGCTTACCGGATGGAGGCTTAACTATATCCCATGTATGAGTTTGGTAAAGAGCAGTGAGCTCTTCGACTATTGCATTTTGCCAACGAGGATCAGAAACAGCTTCTTTAAACGACTGAGGTTCATATAAATCATGTATTTTGGCTATAAAAGAGGCAAAAGGAGCTGAGTAAGAAGAATACGCAAAATCTGGTAGTTTGGTAGACTTACTTGTACGAGTAGATCTTCTAAGGGGTGGAGCTGGTGGTTCACTAAAAGAAGAAGCTGAATCAGGACTTGATGGAGCAGGAGTAGTATCAGTTGTAGTTGATGTCTCAGGAGCTGTCACATCAATATCAATGGATATGTCGCTATTATTTTCAAAGGGATCAATAGTCTGAAGTTTGGTACTTGTTATATCATGTGATTTCGTTGGAATCGAATAAAACGGGATATGCTCAAGAAAAGTAACATGTCGAGAGACATAAAGTTTCTGACTGGTGGGATCAAAACAACGATAACCTTTCTGTCTAACACCATAACCCAAGAAAACACATATTGCGGTTTTAGGACCCAATTTATTGCGTTCTACATGAGGACGAAGGACAAAACATGTACATCCAAACACTCGCAAAGAAGAATAATCTGGAGGTTGTCCATATAATTTTTGAAAGGGAGACAGACCTGAATTATGTGCAGTGGGTATTCGATTAATCACATATACAGCAGTATGAATTGCTTCTCCCCAAAAAAATTTAGGAACCTCAGCAGATAAAAGCAAAGAACGAGCAGTCTCAACAAGGTGACGATGTTTTCTTTCTGCAACACCATTCTGCTGAGGGGTGTCAGTGCAAGAAGACTGATGTATGGTACCATCAGATGCAAGTAACTGAGTAAAATCATTGGATGTATATTCACCCCTCAAGTCACACCTGAAACATTTTATTACAGCAGAATGTTGAGTCTTAACAAGTGCCCGAAATTCTCTATAAATTCCAAGGAAATCTGATCTCCGTTTCATAAGGTAAACCCAAGTATATCGAGTATAATCATCGATGAAAGAAACATAGTAGGATGAACCACCCTTTGTGGAGACAGGAGATGGACCCCAGACATCAGAATGAATAATATCAAACGGAGCAATAGAGGAAGAAATACTTTCATTAAACGGTAACGCTGAAAATTTTGCAAGTTTACAACCACTGCAATCCGAGATATTACAAGTGTTTAGCTGACCTAAAGCACCTGTAGAGACTAAAAACTTTAAACGCGATGTGGATACATGTCCAAGACGAGAATGCCAAAGATAAAACTTAGACGATGAAGGATTCAAACGAAACGAAGACAAATCAACACCCGAGGCAGCAATATCAGTCAAATATGTTTTTTCACTATCAACGCCATAGACATCCATATCTGTTACTTCGAGTTTCTCCAAAACATAAAGTTCCCTTATTTTACGACCTGTCCCAATCACTCTTTGGGTCTGTTGATTTTGTATAGCACAAACAGAGTCGGAAAATAAGACACAATAACCAGATTTACACAATTGACTAACCGAAACTAGATTCAAAGCAAGGGTTGGAACGTAGTAAACATCAGATAACGATATATGAGGGGTACAAACAGAGCCAATACCCTCTACTGACATTGGTGTAGCACTAGCAGACAAAACAGATGTGGGTGAAACATGAGACAACGAAACAAAGTTCGACATGTGAGGTGACATATGATGAGACGCACCCGAATCCAAAATCCACAATGATGAATCAATACCTGAGGTGGAAGACGAAGACATACCCGAATGGTATGCAGATGTAACAAAGTTCTTCTTATCATCTTTTCCTATCATGTTCGCAATAAGATCCACAATCTCCACTGTACCAGTTGCACTTTCTTCACTCTTTGTTTTTTTTTTACTTAAAACTCTTGTTTTACTCAGATACACATACCTCACTCTTTTTGTGTTTCACTCAGACACACATACCTCACTCTTTTTGTGTTTCACTCAAACACACATACCTCACTTTTTTTTTTCACTCATACAAACATACCTCACTCTTTTTGTGTTTCACTCCGACACACATACCTCACTCTTTTTTTTTGTGTTTCACTAAGACACATACCGCACTCTCACTCAAATTGTTTTACTCAAACATACATACCTCTCACTCAGATTATTTTACTCAGATACACATACCTCTCACTCAAATTGTTTTACTCAAACACACATACCTCTCAAACACACATACCTCAAACACACATACCTCTAAAACACGCATACCTCTCAAACACACAAACTTGGACCTGACTCTGATACCATGTTAATAAACAAAGAGAGAAACGAGAGAAGTAGAAAAAGGAACAAACCGCTAGACGGCTAGGGTTTTGTATTATTCAGAAGTATATCAATTAGTACAGTATACGCTCTTATTTATAATAAAAGAAAGCTAACGGGCTTGGGCTTTATATGGGCTTTATATTCTTAACAAAAATATGTGGTTAAATTGGTAAAATAGTGATTCACTATTTAGAAACACAATGAATCACTACTTTACAATAGTATTTATAGTAATTTTTTATTCTTTTATATAAAACTGATTTTAGTAACTGTAAAACGGATTATAGACCAGTTATATTACACTATCAATGCTAAGATCGGACGATAACTCAAGTACCTTCGGAATTTTATCAAACACATGGCAGACAAATTCGAGCTCGCAATGTCTGAACAGCTATTGCATACAACTAAAACACTTGCTATGGAAATTCAAATCTCATGAACACACCGATACAAAACAAATAACCAAAACTCGGTTTTGGATTTGGTCGCCAAATTTTGTATGGATGGGTCCAGTGTAATCTGAATCTTCATTCAAATAAAAAAAAATCCAATAAAAAAAATGAGGGGTCCAACAAAAAAATGAGGGGTCCAATCTCTGGAATTTGAATCAAGTATTAATAAATTGGTAAAATGAATTTTGTGTTTGATTAGAAATTCAAAAATTTAAGAAAATTAAAAAATATAAGAAAAATATAATAATTAATAATTAGTCCGGTATATATATATATATATAATTAAGATTTTTCAAAGCTCAACAAAACTTAATGAGTTATCTTTTCACAAAACATTTGATTATTGAATGCTGTAATTTATCTTTATTTAATTTTATTTATTTGTAGTATAATAATAAGGCGGTAATAATCATAAATTTTTCATTTTTTATCATATATAATTGTTGCAATCCGAATTCATAAGCTAGATTGATAAATTAGGAGTCCATCCAGCAACGCCCTACATTAAGCAACAATGAGAGTGTTTTTGCCTAGAGTCTACCAAAACCCAGAATTATTGAATAATTAGAATCTCTAATGAGACCTCATCCATTGGATTCTTTAGTTCTATCACAGGTTTTATCGGTATATAGCTTATATTAGTTAGCTTTTATTCCATGGTAGTTGCTTTATTGGTATCACTGTCCCAATGAGACCTTTTGAGAAGGTTAGCCTTGTCAAGACAAGTAAGCATGTAGATTACTTGATCAAGCATTAAGTTTGGGGTAGCATGTTGATTCTTATGTTTTCATTTATTTTTTAAAGACCAAATGATCCATGCAATGATATGATGGATGTTGCTTTTGATATCAAAGATCTTCTTTTTATCTTAAAAATGAGATCGTCAAAGTTATTGATCTTGTTGTTGATATTAACAATATTACCCATATTTTTGAAGGGGATAAAACTGTGTTTGAAGTCTAGAATGCTTCCTAAGACTTTAAATTTTTGAGGTAACATCTTGACTGAAACAATAATTTTTGATATATCCTTATTGATTAGCTAACCCAATTTCCTTTGATAGTGATTTGGGAAGCTGTTAACTTTATGGATTGAAGAAGCAGACCCATTGTTGAAGATAAGAAGGTCGTCTACAAAAGTTAGGCAATGTATGCAATACTTTCCTCTTGACTTGTATCTGATAGCTTGATTTTCAGAAGATATATGCTTAAGACCCCTGATAAGATATTTTTCGGCAATTATATTGTTATTAAATCACTATGAAATTTATCACAAAATGGCTCAAGCACATAACGAATGAAACAGATAATAGTAAAGATATTACACAAGATTTAACGTGGTTCATGGGCGCCACCACAGAAAAGTGTTTCACTATGATAGAAAAGGGTTACAAATTTCAGATTATGTTTTTTGTAACCCTAGTAGTCAATTTATAGGGAATAAATAGACTTACTAGAAAATGGACCTAATGGGCTCATATACACAGATCTAATAAGAAAACCATCCATTGCATCTTACTATCAATGACACAAAATTGTACCGTCGAGCATTGTACACTGTCAAGGCACTATTCGACTCATTCACAATAAATCTTCCCATAGAGGCAAATATCCTTTATTCACTATCAACAAATAAAATTCTCTTCTTCTGACTCACCAAATTCCTCTAGGGCATTCACTCTATACTGCGAACACTAATCCAGTTTAGGCACTCTCTAAACTTCTAAACTGATACTGCCTTGGTCATTATATCTGTTGTATTATCGTGTGTAGACACTTTATTCACATCAATAATTCCCTTTGATATTACATCACAAATAAAATGATACCTGACATCTATGTGCTTTGTACGCTCATGGTACATCTGGTTCCATGTAAGGTGTACAACGCTTTGACTATCACAAAAAACTTTTGTAGTAGTCCGATCCAAGCCCAAATCTGCCACCAAACCTTGCAACCATATTGCCTCTTTCACTACTTCTGTTACCGCCATGTACTCTGCCTCTGTTGTAGAGAAAGCTATAGTAGCTTGCAGCTGTGCTTTCCAATTGATCGCACTCCCAGCTAGAGTAAATACATATCCTGTCAGAGATCTTCTTTTATCCATATCACCTGCGAAATCAGAATCAATAAAACCAACCAATGATCCTGCAACATCATTCAGCGATTCACCAATATCGGTTTTGTTAACAGTTAAGCCAACTTTCACAGTATTCTTAAGATACCGAAGTATCAATTTCACTGACTGCCAGTGTTCTTTCCCAGGACATCTCATGTACATGCTAACTACACTAACCGCATGTGAAATATCAGGATGTGTGCATACCATAGAATACATGATACTACCAACTGCACTTGCATATGGAACCTTCGACATTTGTTCCAACTAAGCATCATTCTTGGCCGCTCCTACTGCAAAAAACTTGAAATGAGTAGAAAACGGGATGCTAACTGCTTTAGCATCAAACATGTTGAATCGTTGTACCACTTTCTCAATATAGCTTTGTTGAGACAAGTGTAATGATCCTACACCAAATCTGCCACCAAACTCTACCCAGTTTATCAACTGGCATCTTTTGATGATACACAAAACTTTCATATAGACTCCTCGTGAACACTTTTGACACCATGAATGTATCAAAAAAAGTTTGTACCATTGCCTAGGTGATTGTGTCAAACCATTCAGTGACTTTTTAAGCAGATAAAATTTGTTCTCCATATTAGGTTTGATAAATCCCTCTGGTTGTCTCATGTTGATTCGCTCCTCAAATTCACCATGTAGAAACGCATTCTTCACATCCAACTGCTCAAGCTCTAAATCTTGTAAAACTACTATGGCTAATTAAACTCGAATCGAACTATGCTTCACCACTGGAGGAAACACTTCATTTAAGTCGATTCTTTCCCTTTGAGTAAAACCCTTAGCGACCAATCTTGTCTTAAATCGAGATTCCTCAACCCCTGGATTACCTTCCTTTTTCTTGAACACCCATTTACAGCCTACTATCTTCTGTCCTTTAGGCAAGTCAACAAGCTTCCATGTTTGATTATTATGAATAGATTCAATTTTTCCCCATAGCAAAAATCCATCGACCTGCCTCTAAACTCGTTATAGCTTCTTTGTAGCTACTAGGTTCCTGCATCTCAACTTCTTCTACAACTGACAGAACATATGCAACTAGATTCGCATACCTTTTTGGAAGTCTAATATCTCTTCTTTTGTCTGCCCAATGCTATGATATAAGGTTGTTGTTCTGGTTCAGGTAAATCATCATCACTATCATCTGATGTTGACGCTTCACCTCCTGATTCTGGATCCACCTCAGAACCAGTTGAATTATTGAACCTGTAGGAACTGATTCTACTTCAAGCTCCAACTGTTTACTCACAATCGATCCTGATTCGACCATTTCTCCTACTTTCTTCTGACTGTCTATGGAAACAAACTCATTAAAAGTAACGTCCCTACTGATGAGAAACCCCGGAGACTTTGGAGAGGTACACCTTAACCTATATCCCTTCAGTCCAGTATCATATCCTAGAAATATGCACCTCTTTAGCCTCGGCTCAAGCTTACCATCTCTCACATGAGCATACGCAGGACAATCAAACACCCTCAAATGTTCATAATCAACTGACGATCGAGACTAAATTTCAAAAGGATTTTTATAATAAATAGCCGTTGATTGAGACCGATTCACCAAGTAACACCCTGTATCTATAGTTTCAGCCCAAAAATCTTTTCCCACACCGGAATGCGAGAGCATACTTCGTACCTTGTCATAAAGCGGTCTGTTCATTCTTTCTGTGACTCCATTATGTTGTGGTGTTCTAGAACAAGTGCGACAGCACACTATTCCCTCAGCTTCGCAGAACTTGTTGAACTCACGATTGCAATATTCTAACCCATTATCTGTCATAAGATTTTTGATTTTTCTTCCTGTTTGCTTCTCAATCATTGTCTTCCAATTGACAAAGGTTGAATATGCCTCATCTTTTGTTTTCAGAAAGTAAACCCACACCATCCTTGAATAATCATCAATCAAACTCATTTAGTATCCCGCTTCGCTCTTTGATGGAATTCTGTTTGGACCCCAATGACCTGAGTGAATGTAGTCCACTGTCCCTTTAGTCTTTTTTACAACTGATTTGCGGAATTTGACTCTATTTTGTTTACCAAACACATATTTCTCACAAAATCCCAATGATTCTTCTTTATACCCTTTCAATAAATCTCTCTTTCCCAAAACAACTAATCCTCTGTCACTCATGTGACCAAGACGCCAATGCCACAACTTATTTTGATCCCGCCTACTTTGGCTATTACTTCCTGATGATGCTAGTGTAGCATCACCCATAACAACACTCCCCTGAAGCATGTAAAGACCCTTCTGCAAACTGTCCTTTAGGCACGGTCTTCTGTACGGTACTTGTAACCTTGAGAGTCTAGAGTCCCAAGAGAAATCAGGTTTCTCTTTAACCGAGAAACATGCCAGCACATCAAGATTCTAACAACGTCTATGCGTCCCGTCATTCGATGTTTAGAGACTTATAGCGACAGCATCTCTGATCCATCCCAAATATTTATGCTACATACCTCTTCCAACGCCCACAAACATACCCCTGTCAAACATTATGATTTAGATGTTACCAATACCACCAACAGTTAACGAATGATTGTTCCCTAAATAAACAGTTTCCTGTATTGGCTTGTAAGTATCAAATCACTGCTTGAACTGAAACATGTGATATGTAGCTTCCAGTATCGAGTACCCAAGATTTTTTCCCATAATATGAACTCACGAACAATTCATCTCCTATACCATTGTTTTCACTATCGTCGGAATCGTGCACACCTTCAACAATGTTTGCTGCATTTTCTTTTTTATTTTCCTTCTTACTATTCAGTTTCGGAAAATCTCTCCTATAATGACCATGCTCACCACATTCATAACAGTTTGAGTGCTTTACGTTTTGACTTGAACCTCCAGTTCTTCCTTTTTAAAGAACTCGTGTTGCTTCTAGATTTTCCCCTAGTTATAAGACCTCCCACTTCAGCTTGATTGTCTGGTTGCAACTGTCTCATCTCCTTTGATTTCAATGCACCTTTAACATCTACTAGCGATAACTTATCTTTACCATACATAATGGTATCTACGAAGTTTTCATAGGTAGATGGTAACCATCTCAATACAAACAAAGCTTCATCTTCATCCTTAATATTGATATCTATGTTCTCAAAGTCTATTATAATTGATTTAAAATTATCTAAGTGCTCAATTATGGACATACCTTCTTTCAATCTGAAATCGTACAAACGCTTCTTCAAATATAATCCGTTTACTACTGATTTCTCTGAGTAAATATCTCCTAGCTTCTTCCATGCGCAGGCAACAGTCTTCTCACCACTAATCTTGCGAAGCACATTGCCTTTCGCATATTAAAATCCATCACAAAGCCTTTTCTTGAAGATTTTTCTTCTCCTCTTCTGGTAACTTATTCTCCACAGCTTTCCACATCCCTTGAAGTACCAATGAAGATTTCAGTTTAATCTTCCACAACGCAAAGTTGGATCCCTCATTAAAATTTTCAATCATGTACTTTTTTGTTGTTGACGCCATTGTGAAACTCTAATTGCAGAAGCCCTAATTTCACCACATGGCTCTGATACCAATTTTGTTATTAAATCACTATGAAATTTATCATAAAATATCTCAAGAACAGAACACAAATAAAACAAATAACAATAAAGATAGAACGCAAAATTTAACGTGGTTCGACAATTGTCTACGTCCACAAACGTCGCCAGAGAAAAGTGTTTCATTATGATAGAAAAAGGTTACATATTTCAGATTATGTTTTGTGTAGCCATAATAGTCAATTTATAGGGAATAAATAGACTTACTAAACAATGGACTTAATGGGGTCATATACACATATCTAATAAGAAAACCATCCATTGCATCTTACTGTCAATGACAAAAAACTGTACCGCCGAGCAAGGTACATTGTCAAGGCACTATTCGACTCATTCAAAACATATATAAAGGCTAAGAGAAAGCAGGTCTCTTTGCATAAGGCCTTTAGATGATTTGAAGTAGCCTTTCATTTATCCATTGATAACAATTGAGAATTACACATTGTTTATACTTTTATCCACCAGTCTTAAGAACTTAGAACTAAAGACAAATGAGGTTATAATTCTTAATAGAAATATGTGATCAAGCCTATCAAAGGCTTTGGCCATGTCAAGTTTGAGAAGAACATTATTTCCTATGGTCTTTATGTTTATATCATAACATAATTCTTAAGCTATTAAGATGGTTTCATGGATGTTACTCCCTTTAACAAAAGCTCTATGTTCATCAGATATAATTTTAGGCAAAAAAGTAGAAATCTTGGAATTAAGTACCTTAGAGATAATCCTGTTGAACATCGTTGTGAGGCTGATTGACCTGAACTATTGCCAAGTGTTTGAAAATGAGGACTTGGGGATTAAGAATATAAATTTAAAATATATACCTTTAGAGATTTGGATACCTTTGAAGATAGCATTAACTGCTTCACATAAGTCTTTAGATATAATTTCCCAGCAAGCTTGAAATGTTTTTCCGTTGAAACCATCTGGTCCTGCAACAGAGTTAGGGTTGAGATATTTGATCACATTGTGGATTTCAGATACATTTGGGATAGACATAAGCATAAAGTTCTCATCATCATTGATCAGATTATGAATAAGATCAAGGTACTCTGCATTATCACTAAAGTGAGTAGAGTCCGTCAATAGATTTTTAAAATGTTCCATTGCAAAATTACCAATAATCTCTTGATCTTCTAACTAGTTACCACCATCCTAAATTATGTTTATTTTATTTCTATTGCCTCTTATTTTCAAAATTTATGGAAGAATACAGTGTTTTTGTCAGTGTTTACCAAATTGAGTGAGTCTTAAATTCCCAATAGGCTTCTTCCCTAGATAAGGAGTTAGGTGTTGATCTTTAGCTTTATAAAAAAGAATTTTATCTTCATTGTGCTTTGATTCTTGAAAATTAGATTCTCTGAAGTTAATCGCATCCTCCACCTATTTAATAGAATCAAAGACATTGCCAAAAATATATTTATTCCATAACTTTAAGTCATCCTTCAACCTTCACTATATTACCAAACCAACTATGATCAACCATATCCATGAAGTCTTTATGCATAACCCACATGTTAAGAAATTTGAATGGAAACTTGAACTTCTTTGGCAAGTAGATATAGATATGCTAATAAGGGAATGATTATAGTAGGTTTTGGCAAGATGAGTAACCTTAGTGATATCAAAATAGTTGAGCCATGAGTTATTGTATAGAATACGATCAAGTCTTTTCCACTCCCTCCTACTAGTCCAGGTGAATTTAGGACAAAAAAACCCAACGTCATTTAGTTGACAATCCAAGATAACATTATTATAATCATCAATGCTTCTAAGTCAAGTAGTATAACAAAAGAGTTGTTCACTAGTGCTTAAGATGGCATTAAAGTCCCCAAGGATGAGTCATTCGATAGTGTTATCTTCAATAGTTCTAAGATTTTCCCATAGAACAGATCTAAAGATTCTTGTACACTTTGCATAAACCATTGTAACTCTGAAGTCTTTATTAATGGCTTGATGTTTTACATTTAGATGAATAAATTGCTCCTTATTAGCCAGAAGTTCAACAGTAAAAGCTTGATACTACATCACCCAAATTTTGTTACTTATATTGCCAAATAGACAGTTGAATCCCAAATTTTTGGAAAAAATCTCAAGATTAGATTGATGAATCATAGGTTCTTGTAAGGTGAGAACGTTGGGTTTTACAGATTTCTTGAGATATTTTAGCCTTGTTAAAGTCTCTTTATTTCCTAACCCTATAACATTATAGTTTAATATGGAAATTTTCATTTAAAGGTGTTAAAGGTTTTTGCAGTTCCTTTGGACTACATTATTTTAGAGGATATAAGGCCTTTAGCATTCCAGTCTTTCAATTTCTTGGATTTCATGGTTTCTACTCTTTTAAACTACTTTTTCATTACTTTTTTCCTATTAACAGGAGAGCTTGGGAGACTGTATGTGGTGGCTTTCATTGTAGACATTGAATCTTGGTTATAGCATTATGCATTTTTATTCGAAGAAGATAAAATCCCTTTATCAATTGTATGCAGAGCTTCTATAACTTCAGGGTTACTAACAATGTTAGAGGGAGTAAGTTCACTTAAATTTGATGAGCTGTCCTTTGTGTTTGTAAGTTTAATTTCCACAAAGTTCAATTCAACACTTTGAAGATCCTGAAGGTTAATGACTTCCTCCACTAATTTTTATATTATGGTAAGCTTCTGATTCTTCATATTACTTTCTTCCTTGTTATCAATTATTACTGACTTCAGCTTTGAGATTTGGTTTTAGGTAGGGACTGTCTGACTTAATTATATATATTAGATTGGTATGTAGTTTACCTTGGGAGGTAGAAATTTTCTTGCATAATTGATTATAATGCCCAAGATGAACAACAACCAAAAACTTATTCAAGAAGAAAGAGATTGAATGATCAAGGCCACCAATCACCAAATAAAATAAGAAAAACACCTAATACTATAGTAAAAAACCATGTTGTTTATGATGAAAACCAAGACAAAACACCAAATATTATTGTGGAAGATAAGGTTCCACCTCCACAACAAGAAAAAATTGAAGATGATTTGGAAAAATAGGATCATAATGTTGTTGTTGCTGTTGAAGATGACCATGTTGGTGATGTTGAGTTTCATGTTGCTGCTACTACGTCTGAGGATGTTTTTGCTGTTGAAAACAAAAATGTTAGGGTGGAAAAGCAAGTTGATGCCACTGTTAATAGTGATTCCCCTATTGATGTTGATATTGTTACTTCTGAATATATTGTTACTGTAGAAAAAAAAGAATTCTACTGCTATTGAAGTTGGGGTGGAAAAGCAAGTTGATGCCACTATTAATAGTGATGTTGGGTTTGAAAAGAAAGACAATCCCTAAGTTGAAACTCGTACTGAAGTTGGTTTTGAAAACAAAGATGATCCATCAGTTCTTGTTAATGTTACAGAAGATCAAAATCCCAATACTGTTATGGAGGAACGGATAAAAGTACTAATGCTGCTGTTCCTATTACTAAAGAATCAGTTGCTGAAGTATCTGAAGGGACAAGCAGTATAGCTGAAGTATTTAAAGGGGAAAAGAGTGTTGCTGAAGCATCTGGTGTGATAAAGGATGTTCCTGAAGAATCTAAAGTGGCCAAGGAAGATGTTGTGGACAAAGAGGTGATAACTTAAAATTAACAAAACATGTTTTGATTTTTTTTTGTATATAAAGATATATACGGTTGTGTATAATCTTCTTTTTTGGCTTAAATACTGTATTATTATCTGTATTTATATGTTTATGTGCATCTGGTGTTTAACTTAATGCTGGTTTTGTATTTAAAGATACATGTTTTGCATCTATCTTCCTTATTTATTACATTTGTTCATGTTTCGCATCTAATATCAAGTTTCCTGTTTTGTTAAGGAAAAGGCATCAGAAGTCCCAGAAATCCTAATGCCACAAGTCAGTGACTTAGACCCAACAATTAAGAAAGAAAGTATAAAAATTGAAAAGGATATACAAAATAAAAAAGTAAGTGATTGAAAAACTTTCTCACATATCATATTTTTACTGTTTCACATCTAGTATAGTTTCCCTGCTTTTTCATTTACCATAATTACAAAAAGGTTTCGCATCTATCTGAATAAAAAAGATTTCTCATCTATCAATATTATATATGTTTTGCATCTATCTTGGTTTCCCTTATTTCCCATCTATTATATTTCTGAATCTTTTGCATCTATCTTGGTTTCCCTTATTTTCCATCTATTATATTTCTGAACGTTTCACATCTATCTTGGTTTTCCTTCTTTCCTATCTATTATATTTCTGAACGTTTGACATCTATCTCCTCTTACAGTTTCAATTCTTTCCCATTTGTGCAGAAATATTTGGATGAAGGTCCTTCATTTGAACTAATTTTAGATCCCACTCAACATCAAGTCTCTAAAGAACTACCTGACAAGGAAATTGTGTGAAAAGAATGGTCATCTATCTTGGTTCTCCTTCTTTCCTATCTATTATATTTATGAACGTTTCACATCTATCTCCTCTTACAGTTTCAATTCTTTCCCATTTGTGCAGAAATATTTGGATGAAGGTCCTTCATTTGAACTAATTTTAGATCCCACTCAACATCAAGTCTCTAAAGAACTACCTGACAAGGAAATTATGTGAAAATAATGACCATTTACGAACAAAGTAACAACTGCAATTGACATAAAAGAATACTACAAATTAGAACTGATTGAAAAAGGAGAAAACAATTCTGACCCAACAGTATGGTCATGTCCAGATGTACCAGGATCTAATATTTTTGTTAGTACTTTGATGAAGATAACATATGAAGATGAAATCGAATCTACGGTAAAAGTTAAATATAAATTTAGTTTGTTTCCATTGCTTCCCAATACATACGTTAACAAACTACTGGTTTCCACTTTTGACAACACACGTAATTGATGGTTATATATATCAACCTTAAACAACACAACTTTTAAATACTAGTTGCAAGTAGTCTATGATAATTTATACCAATAACATACTTATCTGGAAGCGTAATAGTAAGAATGAAATACTTTTACAACATATGTTAATTTATAAACATAAAGGTTTCTAAATATTACTCCTCCAATGTAGCATCTACTGAACCGAAATATGGATGTAACATTATATGTTGACGATAAGCTACGAGGCATCACATAAGGTTTAATATTCGTTCTGCTTTTAACAGAAGCTAGACCTGGGAATGTTAACCATTGGACATTATTGGTAATAGATGTTGCACATAAAAAAGCAGTAAATCTAAACCCAATACCAAAATGTCGAGATCCAACAAGAAAAACTGCAGAAAGATTAGTAAGTGTCTCTCTTTTATAATAATTTCATAGAATACACACACACACACATACACAAACACACACATACACACACACATACACACACACACACACACACACACACACACACACACACACACACACACACACACACACACACACACACACACACACACACACACACACACACACACACACACACATATATATATATATATATCATCTAATTTATTTGTATGTTTATAAATAACAGATTGCATACCTCTAAAACAAAAAACATTTTACAAGCAGAAGAACCAATAAATATAGTGTATCCAGTAAAAATTCCTAAACAAAGACCTGGATCACTTGATTATAGAGTAATGGTTTGCGATTACTTCAAAGATTATATTTTGCACGAGAAGCTTAACTTTCACAAAACTTCTGAAATTGCACCAATTAAGAAGAGCAGAAATGTTCTACATGTTTCTTAATGACATGAATGCTAACAAATTGTAATATTTGTTTTACTTCTTTTTGTGATGTTTGTCATTTTTTTTACATGTACAGTTTATCTACTATAAAATATATCTCAATGAAAAAACTGTCTAACAGCTACATTTACGCATCTATCTAAAGTGTAATTACAAGTGTTTCGCATATATCTCGAATCTATCCATAGGTTCCGAATCTATCTTTTATATCTAAGGCATGTTTCACATTCATCACTTTATTTTTTCTCTTGGAAACTCTTTCCTATCTTCTGGTCTAATTATTTTTCATCCAATTATCACTTACATAAAGTAAATATGTTTTTGTAGTTAATAAACTCAACCAATCTCACACATATATATTCAAAAAATCAAAAATCAAACTAATAGCTTTAGTTTGATTTGATATTTTCTTACATGATTTGACAACTCTAAGGCACTCATCATTATATTACATTAATTACAAAAGCTCACGAATATCAACCAAAGATATTATTTTTGTCAAAGCTTGTAGTCTTTTCACCTTCTTAATAATTTAAATACAGTGTCCTGCATCTAGCATATCATATGTCCATTTATTTCATATGTTATTTTGCATCTACCAGAGAAATATAAATAAAACGTTTCACATCTACTATTTGATTTTTAAATAAGGTTTCACATCTATCGTTTATATTTTAATGAATGTTTCGTATCTATCAATTTATTTTTTCTCTTGGAAACTCTTTCCTATCTTCTGGACTAATTATTTTTCATCCAATTATCACTTACAGAAGAAAATATGTTTTTGTATTTAATAAACGCAACCAATCTCACACATATATATTTCAAAAATTCAAAAATTAAACTAGTAGCTTTAGTTTGATTTGATATTTTCTTATATTATCTGACAAGTCTAAGATACTCATTATTACATTGCATTAATACAAAAGCTCATGAATATCAACCAAAGATATTATTTCTGTCAAAGCTCGTAGTCTTTTCACCTTCTTAATAATTTTACCTATCAGAAAGTTATATACAATGTCCCGCATCTAGCATATCATATGTCCCTTATATTTCATATGTTATTTCGCATCTACTAGAGAAATGTAAATAACATGTTTCACATCTATTATTTAATTTTTACACAACGTTACGCATCTAGCTTTTATATTCTAATGAATGTTTCGTATATACTCAATTGTTTTTTTCTCTTGTAAACTCTTTCACATCTCCTGTTATAATTATTTTTCATCTATTCATCACTCACATAAGTAATATGGTTTTGTAGTTAAAATAATCTACCAATCTCACACATGTAAACTTCAAAATTAAAAAATCAAAGTAGTAGCTTTACTTTGATTTGATATTTACTTACATGACTTGACAACTAATAAACACCCATTATTACATTGCATTAATTACAAATCTAAGCAATATCAAACAATATATTATTTATGTTTAATCTTTAAACTTTTCACCTTCTTATAACATTTTATCTACCTCTATAAAATATCACTTCTTTCTTTCATTTCTCAAACACAAAAGCTCACTTCATTCTCAGTGAAAATCTTCTAAACTTTTCACTTCTTAAAAACTTGCTTTGAAAAAATGATAAATTTTAACTATTCTTCAGATTATGGTCCCTATTATAGTGATATCAGTTCTCCCGTTCATTCCCTGAGGCCAGAGAAGAGTGGAAACATACAACGACAGACGGATTTTCTGAAGACATTTCTGATGAAAGTTTTGGTTCTTTTTTTGAAGATGCTTATACCGAAGATGCTTATTCTGAAGATGAAGAGGAGCCAGATGAGGATCGTATTTATGTCCTCTTAAAAAGAAAGATTAAAAGGGACCAGATGGAAGAGGATTACGACACTGAAGACGAAGAAGATGACGATGAAGAAGACAAAGAAGATTCGGAGGAAGATGAGTATAAAGACGAAGAAGAAGATTCTGACTGATGGTTAGGTGAAGAGTCTGCTGTTTTTAACTAAGGGTAGGAAAATTTTATCTTTTTTGTTTTTTGATGACCCAAATCAAACAAGAAGACTAAGGGTCCGCTTAAACAGAGTTTGAACATGGAGACTCTGTTTTTAAATTTGTTTAAGTTTGTATTTGTTTTTACTGAACTTAGCATGTACTGCACTTGTTTGATAATGAACTATATCCTTTTATTTATTTATTTTCTATTCATATTTTAACACTTACATAAAAAAACGTATTTTATGATCTGGTTTAGCAACTGCCAAAAGAAATGAACTTAAATTCAACGTTTCGCAACTATCATAGTATAATATATTTGATTATCCAAGGTTTCTCGTCTATCAGATCAGTGTCTTTGGTGTAAGCTGTTTCGCATGTACCATGAATAATATAACTTGTTGTCAAGTGTTTCGCATCTATCATAAATAAAAAAACTTGTCATCAGACGTTTGGCATCCAGTTCAGTAAATCTTGTAAAACGTGTTTCTCATCTATCACAACCCATCCTGTTGGTTATTACACGTTTCACATATATCAGCTCGATATATAACAAAAGGTTTCGCATCTAGCATCCATTGAAATGTTCCCAATCTATTATCATTATGACAAGCATAGTTCAGAAAAACTAAAAGTATCAAAAACTACATTCATCTTACAAAATATCTACACATGTTCGTCTGTTATAATCATATTTATGACAACAAGAACACGTTATCTTACGAATACTTAATTTTCCTCTAGATAGAATTCTTTTTTTCGTAGGTCGTCCAGCTCTCCTTTTTAAAACTGGAGGAAGTAGATCTGGAGAAGTTGTTGAAGTAGATCCTTGACCAAAAGTAGTAAATGCAGCTATACCATATGAATATGTTTCCTTATAAGAGCTTACATAATAGCATGCCTCAACATATTCCATAGGATCTGCATCTATATAAAATATCACAGCTACAACATGAGAACAAGGGAAACACTCATGTTTCCACAAACCACAAGAACAACAACATACACTAAGATCAACAACCATAACAGGATCACAAAACACTTCATGCAAAAGAGGAGTAGACGAATGAACTATCCATGGACGACCTTCTTCCACATTAGCTTTAGACTTTTGATCAAATTGAGAACACAAATCACTAGTCCAACGTTCAGCATCACCAAAACGTCTCGAAATTTGACTCATTTCTAAAACTCTAATATTATCAATTAACTCCAGTATAGGCAAACCACAAAATTGTTTTACTTGATTGTTAAAATATTTAGCTGGAGTAGATGCCATAGAACCACACCTCTTGCCTTTGAAAAAATCACAAGCTTATTTCTCAGGAGATAAACTTTTGAAAAACATTTCAACCTTCTCACCCCCCTGCTTAAGTAATTCATCCATATATTGATTAAACAAATTCTGATGAGAAGCATATGCACATCTTTTAAACACTTTTACCATAGTATCCTTAAATGTCGTCGGTGTAACCCTTAAACAATGCCTCAAATTATTCATAAGATGATAAAGACAGTATCCATGATGGAGATTTGGAAATATAGCAGATACATCCGTACAATACCTAAATAACGATCACTAAAAAATGTGATTTCGCGATCCGAAAAATGGGGTTTCAATATCTCCAAAAACCATACTCAATTCTCAGTATCTTCAGACGAAAAAATACTAAATACAACAGGGAAAATACCTGCAACCAATATATAGAACAAAACATAGTATAAATGACTCATTATAAGAGGTTTCACATCTATCACTTACTGATATAGACATGTTTCACATCTATCTCGTTAATCACATACTATATGTGTTTCGCATCTATCACGTTAATCATAAATTACACGTGTCACATCTATACGTTATTTATTCACAACGTTTCGCATCTATCTCTTTGTTATTCATCTTCAATCCTGTTTTTCACAGTTTTATATATAACATAGTTAAAGATAACATCTATTCCAATATAAATAAAAGTTACCATTGTTAACATATTTGGTTATAGCAGATAGCAAAACTCCATTACATTTTCCCGTTAAAAAAGTTCCATCAACAAATAAAACTTGACGACACAAATTGAAACCATAGAGGTAAGACCAAAATGCGACGAAACATCGCTTGGACACATTGGTTTACAAAGAATACTCCAGTATGTAATCACTGCTGCTATCAAGAACCTTCAATGTTTTATAATAATTCTTAAGAAGTGTATAAGAAGTTGAACTATCTCCATATACAACCCTCTTAGCTTTTTCTAGAGCAAGCCATGAAACACGGCAAGAAATAACTAAACCGTAATCATTTAAAAAAAATGATTTCACGCTTGTAGTTGTAACATCAACTCTCCTCCTCACACAATCATGCATTTCATTTCCAATCAAATCAGATGACAAATGCCTTCTATTTGGCATAAAGTCTCCAAGGACAGCCATTTGATTTTTTTTTCATGCAATAAACAGTTACTCTTTGTTTATTGTTATGCAAATATTTAAAAGAAAAACCTTTTTGTAAAGCCAACTAACTAATAGCTAATCTTAAACCTATTGCTCCATCTTGAAGCACCTGCCCAACACCACTAATTTCATTAACCCAACCAACGGTAGCTAATAATTTGTGCTTGCGACTAATATCATTAACACCAGAAGTTTCACCAGTTTCTCCACAAACAAAATCTTCATTTGAAACTTCAACTATAGTTTCAGCAGTTTCTCTAATATTATCACCAACAACAACATCACCTTCAACTTTAATAGTAACACTTACAACACCCAAACTATCAACAAATGATACCAAAGCAATTAAATCACCATCACAACCTCATATAACATTTTCTAGATCACCACAAGAGTATCTTAATTTGAATTTACCCCAAACCAACGTATTATATCTACTTAAAACATAATTTAACAATATCTTCAAACTCAGAAAACAAACCAAGGTCACAAATTGCAAGCTCCCCATTTAGTTTAAAAATGCACATCCTACTACTAGAAATCGTGTACCTGGATTAGACAAAGGTTTCGCATCTATTATTAGCAAACAATACATGAGTTCCGCATCTATCTATAAAACATGTTTCACATCTTCTCAATCAAGAACATTGATGTTCCGCATCTTCACAAAATAAAAATATTAACGTTTCGCATCTACTAAAAAGACATATTTCATCACAAAATACAGAAAAAACCTACACGTGTCGCAACTATCACTAAGTTCATAATAAACGTTTCGCATTTGCTTCGTAGAAACAAAAAACAGTTACGCGTATATATATATACAATAAAAATCAATGTGCACAATATATATATCATCAGATCCTATTACAAATTCTCCCATTGAAATTAACAATCCTCTGTATTATTTACACTCATACTAGTGATATTTCCCTCGAAAACTTAGGAAAAACTGCCTCGTAAGATGATCTGCTATCATGAAGTTTCATATAATGTGCTCTACACTTATCTGACCCATATTAACTCTCTATTTAATAGACATGAACTTTATATCTATGTGTTTATATTTAGGCTCGCTCTTGTTGTTATTAGAATATTGCACGAAAACACCTCATAATTTTGTCTCTATACAACCTCATAGGACCTTCTATCCCGTGTGCGATATGCAACCAAGTGACAAAATCTGCAGCCACAACACCTAGTTCAGTGAAAGCATATAAAAAATTATGATACCATGGTGGACGATGCAACAAGTGTTTTCTTTACACTTTTCCATTATATTATACCTCTAGTTAATAAAAGCATGTTGCCCGAATTGCTTTTGAGTGTGTCTACGCATCCACCATAATCCGAGTCTGAATAACCAATGATATTTAGTTTATCTGACTTTACATATGTTATTATGTGCCGCTTTGTTGTTTGTAGATATTGGAGTACCCTTTTAACTTCCTCCCAGTGACCCAAGCCTGAGTTACTTATATATCTCCCCAAAATATTTTACAGTAAAGTCAATGTCCATGCTAGTAAAAATTGAGAAAAAATTAAATTACCAATTGCCAAGGCATAAATGACCATTTTTATTTCCTCAGTTTCAAGTTTTATCTTTGGACATTGATCCAAACTAAGTCTGCCACCTTCTGCCATATGGGTACTTAGGAGTTTATAATTTCAGAATCAATAATGTTGCAACTTGCTTTCAATATATTCTTTCTGTGATAATCCAATAATACTAAATGAGAGATCCCGATGTATAAACATAACATAAAACTAGCCTCACCGAGATCCTTCAAATCACACTTATCTGATAGAAATCTCTTTGTAGCGTGTAGTAATTCCTTATTATTCGAGGGAAGAAATATCTCATCCACATATAATATAAGAAATATGAAATTACTCTCCCTATATTTATGATACAAAGATTCCTCAACCGAGTTGATTTAAAAGTCAAAGGAGACTATCACCTCAAAAACATTTGTGGCACCATTGATGAGAAGCATGTTTGAGTCCATAGATGGATTTACTAAGTCTACAAACCATGTATTTTGAGTTACCAACTATAAAGTATTCAGGTTCACCATATAGATTGTTTCCTTAATATTACCATTGAGAAAAACGGTCGTAACATCCATATGATGAAGCTCAAGATCAAAGTGGGTAACTAATGCTAGAATTGTTCTAAGAGGATGCTTCATTAATGTCAGAGCAAAGGTTTCATTAAAATAAATCCTTTCATGATGAGTGTAACCTTTTCCTACAAGACATACTTTATATTTTATCATATTAGCCAGGGAATCGTGTTTGGTTTTGTAAACCCACTTACAACCAATTACCTTTTTCCTTTTGGGTAATGGGATAAAATCATATAACACATTTTCATACATCAATTTATACTCTTCTTTCATAACTTTGATCCACTATTGAGAGTCAGAGCCTACTAGGGTCTGTTTGTAGAGTGAGAGTCCAACACATGACTGGTCATACTCATGGAGATATACTACTAAATTTTAGACCTATAACACTCTTCTTTTCTCTCGTGGACCTTCTTAAAAATATTAATTCTTCTTCATGTACTCTTGAGGAGGTAGAATTTAATTACCATGAATGATGTCATTTTAATCTTCTTATGGATGATTAACCTGAGGTTCATCTTGATATACCTAGACCATATATGTATCCTAGTTTGAACCCTAAAGAGGAACATTAATGTCCGTTTGAGGATTACCTTGTTCTAATGAGGCCGAAATGATTGAAATTAAAGCCTAATATTCTCATACCTGAGTATCCCCGTTAAGGCCTTCATGAATCTTTACATATTATTCTTCAAAATAAACATTTGTTCCCTTATTATTCCCCCCAAACTCAACATCTTTGAGAAATTTTATCTTTCCCGCTTCAAATATACTATTAATGATCATAGAACTTAAAAAACCCTTAGAGTTATCAAAATATTCTATAAAGAAACCGTTAGTTGTTGTGGGTTTAGTTTATTTTCTCGAGGTTTGTAAGCCCCTACCCATTAAGACATCCCTTTTGAAGATGTTATCCCAATAGCCTCAGGCATTGTCACTTTTGATGTTGATTAAATCGGGTCGAATGGTATTAAGAATAATCGTTTGGATAATGAATTTATTTTTGAGTGGTGGGTATAGAGATAATAGATTTGCTAGCTGTTAATACGTAGAAAGAGAATCGACCAATCCATTTAATGTTGTTTTTGGACTATATGTAGAATAATTTGGGTCCAACGGCCAATCGGGCCGGGTCGCGAGTGTGGGTCGATCTTATGAGTGCTTAGGCCCAATAACATTCGAAATAGATACACAACTTAGTCATCAAGCACTTATTTAGCATAATTTTTATTACATGTAAAAAATTCCCTCTAAGAATAATTCGACCCTATCATCTAGTCCTTTTAGCTCTCTCAAAGGTATTTTAAGAGAGCTAATATATCTGAAACGTTCCGAACACAATCCGATATGTTCATTAAAAATCAGTTAATATTGAAAGGTCACAACTTTTGATTATTTACACGTGTCAGTGTTTCATTATACCCTCAATCTTATTTTACCGATAGGAAAAATCATCCAATCAATGGAAAGAAACGGTTGCACTTATATACAACCTCATAGTTACCACTGTCATTTCCTCTTCCTTAGTAGGGTACTCAAGTGTCCTTTAGATTTTATATATAAATTTATTTTATTTTTACTGTTGGTATTTCTAGAGTGAGAAAAATATTATCTTAAAAAATCTAGATAGAGAAAGTATTTCCTTCAACTTTTAATTTTTTCAGACGAAATCTCTTTTTTCTCCTCCACATTAGGCATCTTAAATCACATTTTCTGGCATTTTTTAGTGTTTGTTTGTTTACCTCCAGTATAACTCTAATAAAAGGTGGTTGGCTTAATCTATCCGAACTAGAAGAAACGAAATAAAGAACAAGGGCTGCTGCTGGGTTACACACCTTTTTGGGTAAAGTTATTACAACTCAGTCTGTAGAATACGTAGGACTTCACCCTTACAATAAACCTTCCACTCTTTCTGAAACTACTTCAACCACTCAATCATTCATATCACCTAGTCATTCTTATCATTCAATAAAGTCATCCCAAACCGGGGAGCCACCTGCGGCATAAATCCTTCAACTTTTATTGCTATGGGCTTGGATATTGACAAAAGTACTCAACACAGAGTTACAAGAACTTCTAAGGAAACACAATCCTTTATAACAAATAAGTCAACCTAATCGCTTTATAGTTATTGGCAATCCCCCACAAAAACTTCCAATTACCAGAGGAGAAACTATTTTAACCAACTTTATATCGTGTTTAATTACAGAGGGATCCTACAAGTGTAGCAGCTGAATCATCTCAACTCAAGGAGGAAAATCTGAGGGCTCAACCCAATGAACCTTCTGAACAAAGACTACAGATAATGGAAGAAAGCATGGAAGACAGTGGCAAGGACACCCCTTTTGAGACATGTGATCAAACTTGTAGACTCCAAAGTCAAGAAGAGGAATAAATCCAAGAGCCCCACAAGCTGGTGTTGATAAGGGTAAGAAATAAATCCCTCTTAAAAGAATCCGAGCCACTTCCTTAGTTTCTCATCAAATGAGTTGGCCTAATTTTACCAAGGTTAGTTTCAAATATCTTTTGTCTTTACAAAAAATACCCTATGTCTATTTCTATGAATCCAAACTAGAGAGGATTCGAGCTAAATGAGGATTCCCCAATTCAGTAAGAGTTAGGCTACTGCAATCCGAAAAAATCTGATGGACTGTAGAGCTAGTGAGTTGGTGGTCTATACCGATGTGCTCAACTGGGGCCTTCAGTTTCCATTGAACCCCAAAATAGTAAGATATTTGAGCTTTGTTAAGTTGTGACCAAGCCAAGCTAGCCCTAATGCTTGGTTTTTATTGCTAGCATGCATTATAGCCTCAAGACAATTGAAGAATCTGATGTCCATGGAACAATTTGTTGTTGTGGCTGGGTTGTCTCGCAATTGCTATATTCAACTGGGCCTTCGGTTTCCATTTAACCCAGAAATAGTAAGATATTTTAGCTTGGTTAAGTTGTTCCCAAGCCAAGATAGCCCCAATGCTTGGTTTTCATTGCTAGCATGCATCATAGCCTCAAGGTTATTGAATATTCTGATGCCCATGGAACAATTTGTTGTTGTGGCTGGGATGTCTCGCAGTTCCTATCTTCTCTTTTATTGTTTTAATATGGGGAATAGATATAAGCTGGTAGATTACCTCTTGAAAGCACATAAGATTTAGAAAATTACGTCTAAATGGAATGCGAGCTTGCTCACAAGATATTGGAAGAGTTCATGTATGTCTTTTCAGATTTTCTTTATATTGTTATTACTTCCTATGAATTTCGTTTTTTAACCTTTAGTTTATTTTATTCAAGCTATTTCGAAGCCCTTTCTACAATACTTGGAGGCTGCAAAAGTGACCTTTGGGAAGCTGATCCAATGGGCGAATGAAAAGTGGTCCAACGAATTCCATAATTTCTTCACCCAAGGAAATTTCAAGAGGTCTCATCTTTGAAGGAACAATCCGGTTCGGGAGCTCTCATGGGAGCAGTTCACTAATCGTCCCCGAGCTGCCAAAATAATAAAAAGGACTGTGGCAGCAAATGGCCAATTATTTTTGCCAGCCGGAAATAGAGCTCTCTATCATTGGAACAAAAATAAGAAAAATAAGGATGGTTCGTCACAGTTGATTCCTGAAACAAGAGATGAGGACTATTGAAGGGAGTAAAGTGCCATCAGAATCCCTTGCTCCTAAGAAGAAGAAAATTCATAAAATGAGTAAAGAAGGTAGTGAAAAGATGGAGAAGAAGGAAATAATACTTCAGTTGGTTCAAAGATTATACTTCGTCTAGAAGTCCCTCCTCCATCAACCCTAGTTGATGTTCCTTCTCCTGCAGCTGCGGTAGCTTCCCCGTACTGATAGGCCAACATTTGAAGATGACGATCAAATGGAAGACTTAGGGAACTTTGATTTCAATGCTTTTGACTCTGCCTTCCTTGAGTCTCTAGTACTGCAACAACCGTAATATTTGGTGGAGTTCTCTTTGAAGTGTCCAAGGACAAAAATGAGCTGGGGTATGCAGTTTTGGCCTATATAAGGCTAATCATTGATTTGGAGAGACAAGTGAGGTCTCAGGTTAAAGAAATCTCTTTCCTTTGGATCGAGAATCGAAATTTAAAGAATCTCATTAAGGAATAAAAATACAAGGTTGAGATTCTAAACGGAGAAGTAAAAAACCTTTAAAGACGGCTTGTTCAAGTAAAAACCAACCGCAACAAGCTGCAATTGGCATGCAGTCATCTACTTTCGAAGAGATCACCTCTTTACATAATCAATAGACCAATGATACAACTCCCATTTAACGTCTGTTATATAATAATAAAAAACTAAAAGAACTTCTCAAAGAGAAAGATAATGAAATTATCTCTCTTAAAGCATATGTTAAAGATATAACCGATGTTGAGGATGCATATGCTGAATAACGGATATAATCTTTGCAAGAGAGAGATGAGTCAGTCAAATTAGACATGGTATTGCTGTTTCACAAAAGATTTTCTAAGTTAGCCCTTGGAGAGTTGTTCAGACATTTACCAGTCAACCTGCTACCTCATCATAGCATACCTTTAGCTGATCAATTGGGGATTTCCGATAACTCGTACAAAGATGATTCCGTTGAAGAGAACTCTGATGGTAAGAGTCCAAAACGGAAAGAGGAAGGAAAAACCAATGAGAATGAGCCATGAGGCCAGTATGGTTGGAATTTTTGTTTCTAAGTAAGCCTTTGATGTATACGAGACATTTGTTGTTATCATCAGATATGTTTATGCAATTCGTTGGCTTGGCCAAGTCATTTTATATTTCTTCCATCAGATCTTATTAAGCCATTGGATCACCCAAGGCACTTTATATTATCTTATATTTTTAATCAACTTGTTTTTTTGTGCGTTCTTAATTTTATTTTTATTTGAACATAATTAGATATGATTTGTTCAAAGGTAATTAAAACTTGGGATAAATGGGCCATCCGAAGGTTATCCATTCAAAGACAATTAGAACTTCATATACATAGGCCATTTGAAGGTAATCCATTAGAATGAAACAAAAACTTGATATCCTTGAGCATTTGAAGGTTGCCCATTTGAAGGCAATTAAAACTTAATGCATTTAAGCCATTTGAAGGTAATACATTCGAAGGAAATAAAAACTTAATATACTTAGACCATTCAAAGGTAATCCATTAGAAGGTAATAAAAACTTAATGCACTTGAGCCCTTCGAAGGTAATCCAATCGAAGGCAATAAAAAATTAATATACTTAAGACACATTTCAAGGAAAATATGGTAGATTAACAAAAATTCGGGTGTCGTATTAAAACCTTCTCGCGCCACTAGAGTAGGAAAAAGTATGCCTCATAATATTTACATTGATTCTACAAAAAATTAAATATTTATAAGATAAATATATTCTAGATACAACCTTAGATGTTTGACATTCCACGAGTGCCTTAAAGGATCGACTTACTGATCACCTAGTCTATATGTTCTTTGCTTAATCTTCTCACACACGTCGTATGGTCCTTCCCAGTTTGGAGCCAACTTTCTGAACTTCCTATCTTTGGTGTGCATAAATAATTTTCTCAAAACCTTGTCCTCCATTTCGAAATTTCTTCTTCGTAGTTTAGATCCATACATGATTCTCATCAAACCCCGGTAGTGAATGCTTCTCAAGTGGGCTTTTATTTTATTTTCTTC
This sequence comes from Limnanthes douglasii subsp. nivea, assembly GCA_036936605.1. NCBI lineage: Eukaryota > Viridiplantae > Streptophyta > Magnoliopsida > Brassicales > Limnanthaceae > Limnanthes > Limnanthes douglasii. The sequence goes on along the minus strand of JAUPFV010000002.1, from coordinate 303,552,947 downwards.
AATCAGGTCCAACTGAGCTCTTATTGTATCTTCATTATCTTCTCCGAAATAATTTTGAACCCTGAAAGAAGGAAGATTCACTTCCATTAGCTCAATATCCATTCCGTAAACTAAGGGAAAGAGATATTCTTGTGTAGTAGTGTGAGGAGTGGTTTGGTAGGCCCTAGTACCTTTTATGAATAATTAGGCCATTTACCAGCAACTCCTTCTAAATTCTTTTTGAGTCCCATCAATATAGTTCTATTTTCAACCTCTACTTGTCTATTGGCTTGGGGATGAAAAAGTGAGGAGAAACAATGATGAATTCTCCTTAATGTATGAAATTGCTCCATGTCTTTATTGTCAAATTCTGGAATACTATATGTGGCTATGCGTAGAGGAATCCCAAACCTACGACATATATTGGAGAGAATAAATTTAATTACTGCTTGGGAAGTCGTTTAGAAGAGTGGTGCAGCTTCTATCCATTTGGAAAAGTAATCAATTTCCAAAATGATAGTTCGATATCCCTCTGAAGTCATTGGAAGTGGTCCGACCAAGTCAAGTCCATATTTATCAAAGGGCACTGCTTCGAAAAATGACTCTATAGGAACTACTGGTACAAGGATTGCATTTCCATACCTTTGACAAATGGTCACATCTTCTAACTAGTTCTTTAGAATCCGCCGTAATAGATGATTATAAATACCATGCCAATACGACTCTTCTAGTTAAAAGCTCTATATCCACAATGAGCTTATATTTCCCTATCATGTAATTCAGACAAAACTACATGAGATTTGTTAGATATGAGGCAACGTAGTATAGGTTTACTGAAAGATTTGTTTATAGAGGATCCCTCCTAAAACCAAGAAACCATGTGCCTTGAATTTTAATTTCTTGGCTAAACTCTTGTCTTCGTGTAGGATTCCAGTAGTAATAAACTTTAGGATATCATATCTCCAATATCTACTTACTACGGGTGATATTTGGAAAATCTCTTTAATGTTGAATTCCATTTTAACATTTGTTGCTATAGAAGGACATTATTGTATAAGAATCCAAGGGTATGCTGCGGAATATGCAATAGTAGCCAGTGAATCAGCCATTAAATTTTTCGATCTTGACATATGTTCGTACTTAACATATTTAAAACTAGTAGAAATTTATCTTAACACCCTTACTTATTTTACCAACTGATGTTTCTTGGTTTCAAATTTACCTTGTGCCTGATGAATGACTAACTGTGAGTCACTTAACAATTAGATTCTTTTGGAACCACATATTGGAGCTAACGTTAAGCCTGCTATAGCTGCTTCATATTCTGCTTCATTGTTTGACGCCTTAAACCAAAATCATATATCTTGGTAAACTAAATCCCCCAAAGGATAAATCAAGCAAATTCCAGCCCCACATCATATTCATAGTGGATCCACCATATGTTTGAATTACCCATTCCTTCTTAGATTTGTCAATGTAAGATTCCTCATAAGGTCTTTCAGAGTGGAATTCAACTAGGAAATCATCTATAACTTGAGCTTTAATTTTCATTTGAGGAGCAAAGTCAATGTCATAATCATCTAATTCAACATACCACTTAGTCATTCTACTTGATATATCTGGTTTTTATAACACATTCTTAAGAGGAAAATAAGTTTGAACCATGATAGAATGTGCTTGAAAATAAGGCCAATTTTTCTGACCGCTATTACCAAATCCAAAGCAAGCTTTTCCAACCTAAGGTATCTTCTCTCAACATCCAATAAACTCTTACTTATGTAGTAAACAGGACATGATAATTGTTAACTTCTTGAATTAATACTGCACTCACAACATAAATCGACACCGCGGTCTTTCCCCAATAATGGGTTTGAATAAAGTTTTTGGTGGATAATTTTTCTTGATTTCAAAGAATTCCTTATTTCAATTTGGATACCAGTTGAAGTCTTTGACATTTCTCAATACTTTGAACTTCTTTAGTGGGCCAAAGAGGATCCATGTCTAATAAGGCATTCAACTAATTTGGGTGGTCTTGGATCCCTCTTTTTATTGATGATGTAGCCCATAAATTTACTGGGTCGGACACTAAATATACACTTCTCCGAGTTTAATTTTAAGTTGATGGCATCCAAGTTAGATAAATTTATTTGATTAGGATGTGCCATAGCACTGGATTGTCTCTTACCCCCTTGAGACTTCACAAAAATGGTCACCTTCCTATTTTAAATCAATGCTTGTATCTTTTGCTTTAGGGAAATACAATCTTTGATATCATGTCCTAAATATACATTAAATATACTGATGATGTAGCCCCTAAATTCACAGGATCGGACACTAAATATACACTTCTCTGAGTTCAATTTTAAGTTAATGGCTTCCAAGTTAGATAAATTTATTTGATTAGATTGTGTCATAGTACTGGATTATCTCTTATCCCCTTGAGACTTCACAAAAGTGGTCACCTTCCCATTTTCAATCAATGCTTATATCTTTTGCTTTAGGGAAATACAATTTTTGGTATTATACCCTACATCATTATGGTACCTATATAATCGTGTATTTTTTTCTTGAAGTTTGGATGGGTAATAGCCTTCGAAATTGTATAACATTATTTTCTCTTTCATAAATGGTGGCTCCATTCTCAATTAATTTGGCATAACACTCAGGTTGGATCCATTGATTTCCCCTTCGACTGGATTGTTGACCCTCATTTGATTGACTCTGTCGAGACTGATGAGAACCTTGGTCTGAGTCACTGAATCAGCCAATTCTCCAACCAACAACCCGTGCTGATGTGAAGTTATGGTCATTTGCTCGAAACAATCAGCCAAACCGTTTTTAGTAATCCTTTAGTGATTCATCCAGATATTGTGCATAATAAATTATTATGTCACCATTCTCTTTGATTTCTTTAATTCCTATAAACTGTCTTCAGAATGCAATCCAAAACATATTAAAATTCTTAATGATCCTTTGGGAAATCCGTTATACCACTTCAAGGCACTACCCTTAAATGTTTGAGAGAAAGCTCGACAAAGTAACTTATCATCATCATTATAGCTCCCCATAATGTTTTTTCAATTGTTCGAGATGATTATCAGGATTCTGACTTCCATCATACTTTTCTATCTTTGAACTGTTGAAACGCCTAGGTAGATGTCGAGATAAGATTTTCGAAGACAATGGTGATTGTCTCCATTTGTGGAATTGGTTGAACATGTGATCTTCATTGGGAGTGGAAAAGATACCATTCTTAGACTATACAACAAATTGATCACTTAGAAAATTATCTATACTATTGTTTGTTGACCATTAAACGTTTTCTTGATAATATTTTTTCCTTCTTTTTACCCTTCCGATAATTTTTCCTTACTGTAGAATCCTATTTACTTGACTTCAGATGCTTCTTACTATACTTCTTAACTAGATTATATTTTTTTTTATTTTTGAGTCCATGGTCAGTACTCAAAGAGGAATAAGAAAGTTTTGAATCCGATTAAGTTGTGGAGCCCTCAACTGAATTCGATGTGCTTGTATAATGTTTAGCTCAAGATTATTTTTTAGATTCTTGGTGGGCTCTGGGGAATTAATCATCTGAACTTTGCTTGAGGTTACTATATGTCTCATCATATTTGGGGTGTTATAATGGTTTCTTTTTACCGAAATATTTCTCAGTCTGCCGTTGGGATTTAAGTGCCTCAATCTCTGCCTAGAGCTGATCATGCTCCTCATGTATGAATAGTCTTTCCTCAGCATTGTGATTCACATGGGACATATTCATGGGCTCCTTATTGTCTATGATCCATTAATTTTCAAGTGGATGATCTATCTGCATATTGAGTTCCATGTCTCAAAGACCTCCGAAGGTCAATTAGGTTTTAGATACTACCTTCTGCTCCCATTGTGATTGCCAATTTGATGTGGATTAAAACGGATTGGAGGGTAATTGTTTGGATAATGAATATAATTTTGAGTGGTGGGTAGAGAGATAATAGAGATGATGGCTGTTAATATGTAGAGAGAGAATCAACTAACCCATTTAATGTTATCTTTTGGACTATTTATAAAACAATTTGGATCCAAGGGCCAATCACGTCGGGTCACGAGTGCTAGTCGGTCTTATGAGCCCCCAAGCCCAATAACATAGAATTAGATACAAATCTTAGTCATCAAGACCTCAACATATTTTTTTATTACATGTCTAAAATACCCTCTAAGAATAATATTATCCTAACCTTCAACAAAATCCGACCGTATCAACTTTAACTCTCTTCTCTTATTATGCAGTGTAGAAAATCAACTCATTGATATTATAATTTTTTTATATGTAGTTATAGGTGGATATGAAATACTTAAACCATTATGGTACACACATTCCTAATGAAGGTCTACCCCAATTTCCTTCAACCTTTTCCTAATCGTAGACATTCCAAGAATATGCTCATGGATTTACTTGTGCCAATGTAATTCTCGGTAGAGAGATCATTTATAAGACATATCCTGGTGGTGGTAACATTTTTCAGAATATCCCCACGAAGTGCTATCGGCATGCCTTGTAACATCAAACCCATGCATAGATTATTAGACTTCTCCCACTTTTCATCTTCCTTAGATACCTCTCCTGTACTTTCCAAACTAAGTGAATATGGTTTAGGATGGGTCAATTCATAATCGTAATCATGCACAGACAAGTATAGTAACATATCTTCTTTCCATATTTGGAAGTTTGAACAATCTAACATGGGTGGACGATTCCCAAATATATTGTAAGATATGTTCACTAGAAAAAATAAGAAATAAATAACGCATACCACATTTGGAAACATTGGCATATAACTTTAGAGAAGATGCATGAACATGACATATAACATGTAAAACATAAAACACTTGATAATAGATACCAGAGGAAAAATCATACTAGTATACATTTTATAAGTTTGAGAAAAATATAATGATCATTAATTTAATTTCTTAAGTACCAATTGATGAGTCCGAATTCGAAGTGCTCCCCGGAAGGGCAGCCCAAAGTAAATCTCTCCGTGAACCGGACAGACTCCAATAGCTTGATACGGACATGACTTTTGAACCAGACAGATGACTTCGAAACACTGAAAGTCTAAAGCAGTTCGAACTATGACTAAAGTACTAAAAAACCTAAACACTATCTGACTAAGCTACCTGCTCATCTACTTAAAACTCATGGGTCTTTAAACATGACCCGGGTCCATTAAACTTGACCCGAAAGCCCATAAGGGCCCAAATTACATACTATAAATACCCAACCACCAGCATTAACTATGGGTAACAAAAATTTACTACTGCCAGGCTGCTCAATTCTCTCTCCACCTTGAAATATTTTGAAACACCTTCACACCACCCTGAAACACCCTCACGCCGCCTTAAAACTCCACTTGAAATTACCAGCCTATCCTCAGGCTACTTTTATCCTCACCAAATTGGCGACCACAGTAGGAGGCGACGGTGCCTGAATCCAGTATTCAAAACCAAGTAAAGAAATTCTGTCCGAATGAATCCGGATAATCCAGAGCTTCCACCAGCTTTGCTCGAAGTGGTGGAAGAGAATGATGAGTATACTGTCCAAGAGCGCGACAAGTTAAAACTTGAGATAGAAGCTCTGAGGGCTGAAAAAGCCAAGATGGGCGTGAAAGAGAAATCCAAAGCATCAGCTGCTCACCACACCGATAACCCAATAGAGCATGGGGTTTCCAAAACTAATGAGAGAACTAAGAAGACGCATGCCAGTTCTAAAAAATCTCACCGGTCCAAGCCTGTGGAGAGTTCTGACTCGAGTTCAGAGTCTTCGGACAGCTCTTCGGACAGTGAGGGGAATGAGAAGTCCTTGTCCTCTAGCAGTGATGATGGACGAACCAAGAAGAAACAAAAGCAAGTTAAAAAGTATTCCAGAAAAAGAGATCACCATGGAAGAATGAAAAGGCATATTGGAAAAGGGTCATCTCACCACCGGAGGTATACGGACAAAATGTTGATGGATCCTTTTGCCTTCCATGATGAGCCAGGTATCTTTGCAACTCCTAATGAGGATACCGTGTTCAGTCGTGGAAGGAATTGGAGGCAGTCTACACTGTCTTCTAAAATCCTATCCGGAAACCTCCCCAAGAGGTTTGATAGCACCAAGATGGAGAAGTATGATGGCAGTACTGATCCGGACAATCATCTGGAGCAATTCAAGAACTTCATGATGAACTTTGATGATGATGATAAACTACTCTGTAGGGCATTCTCCCAATCATTTACGGGGAGTGCTCTGAAATGGTACAACAGCCTGCCTCAGGGTTGTATTAAAGACTTTGATACTTTTTGGGTGGCCTTTCGAAGGCAGTTTGTGGGAAGTAAGGAGCTGAAGGGCAATGGAGATACAATAATCCATTGTGCCCAAGAGCCAAATGAGTCGTTAAAGGAGTACATAAGTCGTTTTGTAAACACAAAGAATGGGTTGGCTGATTGCTTTGAACAGGTAGCAATAGCATCCCTGAGACAAGGTTTGAACCCAGGCAACCTGGCCGATTCGGTGACCAGGAAGAAAGCCATGACACGGGGAGGATTGCTGAACCAAGTTGGCAAGCAGATAAATGTTGATGAAACGAAAAAGACCAGGGTGCACAGACAAGTGAGATCCACCCCGGTGGCACCAACTCCAAATCAAAATCAGTCAGGGAACAAAGCAAGAGAAACCAGACAGGGGCATGGAAGGGGAAAAGCTCAGTCTCAACCAGCTGCTCCTGCACAAAGTCAACAGTCTAGAAACAAAAGAGGGTCGTGGGTCCAACCGGAGTGGTTTGCAGAGCTCAAAGAAAGTGTGGCAACCATTTTCGAGAAAACAAAAGATGAAGTACACTACCGGAGACCGGCAACCTTGCAGTCTCCCAGAGAACATCGAAATAATTCCTTTTGCCAAAACCATAATGATATTGGCCATACCACCGATGATTGCATAGCATTGAAACAAGAGGTACAGAATCTGATTGAAAGAGGAAAGTTGGGTGCATACGTTAAAAGACGAGGAGGCAACAGGCCTGACAACACTCATAGGGTTGGTCCAAGCAATGCTGCCCCGGAGGGGGCTATGGTAATAGTTGAAAGGTTTGACGTGGAGTCCGAGTATTTGGATCCTGATCCAACCAGAAACAGAGTGGGTACTATTGAGGAGCGTTCTAGATCAGTCTCCGGGCTCATTAAATTCTTCGAGTCACTGACAATCTTCGGAGGGGACACTATGACAGCTCCTACCACCTCTTCAAGAAAAAGACATGTTCATAATTTGGCCTCCCAGCTAGAAGGAGGCATGACATCCTATCAATCTCCAAATTCATTCCCATTCATAGTTTTCGATGAGGATGATTTGAGAGATATTACTGGCCCTCATGAGGATGCTGTCGTCATAGGAGCATCTATAGGGAGCAATGAGATAAGGCGAATTTTGGTGGATACTGGAAGCTCTGCCAATATCCTTTTTTCTAAACACTTATAAGAAAATGAGGAATCCAGCTGTGATACAAAAGTCGGACAGATCAATCGTGGGCTTCACGGGCAGCTCAGCCGATGTGATCGGGGAGTTTGAAGAAGAAGTGTTGTTGGGCAGGGGCCCTTTCAAGAAAATGGTTAAAATACTCTTCATTGTGGTGGATTGTCCCACCTGTTATAATGCTATTCTAGGGAGATCTTGGCTCTCTAGGATGCATGCAGTGGCTTCGACAGTCCATCAGTGTCTGAAATATGCTGTTCAAGGGCAGGTTGGGGTTGTCCGGAGGAGCCAAAAAGTTGCAAGAGAAGGTTATGCCACTGCCTTGGCTCCACGAACACTGGGGGCAGTCCGTATAAATGACCAATAGCAGTTTGAGGGCCTTTCTGGGGGTGAGGGTGAAATTGATGACCCCAGAGAGACCCCCGGAGTGTTGATCCCAGTTGAGGAGGTTGAAACACACTGCCTGGAAGAAGGAAAAAATGTCAAGATAGGATCCAAAATGCCATCGATGTTGAAAGAAGAAATGTTGAAATTCTTGAAAGACCATCAACATGTTTTTGCTTGGTGCAATGCTGATGTTACTGGAGTTCCATCAGAGGTGATTTCCCATCACCTATTAGTCCGGAGAGATGTGGCACCAGTGGTACAAAAAAGGAGAGCTTTCTCAAAAGAAAAGGCTGATGTCATTGTACATGAGGTTGACCGACTCACAAAGATGGGGCATATCAAAGAATCTCAGTACCCTTTGTGGACTGCCAATCCTGTCTTGGTAAAAAAGAAGAATGGTAAATGGCGTATGTGCATTGACTTCACAGACCTCAATCGAGCTTGCCCAAAAGACTTGTATCCGGTTCCCCGGATAGATCAGTTAGTAGACTTCACTTCAGGGAACAAGCTACTCTCCTTCATGGATGCATTCTCCGGGTACAATCAGATCCAGGTGGATCCAAAAGATCAAGAGCATACCACTTTTGTCACTGATAGAGGTTTACACTGCTACAAGGTGATGCCCTTTGGTTTGAAAAATGCCGGGGCTACTTATCAAAGGTTGGTCAATAAGGCATTTGCTGATCAAATTGGAAGAAATATGGAGGTTTACATTGACGATAGATGGTGAAAAGCGTGGATGAGCAGTTGCACTTGTCCGACCTCCAAGAGACTTTTGCCAACTTGGCCAAAGTGAATTTAAAATTAAACCCTGAAAAGTGTGTGTTCGGAGTGCAGTCCGGGAAGTTCTTAGGGTATATCATAAGTGAGCGTGGAATACAACCCGACCCGGACCAACTCAATGCTTTGTTCCAAATGGAGCCTCCTCGAAACATTAAAGAAGTACAGCGGTTAACGGGGAGGTTGGCAGCCTTGAACAGATTTATCTCCAGGTCTTCGGACAGATGTGCTCCATTCTTTCAAACCTTGAAGGGTGCAAAGAGGTTCGAATGGACACCACAGTGTGATGAGGCATTCAATGAAATCAAGAAGCATCTGTCCTCTCCCAAGACCTTGTTTAAACCAGTCGATGGGGAGACTCTTTTTGTATATCTGGCTGTTTCAAGTTGTGCCATCAGTGTGTGTTAGTAAGGGAGGTTGATGGGTATCCTCACCCAGTGTACTACGTCAGCAAAAGCTTGATTGATGCTGAGAGACGCTACTTGAAACTTGAAAAACTAGCTTTGGCCTTGGTAATAGCTGCAAGAAAAATGAGGCCCTACTTCCAGGCTCATCCTATCGTTGTCCGGACATCTTTCCCTTTAAAGAATGTCCTTCAAAAAGCAGACATTTCAAGCAGAATGACAAAATGGTCAGTAGAGTTGGGGGACTTCGACATAGACTTTGCTCCTCGGACAGCAGTAAAAGCTCAAGCTGTGGCTGATTTTCTGGTCGAATTCCATTCTGATAGGGATTCAGAACAACCTGCTGATTCAAAAGACAAAAAAGTGTGGATTGTCCGAACAGACGGAGGATCCAGTATCATGGGATCTGGGGCAGGAATATGTCTCACTTCCCCATATGGGGACAATATGTTCCAAGCTATTTGTTTTGCTTTCAGGGCATCCAATAATGAGTCCGAATACGAAGCAACTATAGCTGGGCTAAAATTGGCATACATCTGTGGAGCAAAAAGGGTCAAGCTACTAAGTGACTCCCAATTGCTTGTCCACCATGCTCTAGGCCTGTCAGAGGCCAGAAAGGAGCAATTGATCAAGTACTTGCTCCTCCTTAAAAATGAAGCGTCAAAGTTTAAAGCTGTTGTCTATGAGCACATCCCCCGGGCAGAGAATGAATTAGCAGACTCGTTGGCAACGATAGCATATACGGAGTCCTACCCATGGATCCATGTGCTTGAAAGCCCTTCTATTCAACTTGATGAAGGTGAAAAAGAGGAAGTCTTTGAAATACAAGTAAACCGACATCAAGACTGGAGGTCTCCTCTAATGCAATATCTGTCTGATGCCATCGTGCCCTTGGATAAATCACAAGCCAGAACTCTGAAACACAGGGCTCGTGGTTTCATTATGATTAGAGAAGTCTTGTACAAAAAATCCTATAGCAAACCTCTCCTACGCTGTTTAGGGGATCATGAGTCACAAATGGTTCTCTCTGAATTGCATGATGGTGAGGGATCAGCCCATTGTGGATTTAGAGCTTTGACAAGAAGAGTGCTTCTCTCCGGATATTATTGGCCATCTATTATGAAAGATGCTAAGGAACTGGTAAGGAGATGTGACCCATGTCAGAGGTACAACAATGAAATTCATGTACCGGCCATTCTTTTGGAATCAATTTCTGAGCCCATCCCTTTCGCTCGATGGGGATTGGACTTAGTTGGGCCTCTCCCTGTGGCGTCCGGAGGGCGTAAAACCATAATTGTAGCCATTGACTACTTTTCGAAGTGGATAGAAGCAGCCCCCTTGGCAGGGACAACATCAAAAGCTGTTATAAAATTCATTCTGTCCAACATATGTTGCAGATTTGGTGTCCCTCAGAAGATAACAACAGACAATGGGCCACAGTTTGATAATAGAGAGATGGAGAGCTTCTGTGCCTCAAGGGGTATTCAGCATTGCTTTTCTTCACCTTTCCACCCACAGGCCAATGGGCAAGTTGAGGTGGCTAATAGAACAATACTGTCCGGATTAAAGAAAAACTTAGAAGGGGCTGCTGGGAAGTGGCCTAGTTATCTACAAGAAGTCCTGTGGGCCTACCGGACAACACCTGGGGCTGCAACACAAGAATCTCCCTTTGCCTTGGTTTATGGGATGGATGCAGTGGCTCCCATTGAGAAGACACTCCCCTCCTTTCGCGTTCATAACTTCTCCGGACAGGCTAATGAGATGACAATTAGAAATCAACTTGATTTAATTGAAGAAAGGCGGGTAAAAGCTCATCTTAGAATGGCACACTATCAAGGCTTGATGAGAAGCAGGTTTGCTTCTAAAGTTAAAAGAAGGGATTTTCAACCAGGAGATAAAGTATTGAGAAAAGTTTTCTTGCACACCAAGGAAAAGCTCTTCGGAAAGCTGGCCCTAACTTGGGAGGGTCCGTATACTGTGGTTGAAAGAATCAAGCCTGGGACATACTGGTTGGAAGACAAAGATGGCAGGTTTTTAACTCACCCTTGGAATATTGAACACCTTCGAATGTACTTGGAATAAAGCTTATGTAAATATTTACTTGTTTAAACATCCATGTAAATATTTGGGGGCATACCGCTTCCTCTCTTCGGCGCCACAGAGAGCTTTCAATAAAACTTGATGCTTTCTTCAATAATTTTCTAAGTTTTTGCAAAATTCTGTTGTTTGTCATACTACCCGGACTGAAAGGACTAAAGGCTACTTAAATTCTAGCCAGAGAAACTAAACACTCTCACAATGCAATAACTCAAAGCTACTTAAATTATAGCTGTCTAAAGTAATAAAAGAAGAAGATGGTTGAGTAAAATAAAAGCATTCATTCAACAAACTTAAAGTTGCCTTGGCCTTCCAAGGACTTTTTGAACATGTTTGGGCACAGTACAAAAATCTGTCCGAATAATACGGACACCATCACAACAAAGGTGCCTTGGCCTTCCAAGGACTTTAGTTCAAAACAAAAGATAAACAAAACAAGTTATAAATTAAGGTTGAGCCTTTGAAGATGGCTCACCCTCATCTGCTTTCTTGCCTTTGATGTCGCTCCTCTCCTCGACAATCTTTTTACCTTTGGGATCAATCTCCTCCTCACCTGGGCTCTCCCCGGTTTCCTCTTCGTCACCCGACGAGGACACATCGGTGTACCCTTCATCAACCATGGTCCAGTATGGGAGATCATCGTCATCCACATAGCGCCATAAGTCCCCTAGTCTCCTCTTCGGGAACTTCTCGTGAAACAGGAGGACCATATCGGACTTTACCTTTTCGATCATTAATTCTTCACTCCGTATCATCTCCCTGGCATAAGCGTTGATTTTGGCCTTGATCATGGCCTCTTGATCCTTCACCAAAGCATCTTTCTCTTCAACAGCCCGGTTTACTGCATTCTCTAAAGTAAGTTTGTCAGTGGTCAGATTGGTGACAAGCTTCTCTTTTGCTGCGGTTTCATCCCATGAGGCTGTCAAATCCTTCTCCAGTCCGGACAGCTTAGCCCGGAGATCTTTTACGGTCTTTTCTAAAGAAGCAACTTTTGTGTTGCTTTCATTGTGATTCTTCTTTAGCTGTTCGTTCGACTCCTTAAGCAAATCAACCTTAGTAGCAGCAGTTCTGAGGTCATCAGACAGCTTCTCCTTCTCAGACTTGAGGTCTTTGATGGTGGTTGCCTGACTTCGGACTTGCCTTTCCAAAGTAAGTACTGGCTGCACGTTGCTAAGGAGAGAATGGGCTATGATGTCCCTCTCACTGGAAACCATAAAAGTCTTACCATTGAAGTTCACTGTGTTGGAACTACTTGGGGGAACATATGGCCCTGCGAATTCATCTCTGGACAGGCCAAAGAAATAATCACCTAATTCACCAAGGCCGGTGACGTCCACTTCATCCATTGGAATCCCTTCATTAAGATTCCCTGGGATCTCTTCGGCTAGCGTCGGATCGGTTGGGAAAGTGGGCTCCGGATCCCGGAGAGCGAGCTCTTCTCCTTGGGAAGTCTTTTTCTTTTTGACTTCCCTGTCAGCACTGTCACTTGCTTGCTTACGAGCTCGTTTCGAAGCCCTTGACGGTTTTGGGGGATTCACTCCTTGTTTCTCGCTCTCTTGTTCTACCACTTGTAGAAGGTTTGCATCAACTTGAGCCTGGGTTGGCACCTCTGAATCCATTGGGGCCTCTTTCTCAGTATCCTCTACCGCTTTCCTGCTTTTCTTCTTCTTGCCCTTCATTTTACTTGGGGCTTTGGCCCGGGCAGGAAGGAAGAGGTTCCCATCCAGTTCATGAGACCTTCTCAGCACGACATCTTCATCAGGTGGGGTGGAGAACTCCTCACAGGTTAAGTCTCTTCGACCTGTGGTGTTCCACAGGTGAGACCTCGCTAGGTTCCCAGGAGTGAAGGCTTTATGAAACCGGTTCTCCCACTTCTCTGCGGCCCAAGCGTTGAGCTTGCCACAGGTGACCTGTCCGGCCTTCAGATAGTCCCCGAACTCCTTTGGCAGCTCTGACAAAACAAAAGAAAAACTGATTAGTATAAACTTAAAGAAAAGAGAGGTTCGAACAGAAACTTAGAATAAAAACTTACGATCGCTTCTCCATCTACTTCGAAGAAGGCTAGGATTCTCCCCGGTTTTGATTTTCTTGCCATTTTCCCATGAGCCACTGACAAATAAGAACTGGCTCCTCCACTTGCTCTCCGACTCCAGGAGATCGTCAACAGCTTTAAGATCATTCCCCATGTTGAAATGGTAGAAGGGGAACTGATGGTGTTTGCACAAGTTAGCCACAGCTGCAAACTCTTCCATAGGAAGAGGAATTCCGGATAGCCTAGACGCCATAATACATGACATCAAGGTGTACCAACCGTTGGGGCTTAGCTGTGTTGGACATAGCTTGACCAAGTGAAAGTAGCGCACTATCTCCGGATCCAGTGGGAACCTAAGTCCCCAGTTAAATAGCTCCGTAAAGAAGACTATCTCATTTCTTTTGCAGTCCATCGGGGTCTCTGGATCGATGGGAATTCGAATCTTTACGTTCTCAGGGATCCCCCACTTAGTACGCAGTCGTCCCAGATCTCTAGTATGAATGAACGCATACTTCGTCTTTAGCAGAGATGAAAGATACTTGAACTCCACCTTGTGAAAGCATGGCCCTACTCTCCCTTCGAGGCTCTCCGGCAGGTCCGGACGCCTCAAATACAAGTCTTCTTTGCCCTTCTTGGCAACAACGATAACAGTTTCAGCCTGTCCGGAGGACTCGGACTCAAATCTAACCTCCTCTATGGAGTCCTCCATCCTCTCCTCCATTATTGTTGGGGGAGCTTCTGTAGAAACAGCCCGGGGAGGGATGAAGCTTGGCACAGCTAATCCACCGGACTGTTGGCTCTCCGAATTTTTTCGACTTACCACCTCAGTTTGAGTTTCTGAGGTTGAAGTTTCTTTGGGAGGTAGAGGACTGCTAGCCCCCGGACCGGCCGGTCTTTCCCGGAGAGTCCTAATAGTTGCCCCGGACCCTGATTCACTATTTTTTGCCCCCAATTTTGAGGGTGTACTTTTAGAAGGAAGCCCTTTAACCAACCTACTTGGCCTTTTCATGATTAATTTGTCTGGGGAGTGGTCAGAATCGGACCCCATAGCGATAAAAGAGGATTTTTTCCTAACACTTGTAGCAGTGACCCCCGGTTCAACAATAGGAATCGACTCTTGAACTGAAGAGCCAGATACTATGGGAGAGAGTGTTGATTGAAAGAGTTTCCTAGGTTTCGTACCTTTAGAAGAAGACGAACCTCTGTCAGATTCTTCGATTGAAGGGGCTGGTTTCTCGACAGGCGACGCTGGAAGCCCTGCTGCAAGTCTTTTTTCTTTTTCAACTCTTTGAGCTTTCTCCAATTCTGAGAGATTAAGCCAACCGCCCTTGATCAGTGCTGTTTTTGCTGTGAACATAAACAACTAAGGAAATTTCGAAGTTTTAGAGAGATAAAGCTTTGGGTGAAATGGCAGAGTAAAAGAGATAATGAAACTGTGAAAGGTGAAAAGAATTTATAGTAAATGTGAAAAACAGGTTTGATTCCTAGGAGAATCCGAAAAGTTGGGCAATGATTAAAAGACGGCGCTGATGTCATTTATGGCATTTAAAAGAGGTAACTTGTTCGAGAAAGTGGTGCAACTTTCAAGGTGAAAAAACAGCTAAAGTAACCAACCAGAGAGTGACACGTGTCCCACTAACTCTGACAAGAACCGTTTGGAATTCGTAACGTTTGGTCTGTCCGGTTCTCTCCTCAACTCTCTCCGAATTGATAAACCACTTCCTGAATCGGACTGTTTTTCAGTTCTTTGACAAGGATTCTTGTTCAAATACCTAAAAAAGGGGCTCCTGATGAGTCCGAATTCGAAGTGCTCCCCGGAAGGGCAGCCCAAAGTAAATCTCTCCGTGAACCGGACAGACTCCAATAGCTTGATACGGACAGGACTTTTGAACCGGACAGATGACTTCGAAACACTGCAAGTCTAAAGCAGTTCGAACTATGACTAAAGTACTAAAAAACCTAAACACTATCTGACTAAGCTACCTGCTCATCTACTTAAAACTCATGGGTCTTTAAACATGACCCGGGTCCATTAAACTTGACCCGAAAGCCCATAAGGGCCCAAATTACATACTATAAATACCCAACCACCAGCATTAACTATGGGTAACAAAAATTTACTGCTGCCAGGCTGCTCAATTCTCTCTCCACCTTGAAATATCTTGAAACACCTTCACACCACCCTGAAACACCCTCACGCCGCCTTAAAACTCCACTTGAAATTACCAGCCTATCCTCAGTCTACTTTTATCCTCACCACCAATGAGACCTTCTAGAGGGACTATGTCATATATTTAAATTAAAAACAACCCTAATTTAATGTTCCTAAGTACTGGTGAAACCATCTGGAAGATCGATTTCACCTAATTAAAATAAATAAATTCTAGAGATGAAATTGATTTAACCTAAGTACCGGTGAAACCTTTCGAAGGGCCGACTTTACCTAATTAAAATTAAAATCCACCACTAGGATCATTTTCAGTAATTTTTTCAAGTTTATCATCAATTTAAATCTAATCTTTAACCTTCCGGAGGGCCGATGATATCTGGAGCTAGATCAACCCTAAAACCTTTTGAAGCTTATGATCCTAAGAAAAATAACTTAACCTTCTAGAGAGCTGATTAAGTCAATATGAATGATTCACCAAGTATTGTTGTTGCTCGACTTATACCTAGCCAGCAACTTCTCATTACTATCATCGCGGTAACAATGGGTTTGAGAATTCTCGCAGGTCACGATGTTTATTCACAATGTCAACAATTAATCGATCATGGTGAACATCATTGGCCTTCAATCAACGTTAACATCAGGGGTTAAACTGTTAATGGACCATTTTCCCAATAGTTTTATTTTATTCGTTAAATTAGGTTTCAATAGATGTTAATTTTAGGAGAAGAAATTTTATTGGCATGGATTCTTTCAAAAAATATAATAAACACACGTTCAAAACATGCAATCCATTATTCTATCGAATTATAAAAGAGCTTTTACAGGCTCTAATACTAATTGTTATACTGGATTGAAATTTCATCATACCAGTATATATATATATATATATATTCTTTTGAGTCGATTCTCGTGATAGAATAAACAAAACGAAGAACTTTCGATTTTAGCTGCTGTTTTTCTTTATAAGTTCTTCTAAAACTTACTGCAGTTTAAATGATCTTTAGGATCAACAATTACTCTCCAAATAACCTTTGAGAATACATCTAGAAATGAATATAAAAAAAGCAAAAGATCTCCCAATCACTAGAAGGCGATTGTGTTTAAGTTTTGTTGGAGGAATACTAAAATACTAGTTATTCCTTTATATAGGCTACAACTTGAATCCTTAAGTTGTAAGCCCATAACCTTTTACTAGTCGTGATCGGAGACCATACCCCACTATACTAATTACTATACATCATGTTAATTATGTTTTTGTTAATCATTTACAGTGTCCAAATTCAACCCGATTACTATACTTAGGTCCATAAAGCTTTATTTGTATATAGGTCCAATATAATTAATTATATATGATACAATTAACCAATTACTTTTATTATTTGAATACCCTAAAAAAATAACATAATATATAATTAATATATCGTTCTAGAGTGTCCCAACACTTTCATCTTATCTATCTCTTCAAAAACAGAACGAAGCGTCACAACATTTGTTTTGGTAAACCAAGCTCCCCTATTTCTCTCAATACAATCATGACGGGTTTTTTTCTTCAATTGTGACTATAAAATGGTGATAAAAAACCATGTAATGTCTAACACCATAAAAATATTCACCCCTTCATCCAAATGCGATCCAAACTCATTTGTAGTAGGTTCATTATTTAATTTAGAAAAAAATGTTTAAAGCAGAAAATGAGAGTTTTTTTCCATTTTGTTTAGTGTTAGATGATAGTATTAGGGTTCTTTAGGGGTTTGATGGTAGTATTAGGTATTTTAGAGGTTCGATGATATTTTATTAGTTTTTACTATTTAGATGTTAGAATTTGGTTGAACAAAGGTTTGAAAATATAAAAACATACGTTTTGTATTTCACATTTACCGTTTTGAAATTCTTTTAAAACAGGTTTCGTAGTTATGTGATGTTAGTGTTTTATATTTTGTATTTTATATTACGAATGGAATTTCACATTTTTTTAGTTATATTATGAGTGTATTATGTATTTCACACTTATATTATGAATTAATTTTCATTTTAAAGTTATGTGATATATGTATTATCCGTGTTTCATATTTCTATTTGTGTGATGCATGTATTAATCTTATTTTGTATTTTTTAATTGTTATAGATATATGTTTCGCATTTCACACTTATGTGGTACATGTGTTAGCGTTCTTTCATATTTTATAATTGTATGATGCATGCATTAACCTTGATGTGGTTATACTACTGATTCTATTACGCTGTTTGACTTTATCCTTCTCAATGTCTGATGATATTGTGGCTTTCAAGATGGTTTATTATGCCAAAAAATGAAAAAGGTTAACATCTACGACTGGAATTATCAATCAAAGAGAAGCTTATGAATTTATTAACAAATTGGTGCAACAATATCTAAAAAAATACGATGCATTGTTATGTTATGGTTAGTATTTACCTATTTTGTTAAACACACACATATATATATATTTCTTAAAATGGGTTATTAAATGACATGGAACCATTTAAAGTCGACCTTGATAAATTGAAAGCATTTCTAACCAGGGAGAAACCATACAATATTATAGAGGTTAAACCATTAACCAAGTGTTTGTCGGTTTTGTCTCGTTTTATCACTAGAGCATCAGAAAAATTCTTACTTTTCTTAAAAGTACTCAAAGGGTCCAAAACCTTTGCATGGACTGACGAGTGCTGCAACGTGTTTTAGGCACCCAAGGAATACCTAACCTCCCTCGAGGTGATGTCAGCACCAATACGCGGTGAGAAAATCTAACTTTAACTATCTATTTTGAACTATGCAATAAGTGGGGTATATGTAAAGGTGTATAGAGGAATACAAAGTCTGATCCACTATGTAAGCAAAGGTTTGCTCGATGTTGAAACGAGGTACCTAAACCTCGAAAATGCGACCATATTTCCAAATCCATATCATTATCCTGTGAACATATGTTGCAAAAACCCGACATCTGAGGAATACTCACAAGGTGGTCCATTAAGCTAGAAGAATACAATTTTTTTATGAGCTATGAAAAATAATAAAAGGTCAAGTATTAACCCACTTCATCAATGAATTTACGGGTGGTAGAAATAGAAAGGAGAACACAATTAAACCAGACAGTGAGCAGCACCCCCAATGGATCGTGGAGACCGGCATAGCATCTAGCACTACCAAGGGTGCAAGAATTATTTTAAAAACGCCTTTGGGGTAGGAGATCAGACAATTAATTAAATTCCATTTTAAGGAGACAAAAAATACAACAGAGTATGAGGTTGTCCTATGAGGGTTGAAGTTGGCTCATATTTGCGGGGCTAAGAGTATGCTTGTGCTATCGGACTTCCAACTTATTATTAGCCAGGCTACAAGACTGTATGAAGCCAAATAAGAAAGTAAATAAGGATACCTCAAAGCGTTAAAAGAGCGCAGGATAAGAACACTAGTATGCTAGCCCCCGGTTGGGACGATCTATACAAAGTTATCTCTAAAGGGAAACACAGGGCATACTGACTAAAACATATTAATGGTCACACAGTGAAATATACTTGGAATATCAATCATTTGAAATTGTATCACCATGCCACGTTAAACTGTTGTGGGCTATTTTTCCTTTCTGGTGGCGTTGAGGGTTTTTTTTCCACGAGGCATGTTGTAAGTCATTGAACTAATGAAATGTCTCACTGCCAACCCTCTTATCTTCATCTACATTAAGTAATATGAACAAGACACATACCTTTAATCGATATAAGATAATTAACTAACCAATCCTGATTATTTTACAGTAGGAGATCGCCATAATAATATAACGTATGGGGTCAGATTGTGCCACAACTTAGCGAAAGTGTTAAAATCATGCTTGTAGGACTACACAAGGGGCCACACTAATCCCTCACTCAAAAATTCAACCGAACCGAACTGGTTGTTCAACCATGCTCACGTGGCTACACCAAGGGCCATACTGAGTCCAAGATTTAATTTCCGATCTAGCAATCTGGTTTCTAACTTAAGTTTTTAAAGGCCACACAAGCGGCCATACAGAGCCTTGACTTCCAAAATCAAAATTCATGAAATAGTAAGTTTACCAAGCCTAAAGGGCCACGCAAGATGCCAAATTGTGAATAGCTACAAGTAAGTTATCAATATGAAATCCCTCCCTCTCTCCCACCCAACATTTCCTACAACATCGCGATAGCCAGATCATCACCATGACACATAATGATATCTTTGATTTAATAATAAATATACATCATATCGTCCCAAAGAAAACTTAATACATTGCACTCCACAATTTACATTTCAACGATAGTGGTATAACATAAAATTCTAAAAAGCTTAACTTCTAGACAAATGGTTCAACACATAATCATGAAAAAAGAGCCATATTCAACCACCGTAGCCTTCGGTAACTCTTCATAAGGTGTGATCTAGAGAGGTGATACTTTGATTTAATGCACTATGGTCAGACCCCTCAGGTGCGCAACTTACCTCGGGTAAACCAGAAATAGTTTTCACTTCTCTCTTCTCTAGAGCAACACATTTTTTTACTCCATCTTCACTAATTTCATCTCTTTCATCCTATTTTTCTTCCCCTTCTTCATCATCAGGAGGCTACAAATTCTCATCCTCGGGAACCAACTCTTCAAACGACCTAACAACGTTTTAGGGTTCACCTTCCATATATCAACCAAAGTATCTTTACGAACCATTTCTAGTAGCCTATGTGCGACACTGAGAATATTCTTCTCACGATATTTATAGGCTTGTGCAACGTATTCTAAAAAATCTATTTTAGCTTCCCCTATTTAGTTTTTTTAAGGAGATGACTTCTTCTTTTAACTCAATATTTTCCACGCGTATAGCACAAACCTTGGTTGTTCCCTCGTCTATCTCTTTTAGTAGTGAGGTATATTGGCCCACCAACTTTGTTGTCTACTTCACCAGCACATCCTTCTGATCGGTTTGCTCCCTGCTTTGAGATATTGGAGATTTTTATAGCTTCAAAATCTAAAAATTTCACACCTTTAAGTAATCCCTTTCTGCGTTTGTTGAAGTCATGACCTCGTCAGTCGTAGCCTTTTCTTTCATTAAATTCTCAACCCAAATTTTACAGGCTGCATAGACCTGCTTGTATATTATCAGCCTCATATTGATGACTTTACTCGAGCCGAATACAAATGGCTCATGCTTAAACTCTTTCATTGCTTTTGTACCAACCACGGTCATCCTTCACTAGACCAGTACCATTGAATTGTGATGACTCTCTGAACTGGAACTAATAGAGGAGAAGGATTAGTATCCTAACACTAATAGTGTAAACATAACAACAAAATGAAACTTACCCTTTATGGCCAATCCTAAGTGCTTTTGGAAAGTGTCCACTAGGGTTGTCAAAAAAATCCAAAAAATCTGATATCCAACTGAAATATTCGATATCGAATCCGAATAAAAGAGATAATATTCGTATTGGAAAGAAAACGGATAACATTTGTATCCAAATTCGTATTCGAAAATAGCGGATATAGATATAGTCATATCCGTATTCAGAATATCTGATATATGAAATTTTATAAATAAATATATATTTTTTATATTTAAGCATGTTTTTTAGCTATCCCACATTATAAAAAGAAAAACAAATTACTAACAAAATTGGAGATAAATATGAAGGGTTTCTTCATTAAAAAGTATCTTATCCAACGTCTAAAGTTGGAAAAAAATTGCTAACACATGGTGGCTTTTCTTAACATGTATATCTTTTTTAGTACTGTGACTCTTATCCCACATCTAAAATGTAGAAAATAATTGCTACCAAACTTTCTATAAAAGACATGGTGGCTTTTCAAAATAAGTATATTTTTCTTAGTCTTATCCCACATCTAAAATGGGAATATTAATTTCTACTAAGATTTCTATAAAGAAGCCCAACCAATAGTGCAATTAAGTTAAAAAATTTAGTGGAAATACATATATTCAGATACAGATATTATCCGTATCCAGATAATATCTGTCGGATACGGATTCAGATGTATTTTTAAAAAAAATCGAATTCGGATTCGGATAATGATTTCGGATTTTGGATTCGGATTTGGATATAAACAGATTTGTATCCGAAATATTTGTTTGACAGCTCAAATGTCCATCATTGATATATTGTTGTAAAAGGTCAACTCATGGAAATGCATCAACTGATGGTACATCAACAGTCATGGCATTGGCATGCTAATTAAGACCAGATGCTCATCATCCCCCAACAAAGAAGACTTAGAGTGGTGGAGGGGTCTATGTTGGGCCTCTCAACCAAATTTACATTGCCTTCCTCTACTTGAGGGCTCACCAACTCTTTACAGGCCTCGGTGGGAATAATGGTAGAGCTCGTGGCAGCCTATTTACTAATGTGGCCCCGGTGGCAGCAACATCCTGACGATTAATTGCATTTTATGAGCTAGCAACAATGAATAATTTCTCAAAGGTTTCAGGAGCATTGTATTCCCCTGGCGTGTCAAACAGACACCTTTGTTGACCAAAAAAGATATCATTCTTGGTTAGCACCTCTTCTTCTTCATCCCTCATCCACCAGATGGGTAAGAATCTTCTGCCTTATTTACTCGCTACCCTCTTCAAGGGCTGAAATTACCATACAATCACTACACTATTTTTGTCTTGATGAGCTGTGGTATCTTTAAGCTCACCTACTTGAATGTTGGGCTCGGTACCATGCGTCATCTTCTACTTTTTTATTTTTTTAACTTTTGTTGGCCAATATCCACATCATAATCGTTTTGTTTCTTTTTAACACCCTCTCTAGTGAGGGCCACCTCCTTTTTCTTGCCAATATTCCTCACATCTACATATAAGCCGACACCATAATGATTCTTACCATAGACACGCTCTAACAACAACCCACATAATATATCAACATTGGACACCTGTCATGTTGTCGTAAGCTTGAGAACTCCTTCTTCACTTACCGGAAGCTCAGATGATACTCTAATGACCACGCCGTATGCTGGAGTTGATAATATTTCTAAAGGGTTGATTACAGGGCCCTCGTATATTTTTCTCCATAATTCATGGTACTTGCCCGATTTTGTACGCTCACCAATATAATAGACATATGTCAATACATCATATTTAAGAACATTCAAACAATGAAAGAAGCACAAATTCTATTTTATATGTCTGCATCCATCTCTTTTTCAATTAGAGATTTTCCTTCTGGATGGGGTGTTCCTAATACCCGATATAATAATAAAATAAGTCTTCTGATGTTTGTTTCAGGTAGGTAAGTTTCCAATTTTATAACCAGCCTACATTAATATATAATTGAAAGGGGTCCCTGACAACTTACTTCCATGATAAATAAGAAGTCCATTAAGAAGATATGGATATTCAAAACCTTGGAACTAACGAGCATACTTAGCATCATTTGCCAACTACTTGTAGTTAATTTGGTTGGACATATGGGAATATACCTAAATAATTAGTTGATAAATTGGAGAAGGGGCATGTAAAGTCCCCAGTCATACAGAGTAGTATAAAAATAGGTATCCCCTTCTCAACCCATCTGAGCTACTTATCTGGATCGGGTACTCGAGTGTCGAATGATTCAGGTAAACCATACTCTAATCTAAAGCTGCAATGACCATCTTATGTCAAATATTTGTACGTATGTGACAACCGACCATGTAGTATCACCACTACTATATGTTCATGTTCTTGGTTATATTGATTTTTATTTTTTATTTTTTATTTTTATGTTTATTTATTATAACATGATGGCACAAATAAATACATCAAGGAGATCTGGAGTCTCACCCTCGCGAGTATTTGAGTACTAACTACTCGAATAAATGTAATAGGTTAAATATACGGTGAGTTCGTTTAGAATATACTGATGATAGGCTACTAGAGAACATGTTTTGTAGGACAAGATTGAGACATGTGAGTAATATATAAACGAGTGGCATAAGTGATGTATATGATGTTTTTTTTAATATTATGTTACTGATTGTAATACATGTTGATGAGGTCCCATAAATAGGCTTGTTTATGGGCTTTATGGCTTATAGGGCCCATAAATAGTTTATATTAGATTTGTTTTACATATTTCATGGATGACTTAGTTACCTGGTCTAAAGTCAGGTGACAATCCGACTAATAATCTCCTTATTACTATCACATCTAGTCTTTGAAATTTTGAGGATAGAGGAGTATGAAGAGTCCCCCAAGGCTAAATCAAGTTATTAAAAAAAACGGGTGCATTGCCTCTTGTTTAGTACCAACTATTCATTATCTTAAATTCCCTCATAAAAACTATCACTGGATAAAATATCACTTGGGTTCACTACCTCTTGCTTCAGGTACCGAAGTCACTAGGAATTTACAGAGCTTCAGATTATTACTGATTTCCTATTCTCTCATGTTTGTTCCTCGTATACCACGTGTCGTCTTTTGGTCATCCATATTAATATGTTTCATTATTATAATATTTTTGGCTTCTCACGTGTGCATTAAAGGTCACGCTTTTGAATTCTTGATACCATCAACTATGAAGATCATAAAATAATCTTAATGAACTCATTGACATCTTCCTAAGAACAATTAAGGGATACTATCGGATAAAATAAAAGAAATCAGTCTACAGATGAGTTGGAACCTGCACTAAGGTCCACAAAATTAGAACTCATGACTAGAAGAAGGTTGGAGGTTCAAAAAGTAACAATGAATCTTTGAATATAAGATATACGTTAGAGATAATGAACATCAATAATAACATATAAAAGTATAAATCAAATCATCAAAGAAGTTTGACAAGTTCAAGTTAATATGGTATTACTGCAAGAAATTGGGTCTATTTAAAAATAAATCCCCCAAAAGGCTGAAGAAGCAATATGATAACATATCAGATCAGTGAGATTATTTTGGCTTCCAAAGTTTATAACTTTACAAAGGTCATAATATACTAATCAAATAAATCCCCAAAAGAATGGATTCTTAATGCAATATATTCTTACCATATGAGTCCACAATAGACTTGTTTTAATCATTTGAGGATCCCAATGGAGGCACTATGTTATATGGAAACAATAAAGCTTACAACATATTTGGAATGTGATATGTGAAAATCCGAGTACATGATGGATATGACCGTGTTCTAACTCATGTGATGTATGTTCATGATTTGAGAATAGATTTAGTATATATTGGCATGTTAGGCAATTTAGCTTGTTTAATGTAACTTGAAAATAGTTACATCAAAATTGTAAAAGGTGATATGATTATAATGAAAAGAAAACGGTCAAATTGACTATATTCCTTGATTGGAGATAATATGGTAGAAAAAATGGATAGATCTTTAGAGAAAAATGAAGATGATATAATCCTATGACATAGAAGGTTGAGGCATGTGAGTAAGAAATGTTTGTTGGAGTTTCAGAAACAAGAACTTTTTGGAAAAGATAAGTTGGTTGGCGTCAAATTTTGTTGATCTTATGTGTATGGAAAAAGTATTAGGGTCAAGTTGGTAAGATTTAAGCACACAACAAAGGGGAGATTTTGATTATATCCATGTTGATCTTTAGGGGCCTGCAAAGGTTCAGTCACATGAAGGTAACATATACTTTCTTTCAACAGTTGATAATTACTCAATGAAGTTATAAATTTATCAGTTGAATTAAAAATGAGAGGGTTTTTGTAAATTCAAGCAGTGAAGGGTTATTGTTGATAAAAAAATGGACAAAGAAGTGAAGAAATTCAGAATTGATAATGATCAAGAATTTTTTGCAAATGAATTTATTGATTACTGCTAAGATGAAATGATCTAGACATAATAATGTAAGGGGCATTCCAAAATATAATGTCCTAGCTCAAAGAATGAACATGACCATCTTTGAGAGAATGATGTGAATGTTGGTGACTAGTAAACTCCATAGGAAAGTTTGTACATAATTAATCATGCATGTCTGCTACTCCATAAATTGGTATATTTCTACTGTGATTAGCTTGAAGACTCCACAAGAAATATTGTATGGAAATCCACATGGCTACTCAAATTTAAGAGTATTTGGTTTTGCATCATATGCACGCATTAGACAAGAAAATTTGCAAGTAACAAACTTGAAGTGCATGTTTATTAGGTATCTAGAAAGTATCAAAGGTTAAACATTATGGTGCATTGAAGAATATTACAAGAATTATTTTATCAACATGGATGTAACATTTAATAAGAATGAGTATCCTAGTTTAGATGGTAAAAATAAGCTTGAGGCCAAATCTTATGGAAATAACAGACTTAAAATTAAGGTGAAATCACCAATCTACTTATGGTTCCAGGAGAAATGATCCAACTTATAAACCTGAACAAGAAGAATGTACTGAAAAGAAGGCTAGCCATACTAAACATGGTTACCAAATAAAAAGTATCATAACTAAATATATCATCAAAGTACCTGACAGGTTCAGATATGCTAAACTGACAATTTTTGGATTAACTGCAGCATCTAAGGTTATCCACTATGAGCCTGAGAACTTTAGGTATGTTATTCAGATTGAGGATAAAGCCAAATGACTTACAACTATAAAAGAAGAAATTATTTCTCTTCACAAAATAAACACATTGGATCATTTAGACACATATGAAGGTCAGAAACTGGTTGATTGTAAGTTCATTTTCAAAAGAAAGGAAAAAATTCCAAGGGTAGAAAGGTTAGGTCAATTCCATACTAGTTGCTAGAGTTTTCACACAACATGAAGGTGTGGATTACAATGAGATCTTATCTCATGTATTAAAACACAATTCACTCATGATTCTACTTTTGATGTTAGCAAAATTGACATGCAGTCGTAAAAGATGAGCGTGAAGACAACCTTTTTACATGATATAATTAAAGAAGATGTACATATAAAGTAACCCAAAGGTTTTGTAAACATGGAGAGAATTGAATATATATGTCTCTCGAAAAGAGAATTGTATGGTTTGAAGCAATCTCTAAGGCAATAGTATAAATTCTTTGATGATTTTGTTGTAAATAGTGGTTATGGAAGAAGTAGTTATGATAGTTGTGTGTATGTGAACGAATACAGTTTTGCTTATATATATATACTGCTTTATGTACATTATATGTTAATTTTTAGCAAAGACAAAGCTTAAATTAAGCTCTTAAGGAAAAATTTGAGGAGCATGTTTGAGATTAAATACATGGACTCAGCTAACAAGATTCTTGGGATGAATATAACTAGAAATAGACAAAGAAAAACATTGTTTTTATCCTAAGAACGTTATCTGAATAATCTTTTTGACATGTTTGATATAACAAATGCAAAACCATTCATCCGTCGTATTGCTCAACATTTAAAACTCACATATATAAAAGTTGATGATAAAGAGCTGATCTGTTGATGAAAGAAAATCCTTATTCTAATGTTGTGGGTAGCATTATATATGCTATGGTAAGTATTAGACATGATCTGTATTATGTTTTAAACTTGGTGAGCATATTTATGTCAAGGACCTCCAGAGTACATTGAAAGACAGTCAAGTAAATTCAGAGATACTTATAAGAATCCACAAGTCTGGGTTTAATGATGTATGTAGATGTTGTTTTTTACAATAAGGTATTGAAGGTTTTGTTGATTCAGACTATCATTGTTGTTTAGATATCATGAAGTCTTTGAATGGTTATGTATTTGTGTTGTTTTGTAGTGCAATAAGTTAGAAAAAGAAATCTCCAACTCGTGGTAGCATTATGATAAGCAAAGTGCACTACATTTATCAGAGAACCATGTTTTTTTATGAACACACTAATCATGTTAAAGTTAAACTTCATTCTGTAAGAAACATTTTATTAAAAATGGGGAGATTTTGCTTGGGAAAAGGCTCATACAAATAATAATCTAGCATATATGTTTTCCAAACCAGTGGCAATAACAAGTTCAAGAATTTCTTGGACTTGATATATATAAGAAGCACTTGAAGCCGTTAAAAAGGTAAATTGGAACTATAATAGTTGTGTTCAATTTTATAGTCAAAACCAAAATAAATAATTTTGAAGTATGGTTTTGAATTTGGAAACCTTCAAAGCGTAACTTGTAAAACTTTATTGTTGAATGCATGATACCAAGCATCACTTGCATTGGACAAAGCTTCGACTGCGTCAGCCAAGATGTCGGCTGCATCGACCAAGATGTTAGTGCATTGGCCAATGCATCATATACATCGTTTAGGAATCCATCGACCAAGGCTTTGATTGTATTGTCTAAGAGGATATCGATCAAGGTATCAGTTGTATCAGTAATGAGGCCATCAGCGTTGGTTGCATCGTCCATGATGCTATCGGGCAAGGCATAAACTGTATCGACCAAAATGTCGTCGGCTAAGGTGTCGATTGATGGATATATCTGTTGTTATAAGGTTTCAGCTAAAATGGTGAAATTTACATTCATGTTAGAAACAAATTTAGTTACTTTTTGTTAGAAGATAATTGGTTATTTCTCTTAGGAGTTTGGGTTTTAAACATAGAGTAGGGTGGCGAGTGTACAATAAAGAGAGAGTCAAATTAACTATAGAGAATGCTCATTAAATTTCTTCTAGGAAGAACATAAAAAAATCTTAAGAGAATAATCATGTGTGCTCTAAAAATTGGAGTTTTATAAATACTATTTTATGGTTTAATCTTGTGTAATATGTTGAATCTTAGTGAACAAGAGTGTGAATAACATTGTTACGGTTCAGAATGGACGTAAACTTATTTACTGAAGCACTATAAATATTCTAATTTCAGTTTCTTTGTTTTGGTCTCGCTTATCATGAACACGAACCATTCTTTTGTATAGATGATTGGGAACAATACATTTCCTGTTTTTTGGGATCGTCATAAAAAAAACACTTATACTAGAGAGAACTTCCACCAAAAAATCAGGCCACTGTAAATCCCTTTCCGACGATTTAAGCCACCACCAAATTTTTACCGGAGATTAAAAAGTTATAAATATTATTTCATGTGCCAACATATTGGTGCTCTATCATTATATTTTTACTTTTTGGGGTTTCACCTTCCGTTTCGTCGTACACTCTTTGTGTTTTTTGTATTATTAAACTTAGTGGTGGCAAATGGGTCTGGACCTGCCATAAATAAATGGGTACCTGCCAGAATTTAAATGGGAACCTGCAAACCTGGCATGTTATACCTGCAACCTGCCAGACATGTTTACCTGTTAGACCTGCATAAGCAGTAACCTGCCAGACCTACAACCTGTGAGACATGCAACATGCCAGACCTGCAACTTGTTATACCTGCAACCTGTCAGACCTGTTTAAATATTAAAAGTGTTGTATTTATTTTATAAACCAAAATCATATCTTTAGTTCTATTTAAAAAAAATTATAATGTATATGATTATAAATTTATTATTATATTTTGGTTAATATTATTTTGTTTTGGTTATTAATATTTTAAGTGTTGTAATTATTTTATAAACCAAAATTTGAATGTTATTATTACATTTTGAATATTATTATTATGTTTTGGTTTTAAATATTAATTTTTTTGATATTATCTTATAAACCAAAACCATATCTTATCATCTTAAAATATTACAAGTTTTATTATAGTTATAATTTTATTATTACATGAATATTATTATTATGACTTGGTTATAAATAGTAGTAGTGTAGTTATTATTTTTTAAACCAATATTATACCTTCTTATGATGGTAAAATATTAAAAGTTATATGGTTGTTATTTTATTATTACATTTTGATTATTATTGTGATTTGGTTATATTCCGAAAGTAGAACTACAATATGTAAGATAAGAAAGTATAGTTTTATAAAATTTATAGAACTAGCAAAGAGATTTAGAGAGACATACAATAGATTTGAGAGGGATGAGTTTAGATTTGGGTTCTCCTCTATTTATAGGGAAGACCCATTAAAAAAATTCAAAAATTAAAAAAAAAGTTGGATATCCGGACTAAAAATCCGGATATCCAAATTGGCAACACTATTAATACCCAAAAAGAGCATAATTAAAATAATTAAAACAACTCTCATGTCTTCCTAGTGGGTAAGTGTGTTTGCCTGCACCCTCAAAATATAATTACAATATATTATTTAAAAATCAAAATACAATTAGATGTCTAATTTTTAGATATTATTTAATATTTACTTAATATTAAATAAAATATCTATAATATAATCAAATATATCAAAATATTATTACAACTATCTTTTTTTTTTCGGAGGGAACCCGCAGCCGCTACTTAGAGTGCAATGAGTGCGCACAGGGTAAACCCTCAGTCTGACGCGATAGCCTGCAAACCAACGCCAGAAGGTAAACCACACAAGGTGACAGGCTCAGCCGAGAAAGCGTATGTAGAGGGACTCGAACTCATTACCTTTTGGTTATAAGAATGCCATACTCAACCAACTCAGCTACCCCCTTGGGGGCTTATTACAACTATCTTGTTTACTATACACGTATATAATTATAAAATTTCGATTTAGTTAAGGTATACAAATTATTTTTTTATAATCATATAAATATTTTAAAAATATAATATTTTAAAATACAATTAGATGTCTAATTGGTGTATATTATTTAATATCTACCTAATATTGGATAAAATATCTATAATATCTAAATATAATCAAACAATATCAAATAATATTACGATTATCTTGTTTACATATACATATCTTAATTATAGAATTTCGATTTACAAATTATTAATTTTATAATTGTAAAAATATTTTCAATAATATAATAATTTAAAATCAAAATACAAGTACATGTGTAGGTCTATATTACCTAGGGATGGCAGTTTTTTCCGAACCCACGGGTACCCGACCCGAGCCGACCCGATGGGGCGGGTTATGGGTTTTAAAAATTTCCCACGGATGGGTTGTGGGTTTGAAAATTTACTACCCGCCGGGTATGGGATGGGATATGGGTTTAAATAATTTCCCACGGATACCCAACCCGAACCCGACCCACTGGATAATACCCGATGGGTACCCGTTAAATTAATATTATATAAAATATTATATCATTTAATATTAGTTATTAAGCTTTAAAATAAAGTTATTAATATTAGTATCTGTATTCTGTAATAATCAAACCATATTGTTAGGATAACGACCAAAGTCCCACATCACACATCGGTTAAACATGGGAAGGATCAGCGGTATATAAGTAAGAACATACCTCAACTAGTATGAGGTCTTTTGGTAGTGGACCAAATGCAAAGCCGTGAGGCCCTTCGGGTGCCAAAGCGGACAATATCATACTAGTGTTGAGATCGGTTGTGTTCTTACTTATATACGGAGGCGGAATATGCGGACCAGACCCCTAATTCACAACACGCATATTCCCAACACGTGGTATCAGAGCGTCAGGCCCAGACGGAACGCGATGGTGGTGAAATTCTCGGAGGTCGAACATGATGAACCAGTAGCCATATGATCAAGGTGATCTGCTCTAGAGATCCTAGTTCGGAGTGCTCGTGGCTCATCAAGCAGTGTGGCTTGATTGGAGTGGCGCTAAGGAACAAGACAGTGTGGTCTAAGAGGAGGTGAGCGGTAACATCCATAGTGCCTCTATGGTCAGGTAGTCTCCAACCTGATTAGAGTGGACAGTGTGGTCTAAGAGGAGGTGAGCGGTAACATCCATAGTGCCTCTATGGTCAGGTAGTCTCCAACCTGATTAGAGTGGGCGGATGAAAGTCAATTGAGAAGGAGGCTAAGTGGTACTTTGTTCGAAAGGAGGATTTGTTAGGGTGGCGACCAAAGTTCCACATCCCACATCGGTTAAACATGGGAAAGATCATTGGTATATAAGTAAGAACATACCTCAACTAGTATGAGGCCTTTTGGTAGTGGACCAAATGCAAAGCCGTGAGGGCCTTCGGGTGCCAAAGCGGACAATATCATACTAGTGTTGAGATCGGTTGTGTTCTTACTTATATACGGAGGCGGAATATGCAATTATCACTAAATGGCTCAAGCACAGAATATATGCGAATGAAAGATTTAAATGAAACACAGGATTTAACGTGGTTCGACAATTGTCTACGTCCACGGGCGCCGCCAGAGAAAAGAGTTTCACTATGATAGAAAAGGTTACAGATTTCAGATTGTGTTTTGTGTTGTCCTAGTAATCTATTTATAGGGAATTAATAGACTTACTAGACTATGGGCCTAATGGGCTCATACCACTGGACTAGCTCTTTTGAAGTGATTGGACAATATCATTATCACACTGTCCTGCCGGACACAGTACACTGTCAAGGCACTATTCGAACTGCCGGACACAGTACACTGTCAAGGCACTATTCGAACTGCCGGACACAGTACACTGTCAAGGCACTATTCGACTCATTCACAACAAATCTTCCCCTTGAGGCGAATATCCTTTCTTCACTATCAACAAAGAATCTTCTCTTCTTCTGACTCACCAAATGCCCTTAAGGCATTCACTCTATACTGCGAACACCGATCCAGTTTAGGCATTCCCTAAACTTTCGAACTGATACTCCCTTGGTCATTATATCGGCTGGATTATCGTGTGTAGACACTTTCTTCACATCAACAATTCCCTTTGATATTATATCACGAATAAAATGATACCTGACATCTATGTGCTTTGTACGCTCATGGTACATCTGGTTCCCTGTAAGGTGTATGGCGCTTTGACTGTCACAAAACACTTTTGTAGTACTCCTATCCAAGCCCAAATCTGTCACCAAACCTTGCAACCATATTGCCTCTTTAACTTCTTCTGTTACCGCCATGTACTCTGCCTCTGTTGTAGACAAAGCTACAGTAGCTTGCAACTGTGCTTTCCAACTGATCGCACTCCCAGCTAGAGTAAATACATATCCTGTCAGAGATCTTCCTTTATCCATATCACCTGCAAAATCAGAATCAACAAAACCAACCAATGATCCTGCAACATCATTCAACGATTCACCAATATCGGTTTTGTTAAAAGTTAAGCCAACGTTCACAGTATTCTTCAGATACCGAAGTATCCATTTCACTGCCTGCCAGTGTTCTTTCCCAGGACATCCCATGTACCTGCTAACTACACTAACCGCATGTGAAATATCAGGACGTGTGCATACCATAGCATACATGATACTACCAACTGCACTTGCATATGGAACCTTCGACATTTGTTCCAACTCAGCATCGTCCTTGGCCGCTTCTACTGCAGACAACTTGAAATGAGTAGCAAAAGGAATGTTAACTGCTTTAGCATCAAACATGTTGAATCGTTTTAACACTTTCTCAATATAGCTTCGTTGAGACAAGTGTAATGTTCCTAAATTTCTGTTCCTGATAATCTCCATACCAAGAATTTTCTTTGCTCTACCCAGATCCTTCATCTCAAACTCGGCACTAAGCTGCTTCTTTAACTGCACAATGTGTGACATACTACAAGCAGCAATAAGCATATCATCCACATACAACAACAAGTAAACATAAGAATCATCTGACATCTTTTGATGATACACACAACTATCATATGGACTCCTCGTGAACCCTTTTTACACCATGAATGTATCAAAACGTTTGTACCATTGCCTAGGTGACTGTTTTAAACCATACAATGACTTTTTCAGCAGACAAACTTTGTCCTCCATATTAGGTTCGATAAATCCCTATGGTTGTCTCATGTAGATTTGCTCCTCCAATTCACCATGTAGAAACGCAGTCTTCACATCCAACTGCTCAAGCTCTAAATCTTGCAAAACTACTATGGCTAACAAAACTCGAATCGAACTATGCTTCACCACTGGAGAAAACACTTCATTGAAGTCTATTCCTTCCCTTTGAGTAAAACCCTTAGCGACCAGTCTTGCTTTGAATCGAGATGCCTCAACCCCTGGATTACCTTCCTTTTTCTTGAACACCCATTTACTGCCTACTATCTTCTGTCCTTTAGGCAAGTCAACAAGCTTCCATGTTTGATTCTTATGAAGAGATTCAATCTCTTCTCCCATAGCACTAATCCATCGATCTGCCTCTGAACTTGCTATAGCTTCTTTGTAGCTACTAGGTTCCTGCATCTCAACTTCTTCTGCAACTGACAGAGCATATGCAACTAGATTCACATACCTTTTTGGAAGTCTAATATCTCTTCTTTCTCTGCCCAATGCTATGCTATAAGGTTGTTGTTCTGGTTCAGGCGCATCATCGTCACTATCATCTGATGCTGACGCTTCACCTCCTGATTCTGGATCCACCTCAGAACCACTTGAATTATTGGACCTGCTAGGAACTGCTTCTACTTCAAGCTCCACCTGTTTACTCACAACCGATCCTGATTCGACCATTTCTCCTACTTCCTTCTGACTGTCTATCGAAGCAAACTCATTAAAAGTAACGTACCTACTGATGAGAAAACCTGGAGACTTTGGAGAGGTACACCATAACCTATATCCCTTCACTCCAGTAGCATATCCTAGAAATATGCATCTCTTTGCCCTCGGCTCAAGCTTACCATCTCTCACATGAGCATACGCAGGACAACCGAACACCCTCAAATGTTCATAATCAGCCGACGATCCAGACCAAATCTCAAAAGGAGTTTTACAATCAATAGCCGTTGATGGAGACCGATTCACCAAGTAACACGCTGTATTGATAGCTTCAGCCCAAAAATCCTTTCCCACACCGGAATGTGAGAGCATACTTCGTGCCTTGTCACAAAGCGTTCTGTTCATTCTTTCTGCGACTCCATTCTGTTGTGGTGTTCTAGAACAAGTGCGATGACGCACTATTCCCTCAGCTTCGCAGAACTCGTTGAACTCACGACTGCAATATTCTAACCCATTATCTGTCCTAAGACGTTTGATTTTTCTTCCTGTTTGCTTCTCAATCATCGTCTTCCATTTGACAAAGGTTGAATATGCCTCATCTTTCGTTTTCAGAAAGTAAACCCACACCATCCTTGAAATAATCATCAATCAAACTCATGTAGTATCTGGCTCCGCTCTTGGATGGAATTCTGTTTGGACCCCAAAGATCTGAGTGAATGTAGTCCACTGTGCCTTTAGTCTTTTTTACAGCCGATTTGCTGAATTTGACTCTAGTTTGTTTACCAAACACACAGTGCTCACAAAATCCCAATGATTCTGCTTTATACCCTTTCAACAAATCTCTCTTTGCCAAAACAGCTAATCCTCTGTCACTCATGTGACCAAGACGCCAATGCCACAACTTATTTTTATCCTGCCTACTTTGGCTATTACTCCCTGATGATGCTACTGCAGCATCGCCCATAACAACACTCCCCTGGAGAATGTAAAGACCCTTCTGCAAACTACCTTTCATGCATACCATTGAGCCTTTTGTCACTTTGATTACACCATTTTCTGCATGGTACTTGTAACCCCGAGAGTCTAGAGTCCCAAGAGAAATCAGGTTTCTTTTTAACCCAGGAACATGCCAGCACGTCAAGATTCTAACAACCCCGTCAAACATTCTGATTCTGACGTTACCAATACCACCAACAGTCAACGAATGATTGTTCCCTAAATAGACAGTTCCCTGCATTGGCTTGTACGTATCAAACCACTGCTTGAACTGACACATGTGATATGTAGCGCCAGTATCAAGTACCCAGGAGTTTTGCCCAAAGTCTGAACTCACGAATAATACATCTCCTTTACCATTGTTTTCACTATCGTCAGAATCGTTCACACCTTCAACAATGTTTGCTGCATCTTCCTTTTGATTTCCCTTCTTACCATTCAGTTTTGGACAATCTCTCCTATAATGACCCTGCTCACCGCATTCATAACAGTTTGAGTGCTTCACCCTTGACTTGGACCTCAAGTTCTTCCTTCTTAAAGAACTCGCTTTGCTTTTAGATCTTCCCCTAGTCATAAGACCTTCCCCTTCAGCTTGATTGTCTGGCTGCAACTGTCTCATCTCTTTTGATTTCAGTGCCCCTTTGACATCTGCTAGCGATAACTTATCCTTACCATACATAATGGTATCTACGAAGTTTTCATAGGGAGCTGGTAACGATCTCAATACAAACAAAGCTTGATCCTCATCCTCAATATTGATATCTATGTTCTCCAAGTCCATTATAATTGATTTAAAATTATCTAGGTGCTCTGTTATGGACATACCTTCTTTCAATCTGAAATCATACAAACGTTTCTTCAAATATAATCGGTTTACAACTGATTTCTCTGAGTAAAGATCTCCTAGCTTTCTCCATGCGCAGGCAGCAGTCTTCTCACCACTAATCTCTCGAAGCACATTGTCTTTCACACTCATTAAAATCCAGCACAAAGCCCTTTCTTGAAGATCTTGTTTCTCCTCTTCTTTCATCTCTTCTGGTAACTTATTCTCCACAGCCCTCCACATCCATTGCAGTACCAATGAAGATTTCAGTTTAATCTTCCAGAACGCAAAGCTGGATCCCCCATCAAATTTTTCAATCATGTATTTTGTTGCTGTAGACGCCATTGTGAAACCCTAATTGTAAAGGCCCTAATTTCACCACGTGGCTCTGATACCACGTGTTGGGAATATGGGTGTTGTGAATTAGGGGTCCGGTCCACATATTCCGCCTCCGTATATAAGTAAGAACACAACCGATCTCAACACTAGTATGATATTGTCCGCTTTGGCACCCGAAGGCCCTCACGGCTTTGCATTTGGTCCACTACCAAAAGGCCTCATACTAGTTGAGGTATGTTCTTACTTATATACCAATGATCTTTCCCATGTTTAACCGATGTGGGATGTGGAACTTTGGTCGCCACCCTAACACATATATTATCTGCTAATATATAGAATATACTTTTGAAAAATATTGTTCCATTTAAACATTAAATTTAATTTTTAAAATCTTTTCTTTTAATATTTTTTATTTTTCTTTGCAAAACTGATACTATCAATATCGATCTAATATTATTAGTATTATTAATTAAATTAAAAAAAATACTAACATATACCAAAACCATATATTAATTATTAATAACATTATAAAAATACAAAATATTTGTTAATTATCACTTGATACCGTATATATTGAAAAAATATCATTCTACATTTAGATATTAAATTTGATTTTTCAATTTTTCATTTTAAAATATATTTTTTCTTTTTGGTCTAATAATATTATTATTTATGAAATTAAAAAATTACTAACATATTTCAAAATCATATATCAATTATTGATAGATCACAAAACACTATTCTAGATTTTAATATTATATTTGATTATTTATATTTTTTAAACATTTTTTCTTTTTTCTGCAATTAGTATCAAATTCAAGACAAACTAATAATATAACTATTAAATTATAAGAAAATGATTTACTAAAATATACCAAAACTATGCATTAATTATTAATAGATAACAATTAGCATTGGGTTGGAGTATTTTTTTTATAGAATTGGTTTAAATCTAGAGAACAGTGCATAGTTTTTTTTAAAAAGAAACCTTAACTTCAATGGGTACCCGTGGATGGGTACCCGAACCCGCCGGGTTCGGGTGTGGGAAAAAAATATTACTACCCGACGAGTACGGGTTAGGGTATGGGTTTGGAAAAATATAGACGGGATGAGTTACGGGTTTATCTATACCCACACCCATCCCGACCCATTGCCATCCCTAATATTATTACCGAATATTAAATAAAATATTTTAAATATCTAAATATAATCAAACAATATCAAAATCATAAAAATCATATTATAATAATATTGGTTACGATATAATTGCTCTGATTATAAAATTTTGATTTAAATATCATAATATTTAAATTAAAATACACATAATTATTTTGTTTATATCTTCCGTATCATAATTATTGAAATTTGATTTAATTAACGCATTCAAATTAATTTTAAATAATATTATAAAATACTTAGATAAGTAGTTTTTTAATTGAGTCTTCTGGTGGGTAACCTGTGTGAGTGTACCTAGTAACTTGTTAGACATATATACCTGTTAGACCTGAATAAACAGTAATTTATCAGACCTGCAATGTGTTTAAAATTATTAAATGGGTATAGATGATCCTATATCAATCCATCTACCGCCCCTAATTTAAATTGCGTCTGCACCGACCACAGGCGGAGCCACAGTGGGGTCCGTGGGTTCCTAGGAACCCACGGATTTATCAATATATGTTTTATAAGCTACTAAAACACTAGAATTTATCCTATCCCAATCCCAGTGGTAAAAGCTGAGGTAGGAACCCAGAGGTTGTGGGTTCGAACCTAATATTTCTTAATATTATATATATAATATAAAAAATAATCATACAGCTATTTCATAAAATATTTTTGCGTGTGATCTTTAAATTTCAAAATCCTATATACTAGTGCATCAAAATTACAAACAAATTTCTTATTCAATTCTTAAAACACAAGAATTTTTTTAATGATAATCGATGTGTCGAATTATGGATTCTATCAAATATATAATTGACTACGGATTCGAATCATAGCTATTTCATAAAATATTTATAAAATCGTAGGAATTTTTGCGTGTGATCTTTAAATTTCAAAATCTTATATACTAGTGCATCAAAATTACAAACAAATTTCTAAATTTTTTAATGATAATCGATGTGTCGAATTATGGATTCTATCATATATATAATTAACTACGGATTCGAATCATAACTATTTCATTAAACATTTAGAAAACCGTACCAATTCTTCTGTGTGATCTTTAAATTTCAAAGTCCTATATACTAGTGAAGATATTTTAAATCATAGTCTTTAAATTTCAAATTTTAAAGATAATTTAAATTACAAAACCACAAAATGTTAAAATTTCAGGCGAAGAAAGAAAAACATAATTAATATGATTGCATATCTGCCTTTGAAAATTTTAGGGATGGCTTTAAACCCTTTCTTTTTTTCCTTTAACAAGAACCTAATTTTAACATTGACTATATCATAGATTTTTCGTCTCTCGACTCCTACAGATCTCAACACAATCAAAGACGTGTTGAGATACACACACAATAGATGAAGATAAGTAAAAAAAACACTAAGATGAAAAGACCTAAATATGAGGCAGCATCGTCAAGTCCGATAACTTTGGTGTGCTCATGATTATAAATTGGTAAAATACTAAAGAAGATAATCAATACATAATGGATTCATGAATACTACAAAAACACTGGTTAACCAAACAAAAAAAAATCATACATGGTGCATAAAAGCCGATTTTTTTTTATATTGTATGCTATTTCATTTTTGGACAATAACCAGGACCCCATAAGAATCAAATCCTGGCTACGCCACTGGCACCGACCCAATCCGAATATTTGAAGGAAGGTAATGTCTTGACTCATTGATTTGGGTTTTTTAAAGATAGATTTTGACATAAATGAACTTATATTCCTATGTATTTTCTCTACTAATCCACACCTTTTAATTTACGATCTTATCTTGCGATAAACATGCGAGTTAAATATATTTTTTATATAAAATAAGATATAGAAAAATAGGTGATCGATTTCTTTAAGATTGATATATGTTATAGTTGTGAAATAATATTGGATAAAAATAATCAACAAGGATCTTCAAT
Organism: Limnanthes douglasii subsp. nivea; assembly: GCA_036936605.1. Taxonomy (NCBI): domain Eukaryota; kingdom Viridiplantae; phylum Streptophyta; class Magnoliopsida; order Brassicales; family Limnanthaceae; genus Limnanthes; species Limnanthes douglasii. Next base: position 303,514,028 of record JAUPFV010000002.1, on the reverse strand, counting down.
TCCAATGTTGTTGGATGATAATATTTTGACCCTACTTTTGGCCCATTTCTATATATATACTAATGTCCAAATCATATCATGCTGGAAGATATTTTTGGAACCCTATTACCAAGTTATGAAATGGTTTTTCGCACAGAGTAATTTTTCATTTTAACTCATTAATTATACTGAAAATTCCAATGCACCGGAAATGAAAGCAGAACTAGCTTTAGTAGAAAAGAAATGATATAAATCTTACATGTTCATACATCAAGATTGATAGCTGAATTTGAAGTTCTGACACTGACCTTTACAGACCATAGTGTTGTGAATGAGTTGAATAGTGCCTTGACAGTGTATTATGTCTGGCAGTACAGTTTTGTGTCTGTGATAGTGATATTGTGCCTTGACAGTGTATTGTGTTCTGCAGTACAAATAACTGTTTGACAGTATCATTGTTAGTCTTGTGGTATGAGCCCATTAGTCCCATTGTCTAGTAAGTCTATTAATTCCCTATAAATAGACTACTAGGACGACACAAAACATAATCTGAAATCTGTACCTTTTCTACCATAGTGAAACTCTTTTCTCTGGCGGCGCCCGTGGACGTAGACAATTTTCAAACCACGTTAAATCTTGTGTTCATTTAAATCTTTCATTCGCATATATTATGTGCTTGAGCCATTTTGTGATAATTTCATAGTACTTTAATAACAAAATTGGTATCAGAGCCACGTAGTGAAATTAGGGCTTTTGCAATTAGGTTTTCACAATGTCGTCTACAGTAACAAAATATATGATTAAAAAATTTGATGGGGGATCCAGCTTTGCGTTGTGGAAGATTAAACTAAAATCTTCATTGGTACTACAAGGGTTGTGGAAGGCTGTGGAGAATAAGTTACCAGAAGAGATGAAAGAAGAGGAGACACAAGATCTTCAAGAAAGGGCTTTGTGCTGGATTTTAATGAGTGTGAAAGAGAATGTGCTTCGCGAGATTAGTGGTGAGAAGACTGCTGCCTGCGCATTGAAAAAACTAGAAGATCTTTACTCAGAGAAATCAGTAGTAAACCGATTATACTTGAAGAATCGTCTGTATGATTTCAGATTGAAAGAAGGTATGTCCATAACACAGCACTTAGATAATTTTAAATCAATTATAATAGACTTGGAGAACATAGATATCAATATTGAGGATGAGGATCAAGCTTTGTTTGTATTGAGATAGTTACAAGCTCCCTATGAAAACTTTGTAGATTTTATTAGGTATGGTAAGGATAAATTATCGCTAGGAGATTTTCAAAGGGGCACTGAAATCAAAGGAGATGAGACAGTTGCAGCCAGACAATCAAGCTGAAGGGGAAGGTCTTATGACTAGGGGAAGATCTAGAAGCAAAACGAGTTCTTTAAGAAGGAAGAACTGGAGGTGCAATTCAAGGGTAAAGTACTCAAACTGTTATGAATGCGGTGAGCAGGGTCATTATAGGAGAGATTGTCAGAAACTGAATGGTAAAAAGGAAAATCAAAAGGAAAATGCAGCAAACATTGTTGAATGTGTGAACGATTCTGACGATAGTGAAAACAGTGGTAGAGGAGATGTATTGTCAGTGAGTTCAGACTTTGGGCAAAACTCTTGGGTACTCGATACTGGCACTACATATCACATTTGTCAGTTCAAGCAGTGGTTCGATACGTACAAGCCGATGCAGGGAACTGTCTATTTAGGGAACAATCATTCGTTGACTGTTGGTGGTATTGGTAACGTCAGAATCAGAATGTTTGACGGGGTTGTTAGAATCTTGACATGCTGGCATGTTCCTGGGTTAAAGAGAAACCTGATTTCTCTTGGGACTCTAGACTCTCGGGGTTACAAGTACCGTGTAGAAGATGGTGTAATCAAAGTGACAAAAGGCTCAATGGTATGCATGAAAGGCAGTTTGCAGAGGGGCCTTTACATTCTCCAGGGGAGTGTTATTATGGACGATGATGCAGTAGCATCATCAGGGAGTAATAGCCAAAGTAGGCAAGATCAAAATAAGTTGTGGCATTAGCTTCTTGGTCACATGAGTGACAGAGGATTAGCTATTTTGGGAAATAGAGATTTGTTGAAAGGGTATAAAGCAGAATCATTGGGATTTTGTGAGCACTGTGTGTTTGGTAAACAAACTAGATCCAAGAGCGGAACTAGATACTACATGAGTTTGATTGATGATTATTCAAGGATGGTGTGGGTTTACTTTCTGAAAACGAAAGATGAGGCATATTCAACATTTTTCAAATGGAAGACGATGATTGAGAAGCAAACAGGAAGAAAAATCAAACGTCTTAGGACAGATAATGGGTTAGAATATTACAATCGTGAGTTCAACGAGTTCTGCAAAGCTGAGGGAATAGTGCTCCATCGCACTTGTTCAAGAACACCACAACATAATGGAGTCGCAGAAAGAATGAACAGAACACTTTGCGACAAGGCACGAATTATGCTCTGGCATTCCGGTGTGGGAAATGATTTTTGGGCCATGTGTTACTTGGTGAATCGGTCTCCATCAACGGCTATTGATTGTAAAACTCCTTTTGAGATTTGGTCTAGATCGTCGGCTGATTATGAATATTTGAGGGTGTTTGGTTGTCCTGCGTATGCTCATGTGAGAGATGGTAAGCTTGAGCCGAGGGTAAAGAGGTGCATATTTCTAGGATATGCTACTGGGATGAATGGATATAGGTTATGGTGTACCTCTCTAAAGTATCCAGGTTTTCTCATCAGTAGGGACGTTACTTTTAATGAGTTTGCTTCGATAGACAGTTAGAAGGAAGTAGGAGAAATGGTCGAATCAGGATCGGTTGTGAGTAAACAAGTGGAGCTTGAAGTAGAATCAGTTCCTAGCAGGCCCAATAATTCAAGTGGTTCTGAGGTGGATCCATAATCAGGAGGTGAAGCGTTAGCATCGGATGATAGTGAACATGATGCGGCTGAACCAGAACAACAACCTTACAACATAGTATTGGGCAGAGAAAAAAGAGATATTAGACTTCCAAAAAGGTACGCGAATCTAATTGTATATGCTCTGTCAGTTGCAGAAGAAGTCGAGATGCATGAACCTAGTAGCTACATAGAAGCTATAGCGAGTTCAGAGGCAGATCGATGTATTGGTGCTACGGGGGAATAGATTGAATCTATTCATAAGAATCAAACATGGAAGCTTGTTGACTTGCCTAAAGGACAGAAGATAGTAGGCAGTAAATGGTTGTTCAAGAAAAAAGAAGGTAATCCAGGGGTTGAGGCATCTCGATTCAAAGCAAGACTAGTCGCTAAGGGTTTTACTCAAAGGGAAGGAATCGACTTCAATGAAGTGTTTTCTCCAGTGGTGAAGCATAGTTCGATTTGAGTTTTGTTAGCCATAGTAGTTTTGCAAGATTTAGAGCTTGAGCAGTTGGATGTGAAGACTGCGATTCTACATGGTGAATTGGAGGAGCAAATCTACATGAGACAACGAGAGGGATTTATCGAACCTAATATGGAGGACAAAGTTTGCCTGCTGAAAAAGTCACTATATGGTTTGAAACAGTCACCTAGGCAATATTACAAACGTTTTGATACATTCATGGTGTCAAAATGGTTCACGAGGATTCTATATGATAGTTGTGTGTATCATCAAAAGATGTCAGATGATTCTTATGTTTACTTGTTTTTGTATGTGGATGATATGCTTATTTCTGCTTGTAGTATGTCACGCATTGTGTAGTTAAAGAAGCAGCTTAGTGCCGAGTTTGAGATGAAGGATCTGGGTAGAGCAAAGAAAATTCTTGGTATGAAGATTATCAGGAACATAAATTTAGGATCATTATACTTGTCTCAACGAAGCTATATTGAGAAATTGTTACAACGATTCAACATGTTTGATGCTAAAGCAGTTAGCATTCCATTTGCTACTTATTTCAAGTTGTCTGCAGTAGGAGCGGCCAAGGACGATGCTGAGTTGAAATAAATGTCGAAGGTTCCTTATGCAAGTGCAGTTTCCAGTATCATGTATGTTATGGTATGCCCACGTCCTGATATTTCACATGCGGTTAGTGTAGTTAGCATGTACATGGGATGTCCTGGGAAAGAACATTGGCAGGCAGTGAAATGGATACTTTAGTATCTTAAGAATATTGTGACCGTTGGCTTAACTTTTAACAAGACCGATATTGGTGAATCGTTGAATGATGTTGCAGGATCATTGGTTGGTTTTGTTGATTCTGATTTTGCAGGTGATATGGATAAAAGAAGATCTCTAACAGGATATGTATTTACTCTAGCTGGGAGTGCGATCAGTTTAAAAGCACAGTTGCAAGCTACTGTAGCTTTGTCTACAACAGAGGCAGAGTACATGGCGGTAACAGAAGAAGTTAAAGAGGCAATATGGTTGCAAGGTTTGGTGGAAGATTTGTGCTTAGATAGGACTACTACAAAAGTGTTTTGTGACAGTCAAAGTGCCATACACCTTATAGGGAACCATATGTACCATGAGCGTACAAATCACATAGATGTCAGGTATCATTTTATTCGTGATATAATATCAAAGGGAATTGTTGATGTGAAGAAAGTGTCTACACACGATAATCCAGCAGATATAATGACCAAGGCAGTATCAGTTCGAAAGTTTAGGGAGTTCCTAAACTGGATAGGTGTTCGCAGTATAGAGTGAATGCCTTAGGGGCATTTGGTGAGTCAGAAGAAGAGAAGTTTCTTTGTTGGTAGTGAAGAAAATATATTTGCCTCAAGGGGAAGATTTTTTTGTGAATGAGTCGAATAGTGTCTTGACAGTGTACAATGTCCGGCAGTACAATTTTGTGTCTGTGATAGTGATATTGTACCTTGACAGTGTACTGTGTTCGACAGTACAAATAAGTTTTGTGACAGTATTGTTATTAGTCTTGTGGTATGATCCCATTATGCCCATTGTCTAGTAAGTCTATTAATTCCCTATAAATAGACTACTAGGGCGACACAAAACACAATCTGAAATCTGTACCTTTTCTACCATAGTGAAACTCTTTTCTCTGGCGGCGCCCGTGGACGTAGACAATTATCGAACCACATTAAATCCCGTGTTCATTTAAATCTTTCATTCGCATATATTATGTGCTTGAGCCATTTTGTGACAATTGCATAGTAATTTAATAACACATAGATTTACGGTTACAAATATTATTCCATCATACGAAGGATCACTTAATCAAAAAGTTTAATAAGACCTACACATAAATGGTCATCAAAATAATTAAACCTGGAACGTAAAAGTTATATGATACCGAAAGATTTCTATTTATGTACCTTTAAATTTTTGAGTACTTTAAATTTTATGGGTGTTAGTGATTTTCTCTACTTTTATTCCTATTTACTTTGTAATTTGTGTGGACATTTTTTGTGGTCTACTCTTTCTAATTTTGGAGGCATGGAAATATTTAAAGGATGCACTAAAATTACTGACCTAATAAATTGTTTTGTTATTAAATGTTTTTTTTACTTTTTAACTCTAGAGTTACAAAATTAATAAAACCTCCAACCTCCGAAAGGTTTGGTCGATGTAGGGAAAACAGACGCGTAAGTCAGTTACAAAAGCTCCAAGAAATTGAGCTAAATATTAAGAATCTTATTAACCCTAATCTTCTTCTTCTTCAGCCTTCTACTCTGATTCTCGCTTGATCATGGAAGAAGGAGAGGGCTCCTCTCCAGCTTGTAGATAAACTAATATTAACATCAACTTTCCACCATTGCACAAAACTCGGACTGATCTTCCTAAGAACAGAAACAATCCTGTATATGATCCTGTTACAAGCAAGAATTCAGAATCAGTTATAAAGAGCTATGCTAATTTGTTCAAACCCAAGCTTCTTAAGATATGCCATTAGAATGTTAAAATAAATTTTGATAAAGATCTCCTTGTATTGTCTTTTCAAGCTGTAGATAGAAAGAGATTAAGATCTAACTCAAAACACACATTGGTGGGAAATTTTGCTACAGGCAGACCAAATTACAACTTAATTAAGGAATTCTTTGATGGATTCAGATTCATAGGAGAGTTCAATATCAGCAAATACGGTTACAGACACATGTTTATTGAATTCAATATGGTGGATGACCTAACGAAACTATGTCGCAGGAATGTATGGATCATTGGGAATAAAACTATGCGTATCTTTAAGTGGGGACCTTATTTCAACCATAAATATAAGAATCATGTCACTCCTGTGTATATTAATATTCCCAACCTCAAAGAATTTATGTTCAATGAAGAAACAATTCTAGAGGTTGTTAAGAGTTTGAGTACTCCTCTAAATATATGGGATCCTATGAAGAATCGAGCTAAGTTTAACTTTTGCAGAATATGGGTGGAAGTTGATGTTTCCATTCTTATGCCAAAGAAAATATGGATAACATTTGGCCAAGAAGGTTTTTGGCAGAGATTAGAGTATAGCAATTACCCAGATTATTGTAAGAAGTCCTATAATCTTGGGCACTCTGAAAATGCTTGTAAGAAAGTTTACAAACCCATCCCTCTTGATGGTCCTATTGTGGTGAATGAACCCAAGAATACTGAGGTAGTGGATAACACAACCCATCTGATCTCTCCTGCATAAAAAATCAAGTCAATTGTTGTTAATGTTAATACTGACAAGCAAAAGGAAAATATTACTGAAGTTGAGTCTACAGACTGCAATGGGAAACATTTGGAGAATGTTGAAAGTTTAAAGCTATCTACAACTGGTCACAAATTATCTTTGGGTGTCAAAAGCTCTAAAATTATTGAAGTTTTGCATATGATTGATATGGGTCTTAATCATCAGGATACAGTTAATTAAGTCTCATCCCCTACAATGGAAACAACTAGCAGTTTGCCTCATTCTCCTGGGAAAAGCAGTAAATATGTTAAGAAAAAAGACTATAGAAAAGTAAAGAAACTGAAAGTTACAAACTCAATGAGTCTGACCAATCCTAAACTAATGCAACGCAAAAGTGTTGCTAAACATCCCAAATCATCCAAATAACCATTACTAAATTGGAATATTTATGGTTTGGGGAATAAAGAAACATTATCAAGGATTAAATCTTTAAAAAGATCTGTGAAACCAGATTTTTTGGCTCTTCAAGAGCATATGATCAGTAATTCTAAGCTTGCCTCTATTTCAAGGAAGCTAGGGTTTCATGGTTAGACTCACAACATCAACAATAAGGTTATGGTTATATGGAAGGATGATTATAAAGTGGATATTATCTTTGATGATGACCAGTTTATTCATCTCAACATAAAGCATAAAGATCTGACTAAGGGGTTCATATTTTGTGTGATCTATGCTAAGTGTACTAAAAGTTTAAGAAGTATCCTTTGGGACAAGCTGAGAGCTATGGAGGATGGTTCTATGGAATGTATTGTATTGGAGGATTTCAACACAAAAGCTAACCCTGATGAGCAGATCCCTTGCATTTCTAACTGTGCATCCAACATGGATGAATTCAATAACTTTATTCTAGATTGTAATTTGATTGATGCAGGGTTTTCGGGTAATAAATACACCTGGATTAATGGGAGACAATGGATGCGTTTATACAGGATTCTAGACAATGATAAATGGTTGAACTATTTGAGGCTACAAGTGTGACTCATCTATCTAAAACTTGTTCAGACCATTCTCTTGTTGTGGTCTCTATTACTACTAGCTCTTCAAAGATTAGATCTTCTTTTAAATTTCTAAATATGTGGGTTCTACATAGTGGTTTCTACAAGCTGGTGGAATCTAATTGGGCTGTTGAGGGTTAGGGAACTCTTATTCAAAGTTTCTGTTTTAAACTGAGAAGGTTTAAGGATGAGTTGAAGGTGTAGAATAAAAGTGTGTTTGGGAATGTGTTTGATTCCATCAAACAGATGAAAGAGGAAATAAATTACAAAGAAAATAACTACCAAAATACTAAATCTACTGAGGATAGGATACTTCTTGAAGATGCCATGGAAAATCATCTTAGTTTGTTTGCAAGGGAAGAAGGATATTGGGCTCAAAAGACTCATTCTACTTGGGTTAGAGATGGAGAAAGGAATACGGCTTTTTTCACAGCTTTGTGAAGAAAAGAATAAAAAGAAATAGAATTCTCATGATCTGGGATGGATCTAAATGGTTTGAGGATCCTAATGCTATTGGTGATTCTGCAGTTGAATTTTTTAAAGATCTTCTCTCTTATCATCCTAATCCATGGAACTCTAACACATTGTTGGACTTCATTCCTAAGCTAGTCAGTGCGGAAGATAACAATAAGGTAATATCTATTCCTTCTGAGGCTGAAATCTATGAAATTATAAAGAATCTGAGTCCTGACTCAACAGCTGGTCCTGATGGCTATAATGGGAAATTCTATAGAGATTGTTGGCCTATTCTTAAAAGAGATTTATGTAAGGCTATTGCAGAGATTTTTAAAGGGAATTTTATTCCTAAAGGAGTGTTTGCAACTGTGTTATGCCTTATACCAAAGAATCTATCTCCTACATCCTGGAAGGAATTTAGGCCTATCGGTCTAACTACTTTCTTCAATAGAATAGTATCTAAAATTATCAATAAAAGACTCTCTAGCCTGCTTCCTAATCTAATCTCAGAGGAGCAATGAGCTTTTGTGGCTGGTGGGTTTGTACATGAAAATATAATGATAACTAATGAGTTGTTACAGGATATAAACATCAAAACCAGGGGAGCCAATATCCTTATTAAAGTGGATGTGAACAAAGCCTTTGATAGTCAGTGTGTTGGCAGCATTTGGGTTCAGCAATGGGTTTCTAAGGCTAATTGAGAAATGTGTGGATAATTGTTATTTTTCTGTCCTGGTAAATGGTAAAGTCAAGGGATTTTTTTAGTCCAATAAAGGTTTAAGACAAGGTGACCCATCGTCACCCAACCTGTTTATTCTGGCTGAAGAGTATCTCATAAGAGGTCTGAAGATACTCGATAATTATCATCCCAATACAAGATATAAATGGAGAGGTTCAATGAACATAACATGCTTGGGCTTTGCAAACGATCTCCTCATTTTCTGTAATGGATCCTGTGATTCAGTCTTAAAGATATACAATCTCATGCATCACTATGAAGACATATCTGGTCATTTGGTGAATAAGAGTAAATCAAAGTTTATTGCGTCAAATAATCTTTTACCTCAGAGGATTTGTGATTTGGAGAACATTTTGGGCTTCAAGAACTCTTATATTTTATTCAAATACCTGGGATCAACAATGAACAACAATCACAGGGTTAGTAATTTTGAAGAGTTGATTATGAAGATCGGGAAAAAGATAGCAGAGTGGGACCACACTATTCTATCCTTTGAAGGGAGGTTATCCCTTATTCAATCTGTCCTATCTTCCTACCCTATTTTTGATACCCAACACAAAATCATTCTTAAGACAGTTTCTAAAAGGATTGAAGTGCTATATAACAAGTTCTTATAGGGTTCTAAGGAGAACAAAATAGCTATTAATTGGGTCAAGTGGTCTAAGGTTTGTAAATCCTATGATGAGGGGGGTTGAATGTAGGGAATATCAAAGATTTGGAGAAGGTCTTTTCCTACAAATTGTTGTACAAATTCAGAAGGCAGAAGTCCATCTGGGCCAGGCTAATCTATACCATTTATTGCAATAATACTTATCCTTAATCTGCTACCAAACCTCCTAAATGTTCAAAAATTTGGCAAAGGCTCTGGAAAGTCATAGATAAGGCTGAAAGGTTTATTATTTGGGAAACAAAATCAGGTAACATGGATTTTTTTATTGACAAATGGTGTTTCGTTATCTTTTTGTCAATATTGCTAATGTTGATAACATAAGCAATTTTGTTTGTATCAAAGTTAAAGACTTCTGGGAAAATGGCAGTTGGGATCTATCTAGAATTGAGAATGTTGTGGAGTCTTTTAATATCCAAAGTATTCTCAAGATATATTTCTCTAACAATGGAGATGATATGGTCAACTGATCTCTAAGTCCTCATGGGGTGTTCAACTCTAATTCAACTTGGAATACAATCAAGAGAAAAGGTAATATCTCTAACCTCTATAAGAAGACATGGAATAGATCAACTGCTCGAAAATATTCCTTTCTCTCGTGGAGGGTTCTCCTAAACTTGCTTCCTGTGGATTCTGTGATGCAAAAAAAAAGAAAATTCAATTAGTCTCTCGTCGCCAGTACTGTGATAGCAGTGAAAATAAAAAACATATATTTGTTAGTTGCCAAAAGGCCTGGGAAAGTTTCCCATGTAGAAAATAATAGAGCATAATTCTCGATATTGATTTTATTAGTAGGTGAAAGTTTTTACCTGAGGCATATCTCTACATATGTTTGCCACAAAAAAGTTTTTAATGACATAGCTCTAACATGAAAGTTATTCCCATTAAGTTGGGTAATAAAGACTATAAAGATTCATATTTTCTTATCATATTCGTAATAACATTTCACAAGATTTAATCGATCTGAATAAAAAAAAATCTAGAGATAACAAACACAATCAAAAACCCCAAATATAAATCGAAATCAAATCAAAATAAAAATCCAAATCAAATATCAAAATCAAATTAAATCCAAAATAAAATTGAAATCCAAATAAAAAATCACAACCAAAGTAGAATACCTAATCAAATGTGATCAAAGTAGAATACCTAATCGAACATGATCAAAATAAAATAATCAAAGAACAAATCTTTAATCCACAAAACATGGGAGACCTACCCATTCCGAGTCAAATCAACCAAGGATCAAACAAAGCTATCATATCATAAAGAATAAGAGAAACAAAAAATGTCTAGGTTTTAATTGATTAGAATTATTTATTTGCAAATAGCTTAAGTCTGAATATATAAGTAATAACCTAATGGGCTAGTGTACCAAACAACTACAATAAGATAATACTAACAAGTGGATCACGAATTTAGATGAGGAGAGTTACTTTTGATGTGTGTAAATAATAAGTTCAAAAATAGCTTTATAAGAGTTTGAAGATACAAAAAGAATTTAAAAAGTTCTTGAGTTTAAAAATAATTATAAGTGAGACTGTATAAAATGTTAGTCCTTATATAGGTCACGTGAGTTAAATATCGTGGTTCTATTTTATTTTTTCACGATCGAGCCAGATCTTATGTGGTACTAAATTGATTTGTACAATCAAAACAAGATCATCTAACAAAACTTGATTGAAATCCAATGGTTACTTCAACCAGAGGCCATGTGTCATGAACCAATGAAACATTTGTGATTTACAAAGAATTCAATATGAGAATTGAAGTGACCATTGTTATATTCTACCACCCATCAGACTGGAATACCACTTAATATATATGTTAAAAGTGGCATTAAGCTCTGTCATCGGACATAGCAAGTCAATTGTCTTATTAACAGTAAATTCAAGAACACATAATCAACGCACCAAATATTGTAACACATATTACATTATCGATCAAAAAATCTTTAGTAGTTTATCAAACAATCCAATTTACGATACATGTAGTTACAACAATTATTCCTCTATTTATAGTTATAACATGTTAATTTTTTTATAATAACCCCTAATCATATGTCCCATCAAAAATACAGTTTTTATATTTTTATCATATACCTTTATAGAAAAATATTTTAATCAAAATGATATAGTTTTCTGTTGTGTTATATTTGATAAAATTTGTGTTAGCCATTTCTATTGTTGCGCGGATATCAAATATATTTTTACATGAGATGCACTATGTTACCAAATAACTTTAATATAATTTGTATTGAGTGTTTTCAAATAAATTTTCATATAACCTGATTATGCTGCCAAATGTTCTAAAATATAGAATCACATATGAGAGAAACCCTCGTAAAAAGTTGAATGATGAAATATGATTATACAAAAAATATGGATATAGTAATTACATTTATTGCACCTTTTCCAATGTAAGTTCTTCTTGATTATCCATTCTATGTTTACTGATATATATTCGTCTTTGTCCAACCATAACACAAATTTTGAATTTTGTTATTGGCCTTTTTGTTTTAGTTTCTAGCTAGATAATATTAGATTTTGCATCTATCTATCTATCTTTATATATATATATATATATATATATAAATTTATAAAAAAATATCACCTCATTGGATTTATTCCATTAAACACTAACAGTTCATTAAATTTATAAAATTATGACATTGTGGTGATTACATCTACATTTTAATAATAATTTAGAACATAAAATATAGTTTTGTATTTTAAGAATTCAATTTAACAACTAGACTTTTCTAGAAAAAAAGAGAAAAACAAATATAATAGTGAAGAAAGTCAAACAATAAAAACATAATGTATATTCATCGTGTTTTCGATGTTTATATCAATAATTTGTCAAAAACAAAAAAATAATGTCGGTCAAATGTGTATTAATTATAATAACGATGTTTGTTGATTTCATGAAACTGCAATAGGTTTTCATGAATTAATCTCTGAATTAATAAATTTTTCCGACTTTGAAAAAAACAAATGAATTCACAAGTAATATATTAGGTTTTTTTTAAACAACAAACAATTATGAAACACCAATTCAAAATTAACTATTTTTTGTATTTTGTAAAAAATATTTATTCAAAAACACTATCTCAAAATTAGTTTTTTATTGAAAAAATATGGTTATGAAACGTGATATAAAAAATCCAGTACAGTTTACACGAAATCAATAAAGATTAATTTGATTTTTATTTTTGAAGAATTACTGATCCTAAAAAATATAAAATAATAAATAGTCTTATCATTTGTTAGTTCTAAAAATTTGGAACTTTAAATAATTAATTTTTGAAAAAGTATTTTGTTTTATTATAGAAAATAAAAAGGTTAAAAAAATAATAATAAATATATTATAAGAGATTTGTTAAAAATAATAAAAAAACAAACTCAACCAAAAAATGTTAAGCATTAAATTATGGATAAGTAGCAATAAGTAACCAACAAGAAACCTACTCTCAATTTATTATCCTAATTATCATTTGTTCCTATTAGAGATGACAATTGGTCGGGTTCAGACAACGGGTGACAATAGGTTGGGATGCGTGCGGGTATAGTTAAACCCGTAATCCATCCCGTCTATACTTTTCCAAATCCATGCTTTAACTCGTACCAGGCGAGTAACAATATTGTTTATACAAACTCAAACCCGCCGGGTTCGAGTACCGATTGAAGTTATATTTTTTTTTTGAAAATATCAAATTTAATATTAAAATATAGAAATACTATTTTCAAATTCAAATATTTTGTAAATATAGCAATATCTAGTCATGATTATAAATATTTTGTAATCTATTAATAATTAATATATGTTTGGTGTATGTTAGTATATAACTTTTTTAATTGAATTAATAATATTATTATAATACATGAAAATGAAAAATATTTTTAAAAGAGAAATTGAAAATCAAATTCAATATATAAAAGTAGAAATATATAAAAGTAGAATGATATTTTTAAAATAAATGTTATTCATAGATAACTAACAAATATTTCTTATTTTTGTTATGTTATTAATAACTTATATATATGGTTTTAATATATGTTAATAATTTTTTAAAATTTAATAAATATTATTTTTGAGCCCGAACCGATCTGTAGGTATGGGCGCAAACACTATTATTGCTATTTAGATTGTTCCGTCCCGACCCCTCCAAAACTTGATTTTATTTTTTACTTTAAACAAAAAGTAACCTATACAATATTTAAATTAAAACTAACATAAACAAATAAATAATTTTATATTATTTAAATAAACAAATATAAATCTATGATAAAAGCAAATAATTTAAAATATGATTTGAGGTTTAATAATAAAGAGTAATTGTAAATTTATATTAAAATGAATGAATAACTATAAAAAATTAAATACAGTTGGAAATTAAATTTGGTGAGAAAATTTAATTAATTTAGTTATTATTGAAAATATTTTTAGCCGAAGAATCTAATTAGTAATGGTTAGAAAACTAAAACTTACTACCCGGCTCATCTCGCCTACATGCCATAATTTTCATATCTTTACCTGTCATCTGTACCATTTGACCGGATCAAACCGATTCAGACCAATATTGTCATTCTTATTTCCTACTAAAGATTCAATCAAATTTGCTAATTAATACATAGTATCTAGTTTTTTAATATCCAAATTACATTTACTTATTATATAAGACTTATGTTTTTACCAAACTAGATATATTCATTAAATTTCTATCACAAATTTTACTGCATATTCTCTGTCTTCTCTTAACCTCTCTCCAAATTGACGAACTTAGATCGAAAAAAATTCAATTATTTTGTAAATCGACGACCAATTTCTCAATCTTTTTATAAATCGAAAAACTATGATCGAAGGGATAACCCAGGAAAATTATAATTGAAATGTGTTTCTAGGTTTAGGATTTAAGACTGTTTCAAAAAAAAAACAAAAGATATTATGATTCATGTAAGTTTTACTATGTTTTCGAAGAAGATGAAGTTTGTGTCCCGTGTCTAATGTCTTCCATGATAAAACGAAAATTGTATATGTGAGACCTAACTATTAGTTTCTAGATGTGAAATCTAGATTTTAGTAGCTAGATGCGAGAGCAATGTCATATAGAAATGGTAGGTGCGAAAAATAAATACTGGATGATAGACGCGAGACCTAGATTTTAGACAACAAATGCGAGATATAAAAGCTGGAAATAGTAAATGCGAGATATAAAAGCTGGAAATAGTAAATGCGGGATATAAAAGCTCGAAATGGTACGGGACATAAAAGCTATGCGATAGATTTTTAGAGAAAGTTGTTGAGTTAAACCAGCCACATTTTTCGTCCAAAATGAACAACCCCAAATATTAAATTGGATACCACGGCCAACTAAGATGGCAAAAATAAAATAAAATCAAAATCAAAATATATATTTCATTTATTTAGTTTTGTACGTATTAAAAAAATAGTACTTTTGATTTTTTTTAGAAATTGTGGTTCGAAAATATGATTTTTTACAAATTTAATTAAAAAAAAGTAGAGCATGCCTCTGAGGATTTTGTATTGAATGACGTTTTCGAGAATACCAAACCGTAATAGATTCTTGGGTGAAGCTATTTCCTCCATAAAATATATTATTTCCTCCATCATTCATAAAAAATTCCATCTTGTTATTTCCTCTATAAAGGAAAATCCTAATTTATCCTTGTTCTAATTTTACACCAAAAACCCAAATTTCTCCGGTAACTATCCACCTTCACCTCTTCTCTTCTAACCCTAAAAAACCCTAGCCACAAAACAATTTCAGTTTCAAAGATAAAAATCTATCTTTAATCTTATTTTTATTTTAAATATATGGGTTGACATATTGAATAAAATCTCTTTTTAAATCTATGATTTTTTTTGCATAATGAGTTATAGGAACTCTATATACAGATAAAAAAAACTTGTTCATCGTTTAATCGAGTTCCTGCATATCGAGTTACTAGTTTAATCGTTTTTTAATATCAATTTCTGGTTTAATTGTTTCTTTCCTATATATTGAGTTCAAAAGATAGATTTTTTGTGGTTTGATTAGTGTTTGTTGATTGGGTTCTTTTTAAAAATATTATATGTGATTCTGAGTTCCCAACTCATAATCCGTGCTTTTAAGAAAAAACATGTTATTTAGAGTAGTTGTCTCGGAACTACATGTTTTCTTTTTGAAAAACATGTAATTTTGTGACTAATCTTAAAAATAATTAAGTTTTTATTTTTTTTATTGTTTAATTTTAGAAGTTAAATCATATATGTTGGTTGTAATTTATCTTAACAATGTTTTTGTTGTAATAAGGGTCTGATAGTGGCATCAAATTATAACTTATCTTAACAGTATTTTATTAAAAATTGGAAATGGAAGAAATAATAGATCTTTGGAAGAAATAGCTTTTCATCCTAAATTCTTTTGATGAATGATAGACGATAGCTAGCCATTACATTATATCTACGGATCAAATTATCCGGGTCGGAAATCTTTCTTTAGATAAAGACCAATCTACGGGACTCGTAATTCAGCTATAGTGGTTTGTGATATTACAAACCCAGTTTCAAAGGATCCAAAATATCCCCAAGACGTTTTATTGTAAAGTTTGTAAGGCTTTTTTATATATTTCTCTTGCAAAACAAACACAAGTAAAAGCAACTACCTCTATTTGCAACAGCAGCAACAACAAAAAACCCAACCTATTAAGTGTTGAATGTATGTCTTCACAAGAATTGACTCCATATCGATTCTAAGTCATCCTTTAGCATTTCACACACCGATGTCTTATCAACCTTGTTTAGTTTCTGAAGCCGATTCTAAAGCAGGAGTTTTGAGCTGGTTGTATGTCTTCACAAGAAATGATTCCATATCAACTCTAAGTCATTCTTTAGCATTTCACACGCCGATGTCTTATCAACCTCCCCCTCCTAAAAGCCTCGAAGTTGAGGATATATATATAATCAAGCTTGTTTAGTTTCTGACTTGTTACAAGCTAAATGATTCTAGTTTAAAATACGCAAGAAACGTAACCTTCTCAATAACATTTATAGGCTGTGTTGCGCATAATAGCAAATATCAGAATTTAAACTTAAACAACAGTACAAAATGAGCACAAAAATATAAGGAAAAGTGAAAAAATTTATCGTAAAAAATTGTCAAAAGTTTCAAATAAAGGTTGATGGGCAAAAACAACAGCAATTAAACCAGGAAATTATATACCTCTCTAACTTGTGCCGCAATCTAGGAGGTCTAATAAACCTAGAATAGTAAAATCAAACCAATGAGCACGTACCACTAGCTTCGATGTGAGTCTTTTCAACTTGAGAGTAACCTCTTTTGATGTTTCTCCGGTGCCATCGCCAAAATTAAACAGATCAGTGTCTTGGAGTTTAAATGTTAAGGATGGAGAAATGTAAGTAGTGGCTGAAATGTGACAAACACTGCAAATGGCGACTCCATTTGGACTGGTCATATTGTCTAAAGGCCATCTCAACCCACCCTGTACATTTTCATCTATAACTGCAGTCTCGACCAGTTCGCAAAGATTCCGAATCTCCTATAAATTAGAGAGTTAGCCAATTTATATTTAACCCAACCTCTACTATAAATAATTCAGGATTTCTAGTTTTGAATAGTTTAATTAAAAGTAATAACAAAATTATTGTTTCTATGATTCTAATCTTAATAAGTAACATCCTGAATAATTCACGAAGATCGTGAATTACTCCAAATCTGAAAAAGAAAAATACCTAAGAAGTTGTATTTTTTTTTTTTTTTTTTTAAAACAAATCAAATGAAAAAATGTTTCGGTACTCAGAATAGGAACTTACATCTGTATTAGATAGCATGATCTTGTTGGATGCCAATAACCTGAAGTCTTGATCCTTATCATGGCACGCGATATCGATGAACCGCCGAAGGGGGCTTCCTTCAATCTACAAGTGAAGGACATCTTGTTTCAACTTTGAGAGTAAAGAAATTAGCCAATGACATTTAGAAAGATAACTTGCCTTGTAGACACCTATACTTTTGTCTTCTTTCATCCTACATTTGAAATAAATTGCTGTATCTGGTACATTTTCATGACATAGCTACGTTATACATGAAAAGAACTCACAGGATTTAGTTACTACTCATAAAAGTAGATGGTGATGATGATGATAGCATAAATCTTAACAGTACTAAAAAAAAACATAGTTAATATTACAAGTACAAACGATTACCTTCACGTGATATGTATCCTTCACTCCTTGTAAACAAAAACCTGCAGCTTCGATGCCAGTTAAGATGCTGTCGACATAAGTAGCAGAAATATTTGGTCGAAACATTCCCCATAATCTATTTAAAATTGTTTCGGACATCTCACCACCTTCTACATTTTCTGTGGTAAGACTACATCACCAATATGGGGAATTCAAGATCAGATTAGACTTGAATAGACAAACAAGCTCTAATGATAAAACATAATCACTACCCATGATTAAGAATCTTGATTATACACAAAGGACCATCCTGAAATTGGAATTAGCAGTCATGACAGTATTTTCTTTACAGAACACAGTAAAGGTGTCTTTCACTCCATGTAAACGAAAACCTAGAGCTTCGACAGCAGTTAAGACATTATGCACATAAGTAGCAGAAATAGTTGTGCGAAACCAATTCACACATCTGACCTTCTAAGTACACTTTCCGGGTTAAAACTACATCACCAAGTCACTATCAGATTGCATGTGAATAGACAAAGCTTCAAGCTTTAATGATAGAACAAAATCACATACCCATGATTATGAATCTTGCCAATTAGAACAAGAAGGCTGGTTTTATCTTTGTCGGTGTCTGATCCATCTGCGTCGCTCAAGGTCACAAAGTGAGAAACTAAAATGTTATGGACATCTTCCGCTAAGATCGCCCATGGTTTCCCAACTCTTTCATTCTTCGCCGCAACTGAAACCAAATATAATTTATACATACAGATCCAAAAAACAGAAAGAAAGAAAGAATGAAAGAAAACCGGTAATTTTAAGACTAATACCTCACCTTGAGAATTTGAGTTCACCAAAGCATGCAACTTCCCTACGGCATCATCTAGATACTCTATGAAACGAAGATAAGAAAAAATATATGTTTCTGGGCTATCAGCCGAACTGACTGGAGTTCTTTTTTTTGTTATCGCATCATATGAATATAAAAATCTTGGAGGCAGCCTAGAGGTGTCTGACTGACGCTGCGACCTAGGTGGAGGTGGAAGATGACTCATTGCTAAAACACCTAAACAATTAGCAATCAGAAGTATTTTCTCTCGTTATAAAACAACTACTACTACTATTGAAACCCTGAAAATATACAAGAACTTAAGAAAAAAATAAGCAAATCAACCTTAAACATTTATCTTCCGTTTTACTAACGAAAAATGGAAACTTTATCGCAATACAATGCAACGGCTAAAACTAAAACCCTACACGTGATAAACAAGTATGTTGAATAATGAAATGGATCAGAGATTACCTGTCACGAGTGAAGTGACAAAGGAACGAGATTCAAGTTTTGAAGAAGGAAGGAGTACCCTAATAGTTGAAGGGAAGCTTGATACACAAGTATGAACAACAGGTTTTTTAATCAATGAATTTATTTTGACTAATCTTTATATAGACATTGTTTCAACTGTAATTTGTTCTTAAATTTTCTTTATATATAACCGATTTTAATAACTGTAAAACGGATTATAGCAGCTCTACTTGTTTTATATAGACTTTGTTATTATCACTTTAGTACCTTTGGCATTGGCATTGGCTTTGGCTTTGGCATTTTACCAAACACATGGTGGGCACGTTTGAGCTCGTAATGTGCTACCGCAAACAAGTAAAACACTTAGAATGGAAATTCAAATCACATGAACACACAGATACAAAATAAAGAGCAAAAACTCAGATTTGGATTTGGTCGACAAATTTTGTATGGATGCGTTCAGTGTAATCTGAATCTTCATTTGAAAAGTGTAGAGCTCCCCGTCAACGATCTAACTGCCATGAAGCCGAGACCCGGAACAAGAATGAAGAAAAGAAAATGGATATCAATTCAGTAATATCCCTCAAAATAGCTATATGAATAATTAAGAAAATAAATCAATTTTTTTCTTAATATATGGTTAAGACCTTTTAAATAGTAATAAGTATAGATTTTTATTTAAACGAATTAATTTATATTTATTTATTTGTAAATTTAAATATGCTTTTTTTTCAAATTTATTAATTTTTAAATATATTGTTCCTGATATTTTTTATTTTCCGTAATCCATATTTTTTTTGAACATTCCTACCACATTCATGATAGTTGAAATATTATATGGTAGAAAAATTTATTTTTTTATATATATTTTCCAACGTAAACATTACGACATTGATCTTTAATGTGATAATTTGTAATATTTTTCATCCACATTATGTTAGACTATTATTTTTAAGCAACCAGACATTGTCTTGAAATTCATTTACAAATAAAGAATCCAAATCTTTAACTCATCACCCCAGTTTTTCGGTTTTAATAGAGGTGCGGTTCGGTTGGTTCGGTTTGGTGTGGTTTGGTGCGGTTAATTTTATGTAGATTAATTAAAATATGGGTTATTAATACAAAATAAACCATTTTGGTTTTTCTACGAAGCATAATGTCATCATAACTGAAAGGCCTTGTCCGCGCAGAAGTTTCTTCATTGTAATGCTTCTGTGGAAAATCACTTTTATGTCTTCTAGATCTGCTTATTCTTGTAAAGGCCAGCTGGATATAGACAGTAGGAATTTATAATAAAATGTTAAACACTCAAGACCACCAGTACAGAGAAAGACTGAACAACCTCAAACAATTATATAAGTTAGAACTTTAATATTAAAAATTTACAAGGCAACAATGACATCTCTATGAGCCACTTATTAGCCACTGATCTACCCATTTCCAATAAATAAAATGTTCAGATGATGATTCGTGTAATGTAATAAAAAAAAGTATAACAAAATAAGCATTTGGACAGAAACCAATAATAGATTAGAAATACAAAGGCAGTGATGCGAAGGAAAACAACAGATAATTTGCAAAGGTAGTTTTTTCTATTGCAGTTTTTTCTGAAATCCTCTATGGCTCGAACTAAGGACGGGGAGGGTAAAAGATCATAGAGCCTTTCTTTATGACCACTGGGTCAGAAGTACCTATCATAACAAAATTATATATTATGTTATATATCGGTCGGTTATGTTTATTTCGATTTTTAACTCGGGTAAACCGAAAACCAACCGAAATTAATTTGGTTCTGAAATTAAAACCGAACTCGAAATTTAATTTTAAAAAACCGACCAAACCGATCCATTTCGGTTTGGTTCGACCAGTCGGTTTGGTTTTTACTCATCCCTACCCTGAATCCAGCCCAATCTGCAGCCATTTTATATTAGTATGACCATTATTTTTATAACACGACCCGAATCTAATAGCTTATATGAAATAATACAAGATTTTTTCTCAAGTTGGTAGTGGTTAACTGTTAGAGATGACATAAATTTACTTTAAAAACTTACTTGATATGCAATATCTCGTCTTATTATCGTAAGAAAATTAACTTTTTCCTTATGTATGATATTTTCCGAAACACCAAATATTTCACCATCATTTTTAAGTAGTTGTAAATTAGAAACCTTCGATATATTATATGGTTTTGTTCCTAACTATCTTATTTCCGTAAATAAATGAAGAACATATTTTCTTTGCGATAAAAGAATATAGTTTTTGATTTTTATTATTTTAACTCAAAAAACGAACATCGATGGTATTAAATTTTTTATTTCGAATTTTGAATAGAAAAACGTTTTAAGCAAAGAAATACATTCACTATCATTCCCAATAATAATGATATCATCACCATCCATAATAACGAGTGTAGTTCTATTTAGAATACACAATATGATCAGAAATACTCTTGTTTAACCCAAATTCAATAAGTGCGTCATTAAACCTGTCAAACCAATCATGTGGAATTTGGTTTAAACTATACAATAACTTGTACAAACGATATACATTTCATCTATCCCTCTAAGTAGGTCTAGTGGTTTCTCCATATACAATTCTTCTTCAAGATATCCATGTAAGAGTATATTTTTCATATCCAATTGATTCAATTGTTAATTATTTGCAGTTGTTGAAGAAAGAAAGGTAAATTTGGCTACTAGAGATTTTTTTGAATAGATGCTCTCGTATAAAATGATAGATGATCATGTATTACGAAAGAGAAAAGTGGTTGAGTACATTGTCCTTTACCTTTTCGAAAAATAATAGAAATATGAAGATTAACTCACTATCGTTTAGAAATGATCTAAACTTGACTCGCCATCTTTTGGAACAAGATCCAAAGATGAAAGAATTTTAGTGGGAATGTTGAATGAGGTACCTTAAGTTGGGAATACACATGTGTAATGGGGGATCGATATAGTAGAGGAAGTGCGCCAAATTCATTAACATGTAGGGATTTAACCATGGTATAAAGAAGGAAGTCATCGTCCTCTTTATTTTTTTAAAGGTGTATACAAATAAATCATGATGTAACATTATAACATTTTTACACACGATATATCGATTAAGAGATGAGAAAATACACATATACCCTTTTGAACTCTAGAATATCTAATAACAATACATTTTAAATATTTTTGATATAATTTTGTGTGATTATGACTAACATCCGTAACAAGGAAAGTACAAACAAATACGTGAGGCTCAATAAAGAATAAAAAGTTTGAAGGAAAAAAACACGAAATATAAATCTAACTCGGAAGGACAATAAAAGGCATTAAATTAATAAAAAAAACAAGTAGTAGAAACATCATTTTCCTAAAATAGTTTTGGTACTTTCATCTAAAAAGGAACTGCACATGCAACTTTTTGAAGATGTCTATTTTTTATTTTGGCGACACCATTTTGAGATGTTGTGTTAACACAAATGTTTCATAAATAATTGGAATGTAATCGAACAACACTTTTACTATTATCATTTTATAAAATAAAAATTGAACAATTAAATTAAATATTAACTTATGCATAAAAAGTGTGAAATATTAAAAATAACTCGCAACGCTTTTTCATTGATAAAACTAACAAAATGCTTAGAGAAGTCTTCAAAATTGTTGGACAAAAACCTCAAACATTTTAATGAACTAGTTCAAAAAGGGATGCAGGTCGTTTAATGACTTTAGGATATGAGGGAAGACGATGATGTTTAGCAAATTGACATGGCACGGTCTAGTGAAATCAAATAGAGATATTTATGATAAAACTATTTTCGATAGGCTAAATATGGATGACTCGTGCGACAATATGTTTCAAATGGAGATGTCATACTAGGACATGCACTAGATGTATGAAAATGTTTAACCATATAATATAGACCTCCACAATTATTCCATTCACCAATAACACTTTCCATTGTAAGATCTTGAAACAAACAATGGTCATGATAAAATATCACAAAATAATTCAAGTATTTAGTGACTTTGTTAATAGGAATGAGGTTAAAAATAAAAATGAGAAATATTTACACAAAAAGTCAAAGACATATTGCTATTTAGATCAACCGTTCTAGAGCCTAAAACACTAGATGATGATCCATCTGCAAATGTTACATCTGAATGACGTGTGTTTGAAAACTAATAAAAGTTTTGGATTACTTGTCATTTATTTCATTATAGCAGAATCAATGATCCAATCTGATAATGTAGAAAGAAGACAAATATTTGATTATATAATCTAGAAGCTGCAATATTTATAAGATGAAAGGACTTTAATGATTCTAGGTACTTGTCCATCAGAAAGCACAACCGGTGTAGCTTTGAAAGTTTTCATATTAGTAAATTGTTGTGGTGGATGTGAACAATATCACTTTGTGTGATCAAATTTATGATGGTAGTAGTACTTTATCTTACTAATATCTCGAAAACTAAATCTTCCATAACTACTAAATCTACCATGGTTACCATAAATTTCACATACTGCATCCTAAACACCCTCTTTTGTTCGATATCGGGTAAGCTTCAATTTGCAATCCCTGCCATGTTAAGTTTACGCCCTTTGAAACTCTACTTCTACAAAGACAAAAAGTGTTACATCAATATATACTAAAAATGCACTAATTCCATACGGTGGCTCTTATATCATATGCCCCACTCTGGGTCTTAATATTTATATTTTCTCACTTCCAGCTGTGATCTATTCGTGAAAACTTGTGTTGAACCTTTGTACTGCGACGTTGTTTAAACCATAAAATAGCATTTGAAAGGCATCCTCTCACCTTCGAAAATAAAATAGTGGAAGATACTATAATGAAGAATACTACTGCGACATCTGCAAGCACAGAAGAGATAAAGATGTCCAATATAACACCTTGGATCTTTGCACCTACTTTTCTAACATTGATTGCTCAATTAACAAAGTAAGATCTTATTGATTAGGACATGCTAAATTTCAATGTCACCAAAGAATATTCGGCACTACTTTTAAGAGTCGTTCACATTTCAGGAAGACACTTCGACTGAGTGAGGCCGCCAAGGAAGTGTTAGAATATCAAAGATTAATATGTAGAGAAAATAAGACTCAGTGTATTAAACTGCAGCACAAAATGACTTTAAATAGCCTACAAGAAGCGTTACATATTCAAGTCAATAAATGATAAATTTTATTGACCAGAATAGTAACGTCTAAAATACTAATGGATGTAACGTCTAAAATACTAAATGATATAATATTTAATTATTAAATAAGATAATTAAAGCAATTAAATAAATTCTAACAAATCCCTCCCTTAAACTGGATATGCTTGAAAAGCAGACAGTTTAATCTTCAAGTGCTTGCACTCTAAGTGAACTTTGAGAGTTAACAAATGTCTCCAACTTCACTGAGTTAACAAACGTCTCCAACTTCACTGGCTTGGTTATTATATCTGCAACTTGTTCTTCTGTTCCATAATAAACCAGCTTCACAACTTCTTAATTTGTAAGATCTCGTAGGTAATGATACCTTACATTGATATGCTTCATGTTTCTATGCATTACCGAATTCTTCGAGAGTTTAATTGAAGAAATTTTGTCACAATAGATTTCCAGACACTCGGATTGTTCAGATGTGATTTGTTCTATAATTTCTTTGATCCATACACAATGACAAGCACAAGATGTTGCAACAATATACTCTGCTTCAGTTGTAGACAAAGTAAGTACCTTATCTACATAGAGACTTACCATGATATACTCCTTCCCTTTTAATGAATAATGTGTGATCATGACGACTTTTGTCGAATCCTTCTTGCTTGAAATACCTCTCTACCCAACAAAACCAAGCCCGGGGAGCTTGCTTCAAACCATACAAAGATTTCTTGAGTCGATATACTTTATCTTCTTCACCTTTTTTGACAAAAACCTCTAGTTGATCCACATGCACCACTTCTTTCAATTCTCCATATAAGAAAGCATTTTTTGCAGCAACAACCAATAAAATTTTGATTGTATCCCATCTTGCAACCAATGCAAAGACTTCATCATAATCAATGTCTTTTTCTTGTGCATATTCTTTCACCACTAAGTTTGCTTTGTATTTATCCACTTCTCCATCTTCATTTGATTTTGTCTTGAAAACCCATTTAACCCCGATTTTCTTTGCATTAGCAGGGAGAGTTACAAGTTCCCATGTGCTGTTTTTCTTAATGGCTTCTATTTCATATTTAATTGCTTCAATCCAATTTGTTTCTTTGACAGCTTCTTTAAAACACATCGGATCAGCAATAAACATAAATAGTTCCAATGCCTTTTGTACTTCAGCCTCTTCATCTAAAATCCTTTCTCCACTTTCATAATCTTGCATCCATATTGGTGTTGTATGACTTCTTTTCTGATGTGTTTCAGGTTGAGATGACATGACATTATTTTCACCAATGACATCTTCCTCGACCGCTTTGATATCTTCATCATTCTCCTCTCTAGTAGTGTCTTCTTCTCTCCATTCAAGACTATCATCTGAATTTTTCACATCAACATTCCAATCCCACTTCTCTTCCTCTTCGACTTTCAGGAATCTATTTGAACCAGATTTTCTAATTGCAGATATAGTGAACATGCGGTTTATTGTTATTGTAGAGTTTATAATCAAACCTTTACGAGGATGGTAGATTTTGCATACTCCTTGGTCGATCAAAATAGTAAACCTTTTTCTTGAAGTTGCCCAACACTTAGTAGATTATTAGTCAATTCTGGAACAAAAAACACATATGTTAATATTAGGGTTAGCCCTTCAACTTCAAACTTCACATTTCCTTTTCCCATCACCTCCATTCGTGAGCTATTCCCTAGTTTTACTCTATGTCTAAAGTTTTCATTGAGCTCAATAAACCAATCTTTGTTACCTGTCATATGATTTGAACAACCAGAATCGATAAACCACATCCCTTTATCTTCAACCTCTTTGATATTCATATGAGCCATTAAAATTAATTCTTATCCTTCATCGAACTCGGCGTAGTTCGCTTTCTTTTCTCCATTTGGGCACTCATATTGATAGTGGCATAACTTGTGACACCTGAAGCATCCAACGTGAGCTCTGTTAATACTTCATCCTCTTCCACCTCTTCCCCCGTTTCTCGAGAAATTACTTTCCCATCTGCCAGAATTACTTATTTCACTGCTGATGAGATAATAATGGACTAAGAGAATATATCAGATCTCGTGTCGGATGTGACTAGAGAGAGAAAGTTTAGAGAGAGAAAGAAAGTGAATATATTAGAATAATGACTGGTCCCCTCTACCAAGCAAGTGGGTCACCTTTTATATTAAAATAAGGTGGGCCCGATTGAGGCCTTAGTGGGCTGTTCATACATTATGATGACGTCCCTACGTTACTTCTAAGTTTATACATTGGTCCCTGAGGGATCCTAAATTCCTTATTTATCACATAAAAAGCCTTTTATCGCAATTAGGCCCTCATCATTTACATAGGTAAATTCCTCCCTCATCAGTAGCCCTCCAGTCTTCGGGAGTAACAGGAGCGGAGACTCATCGTCGAACTTGTGCTTCGGATTCCGACCCTTCTTTAGGCCAACTACCCTTTTCCCTTTACTTTGTCGTTTTCCAACGCTTTTAACCCGTGCTTGCCGCCTGTCGTCCGATGCTTCTGATCCCGTCCCATCACTAGATGCCCCCGTTTTTTCCGACGCTTGCAGCTTCGAGTCGGATCGGTTTCCGCATTCTTTTGGGTTTTTAATCCGGGCTTCTCTGTGTTGGGCCGATTTTTCTTATGATTTATGGTGGCGAAGCCCCTTGTTACCAATCGGTTCGTGGTGGGCTGCTTAGTTAAGACTTTGTCAGATGGTGATCGACGCGTGTCGTCAGTCCACAGGGTGTGTCTTTTCCAGATTAGGCTCTTAGGGAGACTCTTCATCTTCCCGCTGAGCTTTTGTCGATTGGTATCCCCCGATCTCTCAACCTTGCCTATAAATACTCCACACTCCTTGGTTTCTCTCAGAGGCATTCTAGAGAGAGGAAGTGCTGCCAAACCATTTCTAAAGAGAGAAAGAGCTCATCAGACCCTTCTTTGTTCTGGAATGCTTGTTTTATGAAAACCAGATACCCGAAGCAAAAACCAACCAAGAAAAAGAAAAAGCCTGAGTGGAGTTTTGAAGAGTGGTCTAGCATCGGAGATCGTGCAGAGGAATACCGACATGCTGGTCTGATCTGGGGATCTAACTCCAAACCTTTTATTCCCGCTCCGCTTCCTCACGACCCTGTTCTAGCCACCCCGATCCCTGCTGAATCCTTCCTCCTAACCGACCCTCCGGTTTCTCCGTATCCAGAGGCTAGTCTTTCTCCAGAAACCGTTATCCTTTCTTCTAGTGATAGTTCTTCTCATTCCCCCGTAGTTGGATCGAACGATCCGACCCTATTGCCTGTCAACTCGCATACTCCCCGACGCGCTCGCAAATCCAAGTTCTTGATAATGGGAGAAGACGATCCCTCTACGCCCCTTGTAGGAGGTAACGATTTTGAAATGGTTCAACTTACGCCCTCGATTCGAGGGTATCGGACCGGTATTAACACTGCGGTCACTTTTTTAGGTTTGCCCAAACGCCAGCTTACGCCCAAAGAAGTGGAAGCTGCACATCGGGCTTTTTCGGGTGATATAGCCGAGGCCTCCACCTCTCGGGTCCGACCATCAGAACCCGATGCCGTCTCTGCCCGAAATTATGATCAGGCTCCAGACCCAGAAGTGGGGGAGTCGGAAGCAGACGTTGCACCTGCGGAGGTCTGCGTTGCTGCTGCTGGCAACGCTGCTAACCCACCTGACGACCCCTTGCCCGAAGAAGTTGAGGCTGCCATCACAACCAAGTATTTTAGTTGGCTTCGGGCGAAAGATGTGGTTTCTCTTTACGAAGGGAAGTACCTTTACTTCCCCGAGTCTGATCATAAGGAGCTACTGATCTGCTGGGGAATTCCTGAATGTGTCAACGTTCGGTTCCCGCTCCCCGGGGAGACCCCTGTTCATGTCCGCTCCAGGGAGATTGTGGTGTTTACCGAGCTGTTCAACTGGGGGTTGCGTTTCCCTTTGGACCCCGAGATTGCGCTTTACTTCCGCACCCTCCAAATCTGCCCGTCGCAGCTGACGCTGAACGCCTGGTATACTCTAATGTCTTGTATCATGGCATCCCGTCTTTCAGGTCGGGTTATGCCGATGGAGGAGTATGTTGCTATGTCGGGTCTGTCAAAGTCTCCAAAATCCCCGTTCTTCTACTCTTCCCTTGGAAATAAATGGAAGATCGTAAATGATTTCTTGGAGGGGGACAAAGGTTGGAAGCATCGGTTCGTATTTCTGAGCGGGTGCTGGGAGAACGGTCTTCCCTATAGTTTGGAGAATAAGGGGCAGCTGCTGCGGACCTGGGTCCATGATGGTACTACCCTTTTTCTTTTTTTTTTCTTTTTTTTTTGTTTTTTTGTTTTTTTTATATTTACCGACCCTTTTGCGTAGTGTCGAAGGACTGGTTTCAAGGGCTAAAGAAGGACTACTCGAAAGCTGCCGAGGCCACTTTCGAGGTGCTAAAAAGCTGCCGAGGCCACTTTCGAGGTGCTAAAAAGCTACTCCCGAAGGCACTGGGGTCGGGCTATGCATCGCACCTTCATAGATACGAACTTATTCGTGAGCAACCTCTGGCGGTGCTCATCCGAGGTTCTCACTATCGAGGAGCTGCGGCAGCCCCCGAGCTTGGAGGACGTGATTGCTAGAACCGGCACTCCGGGGTCGATATTGTATCTCCCCAAACGCAACAAGGCGCCTAGCAAGCGCCCGAAGGCAGATGACGAAGGGGGGGAAAAGGAGACCGGAGCCAAGGGGGCTGGTGAACCGACTCGGGTGGAGGCGCCCGCGGCTGAAGGAACGGAGGCCAGCCAGGACCGGGCTTTGGTGCAAAAGAGGAAAGGTCGTGCTGATGCGGAGGGGTCTAAGGCGAAGAAAACCAAGTCTTCGAGGACAGAGAGCCGGGCAGTCGTTAGCGCGGGGGTCGATATTGTCGGACCGGCGCTTCTGGATCAGGGCGGTGATGACCGAAGTATTCCAACGGTGGACGTTGTGACGATACTAGATGATGTCGAGCCCCCCAAGGCTTCAAATCCCGACGCAACTTCGTCGAGTGGCCCAAAATTTCTTGTGCTGTCGATGCTCGGTAGCCCGCACACATTCCCGCTACGGGGATCCGACGGTCTAGCTTTATCTTTGTATAATTTGCTTGTACCGGCGGCGATGAAAGATTATCGGGCAAAGGAGCTGAGTCAGCAGTTAACCGCAGCGGAGGAAAAGATCGCTAGTCTGACTGCTGAGGTGGAAACTGCCAAGGCGGCTCAGGCGTCGGCAGAGGGTCGGATATCTGAAGCCGAGCGCGCTGTGACAGAGGCGAAAACAGCTGCGGAGGAGGCGATGAAAGACATGGAGGTGGCAAAGAAAGCTGTGGAAGACTGCGCCGCTGCTTTGGCTCTGGAGGTTCAAAAGTTGAAATCCTCGAACGTTGCTTTTGCCAACCGGTGTAGGAAATGGTCGGAGAAAGAAACTGCCGATGCCAAAGCCGCGTACGTGCTGTCGTTCCACAACCGCTACCCTGACCTAAACCTTGGGTCGATGTGGTTAGACGTGCCAAAGAAAGACCGGCCCGTGGGAGTCGAGTATGGAGAATCCGACGATGCTGAGGAGGATGAAGAGAATGAAGATGTTGACGAGGACTAGTGATCAAGGAGTTGTGATTGCTTGTTTTTTGTTTTTGTTTTTACTTATATATTTTGGTAATTCCTTGGGGGCCGCGGGCCCCTCTGTTGTTTATTTTTGATGAACATCTTTAACTTCGCTTTTGGGGGCCATGGGGTCCCCTGTTTATATATCAAGTCCTTTGACCATATAATATTACACATCGTTACTGAGGCTGCGATAGGATCGGGGAGCGTAAGTTGCAAAATAGTTCGGGAATTTTGGCACATGTTCCTTGGCTCTGCAAATTAAAGAGATATTGAAAAGTTTCCTTTAGGTTCTGTTAAAGTATATATGTAGATCGATAAAAACCGAAAAACCTATTAAGGTTCTGTAGATCGATATGTCATCGGAAATTTTCCCAGAGGATCGGGAAAACCGTATATGTAGATCGGTAAGAGCCGAAAAACCTATTAAGGTTCTGTAGATCGATATGTCATCGGAAATTTTCCTAGAGGATCGGGAAAACCGTATATGTAGATCGGTAAGAGCCGAAAAAACCATTAAGGTTCTGTAGATCGATATGTCATCGGAAATTTTCCTAGAGGATCGGGAAAACCGTATATGTAGATCGGTAAGAGCCGAAAAACCATTAAGGTTCTGTAGATCGATATGTCATCGAAAATTCTCTCAGAGGATCGGGAAAACCATATATGTAGATCCATTAATATTAATATGTATGGACGCTGTCCAGCTCGTCAGCTGACCAAGTCGTGACACTTGAATATTTTGAAAGGCAAAAAAGATGTTCTGATTAATGTAATGGGGTGGTCGGGTATTTGTGATGCCTCGTTAAAACCTTCTCGCGCCACCGAGGTAGGAAAGAGTGCATCCCCGACCGATACACTTCAAGACAAAAGGTGAAATACAAATTGAAATACAAGTTTGCCACTATTCTAAATACAATTTCAAGTGTTCGATGTTCCATGGTAGCCTCAGAGGATGTCCGAGCTTATTCCGCAGGCGGTATATCCCGTTCTTGATCTTTTCAACAACTTCGTAGGGTCCTTCCCAATTCGGGGCGAGCTTACCGAGGCTTCTGTCTTTGGTGTGAAGAAAGACGCGCCTCAGAACCTTGTCTCCAACCTTGAACTCCCAACGGCGGACTTTAGAAGCATATCGACTTCTCATCAATGTCTGATAGTGTAAAGAGTTCAACTAGGCCCGGCTACGCTTCTCTTCTACGAGGTCAAGTTCGAGCCGTCGATTATCATCGTTTGCTTCCTCCGCGTAAGTACCGACCCTGAAGGACGGAAAAATGGATTCCGCGGGGGTGACCGCGTCCATTCCATATACTAAAGCATAAGGAGATTCTTAGGTTGTTGTTCGGGGCGTGGTTTGGTAGGCCCATAGTACCTCTTGCAGGTAGTCAGGCCATTTTCCGGCCTTTCCTTCGAGATTTTTTCTGAGGCCCTCCAGAATGGTTCGGTTGGTTACTTCAACTTGCCCGTTTGCTTGAGGATGGAAAGGAGCTGAGAAGAATTGTCGGATCTTATGTTCGGTGCAAAATGCTTTCATTTCTCCACTATCGAACTGAGGTCCATTATCCATAGTTAGCCTTTGCGGTACCCCGAACCGACAACAGATGTTTGCCCAGATAAATTTGATGATATCTTTGGTCTTAGTGGCGGCCAAGGGTTCGGCTTCGACCCATTTGGAGAAATAATCTACTGCCACAACGATCGTCTGCCTTCCCCCCGACGCCATTGGCAATGGTCCTACCAGGTCGATTCCCCATCGGTCAAACGGTAGTCCCTCAGATATGGATTCTAGGGCAGCTGCGGGGACGTTGATAGCGTTTCCGAACCTTTGACATGTGTCGCAGGTTTTGACTATGAGCCGCGCATCTACCGCTATCGTCGGCCAATAGAACCCCACGAGGAGAATTCGCCTAATTAGGGCCTTGTACCCGCAATGTGCCGCACCTTCACCATCATGTAGTTCGGACACAATTATTTGTGACTCGTTAAACCCCAGGCACCGAAGTAGTGGACGACTGAAAGACTTTTTGTATAGTACATCCCCCAGAATGACGTATCCCCGAGCTTTATTGCGTACTTTCCGGGCTGTAGCGCTATCCACGGGGAGCCGACCCTCAGCTAGAAATGTGATAATGTCCCGCCGCCAATCTGTGGTTGCCAACGAAGAGATCTGACATGCGATTTCAGGTCGATTGTCTAACTCGTGACATTTGATAATAGACGGGTTTTCTTGTTCTGTCACCCAAGGGTAGTTGCTAGAGCAGGATATCGTTGCCAAAGAATCTGCGGCTGTGTTTTCGCTTCTTGGGACGTGTTCATAGGTGACTTTGTCAAATGAAGTGGCCAAAACCCGGAGTGCTGCTAGGTATTGTGCCAGATGTTCCTTCCGAGCCTCCACACTCCCCGAAGCTTGATTTATCAAAAGTTGGAAGTCGCTGATGAGGCGTATTTGCCTTGCCCTGCACACCTGTGCTAGTCGCAGTCCTGCCAAAGCGGCCTCGTATTCTGCTTCGTTGTTTGAAGTATGGAAACCAAATCGGACGGCCTGAAGCATGCTAATACCCGAAGGGGTGGTGATCTGTATTCCTGCTCCGCAGCCACCGACGTTTGCTCCCCCGTCAGTTCGGACAACCCATTCGCCCATAGTAGCTTCTCGGGGGGGGCATCTCCTGATCGGGTCGTTCGGAGTGGAACTCTACTAAAAAATCAGCCAAAGCCTGACCTTTGATAGCTGTTCGAGGTTCGAAGTCGATGTCAAAATCCTCGAGCTCTACGGACCATTTGGACATTCTCCCGGACATGTCTGGCCGCTGAAAAATGTACTTGAGGGGGAATGAAGTTCGGACCACGATAGGGTGAGCCTGAAAATACAGGCGCATTTTCCGTGCTGCGGTTACCAGGGCCAATGCCAATTTTTCCAATTTTAAATACCGAGTTTCCGCATCTAATAAGCTTTTGCTCACAAAGTAGACCGCTGTAGGAGCCGGTCCTAGTTCACTAATTAAAGCCGCACTGACCGCAAAATATGTTACCGCGATGTAAAGGAAGAGTGTCTCGCCTGCTGCGGGCTTTGTCAAAAGGTTCGGGGACAATAGGTATCGTTTGATTCCCAAGAACGCCTCGTCACATTCAGAGATCCATGCAAAAATTTTAGCTTGTCTCAAGACCAGAAAAAAGGGGGCGCATTTGTCATAGGAGCGGGAAATAAATCGATTTAGGGCAGCCAGACGCCCCGTCAAGATTTGTACTTCCTTGATGCTCCGGGGTGGAGTCATATCAGTGAGAGCTCGTAGATGTACAGGATCTGCTTCAATCCCTTTTTCACTTACGAAAAAACCTAGGAACTTTCCTGACCGGACTCCGAAAGAACATTTCTCCGGGTTAAGCTTGAGATTTATCCCGCGCAGGTTGGCAAAGGTTTCCCCGAGGTCGACGAGGTGGGCTGCGTCCGCGCTGCTCTTTACCAACATATCGTCGATGTACACCTCCATATTTCTCCCGATCTGGCCCTCGAACGTTTTGTTAACGAGTCTTTGGTATGTTGCGCCAGCAATTTTCAGCCCAAAAGGCATTACTTTGTAACAATATAATCCTCGGCCCGTGATGAATGTTGTACTCTCTTGATCCGCGACGTGTAATTTGATCTGATTGTATCCGGCGTACGCATCCATAAACGACAGCAATTTGTTGCCCGATGTTGAATCTACCAGTTGGTCGATTCTCGGCATCGGGAAGGGATCCTTCGGGCATGCTCGGTTAAGATCGGTAAAATCCACACACATCCTCCATTTCCCATTTTTCTTTTTGACCAAAACGGGATTAGAGATCCACAACGGGTAACGCGCTTCCTTGATGTGTCCGACGCCGATCATTCGCTCAACTTCTCGCAAGATAACGTCTGATTTGTCCGGGGAAAAGGCCCGACGCTTTTGGGAAATTGGTCTGATGTTTCGGTTGATAGTCAGTTTGTGAACGACAAAAGATTCTGGTACTCCGGTGACATCTCCCGAGCACCACGCGAACAGGTCTAGGTTTTCCCGCAGGAGGGTCAGCAGTTGTTCCCTCAGGGTTGGTGAGAGGCATACCCCGATTCGTAAAGATTTCCCCGTAGCGAATTGGTACTGCGCTCATTCGTCGTCGGTAGTCAGAAGGTTTGGAGCTTCCCGAGGGTCATCAACGGGCAAAGACCCCGGGGTAGCCCCCTTAATTGCTATTCTTGAGCTTGAACCATCTCTTGGTCTTTCTTAGGTGCTAATGCCGCTCGGTAGCATTCCCGCGCCGCTTTCTGGCTGCTCCGGACCACGCCCACGTTGTTTCCAACCACGTATTTTAAACACTGATGGATCGTAGAAGTTACCGCATGCATGCGTGATATCCACGATCGGCCAAAAATGGCATTGTGGGAAGCCGAGGCGTCGACTACCACGAACAAAACTGTGACCTCTTTCTTGAAAGGGCCGCGGCCTAACTGGACTGCGCCCTCGAACTCTCCTATAACGTCGGCTGCTGACCCAGTAAAACCAACAATGGTTCGGTCAGACCGAGCAATTGCTGGTGATGTCCTAAACTTGGAAAAAGTAGATGCGAAGATAATATTAGCCGAACTCCCGGTGTCCACCAAGATGCGTCGGACCTCTTCTCCCGCAATGGCTGCCCCAATTACAATGGCATCCTCATGAGGGGCCGTCTATGTCCCTCATATCGTCGTCGTCGAAGTGCAAAATCGGCGATGGGGCGCTTCTGGTTTGGAAGCAAGTTCTGGCTTCCAATTGAGTGGTTAGGTTGACGATATGCCTTTTCCTGGAGGAATGCGTAACTCCCGCCATAGAATCCCCCCAAAGATCGTCAAGGATTCGAAAAAATCGCAAAGGCCTCGAACGTTACCGACGCTCTTCTCAGCTTCCTCCTCGATGATCCCGATAATATTGCGGTTGGCTTCTGGGTCGAGGTATTCAATGGAGACATCGAATTGGTCGGTAACCTCGGAGATGGCCATGGTGATTTCGGGTTTTGGTACCACCACGACTTCTCTCGAATTCGCACCTTGCTGTGCCTTCTTTACACACTCTAGAAGGTTACCGTGTTCTATGAGGATCTGTATTTCTTTTTTCAAAGCAATGCAGTCTTTCGTATCATACCCAACGTCTTCGTGATAGCGACAGTAGCGATTGTTTCTTTGCTCCCGAGGCGTCGGAATCGGGAAGGGTTTTCGGTACATCCCGCTCCTCTTGGTCTTTTCGTAGATCGACGCCACGCACTCCGTAAGGTCCGCGAAGTATGCTGGTCTGATCCACTTGTTAGACATGGGTCGCGAAGCCGTCTGGTTAGCCCCCTTCGGTTTCGAACTGGCTAATGGCGAAGGCTTGTTTGTCGCAGGAGGGTTCGGGTGTATCGTGCTAACTGGTTGGGCTGCCGTTGCGTAATCCGACCGGGTGCTCTGCCTAATTACTACCGACGCTTGGGTACTTTGCTGGATCTGTGCTGCCAATTCAGACGCTTCGGTCTCCTTGATCAATATCTGATTTTCTATCTGCGCTAGTAGTGCAGAAAACGTGAAAGCTTGTTTCTTTGTCACCGCCTGCTTCATTGGCCCGGGGAGCAGACCCAAGCGAAACGCTGTCAAGGCCACGTTTTCTTCACAGTGATCTAGGTCGGTTTTCGCGTTGATGAATCACCTGGTATATTCTCTGAGGCTTTCCCCTAGTTTCTGCCTGCAATTCATGATGGTGTCTCCGTTGGCTCGGAAGCTTTTGCTTCCTACAAAGTGTTTCCTAAACATCGTCCTCTCCTTCCGACACCGAGACGGCTCGGAAAACTTCTCTACCGATCCTCTCTATTGCAGCCTCGTTATTCATCCCGTAAAATGTGATTTTTTAAAGAACGAAAGATTCCTTTTTCGGTATCACTCGTTCCCACAGACGGCGCCAATGATGAGATAATAATGGACTAAGAGAATATATCAGATCTCGTGTCGGATGTGACTAGAGAGAGAAAGTTTATAGAGAGAAAGAAAGTGAATATATTAGAATAATGAATGGTCCCCTCTACCAAGCAAGTGGGTCACCTTTTATATTAAAATAAGGTGGGCCCGATTGAGGCCTTAGTGGGCTGTTCATACATTATGATGACGTCCCTACGTTACTTCTAAGTTTATACATTGGTCCTTGAGGGATACTAAATTCCTTATTTATCACATAAAAAGCCTTTTATCGCAATTAGGCCCTCATCATTTACATAGGTAAATTCCTCCCTCATCAACTGCATTGCCAGTAGCTGCGATCACCCTCGACTTTCAGTACTTGTTCTTCAGAGACCTTGCGCCGCAGCTTCTGTTCATGAAGAAGTAATGAGCTTTGCAATTCATCGACTGTCATTTGATTAATATCTTTTGACTCCTCAATTGAACATACAATATAATTGAAATCATCTGTCATAGTGCGCAGGATTTCCTCAAAAATCTTTACATCTTTCAGGTCTTCTCCACAGTTTCTCATGTCATTTGCTATGACCATGACTCTTCCAAAATAATTTGTCACTGTCTCACCATTATTCATCTCCTCTGTTTCAAACAATCTTCAAAGCCTCAGGAGTTGAGCACGCTTTACTCTTTCATTGCCATGATACTTGGTCTTCATTGCTTCCCAAAGTTGTTTGGATGTCTGATTTTGAGTAATTTTCTTCAAAATAGTCGTATCGATGGACTGAAACAAATAATTCTTTGCCTTCAAATCTTTAAGCCTTGATTCATCCAACATCTTTTGCTGCACTGCCGTCAACACTTCACCTTCTCCAGGTTCCTGGTGACCTAGTTGAATCACACACCAGTACTCTTTTGAACGTAAGAGATTCTCTATGAGTAAACTCCAATGATCATAATCTCCATCAAATATGGGTACACCTGGGGCACTGAAATTGTTCGAATCAGATGCCATTTTTTCATACTTTCTTCACTCTTGTTTCACACTTTCTTCACTCTTGTTTCACACTTTCTTCACTCTTGTTTCACACTTTCTTCACTCTTGTTTCACACTTTCTTCACTCTTGTTTCACACTTTCTTCACTCTTGTTTCACACTTTCTTCACTCTTGTTTCACACTTTCTTCACTCTTGTTTCACACTTTCTTCTCTTTTTTTTACTTAAACACTCTTGTTTTACTCAGACACACATACCTCACTCTTTTTGTGTTTCACTCAGACACATACCTCACTCTTTTTGTGTTTCACTCAGACACACATACCTCACTCTTTTTGTGTTTCACTCAGACACACATACCTCACTCTTTTTTGTGTTTCACTCAGACAAACATACCTCACTCTTTTTGTGTTTCACTCCGACACACATACCTCACTCTTTTTGTGTTTCACTCAGACAAACATACCTCACTCTTTTTGTGTTTCGCTCCGACACACATACCTCACTCCTTTTGTGTTTCACTAAGAAACACATACCGCACTCTCACTCAAATTGTTTTACTCAGACACACATACCTCTCACTCAGATTGTTTTACTCAGACACACATACCTCTCACTCAAATTGTTTTACTCAAACACACATACCTCTCACTCAAATTGTTTACTCAAACACACATACCTCTCAAACACACATACCTCAAACACACATACCTCTAAAACACACATACCTCTAAAACACACATACCTCTAAAACACACATACCTCTCAAACACACATACACACACATACCTCTCAAACACACATACCTCGCTCTAATACCATGTTAGAATATCAAAGAGTAATATGTAGAGAAAATAAGACTCAATGTATTAAACTGCAGCACAAAATGACTTTAAATACCCTACAAGAAGCGTTACATATTCAAGTCAATAAATGATAAATTTTATTGACCAGAATAGTAACGTCTAAAATACTGATTGATGTAACGTCTAAAATACTAATTGATATAACCTTTAATTATTAAATAAGATAATTAAAGTAATTAAATCAATTCTAACATGAAGATGCTTATGGGATGCCAAAGAAGTAGAGAGTTAAAGAATCAAACTTTATTGGTGCGATGTATTTGAACCTTTTATACGTAATGATTTAGTCAATGAACAGATACAAAATAAATTTTATAATATATTTCCAAGCTGTTTTATCGTGAAAGTCGTAGGTTTTTTTTATATATATATTTCTCTTGCAAAACAAACACAAGTAAAAGCAACTACCTTTATTTGCAACGGAAGAAAAAACCAGAACATATTTGAGAGTTGATCTTAATGGCATATTGAAGAAGGTTAGCCGATTCTAAAGCAGGAGTTTTGAGCTGGTTGTATGTCTTAATCGCATATTGAACAAGGTTAGCCAATTCTAAAGTAGGAATTCCGAGCTGGTTGTATGGCTTCAAAAGAAATTATTCCATATCGATTCGAAGTCCTCCCGTAGCATTTCACACGCTGATGTCTTATCAACCTCCCCCTCCTGAGAGGCTCAAAGTTACTTAAGGTTGTTTGGTTTCTGACTTATAAGCTAAAAGTCTAGTTTTGAAAAAACAACTAAGAAAAGTAACCTTCTCAAAAAAAAGTTAGTTGGAGTATAATAACAACAAAAGTGATATTTTGAAGCTTAAACAACAGTATAAAATGAACACAAAAATAATTTGAAAGTAAGAAATATATAGTAAAAATAAACTGTCAAAAGTTTCGTAGCTTTATAGATTGTTTGATTTAATAAAAAAACTAGTTTTCATTTTCAAAATACTTAAATGTTGTAAAGCATTAGAACAATGGAAATGACATACTAAGTACCTATTGGCCAACATATTAGTATCTAGTACTCAAAAATGGGTTAATTCTCACTTAATACTCATGTCAATAAAATAATTACCTTTCAAGACCTAATTTTTTTAATACCACAACTACCCTCAACCTAGTCTATAAGCCTTATTTTGAGAAAAATGAGAGATTTTCACCCAATCAAAAAATTTGAATATTGAATTTATGACCATCTCTCACTCTCTCTATCTTAACCTACCAAAATACTCGTTTTCCAAGGAGGGTCTGTTTTTTTGAAAATTTGTAACCGTATTCAGGTTATTGCCGGCAACCACAATTAACCACCGACGATCCTACACAAACGTCGTCCAGCGTTTTAAAACACCGTTTACCGGCAATAACCTGTTGACATACTCAACCACCGCTTATCAACACCCCGACGATAACCTATTGTCCATAATCAGCCATCTTCCAGCTCAACCTGAGATTGAATCCCCGACGATAACCTGAGATTTTAACGTTATTTCACGGCGAACACCTACTTTCTTCCTCAACCTCAACAACCGGAAGTCACTCTCAAGGTTTTGTTACGTACTGCACGCCGGTAGGTTTTCCGTTTTCGTTTTTC
Source organism: Limnanthes douglasii subsp. nivea (assembly GCA_036936605.1). NCBI lineage: Eukaryota > Viridiplantae > Streptophyta > Magnoliopsida > Brassicales > Limnanthaceae > Limnanthes > Limnanthes douglasii. Next base: position 303,474,885 of record JAUPFV010000002.1, on the reverse strand, counting down.
CAGCTCAACCTGAGATCGAACTTTGTGAAATCATGTATGTTAATCAATTTTTAACGTTGGATGTTGTTTAGTTTAGCTTTCTAGTCGAGTAAACAACGATACGTGGTTTTGTAACTTTTCGGTAAGCATTTACAGTTTCTTCAGTCTGAGCGAACATGATGCGATTATTGTTTCATTGATGATGCAATTTTAGAGTTATTTTTATACTGTCGTTCCGAGTTTGCGTGAGTCTTTTCCAGTCGTAGCGGTTCTTGGGTTGAATACTTACACTGCTAGATATAGGCACCATTAGCTATAGTGCTTACGAGTTTACTTGGTAATGATACTTGTCTTTGCGTTTTGTGTTTGAATAAAGTCATTGCTAGATATCATTATAGTCATTGCAAATTTCTTTGGTTAGTGTGTGTTTTATTGTTAGCTAGATGTGTGTTTCTGTTGTAATTTAGATGTGTGTTACATTGCTAGAGATGAACATTCCTTATGAAACTCAGAAACAGTAGTTGCTAGATTACGCATAGACACTGTGATTTACTAGTCTTAACAAACATTGTAATTTACCAGATGTTAGTTCCTCATATTACGATTGTACTTTTAAAAAATTTCTAGATTGGTTAAAGAACGAGATAAATATATTTTTTCTGTAACACATTCGTGCTTTCTACCTTACCTTACAACAAACTAAGCCAATCTTCGACAATGCAGGGTAGTATATGTTGAAACCCAAAGTTTGCATTTCCAAATTTAGTCACGAAACAGATATTGTTCCGTTGTCCGAATTTGAAAATTTTGACACTCTTCAACAATACATTGAAAGCACATGGCAGGATCTTGTTAGAGGTAACTACACCATTAGCTATTCTTGTGGTGCTCAGAAGAATTGTTTGTTTAATAACGAGATAGATTTTATTGGTTTGGATATATATCTTGATGTCGAGCATCTCAAGAGTGTTGTTTAGTTAAACGTAAACAACATGTTCAACTTTTCAAAGAAGCCTCCCATAACCAATGAACTATTGGTGAAAGTAGTAATTGTTTAGTTACTTGAACCCCGAAGAGAAGACATCTTGCTACAACTGGATGAGCTGAAGCTATCGTCGGTGTTGGTCAGTCATTTGCTGATGGTGCTTCAGGTCTAAAGGTTATCCTTATCCCGGTATGCATTAGAGAACGTTTTTTCCTTTAAGTACATGTATAATACATTTAGGAAGATCACAGTTTATTGTGTGGACAAATATTCAAACGGGTGCAAATAGAGGTTATATGCTTCAATTGATACCCGAACCGGTTTAATGACCATAAAGAGGTTTGTTAATACCCATACTTGTAGTCCCGTATTTACAAAAAAGAAGAGCAGGCATTTGTCATCTAATTTGATTATCGATGAGATTCATGATTCTCTTAGGAACTTCCACAGTGTGACATCTAAAACTATACAGTCCTCTGTCAAGCTAGATTATGGTTTAGACATTTCTTATTGTCTATCATGGAATGCTTTAGAATATGCAAGGCGTGTAGTATTTGGAGATAACAATACTTCTTTTGGAATGCTAAAAGGATACTTCAAACGACTAAAGAGTTGTGATATTACAACAGAATGCCATTCAGATTTAGTGTTCGTTAATGTTTTCCGACGCTGTTTTATAGCATTTGGCGCGTGCCTTCAGGGTTTTCATTCATGCCGCACTTTATTGTACGTTGATGAAACCCATCTAACCGGAAGCATGGTGGGTGTTTCTCTCAGTAGTGGAAAAGGATGACAACAACGGTTAGTCCATCTGTTAGTTTACATGGTGCTAGATATGTGGTTTCTAAATTTTCTCATATATCACCAGCAAAGATTTCTAAAGTGGTTATATTACATTGCGATTGATGCCTATATCCTTTTTATAACATATTCCAGCCACGCTAGATTGGTAGATTTAGTTCGCTAGATAGGTTAGTCTCCAGTTTGCGACTTATGGTCATTCAAGATTGCTAGATTGAGTTTCACTGTTAGTTTACATGTTGCTAGATAGGTTGTATCTAGCTTGAGATTTATGGTCATTCAATCTAACAATCTAGTAATGTCGTTTGTCTGCAACTTTTCTGTGGAACCCTAGAGATAAATCTAATCTTATGTATTTGTGTAGGTCTATTTCCCGTTGCTTTCGAGATTTTTGGTAGTGAAGACTCGGACAATTGGTTTTGGTTTTTGCAAAGTCTAAAACCACATTTGCTAGGGAACCAGATAACGTTTATTTCAGATCGTCATGCTGGTATTATTAACGTTGTAGCAACTCTATATCCTAATGACTACCACGCTTATTGTATCTTCCAGCTAGTTCAGAATTTGAATAAATCTCTTGAATGCACAAACAGAGTCCATATAAACAATATGCTAGTGATGTTTAAGAGCTGTGCTTATTCCCCGACGGTGGACCTTTTTAATGAACAACTATCACAGTTTCAGCACCAAAGCGGTGATCGTATTGCCAAATTTCTAAACAATTTGGCACCAGAAATTATGCTCAGGCATACGTCAAACGCAAATGGTATGAGGCAATGGCATCAAGAGCTGTGGAATCGTTCAACGCGCAGATAAAAAAATTGTGCAATCTGCCTATAGTGAAATTGGTCGACATGATTAGAGTTCTTCTTATGAATCAGATGTTTAGACGTTTATCAGAGGGTCTAAGCTGGAACACCCACTTATGCCCCGAGTTTGAAAAGATGTTTAAAGAGAATGTACAATGCGGTAGAACATGGGTAGTATGCAAGTCTTCTGCCGCTTTTTTTGAGGTTTTATCAGACCGAGTAATGGTGGTAAACATGCTTGATTTCAAATGTACATGTAGTTCTTGGCAACAAGAATATTTCCCATGCCCACACGCATTTGCTGTAATAACATCTCTAAGCGAAGATTCGATGACTTTAGTAGATCCATTTTTCACTGCTACAAATTTCAGGTCTAGTTATTCTTTTAACATATCGGCTATAACAGATTTCGGTGAAGCTTGTACTACTAACGATGATGGAGAGCTAGTGGTTAATTAACAGAACGTTAAAAGACAAGCGGGACGGCTGAGAAAAAATTCCATCAAGAGAAGAAGTAACCACCAGCTAGTCACGGTGTGGCCGCTGTTTCAAATCAGGACACAAAATGAGGTCTTGTGATGCTCCGTTCTGAATATAACAAACTTGTGCTCTTAAGTTCAATTGTTTTTGTTTTTTGGATATCCTTGGATAAGTTCTCCTTATCTTGCGATTTATATTTTTTAAGACTGTTAACATTGCTACATACAACGTTTGCTTGACTCGTTAATTCTATTATTTACTCTTACCTGACATTGCTAGATAGGTTATGATACCATTTCTAGATATATGTTATACCATTGCTAGATACAATGTAATATCCCTGCAATTGTAAGTCTAAAATGACATTGCTAGATACGTGGATATGAATTTGCTAGATACTCCATTGTTCATCTCTACGAACCACTAACATGAAATACATGGGTATCCTATTCTAACATTGCTAGACATAGCAAATTATCACTGCGACTTACAATTTAATATCACATTGCTAGATACACCTTATTTGAATTTGATAGATTCATCCGTCAGATTAAAGAATAGTCACATTGCTAGATACGCTTTATACCACATTGCTAGATACATTTACACAGGTAGCTAAACTAATTGACATACATAGATTTATTAATATGACATTGTTAAAAACCCTATTATGACATTGTTGAAGGCCCATGAATGACATTGGGAGATAGGCTACTGTTAGAAACATTATGAAGCCACTGACATATATGTCTTACATGATATTGTGATATACTAGTTAATTTGGGTGCTGACATTGCGATTGTGTTTTGAAACTGCCTTTACAACTGCTTTATTATACTACTTCTTCTCTAATCTTTAGTCAAACTATTAAAATGACAACAACATGTAAAAATCCATAGATCACGCAGAAAAAGAAAAAACTAACATCATAATTAGATTAAAACATCATTCATGGCAGTACAAATGCCCCATACAACAACCCTCCCAAAAAATAGAACATCTCAGAGGGTTTGTTTTGTTTATAGCCCATAAAACATAAAAAAAACATACTAAAAAGAAAAAGATGTTGCATGAACTACCATAACCTCAATCGGAATCATTGTCCTCCTCCTCCTCATTAGACTCTTCAGATTCCTCCTCTTCTTCTTCTTCTTCTTCATCATCCTCTTCCTCTTCCGACTTCTCATCGTCGGCTTCATCGTCATCATCGTCGTCTCCGTCGGAGGACTCCCAACTATCCCTTCGTTGCTTCCGTTTTATAAGTTGTTCAGGGTAAGACTCGTAGCCGTTGTCGAGTAACCACGAGTCCCATGAAGCGTAGTCTTCTTTGTAATCGGACGACCAAACTAAGCAGTCATCCTCGTCGTCTGAGGGGTATTCATAAGTCGTTGTACGTTTTTATGCTTTGTTGTTGAGATAGTAGTCGGAAGACCAACCGTCATCTAAGGAGTACCTTGGTGTAACTGGGGGCGAAGGGGCCATTTCAAAAGTAAGCTACGAGTTCTTGAAAAATGGTGTTAGATCAATAGCCTAAACTCTCATCCCTTACTTATAGCCAAATGCAATGCCCCATGCTACATCCAATCTAGCAAATGCAATTAATTGCAGACATTTAATTGTACACGTCTAGTTAATGCATGTAATGATTCAACACATTTACCTTTGTCTTTTCAACTAACAAGTTAAACAATGGGATAAAAAATCTATGTTTAATTACTGACGGATATAGGTAACAATCATTTTGATCTCATTTAATGTACTCATCTCCAAATAAATCTATCTAGCAATGCATTAATATAGTTGGTCCAATATATATATATATATATATATATATATATCTTTGCGATTTACATTGATTTGACATTGCTAGATAAGTTAAATGTGATATTGATAGATACAACAACATAACATTGCTAGATACATTATAACAGCATACCTAGATACATCAGCATAACATTTCTAGATACATTATAATGACATTGATAGATACAGCAGCATAACAATACTAGATACATTACAACGACATTGGTAGATACATCAGTATAACATTGCTAGATACATTATAACGACATTGCTAGATACATAGTAATTGTTAAAAAAATTCATACAATAATAATGGCAGGATCTTCTTAGATACATTAAAAATACATTGCTAGATACACGTAAGTTGACACTGCTACATACATCAATGTGGAATTACATTTCGATTTCCAACTATAGGTGACTGTATAACCGGATTGAAAAATATTTTTTCATCGGTAATTGTTAGTAATAGTATACAAATGACGTTGGTAGAACAGTTATCAATAACATAAACAGATACGTAACGATTGTTACTACAGTTCCGAGTAGTCCTTTAATAATAGCATCCAATTTAAAATAAAGTACACAACAATTGTCCCAAAAAATGAATTACATAAAAACATTTCGCCCAACACTACCATCGTCGATTTGTGTTTGAATCATTGAGGAAATGCTTAAATATTTCAGCTCTCCTTTTAGCTTTCATACCTCTCCATATTCTTTAGGAACTTATCATTTCTGAATGATGTCTTTCGCGTACTCACAAACAAAAATCCCACAGTCAAGGCTTTTGTTTGGCTGTTGTGTGATATCTCTCATTGTCTTGATTTTGTATCCACCCTTCACAGCAGGTATGTATTTTTTTCTTGACTCGGGAGGCCAAGTGTAAAAACCAAAACCCCATTAAAATTGAGATTTAGCCGACTATATCATTGCTAGATATGGTTTTCGGCATTGCTAGATACATTCATGAGACATTGTTAGATATACAAATGATAAATTGCTAGATACAGGGAAATATCAGTTGGACTGTAAGTCTAATATCACATTGCTAGATACATTGATATGAAATTGCTAAATACACTAAACAGACATTTAGAAAAACTTGCAGTATCATACACTGATGGCGTATCATACATTCAAATTAGGTTGGTAGTTATTGCGAAATGTAAATAAATAGATTTATAGCATAAAATTTATTACTAGGCCATCAGATGTATTTCTCGTCTTATCTGGAATGTGTTTGCTCCATGGCAATAGTGAGTTGTAGCTACTAGCAGTCTCATTCTCGATATCAATAACCAACAACGTCCAATGGTTTACGCTGAGCTTGTTAATGGAGCAAAGAGGAATAAAGGAAACGTATGTGTCCGGTTTCATTGTTTCAAATACTTTACCCACAATGTTTGACATATCTCCCTTCATAGCCAGCGTTTCCTGTAATTTTTAACATTACTATAGGAAGTAGATTGTTTTTAATAACATAAATAATACCAGATGCACTTACAGTTGTAATTCCAGATATTTGAATAGGCTGGCCATAAAAAATTATTTATCATCAAACCATTTTACAAGGACTCTCCAATTTGCATTCTGGAGCAGTGCTAGATTCCCTACTGGTAGATACTATACTTGGACATTGCTAGATACTCTATTATAACATTGTTAGATGGACTAATTAGACATTGCTAGATATATTAATGTAACATTACTAGATATATTAATGTAACATTACTAGATACCTTTAATTTAACATTGCGTTTGCGATGCAATGGAATATTACTTTGAAGTCTACTTCAGTTTGGTTCAGGAGTTCCATTATCTCGCTCACACTAATGGTAATCCTATATGAGAACTCCGACATTAGCAAGTACCATACTTCTGGATCTTCTTGTTCTTCTTCTCTGTTTATTTTCAACACCTTGTTGTACTCACTGACATCAATGAGCTGCGTCTTCGCTATACACTTCGGCCAATCTTCGTACGCAACCTGTGGTTGTCCCATCTGCGTCGGACTAAGTAAGTTCCACCTTGGTAACCTATCAGCGTGCACCTGTAATATATCAAATTAATTCCCTAACATTACTTTTGCTGGTGACGGTACGAAAAAGATCCACTTACATCGAGATTTGTTTAACCTTCCTCGATGGATTCCAAAGTACGTCTCTTCTCATTTGAATTTGCTACGGCCTTGTCACATTCTTCATAAAAGGATTGCGTGCAGTCTACAAAACGTTCGTTAGCCAACGGAATAACACAACTTACAGGAAGTGCGTTAAATGTTGCTTTATCTTGTAGGGGTGTTGCATACTTAACTTCTCCTATCTGTAGGTTTTCAGATATATCTCCCCCGACCCGTTTTACTTCTTTTACTCTTTCATCATGCGTAATAACTTCAGTCTTTGCTGCAGATTGTTGTTCTTCGTTACGAATTAGAATAACCTCAACGAGAGACACTGCTTATGATACTTGTTCACACTTTGCTGCTTGTTCTCCACCATGGTCCGTTAACGTTGGTACAGTAGATTGTCGCTTGCCTTCCAACCCTGCTACTTGTCTTTATTGTACTCCCTAATAATGTAAGACAATAAAGTTACCCATATGCACGACTCTTACTAGATTAGTTATTCAAATGGTTGCGATTTACGCCCAGCTGACATTGCTAGATGTCAGTACATACGATTTTCATTTCAAAGCCCACCCAATTCAAGGTTGCTATTGCAACCTAAATACTTCATGGGATTTGTTTTGATTCATGTATTATTATTTTAACCAGTGTTTGCTAGACACCATGTCTTAGTGATTGCGATTTGTGCGACATATATGTAACCTATAAAAATGAAAGTCATGATGCAAAATGCAAAAAACCATTGGAAGTCTTAAACTTTTCTTACACTATCAGAACAACATCCTCTGCTTCAGTTATTTTTGGCATCTCAGAAACTTCTTGGCTCCTCTTCGGCACAAATCCATGCCTGCGAGATTAGTAAACAATTGTTTTCTTAATTACCTTCTTGCTAGTATTCGCAGCCACAGTTACAGTCTGCTCCTTATCTTCACAGCAAAACGACATTGATAAGTTTTTGAGTAGTCCAACATTATCAGCATCAAAAATTTCCTTTGGTACATCAAGCTTCCCCTTCAAATCATTTAACTCTAGATGCAGTTTTTTAAGCTGTCCAAACAAGCATGTTAAGTAGTATACGTGATTTGTTATACATGCTTTGTCTGTAAAAAGCATACAAATACTCACTTGTTGGTTTCTCAGTTCAAGCAAGATTTTCAACTTTTTGTTTTCAACTTTCAATCAGTGCATCCTGCTGCGCTTTTTCAGCACCCCCTTGCCACGTAGCACCGACCTTTGCAGTCCCCCGAAACTTGGAATACTTGACCTACAGTGCTCTTTCTTTTTCGACCTGTTGGCTTTTGTTGCAGTCGACTTCTTCTTCGACATGAAATCACGCAGCGTAACATCATAATTCTCTATTGCTGCTGGCGGTGTTGTGTTGTCCTCTCCTTTTAAGACTTGTTCCAGCCTCATCATGGAACAATTTCTTCTGCCTTCTTACAGTTCTATTTGCAACAGACTTCTTTATTTTCATACTTTTTGCCTCACTGGTTTCTGCAGCACCTACATAGCTCGCCCCTAATTCATTTTCTTCAAAATCTTGTCATTCAGCCTGTGTCAACGATAACTCATCATCCATAACCTAACAAATACAAATTGAGAATATAATAGACATTCAGATGCGCAAATACGATTGCCTCACAACAACTTAATCATGGTTGCGAGTTATGAATAACTACTATTTCTTACTTAGGGTCCAAGGATTACGATTGCTTTTAATATACAGTTTCTAGATAATAAAACGCCAGCTGGTTGCGATTTAAGGCTTCTATGTCACTCCTGGATAGGTTATGCTTTAATACATTGCTAGATATGTTAAATCCAAACATTTCTAGATACTTAGTAGGAATACCATCAGCTACCCATTCATATTTATCTTACTAGCGCGTCTCTAAGTTGGCTGACCATCCGGATCATTTCAAAAGTTGACTTCTTCCCCTCCAATCTCCATCACTTATAAAACCTAGGGATTATGTTGGGCCTTGGTATTTCAACGTCGATGAAACTGTGCTTCGTAAAAAAGGGTTGCATACAAAATAACACAACATTCAAATATGGTTTTAAAAACTAACGTAATAACATAAGCTATCGTTCTTACAAATAGAAGAGCAATGCCATCCGATCACTCTACCGGGATTCTCGGCTTTAATACATTTTTCCAGTGACTTCTGCAGCTTTTCAACTATAGCTCTAGACCAGTCGTAGTCTTTTATTTTTTCCAGATTCTCCACGTAGAATATTGCGGTCCAGCCCACTACATCGCCTGAAACTGAAAAGAACAGTGTCAAGCATATGAAAAGTATCAGCAGACGAGCAACGTCGTTTACCTCGTCCTCCCCTCCATCACTGATTGCTTTCTCTATTGATTCCTAAAAAAAACATCATACTCATATACTGCAACAACAATTCAAAACAGATACTCCTATTATGACATTGCTAGATAGACTACGGTGACATTGCTAGATACATGTAAAAAATAACACCATACTCATATACTGCAACAACAATTCAAAACAGATACTCCTATTATGACATTGCTAGATACACTACGATAACATTCCTAGATACATGTAAAAAAATAACAACATACTAATATACTGCAACAACAATTCAAAACAACAACAAATTTTGAGAATTCGTTCACCTTTATCATTGTATTAGACACTAATTTGTCGTTCGTCGGCCCGCTCCTCCTTGCGCGGGGAATCAAAATCTACTTCTGCATTAACACCGAATCGTTCTCAGTTCCATTAGCGTACCGACTGATAAAGGCTCCTGCTTTATTCATAGGCATCTCCTCGTTCCCGTGTTTCAGCCCAAATGTGGCCTTCGCATCCTTCGTAGTTAGTTTAACATACTTACGACCTATCTTGAAAGCCTTTCTTTTCACATCGTAAAAACTACAAATTTCCTCGATCAGGTTGTGGAACTTTTTCAGCTTCAGATTCTCGTTTCTTACATTGAACGATGTTTTCAGAAACGTATAGAACGAGGTGTCTCTGGCAGCTTCCATGTGTTCAGTTGTAATTATATTTTGTTTTAGAAGGTTGATTATATTGACTAAGCCAGACCTGTAGAATACGCCCGTAGCAGTCATGTTTGCCTGTATATATCGCAATTTTTAGTCAACTTAATCATAATCCTTATATCGCAGTAGTAACATATATCGCAATCACCCCAACATAACACAAAAAACTTTCCACCATCCTAAAAATTACCAACCAAACACTCTATGGGTTTCACTAACCAAACAAAAACATCAACTATTTATACACATTGCTAGACATAATGCAGATTCAGTACAGAAATTGCTAGACATGTTGCATGTTAGTGTAGACATAATATGGACATTGCAACACGTATTGCATACATTGCTAGAAATGTATAACATTTCATGCATTGCTCTACATATTATGCCAATACTTGCTAGATACGGCCAACATTTCACGGCGACGTTGCGATTCATGTAAAACAATAGACTAACTACATTCTGATCCGTCGGCCTACTCTGATATCAACAACAACACTAACATAACATCTATAGTCTCACAAAACATCTTTAACCCTTAACTAACACAAGAAATTTCAAAGAAAAAACAGCGATATCTCAATTATATACTAACTGATCTATATAGAACTGCCGAAATCAAGAAAAAATGTACATGAGAACTGTCTACTTCCATTATGTGTTTTCGAAACCCAAATAACACTCGAAACAGTAGTTACCGACGTTATAGTATCTCGTCCGGCCAAAAAAACACCACCAGAGAAGGAAACTAACCTCTAACAGTAAAACTCCATCCGAAAGTATATCGGAATGTAGACAATGCTGAAAACGTCATTTTCTCACCGATGATCGGAGTTGGAAAGTGTTATCGTCGCCGGAAAGGTTAGTTCACGATTGTGTTGAATGTGGTTTTTTGATTCACTCTCGGGTTTCGTGTTTCTCTCTCCTCAAAATAAAAAAGTGAAAATGGAGGGAATGGGAATCCAAAAGTCAGGCTTATGAGATAAAAAAAGTGGGTTCTAACCAAATTGCCCCATTTTATACCCTAAAGGGTATTTTTGTCAGAATTATTATTCTAGGTATTTTATGAAACTAGTCTAAAAGTGGATACCACTTTGGTATCACATACTTGAGTAGCTATTTATGGGTATTTTTCTCTAAAAACAATACTTAAACCAGGAAATTATGTATGTTAACCTAGTGTTACAATCTTTTAGAGTTTAATAAATATAGAAATCAAGCCAATGAGCACATACCAGTAGCAATTGTACTCCTTTCAACTTGAGCCTAGCTTCTGTTAGAGTTTTATCGGTGCCATTATCAAAATTAAACAGATCAGTGTTTTGGACTACGAGTGTTAATGATGGACAAGCGTAAGTAGTAACTTGCATGATAAACAGTGGAAATGGTAACTCCCTTTAGAGTAGTCGAATGGTCTAAAGGCCATGTCAACCCACCCTTCACATTTGCATCCACGACTGTAGATTCAACCACTTCTATAGCTTCCTGAATCTCGTATGAAGTTTAGAGAATCAGCCAATTTAGATTTAGCCTAATCAATACTATAAATTATTCAAATTTCTACTTTTAGATAGTTTAATTAAAAGTAAGGAAATTACACCTAAAGTCCCTCCTGAACTATTATACTTCCATCTAATACCCAAGTTTCTTTTTATTACCACTTAATACCCATCTCAACTATTATACTCACACTTAATATCCAACATTTTTAATACTCGTACTACCCTCTACCAACTATATAAGGGAAATTTTCTGTTTTCCCCATTTTCTAGCTTTTAAAGATTTAAAAATTTGAAGCCGATGTCTAACCACCCAACCCTACGGCCAACAAAAACCATAAAGAGCCACCATGAACCACCAAAAATCCATAATTTTTAGGTGATCGGCTAGTTTAAGTGTATATTTATGTAATATTGATATAAAATACATTTAACGCATGATTTCCACGCACATGAGCTGATGATACGTTTATGGTGTTTTTGCAATCACTATTCTTTTCATATTACATGTTTCTGTCTACCTAATGGTGTTTAACTACTAATTACGAGGTTATTTCTTGATTTTCTGAGTTGAGGTATGTGTTATTCAACTGGTTCGTGAGTTAGTGAATCTAGTTCGACCCATTCTCTGTCTTTTTTGTTTTTTTTCGAGCGATTGTTTGGCATTATGTTAATCTAAAGCGTTAATCGTTGTTTAAATAGTTATATACTAGTTTTTAGTATATTCGTTGAATTGAACATGAAACAATATATATAGAGTAAAAGTTTTAGGTGTCCAGACACTCACGACAAAGATGTGAATTGTTTGGTTCTTTTATCTACAAGATGGGAACTGTGTTAAATGAAGATGTGAGTTGCTAATTAGAGTTAAAACAACTCTGAGGAAATAGAGTAGCCTACAATTCTCATATGACATAGTTGGAACAACTCTCGAGAAATATAGTTACGTACAATTCTAAGATAATAGAGTTGAAACAGCTCTTAGGAAAGGAAATTAAAACAACTATCAGGCAATATAGTTAGAACAACTCCCAGGAAAATAGAGTTGGAACAACTCTCATGTAGTATAGTTTCATACAATTCTCAAATAATAAAGTTGAACCAACTCTCAGGAAAACAGAGTAGACTACAACTCTCAGGAAAATACAGTTGGAACAACTCTCAGACAGTATAGTTGCATACAATTCTCAGATAATAGAGTTGAACCAACTCTCAGGAAAATAGATTAGACTACAACTCTTAGGAAAATAAAGTATCCTTAGATTATCTAGAAATAGAGTTGAAACAACTCTCAGGAAGTCTAGTTTCATACAATTCTGAGATAATAGAGTTGGAACAACTCTCAAGAAATATAGTCGCATACAACTCTCAGGAAATATAGTTGCATACAATTCTCAGATAATAGAGTTGTAGATAACTATCAGGAAATAGAAGTGACACAATTCTCAGGAAATAGAGTTGAAACAATTCTGAGGAAGTATGTGCATACAATTCTCAGATAATAGAGTTGGAACAACTCTCAAGAGAATAGAGTCGCATACAACTCTCAGGAAATAGAGTCGCATACAACTCTCAGAAAATATAGTTGCATATAATTCTTAGATAACATATTCGCAGATAACTCTGAGGAAATAGAGTAGCCTACAATTTTCAGATAATAGAGTAGCCTATAATTCTCAGATAATAGAGTTGAGACAACTCTCAGGAAATAAAGTTGCATACAATTCTCAGATAATAGAGTTGGAACAACTCTTAGGAAATAGAACGGGGATTGCAAACAACTCTCGGGAAATAAAACTGACTACTTTATAATTGTTTGTGGTAGTGCAAATTGTATGCTATCACTAACTTCGCCACGTGACTTCTCTATAATTGTTAAATGTATGGTAAGCTATTCTAAATCACGAGTTTTTATTTTAAAACATGGTTACCAAACTGCAATTGTGCCTTTCCCAAAGTTTGAAAACTTTCTAAGTATCCAAGAGTACGTGAAGAGCACATGGGAGGAGCTGGTCAAAGGTAACTACCTAATTACTACTCCCGTGGGGATCACAAGAATTGTTTCGTTAATAATGAGAAATATTTTGTTGGTTTATAATTATATCTTGATTTGGAGCATTTGAAATGGGTTAGTTTTCTCATAGAACAACAAGTCATTGATAAGGGTTCTGGTGATATGGGTTAGCATTCGGTTCATGTCCTTAAGGTTTCTATTCATGCCGTCCAATGTTGTATGCCGATGGAATGCACTTGCACGGGAAGTATAAGGGTGTAGTAATTTCTGCCGTAGGAAAGGACGACAACAACGGTTAGCTCCATATTTCTTTATAATTTGATTGATTATTAGGTTTGTGTAAAAATTCAAACAACTTGAAGCTATAAGTTGCAAACAACTCTCAGGGATAGAGTTACAGACAACTCCCAGGAAGAGTTGCAAACAACTCCTAATATAGGGTTACAAACAACTCCCAGGTAATACCCAAGGAAGAGTTACAAACAACGCTCACGGATAGAGTTCCAATCAACTCTCGGGAAGAGTTGTAAACAACTCCCAGTATAAGGTTACAAACAAGTCCCACGTAATACCCCGCGAAGAGTTGCAAACAAATCTTATGGATTGAGTTCCAAAAAACTCACAGGAAGGAGTTGCAAACAACTCACAGGTAATACCCCGGGAAGAGTTGCAAACAACTCTCAGGGATAGAGTTACAAAAAACTCCCAGGGAGGAGTTGAAACAACTCCGAGGTAAGAGTTGCAAAAAACTCCCAATATAGAGTTGTAAACTACTCTCACGAAACATAGTTGCAAACAACTCTCACGAATAAGAGGATGTGAGTTGTGCTATAATTAAGACCATAATATAGTGCAACTTCTGAGTATGTTTGTCATGTATTCTAGGACTATTCCCCGTTGCAATTGGTATTGTGATCATTGAGGATTCAGATAATTGGTTGTGGTTTTTGGGTTGTTTGAAACCTCATATTTTGGAGTGCCAAATCATATTTTTTTCTGACCGTCATTTCAGTATAATTAATGTTGTGTCTGTCTTGTATCCAAACTATTTTCATGCGTATTGTTACTTCCATCTTGTTCAGAATTTGAGAAAAGCTTTGGAACATACTAAGAGAGACTATAATTCTAGGATGCTAAATTTATTCCATCGATATGCTTATGCTCCTATCCAAGATCGTTTTAATGATCTAGTAAGATATTTTATATGTGAAGGTGGTGAAAGAATTAAAAAAATTATTGAAAATTTACCTCCGAATAAGTATGCTCAGACATACTTTAAAGGGAAAGGATACAGGGCTATGACTTCTAATGCGGCCGAATCTTTTAACAATCAGGTCAAAAACTTCTGTGGCCTACCCATTGTTGAGTTGATTGACTAGATTAGAGTCTTGCTTATGACTTAAGTTTCACGGAGATACCAAGAGGGATTAAGATGGAGTACTAATTTATGCCCCGAGTATGAAAAGAAGTTAAAGCAGAATGTTAAGAAGTGTCAAACTTGGGTAGTACGCAAGTCTACTGCAGCCTTGTTGAAGTATTTTTAGACCTTGTAACAGTTGTACATTTGTTGGATTTGAAATGTTCTTGCGGAGCATGGCAACATGAGTGTTTTCCATGTCCTCACGCTTTAGCAGTAATTCAGTCTACCAACCAAGATCCTCTAACTATAATAGATTCGTTCTTCACAGTTAAGAATTACAGGTCAACTTACTCTTTCAGCATACCGGCAATAACCGATTTCGGCTAAGGATCAAGCTCTAACGATCCGTCAGAGTTTGAAAAACGCCCTGAAAGGCCTAAGAAGAAGCGAATCCTGTCTAGAGGAGAAGTTACAACCAAGCAGCTGAGGCATGACCGTTGTTCAAAATCAGGTCTTTGGAGGAGGACCTGTGAGGTTCCGGTTTAAAGATCTATATGTTTGGTATACTAATATATAATATCGTTCGTGTTTTGGACAATACACTAAATAATTTGAGAGTTGTTTATCACACATATTGTGAATTGTTTGTATTAAAATATTACAACACAACTACCTTACAGGCAGAAACAACTCTCAGGCGATAATTGAAAACAACACTGAGCTTATAGAGTAACAAACAACTCCCAGATTGGGGAGTTGTTGACAACTCTCAGGTAATGGATTTGTCAACAACTTTCAGGGAATGTAGTTTTAATTAATTTGCACACTTTATAGTCGCAAACAACTCGCAGAATAAGTTGAGAGTTGTTTGAAAATAACCACCAGGAAATATATCTGCAAACAACTCGCAAAAATAGTAGAGAGTGGTTTGCAAATAACATCAAAATACTAGGATGCGAATTGTTTGCACATATATGTGTAATACGTTAATGCGAATTGTTTGTATGTCCTTCCCTCGGGAGAATGTGAATTGTTTGTATATTACTTCCCTGATAGTTGTT
The DNA here is from genome assembly GCA_036936605.1 of Limnanthes douglasii subsp. nivea. NCBI lineage: Eukaryota > Viridiplantae > Streptophyta > Magnoliopsida > Brassicales > Limnanthaceae > Limnanthes > Limnanthes douglasii. The sequence goes on along the minus strand of JAUPFV010000002.1, from coordinate 303,458,938 downwards.
TGAAAATAGACTAAGAGAGTTCTTTGTCAATGTGACCTGAGAGTTGTTTGCATAAACTTTTTATATTGATTCAAACTTTATACAAAAAAGGAGGTTACATAGCCATAGCAGGCTTCATGCACTAAACACTTTAAAAAAAATACTACCAGCTTTACTGTCTGTCAGTTTGCATGAAAACAAAAACAAAAAACATAAGTAGTAACGATCAGTCATCACTAGAGGATTCTTCTCCTTCCTCTTCTTCACGCTCATCATCACTATCTCTATTATCCTCTTCCTCCTCCTCATCTACCTCCATTTGATGGGCCTCCTCCATTGTACCAACATCTTCCTCTTTTTCATCCTCTTCCTTCTCTATGTCTTCCCTCTTCCTCTTCCGGTCTGGAACCTTTGTTGGCTAAAAGTCAGGCATCAACTCAACCGCTTTAACTAACCCAAACTGAGTAGAGAAGTATTCTCGATATCAAAGTCCAGTATAAAGGCTGGCCTGTTTGGTGGTGCCACCGGATAGAGTAAGCCGAAGCCTGTTTCGGTCGTTGTGGAAGACCACGAGTCGCCTAGAGAACCAGAGGTAGACTTGGTGATTGTAAATGAAGATATGATGAGTTTTTAAATTATATCGGTTGTTTTTAAATTACCCTCTCGTTACTATTATTAATAGGCACGAAGGGATTATTAACGAGGTGGTGGTTATGTTGATGATTACACAACTTCCTCTCTGTCAAATCAAAAATTGATGGACGTGTTTGATTAGATTATTTTTTGCGTGCTCAATGTAATTACTGGTTACCATGGCAGACGTCATAGACTGTTTGTATTCTTTTTGTATATTTGCGAATTGTTTATTAAATATCAGGAAATGATGCAAATTGTTTATTGATTAGATGTAGTTTCTTTGTATATGTTGTGAATTGTTTGGTCAAGCTGGATGGTGTGAATTGTTTAGTAGTAAATTTGTTATTTACGTTGTGAAGTTTTGTCATCACTTGGTGCTCTAAACTAAATTACCCAAAACAAATTCAAGTGAGTTCGAAAATGTCATACATTGCATATTTATGAAACAAAATACTCTATATATACACAAAACAATTACAAGAAATAAATGTACGCAAAAAAATTAGCTTCATCCACATTTTTCCACATAAAAAAGATGACTACTAGTGTCGGTTAGTGTTTTCATCGTTTAGGAAATATAAAACATTTTAGCTCTGATCTCTCTTACCATATCTTCTCGGTAAGTCTTCTACACATATATTTTTGTGATAATATCTCTAGCGTATTGACAAATGAAAATACCGCAGTCGAGGGTGTATTGTTCTTGTTGTGGAATCCCTCTTGCATTTCTAACTTTGTTGGATGAGGAAAAACTGTGGATAAGATTACTAAAAGTGACACTGTTTCTGTACTGGATGGCTTCAGCCGCGGGTTGGGTTTCCTTCTGTAAGAAAGTTTGGATAAAACTATAATGTTGAGCTTTTAATCAGGTGGGACAATAATTTTGTTTGTCAAAAGCATGTAACATCAACATCTTATTAATTAGATTCTTTAATTGATTATCACACTTCGCTTATAAATAAAATAAGATATTGCTTTGTAATTTTTAACGTGACGAGATGTGAGCTGCATAGAAACTAGCTCTACATATTTTTTGATAAGTGAGATGAGTGATAAAAGCTGAAGAGAGGGTTCCGTGAATCACGAGTGATTAAGTATTTTGGTTTTTAGAGTCTTTCTGTAACCTACTTATTTATTAAAATAGTGTTAATTTTCCATAGATGTAGTTTTTCTTCCCGATCTAAACCACGTTAAATATTTTTTTGTGCGATTGATTATTTTTATGTTCTTTTTTTAATTTTGTTCGTAAAAAGGTAAGAGTTGAAGCTCGCATTACCTCCTAAAGCCTCTGGGGTAGGTGTTCACCAACTATTTGTCACTGTTTTAGCTGAGTGGCTAAAATTTGGCGTAACGAGTCTTGTTAGGGATGGTTTGGATCTTATTCGGATATTGATGGTTTCCATAACAGGTTAAAATAACTTTTTATTTTACATTTTGATGTTCACTCAGCAATCCGATATGCGGCAAGGTTTTATTCTCGATATATATGCCTACGAGTCATAGATGGAGTAATCAACTTCCTACAACAGACAATAAGATACTTTAAGAATCAAAAAGCTTTGATTGTTTCCGACATCTTAATAAGAACTAGAGATTTTGTTTCATTGTTTATATTGCTAATAGTCTTTTCTTTATAAAGTATTAGTCGATCAAACAGAACCTTAGTTTCATCTATAATTAGAGAATTTTTACCATAGTACATACCAAATCCAGCCATTATATCTCCATGAGAATCTCTCATAAGAACTAAAATCGAAAGTATACTTTCAAAATCATAAATATAAATTATTATTATTTATCCAATTAAGCTTCCTATTACTAATTATCACTTATATTTTTAAGAGTAATTTACGGATAACCATCTTTAAAAAGTAAACATATCAATAGGATATGCAACATAAAATTTACTAACAATACCTTCGGATATAAAAGCAGAAAAACTAGAAAGTCTCTTCTTTTTCAGCTCCCGAACCAGTTCTCTCTCTCAAATCGAAACTTAAAAATTTCTCAAGCAAAAGATTTATTGAACAAATCCTATTGAAATCTCAAGCATTTCAACATAAAATCAACTACTAAATTAGGTCTTCACAAATAAATTACTATATTTCGGCTTTAATTTTTAAAATATTATGTTCGTAGTTATTTGTATCATTTAAAACTTCATATCTTTCAAACTATGACTCAATTTTTTATTTTTTCCTAAAAAAACACATATATTTTTATTTTTTAAAGATAAACAAAACGAAATCAATAAGTGATATTTTGGTGATATTTGTTTTCATATTTTCCTAACCATATTACTATTATTTACGCAACTACAACACAATTGTTTTTTCAACACTAATTCCGCAATCTGATTGCTCTTATTTTTGCAACCAAATGCAGTAAAAAAGAATTAAAAAATATCTTTCATGGATCAACCTTTGTTCGTCCTAAGGGAAACAAAACCAATGGTATTTTTTAGATATTTGTAGAGATATGGTTTGAAAGATATGTAATTTTTAAAATCAAAATCATATTTACACAACTGTTTTCTTTGTATTTACGTCACTCATTTGCATTGAATCCTGCAACTAAGATATGTTTTTTCATAATTAAATTATTCATAATTATGCAACTCGAACACATTTGTTTTTTTACAACCAAGTTACTGCAATTATACAATTGGAAAACACTTGTTTTTTTCAAATTAATTTTACAACCCCATTACTCTTATTTTTGCAACCAAATACATGAAATAAATATCTCATGTATATAGTTTTGTTCATCTTAAAAAAACAAAACCAATGGTATTTGTTTTAGCTACGGTTTGAAAGATGTGACGCTTAAGAAAAACTATATAACAAAATTGTTTTTCGCAACTTAAGTCCCATTTACGAAATTATTTTCTTCTTATTTACGTAACTCATTTGCACTTAATTATGCACCAAAATCATTTGATTTTTTACAAACAATTTATTCTTAGCTCACAAGTGGAACACAATTATTTTTCACAACCAAATTACTCTTAATTACGTAATTGGAACACATTTTTCTCCCAAAATAATTTGCAACTTGATTACTCTTATTTTCGTAACCAAAAGTAGTAAAAAAACACGTGTTGGCGTTGTTACTGATATATGTTTCACATTTCACAGTTATGTCGGACATGTGTTGGCATTGTTTCATATTTTTTAGTTGTGTGATGCATGTATTAACCTTATTTTACATTTTGTAATTGTTATTTATATATGTTTAACATTTCAAAAATAATATAAAAAATAAGGTTAACACTGTATTTTTCAAGTTATATCTCATATACAAAGCTTGTAACAATTCATCTTATAGGAGAAAGAGAATCAACTAGTTTAGTTCTAATTTGAGTAGGCTCATAATAAGGAACACTTTAATCATAGAACTCGGGTCCTCGCCATTCTTTGTTTGTGATCAACATTTTGAGAAAGTTTATCCTCGACAACTAAATATTTCGATCTGGTTTGATTCATGATCACATCCGCAAACATTTTTTCGTCGGCGGCACCCCATAGGCAAGACATTTCTCTATATCACTTATGAGTAAACAATAAGATATAAAAGTACTGACATTCTCATTAGTGAATTGAGGTGGGGTTCTGTCACCCATAAGCCTTAAATGAGTAAAAACATGGGTGACGTATGCAGTATCAAATTCTTCGAGTTCGATCTGTCACTCTAATTAAAACAAAAAAGAAAGATAAATAAAAGAAAAACGCATCAAAATAACAAAAAAACATCTTGAACTCTTCTTTGAGGCTATATATGACTCGTTGGATGATAACATTTATATTAGGAAACAACGAAACTTAATTGTAGTAATAATCAAGACATACGAAACTAAAAAAAAGATCTTTCAAATTGAACTCAATTTGTTTAGAAACTTACACCAAAATACGTAAATACTATATTTTGATTTAAGTGCGTTCAGCAGACAATGTTGTTTACGATTAAAACCTTTCACCCTAAATATTCGAAAGAGGAAGAAAAATTAAGAGCAACAATAACATATTTCCTGAAACACTTTAAAGACCATGAAAAAGGAAAAAAACACAAAAAATTATGAGTAAAAAGTTCAAGATATGGATTTTGTATTTCGCAATCCATTTACTATTTGTTTTGCAGTATGCAACATATTTTCTACTTATTTCACATTTCACAATCCATATACTACGTGTCTTGCATTTTGAAACTCATGTATATGTTTTGCATTCTCCAATTCATGTACTTCATCTTTCTCATTTCAAAAGTCTTTAGTTTATGTTAAATATTTAACATCTCATTTACTTTATGTACTTACGTCTTAGAATTCAATGGAAAAAAATTGTTAGAACCGAAGGAGAGCAAGCTATAATTGATATGGTTATACTACTAATTCTACTAACGTGTTCGACTTTGTCCTTCTCAATATCTAATAATATCATGGATTTGATGATGGTTTACTAAGCCAAAAACATAAAAAAAAAAAAAATTAACATCTACGATTGGAAATTATCAATTAAAGAGAAGCTCATGAATTTAATACCAAATCTTCACAATAAAAAAAACCTTAAAACGCGTTATTACACGCATTCACCTTGGAGAAGTGATGCCCACTATTTCTTCCTGAGTTAGCCCCCAAGGGGTAGCCGAGTTGGTTGAGTATGGCATTCTTATGACCAAAAGGTCATGAGTTCGAATCCCTCTACATACGCTTTCTCGGCTGAGCCTGTCACCTTGTGTGGTTTACCTTCTGGCGTTGGTTTGCAGGCTATCGCGTCAGACTGAGGGTTTACCCTATGCGCACTCATTGCACTCTGAGTAGCGGCTGCGGATTTTCTCCGGAAAAAAAAACAAAACAACATGCCTATCAGAGCAAATATTGCTTCAATATAACTTTATTAAAAAGTTAACCATCAAGTTGCTCAAAGAAGGCTTTATACTGCAACAGAATTTACACGCACTGTGTTGACATTACCTTATGGAACCAGCAGATTGGGCAGATTGTCTCATCACGTCTCTCTGGCATGATAAGTGGAGTGCTATAGAGCCAGATCAGAGATTTGCAGAAATTCAAAGCTTTCTTAATGAGCTGATGATATATATGGAAAATCCAATGCAGTATTATCAAAAAAGTCTCCGAAAAGGGTAACCGAATTGGTTGAGTAAACTTGTGACAAAAGGTCATCAGTTCGAGTCTTTTTATAAACGTTTTTTTGGCTGAACCTGTCACCTTGTGTAGTTTTTCTTCTGACGTTGGTTTGCAGGCTATTGCGTCGTACTGAAGGTTTATCCTGTGCGCATTCTTCGAATAGCGGCCGGAAGTTCGAGTGTTTCCTGAAATGATTTTGATATGCCAGGAAGATGTCAATTTACAAGCTTCCTCAAGACGAGCAGGTTTTGGCAAATGCATCAGATTTGATTAAAAAGATTCTATCGACTAAGCAGGATCCATCGGCAAAACATAAAGCATTTATGATGCTCTTCACTTGCACCCAGAAGCACGCAGTTCATTATTTCATGATCGATTTTGATTAAGATTTGCATGGAACAAATTTCTTCAGATAATTATGTTGGAGTTGATATGGAAGGTGTGCAATAATAATCATAGGGAGAAGTGAAAGTACATCAAGATCATCACATCTGTACTGAGTGCTCCTTAAACTGCGTTTTTTTTTAATGTGCTGAGCTTGAGGATTATAGTGTACAAGGGATGCCCATTTGTGGTGTACATTTCTTCACCACGAGAGTAAGAGCATGGTTTTGCGTTTGTACACTATTAAAGAGAATGTGACGGAGCCATTGCAGCCTTATTGTGATCATTGTACATGTGCAGACTGGAGTAATCAATTTGTTTCGAAAAGGAAGTATCACCTGGTAATATCTACTGATAGAGAATGGCATAAGCCTCTAGATAATGATGTGCTTGATTTGCAAACACGTCTCCTACATGGGTTGATTCATTCCAATTGGTTTGGTCATTTGATTTGCAAATGGAATCGAATGAGGGTCTACATCTGTGTGTGGCAGAGAATTCATGGACCGTATTTGTACTAATCTTAATGTTCGGGAAATCACCGTTGTTGATCTCTCAAAGAAAAGGTCAATGAAACTTCATGGTTTGGCAAGCGGGGTTATAAATTCCACCTTGGCTACCACGCTGAGAATCAGCACAACTATGATTTCAGCAGCGAAGACAATTGCTCCCAGAATAAGTAGATTATACAAAACTAGAAACAAGCGAAGCCCATTTGACTATTTTGAGCGATCTACTGAGGTTTATGTTTACTGTTAAATAAATCTCTCTTCCCGGAAGAATTTGACAATGTTTGATTTCACCTTGAAATTGGCCGTCAAACGGAAGAACACCGCAGCCAATGACAGCTCCTCAAGTATTAACGGTTCGGCTCAGTTCAGTGGTAGCTAATTTGGACACCAGATGGCCGACAAAACGACTCGAATATGCAGTTGACGTGATTCTAAGGCACTCAAAAAGATGAAATGTGCAATGTCCGGTCATGGTGGGATGACACGGCAAGATGTGGCTTACTCGGTACTGTTTTCAAATCAGTGAATAATGTGATAGTTGGATTTAGTACGTCGTGCGTTAAATCCAACACCTTGGATTTTGCAGTACACGCATTCGTGTGCTTGGAAACCATGGTGCTGACTTGGATGATATCGCTAGGGATTTCAATAACGAGGGAGTGAGTTAGTAAAATCAGAATGTTGTAGTACAGTTCTTTCAATATTTTGAAATTCTTTGCAACCAGAGAAGGATGATGTAGTTAAGACTGCCGATATAATGATTTTTTGTTCGGACATCGAAATTGGGTCGGACATCGGAATTGAGTCAAACAGGTATTCAAATCAAAGATTTTAATGAATTTATCAGATTTAAAAAATGTGACTTGTCATGAAGTTTGATACCCAAATTTGACACATATAATCTTAAAAACCCATTTTTTATATTTATATGTTATTTTTATTTATTTATTTTATTTTTAGACATTTATATAATTTCTTTGGCTAAAAAGCATTGTTAGTCCCACGTTTACCACTTGTGTAAATATAGTCAATTTCGTTCATTTTTGCATAAAACTCATCTCTTTTATTTTAAAAATTTACACGATTAGTCCCTCTACATATTCTGGGGACCAAAAATGATACAAAACTTAGGATTTGGGGACCGAAAGTGATACAAAACTTAGAATTTAAGTGCCACATGTCAGTTTTAAATAGTTTATATGTGCGGGGGACTATATTTTTAAAATTTTAAAACGAAGGAGATGCGTTTTATGCAGAAGTGAACTAAATAGACTATGTTGATACAAGTGGTAAACATATAAGACTAAAAGTGTTTTTTACCCAATTTCTTTTATTTTGAATTAGAGTTTTGGGTAGTGCTATATACAATATGGTATACCTTATTTTGTCTTTATTTTGCCGTTAGATTTTGATGAATAAAAATTAAGATTATTTTCTTATCCGAGTCTCTTTTCACCCTAAAACCTAGGGTTAGATTTTATACTTTTTTTTTTATTTCTTTTTTTTTTATTTTTTGCGACCGTCGATTCAATTTTGACTATCGTTTATCGGAATAATATATCGTGACACACAAATGTAAAATGATTTTATTTAAAAATATTTAAATTATAAATCGCTAAAAAAAACGTGTATAAATAAATAAAAGTGACATAGTTATCTATTAGTAATAATCCTTTTTTAGATAATGAATTTCCGACAGTAGATAGTAGGTAGTAGTAATTCATTATTGTCTACTGGACTCTCTTCAAATGTAAGAAGAGAAAAATGTTATTTTAATTAAATAGGTAGGTTAAGCACATTAGTTTATCATTAGACTCCCTCGCTAAATAAACAACAAAGTTATATGTGATTTATTATGGATTATTATTCTTTGGATAACATTTTATAAGAAAATCAGCCTCGTATTTACGAGGACCAGTTTTATAGATTTTTCGGCTGTAAAATCGACAATTTTGATCATCTCTGAATTCTGAATTGTTCGTAAATATCAAAATTTGAAATCCATCGTTCCATGCAAAGCGGTAGGAAAACAATATACTCCCCATAAGTTTGGAACAAAATTGAAAGTACAATCTCTCAAGTCACGGATCAAGTTTGGAACAAAAGTGAAGGGATTATTTGTGTATCCATATCGTTATTTTTTAATTTGCAATGCGGTATCCGTTCTATTCCTGAACAAAAACTGTTATTTGGATCACAAATAGATTTTTTAAACGATCGAGGTTCATACAAATCATATATGTTTGCTATGAAAGAAAAAAAAAAGAGTCAAATAAGAAGAATACACACTAAATTTAGTAGTTTGGTAGATTTAATTATACAGGTGGATCTCTTGAGAGGTTGAGGATATGTTGCTCTACCAGAAAAATGAGCTGATTCAGGTTTTCATGAAGCTAACTCAGACATTGATGGAAGAGGAGTAGTATCAACCGTTGTAGATGTCCCATGAACTGGAAAGCTATTAAATGACTCGTTACCCGCGGTCTAATAAATACTCTTTGGATATCTTAATTACCTACTTTATATTCATATTAAAAATATTTTATACGTTCATACGAATCTAATTGTACATTAAATCAAACAATCAAATAAAAAAAAGGAGCTCATGAAATTTGATTTTATTTGATAACAATAGTCAATGTATGATATGTTTCTATTTATATCGGTTTATGACAAAGGTTTTTTTTTCATAATAGTCAATGTTTTATATATTTCTATTTATATCGGTTTATCACAAAGGTTTTTTTTCATATTATTAAATTGTCACATATATCCCATCTTTTAATTTGCAGTTCAGTATCAGTTCTATTTCCGAACGAAAACTGTTATTCACCTTCACGTGGCTTTTTTTAAGAAAATAAGAAACTCATTCGTACCAACAAAAATTACCATAAGTTACGGCAAGCAAAATTATACTAGTGTCTTTCAAAGTAGAGAGTTTTGAAATATATATTGGTGTGCTTTTACGGCGGATCTAAATTATACTATTATTATGTATTTTGAAATGTATTGTGACGTCTACTCTTGTATAATTATCTGAAGTTTGATGTTTATTTTCTATTAGTATTTGCTTTTTTAGCTTTGGTATCTTTTATCATTTAATTGGATATTTTATGATTTAGTTGGATATGTAATATAGTGTGATTATCTTTCATATTTATGGATTTTACGTGGTTTGCCATATTTTGCATATGGATTTTATTTATTATTTGGAGTACAACTGTCTAGAATTAGTAGTCAAAATTGCGAGGGTGAAGATGAAAAGAGAAAAATTAACAATGATTAATAAAAATTTTAGTAAAAAATCGATTTTAATATATTTAACCAATAGCTCTTGATAGTTTTTTAATTTAATTTGATTATATATAATAATAAAAAAGAAAAATTACGGTGTAAGACCCAATTTATAAAATAATAACTTGATAACTGACGAAGATATTTGAAGTTCATAGGGTGACTCCTCTTTAGAAAATATTATAACTTATTCTCTTTGTCATAATTTGCCGAAGAAACTTCTAATTGTTCATATAGTGCAGCAAGAATGAGCGGATTCAACCAATGTTTTTTTTCATTTGCTAGAAAATAATCAAGTAAGATTTCTGCAAGATAATGATATCTTTCATTCTTGCTCAAGATATTCCCGAAGGAACCATGGCTATATGCATTTGCATCATCCCTAAATTCTGTAACCCAACAACATGTAAAGACTTTAGACCTATTAGTTTGTGTATTCTTACGAATAAAATTATGTCTAAGATATCAAATAACAGACTAACTAATCTTCTTCCTAAGCTAATTTCTGAAATGTAGGGTGGTTATGTTAAAGACAGGTTTATTCAAAACAATATTATTCTTGCCAATAAGTTGACAAATCTATGACTTAGGAAAAAAAAGGCATGCAACATAGTAATCAAAGTCGATATGACTAAAGCATTCAATAACCTATCTCATCGTTTCATCATTAATGTTAGTCACTCTTTTAGTTTCAACTATAGATTTGTCAACTTAATTAGTAGTATGATTAAATCAGTTTATGTTTCTATCATCATCAATGGCAAGGCCATAGGCTTCTTTAAAGCTAAAAGAGGCATTAAACAAGGGGACCCCTTGTCCTCTAGTTTTTTTATCATTGCATAATAAGTGCTAATAAGGGGGCTAACATGTTATATGAAGCTAATAAGACTTTGAATTATTCTTATAGAAGTAGCATTATTATTCTTTGTCTTCCCTTTGTTCCCGATTTACTAATCTTTACTAATGTTCTTAGCTCATCTACGAATATTCTTGGCAACTTCTTACAGGAATATCAAGATATTTCAGGTCAAGTAATCAATAAATTAAAAACAAAGATCATTACATCAAACAACTTATCTCAAGACAGAATTAGTGCTCTAGTTATTGAGACCAAATTCAGAACTAGCTTTCTCCTAACTACTTATCTTAGCATCACTCTCAACTCATACAATAAAACCAATAATTTTTTCACTCTTCTTGACAAAATCGGAAATAATATCAATGATTGGGAGGGATATAAATTATTTTATGATGGAAGACTTACCCTCATCAACTCGATTTTAATGTATATCATTATCTATTGGATGAAAAGTTGTTGCCTTCCTAAGACCATCATCACAAACATTGAAAGAATGTTAAACATATTTATTTAGGGCTCAGCTTAAGAAACTTCAATAAAATTCAAGCCACTTTCTCTTGCAAGCTCTGCATCAGGTTTAAAGAGAATAAATTTCTCTGGGATAAGCTCCTTCACAGTTTCTAATGCAAAGGACAACATCGTCTTCAACTTACCTACTCTAAAAAAGGCTCTCAAACATGGAAAAAACTATCTATTTACAGAAAGAAATATCAGGTGGAATTTGGGAAAGGAAACATGGACTTCTAGTTGGATAATTGGCTTGACAATTATCCTCAAATCAATTTGGATGCTAATTCAGATAACACTTGGTTCATTGGTGACAAAGTCAACACTTTCTGGGATAATATGGAAATCTAGGAATAAGGTTTAATTCAAAGGTTGTACCATCTCTCATATCTCATCCATTTGCTATATAAAGTATATCATAACTAGCCTAGATCATTCTAACCTATTTAAACACAAGCATTGGAAAGATGTTGAGAATACAACTAATGTCCTAGGCTAGTCACCTTTCCTGGACTCCTCCTCTCCCTCAAAGATGTAAAGTAAACACCGATGCTTGTTGTCTTGCTTTTGGAGAATCTAGTGGAGAAGTTATAATCAGAGATTGCAATAAAAAAAATTCATGGATATAATAATCTTTATAAAAATATTTCTTCTATTAAATCGGAATCAAGAGCCTTCCATAATGGTATCTAGATATGCAAAATCAAAGGTTCAACTAACATAGATATATAAATTGATTCAATGATGGTGTGGTTTATTTTTTAGTGAGGGTAAATTTGTAACTTCTATTTAGAGTTTTGTGGAGTTTTGTGAGTATTTAATGTTTAGGTAGATTGTAGAGGGAGAATCGAGCAGCCTGGTTATATTTAATTTTCATTACCCTCATTTAATGTTGGTGGTTGGGTATTTATACTCTTATATTTGGGCCTTATGGGCTGTCGGGTCGTGTTTAATAGACCCGGGTCAAGTTTAAGGACCCATAAGTTCTAAGTAGGGGAACATGCAGCTTAGTTAGGAACTGATTAGGTTTTAGGTACTTTAGTTCAGTTTGAACAGTCCAATGGATGATGGTGTCCGAACTGCCCCTGTCCGGTTAGGTAGACATTGTCCGAACTGACCTTATCCGAAGTGGTGACGGAATCCGGACTCATCAGTAGCCCCTTTATTAGGTGGTGTTCAAAAAACCTTTGGCAAGGCCTAAAAACAGTTTGTTTCTAGTGACAGTTACATCCGGATAGGTCCTTCGAATTGTGTTAAGGTTTTATCCGGACTGAAAAAAGTTCTTTGAATCTAAACGGTTTTTTGCCAGAGTTCGTGGGACACGTGTCTCGCTCTGGTTCGTTATTTCAACCGTTTTTTCACCTTGAAGTTCGCTCCCACCTTCTCTGAAAAGCAACCTTTTCATTAAATGAAGGTGACATCAGCACCGTTTCTTAATCATTGCAAATCCTTTCGAATTTTCCTAGGAATCAAAGCACCTTTTTGGGGTTTACTATAAATTAAACACTTTTCCACTGTTTTATTATCATCTTCATATTCACTTTGCTAATTTCGGAGCTTTCTCTCTGAAACACAAGTTTTTCTTTTTTGGTTGTGAGTTTATGTTCACGGCTAGGAACACTTTAATCAGAGGCGGGTGGCTTAATCTATCCGAGCTAGAAAAGGCACAAAAAGTTGAAAGGGAAAGGCGCATTGCAGCAGGCCTACCTACCTCCCCCATCGACAAACCAGTAACCTCAAACAAAGAGCCTGACCATGGTTCCTCCTCAACAAGAAGTGTCAAACCGAGGAGATTGTTTCAAACCAGCCTTTCTCCCATTGTCTCAGGCTCATCGGTTCAAGAATCGAAACCCACCGTTGAACCAGGGCTAGCAGTTACTAGCTTAAGATATCCTTCCCCATTTATAGCTATGGGGTCAGATGCAGATACCTCTCCCAACAAACTGGTCGATCGAAGAAGAGGCCGGCTGGTTAAATGGCAGGCTTCCAAAGGTACCCCTTCAAAATCAGGAGCCAAAGACAGTAAACAGGGTCAAAGGCACCCATAAAAGCACCTCAGGACAGGCTGTCCGGAACGGAGGCCACTAGCTCAAGCCTTCGAAGAGAAACTACCACATCGGAGCCCCAACCGGAGGCCAGAGTTCACAAAAGTATTGAAGCTCATCAGCCCGGAGGTCAGACTGATCCAACTTCTAATTCCCCCCTCCCAAAGACAACTGAAAACCCCTCCTCGGTAATGGAGGAAATAATGGAGGATGCTATCGAAGAGGCTCCATTCGAGTCCGAACCCTCCGGAAAAACTTCTGATGCTGCTGCTGCCAAGAAGGATAAAGACAAAGAGAAATTATGCCTTAGGCACCCAGAATTACCAGAAATCCTCGAAGGAAAAGTGGGACCTTGTTTCCACAAGGTAAACGTTAAATATCTTCTTGCCTTACAAAAAATACGCTATGCTTTCATCCATACAGCCGAATTGGGCCGGATGCGTACCAAGTGGGGGATTCCAGAGAACGTGAAAATAAGAATCCCCATAGACCCTGAAAACCCAATGGACTGCAAACTTAGTGAAATAGTTATCTTCACTGAGCTGTTTAACTGGGGGCTAAGGTTTCCCTTAGACCCGGAGATAGTTAGGTACTTCCACCTTATCAAGCTTCGCCCTAGTCAACTGAGCCCCAACGCCTGGTACACTCTTATGGCCTGTATCATGGCTTCTAGGCTCTCCGGAATTCCTTTATCAATGGAGGAATTCGCAGCTATGGCTAGTCTCTAGAGAAACCACCACATTCCTTTCTATCACTTCAACATGGGTGATAATTAAAAAGCAGTAGATGATCTGCTTGAGTCGGAGAGAAATTGGAGGACTTAATTCTTGTTCGTAAGCGACGCTTGGGAGAATGGGAGGAAGATTAAAGCCGGAGTCAACCCGAGTCTCCTCACCAGTAGATGGAGATGTGATCGTAAGGATTCTACCTTGCATTCTCATTTTTACCTTTATCAAATTTGTTTAAACTGACTGGTCGTGTCTTTTTTCTTGACAGAGCTGCCCAAAGACTTACGATTATTTAAAGGTCGGGCAGACCACTTGCACCAAGATCAACACTTGGGCTGCTGAAAAGTGGGGTAACCGTTTTCATGACGCCTTTACCGGAGGCAATCTCGCAAGGTCTCACCTCTGGAACACTACTGGCCGGAGGGACTTGACCTGGGAAGAACTCACCACTCCACCCCCTCCGGATGTAGTCCTCAAGAGAACACACGAAACAGACGGGTCACTATACTTGCCAGGTCGAGCCAAGGCCCCAATTAAAATGAAAGGCAAGAAAGGGAAGGGTAAGAAGAGTGCGGTTGAGGCCAACCCTGCTGAAGTGGAGGAAACTGCTCCAAAAACCCAAGAGAGGCCAGCTCCAAGTCAGATTGATGCTGCTCTCCTAGAAGTGGTGGAGTAGGAGAGTGCTAAGGAAGAGGTAGGGTCTCCCAAACCTCCAAAGGTTCCCAAGAGAGACCGAACACGTGGAGCAGAAAACAAGGAGAGGGAGGCCAAAAAGAAAAAGACCTCCAGGGGTGATGAACTTTCTCTCCGGCCTCCGGAGCCTCTCCCTCCTGTTGACCCTACTGATCCAACGAGAGCAGAGGAGATCCCTGGTGACTTTTGAACTGACGTGGTTGGAGGAGGAGACCTCAGCATTGATGGTGTTGACATCACAGGGCTTGATGGACTTGGCGACTATTTTGCAAACCTTCCCAGAGATGACTTTGCTGGGCCTTACCTCCCTCCGAGCACTTCAAACACCGTCACCTTTAATGGTAAAACTTTCACTGTTTCAAGTGAAAGAGATGCTATAACCCACTCTATTCTGAATACCGTTTAGCCACTATTGGTCCTGGAGAAGCAAGTACAAGGTCAGGCAACGATCATCACCTCCCTTAACTCTGACAAGGAAAAACTGTCCAACGACCTCCTCACCGCCACCCAAAATGCTGATATTTTGAAAGGAGAAAACGAGGAGCTAAAGAAGAGTCAAGAGGGGTTGACCACAAAGGTTACCACCTTAGAGGATACTATCAAAGATCTCCGGGAAAAGTTCTCCGGATTAGAGAAAGATCTCATCTCTTCAAAAGAGGAGGCGAAGGCCAATGACCAAGTCATCCATAACTTGACAAATGACAAGATTGCACTCGAGAATTCGGTGTCCAAGGCTGCAGAGGAGAAAACTGATCTGCTAAGGGAGCAAGAGGCCAAAATTCAGGCCAAGATTGATGCTTATGCCAACAATGTAATAGATACTCAAGAGAAAATGTATGCCAAAGTGAGGTCAGACATGGTCTTGCTTTTTCATGAGAAGTTCACGAAGAGGAACCTGGGAGATTTGTGGCTTCATGTAGAGTACGAAGACCTTCCCTTCCACACTATGGCTGATGGAGACTTACATGATTATTCTAGTGCTTCCTCCTCTGACGAAGAAGAGAACACCGGGGAGAGCCCAAATGAGGAGAATGACGATCCCAAGAAGAAGAAGACAAGTGAGTTTGAGCCATCTGCAAAGGCTCAGTCTTAGATAATGAAATACCTTTTCACATTTTACGGTGTCTGAACTAAAGTCCTTGGAAGGCCAAGACATTTTTGTAACTGTGTCCGGTGTTTGTTCGAACAGATCTGCTTGTTTTGAAAACTTAAATTCCTTGGATGGCCAAGGCACTTCGGTTATTTTAATGGATGTCTTTATTTTGCACAACTCTTGCATTCTTTCATAATTTGTTTCAATTTTGGTGGCTAGTGTTTAAACAGCCTTTAGTTATTTCATAAATATTCTATAGCGAGAGTGTTTAAATTCTCCGATGACAAATGTTTAAGTAGTCATCATTCCTTTAATTCAATCCGGATGGGGTGACAAGAAACAAAGTAAGAACACTTCGAATTTTTAAGAAGGCATCAAATTTTATAAAAAGTCCGGACACCTCATTAAAACCTCCCCGCGCCACCAGGGTAGGAAAGAGTATGACCCCAAATATTTACATGGATTTTTAAACAAGTAAATATTTACATAGCTTCTACTCCAAGTACATCCGGAGATGCTCAATATTCTAAGGGTGATTCAAAACCCTTCCATCCTTGTCTTCTAGCCAGTATGTTCCACGTTTAAGCCTTTCAATGACCATGTAAGGTCCTTCCCAAGTTGGGGCCAGTTTTCCGAGCAGCTTCTCTTTAGTGTGTAAGAAGACTTTCCTTAACACCTTGTCCCCGGCTGAAAATCTCTTCTTTTAACTCTGGAAGCAAACCTGCTTCTCATCAAACCCTGATAGTGTGCAGCTCTAAGGTGAGCCTTAACTCGTCTTTCCTCTATTAGGTCAAGCTGATCCATGATTGCCACTTCGTTAGCGTGTTCGGAGAAATTGTGAACTCGAAAGGAAGGGAGAGTTGCTTCTATGGGAGCTATGGCATCCATCCCATAGACCAAGGCAAAAGGTGACTCTTGTGTTGCAGCCCCAGGTGTAGTCCGGTAGGCCCACAAAACCTCTTGTAAATAACTAGGCCATTTTCGAGCAGTCCCTTCTAATTTTTTCTTCGAACCAGACAGTATAGTTCTGTTAGCCACTTCAACCTGACCATTTGCTTGTGGGTAGAAACTTTTATGACAGAAACTTTCCATTTCCTTGTTGTCAAACTGCGGCCCATTGTTTGTCGTTATCTTCTGTGGGATGCCAAATCTGCAACAGATATTGGATAAAATGAATTTTATGACAACTTTTGATGTTGTTCCTGCCAGTGGGGCTGTTTCGATCCACTTCGAAAAATAATCAATAGGAACAATTATTGTTCTGCGTCCTCCGGATGCCACAAGAAGAGGTCCCACCAGATCCAACCCCCATCAAGCAAAAGGTATAGGCTTAGAAATCGACTCCAAAGGGATGGCTGAGACATGAATTTCATTGCTATATCTCTGGCATGGGTCACACCTTTTCACCAGCTCCTTAGCATCTTTCATTATAGATGGCCAGTAATAGCCAGGCAATACCACTCTTCTTGTTAGAGCCCTGAATCCACAGTGAGCTGATCCCTCACCATCATGTAATTTGGAGAGGACTATTTGAGATTCATCATCCCCTAAACATCGTAAAAGGGGTTTACTGTAAGACTTCTTATAAAGAACATCTCTTAGTATGATGAACCCACGAGTGTTGTATTTTACTTTTCTTGCTATTAATGGTGAGGATAAAAACAGCCTGGGGGTAGGCTAGTAATTTCAAGTAGAGTTTCAGGGTGGTGTAAGGGTGTTTCAAGGTGGTGTAAGGGTGTTTCAAGGTGGTGTAAGGGTGTTTCAAGGTGGTGTAAGGGTGTTTCAAGGTGGTGTAAGGGTGTTTCAAGGTGGTGTAAGGGTGTTTCAAGGTGGAGAGAGAATTAAGCAGCTTGGCATCAGTTAATTTTCATTACCAGAAGTTAATGCTGGTGGTTGAGTATTTATAGTATGTTATTTGGGCCCTTATGGGCTTTCGGGTCATATTTAATGGACCCGGGTCATGTTTAAAGACCCATGAGTTTTTAAGTAAGTGGGCAGGTAGCTTAGTCAGAAAGTGTTTAGGTTTTTTAGTACTTTAGTCATAGTTCGAACTACCTCAGGCTCACAGTTTTCGAAGTCATCTGTCCGGTCCTCAAATCCTGTCCGATTTGAGTTCTTAGTGTCTGTCCGGTTTCCGGGGAGATTTACATTGGTCTGCCCTTACGGGGAGCGTTCTGAATTCGGACTCATCAGGAGCCCCTTTTTTAGGTGTTTGAACAAGCGTCCTTGTCAAAGAACTGAAAAACAGTCCGATTTAGGAAGTGGTTCTCGATTCGAAGAGAGTTATGGATAAACCCGGACAGACCGAACGTTACGAATTCTAAACGGTTCTTGCCAGAGTTAATGGGATACGTGTCATTCTCTGATTGGTCACTTTAGCCGTTTTTTCACCTTGAACTTCGCACCACTTTCTCGAACAAGTTACCTCTTTTAAATGCCATTAATGACATCAGCGCCGTCTTTTAATCATTGCCCAACTTTTCGGATTCTCCTAGGAATCAACTCCTTTTTTCACATTTACTATAAATTCTAATTCACTTTTCACTGTCTCATTGTCTCTTTCAAATTTCACTCTGCAATTTCATTCAGAGCTTTATCTCTCTAGAACTTCAAACTTCCTTGGCTGTTTATGTTTACAGCAAGAACAACACTGATCAAGGGCGGCTGGCTTAACCTCTCGGAATTGGAGAAAGCTCAAAGAGTCGAGAAGGAAAAACGACTTGCTGCAGGGCTACCATCGTCGCCTATTGAGAAACCAGCCTCTTCTGTCGCAGAATCTGATAGAGGTTCATCTTCTTCCAAAGGTACAAAACCCAAAAAGCTCTTTCAATCAACGCTCTCCCCCATAGTATCTGGCTCCTCAGTTCAGGAGTCGATCCCTGCTGTTGAACCGGGAGTTACTGTCACAAGTGTAAGGAAAAAATCTTCTTTCATTGCTATGGGGTCTGACTCTGACCATTCCCCGGATAAGTTAATCATGAAAAGGCCAAGTCGGTTGGTCAAAGGGCTTTCTTCTAAAAACACACCCTCGAAATCGGGGGAAAAAATAGTGAATCAGGGTCTGGGGCAACTATAAGGGCTCCCCGGGAGAGGCTGTCAGGACTAGAGGCCAGCAGCCCACTACCCCCCAAGGAATCTTCTACCTCAGTAACTCAAATTGAGGTGAGAAGTCGAGTAAATACGGACAGCCAACAGTCCGGAGGATCAGCTCTGCCAAGCCTCAATCTTCCCCGGACTACTTCTACTGAAGCTCCCCCAACGATTATGGAGGAGAGTATGGAGGACTCCACTGAGGAGGTTAGATTTGAGTCCGAGTCCTCCGGACAGGCTGATACTGCTATTTTTGTTGCCAAGAAGGGCAAAGAGGACTTATATCTGAGGCGTCCGGACCTGCTGGAGAGCCTTGAAGGGAGAGTGGGGCCATGCTTTCATAAAGTTGAGTTCAAGTATCTTTTGGCCTTGCTGAAGCCCAAGTATGCGTTCATCCATACTTCAGATCTGGGTAGATTGCGCACAAAGTGGGGGATCCCTGAGAACGTAAAGATAAGGATTCCCATCGATCCGGAGACCCCGATGGATTGTAAAAAGAATGAAATAGTCTTCTTTACGGAGCTATTCAACTGGGGACTCAGGTTCCCACTAGACCCAGAGATAGTGCGCTACTTTCACTTAGTCAAACTCTGCCCATCACAGTTAAGCCCCAATGGTTGGTTCACCTTGATGTCATGCATAATGGCATCCAGGATATCTGGGATCCCTCTTCCTATGGAAGAGTTCGCTGCAGTGGCCAACCTGTGCAAGCATCATCAGTTCCCCTTCTATCATTTCAACATGGGGAACGATCTCAAAGCTGTTGATGATCTCCTGGAGTCGGAGAGCAAATGGAGAAGCCAATTCTTGTTTGTCAGTGGCTCGTGGGAAAATGGCAAGAAAATCAAGACCGGAGAGAATCCAAGCCTCCTCAGGAGTATATGGAGGAGTAACCGTAAGCTCCTCATCTTAAGTCTCTGTCCGATTTTCCCTTTTCTTTAAGTTTATGCTAATCAGTTTCTCTTTTGTTTTAATAGAGTTGCCAAAGGAATTCGGGGACTACCTGAAGGCCGGACAGACTACCTGTGGCAAAATTAACGCTTGGGCCACAGAGAACTGGGAGAATCGGTTCCACAAGGCCTTCACTCCTGGAAACTTAGCAAGGTCCCATCTGTGGAACACGACAGGTCGGAGAGACCTAACCTGGGAAGAGCTGGCCACCCAGCCTGATGAGGACATTGTGTTAAGAAGGTCCCACGAGCTGGACGAGACACTCTACCTGCCTGCCCGGGCCAAAGCCCCAAGCAAAATGAAAGGCAAGAAGAAGAAATGCAGGAAGGCGGAAGGCGATACTGAGAAAGAGGCCCCAACAGACCCAGAGGGACTGGCTCAGGTTCAAATCGATGCAACCCTTTTACAAGTGGTGGAGCAGGAGAGCGAGAAGCAGGAAGTGAACCTTCCAAAACCTCTAAGGGCTTCCAAGAGGACTCGCAAGCAAACAAGTGAGAGTGCTGATAGGGAGGCCAAGAAGAAGAAAACTTCCCAAGGAGATGAGGTTGCTTTCCGGGATCCGGAGCCCTCTTTCCCTACTGACCCTACACTGGCCAAAGAGATCCCAAGAGACTTTCAAGAAGAGATCCCAAGGGAATTCCACACAGATGAAGTTGAGGGGGGAGAGCTTAACTTAGACGAAATGGACATCACCGGTCTGGGTGGACTTGGTGAATATTTTCTTGGGCTGCCCAGAGACGAGTTCGCAGGGCCCTATGTCCCTCCAAGCAGCTCCAACACAGTTAACTTCAACGGTAAGACTTTTATGGTTTCCAGTGAGAGGGATGTTATAGCCCATTCTCTTCTTAGCAATGTACAGCCAGTGCTTACTTTGGAAAGGCAAGTCCGAAGTCAGGCAGACACCATCAAAGACCTCAAATCTGAGAAGGAAAAACTGTCCGAGGACCTCCGGACTGCTGCCAATAAGGTTGATTTGCTCAAGGAGGCAAATGATCAGCTAAAGAAGAATCAAGACGAAAACAACACAAAAGTTTCTTCCTTGGAAGAGACCGTAAAAGATCTCCGGGCCAAGCTGTCCGGACTGGAGAAGGACCTGACAATCTCAAGGGGAGAAACTACAGCCAAGGAGAAGCTCGTCACCAACCTGACCACTGACAAAATTGCTTTAGAGAACGCAGTGACTCAGGCTGCTGAAGAAAAGGCTGCTTTGGTGAGGGATCAAGAGGCCATAATCAAGGCCAAGATCAACGCCTATGCTAGGGAGATGATCCAAAGCGAGGAGCTAATGATCCAAAAGGTGAAGTCTGATATGGTCCTCCTGTTTCACGGGTTTTTTCCCGAAGAGGAGATTAGGGGAATTATGGCGCTATGTGGATGATGATGATCTCCCATACTGGACCATGGTTGATGAGGGGTACTCCAGTGAGTCTTCGTCCGGTGATGAAGAGGAAACCGGAGAGAGCCCAGGTGAGGAAGAAATTGACCCTAAGGGTAAGAAGATAGTCGAAGAGAAGAGCGACATCAAGGGCAAGAAAGCAAATGAGGGTGAGCCATCTTCAAAGGCTCAACCTTAACTTATAATTTATTTTGTTTATCTTTTATTCGAACTAAAGTCCTTGGAAGGCCAAGGCACTCTTTTTGTGATGGTGTCCGTATTATTCAGACAGATTTTTGTACTGTGCCCAAACTTGTTTAAAAAGTCCTTGGAAGGCCAAGGCAGTTTTAAGTTGTTGAATGAATATTTTATTTTGCTCAACCATCCTCTTCTTTCATTATTTGTTTAAATAACTGGAGTTTAAGTAGTTTTATTGTGTTGTGAGAGTATTAAGACTCTCCGGCTAGAATTTAAATAGCCCTTAGATCTTTTAACCCGGGTAGTATGATAAGAGACAAAATTTTGAAAATACTTAGAGAATTTTGAAGAAGGCACCAAGTTTCATTGAAAGCTCTCCGTGCCACCGAAGAGGGGAAGGTATGCCCCCAAATATTTACATGGATGTTTAAACAAGTAAATATTTACACAAGTTTTATTCCAAGTACATTCGAAGGTGTTCAATATTCCAAGGGTGAGTTAAAACCCTGCCATCTTTGTCTTTCAACCAGTATGTCCCAGGCTTGATTCTTTCAACCACAGTATATGGACCCTCCCAAGTTGGGGCCAGCTTTCCGAAGAGCTTTTCCTTAGTATGCAAGAAAACTTTCCTTAATACTTTATCTCCTGGTTGAAAATCTCTTCTTTTAACTTTAGAAGCAAACCTGCTTCTTATCAAGCCCTGATAGTGTGCCATTCTAAGATGAGCTTTCACCCATCTTTCTTCGATCAAATCAAGCTGATTTCTAATTGCCATCTCATTAGCCTGTCCGGAGACGTTATGAACACGAAAGGAGGGGAGTGTCTTCTCTATGGGGGCTACTGCATCCATTCCATAGACCAAGGCAAAAGGGGATTCTTGTGTTGCAGCCTCAGGTATTGTCCGGTAGGCCCACAAGACTTCTTGTAGATAACTAGGCCATTTTCCAGCAGCCCCTTCCAAATTTTTCTTTAAACCGGACAGTATTGTTCTATTAGCCACTTCAACTTGCCCATTGGCTTGTGGGTGGAAAGGTGAAGAAAAGCAGTGCTGAATACCTCTTGAGGTACAGAAGCTTTCCATCTCTTTATTATCAAACTGTGGCCCATTGTCTGTTGTTATTTTCTGGGGGACACCAAATCTGCAACATATGTTGGATATAATGAATTTTATGACAGCTTTTGAGGTTGTCCCTGCCAAGGGGGCTGCTTCTACCCACTTCGAGAAGTAGTCAATGGCCATAATTATAGTTTTACGCCCTCCGGACGCCACAGGGAGAGGCCCAACTAAGTCCAATCCCCATCGAGCAAAAGGGATGGGCTCAGAAATTGATTCCAAAGGAATGGCTGGTACATGAATTTCATTGCTGTACCTCTGGGATGGGTCACACCTTCTTACCAGCTCCTTAGCATCTTTCATAATCGATGGCCAATAGTATCCGGAGAGTAGCACTCTTCTTGTTAAGGCTCTAAATCCACAATGGGCCGATCCCTCACCATCATGCAATTCGGAGAGGATTGTCTGTGATTCATGATCCCCTAAACAACGTAGGAGAGGTTTGCTATAGGATTTTTTGGACAACACTTCTCTTAACATCAGGAAACCACGAGCCATGTGCTTCAATGTTCTGGCCTGTGATTTATCCAAGGGCACGATGCCATCGGACAGATATTGTATAAGAGGATACCTCCAGTCTTGAGGCCGATTTAATTGTACTTCAAAGACTTCCTCTTTTATACTTTCATTGAGTTGAATAGAAGGGCTTTCAAGCACATGGATCCATGGGTAGGACTCCGTATATGCTATCGTTGCCAATGAGTCTGCTAGCTCATTTTCTGCCCGAGGGATGTGCTCATAGATAACAGCTTTAAATTTCAATGCTTCATTTTTGAGGAGGAGTAAATACTTGACCAATTGCTCCTTTCTAGCCTCTGACAGGCCCAAGGCATGGTGGACTAGCAACTGGGAGTCACTTAGTAGCTTGAACCTTTTAGCTCCACAGATATAGGCCAAATTTAACCCAGCTATGGCTGCTTCGTACTCGGACTCATTATTGGATGCCCTGAAAGCAAAACAAATAGCTTGGTACATGTTGTCCCCGTAGGGGGAAGTGAGACATATTCCTGCCCCAGATCCCATGGTACTAGACCCTCCGTCTGTTCGGACAATCCACACTTTCTTGTCTTTTGAATCAGTAGGTTGTTCGGAATCCCTATCAAAATGGAATTCAACCAGGAAGTCAGCCACAGCTTGAGCTTTTACTGCTGTCCGGGGAGCAAAGTCTATGTCGAAGTCCCCCAACTCTACTGACCACTTGGTCATTCTGCTTGAAATGTCTGCTTTTTGAAGGACATTCTTTAAAGGGAAAGACGTCCGGACGACGATAGGATGAGCCTGGAAATAGGGCCTCATTTTTCTTGCAGCTATCACCAAAGCCAATGCCAGTTTCTCAAGTTTCAAGTAACGCCTCTCAGCATCAATCAAGCTTTTGCTGATGTAGTACACTGGGTGAGGATGCCCATCAACCTCGCTTACCAGCACAGCACTGATGGCACAACTTGAAACAGCCAGGTACACAAAGAGGGTCTCCCCATCAACTGGTTTGAACAAAGTTTTGGGAGAGGAAAGATGTTTCTTGATTTCATTGAACGTTTCATCACACTGCGGTGTCCATTCAAACCCCTTTGCACCCTTCAAGGTTTGAAAGAAAGGAGCACACCTGTCCGAAGACCTGGAGATGAATCTGTTCAAGGCAGCCAATCTCCCCGTTAATCGCTGCACTTCTTTAATGTTTCGAGGAGGCTCCATCTGGAATAAGGCATTGAGTTGGTCCGGGTCGGGCTGTATTCCATGCTCACTTATGACATACCCTAAGAATTTCCCGGACTGCACTCCGAACACACACTTTTCAGGGTTTAGTTTTAAATTTACTTTGGCCAAGTTGGCAAAAGTCTCTTGGAGGTCGGACAAGTGCAACTGCTCATCCACGCTTTTCACCATCATATCGTCAATGTAAACCTCCATATTTCTTCCAATTTGATCAGCAAATGCTTTGTTGACTAACCTTTGATACGTAGCCCCAGCATTTTTCAAGCCAAAGGGCATCACCTTGTAGCAATGTAGTCCCCTATCAGTGACAAACGTGGTGTGCTCTTGATCTTTTGGATCTACTTGGATCTGATTGTACCCGGAGAAGGCATCCATGAAGGAGAGTAGCTTGTTCCCTGAAGTAGAGTCTACTAGCTGATCTATCCGGGGGACCGGATACAAATCTTTTGGGCAAGCTCTATTGAGGTCTGTGAAGTCAATGCACATACGCCATTTGCCATTCTTCTTTTTCACCAAGACAGGATTGGCAGTCCACAAATGGTATTGAGATTCTTTAATATGCCCCATCTTTGTGAGTCTGTCAACCTCTTGCACTATGACATCAGCCTTTTCTTTTGAGAAAGCTCTCCTCTTTTGTACCACTGGTGCCACATCTCTCCGGACAGATAGGTGATGGGAAATCACCTCTGATGGAACTCTAGTAACATCAGCATTGCACCAAGCAAAAGCGTGTTGATGGTTTTTCAAGAATTTCAACATCTCTTCTTTCAACATTGGTGGCATTTTGGACCCTATCCTGACACTTTTTCCTTCTTCCAAGCAGTGCGTTTCAACCTCTTCAATCGGAATCAACACTCCGGGGGTCTCTCTGGGGTCATCAATTTCACCCTCACCCCCAGGAAGACCCTCGGACTACTATTGATCATTTATACGGACTGCCCCCAGCGTTCGTGGAGCAAAAGCAGTAGCATAGCATTCTCTTGCAATCTTCTAGCTGCTCCGGACAACCCCAACCTGTCCCTGAACAACATACTTTAAACACTGATGGAATGTCGAAGCCACTGCATGCATCCTAGGGAGCCAAGATCTCCCCAGAATAGCATTATAGCAAGTGGGACAATCCACCACAATGAAGAGTATTCTAACCATTTTCTTGAAAGGGCCCCTGCCCAATAACACCTCTTCTTCAAACTCCCCAATCACATCGGCTGAGCTGCCCGTGAAACCTACAATTGACCTGTCCGACTCCTGAATCACAGCTGGATTTTTCATTTTCTTGTAAGTGTTTAGAAAAAGGATATTGGCAGAGCTTCCAGTATCCACCAGAATTCGCCTTATCTCATTGCCCCCTATAGATGCTCCTATAACAACAGCATCCTCATGAGGGCCAGCAATATCTCTCAAATCATCCTCATCGAAGACTATGAATGGGAATGAGTTTGGAGATTGATAGGATGTCATGCCTCCTTCTAGCTGGGAGGCTAAATTATGAACATGCCTCTTTCTTGAAGAAGCAGTAGGAGCAGTCATTGTGTTCCCTCCGAAAATCGTCAGTGACTCGAAGAATTTAATGAGCCCGGAGACTGTCTTAGAATGCTCTTCTATGGCACCCACCTTATTTCGCGTTGGATCAGGATCCAAGTATTCGGATTCCACATCAAACCTTTCAACTATTACCATGGCCCCCTCTGGGGCGGCATTACTTGGACCAACCCGGTGAGTGTTGTCAGGCATGTTGCCTCCTTTTCTTTTAACGTATGCACCTAACTTTCCCCTTTCAATCAAGTTTTGTACCTCTTGTTTCAATGCTATACAATCATCAGTGGTATGGCCAATATCATTGTGGTATTGGCAAAAGGAGTTGTTACGATGCTCTCTGGGAGACTGCAAGGTTGCCGGTCTCCGGTAGTGTACCTCATCTTTTGTTTTATCAAAAATGGTGGCCACGCTTTCTTTAAGTTCTGCGAACCACTCCGGTTGGACCCATGACCCTCTTTTGTTTCTGGATTGTTGACTTTGAGCAGGAGCAGCTGGCTGGGACTGAGCTTTTCCTCTACCATGCCCCTGTCCGGTTTCTCTTGCTCTATTCCCGGACTGGTTTTGATTTGGAGTTGGTGCCACCGGGGTGGATCTCACCTGTCTGTGCACCCTGGTCTTTTTTGTTTCATCAACGTTTATTTGCTTGCCAACTTGATTTAGCAATCCTCCCCAGGTCATGGCTTTCTTCCTGGTCACCGAATCAGCCAGGTTGCCTGGGTTCAAACCTTGTCTTAGGGATGCTATTGCCACCTGTTCGAAGCAATCAGCCAACCCATTCTTTGTGTTTACAAAACGACTTATGTACTCCTTTAACGACTCATTTGGCTCTTGGGCACAATGGATTATTGTGTCTCCATTGCCCTTCAGCTCCTTACTCCCCACAAACTGCCTTCGAAAGGCCACCCAAAAAGTATCAAAGTCTTTAATACAACCCTGAGGCAGGCTGTTGTACCATTTCAGAGCACTCCCCGTAAAAGATTAGGAGAATTCCCTACAGAGTAGCTTATCATCATCATCAAAGTTCATCATGAAGTTCTTAAATTGCTCCAGATGATTGTCCGGATCAGTACTGCCATCATACTTCTCCATCTTAGTATTGTCAAACCTCTTAGGGAGGTTCCCGGACAGGATTTTAGAAGACAGTGGAGACTGCCTCCAATTCCTTCCACGACTGAACACGGTATCCTCATTAGGAGTTGCAAAGATACCTAGCTCATCATGGAAAGCAAAAGGATCCATCAACATCTTGTCTGTATACCTCCGGTGGTGAGATGACCCCTTTCCAATATGCCTTTTCATTCTTCCATGGTGATCTCTTTTTCTCGAATACTTCTTTACCTGCTTTTGTTTTTTCTTGGTTCGACCCTCATCACTGCTAGAGGACAAAGATTTTTCATTTCCCTCACTGTCCGAAGAGCTGCCCGAAGATTCTGAACTTGAGTCAGAGCTCTCCACAGGCTTGGACCGGTGAGATTTTTTAGAACTAGCATGTGTCTTTTTAGTACTCACATGAGTTTTTGAAGCCTCAGGCTCTATAGGGTTGTCGGTGTGATGAACAACCGATGCCTTAGATTTTTCTTTCACGCCCATTTTGGCCTTTTCAGCCCTCAAAGCTTCTATCTCAAGCCTTAACCTGTCACGCTCTTGGACAGTATACTCATCGTTCTCTTCCACCACTTCGAGCAAAGCTGGTGGAAGCTCTGGATTATCCGGATTCATTCAGACAGAATTTCTTTGCTTGGTTTTGAATACTTGATTCAGGCACCGTCGCCTCCCACTGTGGTCGCCAATTTGGTGAGGATAAAAACAGCCTGGGGGTAGGCTAGTAATTTCAAGTAGAGTTTTAGGGTGGTGTAAGGGTGTTTCAAGGTGGTGTAAGGGTGTTTCAAGGTGGTGTAAGGGTGTTTCAAGGTGGTGTAAGGGTGTTTCAAGGTGGTGTAAGGGTGTTTCAAGGTGGAGAGAGAATTAAGCAGCTTGGCAGCAGTTAATTTTCATTACCAGAAGTTAATGCTGGTGGTTGAGTATTTATAGTATGTTATTTGGGCCTTTATGGGCTTTCGGGTCATATTTAATGGACCCGGGTCATGTTTAAAGACCCATGAGTTTTTAAGTAAGTGGGCAGGTAGCTTAGTCAGAACGTGTTTAGGTTTTTTAGTACTTTAGTCATAGTTCGAACTGCCTCAGGCTCACAGTTTTCGAAGTCATCTGTCCGGTCCTCAAATCCTGTCCGATTTGAGTTCTTAGTGTCTGTCCGGTTTCCGGGGAGATTTACATTGTTCTGCCCTTACGGGGAGCGTTCTGAATTCGGACTCATCAATTAACTTGTCCGGAGGCCAAATACCATCGGAGAGAAATTGAAGGAGAGGAAACCTCCAATCAAGGGGTTGTCCCATCTGTATATCGAAGCTTTCTTCCTCCTTACCCATATTGAGTTGATTATGACACATTAGGAATAACAAATCAGTCACCGTTTAGTCGAGACGAAGTCAAAAACAGGTACAACTGTGTGAAACCACTACAACATATGTTGTACATGCCTTACAAAATCAAACAATAAGCGACTGCATTGTGGAACATGACAGTTGCAGATTTCATTACTAGGGATATGGTAGCATATTTTGAGGATAAGATTGCAGAAAGAGAGGATATTATTGCGAACGAAGTCATTGTTGAAGACGACATAGGATACGACTTCGACTTATAAGTTTTATGCTTTCCTTGGTTGTTGTTTGAGTTTTTATTTTTCCCTCAGTTGTTGTTTGACTTTATGATTTTATCAATTTTTGTTTGAGATTTTATGTTTAACTAAGTTGTTCGACATGTTTTTAGTCAATTTTCCTTTATCTTTTTTTGCGTTCATTTTTTTAGTAGTAGTGTTTATTGCACTCTATATTTTGTTACGCTATAGTGAGACCCTTATATGTTATAACTGGATACCTAGATCTTGATGAGTCCGAATTCGAAGTGCTCCCCGGAAGGGTAGTCCAAAGTAAATCTCCCCGGAAATTCGGACAGGACTTGTTGACCGGACAGATGATTTCGAACACTGAAAACTTAAGGCAGTTCGAACTATGACTAAAGTACTAAAAAACCTAAACACTATCTGACTAAGCTACTTGCACATCTGCTTAAAACTTATGGGTCTTTAAACATGACCCGGGTCCATTAAACTTGACCCGAAAGCCCATAAGGGCCCAAATTTCACACTATAAATGCCCAACCACCAGCATTAACTATAGGTAAGAAAAATTGACTGCTGCCAAGCTGCACAATTCTCTCTCCACCCTTAAAACAATGTGAAACACCCTTAAAACACCGTGAAACACCCTTAAAACACTGTGAAACACCTTTAAACACTGTTAAACACCCTCACGCCGCCTTAAAACTCCACTTGAAATTACCAGCCTACCCTCAGGCTACTTTTATCCACACCAAATTGGCGACCACAGTGGGAGGCGACGGTGCCTGAATCAAGCATTCAAAACCAAGTAAGGAAATTCTGTCCGAATGAATCCGGATAATCCAGAGCTTCCACCAGCTTTGCTCGAAGTGGTGGAAGAGAACGATGAATATACTGTCCAAGAGCGTGACAGGTTGAGGATTGAAATAGAAGCTCTGAGGGCTGAAAAGGCCAAGATGGGCGTGAAGGAGAAATCCAAAGCATCAGTTGCTCATCGCTCTGATAACCCTCGAGAGCATGAGGCTTCAAAAACTCATTTGAGCACTAAAAAGACACATGCCAGTTCTAAAAAGTCTCACCGGTCCAAGCCTGTGGAGAGTTCTGACTCAAGCTCAGAATCTTCGGACAGCTCTTCGGACAGTGAGGGAAATGAAAAATCCTTGTCCTCCAGTAGTGATGAGGGGCGAACCAGGAAAAAACAGAAGCAAGTCAAAAAGTATTCCAGAAAAAGAGATCACCATGGAAGAATGAAAAGGCACATTGGGAAAGGGTCATCTCACAACCGGAGGCATGTAGACCGGATGCTGGTGGATCCTTTTGCCTTCCATGATGAGCCAGGTATCTTTGCAACACCTAATGAGGATACTGCGTTCAGTCGTGGGAGGAATTGGAGGCAATCGCCATTGTCTTCCAAAATACTGTCCGGAAACCTCCCCAAGAGGTTTGATAGCACCAAGATGGAGAAGTACGATGGCAGTACTGATCCAGACAATCATCTGGAGCAATTCAAGAACTTCATGATGAACTTTGATGATGATGATAAACTACTCTGCAGGGCATTCTCCCAATCCTTCACGGGGAGTGCTCTGAAGTGGTACAACAGCCTACCTCAGGGTTGTATCAGAGACTTTTATACTTTTTGGGTGGCCTTTCGAAGGCAATTTGTGGGGAGTAAGGAGCTAAAGGGTAATGGAGATACCATAATCCATTGTGCCCAGGAACCAAACGAATCATTAAAGGAGTACATAAGTCGTTTTGTGAACACAAAAAACGGGCTGGCTGATTGCTTTGAACAAGTGGCAATAGCCTCCCTGAGACAAGGTTTGAACCCGGGCAACCTGGCCGATTCGGTAACCAGGAAGAAGGCCATGACCTGGGGGGGATTTCTAAATCAAGTTGGTAAACAAATAAATGTTGATGAAACAAAGAAGACCAGGGTGCACAGACAGGTGAGATCCACCCCGGTGGCGCCAACTCCAAATCAAAACCAGTCCGGAAACAAAGCTAGAGAAACCGGACAAGGGCATGGAAGGGGAAAAGCTCAGTCTCAACCAGCTGCTCCTGCACAAAGCCAACAATCTAGAAACAAAAGGGGACCATGGGTCCAACCGGAATGGTTTGCAGAACTCAAAGAAAGTGTGGCAACCATTTTCGATAAAACAAAAGATGAAGTACACTACCGGAGACCAGCGACCTTGCAGTCTCCCAGAGAACATCGAAACAGTTCTTTTTGTCAATATCACAATGATATTGGCCATACTACTGATGATTGCATAGCACTGAAACAAGAGGTTCAAAACCTGATCGAAAGAGGGAAATTGGGTGCATACGTTAAAAGAAGAGGAGGCAACAGGCCTGATAACACTCACCGGGCTGGTCCGGTTAATGCTGCCCCAGAGGGGGCTATGGTAATCATTGAAAGGTTTGATGTGGAATCCGAATACTTGGATCCTGACCCAACGAGAAACAGAGTGGGTGCGATAGAGGAGCGTTCCAGGTCGGTCTCCGGGCTCATTGAGTTCTTTGAATCCTTGACAATTTTCGGAGGGGACACTGTAACGGCTCCTACCACTTCATCAAGAAAAAGGCATGTTCATAATTTGGCTACCCAGCTAGAAGGGGGCATGACCTCATATCAATCGTCAAGTTTGTTCCCATTCATTGTCTTTGATGGGGATGATTTGAGAGACATTGCTGGCCCTCATGAAGATGCTGTTGTTATAGGAGCATCGATAGGGGGCAATGAGATAAGGCGAATCTTGGTAGATACTGGGAGCTCTGCCAATATCATTTTCTTAGATACTTACAAGAAAATGAAAAATCCAGCTGTGATTCAAAAGTCAGACAGATCGATCGTAGGCTTCACGGGCAGCTCAGCTGATGTAATCGGTGAGTTCGAAGAAGAAGTATTGTTGGGCAGAGGCCCTTTCAAGAAAACAGTCAGAATACTTTTCATTGTGGTGGATTGTCTCACTTGCTACAATGCTATTCTAGGGAGATCTTGGCTCTCTAGGATGCATGCAGTGGCTTCGACAGTCCATCAGTGTCTAAAATATGCTGTTCAGGGGCAAGTTGGGGTTGTCCGGAGCAGTCAAAAAGTTGCAAGAGAATGCTATGCCACTGCCTTGGCTCCACGAACGCTGGGGGCAGTCCGAATAAATGACCAATAGCAGTTTGAGGGCCTTTCTGGGGGTGAGGGTGAAATTGATGACCCCAGAGAGACCCCCGGAGTGTTGATCCCGATTGAGGAGGTTGAAACACATTGCTTGGAAGAAAGAAAAATTGTCAAGATAGGGTCCAAAATGCCACCAATGTTGAAAGAAGGTATGTTGAAATTCTTAAAAGACCATCATCATGTTTTTGCTTGGTGCAACGCTGATGTTACTGGAATTCCATCAGAGGTGATTTCCCATCACCTATCTGTCCGGAGAGACGTGGCACCAGTGGTGCAAAAGAGGAGAGCTTTCTCAAAAGAAAAGGCTGATGTCATTGTACAAGAAGTTGACAGACTCACAAAGATGGGGCACATTAAAGAATCTCAGTACCCTTTGTGGACTGCCAATCTAGTCTTGGTAAAAAAGAAAAACGGTAAATGGCGAATGTGCATTGACTTCACAGATCTCAATCGAGCTTGCCCAAAAGACTTGTATCCGGTTCCCCGGATAGATCAGTTAGTAGACTCTACTTCTGGGAACAAGCTGCTCTCCTTCATGGATGCTTTCTTCGGGTATAATCAGATCCATGTGGATCCAAAAGATCAAGAGCATACCACTTTTGTTACTGATAGGGGTCTGCACTGCTATAAGGTAATGCCCTTTGGCTTGAAAAATGCTGGGGCTACTTATCAAAGGTTAGTCAATAAGACATTTGCTGATCAAATTGGAAGAAATATGGAGGTTTACATTGACGATATGATGGTGAAAAGTGTGGATGAGCAGCTGCACTTGTCCGACCTCCAAGAGACTTTTGCCAACCTGGCCAAGGTGAATTTAAAGTTAAACCCTGAAAAGTGTGTCTTCGGAGTGCAGTCCGGGAAGTTCTTAGGGTATATTATAAGTGAGCATGGGATACAGCCCGACCCGGACCAACTCAATGCTTTGTTCCAAATGGAGCCTCCTCGAAACGTTAAAGAAATACAGCGGTTAACGGGGAGGTTAGCAGCCTTGAACAGATTCATCTCCAGGTCTTCGGACAGATGTGCTCCATTCTTTCAAACCTTGAAGGGTGCAAAAGGGTTTGAGTGGACACCACAGTGTGATGAGGCATTCAATGAAATTAAGAAGCATCTGTCCTCTCCCAAGACTTTGTTCAAACCAATTGATGGGGAGACTCTCTTCGTATATCTGGCTGTTTCAAGTTGTGCCATTAGTGCTGTGTTAGTAAGAGAGGTTGATGGGTATCCTCACCCAGTGTACTATATCAGCAAAAGCTTGATTGATGCTGAGAAGCGTTACTTGAAACTTGAAAAACTAGCATTGGCTCTGGTGATAGCTGCAAGAAAGATGAGGCCTTATTTTCAGGCTCATCCTATCATTGTCCGGACGTCTTTCCCTTTAAAGAATGTCCTTCAAAAAGTGGACATTTCAAGCAGAATGACAAAGTGGTCAGTAGAGTTGGGGGACTTCGATATAGATTTCGCTCCCCGGACAGCAGTAAAAGCTCAAGCTGTGGCTGATTTTCTGGTTGAGTTCCACTCTGATAGGGACTCAGAACAACCAGCTGATTCAAAAGACAAAAAAGTGTGGATTGTCCGAACAGACGGGGGATCCAGTGCCATAGGGTCTGGGGCAGGAATATGTCTCACTTCCCCCTATGGGGACAACATGTTCCAAGCTATTTGTTTTGCTTTCAGGGCATCCAATAATGAGTCTGACTATGAAGCAGCTATAGCTGGGTTGAAATTGGCATACATCTGTGGAGCAAAAAGGGTCAAGCTGCTAAGTGACTCCCAATTGCTTGTTCACCATGCCTTGGGCCTATCAGAAGCTAGAAAAGAACAATTGATCAAGTATTTACTACTCTTGAAAAGTGAGGCCATGAAGTTTAAAGCCGTTGTCTACGAGCATATTCCCCGGGCAGAGAATGAGCTAGCAGACTCATTGGCAACAATAGCATATACGGAGTCCTATCCATGGATCCATGTGCTTGAAAGCCCTTCTATTCAACTTGATGAAGGTGAAAATGAGGAAGTCTTTGAAATACAAGTAAACCGGCCTCAAGACTGGAGGTTTCCTCTTATGCAATATCTGTCTGATGGCATCGTGCCTTTGGATAAACCACAAGCCAGAACGTTAAAGCACAGGGCTCGTGGTTTTATCATGATTAGAGAGGTCTTGTACAAGAAATCCTATAGCAAACCTCTCCTACGCTGTTTAGGGGATCATGAGTCACAAATGGTTCTCTCCGAATTGCACGATGGTGAGGGGTCAGCCCATTGTGGATTTAGAGCATTAACAAGAAGAGTGCTTCTCTCCGGATATTATTGGCCAACGATAATGAAAGATGCTAAGGAGCTGGTAAGAAGATGTGACCCATGCCAGAGGTACAGCAATGAAATTCATGTACCAGCCATTCCTTTGGAATCAATTTCTGAGCCCATCCCTTTTGCTCGATGGGGATTGGACTTAGTTGGGCCTCTCCCTGTGGCGTCCGGAGGGCGTAAAACCATAATTGTAGCCATTGACTACTTTTCGAAGTGGATAGAAGCAGCCCCCTTGGCAGGAACAACATCAAAGGCTGTTATAAAATTCATTCTATCCAACATATGTTGCAGATTTGGTGTCCCCCAGAGAATAACAACAGACAATGGGCCACAGTTTGACAACAGAGAAATGGAGAGCTTCTGTGCCTCAAGGGGAATTCAGCATTGCTTTTCTTCACCTTTCCACCCACAGGCCAATGGGCAAGTTGAGGTGGCTAATAGGACAATACTGTCCGGTTTAAAGAAAAATTTGGAAGGGGCTGCTGGGAAGTGGCCTAGTTATTTACAAGAAGTCTTGTGGGCCTACCGGACAACGCCTGGGGCTGCAACACAAGAGTCACCTTTTGCCTTGGTCTATGGGATGGATGCAGTAGCCCCCATAGAGAAGACACTCCCCTCCTTTCGAGTCCACAACTTCTCCGGACAGGCTAATGAAATGGCAGTCAGAAATCAACTTGATTTAATTGAAGAAAGGCGAGTAAAAGCTCATCTTAGAGTGGCACACTATGAGGGCTTGATGAGAAGCAGGTTTGCTTCTAAAGTTAAAAGAAGGGACTTTCAACCAGGAGATAAGGTGTTGAGGAAAGTTTTCTTACATACCAAGGAAAAGCTCTTCGGAAAGCTGGCCCCAACTTGGGAGGGTCCCTATACTGTGATTGAAAGAATCAAGCCTGGTACATACTGGTTAGAAGACAAAGATGGTAGGGTTTTAACTCACCCTTGGAATATCGAACACCTTCGAATGTACTTAGAATAAAACTTATATAAATATTTACTTGTTTAAAACATCCATGTAAATATTTGGGGGCATACTACTACCTCTCTCCGGCACCACGGAGAGCTTTAAATGAAACTTGGAGCTTTCTTGAATAATTTTCTAAGTTTTTGCAAAATTCTGTTGATTGTCATACTATTCGGACTGAAAGGTCTAAGGGCTACTTAAATTCTAGCCAGAGAAACTAAACACTCTCACAACACAATAACTCAAGACTACTTAAACTCCAACTATTTAAACAGATTATGAAAGAAGAGAATGGTTGAGCAAAACAAAATATTCATTCAACAACTTAAAATTGCCTTGGCCTTCCAAGGACTTTTTAAACAAGTTTGGGTGCAGAACAAAAATCTGTCCGAATAATTCGGACAACATCACAAAAAAGGTGCCTTGGCCTTCCAAGGACTTTGGTTCAAGTAAAAGATAAACAAAACAGATTATAAATTAAGGAGGAGCCTTTGAAGATGGCTCACCCTCATCTGTTTTCTTGCCCTTGATGTCGCTTTTTTCCTCAATGACCTTCTTGCCTTTGGGGTCAACCTCTTCCTCACCCGGACTCTCTCCGGTTTCCTCTTCATTACCAGACGAGGATATATCAGTGTACCCTTCATCAACCATGGTCCAGTAGGGGAGATCATCGTCATCCACATAACGCCATAAGTCCCCTAGTCTCCTCTTCGGGAACTTCTCGTGAAACAAGAGGACCATGTCGGACTTCACTTTCTCAACCATTAATTCTTCACTCCGTATCATCTCCCTGGCATAAGCGTTGATTTTGGCCTTGATCATGGCCTCTTGATCCTTCACCAAAGCAGCTTTCTCCTCAACAGCCTGAGTCACTGCATTCTCTAAATCAAGTTTGTCAGTGGTCAGGTTGGTGACAATCTTCTCCTTTGCTGCAGTTTCTCCCCTTGAGGCTGCCAAGTCCTTCTCCAATCCGGACAGCTTAGCCCGGAGATCTTTTACGGTCTCTTCTAAAGAAGCAACTTTTGTGTTGCTTTCATTTTGACTCTTCTTTAGCTGTTCGTTCGACTCCTTAAGCAGGTCAACCTTAGTAGTAGCAGTCCTGAGGTCATCGGACAGCTTCTCTTTCTCAGACTTGAGATCTCTAATGGTTTCTGCCTGACTCCGGACTTGCCTTTCCAGGGTGAGTACTGGTTGCATGTTGCTAAGGAGGGAATGGGCTATAACATCCCTCTCACTAGAAACCAAGAAAGTCTTACCATTGAAGTTTACTGTGTTAGAGCTACTGGGGGGAACATATGGCCCTGCGAACTCATCTCTAGACAGGCCAAGGAAGTAGTCACCTAAAGGACCCAGACCGGTGACATCCACTTCATCCATGTTAATCTCTCCCCTATCAACTTCATCAGTGTGGAATTCCATTGGAATCCCTTCATTAAGATTCCCTGGGATCTCTTCGGCTAATGTTGGGTCAGTTGGGAAAGTGGGCTCCGGATCCCGGAGAGCAAGCTCCTCTCCTTTGGAAATCTTTTTCTTTTTGACCTCCCTATCAGCACTATCACTCGCTTGCTTGCGAGTCCGTTTAGCAGCCCTTGTGGGTTTTGGGGACTTCACTCTTTGTTTCTCGCTCTCCTGTTCTACCACTTGTAGAAGGTTTGCGTCAACTTGAGCCTGGGCTGGCACCTCTGAGCCTGTTGGGACCTCTTTCTCAGCATCCTCTACTGCTTTCCTGCTCTTCTTCTTCTTGCCCTTCATTTTACTTGGGGCTTTGGCCCGGGGAGGAAGGAAGAGGGTCCCATCCAATTCATGAGACCTTCTCAGCACTACATCTTCATCAGGTGGGGTGGAGAACTCCTCCCAGGTAAGATCCCTTCGACCTGTGGTGTTCCACAGATGGGATCTCGCTAAATTCCCAGGGGTAAAAGCTTTGTGGAACCGGTTCTCCCAGTTCTCTGCGGCCCATGCGTTTATCTTGCCACAGGTGACCTGTCCGGCTTTTAGATAGTCTCCGAACTCCTTTGGCAGCTCTAATAAAACGAGAAAGCGACTGGTTAGCATGAACTAAATGAAAAGAGAAATTCGAACAGAAACTTAAAGTAAAACTTACGATCGCTCCTCCATCTACTTCGAAGAAGGCTAGGATTCTCCCCGGTCTTGATTTTCTTACCATTCTCCCATGAGCCACTTACAAACAAGAACTGGCTCCTCCACTTGCTCTCCGATTCCAGGAGATCATCCACAGCTTTAAGATCGTTCCCCATGTTAAAGTGATAGAAAGGGAACTGATGGTGTTTGCACAAACTAGCTACAGCAGCGAACTCTTCCATTGGAAGAGGAATTCCGGACAACCTAGATGCCATAATGCATGACATCAAGGTGTACCATCCGTTAGGGCTTAGCTGTGATAGACATAGCTTGACTAGGTGGAAATAGGGCACTATCTCTGGATCCAGTGGGAACCTAAGTCCCCAGTTGAATAGCTCCGTAAAGAAGACTATTTCGTTCCTTTTACAATCCATCGGGGTCTCCGGATCGATAGGAATTCGGATTTTTACGTTTTCAGGGATCCCCCACTTAGTGCGAAACCGTCCCAAATCTCTAGTATGGATAAACGCATACTTGGTCTTTAACAGAGATAAAAGGTACTTGAACTCTACCTTGTGAAAGCAGGGCCCTACTCTCCCTTCGAGGCTCTCCGGCAGATCCGGACGCCTCAGATACAAGTCCTCTTTGCCCTTCTTGGCAGCAACTACAGCAGTTTCAGCTTGTCCGGAAGACTCGGACTCAAACCTAACCTCCTCAGTGGAGTCTTCCATCCTCTCCTCCATTATTGTTGGGGGAGCTTCTGCAGAAACAGCCCGGGGAGGGATGAAGCTTGGCATAGCTAATCCTCCGGACTGTTGGCTCTTTGTATGTTTTTGAGTTCTCACCTCAGTTTGAGTTTCTGAGGTCGAAGTTTCCTTAGGAGGTAGTGGACTGCTAGCCTCCGGACCAACCGGCCTTTCCCGGAGAGTCCTAACAGTTGCCCCGGACCCTGACTCACTAGTATTTTTTGAAGAGAGTCCCTTAACCAATCTGCTTGGTCTTTTCATGATTAGTTTGTCTGGAGAATGATCGGAGTCGGACCCCATAGCAATGAAAGTGGTTTTCTTCCTGACACTTGTAACAGCGACCCCCGGTTCGACAGTGGGGATTGACTCTTGGACTGATGAGCCAGATACTATGGGGGAGAGTGTTGATTGAAAGAGTTTTCTAGATCTCGTACCTTTCGAAGAAGATGAACCTCTATCAGATTCTTCGATTGAAGGGGCTGGTTTCTCGACAGGCGACGCTGGAAGCCCTGCTGCAAGTCTTTTCTCTTTTTCAACCCTTTGAGCTTTCTCCAATTCTGAGAGATTAAGCCACCCACCCTTGATTAGAGCTGTTCTTGCTGTGAACATAAAACAACTAAGGAAATCTTGAAAATTTTAGAGAGATGAAGCTTTGAGTAAAATGGCAGAGTGAAAGTAATAGTGAGACTGTGAAAGATGAATAGAATTTATAGTAAATGTAAAAAAGGGTTTGATTCCTAGGAGAATCCGAAAAGTTGGGCAATGATTAAAAAACGGCGCTGACGTCATCAAAAGCATTTAAAGAGGTAACTTGTTCGAGATAGTGGTACAACTTTCGAGGTGAGAAAACGGCTAAAAGAAACCAACCAAAGTGTGACACGTGTCCCACTAACTCTGACACAGAACCGTTTGGAATTCGAAACGATTGCCTTGTCCGGATCCGTCCTCAACTCTCTCCGAATTGGAAGACCACTTCCTTTATCGGACTGTTTTTCAGTTCTTTGACAAAGACACTTGTTCAAAAACCTAAAAAAGGGGCTCCTGATGAGTCCGAATTCAAAGTGCTCCCCGGAAGGGTAGTCCAAAGTAAATCTCCCCGGAAATTCGAACAGGACTTGTTGACCGGACAGATGATTTCGAACACTGAAAACTTAAGGCAGTTCGAACTATGACTAAAGTACTAAAAAACCTAAACACTATCTGACTAAGCTACTTGCACATCTGCTTAAAACTTATGGGTCTTTAAACATGACCCGGGTCCATTAAACTTGACCCGAAAGCCCATAAGGGCCCAAATTTCACACTATAAATGCCCAACCACCAGCATTAACTATAGGTAAGAAAAATTGACTGCTGCCAAGCTGCACAATTCTCTCTCCACCCTTAAAACACTGTGAAACACCCTTAAAACACCGTGAAACACCCTTAAAACACTGTGAAACACCTTTAAACACTGTTAAACACCCTCACGCCGCCTTAAAACTCCACTTGAAATTACCAGCCTACCCTCAGGCTACTTTTATCCACACCAGATCTAACACACATGGTTTATCCTAACGCATATATGGATATGTGTTGTTTCTATCTATTAGGTGTCACGGAATGATTGACTTATGGGATTACGTTATCCACATTTTACACGTGTTAAGTAGTGATTGGTCTACTTGGATTACGTTTATCTAAAGATTAAATGGTCAATAAATAGATGATCTCCTCTTGTAACAACACAACCTGAAAAACTCAAGTAAATGGACACTCAAACAATGTCAATTTTGAGTCAGTTGGAAGATGACTATCTGATAAAATCCTCCATCGAAGTGGTAGAATCTATAAGAATGAATGGGATAAACACTATTGGGAGAAAATTCTATGACATATGTATTTTCTATATGACAGGGATGACATCCAACCGCTTAATATTTAAGACATTTGGATAAGGTAAAAATTAGGTGGACCTATCTAGTAAAATTTTGTGTACAACTAGTTTCCAACCTCAACGACGAGTAACGTCATGCTGCATTTAAGTTGCTCAACTGTCAAGTCACCGCTACTTTAACGGAGGAGAAACTGGATATTGTCCATGCCTACAGATCTACCATCACGGAAGAGGAAATGCGTGTTGCTATAGTGGACTACTAGATTGCGAAAGATGAAAGGAAGTTGATGAAATGGAACTCACCTCACAAATAAACTACCTTGACTATGAGTTATCGCAAATTCTTTCCTTAGTTGTTGTTTCCGTTTATGTTTTCCTTGATTGTTGCTTGAGTTTTTATGATTTCCTCGGTTGTTGTTTGAGTTTTATGATTTCTAAAGTTGTTCTTTAACATATTTTTTAGTCTTTTTTTATTCATTTTTCAGTAGTAGTGTTAAATATATAAAGTAGAAGATTCATAAAAAATAAGTTTAGAGACCTAAAAAATACAAAAAATTGAAAATGACAATATTTCTAGTAGTATTCACGAACTGAGAATAAGCGTGAAAGCCAGAATCACGAAGAGTGAGTCTGTCATTTAAACATAATCTCTTGCTCCACCTTCGCGATTTGAACATAATAGCGAATGTTGAGTTCACGTTTTGAAATAAATCGGAAACTATGCGTTCGAATTTGTGACTGGGCATTTATGTTTTGGTAATTGTTTGATAAAAGTTGCAAGAATGTTTTGCAAAAAAAATTATATATAATTACAAAGAGTAATATAGAATTAAAGTATTCATCCATGCAATACAAAAAAATAAGCAACGCATGTACTTAATCATTGTTCTTCGCTCAAATCAAAGAAGTGTGGCTTGATTTGATGATATTTGTTGAATCGTTTGTCGAACGGTATTGCCCAACCGGTTGCGGTTTTATTAGCGCAAAACGGAAACCAAGTAGGATAGATTTCTGGCAACGGTCCATTCAAGACAACCTATACAAACAAAATGTGGATAATGTTACGTGGGAAATAAAATATAATACT
This sequence comes from Limnanthes douglasii subsp. nivea, assembly GCA_036936605.1. Classification (NCBI taxonomy): domain Eukaryota; kingdom Viridiplantae; phylum Streptophyta; class Magnoliopsida; order Brassicales; family Limnanthaceae; genus Limnanthes; species Limnanthes douglasii. The sequence continues at coordinate 303,418,171 of JAUPFV010000002.1, read as the reverse complement.
ATAAGATTCATTGGTGTACTTACTTTCACGAAATGGTTACCATGTACGAACCCCAGATCAACTTCCATGGTAGGACACGATCAAGGAGGCACACCACGTAGAGTTAGATACATTTAGAATTTTTGGAGCAATATGTGGCATATAATTCACTGATATCTAGTGGCTATCACTAAGACATAGTCGGGTAACGTCATCCAATGTCTATTATTATACGCATACACTTCAAAGATGTCTAACCTTTTACTAGGTTATCTACATATTGTGCACCATCAAACACTCTCTCTCATGGATCCCGTTGATCTTGCAATTCGGCGATCAAATCCCGTCTAACTTGTTGCCATGAATCGACATTATCATACACAGTTAAATGTATTGTGTTGAAATCCCAATTACCGTGAGGAGATACGTCTTCAACACTATAAAAGTACTCATGTAAATAGTTGGGAAACAACCTCTCTTAACCATTAAAAACTTTTCCCTTAATCTATTTTTTCAATCGAGTCACTTTCTCTTTCTTTGGTAGAGGTTGAGCCTTATATTTGATTTTAACTTTGGCTTTGGGTACTAAAAATAATTTAGCCACCAAGGAATTCATGCTATCAATCGTGTCGAGAATGCTAGCGCCTAAACTACCATCGTATTCGAACTCGAATGGGTTCCGTTTAGTTGATTTGTCTGGCCCAGCTTTTTTCCTACCTTTAGTGATAACCGGCTCCTTAGGTTGCAAAACATGAATTCTTGCGGGATCTAAGATTTACATCATCTTATTTATGATGTGATCTTGCACGTGTGGACCGTAAGCACATATAGTACTATATATTAAGGAGAGTTTTTTTGTAAGCTCATCTTTGGTACCAACGTTATCCCAATGTTTGATCTTTAAAGTACTCCAATAAACATCAAATTCATCCTTTAGAATCACCATACCTTCTTTCTCGATCATAGTTAACTCGCATGCACACTGTAACTTATGGGTTTTCCTAGTAACACAACCACACATTGCGGGAGTGAACCATATTTCCCCGACCGTTTTAAGATTTTTCTCTATTATTTTTATGGTCGTACATGAAAGTTTACCTTTTATCTCTAGGATGAAACCTACTTCGTTCGAATGATTCAAAAATGTTAGAGTCTTGAGCGTGAAGCAACGAATGAACATTTCCCAAAAATTGCTCAAATGTGCATAGACTTGTTTCGGTTTCCCGTTTTAGGCTCGAGTGAGCACTCTCTGCCTTATTACATGAGTTTAAATTTATTAGAAGTCTAACATTTAATATTAAAAAATAATGTATAAAGATGATAATATAACTCACCAAATTCTAGCCTGATTGCCTAAATGTTTAAAATTATTTGTGTGATATTAAGAAACATGTGTTTATAATTATCTATCAATTGTTTGATGACATTATCGAAAACCATCAGACAATATATGTAGATGTGGTGTAAATCGATAAGGTTTTTGTCATAATCTTTGATCGTTGTCGAATAGGAAACCGATTCATAATATTCGAGGAACTCATCCGCCATGTCCGCTTGGGCCAAAACTTTCTTAGAGTGGGAGCAAATGTTTCTATTAGTATGCCAAGTGCATAACATATGAGTGGCATCCAGAAATATATCCTCGATAGCGTTCATTAAATCTAACTCCTTATCGATGATGATAATATTAGGCAATGCGCAATGTTATTCGTCATCACGATCGTTAGAACGCTCAATCCCCATAGGTAGTTCGTGTGCTTCTCGGAGCTCAAAAAAACAAAAGTGATACAAAAAGTCTTCTTCGTCAAATTTTGGCCAACTACTTCTAGCAAATGCATCTTATACCTTGTAGTCTTATATGTGCTATTCATTATAAGAACTTCAGGAAAAATGTGCATTAGATTGGATGCTTGTAGGATGCGCGAAAAACAACTCGAGGATCGCATGTGTTGCTTTGTTAGTTCGCACCCAAACAAAGTACTCGTGTTGTTTTAACTTACCGAACAAGTATTGCATTTGGGTTTGTCCCGCTTTATCGACCAAATTATGTTTTTGACGCATGTTGTAGATCATAGGCATACTAGATATATTTCAGAAGTCTCTATGCTTCAAACCTCGGTATATCTCTCTTGGTCGAGAACCGACTGTTGTTGGACTACGAACAAATACTTCTTCTTTTGATTTTAGTCTAGCAGCTCGTGAATGACCATTCAAGTGTAAAAACGGTTGGTGTTGTGTTTCGTGTTTACCATTATCAATTTCCAATAACCGGGTAGTTCTAAGACCTATTTTCTCCGTAACAAGAACATAAAACAATATTTTTTGATGAACATTCCAGGTGCTTATTAACATTCCCCGGTTTGGGGTTAGGTTTGTAAACACCTTGCTTCTCGCCCCTGAAATACATCCTTGGATTTTCCTATTTTTGCTACCGTCGTCGTCTTTATTCACAACCAAAATGAATCCTAACTTTTTGCTTTCAAACCAACCCATGAGACAAAATCGGATTTTGTATATAAGGTTTTGGTAGTAACAAATTTTGTGTAATCGACCATCGAACATGGCGGTTGGTCTGGTTCCTACAAAATACATATATTATATCAAAATCTACTTAATTCTAATTAGTAATATCAAAATCTAATTAAGTCATGAAAAATAATGCATGTAACTGACCAAAATCGCGCATACATGGAAACCAATTTTCACAAAATCACGAACTTAAACTACTCAATTAATTAACCAAATTGCGAATACGGGCTTCATCATTTTGACCAAATTGCAAGATCATTGTTTGCGATTGTAACCAAATCTTGTTACCTATATTCACGATTTATCCAAGAACATCTAGACTAAATTCGTGCAATCTAACGCACTCTGAGTTTGTGGTTCGTCTCTCCTAGCGCGCGATCCGTGCGATATTTGTACAGAACTTAAACAAATAGAAATCTACCTCTACTTATGTTTCCATATGGTCCATCAATGGATACTCCTACTCTGATGCAAAATCATCCACATTTTAAGAAAAAACATCATTCAAATCTCTTAAATCCATAATTTAGGATGTATTAGGATTTTTTAAGTTTTAGGTTAGTGTTTAGGAGTAGTTTGGTTGGAGAAGAAGGGTTGCAATTGTGTTTTTGGCTAAAATTTTGCTTTTTATATGTAGGAGCCAAAACAATATTTTCACAAAGATGAAAAAAAACTTTGTTTTCTAGGTCTCGACATAAGAGAATTAAGTCTCATTTTAGCTTTGCCCATAAAAGAAATACTTTAATTAGAAGAAGAAATCCCACCAAGATATATAACGTGCCCCCATTACTTGAAACCAGGTTTATAGTAGCACATTTTAGTCAAATTCAGCGTTGGTTTAGTAGGTTCTAATAATGTGCACCCATTCACCAAACAAAATGCCATTTCAGGATCTTGCACCCACACTAACACTTTTTTTTGGAGGGAACCCGCAGCCGCTACTCAACGAGTACGCACATAGTAAACCCTCAATCTGACGCAATAGCCTGCAAACCGGCGCTAGAAGCTAAATCACACAAGGTGACAAGCTCAGCCAATAAAGCGTATTTAGAGGGACTCAAACTCATAACCTTTGGTAACAAGTATGCTTTACTCAACCAACTCGGCTACACCTTAGGGGCCCACACTAACACCTTACGAAGAGTGAGAATAGAGAAATTCTTCAAGGAACTATCCACCCAAGATTGACCACTAGAGTGCGAAGCACCCACCAACGTGGAGAGAATATGAAAGACCACGTGGATGAATGGAGACTTGCTCATACCATGTTCCCTCAACTCCACTCTGAAGAGTAAGCCCTGTTAGATAGTCACCAACGTGGATGAATGGAGACTTACTCATACCATGTTCACTCAACTCCACTCTGAAGAGTAAGCCCTGTTAAATAGTCATCATACTCACGCTTTGCTCTGAATATTTTGCATCAAAGGTTAGCTTACTCAAACACTACACCAAATTCATAAAATCTAAACTTGCCCACCACATGACATACATTACACCGTATTCCTCGTAACTAAATCTGCGCACCACCCACCCTACCAAAAATAGCCATATAATCGTGAAATACTACCATCACAACTTATTTATTGCCATGTCTAAGAAAAACAGGCTTGACTAAACCCACAACACCATTGAAGTCGTTTTGACATAAAAAAACACTAAACACACTAAAAAGTACGATAAGTTCAACTCAAGCGAAGTGGAAAAAAATGACTGGAATCTCAAGAACTGTTTTATCAGGCCAGATTATAGGAGGGCAATTCCACTCATTCCACATCAGAACCAAAGCTATCTGGAAAAAGAAAGTTAACAGACACTAGATATGGAGGAGAGAGCAGCCAACAAGGAAACACATGCCTCTGTATGGGTCACAGTGACAAGCATAGTCGGAAATGAGAACTAACTTTTGGTTGTTGGGTTGAAGTCCTTGTAATCTACACAAATATATATACTAACTATATAATATACACAAACCACACAATTGTTTCCTTTCACGAAATGAAAGAACAATATACAACAAATCTTGTTGAGTTCTATATAATATACAACAAATCTTGTTGATAATGTTTTCCTTGCCCAAGATTTGGTTAGAGGTTCGAACCGTGCAAGAGTTTATCCGCGATGTATGCTCATGGTGGATCTTCGCAAAACATTTGACACAGTCTCATGGGAATTCCTATCGGATATTCTCCATCGTATCGGGTTTCCTCCGAAGTTTGTGGGCTGGATTCTTGCTTCCGTCACTACAGCGTCCTTCTCGGTTTCTCTCAACGACAAGCTTCATGGCTTCTTCCGTGGACAGCGGGGCTTAAGGCAAGGTGATCCCATGTCCCCTACTTTATTCATCATTTGCCTCAAATATTTGTCTCGTTTGTTAAAGAAGAAATCGAGCGAACCAAGTTTTAAATTCTATCCGAAATGCGCCCGCACTCACACTACCCACCTCGCTTTTGCTGACAATTTGATGCTACTTTCAAAAGGAGATGAGACATCGGTTAACATCCTTATGGAATGCTTGAGCCATTTGGAAGATGTTTCGAGACTATCACTGAATCCTTCTAAATCCACAATATACCTAGCCGGGGTTAAAGGGATTGTTTATGATCGGATCATCAAAAGAGTCGGATTTGAAGTTGGCACTTACCCTGTACGTTACTTGGGGATACCTCTCGCTCATATGCCCGTCTCAGTTACTGATTTTCCCCTTTGACAGAGGTTATCTCGAGTTACATTCAAAAATGGGAACATATGAAACTTTCCTACGTCAGAAAACTTCAATTGATCACCTATGTGCTTCAAGGGGTCGAATCCTTTTGGTTCCGCGCTTTTCCTTTGCACTCGGCGGTGCTTAACACCATCCGCTCGCTCTGCCTCAAGTTCTTCTAGGGGGTAGACCTGCTCGGATTGTTTGGGACAAAATCTGTAAACCCAAGGATGAAGGAGGACTTGGCCTTATGGATATCAGAGTTTGGAATCGTGCCCTTCTTAACCGTTCGATTTGGTTATTACATTATGACTCCGAGTCGTTATGGATAAAATGGGTGCATGAGTATTATCTTCGAGGATAAACTGTATGGGACTACCAAAGACGAAATAGAGACAGTCATCTTGTTCGGAAGCTTCTTGATATTAGAGACTCTTGGATACAGATATTTGGGGGTCGAGATTGTGCCATTCTGGGTCTTGAAAGCTGTATTTTGGGTGGAAAGCTAATTACTAGACGTGTCTACGAAGCCATGAGAACAAAAGGTGAGGCGTGCCCAAATCTATCAAATTTATGGAAGAGATTCATCCCACCTATGTTTTCTTTCACCGTTTGGCTAGACTTCAATCGTCGCCTTGCCACGAAAGACACTCTCCATTACATGGACTTGCCTAACATCAGCTGCCCATTTTGCAGGCACTCAGATGAGTCTGGTGCCCATCTTTTCTTTGCTTGCAGGTTCACTAAGGAAATCTAGAGTCGTATCCGATCATGGCTGGGGATTACTCGAGAAATGAAAACGCTTGATAGTGCACACAAATAGATTAGGAAGGAGCATCGAGTAACATCCTACCGATCCCGCACCATCAATCTTGCCTTCCAAGCCACTATTTTTGAGATTTGGCGCGCCCGCAACCGCCTTGTGTTGGATGAAGAGACCGTGACTCAAGACACCATCGTCATCCGAATCACTCTCATGACCTTGAAGATTTTATTTAGATTATATCTGCATTATCGACTCACATGTTAGAGTCCTTTTTCATTGATACACTGAGTTTTTTGGATTTTCTATGTAATAGTCCATTAGTGCCGGCCTGGAGACTTGTACTCTTTTTCCTTAGACCGGGTTTTTACCCAACCGGTGGTTAAGGTTTTTTAAAGAGGCAAGTGCTCTGGACCTTTATCAAGGCACTCTTGGACATGTCTTTTTCTTTTAGGTACATTGTTACCCTGCATTGTACTCACTTGAGAGATCATATGACTCTCTAGACGATTGTAACCTTATATATATATATATACCCACATTTACCCAAAAAAAAACCACACAATGTTAGACTATAATCTCTGTTTTAGAGATTTAGACACTTTTGAAAGACATATATATACACGGGAGATAGAAACTATATTATGGAAATGTTTTTCTCATTTCACTTAAAAATACTAAATAACGGGTTGATCTTATCATAATAAATAATTTAATAAGTGATACATAACACGTGTTCAATGTTGATCTAACATGTGTGGACCATTACATATGTTACATTCTTATTTTTTGGGCATATTTTTCCATATGTGGACCAATACATATGTTACATTCTTATTTTTTTATTTCTCCTTGATCTTCCTCTTTTTTAGAAGAGTTCGTGAAGATGTTATTTACTCATCTTCTATAGGATGGGCTCTTGGACGATTTGCACTCAAAGCCATCTTCATTATCCTCAACATGAAGGATAAACTCTTTGTTCTCAACATGGAGGATAAACTCTTTGTTCTCAACATGGAGGTAAAATTCTGCATATATCTTTTAGGGAAGGAGATATCTTCAATTTTTTCATAAACCAAACAGATACCATTGACAATTGGTGTAAATTTAATTGCAAATTCGTCTACACACAATTTTACAACCTGAGAATCACTCTCGAAGGTCAGCAACTTTTCCATTTGTAACTTTGCCTCCATTACACATAGATATATTTCGCAGCGTGTCTCGTATATGGTAGGGCACAAACACACAAACATGTATTACTCCACCAACTCGACTACCCTTAAGGGGCTTACCATATCATTCTAAACAAAGCTTATTGAATTATTTTATTTATTTATAGAACATAAAATCTATGAACGATTATTCATATAATTTTATTTTTCTTTTACTATCTTTTTATATGACTAATAAAAAAATAACAAAATTATTATTCAAATCAAAATTACTTTTTTATCATATATAAATTATAAATTCTGTATCCATGAATATGTTTTTTTTTTCAAGTTTGTTAATTTTTTAAATATGCTATCAATAATCTCTTCTTCTTTTTAACCCGTTTTTTTTAACATTCGTAGTAGAAATACCCACACTCATGATAATTGAAATATGGCCAAAGCTATTTCCTCCATGTTATTTTTATTTCCTCCATCATTTGAAAAATCCTCCATGATGTTATTTCCTCCATAAATGAAGTTACAAAATTGCCCTTTTACCCATTTTTTCTTCACAAAACTATTACCCTAACATACCCATCCAATTTAGTACAACAAAACCCATTATTCACCCTAGAGAACTACCTTACAAAGAAGAAAACCCATTTTTCACTTATCACTACCTTACAACAGCTGATTCGAAGATAGAGAAAGCTTGGAGAAAGAAATTCTAGGTTCTTCCCCATTATCAAATTTAGGGTTTGTAGTTAGATTTTGTTGTTCGATTTCGATTAGGGTTTGAAGTTAGATTTCTATGTTAGATTCGATTAGGGTTTCATTTGGGGTTTGATTTCATTGTTAGAATCGATTAGGGTTTGATCTTGGGTTCGCCTTGGGATATCCTACTGTTCTGATTTTTTTTCCCACTGAGCATGTGATTCAGAGTGCCCTACTCGGAATCACATGCTCAGTGGGCAAAAAAAAAATCAGAACAGTGTGTGTGATTGATATTGTAAATGGATGGTAGAAAAAAGAACCTTTTAGGTTGTTATAAAACATGGATTAGAAGTCTGTACTACGTCTCCGTAAGTGCACCTTTGGTTGAACTATTGAATATGGTAAATGCTAAAAGATCGTTAACACTTTGTAGCAAACAGGTTTAGGTGTAGACATGTATACAAATAAATTATGTTGCCTACTTTTTTCGTATCTTATTTATCACAGAATTGAAGACGGCAATAGGTTGATTATATTTAATAGCGAGCACCATGCTTTTCTTACACTGGTGTTTTACCCTTGATTCCGAGAGGGCCACTCGGAATAAAGTGCAATGTCCCAGTGAACAAATTATCACATAATATAACGAGACAGAGGGTTTGCAACTGATTCCGAGTGGCCCTCTCGGAATCAGTTGCACATTTTTTTTAAAAAATTGCAACTGATTCCGAGTGGCCCTCTCGGAATCAGATGCACATTTTTAAAAAAAAAAATTACACCTGATTCCTAATTCCCGCCTCAGAAATAGTTGTTTTTTTTTTCAGAATTGTAAAAACGGGTTTAGCTGAAAAAAATAAGTTTCGAAATAGGTATTTTCAAGCTACGAAGTTGTAAAACGTAAAAACAAGTTTAAATTACATTGTTTGTCGATTGAGTGCTGTTCTCCGGCTTTGTTTGGGTTTCTTCATTTTCCATGACTAATCTTCAATAAAATTGAAGTTATTTGTTTTAGAGTTAATTTTAAAGGTATAATCATATATCTTGGATTAAAGTTAGGTTAATGTTGTGTTTTTTCATATAAGACTTTTAATTAGATAAATGGCATCTAGTGATAAATTTGAAATAAAAATAAGAGTAATTTGGTAAAAGCAAGTCACTAATGTTTTTGAAAGTTTGAAAGATAGAGGAAATAAAAAATAACATGGAGGAAATAGCTTTGGCCTTGAAATATTATTCACTATAATTATAGTATTACACCTACCTACTTTTTTTTATATACTTTTTCCATGGTAAGCATTACACCGTCGACCTGTAACTTATTCTGAGTTTTGAAGTTCATCTATAAATAAAGAATCCATAGGAGTCAATCATATAATCTGAATCGAAAATGTTGGAATACATAAAAAGCTTTTTATTTTAATTCAAACAAAAAATTGGTTGTTATATAATAGTGAAGTTACAAATAGTTATCTCGTTAGTTTTCTAAATACCACTTGGTACCGGAGAAACGGAAGTCACCAGGAATTACATGAAATAACTTTTATCAGGAAGACACTTCGACTGAGGCCCGAGGAAGACTATTGGTAAATAAATTACAACCAATTTCCAAGCTGTTTTATCGTAAAAGTGGTCCGGTTTTTTTTTTATATATTTCTCTTGCAAAAGAAACACAAGTAAAAGCAACTACCTCTATTTACATCAAGAAAAGAAACAAGAACATATTTGATAGTTGATCTTAATGGCATATTGAACAAGGTTAGCCGCTTGCAAATCAGGAGTTTTGAGCTGGTTGTATGGCTTCACAAGAAATGATTCCACATCAATTCTAAGTCATCCTTTAGCATTTCACAAACCAATGTCTTATCAACTTTGTTTAGTTCTTGAAGCCGATTCTAAAGCAGGAGTTTTGAGCTGGTTGTATGTCTTCACAAGAAATGATTCCATATCAATTCTAAGTCATTCTTTAGCATTTCACACACCGATGTCTTATCAACCTCCCCCTCCTGAAAGCCTCGAAGTTAAGAATATATATATATATATATATATATAATAAAACCCTAGTTTTCATAGCTTTATAGATTTTTTGATTTAATAAAAAAAAACTAGTTTTCATTTTCAAAATACTTAAAGGTTGTAAAGCATAAAAACAATACTTAAACCAGGAAATTATGTCTGTTGACCTTGTGCTGCAATCTTTAAAAGTTTAATAAATATAGAAATAAAGCCAATGAGCACGTACCAGTAGCTTTGATGTGAGCCTTTTCAACTTGAGCCTAGCCTCTAATATAGTTTCATCGGTTCCATAAACAAAATCAAACAGATCAGTGTATTCGACTACGAATGTTAATGATGAACAAGCGTAAGTAGTAACTGTTGTGTGACAAACAGCGGAAACGGTAACTCCCTTTTGACTAGTCGTATGGTCTAAAGGCCATGCCAACCCACCCTTCACATTTGCATCTACAACTGCAGATTCAACCACTTCTATAGCTTCCTGAATCTCCTATAAATTTTAGAGAAGCAGCCAATTTAGATTTAGCGTAATCAATACTATAAAGCATTCACGAATGCTACTTTTAGATAGTTTAATTAATAGTATTCAGGATATTGTTGTATCTGTTCTTAATAAGTTCCATCTTGAATAATCATATGAAGAACATTATGAGTTACTTGCAATCTAAGAAACTATCACCTAAAAAGTTTGCTTTAATGAAAAAGGTTTCAGGATTCAGAATAGGAACTTACCTCTGTCTTAAGTAGGATCGCCCTGTTGGATGATAACAGCTTAAAGTCTTGACACTTATCATTGCACGATATGTCGATGAACCGAGTAATGGCGTTTAGTTGAACCTACAAATGAAGAACATCTTGTTTTAACTTTGAGGCTAAGGAAAATAAGTAAATGACATCTAGAAATAGATAACTTGCCTTGTAGACACCTATACTTTTGTCTTCTTTAAGTCTACATTTGCAATAGATTGGTGTATCCATGAAATCTACACGACACTTATACATGACAAAACAAACTCAAAGGATTTAGTAGCTACTCTTATAGTAGCTACTCCTACAGTATTAAAGAAAAGCATAGTAAAATTTACATTTACAAATGATTACCTCCACTTCATATGTTTCCTTCACACCTTGTAACTGAAAACCTAGAGCTTCGATATCAGTTAAGACGTTGTGCACATAAGTAGCAGAAATGTCTCTGGAAAACATGTCATCTAATCTTTGTAAAATGGTTACACCAATCTGACCTTCTACTACACTTTCTGGGCTAAGACTACCTCTCAACAATATCGGCAATTCAAGATCAGATCAGAGTGTAAAACACTTTAATAAACAAAGTTTCAAGCTTTAATGATTAAACATAATTTCATACCCATTAATAAAAATCTTGCCGATTATAACAAAAAGGTTCCGCTTTTCTTTCTTGATACAATTTCCCTTTAATCCGCTCACAGCCTCAAAGTCGGACATTAAAAACTCATGGACATCTTCAGCTATGATCACCCACGGTTTCCCAATTCTTTCGTCCGCAACTGAAATCAAACATAAATTATACAAACAAATCCAAGAAGTAGAAAAAGAAGAGAAATTTATAGACTAATACCTCACCTTCATCACTTGTGTTTACCAAAATATGAAACTTCTCATCGTGCAACTTTCGAATACGTAGATAAGAGAACATATATGTTTCTGCGTTATCACACGAATCGGCTGGAATTGTTTTCTTTGTTATGGTATTATATGTGTATATAACTTCTGGAGCCCTAGTAGATTTAGACTTAGGAGGAGTTGATTCCCTGATTTGGGGCGGCCTAGAAGGGTCTGACCGGCGCTGCTGCCGTCTACGTCGAGGATAAGTCATTACTCTAAAAACAGAAAACAACCAGCAATGTTATATCAAATATTCAAGAAAGCCTTCCTCTCAATTTTAGGAGAACAGAACAATTGGAAAGATAGAACTCAATGAAACAAGAAAGCCTTTCTCTCAATTGAAAATATTCAAGAACATAATTAAAAATCAAACGTTTATTCTTAGTTTTAGTCACAAAAAATGGAAACTTTCTTCCGAGTACAACGTCAGAAATGACCTAATCGTTGAAGGGAAGCTTAATGCACACGTATGAGCAGGTATTTTATTGGATGATTTCGTTTGGCTAATCTGTTATAGACTTCATTTCAGCTGTGATCTCTTATATAAAACTGATTTTAATAGCTGTAAAACGGATTCTAGGCCAGTTATATTACACTATCAATGCTAAAATCGGACGATAACTCAAGTACCTTCGGCATTTTATCAAACGCATGGCAGGCAAATTTGAGCTCCTAATATCTGAACAGCTACTTCAAAGAACTAAAACACTTACAATGGAAATTCAAATCACATGAACACACCGATACAAAATAAAGAACCAAAACTCAGTTTTGAATTTGGTCAACAAATTTTGTATGGATGTGTTCAGTGTAATCTAAAATCTTCATTCGAAAGTGTAGACCTGGCCTCAAGTCAACGATCGAAGTGTCATGAAGCAGAGACCCAGAACAGGAATGAAGAGACAGAAATAGCGAAGGGAAAACTTCTGTGGTTGGATGAGGAAGGATCATAAGATTACGAAGAGTGACACTGTTTCTATATTGGAAGGCTTTAGCCGCGGGTCGGGTTTCCTTCTGTAAGAATATTGGGCTTTTATTTAGGTGGGTCCGCAATTTTCTAATATTAGAATATATAAAGAGTTTTTATTCTAATTTAACTTTTTTTTGGTTGTTATATAAAAAATATTTTTTTTAATCTAAAAAACTTTATTACTCAAACTAGAGCTTTGAAATCTTTGTAATCTAATTTCATCTTACATTTTTAGTCCTTCGAACCAGCCAATCAGCTGGACGATTTTGTTCTCTAAAAATGTGATGAATTTTCATTTTACGAGTTAGCAAATATCTAATGTTACTAAGAATAGTTTTAAGTTTAAAAGGAAATTTTCCATTAGAGAGTAGAGAAACAATTATTTCCGAGTCTGTCTCTATGTCAACTTTTGTAACTCCTTTAATTTTGTACAGTTGGAGAGCGTCGTGTATCGCTCGTGCTTCAGCTTGCAGTGAAGTGAGCTTCCTGTAGTTATTCCCATATCCCAGAACAAGGCTGCCCTGGTGATCCCTGATTATAACAGCTCCACTTGCTTCACCAGTCACTGAGTAGCTAGCATACGAGTTCATTTTGTATCTACCATTTTCAGGAGGAGTCCAAGCAATGCAAGATATCTTTTTCTTAATACGCAGATGATTAGTGCAATCTAGCATGATAGCACCATCTTCACACTATTTCAAGTGCTTAGATTTTAGCATATTTGAGTAGTCAATGTTAGTAAGCATATAGGTAATGTGTGTGATATCTGCTTTAGGAGAGGTAGTCTCTGCATTCATCTTCATTTTGTTCCTATGTTGCCATATGACCCAGCTAATTAGTGTAGGATTTTTTTTATATGGATGTTTTTAGAAGCTGCCCAAACCAAGTCATAAACATATGTTTTATTGTCATAAACCTTTGAATTCCTACTCTTTGAACATCTACAAAATAGGACCAAACCTCTCAAGAAAAAGAACAGGAAACAAATAGGTGGCTAGTAGTCTCGCAGTTAGAACAAAACTGGAATTTTGAAGCAAGAATTATATCTTTAGATTGAAGGACACAATCAGTAGGAATTTTGTTTAAAATAAGCCTTCATGATAGGAAAGAACACTTCCTAGGAGTAATCTGGTTCCATAAATTACTAAAAGAGAATAACTATTGTAGGAATTATTCAGATCTTCAATAGTGTCTTTAATATTGAAACAGTGATCCTTTGATACATTCCATATGATAGAATCTTTAGTAGAATTATTGATCTTGAGTTTAGTGACTAAACTGATGTTATAGTTACTAAATAGACACTTAAGATCAATCATATTCCACTGATTACCATCCCACAGAGTTTACCTTCCTACCTTTAAACACCAATTGTTATTATGATCATGATTAATCTTAATGAGAGGAGGCATGCCAACCGATTTATCTAGCCATACATCCATGCTGCCAGTAACAATACTCTATTCCATATGTTCTTTAGCAAATTCCCTTATCTTTACCAACCTCTTCCATGTTTAAGAGCCATACTTAGAACCCACTTGCATTGGATGCATATCAGAGCAGTAGATATTATGAAGTAGATTAGCCCGTTCTCTCTAAACCTGAGCCATAGCTTACACGAGAATGCCTTCTGCATATTCATTATGTTGTTGATATTAAGTCCCCCATTCTCAAATGGATTGCAAATGAAGGCCAATTAGACTAGTGTATCCTGTTGGCCTCATTTCTTGAACCCCACAATTAGTCTTTCAATCTTTGCTATGATAGTAGAGGGAAGCCAACAGCTTTGAACCCAGTAGAGATGGATAGACATTAGGACAGCTTTAATCAAAATGAGACGTCCACCATAGGATATCATCTTGTCTTCCCAATTAGAGATTATGTCATTAATCTTCTCAATTAGAGGAGTGAAATTTGTAGACTTATTAGGGGGACTGAGTGTTATCCCCAAATAAGTACTTGGTAGTAGAGATGTGTTGAAGCTAGTTTGAATTGTGAGGCACGTTTTTTTGTCCATAGGGATGCTAGAAGCAGTTATAATATATGTTTTCCTTTTCTTTATTGATTGACCTGAGATACATTGATAAACCTGCAAGAACTTAGAAATTTTTCTACATTATCATGAGAACCATTAGTAAATACCAATTGATCATCAACAAAAGCCAATATAGGAATGTTCATGTTCCCTCTATTAGAATATTTCAATTTTTTGTTATATTTAAACAATTGATTCATTCCCCTAATTAGTACCTCTTCTGCAAGTATAAAGAGGCCAAGAGACAATGGATCACCTTGTCTCACACCGCTGTTAGATTTAAAGAACCCCACAGGCTTGCCATTAATAAGTAAGGAGATATTTACTAATCTAATAATGTTATTAATCAATTTAGTAACCTTACAATTGAAGCCAAACCTCCTCATGACCTTTGTAATGAAACTGTGAGCTAGTTTGTCAAAAGATTTGGACATGTCCAGCTTTAGGACCACATTTCCAACCTTAGTTTTTCTTCCTATATCATGGATCAACTCCTTAACAATGAGGATGTTATCTTGTATAGATCTTTCTTGTACATAAGCCTCCTGCACTTGAGATATAAGTTTACGTAGAATTCCTGAAAGTCTACAATTAATCAGTTTAGACATTATTATGTTGGTAAGTGTACACAAACTTATGGGTTTATACTGACTCCAATTGGAAGGGTTCTCTGTCTTAGGTATAAGACAGATGTTTGTTGCCAATATCCCTTTAGCAATAGAGTCGCCAAGTATAAAGAATTTGAGAGCATTACAAAGACCAGATTTTATAATGTGCCAACAAGTAGTGTAGAAGCATTTGATAAAGCTATCAATCCCAGCAGCTCCAGTAGGATTAAGACTTTGAATGGTAGATCAAATTTCAGATTCAGTAGGCTCAACAAGTAACTTTATGTTATCAGACTCATCCACTAGCTTAAGAATTACATTAAATAGACTATTGTTTAGCTTTTTTGTTTCAGTATGCTTATTAGGATAAGAAGGAGATGAGAGAATATCTGAAAAATAGGCCTCAGCACAGTTGTTGATAGCTTCTTCATCTTTAATCCATATGTTATTGATTTTGATTCCTTTAATTATTCTTTGTCTTTTTTTTTCATAACATAACTGTGATATAGTTTAGTATTTCTGTCCCCATCTATTAACCCGCTTGCATTTGCTTTTTGTCTCCAGTATTTCTCTCATAGTCAAGGAAAGAAGGTGCTCAGCAGTATCTTTGGAGAGGCTTCTTTCGTCTTGAATGCTGCCAGATACTCTATAGTTATCCTCACAAACTTGTAAGTTGTCCTCAACCTGCTTAATCTTGTCAAACAATTACCAAAGTGACTCTTATTCCATTCCTTTAAGGCAGTTTTCAATCTTTTTAATTTATTCCAATAGACATGAAAAGGGTAACCCATCATAAGAATGGACCAATTGTTTTCAACAAACCCCAAGAACTCTTTATCCATGTTCCATATATTCTGAAATTTGAAGGAACCACTGTGCTTTTATTGTCTTTAGTTATAGAGACACAAATGGGTGTGTGGTCTGAACAAGTACATACTAATTGAGTAACTTTAGTGGTTGCAAAGCACTCAGACCAGTATTGGTTGAATAAAACCCTATCAAGTCTTCTTCATCTTGTATTATTAGTCCAAGTAAACCTTGAGCCGATATACCCAACATCCTCCCAATGGCAGTCTTCAATCATTTCATAAAAATAATTAGCACTTTGATGGCAAATATTAGAAAAACCCGATTGCTCAGAAGGAGATAGAATAGAGTTAAAATCTCCCAAGACAAGCTACTTTTTAACAGTAGGAGCCAAAGACCTTAAGTCATTCCATAACTCAATTTTGCTGTTTCTTTGACATTTAGCATAAATGCACGTGATGTTGACCTTCCTATTTAGTAAAGAGTGCTTAGCTTCCATGTGAGAACATTAGATAATGTCCACCAGTATGTTTATGTCCAGGTCATTATGCCAAAACAGCCAAATTTTAACAGAAATATTAGCAAAACAGTTAGGAAACTTAAGCTTAGAAGAGAGTTCAATAATTTGATCATTACTTAACATAGGTTCTTGTAAAAACAGTAACTTTATAACTTCCTTTTTTATAATTGCTTTGAGTCTTCTGATTGAAGATTTATTGCCCACCCCACAAATGTTCCAGGTTAATAGCTTGACCATTTAGGGCTTTTAAGAGAAGATCTTTTAGTTTCCTCAAATTGAAGAGATTTAATTACCAAAGACTTATTCCTTTTGCTTCTTCTTGTTTGCTTAAGCTTTTGATCTAGAATTTTTTGAAAACTAGAGCCTACTTTCTTGTGTTTGAGAACAGGCGAGGGTGGAAAACTCCCGGTGTTATCCTTTAAAGGAATTAGCTTAATAACAAGAGGAGTATGTGTGCCAGAGTGTTGAGGGAAGTCCACAATGTTATCAAGGGATTTGATAACATCAATCATATCTTCATATGCAAAGGATCAAGTATCTCGTTTCTATTCTCAGATCCCTCTATTGATTTTTTATTCCTTTGTTCTGAAATTCTGATTATCTCCTCATTATTCATTTCAACGATGGAATTTTGGGCCTCAACTTCATCGTGACACTTCATCTTTGTAATGCTTTCAAAAATTGCTAGGCTTCTCGATGTGTTCGATTTGAGTGGTCGCAGTGTCTAATTCAGATAACTGAGCCCCAAATAAATCCCGTTTTCATCTGTCCAAAAGGGTCATATAGCCATAGGCTTGTGCAACTACATCATCCTCTCATTTTTCACGAATTCTCAGCTTCATCATCCTTAGCAGCATTGGTAACGACACCAGGTGCTTCATGTTGAAAACGCCATGGGTATTGATGTGGCTGGGTAGCTTTAACCTGTATGCATTGGGATTAATCTTTCTAATGATTTCAAACTGACCCACCTTCCTTACAGCTAACTTGTTGTACTCGTGCGCATGATACCGATCTTTGGTCAAAACTGTCAATACAAAATCAATTATTTCCAACTACACTAGTCGGTGCTTCTTATCTACGCCAACCTTGTACTTTTGTGTTATTGTAAGATCATAGATATCTGGATCTAGATTACTCCCGAAAGCTTTCGAAGCCTAGTGGTAGCGCCGATATATGAGATAGAACAGACGACAACAAAAACAAATAGAAGAAGACGAAATAGAGAATAAATAAACTCTAACTATAGGTTAGAGTATAAAAGACTTAAAGAAAACTCAAATTATATTCCAAAACGTGTGACGATAAAAATAAGGTTTGAGAGCCTTTTATAAAAGTGCTCGAAACCCTACGCCAAAATTATAAAATGCTCTTCACGAAATAAAATAAAGCTCAACCCAATTTAAAGCAATTGGATCTGGTTAAGCATTTTAATTAAATCTAATAAAAATATAAAAAAAATCACGAAAAAGGGCCTAAACAATGGAATTTTGGGCCTGACACTTCGCATTTGTAATGCTTTCGAAAATCGTTAGGCTTCTTGACGCGTTCGATTTGAGTGGTCGCAGCGTCTAATTTGGATAACCGAGCCCTAAATAAATCCCGTTTTCGTTTGTCCAAAAGGGTCATATAACCATGGACTTGTGCAACTACATCATCCTCTCATTCTTCATGAATTCTCAACTTCATCATCCTCAACAGCATTGGTAAACGGCACCAAGTGCTTCATTTTGAAGACGTCATGGGTTTTTATGTGGTTAGGTTGGGATTAATCTTTTCAATGATTTCAAACTTACCCAACTTCCATACAACTAACTCGTTGTACTCGTGCGCAGGATATCGATCTCTGGTAAAAATATTCCATACAAAGTCCACTACTGCAAACTGCACCAGTCTGTGCTTCTTATCTATGACAACCTTATACTTCTGTGTTATTGTAAGACTGGCGATATCTGAATCTAAATAACTCCCAAAACCTTTCGAAAATTTTCGGCCTTCTCGAGCGTTCGATTTGAGTGGTCGCAGCGTCTAATTCGGATAACCGAGCCCCAAATAAAGTCTGTTTTCATTTGTCCAAAGGGCCATATAGCTATGGACTTGTGCAACTACATCACCTAGGGTCCTCAAAAATATTAACTTAACCTTCTAGAGGGCTTATTAAGTCAATTATAATGATTCATCTAGCGTTATCATCACTGAACTTGTACATAGCCAACAACTTCTTACTACTGTCATCGTGATAACAATGGGTTTGAGAATCCTTGCAGGTCGAGTGTTCATCCACAACGTCAATTGTTTGTCGGTCATGATGAATACCACTAGAAAACCTTCAATCAATATTAACATCGGGGGTTAAGCCGTCAATGAGTTGCTCTCCCAATAGTTTATATTTATTGGTTAAATTAGGGTGGAATTGATGTTAATTTCGGGAGAAGAAGTTCAAGACATTACATAACTCAAATTTAATCAAAAAATCCAAAAATATCATACATAAATTTTATTCATATCAAACATGAAAAAAACACATAAATATGTTTTTCAATACGAATAAATTACCGAACATGCTTTTCATACAATTTCATAAACTCATGCCGCAACCAGCTCAATTAAAACACATAATCCTAATGAAATGGGGTTTTTTCTTCATAAAATATAAAATCCATACGTTCAATACATGCAATTAATTATTCTATCAAATCTTAAATAGGGCTCTTACATGCTCTAGTACAATTTTTATACTGAATTGAAATTGTATCATATCATTATAATAAAACAGGGAAAGTTTTTATATAAATCCATTGGAGTCCATTATCGTATTAGAATAAACAAAGCGAAGAACTTACGATTTTGGATGATGTTTTTCATTATAAGTTCTTATAAAAGTTAATGACCTTTAAATGATCTTCATACTCAACTGTAATTCAACAAATAATGTTTGAGGATACATATAACAAAGACTAGAAAAAGGCAAGAGATCTCTAAGCACTAGATGGAGATTGTGTTTTAGTTTTGTTGAAGGAATACTAATATACTACTACAACTTGAATCTCTAAGTTGCAAGCCCATAACCTCTTACTGTCTATAATCAGAGACCACAACCCACTGAACAAATTAATATTCATTCTATTAATTTTATATTTTGCTATCCTTTAGAGTGTCCAAATTAAACCTGATTACTATACTTAGGTTTGTAATGCCTTATTTACCTATATGTCCAATATGATTAATTGAACATAATATAATTAACCAATCAATGCCTTAAAACAATAACAAAATATATAATTAAGATATCGCTCTAGAATATTCCAACACTTTCATATTATTTATCTCTTTAAAGACTGATGAAGCTTCACAACTCCTTTTTAGTGAACTAAGATCCCCTCTATCTCTTTATACAATCGCGACATATTTTTTCTTCAATCGTGACTATAAAATGGTGATAACAAAACATGTATATAATATCTAATAGCACAAAACATTCACCCATTCATCCAAACGTAGCCCCAACTCATTTATACGAGTAAAGGTTTATTATTTTTTTAGAAAAAATGTTTGAAGTAGAAATTAAGAGTTTTCTTCCATTTTCTTTAGTATTCAATGATAAGTATTAGGATTTTTAGGGGTTCAATGATAATATTAGGATTTTTTAAGAGTTTGGTGATCTTTTATTACTTTTTCGTATTTAGATGTTAGAATTTGGTTGAATCGAGGTTTAAAAATATGGAAAACTTATATTTTCAATTTGGTGGAACACTATTTTAGTAAAATGATTGAAAACAGAGAAATATACTTATTTTATGTTGTTTTGCAAGTTGGTTTTGATTACAAGTTTCACTAACAATTTGTTAATGTTTTGTATTTCGCATTCACCATTTCGCAGTTCTATTAAACCTTGTTTTGTAGTTATTTAGTGTTATTGTTTTGCATTTTGCATTTTGCATTTTGTATTATGAATGCATTTCAAGTTTCCAATTATATTATGAGTGTAATCAGTCTTTTGCAGTTATATTATGAATTATTTTGCATTTTCTAATTATGTGATACATGTAGTAGCATTGTTTCATATTTTTAGTTATATGATACATGTATTAACCTTATTTTGCATTTTTTTTATTATTATCGATATATGTTTCTCATTTCACAGTTATGTGCTACATGTGTTAGCATTGTTTCATATTTTGTAGTTGTGTGATGCATGTATTTATCTTATTTTTCATTTTGTAATTGTTATTTATATATGTTTCACATTTTGAAAATGATATAAAAAACAACGACAATACTATACTTTTCAAGTTATATATCATATACAAAGATTACAATAATTCATATAATATGCGAAAGAGAATCAACTAGTTTGTTCTGATTTGAGTAGGATCATAATATGGAATATTCTAATCCTATGACTCTGAGCCTGACCATTATTTGTTTATGATCTAAGTTTCAGAAAGGTTTGTCCATCGACAACTGAATGTTTCGATCTGGTTTGATTCATGATCATGTCTATTTTTTTGCGTGGGCGACACCCCATAGTCAAGAAATTTCTTTATATCACTTCAGAAGAAACGACACAATATAAAAGTATTGACATTGTCATTGGTGAGTTAAAGTGGGGTTCAATCACTCATAAACCTTAAATGAGTAAATAAATGGTTAACGTACATAGTATCTAACTCTTAGAGTTCCGTCTGCCATCCTAATTGAAACCAAGAAGTCATGATAAATAAAATAAGAATGCATAAAACAACAAAAAAAACCGTATTCCACACTCTCTTCAAGACTATATATAACTTGTTGGATGATAAAATTGCTACTAAGAAATAATGAGACTTGATTTCTCAACGTCCGATGCTATCATGGCTTCGACGATGGTTTATTACGCCAAAAAACATGAAAAATATTAGCATATACAATTCGGAATAATCAATCAAAGAGAAGATTATGAATTTAATAGTAAATTATTGCAACAATAGATCTAAAAAACCTTAAAACACGTTGTTATGTTGTGGTTAGTATTTATCTATTACATACACACACACATACACACGCACGCACGCGCACACACACACATACATATATATATATATATAATCATTCTTGTACAGATTATTTAATGACATGAAACCATTTATAATGAAAACACAAAATAATTGGAACAATAACAATCAACGAAGGTTTGATGCCATATCTTTTAAATTGCTTGACAGTAAAAGAAATAGAGAATTGGTTTTAATAGAAATAAAAATTTGGTATTAATTGAATCTTTATAAATATCAAAGATGATAAGGTATTTGGTTTTACATTTCGCATTTGTGCTAATATATGTTTTATATTTCGCATATATGCTAATATATGTTCCGCATTTTGCATTTGTGTTAAGCCTTGTTTAACATTAGAAAATGATGTATAATCTAAATGGTGTATAATCTTGTTTCCCGTTTCACATTTTGGATTAAGCTTTATTTTACTTTTTTTTTCAATTAGGCCTCGTTCCGTATTTTGTAATTATTCAAATATTAAGTTATCCTTATAATACTTTTAGGTTTTGAATGGAGCCATAAATTTAACTATTAGGGAAACAAAAAAGATAGAAGAAAAATACTAAACCAAGCTCACAAGACAGGATTTAACATGGTTTGGATCGTGAAGAAATACTACATCCATGGACAATAGACATACTTTTTTTATAATTAAATTGGTTACAGAAAGACTCTCAGACATAAAAGACTCAATCACTCATAAATCACAAAATCCTATCTTCGGTGTTTATCTCTCACCTCACTTATCTCTCAAAAAGACTTAGAGCTATGTTGCTCTCTCAAAAAATATGCCGATCACAAAATTTTCCTCAAACTTTGCATAAAAATATATTCTTCTATTTATATGATGGATGAGATATATTAATGTATTAACTAATAGAAAATCTAATTAATATGGAATAACAAATTAATAGGAAATCTAATTATTGAAGACCAAATTAATAGGAAATCTAATTAATATAGAAAACCAAATTAATAGGAAATCTAATTAATATAGAAGACCAAATTAATTGGAAATCTAATTTATATTAAAAAACCAAATTAGTAGAAAATCTAATTAATATTGAAAACCAAATTAATAGGAAATCTAAATAATCTAGTATACCAAATTAATATGGAATCTAATTAATATAGAAAACCAAATTAATAGGAAATCTAATTTATATAGAAGACCAAATTAATTGGAAATCTAATTTATATAAAAATCCAAATTAATAGGAAATCTAATTAATATAGAAATCTAATTAATATATAAAACTAATTTAAATAGAAGATTACGCTACGATTAACTTCTAGCGTACACTTCCAATTCTCCACCTAGACTTATAGTAACTCTAATATCTGTTGCACTAAATGTTCTACTCTTTAGAGACTAGCTCACCCGCATCGCAGACTTGCACCAGTGTCATGCGTTTGTGAGCTTGAAATAGATAATACCTTTGTCAGAGCATTCGAAGGATTTTATTCACTAGCATTCTTATCCATATTCACTTGCTCATTATCCACCCCGTCTCGGATGAAGTGCCATTTAATTTCTACATGTTTAATTCGCTCAAGGAACTTTAGATATTTTAAATAAAGGGCACTAGTGTTATCACAGACAAAACCGCATCCTGTTTCACACAGTGAGTTCACTAAAAAAACCCTTCAGCCAAATAGCCTCTTTCGTATCTTCTGTATTAGCCATATACTCAGATTCTATAAACGACCACGTAACGATCTTCTGTAAACAAGACTTCCAACTAACCACTCCTCAAAGAACAATAAATTGATAACCCAAAGTAGACTTCCGTATGTCAATGCAATATGCATAATCGGAGTTCACATACATTTTCAACAATATGTACATGTATCTTTGTGACTGTAACATAACCCTATAACATCCAAACCTTTAAAATATCCCATGAGCCACTTCAATTCATGCCAATGCAGCTTTCTTATATTTGACATAAATATGCTCAAAATATTTACGGTGTAGGCAAGATCAGGTCTTGTACAAATCATAGCATACATAATGCTACCAATGACATTGGCATATGTTATACCCAGTATATGCTTTTAATTTGACTATTCGGTTGGTGCTTAAGTGGTAACGAGTTTGAATTAGGAACCAATGGGAATTCCAACCGCTTTTGCTTCAGACATCGAGAACTTTCTTAGGACTTTATGAATATATTCTTGTTGAGATAAAAATTAATACCCCTTCGGCGTGTTCCTCTTGATCTTAATACCAAGTATCCTCTTAGCCTCTCACATATCCTTCATCTTAAAACTTTTTTCAGTTGAGTCTTTACCGCTTCAATCTTCCTCATATCTTTTCCATTTATTAGTATGCCATCAACATACAACAACATTAAGAATTGTATATCCATGTGTGTCTCCCCATTCCAATAAACACAGTTTTCGTAGCAGTTACAGGTATATTTAATGGATCTCATAAAAGAATAAAATCATCTATTCCACTATCTCGAAGACTATTTCAGACCATAGAGGGGTCTTTTTAACAAACACACATAATCCGCATTTCCTTCTTTAAACCTATTTGGTTGACACATGTAAATTATCTCTTCCAATTCACCATGTAGAAAGCCAGTAGTTACACCCATTTGATCTAACTCAAAATTAAATCTAGCAATAATTAACATCATAACTCTAATGGAGGTTTGTTTCACAATAGGTAAGAATATCTCATTGAAATTGACACCCTCTTTTTGTGTAAAGCCCTTAGCCACAAACCTAGCCTTGTATCTATGTAACTCAACACCATGAATATATGGCTTCTTCTTGAATATCCATTTATTCTCAACCAACTTCTGACCCTTCGGCTGCTTCATAAGAATTCAAGTGTTCATCTTCTTGAGTGATCTCAGTTCCTCTTTCATGGTTGTGAGCCATTTTTTTATCACTACTCGTGATAGTATGGTGATAAGTTTCGGGTTTAATAACATCTCCCTATATGTAAATAGATAAAACATAACCAATTGCATCGGTAAAACCATATCTTTTTTCTTGTGTGCTAGGTCTTCATGCTTTATGTCTCACCACCTGATAATTTTTAAGACCATTTTGCTCTCCCATCTGATCATCCAAAGGTCCTGGAACACCAGACTTTCGGCCAACTTCGTACTTATGCAGTGGTTGAATTTCCTCTGTATGACCCAAAGTAGAACCATGCCTAAAACATTCTTTGGCAGAAGTGTCTCCATCTTATTTTGTCGATTAGATCCATACTCAACTTCACATCTCTTCTCGAAAAATATAGGTTGAGTATCCACCACATTCTTTACAGGTATGTCTAATTTATTGAAAACCACGTCCTTATATATCAAAGCCTGCTGACCTTCATGTTTGAGACACCACAATCTATACCATTTTCCCCTTTCGGATAACCTAGGAAAAAATATTTTAGCGCTCTTGGAGTAAGCTTATCTTGCTTCACATGTGAGTAGGCAGCACATCTGAATACTCGCAAATGTTGCAACTTAGTTTTGTTTCTCGTCCAGACCTCTTGAGGACAAAGAAACTTAAGATCCAAAGGTGGACTCATGTTATTGATATATGCAGCCGTTGTAATGGCTTCTCTCCAAAATCTCTGAGTCAAACCGGTTGTATGAAGCATACATCTAACCCGTTTCAACATGGTTTGATTCATTCTCTCAACAAACCTATTATGTTGGGGAGTCCCGATTACGGCTCGGTGTCTAGTAATGCCAAGCTTTGCATAATAGCTAGTGAACTCCTTGTTCACATAGTCCAAGATATTACTAGTTCAAAGATTCTTAAGCACTTTCCCGGTTTGATTCTCTACCAAAGTCTTCCACTTCACAAAGTCAGCAAATGCTTCATCCTTTGTCTTCAAAATTAGAACCCATACTTTCCTGGAATAGTCATCAATTAACGAAATAAAGTACCTTACACCACCTATGGTAGGTTCCCGTGCCGGACCCTAAAAGGTTTGAATGAACATAATCAAGTACTCAATTGGAATGTCTGGTTGCTGGGTATAAACTTTACCCTCTTTCTCTTACCCAATACACAACTTTCACAAAAGCTCAACTTCTGAATCTTTGTACCATCTAACAACCCATGTTTACTTAATTCATTGAGTCCATTCTCACTTAAATGCCCCAACCGATGATGCCACAACTTGGTAGAATCCTTCACCACACTAGACACACAACCTACTACTACAGATCCCTCACGAACTAACACACCATTAGTCTTATTGGCTTTCATAACAACACGAGAGCCTTGTAAGACCCTAAGTCTACCATCTCCACCCCTATAAGTAAACCCTTCCTCATCTAACATCTCAATAGAAAGAAGGTTACGTTTAACTTCAGGTACAAAACTTACGTTGTTAATTACTCTATCAAGTCATGTAGACAACTTGAGTCAAACCGTTCTAATCCCTTTGACAACACAAGATTCTTCATTCTCGAGGATGAATCTTCCACTATACATCATTCTCATGTCTTCAAACCAATTCTTATTCGAATTCATATGAATTGACGTACCCATATCTACCACTTCTTTATCGTTATACCTGCAAGAATAAGAAGCCATTAAACCATCAACATACTCACAATCATCAGACACCGTTTCAGCATCTCCGACTTCAGTCTATTGATAGCTGTTGTCGTTTCCCTTATCTAGACAGTTCCGACTGATGTGTCCTTTATTCTTGCATGTCCAACAGTCTGACCCTTTGGACTTTCACCCAGATTTTCCTCCCCTCACACTTCAATCTCTCTGGTGTGATCCACCTTTAACACTCAGTCTGTGCCCTTCACAGTCACCCTTCAAAACACTCTTATTTTGAAGATCTTTAGAGTTTAAAGCGATCTTGACTTCGGCCATCGTTAATGAGTCTTTCCTGTAGAGCAAGATGTCCACGAAGTTTTCATAGTCCTTAGGTAAAGAACATAGAATGATGATTGCTTGGTCCTCCTCTTCCACCTTCACATCAACTACATTCAAGTCAAGTATGATTCGATTGTAATAATCTAGGTGCCTTCAGATTATGTGCTACTATTCATAGACAGCGTGTAAAGTTGTTTCTTGAGATATAATCTGCTTGCCAAGTATTTATTCATGTAAATAGCCTCCATTCGATTTCATATCCCCAGTGTTGTAGGTTCTTCAGACACATCTCGTAGCACTCAATCTCCCAAGCTCAATATTAGGACACTATGAGCTTTAAACAGTACCACAACATCAATTTATGTATCTTTATCATTAATAGCAGCAACCAATCCCTTTTGTACTAGGTAAGCCTTAATCTTAATTCTCTAGAGGTTGAAATCATTAGATCCATCCATTTTTTCTAGGCCAAACTTCATGGAACTAATCTTTCGTGGCTTTCTGGTTTCTAGGCGAGATATTCTTCTCCAATCTACAGATCATCAATAGATCTACTCCTTCTACCACGCTCACCGCACCACTTTTAGAGAAACAAAAAAATAGAAGAAAAATAATAAATCAAGCTCACAAGACGAGACTTAACGTGGTTCAGATCGTGAAGAAATTCTACATCCATGGGAAACAAACACTCTTTTTTTATAAATAAACAAGTTATAGAAAGACACTCCAACACAAATGACTCAATTACTCATGATTCAGAGAAGCCTCTTCTCAGTGTTTATCTCTCACCTCACTTATCTTTAAAAAATACTTAGAGCTATTTTTATCTTTAAAAAATATGCAGCTCACAATTTTTTCCTCACATTTTGCATAAAAATATATTTATCTATGTATAAAATGATTGAAATATATTAGTCCATTAATTAATAGGAAATCTAATTAATATTGAAGACCAAATTAATAGAAAATCTAATTAATATAGAAAACTAATTTGATAGGAAATCTAATTAATATAGAAAACCAAATTCAAATTCAAAATCTCTACGCAATAAACCATGATTTCCTACGTAGTCAAAGTCAGATATTAAAAATTCATGAACATTTTGAGCTATGGTCATCCATGGTTTCCACTTCTTTCATCGAGCTCCTCGACTGAAATCAAACATAATTCAGACAAACAAAACTAAAAAAACAAAAAATAAAAATATTTATTTTAAACTAAATGTAATTCCTCACCTTCATCACTTGTGTTTACCAAATTATGCAAATTCTCTAAGTTATCCTGCTTCGACGATATTTTTGAATACGTAGATAAAAGAACATATATGTTTCTGTGCTCCCACTGAATCGGCTGGAATAATTTGAATACGTAGATAAAAGAACATATATGTTTCTGTGCTCCCACCTGAATCGGCTGAAATAATTTGAATACGTAGATAAAAGAATATAGAATATATATGTTTCTGTGCTACCACCTGAATCGGCTGGAATAATTTGATTTGTTATAGTATTATATGTGTATATAACTTCTAAAACCCTAGTAGATTTAGACTTAGGAGGACTTGATTCCCCGATTTGCAGCGGCCTAGAAGCATATGACTGACGCCACTGCCAGTCTACGTAGGGGATAAGTCATTATTCTAAAACACAAAAAACAACAAGAAATCTTATTCCATGAGAACAGAATAATTCAAAAGATAGAACTCAATAAAATAAAATAAAAATTTCTCTCATCATAAGTGATACCCACTATACAACCACCAAGACTTACATTGAAACTTTGAAAATATTCAAGAACTTAATGAATCAATAAGTAAATGAACACCAAACATTCTTTTTTTAGTTTTAATAACAAAAAATGGAAACATTCTCCGAGCACAAAGCAATGATTTATCATATTCAGAGATTATGTTAACAAATGATCTATGCAGTGATCTAAGATTGAATCAAGAAACTCTCCAAGATTGAAAGCATGAGAATCTCTTTAAACTGGATTCAATCTGCTTCCTAATACCAGATTAATCATCTGAATCGCTGGGTGATCGGTGAGACTCCGAGTATTCTGCTGATTATTAATCTCCCCTTGAGCTCCTTGATTTTCCTCTGAAAATATTGATGGAAAATCTCATATCATCTAAGCCTCCTCGCAAGTCCTACGCTGCAGTGTTAATGGAAAATCTTAAATCATCTAAGCCGCCTCGCAAGTCCTACGCTGCAACTGTCAAAGAAAACAAAGAAGAGTTAGAATGCCTTCCAATGGAATACTTTCACAAAACAGACCACATTTCCCTTCAATTCGAGAAACTAATCAAAGAAAGCCTTGAAAAGCAAAGAAAACATACTCTTGTTGGCAAGTTTAGTCAAGGAATCCCTAAAAGACAGACAATGGAGGACTTCTTGCAAAAGCTGAATATTAAAATGCAGTGTAGTGTGAGTATATGGGACTCACGATATTTGCTCCTTGAATTTAACTGTAAAGAGGACTTGTGTTGTTTGTGGAGGAGAAGTGTTTGGCAGGTTCAATCCTTAACAATGCGTCTTCTTAAATGGACGCCACAATTCAATGTCAAAACAGAATGTCCTGTCTGTCTGTCCTGTATGGATTAAATTAGGTAATCTTCCTGAATTTTTGTATAATGAAAGAATGATTCTTTCTATAGCTAAGTCTATAGGAAATCCTCTTCAAATAAAAATTCCAGACAAAAATCGGGCTTACCACAACTCGTCTCTTGTATGGGTTGAGCTTGATTTAACAAGAAAAATTCACATAGACATCTGGATCGGGTTTGGGGAGAATGATGGGTGCTGGATTACGGCAAATATTGCGGAATCTGCAGCCATATAGGTCATGATGAGAAGTCGTGCAACAAAACTAAAAAAAAAGTAAAAAACCCAAGAGAATTACGAAACAATCAACATTGATAACAATGAAAGCAGCATCAATAATCATGTGACTGCTAAGAACAACGAAGCTAACAATGCGGATAAAAAGAATGATGATGCTGACTCTATCAATACATAGAGTAGAGTCCGTAAGCCTCAAAATCCAAATATTCAAGAAGATGACCCCCCCGTCCCCCACACCAAATGAAAATGATATTACAAAAGCCATAAAACTTCTGGATGAAGAGCACAAAAATAATGTGAAAATAGCTGTAAGAGCTCCAATAGAATCAGACAAAGAAAGGAGGCTTCTAAATGCCTCATCTTCTCACGGACAAAAAAGATTACAAAATCAAGTTCAAGATGTTAAACATCTAAATTGGAATTTCCGAAGTAGCAACAACAAAGCCAAGTATATGCTGTGTCAAATTTCAAATAGGATAGAGCTGTGGGAAGAAACGGTAGAGAATCAGAAGTTCTAAGGAATGGATTAAGAAGGCAAGAACCATGAATGTTAATTACCTATTGTGGCTCTGCTTGGTTGTTTTCAAGCTTTTATCATCTGTTTCTACTCTCCGATCAGCTACTTCGCCTGAGTTTATGGCTAATGGTGAGGAGCTTAAGAATCTGGGGAAATGGCGAGTGATTTGGAGAATGGATTCGCGTTCATTAAAGGTTCCGGTGAAGATCTGGTCTAGAAGTAGATTTACGAGTCGATTTGCTTGCCTAATTGAAGTGCTATGATGGGAATTAGCTTTTCCTATTCGTGAGAATGTTTCTTCTGGTTATGGAGATGGGAGATTTTATGGCAAAAGAGAAGAGGATTAGGGTTTGGAGTTGGGGAAGCATAGAAGGGAAAGTGCTCGATTAGTTCTGATTTAGGGCTTAGTTTTGGCTTATTACCTTCTTGTCCCCCATTTCTGTTCTAAGTTGTAATTGACTCTTAAATGTTTGTAAATTTGCAATTTAGTAATAAATATTCCTTTGCTTAAAAAAAAAGTAAATAACTTTCATTAAAAAAAAATTATGTTAACAAATGAAATGGAGAAATTACCTATCTGTTTTAGGGAAGCTTGATACACACGTAATTTATTGAATAATTTCTCTTGGCTATTATTGTATAGAATTTATATTAACCGTAATTCGCTGTTCTTTTATATAAAACTGATTTTAATAACTATAAAGCGGATTATGGAACCAATATGTAGTTTGTTATAAGAATCGGTTTAATTTATAATTATAAGAACCAATAGGGATTATAGGTTTTACAAGTGAAGTACCTCATTGTTATCGCTCTATTAATTGAAGATAGAAGGACCCCATGAGTGTGGCAGAGAACTCATGGACCTCTGGGACCGTATTTATACTAATTTTACTGTCTGACAAATCACCGTTGTTGATCTGTCAAAAAAAAGGTCAATGGAACTCCGTCTTATCTCTAGGGTTGCCTATGGACATTCGTGGTCTGGCAAGTGGGGTTATAAATTCCACCGTTGTAGCCACGTTGTGAGTCGGTACAACTATGATTTCAGCAGCAAAGACAATTGCTCCAGAATAAACAGATTATACAAAACAACATAGAAACAAGCGAAGCAGATTCGACTACTTTGAGAAATCTACCGAAGTTTATGTTTACTGTTAAATCTTGTTCTTTTTCCTAAAAGACTTTAAAAATGTTTGATTCCACCTTGGAATCGGTCGTCAAACAGAAAAAACCGCAGCCAACCCAAGTATTAACGGTTATGTTCGGTGGTAACTAACATGGACACCAGTTTGGCCGGCAAAACGATTTAAATATGCAGCTAACGTGAATGTCGAGGTACTCGAAGAGACAAAATTTGTAATGTCCCATCATAGTGGGATGACTCGGCAAGATGCGAGGGATGCAATTATGATTCATATTGGTGATACTGACTTACTCGATAACGCTCTCAAATCAGCCATTAATGTGATAGTTTCATTCTAAAATGAAAATGCAAACGAAATATTCTTCATTCTAAATCATTTTCCTAAATCCTACGCGACTGTTTCAATTTTCAAACATAATATGAGAAAATCTCATAATGGCAAGAGCTTGGGATTTAAACACTTATCTCGGAGACCATCTCCAATAGCAGACTAGAAAAATAGAGAGAACAAAACAAAAGATTGAATAAAGAGATTCAGAGTTCAACGATTGGTGAAGAGTGTTACGATTCAGTAATACTTCAGGTAGTAGTTTTCTTCAATTTTAACCAAGACTTTCCAGGACAAGAATAGCTTTAAGATTAGCAGGAATTTGATTCACGTTGATTTTATGTTTCATTTTGCACTTCAAAGTCCAACGAGCAAGTCAATCGGCTATTTGATTCTGATCTCTGAAGATATGAGTTAAAACTATGGAGGTAGATATGAATCTTCTAATATAAGTAAGAATAGAAGCAAGAGGCCAATGAAAATTCCCACAACCGAGAAAGTTAACTAGGGTAAGCTAATCGGTTTCAATGTCTACCCGATTCCAGCCTTTAGTTTTACAAATGAGGACCCCATCGAGCAATGCTCTCGCTTCAACCATAAGAGGGCTAAGCTTAATGTAAAGAAATCCAGCACCATAAATTAAGTTGCCATTACTATCGTGGATAATCATAGCACCACTAGATTCTCCATTTGTGAGACATGAAGCATCTGTATTTAATTTGATTCTGCCTGATTTGTGATGATTCCATTTGAGATAGATGGGTCTGATCTTGTTGTCCAAAACATGATTATAGCATCCTAAAGTTTTTGCATCAGAAAATTCCTTGCTCATGTGCTTGGATTTAAGATTGTTGTGATGATCAAGACTAGTTAAAATGTTCGAGATCTCAATAATAGCATTTTTGTGTGTAACAACTATACCTTTGATCTTAACATTGTTTACGGATTTCCAGATGACCCTAAGAACAATGGACGGAATAATATGTCTAACATGGGTATCCTATTTTGTAGACCATATCCAGGTTCTAGTTATGTGGGTGATGGTCATGAATCGATTGATTTTAAGTCTGGAAATATCGACAAAGAAGTTCCAAATACACCAAACAAATTCACATGATACAAATAAATGGGTTGTGGACTCAATGTTTCTGCAAAATTTGCATTTAGACGCAAAGGAGATGTGCATCTTTTGCATAATTGTATCGATAGGGATGTAATTGAGGATTAACTTCCAATGAAGGAAATAATACTCTCTACGAGTAAGGGAGTTCCAAATTTTATTAAAAAATTAGATTCATTATGATGAAGTCTAATATGATCCTGAGTATCCTTAAAAGTAAACTTATCACTGTTGGAGAGATTCTATATCATAATGTCATCTCTAGGTCACGAGGGGCTAATAATTCAGCTAAACATCTAGGTGCCAAGAGTTGTCAAACTAGTAAGTACTAACCTCTTCAACCCTGAACCAAGTGTTATAAGTATTGTCATCCAAAGTTAAAAGAGAATGGACATTAGACCAGTTATCAAGCCAAAAGTCCATCATTCCTTATCCCAGCTTTCAGCTTATATGAGATCTGCATAGCTTTTAATGTTGACATATCTTTTCCATAGAACCAAGCTTAGAGTATGAAATCTGCAAAGGATGCAAGTTTTTACAGTATATATTATGCATTAAATTAGACCATATATATTTATTATTTCTTAAATTGGCTCACATCTTACAAGAGAGGGAGTCTTTAATATCATTTAATTTTATGATGTCCAATCCTCTTTCCTTAAATTTTTTACAAACAGTACTCCTTTTGCACCAGTGAATTTTATGCTCAGAGCTAGTAGTTCCCTAAAGAAATCGTTCATAATATTTTGAATTCTATAGAAAACTTCTTTAGGAATAAGATTACTTTGCATCCAATAAAGAATGATACTCATAAGGACACTAGTAATAAAAGATAACCTCCCTGTGAAGGACAGATGCAATGATTCCCAATTTTTTATCCTCTTATTGATCTTGCATAAGAGACTGTTGTAGTTACTAGTTCTATTGTTAGTACTGACTATGATTCCAAGATATTCAGTTGGCAGAGTACTTGAGGTGAAACAATCTTGTTTGTCATAATGTTGATCTTTAAATAATGTATCCCTGAAGCAACAATGATTTTTGATTTTTCTTTTTTGATTACCTGACATGATATAGTTTGGTACTTCCGAAGAAAATTATTGAGATGATCTAAAGTTGAATCTTTACTATTAGTGAATACGAGAATATCGTCTACAAAAGCTAAGCTACTGATAGACATAATACTTATGTTTTTGTAGCACATAGATTTTTTAGTTCCAAACAGATGTGTAAGACCCCTTCATAAAACTTCCTCAGCAATGATGAAAAGGCTAGGGGATTGGACCCCCTTGCCTTAGGCCTTTCAAGGTTTTCAAATAACCCATGGCCTCACCATTGATAAGAATAGAGGTGTTAACATGTGAAATTATATTTTTAATGAGTCTTATGAGTTTGTTAGAGAATCCAAACCTTCTAAGGACCTTGATAATGAAACAGTGAGTCAATTTGTCAAAAGATTTTGACATATCAAGCTGAATGAGAATGTCCTTATCCTTAACGTTTATGTTTAAATCATACAAGAGTTCCTTACCAGTGAATATATGTTATTGAATAAAATTTCCACGAACAAAGCCACCTTGGTTGTTGGAGATTATTTTAGGAAGAACCTTGACCAATCTATTGTTAAAAACCTTGGACATAATCCTATTCACAAGAGAGCAGACACTAATTGGTCTAAAGTCATTCAATCTAGTAGAATTTCCAGTTTTAGGAATCAAACAAATGCCCGTAGCTAAGATTCCTTTATGAATCTAATTACCTATCATAAAAAATTAAATAAATTTGGTAAGATCAACTTTAATTATTCTCCAACAAGTTTTATAAAAACACTGATTGTAACCATCCAT
Organism: Limnanthes douglasii subsp. nivea; assembly: GCA_036936605.1. NCBI lineage: Eukaryota > Viridiplantae > Streptophyta > Magnoliopsida > Brassicales > Limnanthaceae > Limnanthes > Limnanthes douglasii. The sequence goes on along the minus strand of JAUPFV010000002.1, from coordinate 303,384,020 downwards.
ACCTGCAGCACTTGAAGGCTTTCAGCTTTTGATAATATTCCAGATTTCATCTTCACTTGGCAGCATAAAAAGTTCCCGGTTTTCTTCATTAGTGATTAAAGGAGGGATATTGTTGAAGATGGAGTCCATCATTTTGCGCTACTCATCATCCTTGTAAGTGTAAGGGTATTCTGTTAAAACTTCTTTGAAGTAATCACCAACTAAGACACCAATGTCATTCCTATTAGTTATCCATGTATCACCGTCTTTAATTTCATTGATGCAATTCTTTTTCCTTTTCTTTTTGACATAATTACGGAATAAATTTGTGTTTCTATCTTCATCAATAACCCAACTAGCATAGCATTTTTGCATCCAGTAGATTGTTTTTACTTTTTGCACTTGAATAAGAAGAGAAATTGCTTTAGAGAGCTGAGTTCTAATGTCAGTATTGTTGTGATCTTGGTGCTTCTCTTCCAGCATTTGAACTTCATATTCATGATCTTGCACCTTATTAAAGATATTACCAAAATATGTTTTGTTCCAGTTAATCAAACCATGTTTAAGCCTTTTCAATTTATGCTAAAATTTTAACAAAGGATCAACTTACATTTCTTGATTCCAATTCCTTTCAACAAAAGTGATGTAGTTGCACGAGTCCATGGTTATATGGCCCTTTTAGACAAATGGAAACGGGCTTTATTTGGGGCCCATATATCAGAATTAAGCGATACGACCACTCAAATCGAACGCGTTGAAGAATTCCTTGATTTCAAGGAGGTTGCGGATGCAAACCGTGTACAATTGGCTGCAATTAAGTTCCGAGGCCGAGCTACATCCTGGTGGGAACAGATCAAGCAAACTAGAGCAAGGCAAAGTAAACCAAAAATAAAAGCTTGGGCTAAGTTCGTGAAGCACTTGAGGGCTGCGTTTTTGCCTTACAGCAATGCGCGTCTCATGTATCAGCAGTTCCAAAACCTTAAACAAGGGTCAAGAACTGTTGACAAATACAATAACGATTTTTTCAAACTACAAAACCGTGTCAAAATTGCTGATTCAGTAGATCAGCTAGTATCTCGCTATATAGGGGGGATAAGACAGCAGTTTCAGGACCAATTGAACATGTTCGACCCTGTGAATGTGTCTGAAGCACATCAGCGTGCGCTGCATTTGGAGAAAGCCCTTTCACGAAGGCTTTATGGAGGTGGCGTTTCCAAAAACGATGGTTCCAAGCCCTAACCTAGAGTACCAACTCCTGCTCCTATAGATACATGTGCTAATTCGCAGGTCTCTAATCGCACAGTTACTTACTTACAGGTCTGGTGCTACCATTGTTATGAACTAGGGCACGTTGCTTTATAGTGTCCAAAATTACGACTACAGCCACAACAATCGAGGGGTCTGTTCGCTGACACTACTGATTTTTACATGAATGGTGACCCACGGTTTGATGAGGAACCAGAGGATGCTGTTGATGAGGTTCCAGAGGACCAGGTTAGAGGAGGAGATATTGGTCAGCCATTGGTTTTAAGGCGTATCTGTTTAACGCCGAAAGCCAGAAGTGAAGGGGATGATTGGCTACAGAACAATATTTTCCAAACAACTTGTACTATTGGGGGAAAAGTATGCAAATTAGTTATTGATTCAGCAAGCTGATAAAATATTATCTCTGAAGAAGCTGTGCAGAAGCTGGACCTGAAAGCAGAAGACCACCTAAACCCCTACAAACTTTCTTGGTTAAAGAAAGGTAGTGAGGTAAATATCTCTAGAGGATGTCTGGTATCTTTCTATGTTCGTAATTATAAAGATAAAGCATGATGCGATGTCATTGGGATGGATGTGTGTCACTTGTTGCTAGGCCGACCGTGGCAATATGATAGAATTTCACATGCGATGGTAGGAGAAACCGCTATAGTTTCATATGAAATAATGTCAGGTTCATATTAACACCAACTAGAGAGGTCTCCCCAAAACTTGCCCTAGCATTATCAAAGGAATCGGGTAAGAACTTTCTAGCTCGAAAGGTGTTTATAGAACATGCTCATGAAACAAGGATTGTCTATCTTTTGGTGGTTAAAGAATTTAGTAATGATCCATTTACTGGTATACCTGAGCGAGTTCGACAACTATTAACAGAGTTTTCTGTTGTCTTTCCCGATAATCTACCTACAGGTCTTCCTCTATTAAGAGATATCTAGCACCATATTGACCTTGTATCCGGGTGCTAGCCTACCAAACCGACTGCATTATCGGATGAGCCCAAAAGATCATGAAGAGCTCCGCAGACAGCTGGAACAACTATTGAAGAAAGGCCACATCCGTGAGAGTCTTAGTCCTTGTGTGGTTCCTGCACTGTTAACACCGAAGAAGGATGGCTCAATGAGAATGTGTGTGGAAGTTTAAGCTATCAACAAAATTACAGTCAAGTATTTGTTTCCTATTTCTCGCCTAAATGATTTATTGGATCAATTGAATGGTGCTACTGTGTTTACGAAGCTGGATTTTAAGAGCGGATATCACCAGATTCGTATTCGTATGATGGGATGAGCGATAAACAAACTTCAAGACCCAAGAAGGTTTGTTTGAATGGATGGTAATGTTATTCGGTCTTTCTAACGCTTCTAGCACGTTCATGTGGGTTATGAACCATGTATTTCATCCGTTCATTGGAAAATTTATTGTTGTGTACTTTGATGATATTCTAATATATAGTATCATGGAAGAGCTGCATCTCTAGCACTTACGCAAAATGTTGATTATTTTAAGGCGAGAGGAGTTTTATGGAGGACTCGATAAGTGTTGTTTTATGACAGATTCAGTCGTCTTGCGGCGGTATGTCGTGTCAAAAGATGGGCTGTCAGTGGATCAATCAAAAGTGGCAGTCGTGCGAGAGTGGCCTATTCCTAATTCCATCACTGAAGTCCGCTCTTTTCACAGATTGGTCTCCTTTTATAGACGGTTCATATATAGCTCCAGCATTGTCATGGATCCTATTACTAAGTGTATGAAGGGTAAGACATTCTTCTGGACCCCTAAAGTAACTAAGGCGTTTGTGGAAATCAAAGTAAGACTGTCCACTGCACCGATTCTAGTTTACTTGACTTCTCTACAGGGTTTGAACTGTATTCTGATGCGTCCGGATTGGGAATTGACGTTGTACTCAGCCAACGAGGCCGCCCTATAGCATACTTCAGCGAAACGTTAAGTGGAGCTAAACTTAACTACAGCACCGATGACAAGAGCTCTATGCAGTTGTACAAGCTTTGAAGCACTAGAGTTCCTACTTGGCCCACAATGACTTTGTCCTGTACACCGATCATGATGCCCTGAAACATCTACAAAGTCAGAAGAAACTCTCTTTCCTCCATGCACCTTGGGAAGCATTTACTTAAGAATTTACCTTTTCCATTAAGCATACTTCGGGAACAGTTAACCGCGTAGCTGACGCACTGAGGCGACGCAGCATGATGATTCGTATGGAAGGGGAAGTTGTGGGATTCAAGATGATGAAGGATGTACTGGCTATCGATCCATATTTTGTTTATATTCTAGAGGACTTCAGCGCAGGTATGAGAAAAGATTTTGCAGTGAGCAACGGTTACGGTTACCTCTTCAAAGATAATTTACTTTGTGTTCCTGAGGGCAGTTTGAGGATACTGATTGTACAAAAGAGACACAATGAGTGGCATGTGGGTAGAGATCAAACCCTTCACTCTGTATCCAGTTAGTTCTTTTGGCCGCATTTGAGGCGAGATGTCATCCGTTTTGTAGCTGGTTGTCGGGTTTTCCAGGTGGCAAAAGGTACATCCCTTAACGCAGGTTTATACCTACCACTCTCAATACCGGAAGGACCGTGGCGAAGTGTCAGCATGAATTTCATCTCTGGGATGCCAAGAACACTAGAGAGGTAACGATTCTATTTTTGTAATGGTTGACAGGTTTTCTAAGATGGCCCACTTCATTGCTTGTAAGAAAACCATATATGTTGTGAATGTTGCTAATTTATACTTTCGTGAGGTGTACCGCTTACATGGTATACACTTGAATATTGTTTTTTATCGCGATACGCGGTTTGTGGGGAATTTTTGGAGGAGTTTGTGGCGCCTCACAAACACGAAGCTGAGTTTTAGCAACGCGTATCACCCGCAGACAGACGGCCAAACGGAGGTAACTAATCGAAAGCTAGGCAACATGTTACGCACAGAGGTCTCTTGGAACTTGAAAGCATGAGATTCCCGCCTTTATCACGTTGAGTTCGCCTACAACACGCACCACAACCGCAGTACTGGGTATAGTCCCTTCATGGTAGTCTATGGTTATAAACTACGGGGTCCTATGGACTTAGATTTCCCAATGCTTGATAAGGTTCCAGCTAAGGTCGAGGATGTCATTGCTGTTCTATGGGAGATCCATGACAACACCCACAAATACCTAGAGGAAACAACACAGAAGTACAAGAATTCCGCAAATAAGAAGCGCCGCCTGGTGGAGTTTGCAGTGGGGGACTTTGTATGGGCTGTTTTGACCAGGGTTCGCTATCCAGTACACGAGTACAACAAGTTGGCTGCAAAGAAGGTGCGTTTGTTTGAAATTATTAAAAAGATTAATCCCAATGCATATAAGTTGAAGTTACCCAACCATATGAAGACCCATAAAGTTTTCAACGTGAAGCACCTGGTGCAATTTATCACTTCTGCTGAGGATGATGAAGCTGAGAATTCGTGGGCGAATTCTTCCGAAGAAGGAGAGGATGATGTAGTTGCACGAACCCATAGCTATATGGCCCTTTTGGACAAACGGAAACAGACTTTATTTGGGGCCCAGATATCATAATTAGGCGCTGCAACCACTCAAATCTAACGCGTCGAGAAGTACAACGATTTTCGAAAGCATCACATTGTGATGAAGTCCATGCCCTGAATTCCATCGTTTAAACCCTCGTTTTGCTGGTTTAGTGAATTTTTCTACATTTTCCTATTTTTGTTGGATTTTATTAAAATACTTAACCAGCTCCAATCACTTTGAAATTGAGCTGGATTTTATTTTATTGCATAAGGAAAAAGCTGTAATTTTGGGCTCGGATTTCGACACTTTTATAAAAGGCTCTCAAACCGTAGTTTTGGATTTGAGTTTTTTTTAATCGAATTTGATTTTCTTTAAAGTCTCTTTTACTCTGACCTAGGGTTAGAGCTATCTATCTTTCTGTTGTTCGTCTTTCTTTCTCTGTATTTTTAGCCGCCTGTTGCATCTCGTAGCTTGACGCTACCAAAAAAGAAGAAAGTTCGTATCAAGAGACCACATATCTAGAAATTTTAAAAAAAATTGGGTATTGGAATTATCTTTGGAAATAGAGATAATAAAGGGCATATGATCAAAACACGTCATAACTTTATGGATAACTTTGATTTCTCCAAAAAACTAAGACCATTTGTTGTTGATAAATACCCTGTCCAAGCGTTTCCATTTAGATATGTTGGACCAAGTGTACTTTGATCCAGCAAATCCAGCGTCTTCAATCCTGCATTCAATAATCATCTCATTGAAATCATTAATATTGTTTTTACAAAAAAAAGTGCAGTCACACTGCTCATTGCTATAAGCAATAACATTAAATTCATTACAAATCATCCATTCTAAACTAGTAGTTTGAGGGTGTTCCACAGATCAATTCTATTGATTCTCTGGAATTTAGCGTAAAACATAGTTATTAAGAAGCATTTAGTGTGAGATAAATAGTTAACTTCAGTGTGAATACAATGGTTGTGATCAATTTTAATATTAACAGTAATATCCTCATACCAAAAGAGCCAGATTTTATTGGAGGTATTGGATTTATAGTTGTTGAAACCAATTTTCTTCGCAATGTTGACAATGTTTTCATTGCTAATTAAAGGTTCCTGAACAACTACAAATTTGACATTATTTTTCTTAATCAAGTATTTGAGCCTTCTAATTGATGACTTTTTTCTTATACCTCTTATATTTCAGTTAAGTATGTTGTTCATTATCAATAACATAAGATTTAAATATACTTGTTCCTGTGAATTGAAGAGATTTAATGGTCTTGTTTTTTGTAGTCTTCTTTCATTTAGCTGCCTTGATCTTCTTATCAAATATTTTTTTGAAGTTGTTGTCTTTTTTGTCCCTGCTAAATTCTGGTGAGGTAGCGATGGGAACTGTGATTCTATTGCTTCTTGTTGGAGAGTTCTGTTTGCTTCCAATGTTAATAAGTTTCAGAGATGAATTTTTTGGAGCAAGGTTTTCATAGTCCAAAGTTGCATCAACATTGTATCCGTAATCTAAAGTCTGGATGGCTTCTTTGATTTGTCATTGATCAGAAGTTATGAATCCCTCTTTATTTATCATGTCATCATCATGATCATTCATGATTATTTGAGTTCTTTCCAACATGACTTGCTCAGTAGAAATATTATCATTCTTTAGACTTATTATCGCAGATTTGATTTTGTTGTTGCTCAGATCTTTGTTGTTGTCTTTGATTCTTTTAGGAGCAATAACATCTTATGCATTTGTGTTGTCATTATGTGCCTTCTCAGTATCAATTTTAGTATTTGATTGATTCTTCTTGCAGTATTTTATGTTGTGAACCAGGTGATTGCAATGTGTGCAATAGTGACGCATATTCATGTAACTGACTTTAGCCTAGAATCCATGATTAGAACCAAAAACAATCCACACATCGTTTTATAAATTTTAGGTCACATCCATTTTTATCTAAGCAGAACAATAAGAATGAAATGCTCTATTTTCGTCTAGGACTTTGATGATGAGGGGCTCTCTTATTGAAGCAACAATAATCTTGATTATGTTCTTGTTGAATAGATGCTCATGAAGTTTATAAATTTTGATCTAGACAAGCATGACCGTGCTTTCATGATTAGCATTGAATTCTTCTGTCCATTTTAAAAGACGCATCACTATATTTCCTATAGTCCAAACAGATCTGTGCCACATTTTGCATAAATCAGTTTGTAAATCAAATTCAAAGAATATGTGTCTTAATCCCATATCTTGTATTTGTACTCAGCATCAAATTTTAAAGATTATAAAAATTGGATTGGAAGACTTGTTTTTGGTAATCCTTGAGCAAATTGTCCCACGATAGTATGTTTATATTGCTTCTTCAATTGATCTTGAATTTTTTTTTTGTATCAGATCGAGATATGGTTTTGTTTCTTAACTATACATCGTGGATAAAATTCAATATTTTCATGATTCAAGATTCTATTATTCAAAACTTGCATAAATGACAAGTTCTTGTTGGCATTATACTCTGTTTTTTTTCAATTCTGCAGTTCATTATTCATAGTGGAACGTTTTGTTGTTTTTTGAAGTGTTGGAGACTTCATGGTTTTTAGAAGATTGAAACCATAGAAAGGACCGGGAGAAGAATAAATGAAATTGAGCAATAACGTGATACTTTTTTAGAGTTCAAGAAAGCACCCATAGTTCTTAGAGACTTTTTCCTCACGCTAGGTTCCTTAACGACCCTTAATGAACTTAATTCTCATATATGGCTGACTCAATGGAATACATTAATTCATCATTAGATCCTCTCTCAATGAATAACAAAGTTACATATGATTTATTATGGACTATTATTCCACTTATAACATTTATAAGAAATACGGCCTCGTATTTACGAGGATCAACTTTATAGATTTTTCAGTTGCAAAATCGACAAATTTGATCATTCATGAGTTGATAATAATTCTTGAAATATTGAAATCCACCGTTCCACGTGAAGCTGTAGAAGAATATTGGAACAAAACTGAATACCCAATCTCGAAAATAAGAGCATCCCCAACAGATACGCTATTACACACTAGATAGTAAAAATACCTATTATTTTTAAGAAAATGTTTTCCAACGGTTAATCTAAAAAGTAGTCTAAATTTAAGATTTTATTTTGATAATCTATATTTACCTAGGCGGTTACACAATTTGTATAACTTTTTCTTATTTTTCTCACCACTTACAAAACGAAAAAAATAACTTAATTATCACTAGTCTTTTGTATTATTTAGTAATAAAAAATAATAGAATGTCGTAATTTACTCTATATTTTTTTGGGTATAAAAAGCGCTTAAATTAATGAATAAATTTACATGGGTTTTCAAGAGGCGAGTGCCTCATTACAAGTAGAAATACAAAAAGTCAAGCAGATTGTTCCCGAATTTAAATTACACTTGTAATAATTTGAGAGGCTTGGGTTGGCTGGACTATCCAGTGAAGTTGGCTTTGGTTCCTTTAAAACGGTATCGGAGATCCGATAGCACATAGTGTGCTATGCTGGAGAAGGGGAATTGCTTGTTGTTGTAGATTCTATCGTTTCTTTCCTTCCAAATGTAATAGACAGTGGCGCAGAAGGCTGTTTTCCAGTGGGGCTTTCGATTATCCTTTGAAGCAGTCCATGTACTTGCTTGATCTAACCATTGCGGCCAAGGGGAGATGGGGGAGGGGAACAGTAGTTTCTGAGTTAGGGATTCCCAAATAGCAGTGGAGTAATGGCATTGGGTTAGGAGGTGTTCCAAATTTTCAGCCGAAGTTTCACATAGTACACAAGTCGGGGGGGAGTCCAGTCCCCAAGAAATAAGCTTGTCTCGTGTGGTGAGTTTGTTATGAATTGCTAGCCAAGTGATGAAGGAGTGTCTGGGAATCGAAAACTTGTGCCAGACTAGATCAGACCAGGCAACTTTACTTCTGGTTGGCTTTAGGGTTTTGTAGGTGCTACTGATGGTGAAAGAATGGTGGGGTTTGTTGGGGAGCCAAATGAAAGAGTCCTTTGAGGAAGGGGAGGGGGGAGGTTTTGGATGGCGGTTATTATTTCTATCAGTTGGGGATTGAGATTTCGGTTGGGGGCTCTGGCTTGGGGAGGCCACGCCCATCTGCCGTTTTGGATGAGGTCTTTTACTTTTTGAATGTTCCGAAGTCGAGATAGGTTTTGGATGGAGGGACCATACCGGTGGGTCAGGGAGGTGGTAAATAACCAGGGGTCATGCCAGATGGATGTGTCTGCTCCATTGCCAATAATGACTTTGTAGAGATTTGCTGCTACTTTCTGAAGGTTGAGGATTTTCCTCCAACTCCAGCTACCATTTGATGGAGTGGGGATGGTCCAAAAGAAGTTGTTCTTTATTTTTTCCGTCAGAATCCATTGGGTCCATATGGAGCTCTCATTTTTTGTGAGAATGGACCAGAGAAGTTTTAGGGCGGCCGCCTGATTCCAGGTTTTTAGATCTGGGATCCCAAGGCCGCCCTCCTCTTTGGACACAGCTACCCTTTCCCAAGCTATCTTTGCTCTTGTAATCTTCATTTCTGAGCCAGACCAGAGAAATCTGCGTAAGAGCTGGGATAGTTCTTTGAGGATTATGACTGGAAGAATGAAAATTGAGGACCAGTAGACTTGGCTAGCAAAAAGAACAGAGTTGATGAGCTGAAGGCGCCCGGCGTAAGAGAGATGCTTCGTGGTCCAAGAGTTGATTCGGTTGGTTATTTTGAGGAAAAGGGGTCTGCAGTCGTTGTAGGTTAGGCGGGAGGTGATGAGGGGGACTCCTAGATAACGGACGGGGAGGGAACCTTCAATGAAGTTGAGGAGGGAGAGGATTTCTTGTTTAGTGCTTGGGGAGGTACCAGAGAAGAAAATGTGGCTTTTGGAGGGGTTGAGTTGGAGGCCCGAAAGGGTTGCGAATTCTTGCAGTCCTTCAAGGATGAGCTTAATGGAGGGGAGGTTGACTCTGCAAAGGATCAAGAGGTCGTCTGCAAAGCACAAGTTGATGATACAGAGCTTTTGACATTTCCAATTGAATCCGAAAGATGGGTGACGACCTTTTTCCTGGAGAATGCTGGAAAGTACCTGCTACAATAACAAAAATATACGGGGAAAACGGGTCTCCTTGCCTGAGACCTTTAGCCCCTGGGAAATCTGAAGACTTACCATTTATGCTAACTGCATAGGAGGGGGTGGTAATCCATTGGATGATCCAGTTTATCATGTCAATGGGGAAGTTCATGGCAAGCAAGATGTCAAGAACAAGTTCCCATCTGACATTGTCAAATGCTTTTTTAAGGTCAATCTTAAGGGCACATCTGGGTCCTTTACGGTTAGAGTGGTACCCATGAAGAAGATTTTGAGAGAGAAGAATGTTGTCCACTATTGATCTACCCGGGACAAAAGCGGATTGGGAGGGGTCAATAAGGGAAGGGAGAGCTGGCTTAATCCGATTTGCAATGATCTTAGAGGTTGTTTTGTAGATGACATTGCAGCAGGCTATAGGTCTGAAGTCAAAAGGGTGAGAAGGCGAGTCTATTTTGGGGATGAGAGCTATAAGGGTTTTGTTCCAGCTGGGATCCATTTTCCCTTTGGTGAAGAATGATTTAACATCTTCGCAGACGTCAAGACCTACTGTTGTCCAGCAGGTTTTGAAAAAATCTGCGCTGTACCCATCTGGGCCCGGAGCCTTGTCACTGTTGATCGAAAAAAGGGCTTGCTTGATTTCTTCATTTGAAATCGGTTTAGTCATGTCCGGGATTAAATTCGGGGGAACCGAGGATTTAATCAGATTCCTTATTCGATCTGGACCAGGGTAGTTTTTTGAACTGGGGGATCCTAGCTGATTACGAAAGAAATTGATGAAGGTGGAGGCAATAGATCGGGGGTTAGAGCTTAGGGAGCCGTCCTCCTTTTGAATAGAGAGAATCTTATTTCTTGCTCTACGGGTTCGGATGCTATTATGGAAAAACTTAGTGTTCTTGTCCCCAAGCTAAAGCCAGGTTTCTCTGGATTTTTTCTTAAGGAAAGATTCCTCAGCTCGACTGAAGAAAATGTAGGAGTCGGAAGCCGTTTTTTCGTGTGAGATGAAAGTACGGTTCGAGGGGTGACTAAGGAGGTTCTCCTGGACTTGGGCTAGAGTATTTCTAGCCTTCTATATTTACCTAAATTATAGATTAGTTGTTGGCGATGCTCTAAAAAATCCCTTATACCCAACTCGTTATCTTTTAATTTGAAACACAATATCAGTTTTATTCACGACCCAAACCTATTATTCACATACACACTTTTTTTTTGGAAAATGAGAAACCCTTTATCTTGAGCTCGGACCAATAAAAATTACCATAAATAGCTGTAAGAAAAATTATACTAGTGTCTTTAAAAAAAGACATACATATACTTTGAAATTAAGAGGTTGGAACAATATATTGATCTACTTCCATTGCAGATAACTAGAGTATTATGGATTCGGGAATATAGGATTTTTACGTTTACCCTTACATAATTATTTAAAGTTTCATGTCTATTTTCAATTATCTTTTTGTTGTTTTTTAGATTTGTTATCTTTTATGATTTAATTGGATATTTTATGACTTAATTGGAAATGTAATATACTGAAATTATCTATAATACTTATCATTTATGGTTTATGATGTTTTGAAATTATTTCATATTTGTTATATAGTTTACAATATTTTGCATATGAGTTCTATTTATTATTTTGGGGTATGGTCAAAGATGTGAGGGTGAAGATGGAAAGAAAACAAATTAATTATAATTAATAAGATTGGTAGTAAAAAAAACTGAGGTTTTAGTATATTTATCAATAGCTCAATATTAGATAGATTTTTAATTGAATTTTATTATATAATAATAATAATAATAAATAACTATCTAAAAATCATTTTTATAAAACAATAATGGAATCACTAATGAAGATCTCTTACGCTCATCTCCTGAATCCTATTTTAAAAATATGCTAATTTCTTCCTTTTATTATATAATTTTTGTTGAAAAAATATATTTAATATTATTCCTTAGATTACTAATGGTACCTATAACAACTTACTCATAGCAATTCCTACTAAAGAAAATATTCTCAGCATCATTCAAAATCTTAATCCATCTAGTACAGCAAAAATAGACGGATTCAACAAATGCTTATTTCTCACTTGCTGGAAAATGATCCGACGATATTTGTGCAAGGTAATAAAATCTTTCATTATTGGTCAAGACACTCCCAATGAATCATGGTTAAAGCATTTTCCACATCGTCAAATCCTATAACCCAACAACGTGCAAAGACTTTAGACCTTTTAGTTTGTGTACTCTTATGAATAGAATCATGTCTAAGATACTAAATAACAGACTAACTAATCTTCTTCCTAAGCTTATATCTGAAGTGTAGGGTGGTTATGTTAAAGACAAGTCTATTCAAGACAATATTCTTCTTGCCAATGAGCTAATCCATGACTTAGGTAGAAAAACAAAAGAAAACAACATATTAATCAAATTCGATATAACTAAACATTCGATAACCTATCTCATACGTTCATTGTTAAAGTTCTTCATCTTTTGGTTTTAACTATAGATTTGTCAATTTAATTAGTAGTATGATTAAATGAGTTTATGTTTGTATCATCATCAATGGCAAGGCCATAGGCTTCTTTAAAGCTAAAAGAGGCATTAGAAGAGGATCTTTTGTCCCCTAGTCTTTTTCTCACTACAGATGAAGTGCTAATAAGGGGGTTTAACATGCTATATGAATCTAATTAAACTTTGAATTATTCTTGTACAAGTAGCATTATTATTCCTTGTCTTGCATTTACTTAAAACTTACTAATCTTCACTAATGGTTTTAGCTCATGTATGAATATTCTTAGCAACTTCTTACAGAAACATCAAGATATTTCAGGTCACGAATCAACATATAAAAATAAAATCCATTACATCAAACAACTTATCTCAAGACAGAATTAGTGCTCTAGCTATTCAGACCACCTTCAGTAGTAGCTTTCTCCATACTACTTATATTGGCATCACTCTGAACTCAAACAACAAAACCAACAATTTAATCACTCTTCTTGACAAAATCAGAAATAAGATCAATGATTGGGTGTGCAAGAAATTGTCTTATGGTGGAAGACTTACTCTCATTAACTCGATCTTAATGCCTATCTCTATCTATTGGATGCAGAGTTTTTGCCTTGCTAAGACCATCATCACAAATATTGAAAGAATGTTAAACAAATTTTCTGGGCTCTTCAAGTGACATTCATAAAATTCACTGGTCTAATTGGTCTACTAACTGTAGGACTTTCAGTGAAAGTGGTCTGAACTTAGGAAACTTAAATAACATCCAAGCCACTTTCTCTTGCAAGCTATGGATCAGGTTTAGAGAGAACAAATCTATTTGAGCAAAGTTCCTTCACAGTATCTACTGCAGAGGCAAATATCTTCTTGAACTTAACTACTCTAAGAAAGGCTCTCAAACATGGAAAATGCTCTCTACAACAAAAAATTTTGCGGAAGACAATATCAGGTGGAATTTAGGCAATTACAACATGGACTTCTGGTTGGATAATTCGTTTGGAAATCATTCTCAAATCAAGTTGGATGCCAATTTAGATAACACTTGGTTCATTGGTGCTTCAGTCAACACTTTCTGGGATAACAATACTTGAAATATGAACAAGATCAGACCTTTATTTACTTAATTATCAGGCTGATGATTCTATTTATTAGCAGCTATCTAAAGATGGTATCTTCAACACAAAGGATACAATAAACAACACTAGATTCAAACACAACAAATCTACTATATTTGACAAGATCTGGAACCAAATTACTCCCAGAAAATGCTCTTTTCTGTTATGGAGGCTGTTACATAATATATTTCTTATTGACTGTATTATGCAGGCTATACACATAATTTTAGTCCCCGAGTGTCAATTTTGCAACAACTTAGGAACTCATAATCACCTATTTGTTTCATGTGCTTAGGCTTGGTCTATATGGTATTACTTTGCAGCTATTTTCAGGATCAAAATTAGAAAATACATGTCTACAACTCACATAACTAGGTCTTGGTTCTGGTCATCGCAAAATAAAGCACACATAAAATCTATCTTGCCTATAATTATCAACTCGGTAAAAATGAAATTTAGGAATAAGTTTAAATTCAAAGGCTATACCATCTCTCTTATCTCATGCATTAGCTATATAAAGCATATTATAACTAGCCTTTATCATTATAACTTCTTTAAACACATGCATTGGAAAGATGTTGAGAATGCAGCTACTGTCCTAGGCTAGTCACCTTTCCTAGACTCTTCATCTCCCTGGAAGATGAAAATCAAACAACAACGTTTATTGTCTTGCTTCCGGAGTGGATGAGTCATAATCGAAGATTGCAATGACAACATTCTTTATTGATATAATAATATTTATAGAAAGCTTTCTCCTATGAAAGCTGAATCAAGAGCCCTCCATAATGGTCTCCAGATATGCAAAATCAAAGTTTTAACTAACGTAGATATATAAACTGACTATGAGATATTGGTTTCTCATATATCCTCTGGTAAAACTCTGGGGTCCTTGGAGCTTATCCTTAATTATATAAGAACCTTAATATCCTCATTTGTGGTCCTTTATTTTATTTTTAGAGAACAAAACAAAGCGGCCAATTGGCTCGCTAGGTGGACTCTGAAATGTAAGATTAAAATAGACCATCTTAACTTCCACGCTTCTCCTCAATTGAAGGTTATCACCCTCTTAAAGAATATCATAATTGGCCACATAAGAATTGAATAAACAATTCTTAATTCTATCTCAATTTTCTATACTAATTTTCTCTAATCATCTATTACTCCTTATAAATGCTATAATAGGTTTCCTAACAAGCATATGCATAGATAATGTTTTTATTTTAGGTTATAGTCATTGGATCCCTACTCAAGCATTATATTGGAACATCAATGAGGTTTTTATCTACTGGCTCCTGGTTTTTTCAGGGTTTTTCTTTCAATCGTATAGTCCCTCAAGGTTTTTCAGGATATCTTAATATGAAACAAGCTTGAGGATCAAATTAGAGCAAGTTTTATCACAATCTATCTAGTATCGAGTTTGTCTTTGAAATCTAAGATTTGCAGTTGACTCAGCCGTACATGTTGAGATGTTGAAAGAAATACTATATTTTGAGATCTTTTTCTTCATCATATCATGTTAGAAACCTTCAATCTTTAATTTTGTTGAACATTTCCTATGCCTCTCTGGTTTCTCTCGCAATTGGCTTAAAAATCATAGAAAGCTCAGCTTCGATTCATCTTTATTACGGAAGTACTTCCTCGAATGGTTTAAAATGTAGAAAATGAAGAAGAATTCGCTTCTTATTTCTCCGATTAAAATTTGATGTTATGTCATTTGCGGGAAGCTCATTGAAAAACTTATGTGATGAAATCAAGCTCTGTTTTGTTTCAGATCTTCAGATAGTCCCTAATTATGAAAGAAATTTGAATTTTTGTTCACTTTTTTGGTGTTGTATTAGTAGTGCCAATAAGATTTACAATTAAATTTCTTTTTATTGTAAAGGCTGGATTGTCCAAGCCTAATTTTTTGTGGGCCTCGAATTTTGATAAATCCATAAATTTAATTTTCTCTTAAAAAATAGACCTAAAATATCGTTATATATAAAATCCACTAAACATGTGTACACATTCTTTTTCGTTTATTTTGTTATTTTTAATTTAAAATTTTAAAAGTTCATATCTGTTAAACCGTAACTCGAGAAAAAAAAAACCAATAATACGATTGGTTTTGTATTTTAAAGACGAACTAAAATAGATCCATTCATGATACATTTTGATTTTTTAAATATATATATATATATATATATATATATATATGATATGCCTGGTTTTTTACATCTGGTATCTAACATCTTTCATAGTCAATCTTAAAGGCACATCTGGGTCCTTTACGGTTAGAGTGGTAACCATGAAGAAGATTTTGAGAGAGAAGAATGTTGTCCACTATTGATCTACCCGGGAGAAAAGCGGATTGGGAGGGGTCAATAAGGGAAGGGTGAGCTGGCTTAATCCGATTTGCAATGATCTTAGAGATTGTTTTGTAGATGACATTGCAGCAGGCTATTGGTCCGAAGTCAGAATGGTGAGAAGGCGAGTCTATTTTGGGGATGAGAGCTATAAGGGTTTTGTTCCAGCTGGGATCCATTTTCCCTTTGGTGAAGAATGATTTAACCCCTTCGCAGACGTCAAGGCCTAATGTTGTCCAGCAGGTTTTGAAAAAATCTGCGCTGTACCCATCTTGGCCCGGAGCCTTGTCACTGTTGATCGAAAAAATGGCTTGCTTGATTTCTTCATTTGAAATCGGTTTAGTCAAGTCCGGGATTAAATTCGGGGGAACCGAGGATTTAATCAGATTCCTTATTCGATCTGGACCAGGGTAGTTTTTTGAACTGGGGGATCCTAGCTGATTACGAAAGAAATTGATGAAGGTGGAGGCGATAGATCGGGGGTTAGAGCTTAGAGAGCCGTCCTCCTTTTGAATAGAGAGAATCTTATTTCTTGCTCTACGGGCTCAGATGCTATTAGGAAAAAACTGAGTGTTCTTGTCCCCAAGCTGAAGCCAGGTTTCTCTGGATTTTTTCTTAAAGAAAGATTCCTCAGCTCGACTGAAGAAAATGTAGGAGCTGGAAGCCGTTTTTTCGTATGAGATGAAAGTACGGTTCGAGGGGTGACTAAGGAGGTTCTCCTGGACTTGGGCTAGAGCATTTCTAGCCTTCTATATTTACCTAAATTATAGATTAGTTGTTGGCGATGCTCTAAAAAATCCCTTATACCCAACTCGTTATCTTTTAATTTGAAACGCAATATCAGTTTTATTCACGACCCAAACCTATTATTCACATACACACTTTTTTTTTGGAAAATGAGAAACCCTTTATCTTGAGCTCGGACAAATAAAAATTACCATAAATAGCTGTAAGAAAAATTATACTAGTGTCTTTAAAAAAAGACATACATATACTTTGAAATTAAGAGGTTGGAAAAATATATTGATCTACTTCCATTGCAGATAACTAGAGTATTATGGATTCGGGAATATAGGATTTTTACGTTTACCCTTACATAATTATTTAAAGTTTCATGTCTATTTTCAATTATCTTTTTGTTGTTTTTTAGATTTGTTATCTTTTATGATTTAATTGGATATTTTATGACTTAATTGGAAATGTAATATACTGAAATTATCTATAATACTTATCATTTATGGTTTATGATGTTTTGAAATTATTTCATATTTGTTATATAGTTTACAATATTTTGCATATGAGTTCTATTTATTATTTTGGGGTATGGTCAAAGATGTGAGGGTGAAGATGGAAAGAAAACAAATTAATTATAATTAATAAGATTGGTAGTAAAAAAAATTGAGGTTTTAGTATATTTATCAATAGCTCAATATTAGATAGATTTTTAATTGAATTTTATTATATAATAATAATAATAATAATAAATAACTATCTAAAAATCATTTTTATAAAACAATAATGGAATCACTAATGAAGATCTCTTACGCTCATCTCCTGAATCCTATTTTAAAAATATGCTAATTTCTTCCTTTTATTATATAATTTTTGTTGAAAAAATATATTTAATATTATTCCTTAGATTACTAATGGTACCTATAACAACTTACTCATAGCAATTCCTACTAAAGAAAATATTCTCAGCATCATTCAAAATCTTAATCCATCTAGTACAGCAAAAATAGACGGATTCAACAAATGCTTATTTCTCACTTGCTGGAAAATGATCCGACGATATTTGTGCAAGGTAATAAAATCTTTCATTATTGGTCAAGACACTCCCAATGAATCATGGTTAAAGCATTTTCCACATCGTCAAATCCTATAACCCAACAACGTGCAAAGACTTTAGACCTTTTAGTTTGTGTACTCTTATGAATAGAATCATGTCTAAGATACTAAATAACAGACTAACTAATCTTCTTCCTAAGCTTATATCTGAAGTGTAGGGTGGTTATGTTAAAGACAAGTCTATTCAAGACAATATTCTTCTTGCCAATGAGCTAATCCATGACTTAGGTAGAAAAACAAAAGAAAACAACATATTAATCAAATTCGATATAACTAAACATTCGATAACCTATCTCATACGTTCATTGTTAAAGTTCTTCATCTTTTGGTTTTAACTATAGATTTGTCAATTTAATTAGTAGTATGATTAAATGAGTTTATGTTTGTATCATCATCAATGGCAAGGCCATAGGCTTCTTTAAAGCTAAAAGAGGCATTAGAAGAGGATCTTTTGTCCCCTAGTCTTTTTCTCACTACAGATGAAGTGCTAATAAGGGGGTTTAACATGCTATATGAATCTAATTAAACTTTGAATTATTCTTGTACAAGTAGCATTATTATTCCTTGTCTTGCATTTACTTAAAACTTACTAATCTTCACTAATGATTTTAGCTCATGTATGAATATTCTTAGCAACTTCTTACAGAAACATCAAGATATTTCAGGTCACGAATCAACATATAAAAATAAAATCCATTACATCAAACAACTTATCTCAAGACAGAATTAGTGCTCTAGCTATTCAGACCACCTTCAGTAGTAGCTTTCTCCATACTACTTATATTGGCATCACTCTGAACTCAAACAACAAAACCAACAATTTAATCACTCTTCTTGACAAAATCAGAAATAAGATCAATGATTGGGTGTGCAAGAAATTGTCTTATGGTGGAAGACTTACTCTCATTAACTCGATCTTAATGCCTATCTCTATCTATTGGATGCGGAGTTTTTGCCTTGCTAAGACCATCATCACAAATATTGAAAGAATGTTAAACAAATTTTCTGGGCTCTTCAAGTGACATTCATAAAATTCACTAGTCTAATTGGTCTACTAACTGTAGGACTTTCAGTAAAAGTGGTCTGAACTTAGGAAACTTAAATAACATCCAAGCTACTTTCTCTTGCAAGCTATGGATCAGGTTTAGAGAGAACAAATCTATTTGAGCAAAGTTCCTTCACAGTATCGACTGCAGAGGCAAATATCTTCTTGAACTTAACTACTCTAAGAAAGGCTCTCAAACATGGAAAATGCTCTATACAACAAAGAATTTTGCGGAAGACAATATCAGGTGGAATTTGGGCAATTACAACATGGACTTCTGGTTGGATAATTCGTTTGGAAATCATTCTCAAATCAAGTTGGATACCAATTTAGATAACACTTGGTTCATTGGTGCTTCAGTCAACACTTTCTGGGATAACAATACTTGAAATATGAACAAGATCAGACCTTTATTTACTTGATTATCAGGCTGATGATTCTATCTATTAGCTGCTATCTAAAGATGGTATCTTCAACACAAAGGATACAATAAACAACACTAGATTCAAACACAACAAATCTACTATATTTGACAAGATCTGGAACCAAATTACTCCCAGAAAATGCTCTTTTCTGTTATGGAGGCTGTTACATAATATGTTTCTTATTGACTGTATTATGCAGGCTATACACATAATTTTAGTCCCCGAGTGTCAATTTTGCAACAACTTAGGAACTCATAATCACCTATTTGTTTCATGTGCTTAGGCTTGGTCTATATGGTATTACTTTGCAGCTATTTTCAGGATCAAAATTAGAAAATACATGTCTACAACTCACATAACTAGGTCTTGGTTCTGGTCATCGCAAAATAAAGCACACATAAAATCTATCTTGCCTATAATTATCAACTCGGTAAAAATGAAATTTAGGAATAAGTTTAAATTCAAAGGCTATACCATCTCTCTTATCTCATGCATTAGCTATATAAAGCATATTATAACTAGCCTATATCATTATAACTTCTTTAAACACATGCATTGGAAAGATGTTGAGAATGCAGCTACTGTCCTAGGCTAGTCACCTTTCCTAGACTCTTCATCTCCCTGGAAGATGAAAATCAAACAACAACGTTTATTGTCTTGCTTCCGGAGTGGATGAGTCATAATCGAAGATTGCAATGACAACATTCTTTATTGATATAATAATATTTATAGAAAGCTTTCTCCTATGAAAGCTGAATCAAGAGCCCTCCATAATGGTCTCCAGATATGCAAAATCAAAGTTTTAACTAACGTAGATATATAAACTGACTATGAGATATTGGTTTCTCATATATCCTCTGGTAAAACTCTGGGGTCCTTGGAGCTTATCCTTAATTATATAAGAACCTTAATATCCTCATTTGTGGTCCTTTATTTTATTTTTAGAGAACAAAACAAAGCGGCCAATTGGCTCGCTAGGTGGACTCTGAAATGTAAGATTAAAATAGACCATCTTAACTTCCACGCTTCTCCTCAATTGAAGGTTATCACCCTCTTAAAGAATATCATAATTGGCCACATAAGAATTGAATAAACAATTCTTAATTCTATCTCAATTTTCTATACTAATTTTCTCTAATCATCTATTACTCCTTATAAATGCTATAATAGGTTTCCTAACAAGCATATGCATAGATAATGTTTTTATTTTAGGTTATAGTCATTGGATCCCTACTCAAGCATTATATTGGAACATCAATGAGGTTTTTATCTACTGGCTCCTGGTTTTTTCAGGGTTTTTCTTTCAATCGTATAGTCCCTCAAGGTTTTTCAGGATATCTTAATATGAAACAAGCTTGAGGATCAAATTAGAGCAAGTTTTATCACAATCTATCTAGTATCGAGTTTGTCTTTGAAATCTAAGATTTGCAGTTGACTCAGCCGTACATGTTGAGATTTTGAAAGAAATATTATATTTTGAGATCTTTTTCTTCATCATAACATGTTAGAAAGCTTCAATCTTTAATTTTGTTGAACATTTCCTATGCCTCTCTGGTTTCTCTCGCAATTGGCTTAAAAATCATAGAAAGCTCAGCTTCGATTCATCTTTATTACGGAAGTACTTCCTCGAATGGTTTAAAATGTAGAAAATGAATAAGAATTCGCTTCTTATTTCTCCGATTAAAATTTGATGTTATGTCATTTGCGGGAAGCTCATTGAAAAACTTATGTGATGAAATCCAGCTCTGTTTTGTTTCAGATCTTCAGATAGTCCCTATTTATGAAAGAAATTTGAATTTTTGTTCACTTTTTTGGTGTTGTATTAGTAGTGCCAATAAGATTTACAATTAAATTTCTTTTTATTGTAAAGGCTGGATTGTCCAAGCCTAATTTTTTGTGGGCCTCGAATTTTGATAAATCCATAAATTTAATTTTCTCCTAAAAAAATATACCTAAAATATCGTTATATATAAAATCCACTAAACATGTGTACACATTCTTTTTCGTTTATTTTGTTATTTTTAATTTAAAATTTTAAAAGTTCATATCTGTTAAACCGTAACTCGAGAAAAAAAACCAATAATACGATTGGTTTTGTATTTTAAAGACGAACTAAACTAGATACATTCATGATACATTTTGATTTTTTAAATATATATATATATATGATATGCCTGGTTTTTTACATCTGGTATCTAACATCTATCATAGTCAATCTTAAGGGCACATCTGGGTCCTTTACGGTTAGAGTGGTAACCATGAAGAAGATTTTGAGAGAGAAGAATGTTGTCCACTATTGATTAACCCGGGACAAAAGCGGATTGGGAGGGGTCAATAAGGGAAGGGTGAGCTGGCTTAATCCGATTTGCAATGATCTTAGAGATTGTTTTGTAGATGACATTGCAGCAGGCTATAGGTCCGAAGTCAGAAGGGTGAGAAGGCGAGTCTATTTTGGGGATGAGAGCTATAAGGGTTTTGTTCCAGCTGGGATCCATTTTATCTTTGGTGAAGAATGATTTAACCCCTTCGCAGACGTCAAGGCCTACTGTTGTCCAACAGGTTTTGAAAAAATTTGCGCTGTACCCATCTGCGCCGGTGCCTTGTCACTGTTGATCGTAAAAATGGCTTGCTTGATTTCTTCATTTGAAATCGGTTTAGTCATGTCCGGGATTAAATTCGGGGGAACCGAGGATTTAATCAGATTCCTTATTCGATCTGGACCAGGGTAGTTTTTTGAACTGGGGGATCCTAGCTGATTACGAAAGAAATTGATGAAGGTGGAGGCAATAGATCGGGGGTTAGAGCTTAGGGAGCCGTCCTCCTTTTGAATAGAGAGAATCTTATTTCTTGCTCTACGGGTTCGGATGCTATTATGGAAAAACTTAGTGTTCTTGTCCCCAAGCTGAAGCCAGGTTTCTCTGGATTTTTTCTTAAGGAAAGATTCCTCAGCTCGACTGAAGAAAATGTAGGAGTCGGAAGCCGTTTTTTCGTGTGAGATGAAAGTACGGTTCGAGGGGTGACTAAGGAGGTTCTCCTGGACTTGGGCTAGAGCATTTCTAGCCTTCTATATTTACCTAAATTATAGATTAGTTGTTGGCGATGCTCTAAAAAATCCCTTATACCCAACTCGTTATCTTTTAATTTGAAACGCAATATCAGTTTTATTCACGACCCAAACCTATTATTCACATACACACTTTTTTTTGGAAAATGAGAAACCCTTTATCTTGAGCTCGGACCAATTAAAATTACCATAAATAGCTGTAAGAAAAATTATACTAGTGTCTTTAAAAAAAAGACATACATATACTTTGAAATTAAGAGGTTGGAAAAATATATTGATCTACTTCCATTGCAGATAACTAGAGTATTATGGATTCAGGAATATAGGATTTTTACGTTTACCCTTACATAATTATTTAAAGTTTCATGTCTATTCTCAATTATCTTTTTGTTGTTTTTTAGATTTGTTATCTTTTATGATTTAATTGGATATTTTATGACTTAATTGGAAATGTAATATATTGAAATTATCTATAATACTTATCGTTTATGGTTTATGATGTTTTGAAATTATTTCATATTTGTTATATAGTTTACAATATTTTGCATATGAGTTCTATTTATTATTTTGGGGTATGGTCAAAGATGTGAGGGCGAAGATGGAAAGAAAACAAATTAATTATAATTAATAAGATTGGTAGTAAAAAAATGAGGTTTTAGTATAGTTATCAATAACTCAATATTAGATAGATTTTTAATTGAATTCTATTATATAATAATAATAATAATAATAATAATAAATAACTATCTAAAACTCATTTTTATAAAACAATAATGGAATCACTAATGAAGATCTTTTACGCTCATCTCCTGAATCCTATTTTAAAAATATGCTAATTTATTCCTTTTATTATATAATTTTTGTTGAAAAAATATATTTAATATTATTCCTTAGATTACTAATGGTACCTATAACAACTTACTCATAGCAATTCCTACTAAAGAAAATATTCTCAGCATCATTCAAAATCTTAATCCATCCAGTACAGCAAAAATAGACGGATTCAACAAATGCTTATTTCTCACTTGTTGGAAAATGATCCGACGATATTTGTGCAAGGTAATAAAATATTTCATTATTGGTCAAGACACTCCCAATGAATCATGGTTAAAGCATTTTCCACATCGTCAAATCCTATAACCCAACAACATGCAAAGACTTTAGACCTTTTAGTTTGTGTACTCTTATGAATAGAATCATGTCTAAGATACTAAATAACAGACTAACTAATCTTCTGCCTAAGCTTATATATGAAGTGTAGGGTGGTTATGTTGAAGAAAAGTCTATTCAAGACAATATTCTTCTTGCCAATGAGCTAATCCATGACTTAGGTAGAAAAACAAAAGAAAACAACATATTAATCAAATTCGATATAACTAAACATTCGATAACCTATCTCATACGTTCATTGTTAAAGTTCTTCATCTTTTGGTTTTAACTATAGATTTGTCAATTTAATTAGTAGTATGATTAAATGAGTTTATGTTTGTATCATCATCAATGGAATCCCATAGGCTCCTTTAAAGCTAAAAGAGGCATTAGAAGAGGATCTTTTGTCCCCTAGTCTTTTTCTCACTACAGATGGAGTGCTAATAAGGGGGTTTAACATGCTATATGAATCTAATTAAACTTTGAATTATTCTTGTACAAGTAGCATTATTATTCCTTGTCTTGCATTTACTTAAAACTTACTAATCTTCACTAATGGTTTTAGCTCTTGTATGAATATTCTTAGCAACTTCTTACAGAAACATCAAGATATTTCAGGTCACGAATCAACATATAAAAATAAAATCCATTACATCAAACAACTTATCTCAAGACAGAATTAGTGCTCTAGCTATTCAGACCACCTTCAGTAGTAGCTTTCTCCATACTACTTATATTGGCATCACTCTGAACTCAAACAACAAAACCAACAATTTAATCACTCTTCTTGACAAAATCAGAAATAAGATCAATGATTGGGTGTGCAAGAAATTGTATTATGGTGGAAGACTTACTCTCATTAACTCGATCTTAATGCCTATCTCTATCTATTGGATGCAGAGTTTTTGCCTTGCTAAGACCATCATCACAAATATTGAAAGAATGTTAAACAAATTTTTTGGCCTCTTCAAGTGACATTCATAAAATTCACTGGTCTAATTGGTCTACTAACTGTAGGACTTTCAGTGAAAGTGGTCTGAACTTAGGAAACTTAAATAACATCCAAGCCACTTTCTCTTGCAAGCTATGGATCAGGTTTAGAGAGAACAAATCTATTTGAGCAAAGTTCCTTCACAGTATCTACTGCAGAGGCAAATATCTTCTTGAACTTAACTACTCTAAGAAAGGCTCTCAAACATGGAAAATGCTCTCTACAACAAAGAATTTTGCGGAAGACAATATCAGGTGGAATTTGGGCAATTACAACATGGACTTCTGGTTGGATAATTCGTTTGGAAATCATTCTCAAATCAAGTTGGATGCCAATTTAGATAACACTTGGTTCATTGGTGCTTCAGTCAACACTTTCTGGGATAACAATACTTGAAATATGAACAAGATCAGACCTTTATTTACTTAATTATCAGGCTGATGATTCTATCTATTAGCAGCTATCTAAAGATGGTATCTTCAACACAAAGGATACAATAAACAACACTAGATTCAAACACAACAAATCTACTATATTTGACAAGATCTGGAACCAAATTACTCCCAGAAAATGCTCTTTTCTGTTATGGAGGCTGTTACATAATATGTTTCTTATTGACTGTATTATGCAGGCTATACACATAATTTTAGTCCCCGAGTGTCAATTTTGCAACAACTTAGGAACTCATAATCACCTATTTGTTTCATGTGCTTAGGCTTGGTCTATATGGTATTACTTTGGAGCTATTTTCAGGATCAAAATAAAAAAATACATGTCTACAACTCACATAACTAGGTCTTGGTTCTGGTCATCGCAAAATAAAGCACACATAAAATCTATCTTGCCTATAATTATCAACTCGGTAAAAATGAAATTTAGGAATAAGTTTAAATTCAAAGGCTATACCATCTCTCTTATCTCATGCATTAGCTATATAAAGCATATTATAACTAGCCTATATCATTATAACTTCTTTAAACACATGCATTGGAAAGATGTTGAGAATGCAGCTACTGTCCTAGGCTAGTCACCTTTCCTAGACTCTTCATCTCCCTGGAAGATGAAAATCACACAACAACGTTTATTGTCTTGCTTCCGGAGTGGATGAGTCATAATCGAAGATTGCAATGACAACATTCTTTATTGATATAATAATATTTATAGAAAGCTTTCTCCTATGAAAGTTGAATCAAGAGCCCTCCATAATGGTCTCCAGATATGCAAAATCAAAGTTTTAACTAACGTAGATATATAAACTGACTATGAGATATTGGTTTCTCATATATCCTCTGGTAAAACTCTGGGGTCCTTGGAGCTTATCCTTAATTATATAAGAACCTTAATATCCTCATTTGTGGTCCTTTATTTTATTTTTAGAGAACAAAACAAAGCGGCCAATTGGCTCGCTAGGTGGACTCTGAAATGTAAGATGAAAATAGACCATCTTAACTTCCACGCTTCTCCTCAATTGAAGGTTATCACCCTCTTAAAGAATATCATAATTGGCCACATAAGAATTGAATAAACAATTCTTAATTCTATCTCAATTTTGTATACTAATTTTCTCTAATCATCTATTACTCCTTATAAATGCTATAATAGGTTTCCTAACAAGCATATGCATAGATAATGTTTTTATTTTAGGTTATAGTCATTGGATCCCTACTCAAGCATTATATTGGAACATCAATGAGGTTTTTATCTACTGGCTCTTGGTTTTTTCAGGGTTTTTCTTTAAATCGTATAGTCCCTCAAGTTTTTTCAGGATATCTTAATATGAAACAAGCTTGAGGATCAAATTAGAGCAAGTTTTATCACAATCTATCTAGTATCGAGTTTGTCTTTGAAATCTAAGATTTGCAGTTGACTCAGCCGTACATGTTGAGATTTTGAAAGAAATACTATATTTTGAGATCTTTTTCTTCATCATATCATGTTAGAAAGCTTCAATCTTTAATTTTGTTGAACATTTCCTATGCCTCTCTGGTTTCTCTCGCAATTGGCTTAAAAATCATAGAAAGCTCAGCTTCGATTCATCTTTATTACGGAAGTACTTCCTCGAATGGTTTAAAATGTAGAAAATGAAGAAGAATTCGCTTCTTATTTCTCCGATTAAAATTTGATGTTATGTCATTTGCGGGAAGCTCATTGAAAAACTTATGTGATGAAATCCAGCTCTGTTTTGTTTCAGATCTTCAGATAGTCCCTAATTATGAAAGAAATTTGAATTTTTGTTCACTTTTTTGGTGTTGTATTAGTAGTGCCAATAAGATTTACAATTAAATTTCTTTTTATTGTAAAGGCTGGATTGTCCAAGCCTAATTTTTTGTGGGCCTCGAATTTTGATTAATCCATAAATTTAATTTTCTCTTAAAAAAATAGACCTAAACTATCGTTATATATAAAATCCACTAAACATGTGTACACATTCTTTTTCGTTTATTTTATTATTTTTAATTTAAAATTTTAAAAGTTCATATATGTTAAACCGTAACTCGAGAAGAAAAAAAACCAACAATACGATTGGTTTTGTATTTTAAAGACGAACTAAACTAGATCCATTCATGATACATTTTGATTTTTTAAATATATATATATATATATATATATATATATATATATATATATATGATATGCTTGGTTTTTTACATCTGGTATCTAACATCTATCATAGTTTGTCTGGTTTAACATCTATCATATTTTCTTAGTTTCGTATCTAGTATTTATCATAGTTGGCATGGTTTAACATCTACTATAATTGGTCTGGTTTCAAAACTATCATAATTGGCCTAGTCTATCATCCATCATAATTAGTTTGGTTTAGCAACTATCATAATTGGTCTCGTTAGCATCTATCATAATTGGTCTGGTTTCGCATCTATCATAATTGGCCTCCTTTAACATCTATAATAATTGGTATAGTTTAGCATCTACCATAATTGAGTTGTTTTAACATCTATCATAGTTGGCATGGTTTAACATCTATCATAATTAGCATGATTTTGTATATATCATGGTTGGTCTAGTTTTGTATATATCATAACTGGCATGGTTTAGCATCTATTATAATTGACATGTTTTAGCATATGCAATTATTGGTCTCATTTAACATCTATCATACTTGGCTTCGTTTAATATAAATCATAATTGGCATGGTTTCTCATCTATCATAGTTGACATGTTAGTATCCATAATAATTGGTTTCGTTTTGCATCTATCATAATTGGTCTGGTTTCATTTCTGATTGAACAATATGAATAATGTTATTATATTATCTTAACAAACAATCATCAAACTATACAAAAATCGTCATAATACATTTACTTTCTAATATTTTACAAACAATATCAATAAAATCAAACTAAATTTTTTACAAACATATTATTATTCCTTTTACTATTATTTATGTCAAATGCATCAATATGATACATAGAGCCAAACTTCTAACATTTAAACCATAAACATTCTATAAATATTAAAAAACTAAATCAAATTCAATAAACAACACACACAACAACAAACTAATAATAATGTTTCCGCTGTATAATGCAATAAATAAAAAGTATACAAACTTTCTTTAACAAATATATACAAATTCAGCCTCAACTTCGAGAATAAAAATAAATGCACTATCGTGGCAGATAATTTGTGGATGGTCCTATCATTCCATCCACAAGCCTCATTTACCGCTTCAGTTCTCCATACCCGTATCTTGGTAGATAGTTCGTGAATGATCCACAAATGTTTTAGAAATTGTAAATCATTATAGTGTTCTCAACGAGAATCATATTACAATTGAAGCTAATAATGAAATAAAGTGAAGAGCCAAATTTTTTCTCGACAATGAAATGATAACCGAGTAATAGTTTTGTATTCTAGTCATTAAACACTCATCTGCATTCCCTAAAAACAGAAAATCGGTAACTCTTAGGACTAATATAACAAATACGAACAAATATATAATGTTTTGATCATTTTAGAATAAAAAAATACAAGAATACAATTCTGAGATAAAAAGTAAATAAATCTTAATGACCTTGCCATGCGGATGAATCATTTAATAGTTGAATCATAAACTAAAACAATTTCATCTTCAGAAAGAATAGCCAACAACATAATCTTTACTGGCTAGCTTAAATGGGCTATAATTTCAAAGGCATACTTGGTTACTTGTTCAATAGATTTCAATTCAATTTATTCTAATTTTCTGGGCTGCCAATAAGCAAGTAATTATAAAATCTTATATAAATAGAGAATCATAGTTATATTTGTGCACATAATATTCTGACAGGCTTTACATGGTGATCCTCAGGTGCCATTTTGTTTCAGTCCGCTAACAAATTTTGATCCCTCTCTATTTATGAGTTTTAAGATAAATTATAGGGTCACCATTAGTTAACTCTATTGTTTTATTATATTAAACTAGGGCAAGCTTTACTAAACTGGAAAAGTCTGTTAAGAAGAGATTATACAACACTCACCTTTGGTTGGTGCGTCTGTTAATAAGCAAGTGTAATACTGTCAATTTTTCTTTTTCTATTTTACAATAATGTGTTTCCAATACAACAATTATAGTACCAAGACTAAATCTAGTTTGACTAGAATCTATAGTTCCTCATCTATCGATTCTAATCGAATACAATAATTGGAGTACTAAGACTAAATCCCATTTGATTCTCATATTTAGGCTGAGAAGAAGCATAATAGAAAATTCACAACAAAACTAACTATATATTCACCAATTAGAATAAAAAATTATACTAACCAATTAGATAGATATTTGAGAAACTGGGATGGAGAAATACTTACAGATAACATAATCTTCGAAGATCTAACTGGTATAAGAAAACATCAAGCTTCCATAAACTCGTCCGTCAAGAAAATGCTTAAAGCCTCAATGTTTTGTCGGCGAATCCAAATACTGGAGAAAGCTAGGACAACAATGCTAGAGGTGGCGGTGATAAAAAAAAGAGAGGAAGAGACTTAAGAATGAGGTGCAGATCATAAGGGTCACCAATAATGATAATGTTATTCAGAAGAAGTAATAATATATTGGATGATTCAAGTGATCAACTTTTTATAGAAGTTCATGACAACAAGGATGTCAAGAATAAGGTGCAAACAGACATTATTAAAGGCTTTTATAATATCAATTTTGAAAGAGACCCTCTTGCCGTTATAGTTTGTGTGATAACCCCTTAAAAAGTTTTTGAGAGAGAAAAATGTTATCAAAATTATTTCTCTCAAATACGAAAGTGGATTAGGATTTATCAATCATATAAGGGAATACGTCTTTGATTCTATTATATACCACATTGCGAAGAGATATATGCCTAAAATTAACAATATTAGAAGATGAGTCTTTCTTTAGGATAAAAGTGATAAAAATGGAGTTCAAAGAGGGACCAACAACTCTAGTATTAAGGAAAACAAGAACCTTGTTGCAGATATTTTTGCCCACAATATTCCTGGAGGCCTTAGAAAACTAGAACTGAATCCATCTGGGATAGATGATTCATTACTATCTATGTTGAATAAATAATTTTTTAATATTGTCACACGTTACCGTGCGGGTCATAAAATTCTTATCCAAATCATCGACCAGACATAAGAAGAAAACCAAGATCGTATCCAGAATAGGGTAACCTATGAGGTGCCTAGTTCTGAAAAAAAGATATTTGAAACAAATCACAAGAATATTAGCAACACCAACGGGATGGGAAACCATCAACATCATGACAATTAAAAATCAAGATAATATTCCTATATAAAATACGAGTTTTAATCTTATTGTGAAAGAATTTGGTGTTTATGTCACTAAATTTGAGCCAAAATTCTATGGATTTTTGTTTAGGAAATATTCTTCAACTCATCTCACGAAGATGAACTAAGTATAACCCTCAATTTCATTTGAGATGAGATCGGGGTTAAGAAGATCCTGAGCAAGATGAGATTGGGGGACTAAGCTCTAATTAGAGGCGAAAGAGTTTATAGAAAACTAAGCTCCAATTAGAGGCGAAAGATTTTATAGGAAACAAAAATCATACCAAGAGTGTTGGAGGGAATATTCAAACTATTTGAGACAATATATTTGAAAATATGATAAGAATGCCACATGTTAAAAAATAGAACGACATTTTCTTACTCTTGCACGCGATGGGATGGGGGGGGGGGGTGAGAGGGGGATCCCAAGATTAAGGGTTACAATGATATGGTATGAAGATCGAAGGTACCTGTATTTAGAAAAAGACATAGGAAACGACTCGTACCAACTATTTTTTATTAAGACACGATCAATTTTAGAATACATAAGATTCATAGGATGTCTGTTAACCGAGGTGAAGTAGAAGCATAGAGTAGAGGTTATTAAGCTCACACTGGTAACAAAAATTGTTGAATTCATCAATTGCCATAGACCAATTCTTAAAAGAGCGAATACATTCCTTCGGCTTACAAATTACGTTGAAATCACTGAAGGTGACTGAACGGATTCCATGATCTTGGGCCGCAAGGTTAGTATAGAGCGGAATATGATCAAAAGCATCATTGAAATCATAGATGGCGTAAAACAGAAGAAATATGAGATATTATGATATATCGCTTTACAGAGACTATGTTTCGTGGAGTAAGATAATATGGAAATGGTAATTGTGATTAAGGAAACTAAGCGCCGATTGGAGGCAAAAGAGTTTTTAGGAAACCAAACTCATACCAAGACTGTTGGTGGGAAGATTCCAGCTATTTGAGATAATCTATTTGAAAATAGGTTAAGATTGCCACATGTTAAAAAATTGCACGATTTTTGCCTACTCTTATGGAAAGTCTTAAGATTAAGGATTATAATAGTATCGTCCGAAGATCGACAGATTCCTATTGAGCAAACGATATATGAAAAGTTCATCCCAGTCATTTTTATTAAAACACGATCGATATTATAATAGATAGAATTTATAGATTGTTTGTTAACCCGGGTGAAGTGGAAGCCCGTAGAGCGGAGGTCATTAAGCTCACAGTGGTAAAAAAATTATTGAATTCATCAATTTTCATGGGCAGATTCTCAAAGGATCCAATACATTTCTTTGGCTTACAGATTAAGTTGAGATCACCGAGGGTGACCCAAGGGATTCCATGATTTTGGGCTGCAATAGCGGCATTGTTAGTCTAGAATGCAATATAATTAGAAGCATCATTGAAAGCATAAATGGCGGTAAAATCGAAAGAAGATGAAAGATTGTGATATCTCGTTTTACAGTTAATATGATGCGGGGAGTAAGATAATATATACATGATAACTACATTAGGATTCTAAATTATCAAAATCCTACGAAGATGATGTGTTGATAATATAATTGCCAGAAAGAGATGATATTTCTAATAATCGAGTATACTTTGTGAATACGTACTTTAGTTTCTATAAGTATTATTAGAGAGATATTATTGTTATCCACATCAAAAATATTATATATAATTGTTGAAATCAAAATCCATAAACTAGATATGATTTTTTTTCCAAATTTGTTGATTTTTTTATATATTATCAACGATATCTCTTCATTTTTAACCCGTTTCTCTTTGTTAGAATCAAGAATGAACAATGAAACACTTGGAACGTATAGAAAGGTATTTATTCTAATTCAAAAATATTTGGTTATTATATAATAGGGGTTGTTACAAATAGCTATTCGGTTTACAGCAATAAAAAATTCGGCTGAGTGAGGCCGCCAATGGAGATGCTTATGGGATGCAAAAGAGGTAGAGAGTTAAAGTATCCAATTTCGTTGGTGTAATGTAATGATTTAGTCAATGAGCAGCTACAGAAAAAAGTTACAATTTATTGAAATGCTGTTTTATTGTAAAATTCGTAGGTCTTTTTTTATATATTTCTCTTGCAAAACAAACACAAGTAAAAGCAACTACCTCTATTTACAACGAGAAAAAAACACGAACATATTTGATAGTTGATCTTAATGGCATATTGAACAAGGTTATCCGTTTCCAAAGTAGGAGTTTTGAGCTGGTTGTATGTCTTCACAAGAAATGATTTCATATCAATTCTAAGTCATTCTTTAGCATTTCACACACCGATGTCTTATCAACCTCCCCCTCCTGAAAGCCTCGAAGTTAAGAATATAATCAAGCTTGTTTAGTTTCTGACTTGTTACAAGAAATTATAACTTAGCATTATAATGAAAGTCAGATTTTGAAACTAAAAAACACTAAAAACAAACACAAAACGATATAAAAGTAAGAAATACATAGTGAAAAAATAGTGTCAAAAGATTGTAAAGCATAAAAATAAGACTAAAGCTATTTCATCCATGAAAATTATTATTTCTTCCATAATTTGAAAAAACCTCCACGATGTTATTTCCTCCATAAAGGAAGTTACAAATTTACCTTACCCTAACATACCATTACCCATTCAGTACAACAAAACCCATTCTTCACCATTATCACTACCTTACAAAGAAGAAAACCCATTTTCACCCTTATCACTACCTTACAAAACAGATTCGAAGAGAGAAACCTTGGAGAAGAAAACACATTCTTCATTTTTCGATTAGGGTTTGAAGTTAGATTTCTTTGTTCGATTTCGATTAGGGTTTGAAGTTATATTTCTTTGTTAGATTCGATTAGGGTTTCAATTGTTCTTAGATTTCTTTGTTAGATTCGATTAGGGTGTCGATTAGGGTTTGATTTATGTGTTAGAATCGATTAGGGTTTCGACTTGGGTTCGCCTTGGGATAAATCACTGTTCTGAAGTTTTTTTATGCACTGAGCATGTGATTCCGAGTGGCCCACTCGGAATCACATGCTTTTGAAACCGAGAAACAGCTGATTCTGAGTGGCCCTCTCGGAATCAGCTGTTGCTCGGTTTAAAAAAAAGCATGTGATTCTGAGATGCCCACTCGGAATCACATGTTCAGTGCATAAAAAAACATTCATGTGAGATTCTTGAATCGGGAATGCTGAAATCGGGAAGTGCTCAAATTACTGTATTCTAAAACGTAAAAAAAACGACATTAAAATACCTTATCTGGTGCTTTACTGCTGTTCTTCCACAGAATTATAAATGTATCTATGAGATACACTACATGTTTGAATTTAATTCACGGGAAAGGTATCTGGTTCAAATCCAGGATGGCCTAGTTGTGCCAAGGAAAAGAATAGAAGAAGGATCTGACTCCCTCATGCATGCTCTACCGAATCCTCTTGAAAGAGAGGGGTGCCTTACGAAATGCGGGAAAAGGTGGTGCATTGATGTCGTCAGCTAGTACCGTATGGTTTGTCCTATATTAATAAAATCATGGGAGGACATTGCAGATATCCCAGCTGGACACAACTTTTTCTAACGCTAGAAGTCCACTGGAAAATATCCAGAACCAAGTTGTTGTAACAGAAAATTAACTTGTATCAACGAATAAACTTTGTTAAATAAGTAGCATTAATAAAAAAAATTATCAATTTGAATTAGTAGGTTTCCGTTGTGTTCTGCCATCCCACCAAATGAAAAATAACTCATTTTCAATAAAATATTCCAAATTCATAGGTTTTTTCGGTGGTCAGTTCGTCAGATCTAGTATGGATCATACATGGACGGTAGTTAGAGTCAGCTTCTCTCTTAGGATTGTCTCGTTTGAGATCCCTAGGGAAGAGGATCCAACATGAAGTATTGGTCTATCTTATTGATGCGTTCCAAAAAACCTCACTTCTATAAATAGAAGCTTTACTCTTTGAAAATCTTTATTTTTAAAGAGAGACATAGAAGTCAAAAAGAAATAATTTCACTAAAAATTATTCCAACAACACTTCTCTTTTGAAAATATGATTTTTCGTTATTTTTCTAAATCAATTATCTATTTTTCCCAGAACTATAAGTCATCAAAACACCATGGCCCTGGAAATTATCCTTTGAGGGAAGGCACGCCTCACCTTGGTTAATTGGTCACATCCTATTCATGGAATAGGTTGGATTGGTATTAGTCTGAATACAACAAAATAATTATATTAGGTCTAATTGCTCATCCGGAAGCACATACTAAAATAAGAGGTAAAAATTCATTGGTAGCATACTCGATCAAACGAGTTATTTTCTCGCATACTATACGATGTCGGGTAATTTCTTGGTCCTCCACCCGTACTTGTGGATTCAAGGGTACAAGAAGAGGGACACTTTTGCCGCCAAAACTGCAACATAAAATACTATTCGAGTAGTAGTGGATCAAGGTAGGCAACGAGCCAAAATCATGATAAAACGCCATGGACTCGGAAGATATACAACATTACGAGTTATTTGTAGAAGCAGTTTGAATTGAAATTGAGATACTAATGCAAGTTATTCTCTTCTAAAATCAGATACGTTCATATCCGAAAGAGGTTGACAATATGGTTTTTCAAAATGGACTATTTGTCCCTCTATTAGAGGTGTTCCAGAAATCTTTGTGATTGAGTAAATACCTCTAGGAACTATTGGATAAGCTCGTGAAATATTAATATGTTAGATACCTGTAACTAGATTGGTGAAGGTGAAAAAGTATCGCTCTCCAAAAAAGCACATTTTTCTTTCTTTTGATTTTTACCTTATAGCAATAACATATTAATAACTGAATAAAAAATACAATTATTTACAAAACTAAATCTTTTTTATGCTTAACTTATTAAATTTCATTTGTATCTATTTAAATTCTTCCACTAGTTTTTTATGGATTCAGTCCTCCAAGGCCCGTGAGAGCTCTCTTCAACCTGCTCATGGCTAGATCGATCAGTTT
The DNA here is from genome assembly GCA_036936605.1 of Limnanthes douglasii subsp. nivea. Classification (NCBI taxonomy): domain Eukaryota; kingdom Viridiplantae; phylum Streptophyta; class Magnoliopsida; order Brassicales; family Limnanthaceae; genus Limnanthes; species Limnanthes douglasii. The sequence continues at coordinate 303,348,905 of JAUPFV010000002.1, read as the reverse complement.
CGGGTGAAATAGGATGAACGTCCGACGACACGGAACAATCTTTGTGCTTTTAATGCTCATCTTGGGATATCCGGAGCGAAAGCACACTCTACTTCTAGCAAGAATATATAGAGGAGTTGGTGCTGAGCTAGCTTAAAATCAAAGTTTATCAGAATCTTGGTCTAACTTTCACTTTCCTTACCCATTGTGCTCTATCTGAGATAAAGAACAAGAGGTTAGACAGAGTACTTAAAAACAATCATATTATTTATACTTTTTTTTTCCATTATTCTTTGTTTTGGATATTAAACTAGCTAGAAGGTTGGAGTTGAATCTTCTCTGCTCCTACGGGGATGGAATGACACAAGTTTTGAGAATTCAAGAGAAGGTCACGGCAAGACAAGCCATTTATTATTATGATAGGTGTCAAACAAAATCTATAAATATTATCCAGCAAGCTCTGGAAGAAATTTTGGGGCCTCCCTAGGAAAATTTAGAAATACAATCCTTTGATAGAAAAAGTAATTGAAAAAGGAATCATTTTGCATATTGATTTATTACTAAAAAATCTTCTACCGCTTTTGAATTGTGGTATTTTGGATGCAAGAAATCCCGACCCGAAGTGATTTAGAGAGATTATTATTTCTTGATGGTGACCGGTCATATGGTATCCATAGCGTTGTTTTTTTATTTTTCCAGCCAAATCCTGATTTGGTTTTGCTTCTTACTGTCGTTTATCCTCATCGAGTTGCATGTCTTAAGCATAATAACTAAAAGATCATTTTCGATCTTAGAGCGAGAAGGTTACGGACTCTACGAGTTTATGGGCCCACGCCTTCTCGATTCTACTTAAGAAAATTTCTTGTTACCGTCGATGATTTTCTTATCTTAAAAGGTTGTTTTGTAAATATAAAAGTACTATGCGCACTTGGAGATAAGTGGATTCGAACTGCTGACATCCACCACAGGGAAAAACACCACCTATCACGCCCCTGAAAACCCTCTCACCTGAATCAGTCAGCGACTTCTTAGTACTGGCCTTAAATGTCTCATCAATTATATATCCTCAGCTTCTTTCTCAAAAAGATCTTAAGAGAAGTTTAGCCTATTCACAATGCCTCAATTGGGTTATACTATCTTAGCTCTAGGTATCAGTTCTTATTGAGCCGGTTTATTTTATTTAATATTCAAATAACTTTTATTCCACAAATACGATATAAAGGGTATTCTAAAAATAAAAATGTAACGTTTTCATCATATTTCTCTTTTTAAAGACAAATGAAGCGTTAATTTTTTTTATTTAGTTAACCAAGCTCCCTCTCTTTATAATCACATATTTGTTTCTTCAATTCTCACCATAAAATGGTGATAAAAACCATGTATATAATGTCTAACCCTATAAAAAAATTCACCACTTCATCCAAACTCGACTCTAACTCATTTGCAGTAGTTAAGGTACACGAACGTTTTTGAAAAACATGTTTGAAGCATAAAATGGGAGTTTTTAGGGGATCGATGATATTTTGTTAGTTTTTAGTATTTAGTTGTTAAGATTTGGTTGAACAAAGGTATCAAATATAGAAAATGTACATTTTCAATTTGATAGAACCTGTTTAAGTACTAGGGGATTGAAAATGCAGATATATACTTATTGTATGTTGCTTTGCAAGTTGGTTTTGATTACAAGTTTTATCGCTAACAATTTGTTAAAATTTTACATTTTGCATTCACCATTTTGTAATTCTTTTAAATAATGTTTCGTATATTTATCAAAATTTTCATAGTCGAGGAATTCTTACTGGATATTTTGAATTCAAATGACTATATGGAAGAACTCATCGTAGGCGAGAATCCTGACCAAACGTTTTGAAGTCAATTGATTATAGGAAACAATTCCTCATAGTCAAAGGACAAATCACAAATTTAAGCTTCTAATGAATACTTAAATTCTCATTAACTGAAGGTTGTTAAAAATATCGTTAAGTATATTTGAAAGTTGTTTGAAGAAAATTAATAATTAAGTTAGTCATCCATGATCAAATGCAATATAAAATTGACACTTTTTAATTAATTAAAAGTCGTTAGACGTTTAAGGTAGTATATTTTAAGAAGTGCATTTGAAGAAGGTCAATTGAAAAATATTTTATACAATGAAAAGTTGAAATTTCTTAATAATGGAAGCTACCGATGAAAGAATGCCTCGTCAAAGCAATATCAATCTTCAAATGAACTAAACAACTTAAGGCTTAAATAAAACATGATAACTTCTATAAGTTATTTATCTAAATATACCGTTCACCTAAATTGTGTACTTATTTATAATATAAATTTTACTAAATTACCCTCTAACCATTTTAGGACAATTAGATAATATCCATTAATGACTCATAATCTTATTGAATACTTTTTAAGTCATGTAGATAATCCTCATTATTTGATTTGTTGGTTCATTAAGTTTGCTCTCATTTCTAGGTTTTTAATCTTGACGTCCTTTCAGCTTGTCAAGCTTGCGATATCATGAATAACTTAATTTGTCCATCTTGTTTCAAGATTTAACCAATTCAATATGATTTTTTTCCTTTGTTCATTAAATTGTGTTTGTGACCTTTAGCTCGTCAATCGTACTTCATTATCCTTATTCTTCTAACTAATCTATTATGCATATTTTCCTTTGCGTATATATATATATCATCATCATCATCATTTGTTAATTCTTGATTAGTAGGTCGTCATCTTTAGCTCGTCTATATTATATTTTTGTTATGAATCTTTACTTCTTAAATAATGATACAAACCCCTTTGGGGGTTATACATTTACCATGACCCCCTAACTCTTGTATAAAATTATGTATGTTCAAGAACTATCAAAATTATTTTCATGGTAAGGGTTTTCTCAACTAAACACAATTGCATAGGGGCAATTTACTATTCTAGATTTTAAATTGACTTAAATAGTTAGATTTCATCCTACATCAAATGGTTTTAAAAAGCGGTTAACTTTGATGTGATTGCAAAACGGATCACCTACCACCTTTCTACTTGCACTAGAAGACTTATCCACCATTGATATGAATTTTAATTAACAGTTGATATCAACTATAACTTTATATATAAACATAAATATGGTAATATTTTCAATATTACTTTCTTTAGAGAATCTCTCTCTAAATTTCCATCGAAGATTAAGTATCGGATATCATACTTTTGATGACCAGCCATCTTACGTTGTTCATCAAATCAATGGTTTATTCGTGTATATTCCTTATCTCTTTAGTATTTACATAGTTATTATTAACAATTATTCGTTCATCATATAATATGTTAGTTACTCAATCAGATTCTCAAAATGATCAACTGAGTGCTTTGTTTGGTAATTTAGATAACATATAGGATAATTCTTCTACTAATACCAATGTGTCCTCTTCATCATCATAAAAAACAACATAAATAGTACACTTACCGATTATAGATCAATTAATATATGGAACAAGAACACTAACTTTGATGTACAAATGACACTCAAACATGATGAAGTCCATGCCTCTCTCAATAAAACCATTAAATCTAACACAACTTACTCATCTAAAAAACATAAATTAAATACTCTATCAAGTAGAGCTATTAAAATGTTATAGAATCCAAGACACGACCATCTTCGTTGAAAGAAAAATCGTTTTAAAATGAATTGTATATATACCCTATACCCTTTGAAGATGCTAAAAAATATGGCAGATCCTCCATGTTTTCCACTTGTCTCACGTTAGTCCACATCATTTAACTCTGTAATAAACTGGCCCCTACGTTTCCAAACACGAAATAAGTATGCCCCTTTTAACTCATCAGATTTTTCAGTCTCATTTCAACCTTTGACTTTGGACGTCAGCATCCACGTAGGACGTTGATGTGGACAAAAAAATCATTTTTACTTTTTAATTTTACCTAAAATCATTTACCATTATATATAACTAATACTCGGTCCAAATAAACTCAAAACCCCAACCCATGCCCAATTTTAATAATTAAAATTAGCACAATTTTACTTGAGGTCATCTTCCTTCTCCATCACCTCATCTTCATAAAAGTCATTGTTGTATTCTCCAAGGTTCAAAATCCTGAACCATAATAACGAGTCTGAGGAAGTAAAACTTGTATATTATATTAAAAAATAAAATTAATTCATTTACAACATCAAGATCAACATAAAATAAAATAAATTATTAACAATTATGGCTTATCCGCATAGCAAGTTCAACTTCTCTTTAAGGTTTCAAATCAATTGTTTTTCTCAATGGTTTTAATAATAATATGTTTTTAACTTCATTTCTGATTTCATCAGTTTAGGGTTTTGATTCTCCATATTCGAAAGTAATATTTATTTTCCTCTTCTTTTCAATTTGTTTATATATAAAGAAATTGATCTTGTCATGTGGATTGTTGTCTAAGTATGGAATATAAGATTGTTATGACAAATTTATATAGATTCATGTCTCTTTATTAATTTTTTAGTTTTAATAAAATAAAATATCTGAATCTGTCATAAATCAATGCTTTAGTTGCAAACAAGAGATTCTAATTTTTCATTCTAATACTATTGTAAGCATATTTGTCTATCTATATATCGATGATTGCAGAACTTGTATCTTGTGATTGCAGACAATGGATTACAATTTTTCTTTCTAATGATTACAAGATTTTTAACCTTGTGGAGAAGAAAACAATGGCTTTCTTGAAGATGAGTTGATCGATAAAAAAAGAGCTAGTTTTAATCATTAAATTTGGGGTTAGGCTGGGATTGTAAATTTATTTGGACTAGGTATTAGTTATATATAGTGGTAAGTGAGTTTGGGTAAAAGTAAAAAGTAAAAATAATTTTTTACTGTGTCAACATCAGTATCCTACGTGGATGCTGATGTGGAGTCAGCGGGTAAACTGTGACTATAAATTGGGTGGGATAATAGAAACCTATTTATTGTATTTTTTGAAACGTATGTGACCAATTTATTACAGAGGTAAAAGATGAGGACTAAAGTAAGACCGGTGGAAAACATGGACGATCTGCCATGGTTTTTAGCCTCTCTGAATAAGATGATATACAATATAAATGGTTTATTTATGATGATGTGGATAATTAGTTTACCCAAAGACAAAAATCTTCCACATCATGTAAAAGAAGATGAGGTTTATTTTTTCCACAAACTTACTCACCTTGGGTATTAAATTTGCATTTCATTCGATGCTAACCGAACTCTTTTAAATTGTTAGGATTGTCCTATCATAACCAACTCCAAATAGGTGTAAAAATTGATTAGTTTGATACTTACCTACCTTATCCTTAAATTCATATTAGTATTCCAGAAATATTCTAATGATATAAGAAATATTCTTTTATATCAGTGGCCTATGACAAAAATATACATGTAAAATATGACAAAAATTGTCTTATTACCTTCAAATGTTTTAATTAGTCACATAATTTTATCTTGACAACAACTTTACTTTTTTGTACATTCTTTTTCTTTGTCCTACGAGAGTACTAAGAATTTATCTCGTATATCTTCCGGTGACGAAATATGAAATATATTATCACGAGCTACTTTCAACACTTTGAGTGATTAATTTTCCATCTCTTTGTAACTTTCTACTCTTTTGTTTTTAACAATTGATAAACTAAGCATGTGTGCACAACTATAAATTTTCATAGTTGAAATACGTGGTGCTCGTACAACAAATTACTTTAGCTTAAAACTTATCTCTTATATGGAAGCACAAAATATATATCGTGTGGGATAGTTAATTCCAGTAAAAAAGCACTTTTAAAAAATAATTAGTTGGTGATACAAGTGATGGTTCGTAAGAAAATCCCAAAAAAAAACCATCTTCAACTCACCTTAAAAAAGTCCATACAAAAAGACAAGAGTCATACTCCTTCTTTGACAAAGTATCCAACTCCCACAAAAAAAATGATTAAAATAACAGAAAAGAATTAGTTCCTTAAATTCAGCTCTACAACCTACTATTTTTGGAACACTAGCTTCCCCACGAGACTCTTTTGAATGGTCTACCTCTTTAGATCCTAATTTTTTCAATGAGTCGTGATCTATACATGTGTCCTAGTATATTCATACTCTTATTCTCAAATGGTTATTAAGATCTTAAAGAGTACAAATGTAATTACTTTTGAGATAGTATTATTATTTCACTTTTGAAACACTTGTATTATTTTATTTTATTTAGAGCTTTCTATAAGTATACTTTTTTTATTAGTAAAACCATATCTCATACACATGTTGACTCACTGAGTCCACGAATTTGTTTTGGAAAAGGATTGGTTCTTTGAAACAATTAATCAAGACTAAAAGCAAATACTCATCTTTTGAAAGAATCATATGACTAGCTGTAAAAAAACAAAAACTACTCTTGAAACTATCTTATACATGGATGCATCCATTCTTGATGCTACTCGATTGGAAATTTAGAATTTTTTTTAAAAAAATCTATTAAAAACTAACAAAGTAAAGTATAATGTTGTTCGGCAAAACTAAAAATGATGTGGAAGAAGAACATTACAAATTGCCAAACCTGTAAAAAATAATAGTTTTGAGTAGTGATTTGGTACAAGTAAATGTCACTTTCTTAGTTTTTCCTTTAAAAAGTCATTATATTATTTTATTGTCTAAATTTATAGTTCCAACTTACAACTTAAACCGAATTTGAGATTAAGACTTAGATACGTAAAATTGACATTTCATCGATGTGAGAAGTATTATTTTGTTATGCTTAGGTTGAAATGTTAGTATGTTATTAGTTACACCCGATAATATATATATTGGATTAAATTAAATATTTAATCCAATATAAATATGAAAAAAAAGAGAGAAACATAGCTTACAAATAAACAGAATACGTTTAAAAGAGTGACATGAAATTGTTGACCCAGCAGATTAGCCGTCGGCTACCGTAAAGGCTGGAGTATAGGATCCCTCGAAAGCCAGGGTTGAAGGGAAACTAAAACTCTAACATTATATTTTTATATATTATATTTTTCTTAAGAAGTAGGCTAAAATACGTATTATTATTTTATATGCTCTTGTCTTGGTTAAATTGTATGCTAATATAACTATTATTATATTATATGCTATTGTCTTTGTTAAATTGTCGATCAAAACGATAAGTTACCCTAATTTTAAATAATCTCGGTTATTTTTATAATTTGTTTATTTTTTTTTTGTCTAAAATGTCCTTCTAAGTTATAACTTAGTTTTCCTAACCGATCCAAAAAAACAACTCTAATTTCAAAATTTTCTTCTTTACTCCCTCGTAATATTATTTTTATTGTACAAAAATTTATAATTTACCACAAATCACAAAAATATTATCCCTCATCGAAATATTATATACATCAACAATAGAGTAATATACAAAAGGAATGAGTAAGATTTGTGTTTTATTAATTTTTTATTTTATTTAGTTTTGAAATGGTTTTGCTTGATTGAAGATATTTACGGTGTTAAAGTAGATAAAGTTGGGGTTGTATAAGTGTTTTCAATAATACGTTAATATTGGTTGGTTTGATTTGTGTTTAGATATGGATTTTAGGTCAGATTTGTGGAAGAACACTTGTTATTTTTGGCTTTCTGTTTGCAGGTGTGTATCCCCCGTTGGGATAGACCTTCTCACCTGGTGGGGTAAATTTTCTTTTGCAGGTGTTCTTATCCCACATCGGATAAATCTGGCAACCGCGGTGGGGGATAATAAATTATTTTGGAGGTTTAAAACGTTCCTTGTCGGGGCTGCCAGATTCACTCGGTGGAGACCTATCCATTTAGACATATAGTTTGTCTCACAATTCAAAACTAATTATATATTTGTTGTTGTCACTGACAATAGGTAACCAGGCAGGAGAAAAGAAAATTAACGAAAGATGGCATGAACTTGAAGAGGCTAAACCAAGATCGATGAAGGTTTGCCTGCACTCTTTTAGTGGTAGCGGGAATGACTCACGTGTGGTGAAAGCTAGTAGACGAGAGCTGGCAGAGTGGGGAGATCATTCAGAGCATTTAGATCGCTCTGTACGACGTTAAAAGTTTGGTAGCACTATGGAGCGTACTATGATGGAAAGACCACCTTGACACGAGGACTGTACTCTAAAGGAGGAGTCAGGTAACAATGAGGGAGAATATGAGCTAGCCATTCGTAGCCAAGTATGTATCAACGATCGCGACAGCATGAAGAACTTATTCATTTCACGAAATAGTCTAATTATTTTTCAACCCCACCGGTTGATGAGGCTTCCACCGGCGGGGTAGTTCAGGTTCAACTTTCTAAAATAGAAAATCTACAAAAATGGAAACCTTTTTCAAAAGATTGGTTAGAACAAGTACCATATTTGCAGTTCCACGCTCCTCATCAACCTTCTAACGTACTGAATCCATTCTTCAATGATTTGAATTTTTTTCGAAAAAATTGTTGATTTTTGGAGGTTTGAGAGTGTATGGAGTTCCTTAGTGATTTTGGAGTTTTTGAATCTTTTGGAGTTTCTGAATTCTTTTGGGTTTTTGAATTTTTGAATTTTTGGTTAAATTTTGAGTATAAGAGGGTTGTTGGGAGGAGTAATTTTGTGTTCTTATATATTTGGTTAACTATACCTACAATGCACTAGAAGACAAAATTAAAGATTCTTTGTCAAAGTGCAAAACCGTCTTTGACTATTATTTATTAAAAAATATTCTCTAGAATTTGGGAATGATTAACATTTTTTGGGCTCTAATTTAGCCAATACCATCTTTTTAACCGGTGGGGCTGCACAATTTCAGTTCTTTCTATGTCGGGAAGAACTACGAAAATGAAAACTTTATAAAAAGGGTTAGATATAGTACCTCATTTGCTGTTTCAAGCTCATCACCGATGATGGTATTATCGCTTTCCATTACAAAAGCGATTGTAGGGTTTGGAGATTTGTAGAGGTTTTTGGAGGTTTTGGTTTGAGATTTGGTGTTCTTGGATTTTTTCGAATTTTTGAAAAAAAATTACATTTTGTAACTAGAATGGTTGAGTAATATTTTTTTTTTGTGTTTTTCGAAACTTGGCTAAGTGTACCCAATGTTCACAAAAAACAAAACCGAATCTATTTAAATTACAAGGAAGAAATAGTAAAAAACCAAATAATTAAAAAAATTACATTTTTTTAAGCTGGTTATATCATTTTTGGACATGGTTGAGCCCAAACCCATTTTTTTTTTATAATAAACACTAGTGGAAATCTTAAGCGGTAGCTGATCCAGTCCGAATTGGATATTTAACGTTTAAATATCTCATCCTAAGCACTACTAAATAATTTACCTAAATTTAACTGGGATTATATAATATAGAGTTTTATAGCATATATTTTAGTTTATAAATTAATTTTTGATAAATTTAGTTTAATATATTTACTATATCTATACTTAACATTTGGTATTATATGAAATATTGCATATTATATAAAAACACAGGCTCATTCAATCTTCCTGCAGCTAGATTGTTTAGCTTTTTGCCTCTGGAGGAAACACCTGATGCAAAATGTAAAGCTATCTTCCATGCAGCTAGAATCGCTTTAGAGGTTTTTTCGGGCGAAACAACTGGTGTAGAATGTTAAAGCTTTTTAGCTCTAAGACAACTTTACATTTCCAGCTAAACAATCAAACAAGTATCTTGTGAGTTAACAAGTTTGTTCGGATATCATTGTTCAGAAAAGCCAAATATAAATGCACAGTTCGATTGAACCTGATGTACATAACTTTTCATCCAGTTTGTATATTTAAAGACAGACTGTTCCTTCTTGAAATCAGTGGTCTTCACTTCTAAAAAACTAATCAAAGTTGTTGAAAGCAAATTCTTCCTCACTTCTATAAAATTAATCCAATCGTACATCTTTTTACAACTATTTTGCATGCAGCTTCATGATGGTATGCAACATTTGTACAGACTAAAAACTCAAGCTTGAAACTGAAATTGAAATGATATTTTGTTAACTTTGATCATACAATAATTTCACTTAACTAAGTACTCTTAAACATAGGCAAGGATATTAAGAATGTAAAAGGCAGTGGAACGAAGGCATGTAAATAACATCTGTCAAGAATTGCATGATATACTTGTACCACAAGTGCCTCAAAGTTTTATCTGAATAGAGCCAACAACATGCCCAGTTCCTCGTTTTGAAAAATTCCAAATGTAAGAAACTGGCACCATCACGGCTAGAGCATTTCGATTACAAAATTTCTCACATGGATGAACTTGTAATACTAACACCTCTAGAAAATATCAGCTAAGAAATCACCAATAATTTTTTGGGGATTGAGATGCATACTAGATTTTGCAATTTATAAATATTTTAACTTACAATATTCTTTGAAAATAGGCAATATCCAAAAAATTTAACTTTGAAGTTTTCTTAAAAACAGATATTATCCAAGACCTTTTTTTTTCAAAAAAATAGTATTATTCCCGATTTTCAGTTTAAAATTTTCCTTAAAAGTAGTCATTATCAACTTAATTTTTGTTAAAATATTTATTATCCAAAAAAATATATAACGCATACGCCTTCCGTGCTCCTAAATACGTCAGCCACCGTCTAAAAGTCGTGCTGTGAAGAAACGCTGAAAAACTCATCATCCATTAATCTCCTATAATTTAGACACTGAAAGGATATAAGCTTGAAAAATGGAACTTGAGTCGTGTCGGGAAGTTCCCATTGCGATGAATGCCTATCATCTGCTTTTGGATCAACTCTTTGGATCCAAGAATGATCTAAAATGCCCGAGCAAGTTCAAAATCAGACAATGCTTTTCGGCCAGGAAAATCACTTTCATCAAGAGATGCTAGTTTAGGCGGCTCAACAATTGGCTTACGCCACATTTTAGGGGACGTGTTGAAGAGTAAACTTCATTCCATATTTGATCCAAAATTTTATATTACTAATATTGAAAACAATAGAGTTTATATAAGTGTGAACCCACCTCAATTAGCAAGAGACCTTTTTAGAGTGTACAAAAAATAAATTTGTGCGGACCTTACGATTCAAGCGGACAATATATTGTTCGTCACACCTACAAATCTATTCTAACATGGTACCAGAGCCGGTTCAAAGCAATGTGTTGAATATCCAATGATGTTCACTACGCTGTGATTTGACGACGTTTATTCCACCCATTAAAAGGATCAAGTTTAAGGTGGGATATTGAAGAGTAAACTTTATTCCATACTTCGTCCACAATCTCACATTGCTAACATTGAAAATAATATAGTGTATATAAGTGTGAACCCACCTCAACTAGCAAGAGGCTTTTTAAGAGTGTACCAAAAGCAAATCCAGACTTGTTTCACACCTACACATTTATTATAACAAGACGAGTGCCTCTCTTTCCTCGGTTGTTACTGCAATTTATCATTCTCCCTTATATTTTTTCTATTTTATTACGCGAGTTTTTCCAATGTGCATCTGATTTATCAACATCACTTACATTATTCTTCTCAAATTTCCTACCACATCTCAAAATTATTTTTCTTATTAACCTATTGATGAATTTAGGAAGTCCTTTGAATGTCTTAGATTTAATGTGTGTATTTAAGATCAATGTATAGACTTCATGAATGGCGTATTTATTGCGAAATACGGAGAGTCTTAGATACTTATAGGAAAATGTGAAATGCATATCTAATCAAATATCAAATCAAAGTAACTTTTGAGTATTAAAAAATTCCAAGTTACATAATCAATTTTATTTATTCTCCAAAATCCTCTTCCAAATTTTCATCTTTAGCTATTTCTCTAAATATAAAGCTCAACCATAACTAAAAGATCAAATTGTGCAAATGACTAAACCTATAACTTATTATCAATGGTGGATGACTATTAGAGCCCGTGTTATTGATGTTGTGGTAGATAATAGTAATGCTAACTCTTAAAGAAAATCAAGATTTATGACCTCTCCAGGATTAGGAATATTGGGTTGGCTATATACATTTTAGTTGGTTGATGCAACAATGAGGAATATTTGAAGATCGTGTGTTTGTACATATGTGTTGATGTTAAATTAAATTTTGCTATAAAGTAGGCCTTTCTAAACTGTCACCACAACATTTCTCATATGATTAATTAAAATATCTATTTTATGTTTGAAAAATATTAGTAATATGTTTCGAATTCTCCAAATATTATAAACAAAGCAGTGATAAATTTTTTAAACTTTTTCTTACTAATTTAAATCTATGTTCGAGCTCATACTAGCCCATGCAGTGTGCAGTTTGGATACCTTTTACTTTTCTAGTTTATTATTTTGTGGATTCTTTTTCAACCAAAGTTTCAGTTTTTTAGGTATTCATTTTGAAAGAAAATATTTGGACAATCGTGCATTTTTCAGGTCTATATACTCAGTTATAGCTCAACCATTTAAACATATATTTGTTTTTGTATGCATAACTTTTACTTTAATGACCTCAATCCTTTGTCCTTTTTTACCCTTCGAATTTGGATGTGTTCAATATTTTTTGTTTTATTTTCTTACCTACAAGTTAATGTGTTTTAAAAATTTAGGTGCTATGTGTTTTGAAAGGGTTCTATCCTAATGTGTTGATATGATGGTTACTGTTTTAGAAACCTATAATTTAATTTAGGGGTGATCCTAGTTATATAAGATGGATGTAGTAATATCGTTTTAGCATTAGCGTGTAATAAGATGAGGATGAATGCAATAACATCCTTTTATAATTAATGTGCTATAGGATGAATCCAATAGTATCATTTTACCTCGTTTCATTGGCTTTTGATAAATTATCTCATAACAACAAAATAATTCATTAATGGGTGTTCCGGTGGCTACAAAGAGATATATGATCGGTGGAAGATTTTGAATGATATAAAATCTGTGAAGGAAATAAAGAATTTGGGTTTGGACGTTGGAAAGATAGTTGGGGACAAACTGATAATGGTTTCAGAAGATAGTTAGTGGTTTGTTAAAGGAACATTAATATTTTTTCTTTGAGCATTTTTATATATAAACGGTGTGAGTAGGTTGACTATTTATCATGTGTTGACTGTTGATAGAAGGTTAAAGTCAATCAATTAGAAGAAAAAATTATTTAAAGTGGAAAAACTTGACATGTGTATTTGTTTGAAACTGTTAACACTTTAGGAAATATAGTGTGAAGAATATTTTAAATTGTTTGTTGGGGATTAAATTGAGAAACTTCATTGATTTTGTGATAGATAAAAGAGGGATTGAAACATATCCAAATCAGCTGGAAGCTTTATTATCAATTTTTGCATGAAGGTTCATTAAAAATGTAAAAAATAAATTGGTTGATTGACAGCATTTCCAAGGACCCTTTCTATAGTATTAGATACATGCCATCTATTCTTTTTATATTTGAAATGGGATAAAAACATTTCTTGAAATGACAAGTGTGATATGATGTTTAATGAATTGAATGAGTATTTAATTGTACGAACATCTTTTCTATTAAAGTGTGTATTTCAAAAACATACACGTATCTAAAAGATTAATAAGGTGACCGATTGAGTTTGTTGAATATGAGGTACAATTAGAGTCCATAATAATGATGAAAGTGCAGGATTTGATTGAATACATCAATAAGTTCAAAGTGGAAATAAATGAAATCGAAGAGGATGACCTAGAGAGAATGAAGTTAGAGGATCAAGAATGGATTGTTCGAGATGATGTTGCATCAAGTTTAAATGGTGGCGACGTTATTATTATTTTGATAGTTCTAGGATGAGATAAAATGAAACAAGTTTTAAGTTCAAACTACTAAGAACGAAGAAGAGTATGAAGCATTGTTCGTTGGAATGAGATTAACTCATGTTTCTGGAGCAAAGATCATTCGATTATTTTCAAATTCCTAGTTGGTAGTTGGGTCTTCTCAAGGTAGTATTAAAACAAATTAAGAAATTATGGGGAAGTATTTAAAGATGGTAAAGCAGATAGATAAATGTTTTGAAATAATTACGTATGCACAAGTTCCATATTTGGAAAATTCAGAAACATATATGTTGGAAAAATTAGGTTATAGAGAAGATAATCCTTTGATAATAATACATGAAATATCATCTGTTTTAGGAAATATTGATAATCGGGAGGTGTTGTGTGTTGAAGATGATTGGCCTAAAAAGTATTTTCTTTTCTTGAATGGTGACATTATACCGTTGGACAAAGGACAAAGTCGAGCTTTGCGATTGCGCAACTATAAAGTAAGTTGTCATTAATGAAACTTTGCACCGGAAAGGTTCTACACTATCATTATTGACATGTCTTGAAAAAGTGAAGCTTTAATTGTTTTGAGTGATACACACGAAGGAGTAGCAGTTATGCATTTTGGTTACCGGGTATTGATATAACGCCTTTTTAGTTGGATATTAATCGTTGATGATTTTGGACGATGTAAAAAGATGTTCCACATTGTGATTCTTGTCAATCTTTTTTTAAATAAAGTCATATACATCGTGAAGTAATGTGATAAAATCCTTCCCAACTTCGTTCCGCTAAATGAGGAATTAACTTGGTATGACCAGTGATGGAAATAAGGATTTTTTTAATTGTAGCCGTTGATTACTTCACAAGTTAAATTCAAGAAAAGTAGTTGGTTATAATAAGGTCTCGAGAAGTTTGTAAGTTTTTACAGTCCAATATTTTGAATCGTTTTGGAAGTTCAAGGGTGTTAATGATGGATAACGGTCTGCAATTTTAAAATGATATGGTGACAGTTTTTTATAGAATGTTGAGATAAAACAACATTGTTTACTACATATAATTCGTAGGAAAACTAAAAAATAGAGTTTACACATAGAACTATCTTGCCTAAGTTAGCTACATGAAACTGGCCAAATTTCAGTAATAAGGATTTGTGAGCATAAAGAACAACTCCTAAAGTGACGAAACATAAAACTGCATTCGTTTTAGTGTATGGAATGGAAACCGCCGTTCCAACATAAATTATGTTTCCTAGTAATTAAATTGGATATTATTCATCAAAATATAATGATAGGTAAAAATAGGCGAGCATTAATTTGATTAAGGAACGACGAGATCAATACCATGTCAGAGCTGAAAACTATAAAACTTTAATGCAAAGTCGTTACAATACAAAACTAAAGATGAGGATTTTTCAAAAAAGGAGATTTGGTACCAAGGAAGGTGTTCAAGTTATGAGAGATAAAATTGGTGGAAAGTTGGCTCCTACTTGGGATGGACCGTTGAAGGTAGTAACTGAAGAATATAAGGTGCTTTTCGAGTAGCAGATATCGATATAAATCCACAAAAGTACCCATGAAATATTCAGCATTTAAAATTGTACAAAAGTGAAATGCAATATGTGATCGACGCACTTTTTTTTCCGGCTCTCAATTACGATGTTGGAGTGATAAACAACTGGAATAAACTACATAAGTTAGAAAATTAAACTGATCGTTCTAGAAATCTTTGGAGGAGGTTTTCTGGGTAAAACAATATTTAGAGGACTTAAATGTTACACAGACTACTTGAACAATATATTAGAGAGAGAAAGACGTATTTTTAGAGAGACAAAATTAATATAATAATTGCTAAAACAAAATTTCAATCACTCATTTCCCAAAAAGGGAGGGTCTATTTATAATACAAAGAGTAGGTCCCACAAGCTTAACAACTTCATAATTGTGGTCATATCCTCAAGTCTATTGTTTGCTTTACATTAGTCCTTTTTATTTACATAATTCACGATTTCTCCTAAAAAACTTTCTTATCAATAAAACACCATTATAAGTAGCCCCCCAGTCCTTGTGAAAATATTTTAGAAAATGATTGTTGTATACTCTTAACTCCAGCGGATATTGCATAATGCTTTCTCAACGGATTCTGGCCCCTCAAAATTTATGAAAGTATGCTAAAAATGAATCCAATATCTTCGAATTTAAACAGACTTTTGTCACCCATACCAAACATTTTTTCAGACCAAATTTTGATGTCACACATTTTTCATACACTACCAATGAAAATTCTTCTCTACGTGACAAATGTCAACTGACTAACCTTTAGCGTGCTTCTCTTATTGATACAACATAGTCTAGGGATGACGCATCAGTTCCATAGGCACTCATTAGACCTATTCTAGACAATTTTCCCTGAGGCAAACGACTCGTCAGCTCCTTGGGCCTCGGTGCTTTCAGGCCTATCTTTTCTTGATAAATACTATTCGTCCATCATAATTATCCCACATCACTTTTAGAGAGATAAAGTTCTAGCGATTCATTCTAGAGAGAGAAACAATCGTGTTTGCCAAGAAGTTCTCGCATACCGGAGTAGGTAACTATCAGACAAAAATTCGAATAAAAAAAATCTGCTGGTTTATACATTATACCGGAGCCCCAGCCCCCGGAAGTCTTTTACTATAGTACTTGGCCTCCCATAAAAAATCCAACAGCTATCATTTCTTCTGATATTTTCTCTCGCCCTCAGTCAGTTTTGTTTGCTAATTTACAAGAGTGACTCCAAAATCACGAGGAAAGAAAAAAATTCAAAAGGATCTTCTTCAAAATGAAAGAAGCACCATAAAGATAACAGGAACAAACATTCAAAGCGTCTCAAATATTCCCATATAACGTTCCTTCAACACCTTCTACCACCTTTTATGGAACTCCGAGGTCAACACCCGAGATTGCTCCCACAAAACTGACACGAGAAGATGTTGCTCGGATGACCAAGAAGCCTCTTGAAGCCAGTCTATAAATTAATTTTTCAAAAGAAGAAAAAGACCACTCAGCTTCTGAAGATAAATGAACCCCTATTTTCCAAGAGAAACCAACCACCGCTACTGCTCTTTCAATTTCCGATGAGAAAACTACTACTAAACAAGTTTCTGGAGAAGTCTCCCACTCTGCTATTCCTCGCAATTTTAAACAACAAATCACTACCATAGGCCTCCTTGAAGATACAACTGAAGCTACTGGTTCTCCAAAAAAGAAAAACAAACTCAAAGAAGACGTACAACAATCCTCGGATGTCGATGCCTTAATAGGAAAAAAATATGAAGAGTGTTGACAACAAAAATCTGCTAGCCTTGCATAGAATTCTATATAAGTACTTCAAGAAATCTGAAGAAGAGCTGCTAAGACTTTGATAGGGAATCTCTTCGTCAATTTATATCCGTTTTCCCAACGTCGGAGAAACCATTGTCTATTAAAGACCACGAGCTGATATTTTATACTGAAATATTAGAATAGGGGCTTCGTTATCCACTTGATCCCTTTTTCGTCGAATATATTTTGAAGATTAACTTATGCCCTACCCAAGCGGGTCCTAAGATGTGGTTCACTCTAATGGTGTGTGTCATGGCTTCTAGGATCTCGAGAATTTTTTTCTCTTTGGAGAAGCTGATTGGTCTTTCTAGCCTACCAAAGAATCCATACTTCCCTTTCTATTCTCTTACCTTTGGGCGCGGTCAAAAAGTGATAAACAAATTCTTGAAGGGGTCAAAAAATGGAAAAAAAAACGTTTCCTCTTTTTCTTTGGTCTTTGGGAGACAGGGTCTAAGGACACTGCCAGTAATCCTAAAAAATTCACATTAGTATGGACAAACAAATGTATGCTCAGAAATATAAATGAATGCTCCAATCAGGAACTCCTCATAAAAAGTTCCATTTTTCCCAAACTTAATCCAATTACAATGCCTCACTTACATGTGAAAAGTGCTTAAGAAAATGTTTAACCAGTTGACTCCTCACCCCTGAATAATTTTTAGGAAGGGTCTCCCTCTAGCTCCTTCAAAATTCATATGGAAGATGAATTTTCTCTTCGCATCAGAAATCTTCTATATTCCTCTATATCTGTAATATCTCAAGGATCGAGGATTCATTAAAAATATGAACTCTCAAAGGTCAGGTCAGAATTTAAAAAAGCTTAAGCAGGAACATTCGACCCTTGAATGAAAGCTGACACCATCTTCGAAAAGCTCATTTCATCTGAGTACTACGTCATGCTCCTCGAAAAATGTTGTTAGGATGAAAGTGCACTTTTCGCGGAGCAAAATGCAACTAAAAATAAGCTCGTTGTACGTTATAAGGAATTTAACAGCTTAACAACAAATGACTTCAACAAATTCTTTAAGGATTTTGAAAGAATAGTAAAAGAAAAATAGCTCATATTGGATAATATTGAGAAAGAAAAATTGGATGTTGTTGAACACTATGTTGCTAAATGCATTGATAAGTTAAATTCGAGAGATTTAACAGTCTGGTTTGCCTTAATCTAGGAGATCCATCCACGTTATCCTGACCTCAACTTATGAAGTTTTTGTGAACATGTTTGAGCCAAATTTTACACTCCTGGGATAGTGCTAAATGATAGTGAAAGTAAAATTGATAGTGAAAGTGAGAAGACAGAATCTGATGGTAACGACTCATCTGAATCTACTGAGTGACAAATTAGATGTTCCAGTGACAAAAGTATTCTAAAAGTACTCTTAAACTTTAAGGCATTTTTGTTAGAAGTCCTCATAAATTTTGAGGCATTGATGTAAAAAGTCCTCAAAAACTTCGAGGAAATTTTGTAAGAAATCCTCCTAAATTTTCATAATGTCTTATCTTTTTGCTTATACCACCGAATAATTCAAGCCATCTTTAATAATTATAGGCCAACTTTTGCTGGAAACATAATAATTGTAAACCAAATTTTGTTGGTAATATAATATGAAGAGTGTTGACAACAAAAATCTGCTAGCCTTGCATAGAATTCTATATAAGTGCTTCGAGCCATCTGAAGAAGAGCTGCTAAGACTTTGATAGGGAATCCCTTCGTCAATTTATATTCGTTTTCCCACAGTCGGAGAAACCATTGTCTATTAAAGACCACGAGCTGATATTATATACTAAAATATTAGAATAGGGGCTTCGTTATCCACTTGATCCCTTTTTCGTCGAATATATTTTGAAGATTAACCTATGCCCTACCCAAGCGGGTCCTAAGATGTGGTTCACTCTAATGGTGTGTGTCATGGCTTCTAGGATCTCAAGAATGTTTTTCTCTTTGGAGAAGCTGATTGGTCTTTCTGGCCTACCAAAGAATCCATACTTCCCCTTCTATTCTCTTACCTTTTGGCGCGGTCAAAAAGTGATAAAAAAACATTCTTGAAGGGGTCAAAAAACGAGAAAAAAAACGTTTCCTCTTTTACTTTGGTCTTTGGGAGACAGGGTCTAAGGACACTGCCAGTAATCCTCACAAATTCACATTAGTATGGACAAACAAAGGTATGCTCAGAAATATAAATAAATGCTCCGATCAGGAACTCCTCAGAAAAATTTCCATTTTTCCCAAACTTAATCCAATTACAATGCCTTACTTACATGCGAAAAGTTCTCAAGAAAATGTTTAACCAGTTGACTCCTCACCCCTGAATAATTTTTATGAAGGGTCTCCCTCTAGCTCCTTTGAAATTCCTATGGAAGATGAATTTTCTCTTCGCATCAGAAATCTTCTATATTCCTCTATATCTATTGGGAAAGAATTGCAATATCTCAAGGATCGAGGATTTATTAAAAATATGAACTCTCAAAGGTCATGTCATAATATAAAAAGCTTAATCAGGAACATTCGACCCTTGAACGACAAGCTGACACCATCTTCAAAAAGCTCATTTCATCTGATCACTACGTCATGCTCCTCGAAAAATGTTGTTAGGATGAAAGGGCACTTTTCGCGGAGCAAAATGCAACTAAAGATAAGCTCGATGTAGCTTATAAGGAATCTAACAGCTTAACAACAAATGGCTTCAACAAATTCTTTAAGGATTTTGAAAGAATAGTAAAAGAAAAATAGCTCATATTGGATAATATTGAGAAAGAAAAATTGGATGTTGTTGAACACTATGTTGCTAAATGCGTTGATAAGTTAGATTCAATGGATTTAACAGTTTGGTGTGCCTTAATCTAGGAGATCCATCCACGTTATCCTGACCTCAACTTATGAAGTTTTTGGGAACATGTTCGAGCCAAATTTTACACTCTTGGGATAGTGCTAAATGATAGTGAAAGTACAATTGAAAGTGAAAGTGAGAAGACAGAATCTGATGGTAACGACTCCTCTGAATCTACTGAGTGACAAATTAGATGTTCCAGTCACAAAAGTATTCTAAAAGTGCTCTTAAACTTGAAGGCATTTTTGTTAAAATTCCTCATAAATTTTGAGGCATTGATGTAAAAAGTCCTCAAAAACTTTGAGGAAATTTTGTAAAAAGTCCTCCAAAAAACTTCGAGGAAATTTTGTAAGAAATCCTCCTAAATTTTCATAATGTCTTATCTTTTTTCTTATACCAACGAATAATTCAAGCCATCTTTAATAATTATAGGCCAACTTTTGTTGGAAACATAATAATTGTAAACCAAATTTTGTTGGTAATATAATATGAAGAGTGTTGACAACAAAAATCTGCTAGCCTTGCATAGAATTCTATATAAGTGCTTCGAGCCATCTGAAGAAGAGCTGCTAAGACTTTGATAGGGAATCCCTTCGTCAATTTATATTCGTTTTCCCACAGTCGGAGACACCATTGTCTATTAAAGACCATGAGCTAATATTTTATACTGAAATATTAGAATAGGGGCTTCGTTATCCACTTGATCCATTTTTCGTCGAATATAGTTTGAACATTAACCTATGCCCTACCCAAGCGGGTCCTAAGATGTGGTTCACTCTAATGGTGTGTGTCATGGCTTCTAGGATCTCAACAATTTTTTTTCTCTTTGGAGAAGCTGATTGGTCTTTCTGGCCTACCAAAGAATCCATACTTCCCCTTCTATTCTCTTACCTTTGGGCGCGGTCAAAAAGTGATAAAAAACATTCTTGAAGTGGTCAAAAAATGAAAAAAAAAATGTTTCCTCTTTTACTTTGGTCTTTGGGAGACAGGGTCTAAGGACACTACCAGTAATCCTCACAAATTCACATTAGTATGGACAAACAAAGGTATGCTCAGAAATATAAATAAATGCTCCAATCAGGAACTCCTCAGAAAAATTTCCATTTTTCCCAAACTTAATCCAATTACAATGCCTTATTTACATGTGAAAAGTTCTCAAGAAAATGTTTAACCAGTTGACTCCTCACCCCTGAATAATTTTTATTAAGGGTCTCCCTCTAGCTCCTTTGAAATTCCTATGGAAGATGAATTTTCTCTTCGCATCAGAAATCTTCTATATTCCTCTATATCTATTGGGAAATAATTGCAATATCTCAAGGATCGAGGATTTATTAAAAATATGAACTCTCATAGGTCATGTCATAATTTAAAAAGCTTAATCAGGAACATTCGACCCTTGAACGACAAGCTGACACCATCTTCAAAAAGCTCATTTCATCTGATCACTACGTCATGCTCCTCGAAAAATGTTGTTAGGATGAAAGGGCACTTTTCGTGGAGCAAAATGCAACTAAAGATAAGCTCGATGTAGCTTATAAGGAATCTAACAGCTTAACAACAAATGGCTTCAACAAATTCTTTAAGGATTTTGAAAGAATAGTAAAGGAAAAATAGCTCATATTGGATAATATTGAAAAAGAAAAATTGGATGTTGTTGAACACTATGTTGCTAAATGCGTTGATAAGTTAGATACAATGGATTTAACAGTTTGGTGTGCCTTAATCTAGGAGATCCATCCACGTTATCCTGACCTCAACTTATGAAGTTTTTAGGAACATGTTCGAGCCAAATTTTACACTCCTTGGATAGTGCTAAATGATAGTGAAAGTACAATTGAAAGTGAAAGTGAGAAGACAGAATCTGATGGTAACGACTAATGTGAATCTACTGAGTGACAAATTAGATGTTCCAGTCACAAAAGTATTCTAAAAGTACTCTTAAACTTTAAGGCATTTTTGTTAAAAGTCCTCATAAATATTTGAGGCATTGATGTAAAAAGTCCTCAAAAACTTCGAGGAAATTTTGTTGAAAGTCCACAAAAAAACTTCGAGGAAATTTTGTAAGAAATCCTCCTAAATTTTCATAATGTCTTATCTTTTTGCTTATTCTATCGAATAATTCAAGCCATCTTTAATAATTATAGGCCAACTTTTGTTGGAAACATAATAATTGTAAACCAAATTTTGTTGGGAATTTAATAGTTGTGGACCAACTTTCGTTGGATATATAATCGTTGTAGAACAACTTTCGTTGGAGATATAATCATTGTAGACCAACTGTTGTTGGAGATTTGTAGACCAACTTTCATTGGACATATAATCGATGTAGACCAACTTTTTTTGGAAGAACTTCTAGGTCCAATCATCAAAGTTTTAAGGCAAAAATGTTGTATATATATATATATATAAATCAACTTAAAATGGCATCTCATTAAAACCTTCATGCGCCTATCAGGGTAGGAAAGAGTATGTCACCGATGCTTTACATAAAGATAAATCATAAAATAAAATATATATATATACATTTTTACATTTACTCCAAGTACAATTTAAGATACTCTATATTCCAATGGTGTTTGAGATTTTTTCATTCTTTGTCCTTGATCTGATATGTTCCAAGCTTCACTTTCTAAGTTACTTCATCAGGGCCTTCCCAATTAGGACATAACTTCCCAAGATGTTTCTCTTTGGTGTGAAGAAATGTTTTCCTGAATACTTTATTTCCAACCTTAAATTCTTTGTTTTACTCTGGAGGAATACCCGTTTCTCATTAACATTTGATAGTATAACGCTTTAACTTGTGCTCCCTTTCTTTTCTCTTGAATCAAATCAAGATCAACTATTTTATTTACATCATTAGGCTCCTCAGAATATGTCATAACCCGGTAGGATGGAAAGACTGCCTCAGATGGTACTACCGTATCCATCTCCTAAACTAATGTAAATGAAGATTCTGACGTTGCTATTGGGAGTTGTTCGATATGCCAAAGAATGTATTGTAAATAATTGAGCCACTTCCCAACTTTTCCCTCCAAATTTTTCTTCAATCCATCAAGAATTGTTCGATTAGTAACTTCTACTTGCTCATTTTCTTGTGGATGAAAAGGAGTTTGGAAACACTATTATATCCCCCTAGAACTACAAAAGCTCTTCAAATATTTGTTATCGAACATAGGCCCATTATCTGTAGTAATTTTCATTGGGATCCCAAAACGGCAACAAATATTTGACGTAATAAATCTGATCACATCTTTGGCCTTTGTTCCTGCTAGTGGCTCAAGTTCTACCCAGTTAGAAAAATAATCCACTGCCATTATTATTGTATGTCTCCCCTCGAATCCATTCGAAGAGGACCCACTAGGTCAATACACCATCGGTCAAATGACAATGCCTCTGATACGCTCTCAAGTAGAACTCTTGCCTTATGAATTATATTAACATATCTTTTACATGTATCACATTTTTTAACCAAATCCTTTGCATCAGATGATAGCGTGGGCCAATAATACCCTGCAAAAAATAATCTTATAATCAATTATTTATACGTGCAGTGTACCGATTATTCCTTATCATGAAGTTCTAATAATATGACTTGTGATTTGTTTTTTCCCAAACACCAGAGCAAATGTCTGCTAAAATAGTTTTTATGCAATACACCACCCAAAATAATGTACCCATGGGATTTAAAGCGTACTCTTTTAGACAATTACTTATCAATTGGTAATTCATCATTCTCTAAAAATTTAATTATATCTTGCCTCCAATCTTTACTTTCGTAGCTAGGTGTTTGGCTGTTTTCATTGATAATCCCAACTATATGTTCTAGATTTTTACTGATTGATGGATATTCCAACGTAATAATCCACGAGTATTTCTCAGAATATGATATAGTAGCCAAAACATGTGCTACTGAATTTTCTTCTCTTCGAACATGTTCATAACTTATCTTTTTTAAGCTTAGAGATAGGTCTTTTAATGCTTTCAAGTATTTTACCAGATGATCCTTTCGAGCCTCAGGTTGTCCAGATGCATGATTAATGAGCAGTTGTGAATTGCTGATTAACTTAAAATATTATCCCCAGAAATTTGCGCAAGCCTTAACCCTGCTGCAGTTGCTTCATACTCCGCTTAATTGTTTTTTGCTTTTAACCCAAACCAGAGGGCCTAAAACATTGCTATTCCTCCTAGCGAAACCAAATGAATCCCAGCTTCATTTTTGGACATAGTTGACCCTCTATTCGTTTGAACTATCCATTCAACTTCGGAATTATATCCACTAAACAATTTGCTAGAGCTTGAGCTTTAACCGGATTTCTTGGTTAAAATTCGATATCGAAATCTCCCAACTCAAATGACCATTTTTTCATTCTCCCCGAAATATTAGGTCCTAGAAGCATATTTTTTAGTGGAAAAAATGTTTGAACTCTAAAAGAATGAACTTGAAAATACGGCCCCATTTTTCGAGCAGCAATTACCAACGCGGGAGCCAACTTTTCCAACTTCAGATATCGTTTCTCCGCATCCAATAAGCTCTTGCTTATGTAATACAACGACCTTAGGACATTCTCGTCTTCCCAAACTAATGGAATAATCTAAAACAACCAAGTAAACGAACAATTTCTCTCATAAAGAATGTTTAGTGAGAATTTATGAGGAAGAAAGATACTTTTTAATCTGATTAAAATCCTCTGAATATTCGGTTGTCAAACTAAAACAATTTGTATGTCGTAATACTTGGGAAAAATGAGCACATTTGTCCGACAAACGTGATATAAATCTATTTAAAGCTGCCAATCTTCCCGTTAATAGCTGAACTTCCTTAATATTCTGAGGAGCAGTCAAAGATGTAAGAGCCTTCAGTTGTACTGGGTCTGCTTCAATCCCTCTTTCACTAACTATGTACCCAAGGAATTTTCCTGAACGGACTCCAAACATACATTTTTCCGGATTAAAATTGTAATTTACCCTTTTCACATTAGTAAAGGTTTCTTCTAAATCCAAAAAATGATTATCATCCTTCGAACTCTTAACCAACATATCGTCAATATATACTTCGATGTTTCTTCCGATTTGTGATTCGAAGGCCTTATTCACTAGACGATGATAAGTTGCCCCTGTATTTGTAGACCAAATGAAATCACTTTATAACCATATAAACCCCTTCCAATAATAGATGAAGTACATTTCGCATCCTCTGGATACATCTTAATCTGATTATACCCCACACAGTAGCGTAGCGAGGATTTTCATCCTATGGTGTCCTGGTTATTATCAAAAAATATTTCTTTTGTAGTGGAAGTTGTAAAAATGGTGTTGTAATATATCTTCATATTTCATATTAATTTTGTCAACACTTTGAAGTACTATTATAACATAAAAAAATATAAGTAGACTAATAGATGTATTGATTAGGATATCTATTACTAGTGAACTCTAGATGTATTGATTAGGATATCTATTACTAGTGAACTCGAGAGGCTATGTTGTTACGTTTGATCAGGTTTTAGTTTGAGCTTTTCCGCTGTATACAAAAACTAATAGATGTGTTGATTATGACATGTATTGTTAGTGAACTCGAGAGCCTATGTTGTTACGGTTTGATCTGTAAAGCAAAATAAAAAATTATGAATTTATGCAGCTCTATTTGTTTCGAAATTGAAATCTACACCTTTTTATCTTAAGAAAAACTATAAATTAATCAATGTTATTCTTTGTAACTATTGAATAGTAATATAAGACATGTAGCAAAGCTTGAATTAAGAAAAATTAATATTTTAGTATTAGAAGCTTGAGTTTCCTAATTAATAGTAAAAGAACAATTGTTTTAAAAAATTGTATCTTATTATCTTTTACTTAAGATATTTATTACAATATTATTGTTTATATCCTATCATCTTAATATATTGTTTTATATCTATATATATAATAAATAATAAAAACTATAAATAATAAAATATATTAATTGAACAGACTCTACATTGTTTTATATCTATATATGTATATAATAAAAAATAAAAACTATAAATAATAAAATATATTAATTGAACAGACTCTGAAAACTAACTATAAATAATAAAATATATTAATTGAATAGACTCTACATTGTTTTATATATATATAATAATAATAATAATAAATAA
Source organism: Limnanthes douglasii subsp. nivea (assembly GCA_036936605.1). NCBI lineage: Eukaryota > Viridiplantae > Streptophyta > Magnoliopsida > Brassicales > Limnanthaceae > Limnanthes > Limnanthes douglasii. The sequence goes on along the minus strand of JAUPFV010000002.1, from coordinate 303,322,845 downwards.
AAACTATAAATAATAAAATATATTAATTGAACCGACTCTAAAAACTAACTATAAATAATAAAATATATTAATTGAACAGACTCTGAAAACTAACTATAAATAATAAAATATATTAATTGAAGAGAGTCTAAAAACTATTTAGAGCCTACTCATAAAGTAGAAATATTAATTGAAGAGAGTCTAAAAAGAGCATTTACCAACTAGACTCATAAAGTATAAATATTAATTGAAGAGAGTCTAAAAAGAGCCTTTACCAACTTAATTTAATTGAAGTTAACCCACAACTGGATCTTGAACCCAAGCTCTATGGGTTCCTGACCAACGCTTTTACCAACTAGCCTGAGGCATGAAGTAGAAGTATGGTAGTAAAGACAATATTTATCGAGCTAGGTGGGTTCCTGTGATCCCACAGGACCCCACCTGGCTCCGCCTATGACCGCATATAAGCATCCATAAAAGAAAGTAGTCGGTTTCTGAACGTTGAATCCACCGGCTGATCAATTTGTGGGATTGGGAAAGGCTCTTTTGGGCAATCTTTATTCAAATCTGTGAAGTCTACGCACATTCACCATTCTCTATTTTTTATTTTTAACCCAAACTGGATTTGCAGTCCAGTGCGGTTAACGAGACTCTCGAATGTGTCCAACTCTAGTTAAACGTTCTACCTCCGCTATTATTCCCTCAAATTTCTCATGGGACAAAGGTCTTCTTTTCTGAATTATTGGTCTTACATTGCTCTTAACTGACAATTTATGACAAATAATTTATGGGCGGAAACAAGTTACATCTTCTGAACACCAAGCAAACAAATCTAACTTTGACGATAAGAATTCCCTCGAACTTGCTTGGAAGACAAAGCAATTTGATAACACTCTCTAGCCATTTTTGGCTCGTTCTAATTGTTCCCATATTATTTCCCACAATATACTTTAAGCAGTGATGTACCATGGAAATAACAACGTGCATCTTTGATAAGCATTCTATTCTAAAAATAACGTGTAAGACGTTGGTGCATCTATGACGATCAATAGAATTTCAACCTCCTTTCTGAAAGGTCCTCGGCCTAATTCCACCATAATTTCAAATTCACCTACCACCTTAGAAGTTGCTCCTATGAATCCAACAATAGTTCGATCAAATCGTCAGATAACAGGCGTGTCAATAATCTTCTTGTAAGTGCTCATAAATAAAATGTTAGCAAAACTTCTTGTATCAATTAAAACCCTATGCACATGATCACCACCTATCCCTGCTGCAATTACTAACGCATCTTCATATGGGCCTGCCATATTTCTTATATCATCGTCTTCAAAGTAGACTATTGGAGAAGGAGTTCGATACTGATGTGCAGAAGCTCCCACCTCTAACTGATTAGTAAAGCTAACTATGTGCCTTTTCCGAGAACTGTTCAAATTTAATGCCACAGTGTCACCCCCAAATATTGTTAAAGACTCAATATAAGCACATAAATCACTAACCTTTATCCTTGGGATAATTTTCTCCACCACACGAATATCATTTATGCCTTCGTTTGGATATAGATACTAAGTCGCAATATCAAAAGAATCGATTTCTTGAGAAATAACCAATGCAGTTTCTTCTTCTTTTGATTTTTCTTTAATCATCAGATTTTTCCTAGAATTCTTCTTTAGAAAATCTATTAGCTTCCTATTTTCAATTAGCGCCTGAATTTCTTTCTTTAAAGCAATACATTATTTTGTGTCATGGTCAACATCTTCATTATCCTTGCAAAACCTACTAATTCTATCTTCCCTCAGAGTTTGAATTGGGAAAGGCTTTCGAAATTGTACATGACCACGAGTTTTATCAAATATAGTTACCACACACTCAGTTAATTCTGCAAAGTAATCTGGTCTGGTCCACTTGTTAGATATAGGCCTTCCCACTTGCTATGTGCCATATGTATGTTGATTTACATGGGGCCTCATAGGGTACTAGCCCACTACCTTTCGTTGTGCATTAATTCGAGGAGGTTGAATAGTAGCAATTTTTTTTTTCTGAAGCTTGATTTTGCTCCAATTGGTCATTAGACCCTTTTCCGAAGCTTGATTTTCTTCCACCAAAATCATCTTCTCAACCTGATCAAGAAGAGCTCCAAAATTCATTGATTGACTTTCAGCCACTATTTCTTTTAAAATTTCGGGTAGAAGCCCCATTCGATATGCTGCCAAAGTTACAGAATCTTTAAAATATTATATATTAGTTTATGCCTTCGGTTGGTATAATTTTTAAGACTTTCCCCAACCTTATGTCTACAGTATATTATAGCATCTTCATTAGCACTAAACTTCTTATTTCCCATAAAATACTGGCGGAATACATTCCAGAATATATCGAAATTCTTGATGTAACCCTGTGGTAATCGATTATACCATTTTGAAGCAACCCCCTTAAAAGTTTAGGAGAAAGCCCCTGTACAATAACTTATCATCATCATAAAAAATGATCATGAAATTTTTTATTTGTTCAATGTGACTATCAGGATCTTGAGTGGCATCAAATCTCTCAAATCTCTCTTCGAATATTTATTTCTAACATCTTTCTTTCTACGATACTCTCTTTCTGAAGACGATTCACTAGAGCCATAGATTGAGCAATCAGTTGTCTCAGATGATTCATACCTATACTTCAGTTTTAACTCATTCCTCGGATAATTATGACGATGCCTTTGATACATGTCCATCTTACTAATCAGATGATAATGATCAGGCTCATCTTTCTCAGTATCATTTTCACTTCGGACTTCAGATCGAATTTAACCTTTCAATCTCTTCCAACAATTAATTCGTACGAGCCACTAGTATAGACTCTTCCAAAATTTCACTAGCATGCCAATCATCATGCTGCTGATTGATTTCTATATTATTTTTTGCTGGGTTTTCCTCGAATTATTTTCCAATTTCCAAATCATTACTCATTCTTAAATCTCATCGGATTTCTGTTACCTTTTTTTTTAATTTTAGATTGGTTTTCGAAGACGATTCATGGTACCAAATCATTCCCATAGACGGCTCCAATGATCGTTCCAGAAATATTTGGAGGAGGTTTTCTAGGTAAAACAATATTTAGAGGACTTAAGTGTTACGAATACTAGTTGAACAATATTTTAGAGAGAGAAAACGTATTTTCAAAGAGAAAAAATCAATATAATAATTGCTTAATCAAAATATCAATCACCTATTTCCCAAAATGGGAGGGTCTATTTATAATACAAATAGTAGGTCCCTCAAGTTTAACAATTTCATAATTGTGGTCTTATCTTCAAGTCTATTATTTTCTTTACATTAGTCTTTTTTCTTTACATTATTGACAATTTCTTGTAATGAACTTTCTTTATCAATAAAACACCCTTATCATCCCTAGATCTTTAATCTTCCTTTATGATAAACGGTGATCTTCGTATGTCTCTAGAAGATATCTATAAAGCAACATCAAATTATGTTAGTTAAAAGATGGTGTATATATGTTATTCAAAAGATGCTGAAAGAAAATATAAAAGAAGGTCAAGTGACGATCATATATGTTTTTCTACACTTGTTTAAAAAAGACATTCATCACCCATAGAGGATAATTATGAAGAAAACAATATCAATATATATTTTGAAGAAAAATATTGGTTGACACGTGTTATAAGATACATTCATCACCCATAGAGGATAATTATGGTCTTAGATTACTATAAGTATGAATGTAATTATGACGAAAATGGTTCGATCGATTGATTGAAGATTCAAACAACATATTATTCTTTAAAAATATCTTGATTTTTACTAGTCTAAATCTATTTGGCATAACTTGGCGAATGTTTTCTTTCTTCACACCTCCAAACCTAAACGAGGTGAAATTTTTAGGAACTTGTGGTACCACTAACGAGACGATTGTTTGATTTCATAAATGGATTTATTTTGTTTGCACCCCGTCGACTTTGGGTCTCCAAACACAAATTTTCAGGTTGCTTCATAAAAATAATTTTATCAATGTCTTCTCCGATGAACGATGTCTTAATCTTCATCTAATAAAGCTCAAGGTTAAAATAAGAAATAAGATTCATGATTGTCCTAAATGAGTCTTTTATGATACTAGTGAAAATATTTTATTATAGTTAATCTCTTTAGTTTGACTCTATATTTTCGCTATAAGATCAGTTTTGTATCTTTCCTCACTTTCCTTGAAACATCACGTTTGGTTTCAATAAATCATTTGAAACTGAGTGATTTCTACCCTTCAGGAAAAGTGACAAAATCTTAAATGGAATTATCTTGCATTAATTTGTACTCTTTATTAATTTCTTCAATCCATACTTTAGACCCGAGACACTTCATATCAATCTGAAATGTGAATATGTCATCTAACGTTGTGTATAAAGTTTCTTCATGTTCATTAAAGAATGCGACATAATCCGAATATATTACGCTCCTCCTATCTTGAGTGGATTTACACAATGTTGGTTCAATGTAATCAATTTTTTTTATTAGGAATACCATCAATATTTTCTAGTTGAGGTGGAAGAGCAACATCAATAAGGGGATCTAAATTCCTTGGCATACCATTGATGAGTGGTATATTAATTGTCATCGAAACTTTATTTTCATAGACTGAATTAATGGGTTCCAGTTATTCCTCAAAAAGATGTTGTTATTTGGAGAATTGCCCCAAAACTTTCATCCTCGAAAGTACTATTGTTCATGTCTCATATATCGAACTCTTAATAAGAGCGTAAAATTTGTAACTTATTGAGTGTTTAGTGGACCCTATGAAATTAAAAATAGTTATTTTGGAGTATAGGTTTTGTTCACTACGCCTATATGGATTCACATCTGTTATACATCCCCACGCATGAAAATGTTTAAAGCCAGTCTTGCACCCTCTGAATACTTCATATGGTGTTTCAGTTGTAGCTGAAGTGGATACCATGTTAAGGATATACATTTCAAACTTGAGACCTTCTCCCCTAAGTGAATATGGTATATGTGTATGAGAAATTTTGCTCCTAACTATATTTATTAATGTAGGCTTTCATCATTCTGATTGAACATTCATAGTGGGCTGACCTAGAATGGTGTATTGAGGGATAATTTTACATTCTTGAAGGAAGAAATAGTTGGGACATAATATTGTTCATCGAATATATTATACCTTCAATAGGATTCACCACCACGGTCATATCTGACAACCTTAATATGTTTGATAGTTTTGAATTCAACTTTGGACTTAAATAAATTGAACATGTCAATGGCTTCAATTTTTTTACAAAAGAAATATAAATAGCCATGTTGTAAAAAGTTATCTATGAAAGATATGAAGTATCTTTTCCCATTCCATAACGTTGTAGTTAATGGTCCACATATATCTGTATGGATTGACCCAAGATGATTTTAGTACGAGAGGATTTTCTGATTTGTTTGTTTCTCTTTCATACATCATACGCATTTTTTTAAATCAATGTAGTCAAGGGGACCTAATAGACATTCAGCAACAAGATTTCTTGCTCTCTTTGTGAAGGTGTAATCTAAATGTATAAGTCATAGAAAAGCTGAAATTTTCAGAAGCTAGTTTATGTGTTATATTTATTACAACTGGATAATTATTTATATTATTCAACTTATATAAATTATTTTTATAATCAAGAACACTAGAGTCAATTCAATATTTTGAATACAGTAGTTGTAATTTTGCATTCCTAATCAAACAAGTGTAGTAGAATTTGACCAAATAATGAAAAAGAAATTAATTTATCCTAACCGAGGGAACATATAAAATATCTCTCAAAGAATTGAACTTCATAATTTCAAATGGACAAATGGCTTCAACTAGGCAAGCCACACCGTTTGCATTGTAAACCTTAATATCGCATTCATTGAGAGGTTTGCATTGACTTGAACCGTGGAAAAATATACGCACGTGATTTATGGTTATTGTATCAAGCCACCATGTGTTTTTTATACTAAAATTAAATTAGCTCACATAAGAAAGATCACCTTTTTGTACCAAACATGCCGTAAAATTTGGGTAATCTCTCTTCCAATGATACATGCCTTTATTATGGAAGCATGTCACTACTTTGCATTTTACCTTTGCATTTTTGGTCTCTACCTTTATTTTCGGATACTTAAGGTTTATCAACAACAAAATAAAAGTGCTTCCTCTTATTCTGAGGAACATTATTGCCGACATTAACCATACTGGCCTCTAAATTCCATTGAGGGTGCTTCGGTTCCTCATTTGTTAAATTTACAATAAGAATGGCTAGGTTCCATTTCTTCTGTCAGTAATCATATATTGTCTCTATAACATTAAATTTAGATGGACTAAATAGGAAAATGTAAGACACCAAGATAGTCTGAAGCAACTCAAATGAGTGGTTTAAGTTTCCAATGAATATTGGCCATCTTAAAAATATCCTCACAAACTTCACTGTTTCCCATGTATTTCATAGTGGAGACTATTCAATCACATTTTTTATTTCAACCTTTGGAGACTTCACAAAACTCGTCTCTAACTGGGAAAACATGTCCTTAACCAGTTTCATATTGGCGGCCTCATAACTTAAGAACGCTTGTAAAAATCCACTCTATAAGATTTATCAACTAAACTTTTGAGAATGTCGCCCCATAATCTAATGTCCACAAACATTTCTTTGACTACCTCAACAATTGGGAAAATGGTGCACATTTATCTAAAGATCTGGATATGAATCTATTTAGAGTTACCAACCTTCTTGTCAAAATTTTCACCTCTTTAATTGACCGAGGATGGGTCACTATTATTAAAGCTTTCAACTTATCTGGATCAGCTATATTTCATTTTCACTAATTATGTATCCCGATAATTTCCCTGACCTGATTCCAATTGTACACTTCTCCGGATTTAGCTATAAGTGAATGAATCTTAAATTTGAGAAAGTTTCTTCCAAATCACGAAGGTTTTATTCATCTGCGGACATTTCACCAACATGTCATTAATATGTACCTCCACATTCCTTCCAATTTGAGTGGCAAAAGCTTTGTTCACTAGTATTTGATACCTAGCTCCAATATTTATGAGGCCGAAAGGTATAACTCGATAGAAATGCAGCCTTCTATCATGAATAAAAGTAGTACTTTATTGATCCTTTGGATTCATCTGAATTTGATTGTAACCCGCGAATCCATCCATGAAGGAAAAAAGCTTATCCAGATGTTGAATCGATAAGCTGACCAATCCTTGGGACTGGAAATAGATCCTTCGGACATGCTCTATTTAAATCAGTAAAATCAAGGCACATCTTCTACTTTCCATTATTCTTCTTTATAAGAATAGGATTTACGGTCTACAACAAATAATGTGCTTCTCGGTTATATCCTACCTTACATAATCGATCTACTTATGCTACGATCGCCTCAGACTTTTCGAATGAAAAGTCCTCCACTTTTGAATGATCGGTCTAATTTTGGGTTAATTGCCACGCTATAGAAAATCACCATGGATCATCCACCTTGTCACCATCTGAGGAAGATCCCTCTACTTTCTATTCTTCCATTTTGTCAATTGCTAGAACGTTTTTGTGTGAAAAGTTGTCCCATAGCATTCTCTAGTCACTTGTTGGTCGCTTCTAACAACTCCGGCATGATCCCTAACTACATACTTCAAGCATTAATGGATTGTATAAGCTACAACATGCATCCTTGATAAACATGACCTCCCAAAAATAGCGTTGTATCTGGTCCAAAAATCCACCACCATAAACAAGACTTGAACATTTTTCTTAAATAGACTGCGTCCTAACAAGGCTTCACCCTCAAATTCTCTAATGACTTATGTTATTACCCCTGGTAAACCCAACTATGATGCATTCAGATCGAAGAATTCTAGGTGGATTATGAATCTTCTCATATGTTGACATAAACAACACATTTTCCGAACTATCAATATCCATGAGTATCTTCAGATCTCATTACATATTGTTTCCGCACCGATCACAATTGCATCTTCA